>OX421320.1:24624079-27024079 GCA_949125395.1 Diaphora mendica
TCATGATAATAATACAACTAACGTTTGAAAGCTAAATTGCTTTTTTTATTGAAATGTCCTTTTTAGGGTTCCGTGCCAAAGGCAAAAAACGGAACCCTTATAGATTCGTCATGTCTGTCTGTCTGTCTGTCCGTCCGTCTGTCTGTCTGTCCGTCCGTCTGTCTGTCTGTCCGTCTGTATGTCACAGCCACTTTATTCCGAAACTATAAGAACTATACTGTTGAAACTTGGTAAGTGGATGTATTCTGTGAACCGCATTAAAATTTTAACACAAAAATAAAACAAAAACAATAAATTTTGGGGGTCCCCATACTTAGAACTGAAACTCAAAAAAAATTTTTTCATCAAACCCATACGTGTAGATAGATACCCCATCTATGGATAGGTCTTCAAAAATGATATTGAGGTTTCTAACATAATTTTTTTCTAAACTGAATAGTTTGCGCGAAAGACACTTCCTAAGCAGTAAAATGTGTCCCCCCCCCTGTAACTTCTAAAATAAGAGAATGATAAATCAAAAAAAAAATATGATGTACATTACCATACAAACTTCTGCCGAAAATTGGTTTGAACGAGATCTAGTAAGTACTTTTTTTTTAATACGTCATAAATGGTAAACCGCAAAAACAACTACACGAACTTTTATATTATGTTAGTTGCTGTTTCGGAACCCTTCATGGGCGAGTCCGACTCGCACTTGGCCGCTTTTTTTATTAAGTACGAGTTTGAACTTTTATTGCGAAGGTAGACGTGCTCTTGCCAAAATCCACGATCTTGAGAATGGAGCCTTATGCTAACTCAAGGTATGATAGGGGTACTGAGTATGATTAATATTTACTGTAGTGTATTCAGTATTCATTCAATATTATAGCTTTCTGTTTTATAGTCTCTAAGCTACGATAATAATATAAATAAATTTTAAAGAATTGCTGATTTAAATTTATTTCGCCCATCTAACATACAACGCAATCTAGTCCCAAGCTAAGCAGAGCTTGTGTTATAGGTACTAGGCAACTAATACAAATACATACATACTTTTTTTTTGTAAATACATACATATTTATAGAAAACACCCAAACTCCGAAACAAATATTTGTAGATCATACAAACATTTGGTCCGACCCGCGAATCGAACCCGAGACCTCATGATCAGCAGTCGCACACGCCAACCACGAGACCAACGAGGCTGTGAAAATACGCTTATCATGACAAAATATAATGAACTGAGTTCTTTCTTTAATTTCTTCTGAATTATAAATGATCTAATCGAAAAATAAACCCTTCCGTATATAAAATTCATTTACAAATCGGTCTACAAATGACATATTTCTAATAAGCAAAAAAAAACAACCGAATTCAGAACCTCCCTTTTCTTCATTAGTAAGCCTTGTAAGAACTAATAAACTATTGACATTAAGCAGATATGTATACAGGGTGTCCCAAAATTCAACGATAAGCGGGCGCCTAAAGGTAGACCTGCTAATGAGTACATAAGGAAAAATAATAAAAAAATATACCTAGTTTTTTTTTTAGTTATAAGAAAAATTTAGAATTTCTTTGAAAATTAAGCCCCATAAGAAACTTCATTCCAAAAAAAAAATACAGTTGAATTGAGAACCTCCTCCTTTTTTTGAAGTCGGTTAAAAACAAAAAACGATCCCATTTGATTACATTAAATTTGATGACAAAACGGTTATCTTATCAAATGTCAATGCTGTCAACGACTTTAAAATAAAATAACTTCTCCAAGTTTTCTTGAATTATTATTCTGTGATTGATACTGTACAATCTACGAAATTCAGCGCCGGTGTTCCAGATAACAAACAAAGTTTACTCAAAGTTTTGTGTTACTGTTATTAGACTTCTCTTAGTAATTAACATTCAATTTAGTTGCTCGAATACCGTAGTTATTATCAATTTTATAATTGAATTGAGAAGCAGGTTATGTGTAGGTATGACGATTTAGTTTCCTATAGAATAGTTTGGATATGATAATTATTATTTTTACGGAAATTAACGCGATCACTTATTAAAAGATATTACATACCTTTGATTTGCCTGACGTTTCGACCAGGTTGCACTAGCCGTGGTCGTGACTGGCTCAGCGGCGCACCTTTTAATAAGTGATCGCGTTAATTCCCGTAAAAAAAAATATTATTATATCATGGAACGCGAAAGGTTAAAAGTTAGTTTGGATATATTTTTTTAGAAAATTTATTGCATTTCATAAGACTACATTGATATACCATTCATCATCACCAGAACTTAACTTTTTGGCCTATTTATACCACGCTAAATCACTAGTTAGAGTACAATAAATCAACCTTACTGAATAAAATATTTTTCCACATTTTCCTGTATTATTTGGAGCAACATTTATAGTTTGAAAGGATTTTGGCATATTTCCTTTATGGTCAATGATATTATATAAAAAGAAGATATCATTGTTTATGGTCAAACAACCTTCTGACGCCAACTCTACTTAGGATGTATAGATAAAAGAAGTGTGTTAATAAGGATGAAGCTTAAAGAGAGGGTTTTGTACTCATGCGTCCATCCCATTAGAGAAGTCACTTAGACAAGAACATATAAATGACAAATAACCAAAAAAAAAAAAAATAGTAACAATACGGTTATGCAAAATATGTAAATCAACAACTTGTTCATATTGAAAAGTACAGACAGTTTTTAAACGCACTGTTTGACTACATAAAAGTACTTAATGATTAAGTATGTTATCTGTAATACTAGCCGACCCACGGCCACGCAACTTCGTTTGCGTCTCCTGTTGCCCGTAGCGTGATATTTTCCCCAAGTTTTTGAAACATTTTTCATTGGTGTTCCGCTCCTATTGGTCGTAGCGTGATGATATATAGCCTATAGCCTTCCTCGATAAATGTACTATCCAAAGCTGAAAGAATTTTTCAAATCGGACCAGCGGTTCCTGAGATTAGCGCGTTCAAACAAACAAACAAACTCTTCAGCTTTATATAATAGTACTAGCGACCCGCACCGGCTTCGCACGGGTGGATTTCAGATGCCCCCGCCGACGACACGATTCGTGCATTTTAAATCTGTAATATCTTCGAATATATTTATTTAAATTAGATACTGTAAAGGTCCATTTTGAACTATATTAAATGCACAATGTATTTAATTTACTTAATTGTGTAAGGATTAATTCTGTATTGCTTAAAATCACTTCGTAAATAAGCCATTATTTCTAGTAAAAAGAAAGGAACAAAAAATGGTTGTTGTGGGAATTATCCCTAAGAGATAGACATATACCGTCGTGGACTTTTTTGTAGTACTTTTTAAGGTGTACAATACTCTAGTACATTATTTTGATCTATCTCGTAGGGTGCAACCAGCGTTTGCAACGTAAGCGCAAAAAAATGTGTTTATTTGCTACATCACTTTAGAAACCTCGAATATTAACAGTGTTTCCATATTATGCATTTATTATACATAAAAACCTTCCTCTTGAATCATTCTATCTATAAAAGAAACCCGCATCAAAATACGTTGTGTAGTTTTAAAGATTTAAGCAAACAAAGGGATATAGGGACATAGGGACAGAGAAAGCGACTTTGTTTTATACTATGTAGTGAAGATATAGATTTGCCTTTCAAACTTTTCAAAGGGTTTTGTTGTTCGTTACGTAAATAGTTCCTCATTTAAACTGTTTGATTGTAGTTAAATTGTATCAAATAAGTTGAAAAAACAAACAAATATACCGCTCACTATGATTTACGAGGTCGCAAGATTAAACAGACTCATATATAAATGTAGGTTCGATTTACGACGAAAAACAAGATTTGAAAACGGACTGTATTTTGGCGTACCTAAGCAAGCCTTATCGTTGGAGAGACCTTACCACACAAATCGATCCATTTGTCTGTACACACGACTCAGGTACCGTCTTGGTCATTTGCAATCATTCTTAATTACAGTCCTTTGAATATTTGTAATGTGAAGCTGAACCTTACGTATTCAAGGAGATTATTATGTGTTCGTGCAAAGGGCTTTATAGTATAATATTGAATAGCTTTAGTATAGGAATACACACATCAAAAGTGTCTAGGGATCAAGCATTTTTATGCGGATTTCTTGAGATTGAGATGTGGCTTTGGCCCTGGCCTGCTCCCGATTGAGCATGCATGGGATATGCTACAGAGAAGAGCTCTGCCGAATATGGAGGGTATCCAGTCGCAAGAAGACCTTTTTTTGTTGTTGCAACGAACATGGGCGGCCATTCCACAGCGTGATTTGGATGAACTCATTTTGAGTATGCCAAACCGATGTTCTTGTGTTAGTGTTCGCGGTAGAAACACGGATTATTAATTGTTTAAGTTACCTAATAAAATTTTAAAGAAAACTGTTATTTCAGTCTTTTTTTCGAACTTTAATGTTAGTGGTTCAAATGTCAAAAATCCTTTTATTAGGAAAATGGCAAATTTCTTTATTAATGCAAAGGTGACTTGGTTTATCGTTACTGTGACAAACGAAAACACTTTATTTGATGAATCCTTAAAGAAAATTTTAATTAATATCAATCAGGAGAAAAGTTATTGTAAAAATATATGTTGATCCCTAGACACATATGTTGATCCCTAGACACTTTTGATGTGTGTACTTTCGGTTTTCATATATGTGTATTACAGGCGATTTTACGATATTAGATGTCCATTTAACATTTATTTTTATTTTGAGTACTAGGTCAGGCTTCTTTGAAGTGATACGGGACTTTGTATTTTTTTTCTGGTATAGGTGGCAAACGAACAGATGGATTGCTTGATTGTAAGCGATTACCGCTATCCATAGACACTCACAACATCAGAGGTGTCAGAAGTGCGTTCAAGGCCTTTTAAGAAGCAGCACGCTCTGTTTTTAAAAGTTCGTATTGGTCCGTGAAAACCGCAGGCGACAGTTCATTCCACAGTTTTGTTGTGCGAGGCAAAAAGTTTATATATAAGCGAACAGTTGTGAATGCCAACTATCTAAAAGATGGGGATGAAACTGCTCGCGTCGCGTGGGACGATGGCGAAAAGAGGTAGCAGGGATCAGCTCGAACAATTCCTCGGAGCACTCTCCATAGTAGAAGTGATAGAAGATGCATAGCGAGTCTACATCTCTACGCTCTGCTCTCCATTGGATGCGATGGTTGTCCAGAGGACTGGTACTGGGGTGCACCTGCCCAAAGATGAGAGCAGTATTCCATATGAGGCCAAACCTGCGCCTTATAAAGTAGAAAGCGGTGGACCTGAGTGAAATACTGTCTCGATTTATTGAGCAAACCAAGCTTTAAGAATTAATATTTAACTTAACGAATCTTCATATGAAGATGAACATAATGTTCTAGTCATTCTCTACCAGTCAACTGAGTGCTGGTAGATATGTTAAACGGTGGGTTAAATTCAATAGCATTCTAGTTAAGCTTGATATACACATTAAATAGAATAAACATTACTTCTATCTCCCTCTCACAGAAGCCTTACCTAAAATGACATCATTCATGCTGTCGTGTTTCGTTGGAGAGTGCGCGATCGGAGGCCCAATGACGCAGAAGCATCTCAAAAAGCCGTCATAGTGTGGGTCACCATGCTGCATTGTGGCATTCTCTGCATTCATAATAAGTATGATGACCACCACTCTTGGATTCTGCTCATGCTTTCCATTAGGCAGAGTAGTGTTACTTTGGCTTTCCTATCAAAAAATAAACTTTATTAGGTAGGTACAATAATGCATTGGCTTTCCTATTAAAAAGAAGCTTTATTAGGTAGGTACTATAATGCATTGGTTTCCCTCTTTCTGATGAACCCGTGCAATAAACATTAATACCACAGAATAACTAAATACTGCGTCTAAGTATCTACCCGAGGGACTTGTAGCTATTATTATTAATTTATCAGTACCACTAGTAGCCATATTTTGTTTTCTAATCAATCATAATTTTACTTAACAATTGCAATTGCTATCAAAAATTTTGTTGAGAAGTACTCGTAGTTTAATCCGAAAGGAGTTAAAACCGGACTAAATTCTCAGCTTGCATGTTTTTGTTCACTTAGGTTACTTTCGATGCACTGTAGCTGGAAGGGAACTGGCAGGTGGAAGTAAGTGTCTCCAGTTAGATAGTTTCTGTATCATTGGTTGGTTTCGTAGTCAATAAACATTGGTTGGTGAAGTCGTGTATTCGATTGTCTTTCACGACAAATAACTACGTGTCTGCACTATTGTTTGTTCTGTGACAAGGTGTGTGTTACATTTGGAACGTCATTATAATGGCAACATTTTTGATTGTCATGTTTTTTGTTTGCCGTTTGAGGTTATAATATAGAAGGGAGACGAGGTTTTGTGTCAACGGTCGACCATTGTCGTTTTTGGGTGCCGTTTAAGTGGAATTTAGCTGATTGTCTACCAACTCGGTGTTTCGTTGTTTACCGTTATGATTGGTCTGGTGTGGACACGCGAGATTAGTAGTCGCGTAAATTAGGCGCGATCCGCGACAGTTAAAACGGGTGTATTATAATTGAATACTTGGGAGCCTGTACAGCCACTAGGAGTGATGAATGTGTGACGACGCTGAGAAACTACCAAGAGGCCTCTTGGAACGCCGATATCAAGGAATTCACACATCTCCAGTAAGTAGGTAGTAGAGCCACGCTGATTTCAGCACGAACGGGCCGGCTCGACCGGGGCGGTACTACCCTCGCACAGAAAATCAACGTAAAATGACAGCGTTTGTGCTGTCGTGTTTCGTTGGTGAGTGCGAGACCGGAGGCCCAATTAGTCTAGTCAACAAGTTCCATACTTGTTGACTAGACTAAAAGATGCACAAGCATCACTAGGCTGCCATAGTGTGGGTCGCCATACTGCATTGTTGTATTCGCAGTGAGTATGGTGGCCACCACTCGTGGATTCTTCTTATGCTTTCCATCAGGCAGAGTAGAGTCATTTTGGCAAGCTAAACATAAAAAAAAAAAAAAAAAGTGCTTGATATTACATTAGCTTAGAATAAGAACAGGGTGAAACGCCCTGGTTTAATTCTATCGCCAGTGAAATAGTTAGCTATTGAATGCCTGTACCATGGGCCCTATAGACATTTCAAATTTCAAACGGTGAACGCAACATTGGCGAAAGGATTGAACAGTGTGATTTACCTTTATTAAATCTTTATTTAAAAATAGTATGTTTATATACATTATTTATTTATTTATTTATAGTTTTATCTATCTAATACGTTTAAACGAGCAATTCTTGTAGTTTATATCTGACTGAACGTTTGGCCTAGTGGTTTAACGGTCACCTCGCCGTTTCCTACTTCGTCAAGTGTCGTGGGTTCAAATCCCACGTAGGACAACACTTTGTGTGATCCACAAATTGTTGTTCTGAGTCTGGGTGTTCTTTGTGTCCGTTTCATGTATGTTTGTAAAGTCCCCTGCGACGCAGGATTTATTCCTAGTGCGGGAGTTGTCTTTTAATAATAAAAAAATAATAAAATAATAATAATAAAATCTGAATCTCGGAAACGGCTCCAACGATTTTCATAAAATTTTGTATGCAGGGGGTTTCGGGGGCGATAAATCGATTTAGCTAGGATTCATTTTTAGAAAATGTCGTTGTATTCGTGTTTTTAACAATCAAATATATAAAATCAATGTACATCTAGCGCCATCTATCGCAACTCGAGCGAACTACATTAAACTACACTATAATAAGGTGCAGAATAAACAGTATCAGGGCATACCAAGAGAGGGCGCCAATTCACTTATTATTTTTATTGGAAGAAAAATAACAAAAAGGTGGAGTTTGGATAGTCCCAATGTTGCCAAAAAACCCATTTATAATAAAAATACCGAGTGACGCTCGGTCATCCAGGTACTAAATTTATAATGTTCAATGGTGGACTTAATGTCAAGGGCATACTTCACCAGTCAACCTTTAGATGGTGTAGAAATCTTGTGAGGTAGGTACACAAGTGACACAACTAAACATCTAAAATATACACTACACATCATTACATACATACGTATATAAATAATCGTAATACGTACTCTTCAACAGTTCATCCCATTTTATTACAAAGTTGCCTATGGCTACGGCTTTCGGGTACAAGTATGAAATCCACTCAAATTAAAGTAATCATAACAAATTCAATAAACAAACAGTATGTTAATGTGAATTCGAGGTAATTTGAAAGCGCGCTGCGGCACACGCTGCCGGAAACGTTAGCAACAAGAGGTGTTAAACTTTTAATTAGTTCAACAACTTTCAAAGAAGCATTAGAGCTTCCTGGCGGCTATAGTCTCGACCTTTTGTTTTTCACTTTGCCGTAATCAATGAGGATTTCTCGATGAGAACGCTTGGCTTTCAGTAGTATTCAAATACTTTAAACCTTTTTGCTATAGTTTACCTACTTGCTTTAAATCAGTTTATATTTCAAGCAGCCATTAACATTATTAGCAATGAGTTCAAGTAGTCGAACTAAAGCTTAAATAGTGGATGTTTTTTCATTGGTGTTTTATAGTTTTTGGTTATGTAGTTGTGACAAATTTAATAGTGTAACCAACAAGGATTAGGACAGTGTGCATTTGTTCAAAACTCCATCTTGTTATTGATATTGATACATAAATATAAATTAAAGTAAAAAGCTTTTTAAAAACAAGCTTTTACTAGAATGCCTCGAGAAGAAACAAACGAGTCCAAACTCGATGATGTTGCGACGTTTCTTTACAGAGTTCCTATGGCCACCTTCCAGCTCCAGAATCAGATCAGCTCCATGTCATTATAATATTGTATTGTCACGCAGTATACATATTTTATGCTTGCAAAATTCCAGCAAATTCGGTTCAAGATATCTGCTTCAAAATTGAGTTGCAAGATTCCACCCGAACATACAAGCATTGCATACATTGCAAGTTAATAAAAAGCTTGTCATATCGTCATTGTAATGCAGATTACATTACAAATGTTTTGAGGTACAATTTTAACAAAAAAAACCGACTTCAATCTGGACCAAATTTAAATGGGAGCATTCGGGAAGCCTGGTGCTTCAAATAAAAAAAGAATTATCAAAATCGGTTCACCCAGTCAATCGACGTTTATTTAAAATATAAACTACTATTTACATATTTCTAGATTCTATTACCACAAAGTAGATACCGCCAAAACAAGTCCGTGAATATGAGAAAAGCAGATTTTCCAAATGCGAGGGAATAACAGAATTTTCGTGAAATATTCAATCTACAGCTGTTACGTCCTGCATTTTTGAGTTTGGATTCACTAGCTGAATTTCATATGGCGTAGCTAACAGAACTTTGTTAAGCCCAGCGAAGCTGTTAACTAACAGTAAAATTTTAATAACTGTCAGGCCATAGAAGACTTGTACTATAAATGGTTGACTTTCGTGCTGTAAATACTTACAAAATAGGGTTAAAAAAGCGCTGAATTTTAGCGTAAATGAGTTTTTATCGAACTATCAAATGCGTATGTCGTCATATTTATGACACCATCATCACCAATAGTCTCTGTTAGAAAGGAGAGATTGGCTCTTCCATACGACATTGGTCAGTAGCAGCTACGTATAGGTAAACATTTGAATTATTTTATTTAAAAATTGATGTGTTTTCTCCCCTGCGGTGTTTTGCGCAAGAGCGTCGTCGAGTCCGAAGAGCGTTATTTCAGCGAGTGATACCTACTTCACTTTTTTTTTTAAACATATTCATCTATATTATTACAATTATATTCAAAAATAATTTTAACCGAATTCAAACGATAATGAATCCTTTGAAACCGCAAGTTATTTTAAATTGAATTTTTTTTGTAGATCAACACTGTGTGGCATAATATTAATGAAAATACACTTCAAAATACGAGAGTCGAAACACGGGATGGCTTCTTTCGAGATTTATGAGTATAATATACAGGACGATTTAGATAATGACCATGATTCTATTCCAAATAGTTATATTATACAGAAACTTGGTAAGGGGTTGTTATCTGTGTAGCTAAGTAATTTTAAAATGAATATTGTGGCTAAGTTTGTTACGTAAATTGGGTACTTAGGAGAAAGGGCTAATAATATTTATTTATTTACTTCATAACTTTATGCATTCTCTACCAATCTTAGTAGTGTTTCTATGTGGAAATGAATGAAAAGGTTCACTACACTTTAGTTATGAACTTTAATTGTAGACAATGAATTGTAGATAAGAAAAATATAAAATATAATTATGTACTAAAACATACAAGGTTACATACATACATATTAATACACATACATACTTTATGATATTTAAAATAGATTTTTTGGTTTGATCTTATTTAATTTACCGCGGGAGAGCCACGCTTCGGCATGCATGGGCCGGCTCGACCGGAGTAATACCACGACCTCACAGAATACCGGTGTAAAACAGCGTCTACGCTGTGTTTCACCGAGTAAGTGAGGATACTGGAGGCCCATAACTCAACCCCTCCCCCCATAGATACCCCACATATATGGTTTGATGAAAAAACAATTTTGTTTCAGTTCTAAGTGTTTATTTTTGTACCCCCAAAATTAATTGTTTTTTTTTGTGTGAAAATCTTAATGCGGTTCACAGAATACATCTACTTACCAAGTTTCAACAGTGTAATTCTTATAGTTTCGGAAAAAAGTGGCTGTGACATACGGACGGACAGACTGACGGACAGACAGACAGACATGACGAATCCCAAATAAGGGTTCCGTTTTTTGCATTTGGCACGGAACCCTAAAAACCGTCTTTGAAGCGTGTTAATATTTAAGATAAATGCAAACTTTTTGAGTTTTTAACACTTACACAAACTATACATAAAATACTAGTCCAGATATTTGGTACCTGCATAACACTGCAGGTACTAAAATAATTATGTACATTCGCTAATATGAGTCAACATGCTGATCTAATGTATCCCAATGATGCAGAAGCATCACTAGGTCGCCATAGTGTGGGTCACTATGCTGCATTGATGCATTGTCTGCATTAGCATTGAGTATGGTGACCACCACTCTTGGATTCTGCTTATGCTTTCCATCAGGCAGAGAAGAGTCATTTTGGCAGGCCCATACATAAAAAAACACACTTCTTAAAATAATAATAATCATTACTTTACGCACAAGTACTCATTTTGATTTTATGAGTTTTTGAACTAATTATATTGTTTTCCTGAAACCGCAAACCCGTGAAACAGATGTTCTCATTTCCCATGCAAATTGTTATTTTATAACAAAAAGTTGGGAAATTTGTTGTTTTTATACCGACTTGTCCGTTAATGTTTAAATATCATAAGTTTTGTTGTTTTAATAAGTTTAGCAGGAATCCACTTACGATGGATTTTATACACTTATTATATAACTAGCTTTTACACGCAGCTTCGCTCACGCAGACTTTCATCCCCTGATTTACCCCCTTAGGGGTGGAATTTCAAAATTTCCTTACTTAGTGCTCTCTTACGTTATATAAAGAACCTACATGCAAAATTTCAGGATTCTAGCTTCAGCGGTTTGGGCTGTGCGTTGATCTCTGGGTATGTCAGTCAGTCAGTCAGTCACCTTACTCTTTTATATATATAGATAATCTAATAAAAGATACTAGACAACTGATATAAATAAAATTATATTTTTTGTATATACATACACATTATACATAGAAAACAAACAAACTCCGAAACAACGAATATTTGGTCCGCCCCGGGAATCCGAGACCTCAAGCACAGCAGTCGCTTACGCTATCACTTGCGCCACCGAGGCAGTCAAATTATAGCAGTAATCAGTGACATAAAACAACACAATAAATGATTTAACTGTGTGAAAGTCTCAAGTGTCCTCTTCTGAGTTGGGATAGTTTTTACGACGAAGCTGGGTAATTGGGATCGGAAGGGATTGTGCGGAACAATGGACTGCTCTAAGCTTATTGATTGACTACAGTTTTAAATTATTCAAGTTTTAAGAATAACTGTAGGAAAGTATATACTTGGTTTTAGTGGATATAGGGAGGCCTCTAACTTAGGTATTGTGAAATTAGCTGGTTTGTTAACACGCTGAGTGCGAAACGAGGCTTGAAACACCTCGTCCGTGTCTCGTCTTTATAGCGGTAAGGAAAAACTTAAGCTTCTCTGTCATGCGAGAGGCGTAACTTCCATCTGGTTCAGTCTAGGAAAGAGATAACTATATATCTGAGATGTGCTATTGATGCCGAGTTTTTTGGTATACCTACCTTAATACCGGATTTTTTAGGCCTCGTACCGCACTGAATAAATAAAAGTTTAATGCAATGCGTTACGAGGTTGCGAACACCTCGTACCCCAGCACACCTCATACCGCACCCTACGCTAGCTTCACGCGGTTAGTGTTGTGCAAAACGTTGAACGCTGCGCCAGCGACGATATAATAATATGTCGAAACGTTGACGAAGAAAGTAATTTAATAATATTATTGATGATGAAGAGGAATTGGGTGGTAAATTTACTTCAAAATTATCGATATTTGAAAAACAGGTAAGTTTCCAATCAATATTTACCAATTATACGTAATCTAAGTAAAATAATTATGTAGGAATATAATAAATAAATTCCAGCTATGTATATTTAAAATATGGTGTATAAATACAATATATATAATAAATTATACACTGTAATGTATTGTATTTATGTATAGTTAGGGATTACAATAAAATAACGCTTTCTATCCTTGTTCCTTGTGTTAAGTATTTTGATATGCCTCGGTGGCGCAGTGGAAGTGTATGCAATTGCTGTGCCTGAGGTCCCGGGTTCGATTCCCGGGTCGGGCAAAGTGTTATTGGGTTTTTCTGTAAGGAAATTCCTAGTAGCAGCACGGAGACTGGTAAATACGTGCCCAGTAAACGGCAATAGGCTCGCCACCTATTACGTGGGACTTAAACATAGTTGGCGAAATGAGGGTGTATCTATAATACACCTCTGCCTACCCCTTCGAGGATACAGGAGTGAGACTATTTTATGTTATGTAACATAATTAATATGTTTATAAGGTAATTGTCACTAGGCTAGCCGAGTACGTGTTTGTCAATCGGGATTAAAGAGGAGATGTGTCGGATGCTACGAAAAACTTCGCACCTTCTTATGAAGTCGTGAGGCTGACAAAAAAAAAAGAAAATGTTCACTGAATGTATGACCTGTTTTAATAAAAAGCATCCATAAGTACAATTAAATAAATGTAAAAATTTAAATAAATCTAAAAAATCTAAAAAACTAATAAACGGATTTAGAATAATTTAGATGATTCTTTACAGTAGTATAGCTTATACATCAAAATAACATATGGACTACTAATTAAGACGTATGTAATGTACTAATAATTTAGAAATATTTAAGTATGTTTATCTGTCCATGTGGTGACGGATTAAGAATAGTCACCACCTCTAATTATTCCGTGGATAAAAGATCAAGCGAAACAACCAGACAGGACATTGCAAAGACGCGACGAAATTGCGCGACGTTGCAAAGGGAATGAGAACTTTATTTATTTATTTTATTAATTTATTTGTAAAGTACTACCACGTCATAGATATTTTACTTATAACTAATTATAATAACATGTGGTATTGTATCTGATATGTATGACAATTACGGTGTACATAGCATTTACTGTGATATGACAACATTATCTACTTAAAAATAACTTAACTATTTACTACTACTATTTTTTATGTATATTTGACTGGACATGCTGGACACGGAATATTTTTGCTATTTCAGTTTTAAATACATTAAACGACTGGCTAAAGATGTCAATGTCAGGATTATGAGTTTGGATATTATTACTCGTACTAGTTGTTGCCCGCGGCTCCGCCACCGTATATGTCAGTTATCGCGGCGAATAGTAGCCTATGTGTTATTCTGATGTATAAGCTATATTACTGTAAAGTTTCATCCAAATCCGTTCAGTAGTTTTTGCGTGAAAGAGTAACAAACATGCATCCATCCATCCATCCATACTTACTTACAAACTTTCGCGTTTATAATATTAGTAGGAAGTAGGATATTGATTAAGAATTCTATTTATGAGTGATTGTTGATCTAAATTAGTTCTTGAAAATTGCGTGTAGAATATCTTAACTATTTGATGTCTGGGATTAATTGATACCAACCCTCTACCAATCTGTTTGGTCAGTGTAGTATAATAGGATATAACTTTCAAGGATAAGCCCATGACCAGCAATAGACTATTAACGGCTGTTGATTTGAAGCATATTTATCAGAAGTCTGATATTAGTTTGAATGGATCAGATGGCCATGTGTAAGATGAGTCAAGATCTTACTACTGCTATACCCTCAGTATTATCGATTCTCATACGGCATTAGAAGTCTGATGAACAACTTCTGCTGTAATTATACATAAGTAAACGATAACTTCTTGGTATTGTGTTTGAATTGTTGATGAATATTGTATATAAAATTTTGTATTCATAATTTTGTCTAACTTTGCGCTACTGGCATTCTCTTGGGACCGTCTTGACATTTCTGCGAACGAAGGTACAAGTCTGTCTCAGTTGTAATAACAATACTCTATTGTGACCTATCTGCTTTCTAACTTATTTGTAGTTCAATTGTATTCTAATATATATAATAATATATATAAATAAAAAATGCCACAACACTCCACTCACTTCGCAGACAAGTCCTTTACTGTGCAAGCAGTAAGACTTTGGAACAGCTTGCCGGAGACTATCCGAAAAGCGAAAACCTTGGCTGTTTTTAAAGGCCTGGTGAAGGATTATTATCTGTCACTATGAATACTCTAGGATTCATCATGTGTAGTAAATATGTATATAGTTTGTGTATGTGCCTGTGTGTGTGTATATATGTGTAGGTATACGTATGCATTTTTGTTTGATTTATTTATTGTTTTAATAATTTAGAATGTTCACTTGATGTTGTGTTACTGTTGTATTAACTACCTGAAAAATCTTAAACACCTAAAATCCATTTTAAGGTTGTCTGGAAGAAATCGCCGTGAGCGATAAGACCGCCAATTGTTACTTCTCCAGCTTTGTAACTCATCTATTGTTATGTTTTTATTTTTTATGTACACAATAAAGATATAAATAAAAATAAAATAATAATGTTCTCGTAGCCGATAACGGCGACGGCGGCCAGTCTCAACGGAAACCAGCCAACTACGCAGGAGATATTATAGTGCACAAGTATGTGCGCAAACACAGGAGCACTCTCTGTTCCTTCTTTCTCATAATCCGATGCGACGGTTAACCGACACGACCGGGGAGAGATTAGGTGCAGGACCGACAGCTTTACGTGCTCTCCGAGGCACGAGGGTTCAAACCCCAACTTCCAACCTCCGAGCTGTTATTAAATTTTCTATAATCAGAAAAACTCAATAACACTTTTGGCCCGACCCGGGATTCGAACCCGAGACCTATTGATCGGTAGTCGCATACGTCAACCGCTAGACCAACGAGGCAGTTGGTATGTATATGACAGAGTATAGATATTTAAAACAAACCTTTTTACAAGCTTTTTATTAACTTGCAATGTATGTATGCTTGTATGTTCTGGTGGAATCTTGCAACTCAATTTTAAAGCAGATATCTTTAACCAATTTTGCTGAAATTTTGCAAGCATATGTATATAGCGTGAGAATACAATATTTTATTCATATGGAGCTGATCTGATGCTAAAGCTGAAAGGTGGCCATAGGAACTCTGTAAAGAAACGTCATCGAGTTTGAACTTGTTTGATTCGTCTCGAGGCATTTCAGTAAAAGCTTGTTTTTAAAAAGCTTTTTAATTTAATTTATTTCTATTAATTTCTTCTGTAGCTTGTATTTACAATATCCTTACGTAAAATAATCCACTACAGTTATGACGTCATTATCCTCGGCTCACATTAAATAATATACTAAACATATACACGCTACGGCACCAGGGAATCATATTGCCGAGAACTCTTCACCGGAAAGTACGCTCTCGGATGGGTACATCTATTTTTGTAACCTTTTTGCCAACGTTATTAATACTTTGAAAGTATAACGGAGGTAAAAATATGTACTAATTAAAAATGTATATTAAAATTTAATTTTCGTATAAAATCGTGTTAAAGTTAGTTATATGTTATAACATGTATAATTGTATACGTAACGTACTCTTTCTTTACATATGGGCTGTTGATGAATGATGATGAAAATGTATTAAATGGAACGCCTGGAACGAGGTGACGACGCATGGCGAGGTAACGCCGCATGAGTCATGTTTTTTCGTGTGTCCAGCCGGCTCCATCAATTTATAAGACGTTGTCACGTCAAAAAGAAACAGTCTTGAAAGTCTCCATGTAACAGGAAAAATATGAAGAAGAGTTATGCCTGGACTGATAAGATTTGCGGCACCGGTAATAAAAGGATCTTCGAAGCAATACACACTGCTAAATACCGCAATAGGTTGAAACTGAGTGTCCGAAGGATGACTTATAGAGATTACATCCTTTACACTACAGCAGTGAAGACAAGGACCAATGGAGGAGACGGATTGTAGCAAAAAAGCTGTAAAACTTAATTGCAGATAAATACTATTTAATTTCACAAATTTTCACGTTTAATAGCCAATGGCACAAATTTAAAACGTAAAAAATACGGCCTTGGGAAAATCGGAAGACATTATCCACTTACTAATAGAGGCTTTGATACATTCTATGGCTTCTTACAGCAGCGGTGTGGGTTAGTAGACATACACCCTACACATACCTTATAAGCACAGGTTGATAGAGTTACCTAAGCCTTTCAGTGACAACATTTAACAAAATAATAAAATCAAAAACATTTATGGCTTACTAGGTAACATGTGATCTTCTAATATAGTTTGTCTCAACTTTGTAGCCTTGTGGAGGAACGGGTGTCATGTCCCTCCAACACAAAGGGAGGATCCTTCGACCAGGCGAGGTGATCATGTCTGGCGGGCCACTGCCCAATGGTAGATGTTGGGATGTTGTATATATATTATAATCGGCGCGAGAACTTCTATTGCGCTATTCAGGATAGGTAGTTTCTTAGTATATGTAGTTACTCCATAGTTCGATGTATCTTCGGTAGATGGCCCTGTTGCATGTTATGTTGTTGTTGCGCTGTACGTGGAGGTCGCCACATCACTCCCCTCCAAGACCAGAGGTCGATACATTGTTGAGTTAGCTACCTGTGCTCTGTTGTGGAGCTTGCCAATGCCAGGAGTAGTTAGTAGTTCCAGTGAGTCGGAACTGAGTGCCGCAAGTTCCAGTGAGTCGCAACTGAATGCCGCTAGTCCCAGTGAGTCGGGGCTGAAGTCCGCTGATCCCAGTGAGTCAGGATGGCTTGCGGTGCGCGGTGCTGCGGTGAGGTCCCCAGTGAGTCGAGGCGGTAGCTGCGTAGTGGTTGGCTGCTGCATAGACGGGAGAGATATGCTTTGCTTACATGAACCGTAGCTGCAGTGTGCTGTGCCTAGACGCTGATGAGGCCGTAGGGGTAAACCAGGCTCGAGCGGTCGCTTCTTGCGAGTGGTGTATCCCTGTTGAGGCCGATGTTGCTGGCTGGCTGTGAGGCTTGCTGTGGGAGTGAACATGATGGTGGCGTGCTGATGCTGCTTCAAAGGCTGTTTCCAATTACGTCGGGGTCACCACTGTGGAGAAACGGGTGAACGTTGCCCCTTCAACACGAAGGGAGGATCCTCCGACCAGGCGAGGTGATCATGTCTGGCGGGCTAACTACTCAACGGTTGATGTTGGGATGTTGTATATATGATAATCGTCACGAGAACTTCTATTGCGCGATTCAGGATTGGTAGTTTCTTAGTTTCCTACATTACTCCGTAGTTTGACGTATCTTCAGTAGATGGCGCTGTAGTAATTGTTATTTTGTTGTTGCGCTGTATGTGGAGGTCGCCACATTACATAATAAATTATATTTATACCGTGGGAGAGCCACGCTTCGGCATGAATGGGCCGGCTCGGCCGGAGTGATACCACGGCCTCACATAAAACCTGTGTGAAATAGCGCTTGCGCTGTCTTCCACAGAGTGAGTGAGGATACCGGAGGCTCATACCCCAACCACTCCCCATACCCCTCCTCATCCCCCTCCCCACCCTCTAAAATCCAGCAACGCACTTGTGACGCCTATGGTGTTGCAAGTGTTCATGGGCGGCGGTAATCGCTTACCATCAGGCGATACGTCTGCTCGTTTGCCGCCCTAGTCCATAAAAAAAAACAAATGTAAGAATTATAAAATGAATGAACTAATACTAATATGAATAGCAAAGGAACGTATTAAGTATAACTAAAATACAATATGAAATTAAGTATTTCAACAATTTTTAAATCGGTGAAAATAAAAAGTACTCTAGACAGTCAGAAGCGTCGCCACTCTGGGAAGAACTGTCGAAGCACACCACAGAGATGTCTTTTTAACCGACTTCCAAAAGGAGGAGGATCTCAATTTCATCGGTTTTTTTTTATGCTGCCGCGCAATTTATAAACGCAGTAAAGAACATGTGAACGGTTTCGAGAAAAATGCAATCAAAGTTGAAATTTTATTTTTGGTTGCCTACAATTTGTTACGCAAAGATTAGTAAAGATGTATATTTGGGCTGAAAGAGCAAATTAAGGAGATTAACTTGGTTTTAGATTTTTGCTTTTTATTTAATATTTTGTGAATTAAATATTTAAAAAACTGTTTATGTTATGGCTTCACTTAGTTTTCACTCGATACATCACTACTCATGAACGCAGTATGTGTGTTGCTCACTGCATTTATGTGGAGTTTCTTGTACTTACGGCATATATGTTAAGTGATTTAATGTAATGGTAAAACTTTCAACATTATATATGCGCCGTATTTTTAGAGATTACTGCATTTATGTGTAGGAACATGAAAATAAATAACTCATCAAAACTTTTACAGCACAGTAAAATTACAATTATACTGCGTTTATCTTATGTCAATACTGCTTTTACGTTGAACTTTGGCCAAAAGAGCAATGACTGAATGAAACAAAGATAACAAATAATCGTTGATTTCATTTTATTACCTAAACCACAAGATCTTTATAATTGACTATTTAGACAATGGCACCCATCACATATTTAATTAGTTTCAAAAAATCAAAAATAAATAATAGTCAAACTAAAAACACACGTATTAGTACCTAAATGACGCAGTTAAAAAGGAAATGTTGTCATTGTGTTTTTCAAATTAACTTAAACTGTCGTTGAAATAACCGTATCAAATAACTGAATTTATCTCAATCAATTCTTGTAGTTTTTTCAAGTAAAAGCAAAAAGCAATCGGTAAATGTTAAAACTACTATACCTGCGCCGGACATCAGATTCGTTAGTCAACTTTTCCGCATTGAGGAATAATATATTTTAGTTCAATGCTTTTCGATCGGTTTTTCATTTGCATTTAGGGCACACATCATTTTGTCTTCCATGAGATACCTTCTTTCTCAAAATATGTTATGTAGAATATGTAGATGAGATATTTACGATGCAACAAACATGCACAACTGAAAATAAAATCATGGCTACCTGAATTTTGTAAATTTTTTAAAGACTAGTTTAGTTTTTTCAGTTATTGTAATTAAAACGTAAATATATTATTTTAGGTAAAGTTAACTTAAAATAAGTGACACAAAGTGATAAAAACAACTGACAAGAATGTATTAAATAAATGGAATTTAAGCATTTAATGTCAACTTTAACGAAAAATAGCTGTTTAAAAAGTGGGTACATTTTCTTATGTTACGAGTTGAAGCTAAATATTTTTTTGTTTTTCATCGGATATGTCCTCCTCTTTTAATAATGTATTTCCTCATGACTGACGTTAACTTCTAGAACCTTTTGCTCAGATGTTTTAAAAGCATTTATGAGATTCTGCTGAGAGATTATGTGGATGTTGCTTTCTTTGACCTTTTTTTCAACTGGGCCCACGAGTGCTCAATAGGGTGCATGTTTAAACTCCTAGCAGGCCATTGTAACTGGAAATTGAATTTCAGCTGATGTGGAGATTGTTAGTAGCACCGTATGTGATTGAGCATTGCTCTGCATCAAGATGAGCTCTGGCCGAGTTAGTTGAGAATTACGAGCACAGTTTTTCGTACTAGGGTTATCGCACCCGCTTCATGGTAAGTTTCATGTATGTTTAGAGGGATCTGAAACCCTTTCTTCAAATCTCCACAGTAATACGTCAATCGTCATTTGAAAACTTTATCCTGCACTCATCCTGCAAAGAGCACCTAAAGCTGCCCATTCTGAAGGCTCCTATTCCTACTGTCGCCTAGCAAACGTTAAACGTAACGGGTATCTCTGGCATTTATGAAGGCGATCTCTGATGATTTTATCGCTTACACAAGTGCCTGTGGCTTGTTGTAACACATTTTGTATGGTTCGCTTGAGCTGTTATGACTTAAACTCTTCCTGAGCTACCACGTTTGGCGACGCTGCTCATCTCCTTACATACCAGTCCCAAAAATTCAGTCCGGCACGAAAGCTCTTTAGTAAATGTACAGTACGCTGACTGTGACCCTCCTAGATCAATGTTACGCCTCTAGTAGCTGTAAGTGCATCCATGTTTGTCCTATTATATGGCATAATGGAACTTAGAAACGTCATAAAATGTCAGCAACAACACCATTTTCAAGTGCTCTCAAAATACGTGATTATTATAAATTTGCAAGTGCCCACTTGGTATATGAATTCAGTTTTATTATATAGTGTCACTACGTCTAAAATTTTGATTTCCATTCCAATTTTGCTCTGACATGTACGTATGCACTAAACGATCTTATAACATTAAAATAAATAATGGTATTTGAGATAAATAAATGCGCCATATAGGCCGTGATTGTCGGTTACTGCGTTCGTCACATGTTGCAGTTATACAATACTCCGGTGAACCTTAATATGTACGCAGTATAATTTGTAATTACTGCATTAATATTAAGCACGACTTATCTGTTTTTATTATGGAAACAAATTTTTCAATGGTTAAGTGAACTTACTGCACATATACTATGTGCAAGATTAAATTGATACTTTTAGAATCATAACAAAAATCACGTAATTGGCACATACTGCTTTAATGTTAAGTTGCAAATGTCAGTAAGCATGGGTATTCACATAACATTAAGTTATTAAGTACTCTTACTGCAATTATACTATGTACATAAACCTAAAATCTGCTCTTTACTGCATTTATGAAAATATGTTTTGACCTTTCTAATACAGATAGAAAATAACGGGTTTTTGATTCATGTAGATCTTAATGTCAACATCTCAAATATCTAAAACAACCATAAACGCAGTAAGTGGTAGTTACTGCGTTTATGAATTGTGCGGCAGTATGTATGTACATCGATTACTCCGTCAATTGTGGACCGATTTTGAAAATTATTTTGGTATTCGAAAGGGTATGCTCCCCATGTGGTCCCATGGCCACCATATCAGGATGTGATCATGGGATCCTAAGGAAATCGAAGGAAACCCTCAAATTTACGTGAGCGCCTGCAATGAAGTTAGGAGCAATTGTCTGCATGCCTTCATATTCTGTAGGCATCACTAAATTTTAAATGAAAAGATGATGAGACACTTGAGAAAGACTAAAAAGCGAAAAAAAAAAAAACTTCGTTTAAAAAAACCGACTTCAAAAACTAAAAAGTATAAAATAACTTAATTTGTATGTGCTACCTATTCATAGGTTTGAAGTCGGTGTCAAGCCAAAATGTAATAGTAGGTACCGCACTCTAGTGACCTTGAGCGGGATAGCTGCTCTTCGCGTTGAACAAAACAACCGAAGCGTCGTTGACGTTCGTCTCGAAATATAGCGAGTGTGGTACCTACTATTCCATTGGCTTGGCACTGACTTCAAACCTATGAATAGGTAGCACATACAAATTAAGTTATTTTATACTTTTTAGTTTTTGAAGTCGGTTTTTTTAAACGAAGTTTTTTTTTTTTTCGCTTTTTAGTCTTTCTCAAGTGTCTCATCATCTTTTCATTTAAAATTTAGTGATGCCTACAGAATATGAAGAATTTTTTTTATTTAAGTGCGTGAATATCTATACAGATAAATAAGATTTAAGTATCTGTAAATTCAAATTAACAGCTTTACGGTACTTACATCAAAAACTCAATTTTCAAATTTTTTACCTACTTCAAAAAAGGAGGAGGTTTTCAATTCGACTGTTTTTTTATGTTTGTTACCTGATAAATTTCGATTGGGTTAACCGATTTCAATGATTCTTTTTTATTTTTTTATTTGGTGCTTCCCGTGTGGAGGACCCATTTCAATTTGGTTGTTCATGAAGTAGGTTTTTTTTTTGTTTTTTTTTTATTATATACTAGCTGACCCGGCGAACTTCGTACCGCCATATTTACATATCTGTCTCAGCTTCCCACAGGCAGTGCGCAGTCGCGGACAAAAAAAAAACATCTTTTTAGCAAAACAAGAATGAATTAAATCGGACTATGTGTTATTGAATTACAACTAAGTACATATTTTGACTTTCATCCCCTCTCTCCAGGAAACCGTGCTGAATTTCGGGATAAAAACTATCCTTACGTAGTATGAACTCAAATCATGCCAAGTTTCATTTGAATCCGTTCAGTAGTGATGCGCGGCCAAGATACAGACAGACAGACAGACAGACAGACAGACAGACGGACAGACAGACAGACAGACAGACGGACAGACAGACAGACAGACAAAAATGAAAAAAATTACACTTTTGGCTTCAGTATCGATTATAGAGAGCCCTCCAAAAAAAAATTCAAAATATTTTTAATGTACAGAATTGGACTTGTTACATTTTCATTATAAGTATAGATAGCTAATAAGTCCCGCGGCCGCTATACAGTAGAAACTAGGTACGTGTAAAAGTCGCGAAAGTTTAATTATGCTATTTTCTAACCCCTCAGTGCTGACAGACAGATCACAAAAGAGATGAAACTTTTCTCTTCACGTATTCAAATATAGATTTTACTTCATCTATTGCTTGAACTCAAAAACCTTGTATAATATTGAATATTACATTATATTTATTACACGAGCCTCGCTTCGAATGGAATAATCAACTTTCCTCACGTATCTAGAAAATTTATCTTAAATGTTATTTGTAAAAATACATGTGTATTCTGATGCGTTTATCTCAAAGTGGTGAAGACAGAGGCGTATATTACACCTACATGATTTCAACTATATTTGGTTTTGCTTACAATATGGAAGGTAATCTTATTGCTATCACTCGATATTACGAGTGTACATTAAGATACTACGATTCGGGAAGAAATGTGTAAAAGAAGAATTATATTTCTTTATTTATTTATTGACCTGCCAAAATTACTCTACTCTGCCTGATGGAAAGCATAAGCAGAATCCAAGATTGGTGGTCACCATACTCATTGCGAATGCAGACAATGCAACAATGCCGCATGGTGACACCATGGCGACCTAATGATGCATCTGCATCATTGGGCCGCCATCATCTGAATGTATTTGGTATTTAAAACATAATCTTGTAATTCTCAATGTAATCCATTACATTGAGAATTACAAGAATGAAATTACTAACAGATATGAAAGTACCCACAAAGTATTTAATTTTATTAATCTTATTAAAAAAGGCAACTCAATACTTTACTGCATGTGACTCGTTTGAAAGATAAATAGACTAACTTTTGCCCGCGTCTTCGCCCGCGTGTTTATCGGTTATCGCGGTAAAGAGCAGCCTGTCCTTCCTCAAGAATCAAAGCATCTCCATTTTAAATTTTATCTAAATCGGTTAAGCAGCTTAGCCGCGAAAGTTTAACAGAAAGAGAAACAAACTGAGTTACTTCCAATTTTTTAATATTACATATTAACTTTCGCCCGCGGCTTCGCTCGCATTTAATACACCTCCAAAAATATGTGTACAAAGTTTCATGATGATCGGTTAACAAACAAACTTACATTCACATTTCTAGTAATAGATAGTTTGGATATAAAGCTTCAATCAGTAACATGTGACAATGATACATTCTCGCTTACTCGAGACAGGTTTTAATCTAAAAGCAATTTTAGAAGCGGTGAAATAGTAATATCTGTGCCAAATGCAAGCATTTCAATGTTAGAACAATGAATCCAGGTAGAGTTGAGAATTAATCTATCATGAGATGAACAATAAATGCATGGAATGGCCAGCACGCAGTTTCGATCGAACATATTTGATTTGAAGTTTTATTTTTATCTCGTTACTTCCTTCAGATTGTACTATTTTATTTTTATTATTTTCTTTTCTTTGTTTAATCATTGCTATAGTGCAGAGAAAAAAGTTATCTTTTGTAAGATATGTGCTAGCATTACACATTGCGTTCTTTGCATGGTGCACCTACATTTATGTACCTACCTATATTACGTGAGAGCAAGTGTGGGAGCAAGTCTTCACAACATTCGAGTAATTTTATATGTTTCGATGATTACCTATATCTACCGATATTATTAAGAGGTAAAGTTTGTAAAGTTATAGGGGGTAATCCCTGGATCTACTGAACCGCTTTTTGTACGAATAGAAAGCCTCAGATTACTAAGAAAGCGAACATAAAGCGGAAAGAAAGCGCTTTCGCTTTCTTTAGTAATCTGAGTAGAAAGCGATATTATTTATAAGTGTTATCGCAGCCAAGTGCAAAATCTAGTAATAGGTGAACTGGTTTAGTTTAATCCAAATTTAGGTAAATTTGCAGTTTTAGTCTAACTATTTTGTAAATGCGTAGGATTTAAATAGGTAACTTGTAAATGTACCAAGCACTAATTCATAGGGAACTGTACTGCGATTAATTAAGTAAGAACAGGAGTAAAGTTAATTACCTACTACAAGATGCATATAATACTCTCCTACTTAATTGCCTAGATATTCTCCTTGGTATTATTCTACTTGGTCCTATTTAATTTTTTTTTTGCTTTTTAAAAAAGACAACTCCCGCACTAGGAATAAATCCTGTGTCGCGGGGGACTTTACAAACATGCAAGAAACGGACACAAACAACACCCGGACTCAGAACAACAATTTGTGGATCACACAAAGTGTTGTCCTACGTGGGATTTGAACCCACGACACTTGGCGAAGTAGGAAACGGCGTGGTGACCGTTAAACCAATAGGCCAAACGTGCAGTCAATTTTCTAGATATTCTCCTTGGTACTAGGTACTCTAAACTAAATTGGCAATATATATTTAAAAAAATATATATGGGCCTGCCAAAATGACTCCACTCTGCCTGATGGAAAGCATAAGCAGAATCCAAGAGTGGTGGTCACCGTACTCATTGCGAATGTAGACAATGCAACAATGCAGCATGGTGATCCACACCATGGCGGCCTAGTGATGCTTCTGCATCATTGGGCCTCCAATCTCGCACTCACCAACGAAACACGACAGCACGAACACTGTCATTTAACGTTGATCCTCTGTGCGAGAGTAGTACTTCCCCGGTCGAGCCGGCCCGTTCGTGCTGAAATCAGCGTGGCTCTACTACTTTTGATGGTTTTTCTATATGACTATATTTTTGCATGTTTTTCTTAATACCCTATTTTGCAATAGGCGTAGTTGAAGTAAGCTGATTCTAAGAAATTTAATAGAAACCATAAACTAAAAGACTTTTCAATACTGAAAACTAATCAATTTAGTTAATGGTAAAAGAATCATCTGAAAGATTTAAATTGAAATTACAATTCTAATTTTCCTCTATGGAATTCAAAGGTTAAAAAAGTAAGGAAAGCACTTCAGTGCTGCTCTCAAATTTTATCTGGACTTTTTGCTGCCACCGTCTTTTTGCCAACGCTAATTAATACGGCAGGTAGGATTATTAGCAAGGAAATTGGCGGTACCAACTAGTGGAGCGCTCAACTATTAATAAAAAATCCGAAAAAATGTTCTATTACGGTAGAAAAAGATGGTCTTTATAGCGGAGTTGCAATATCATAGTGACAGTATACAGAAAAAGAATAAGACGTGTTTAGATACAGTTCTTTTAGCACTAAGAATATTTTAGTTAAAATCCATAGATCAACTTTTAAAGTAGCGTGTCACGACATATAATTATTGAAAAAGTATGGGAATTAACGTGATTAGATAATGGGTATTAAATACCTTTGCATTGCTTGACGTTCATAACAAATCCTAACGAAGAATTGGTAAAGTCTAGGAAATTTTTTAGAGCCCCAAAGCTAGAGTCGTGAAGTCAAAACACACCACCGTGCGAGGCTCTGCTTTTTTATGTTCAAACATACACACAGACTAGAACTCACAAAGTTGGATCTCTTCATTTTCACACGCTATTAAATCCATCTGCTTATGTTATAAATCTTAACTTTTCTCTGAAAGTTCAAAGGATTTTATGATTATTTTACTCAAATTATTTTTCTAACAGTCACATCATTTGTGTATTTAATGGCTTATTTTCTTAGATCTTTCATTTTTGTTATACCTATATATTTTTGCATTTTTAAATTCTCGTAAAAAGTTTTTAGTGAATAGTACTAAAATTGCTGTTAAAATGGAGTTGGAATTTTCATCACGTCGCGTTGCCGTGGCATCGTTCGCTCACCGTTAATGCTTCGAGTGTATAACTTACGAATCAATGGTTCACATGGAATATATTTATTACTAGCTTTAGCCTGCAGCTCCACACGTGTGTATGACGGTTATCGTGACAAAAAGTAACATATGCCCTTTTCCAAGAGCCAATCTATTTATGAACTGAAATTCATCCAAATCGGTTCAGCGGTTTAACAAACTGATAGAATCACTTTCGAATTTATAATACTAGTATGGATTTTGCAAAAATAACAGTGGATTAAAGTATGAAAGCAGTGTTAGTCAATGTAGTGAAAGGGACTAATGAGTTTTAATTATTATGTCTGAATGGCAGAAAAGACCTGGATCACAATCAGCACAGAGATAAATTATAGTGAGATATAATATTATGGCATTAAGTTCACCTTACGCACTGTAATTGCAGAAAGATTATAATAGGTCCAAAATTTAGAAAAAGTAATAGTCGGTAGGTGCAAGGTCTGGCGAGTATAGCGGATGAGGGAGAGCTTCCAACCCCAGCTCTTGCAGCTGCTTCACGACAACGCGCGACCCCATACTGCGCAACAGACAGTCTCCAAGCTGCAAGAGCTGGGGTTGGAAGCTCTCCCTCATCCGCCATACTCACCAGACCTTGCACCTACCGACTATTACTTTTTCTAAATTTTGGACAAAAAATTCAATTCCCGAGAGGCAGTACAAAATGCCTTTGAAGAGTTTGTTGCCTCCCGTCCAGCTGATTTTTACAAGAAGGGCATCAATAAACGGCCAATGCGTTGGCAAAGATGCGTCGATTGCATGGGTGATTACTTCGAATAACAGAAATAAAAAAGTTTGAAAAAATAAGTACTTTCACGGCAGTTGTGATTTGCACCTCGAGTGGATAGTTCGTGTCGTGTAAATTCCTTTCACTTTAAATAAATTTAAAAGTTATTAACAATAAGCGCTCGGCCGTCCTCGGCCGGTCGGGCGCCGTGCGTAATGGATAGTGAGATGTATGCCGTGAGTGAAAGAGTCGATATTAGCTCATCAGAGGAGGACGACGAGACAAACAACAGACTCGATGCGCCTGTGGTAGTTAACACTGAGGAATGCGATTCAAATATACAGATGAGAGATGAAGTGAATAGAAAGAATGAAAAGAGAACACGCGAAGATTCGTCATCAGAGGAAGGATGGCATCAGGTATCTAGAAGAAATAAACTAGCCAAACAGGATTTTATTCAACTTTGTGTCTCATGTAATACTGTGTTACCAAAACAATTTGCCTTAGCTAGGTTATTTAAAGAAAATAAAATTGAAGGTATAACACGCGTAAAGTATGTACACCAGTTCAAAATGTTAATATCTTTTGAAAACGAGTTTAACGCCGATCATTTCATCCAATGCCAATCATTTTGCGATCTTAACTGGAGGATTCAGAAAACTTCCGAGGTAGGAATCTCTTATGGTGTTATTAAGGATATTGACCTTAACATGACGGAAGACGAAATTATTAAAAACCTTAGGTGTGATATAGAAATAATGGCGGCCAGAAGATTAAATAAAAGAATCTATAACGAAGATTCAACAACAGAATGGAGTAAGTGTGAAGCGATTCGCCTTTCATTTAAAGGCCCCTCTCTTCCTAGATATGTTTATATTTTCGATATGAGGGTGAGTGTGATTCCATATATCTTTCCCGTGTCACAGTGTTCCCGTTGCTGGAAATATGGTCACACTAGATTAGTGTGTCCATCTAAAAAGATGGTTTGTCCTAAATGTACAAAGAACCACGAAAACTGTGAAATCACATCATTTAGGTGCGTCAATTGCACGGGCAGCCATATGGCATTACAGAAGGTATGTCCCGTTTATAAAAAAGAAAGAAGACTAAGAGAACTAATGGCAGAATTTAACTGTACTTATAGAAAAGCTATTACTATGTACGTACCGCCCTCTCCGGTGCTTTGTACCAACTTAATATCCCAACCCCCAAGACCCAGTTCAGGCGAAATCCAGCGG
Source organism: Diaphora mendica (assembly GCA_949125395.1). Taxonomy (NCBI): domain Eukaryota; kingdom Metazoa; phylum Arthropoda; class Insecta; order Lepidoptera; family Erebidae; genus Diaphora; species Diaphora mendica. The sequence goes on from OX421320.1 coordinate 24,652,680, forward strand.
CAACAATTGGAAACTGAAGCAACTACTGTAAGTTGGAAACCAGTACATGCCCCTCAGAAAAACAAACCTATGTCGCAGGTAACTACTAATGTCGAAAAATCTGCACTCAAAAATGTTTATGCCCGCAGTTTGAAGACGCTTCGTAAAAAGCTTCCTATCACCTCTCCATACCCTTCGCGTGCTCCCTCTCCAGACCCTCTGCAGATGGAGACTGGCTCAAAAAATATGTACCAAGATTCGGAGTGTTCGGAGAGCTATCCAGGTATTAATGGTGAAACTCACAAAAAAGACTTAACATTTAAAGCGCTTATTTATCGATTATATAAAATAGTCATTGAAAAAAGTTCTTTAGAGGATAAAATACATCAAATAGTCACAATCGGCACAGAGTGGTTACTAACAAAAATGATGAGTGGTATATCAGTTAGTTCATTTTTAAATTCTTTTGTTAACGATGGATAGCGGTGAGATGTTAGTTAATATAAATTGTATACAGTGGAATTGTCAAAGTTTGCGACCTAAGGCAGTTGCGTTAGAGGCACTACTGTCTCAAGAGAAGATACACATAGCTGTATTGAGTGAGACTTGGTTCGAACCAGACAGTTATTTTAACATTAGTAACTACAATACTTTTAGACTGGATCGGTATGACGCTTACGGTGGCGTAGCTATCCTTACTCATAAGTCGATCAAAAGTAGTTTAAGTTTAACACGTAGTCCAAATGGCGGTATAGAGCTGTTACAAGTTCGAATCCATAATTGTCGGTATATTGAGAATGTTATATCAGTGTACTGCCCTTCTACTGTGCATACGTCACAGAATGATTGGGATTACTTATTTTCGTTGACAAACACAAAAACTTTAATATTAGGTGATTTTAACGCTCATCACTCTAATTGGTCTTACAAAACAGACCGGAGAGGATTTGAAGTCTTTGATGCTATGCTTGAACACAACTATAGTTATTTAAATAACGGTCAACCGACTAGATTGAGGCTTGCAAATGGTCTACTACAAAAGTCTTCCCCTGATATTTCGTTTGTAACCTCCGATTTGGCCACGTTGTTTGGATGGCAAGTTTGTAACGAATGCCTAGGCAGCGATCATCTTGTTATTAAACTATCTGCTACCTTAAACGTCAGTCGGACAACATTAAAAAAAAGAAATTTTAAAATGAGTGATTGGAAGTCTTACAGTGACTATATAGAAAATTCATTTGTCGATTTTATAATACCTACCAATCCCCAAGAATTTTACAACAATTTTGAGTATATTATACAAACAGCAGCTAATAAATATATTCCTCTTAAAAAAATACCGCAACACGCGTGTAATAAATTTAATCCCAAGTCATACTGGAACGCTGAACTGTCGAAAGCTGTTGCTGAAAGACGGTTGGCATTAGCCAATCTTAGACGAAGTCCTTCTCCTAATAATTTAGAAATATTACAACAGAAAATTCGTAATGCTCAAAGACTTATTCGGTTGGCGAAGTCTAGGTCGTGGCAAGAGTTTTGTAGTTCTGTAGATGAAACAACTTCATCTTCAGAAATGTGGAAAAAAATGAGATGGGTGAAGGGTCATCGTTCCAACTTACATAGTCAGTATATAGATAGGGATAAGGCATTGAATTTATTAAATTCTTTAACTCCTGATCATGCCTGTCCACCCCAACCTCCTTTTTGTTCTGTTAATGGTACATTAGAATCAGAAATAACCATAAATGAGGTAGAAAATTCTATTAAAAAAACTGATACAGCACCTGGCAAAGATGAAATTTCATTCTCCATGATAGACCATCTGCCTTTGATAGCTAAAACTCTATTAGTTAAATTGTATAATATATCTTTGCAGCATGGTTTCGTCCCCATACAATGGCGTCAAGTCAAGATAATTCCCATTCTTAAGCCAGGCACAGCTGCTAACTCAGATCATTCACTACGGCCAATTTCGTTAATTTCATGTATGTGTAAAATTTTTCATGTTATATTAAATAAAAGGTTGGAGTGGTATTTCGAGAGAAATAAAATGTTTTCGGATAATATGGTAGGCTTTAGAAAAGCCCGATCTTGTATCGACAGTCTATCTACGTTGGTTTCTCATATTCAAACTGGCTTTTCTAAGGACTTGCTAACAGCAGCTTGCTTTATTGACATTGAGAATGCATATAATAACATAAATATTACATGTTTGTTAAAAACGTTAGATGAATTGGGTGTGGGCACAAGTATTTGTCTTTACCTCTGGACCTATTTAAGTAATAGACAATTGGCAATTGGGGTCGATGATTACAATTTCTTTAGATCTACGGGCCAAGGCTTACCACAGAGAGATCCTTTATCCCCATTACTTTTTAACGCAGCAACTATAAACATCTGTAAAAGTATGCAAAATGTATACATTTCTCAATATGCCGACGATTTTGTGTTGTATGTTTCGAGCCATAACATAGATACAGCTATTGCAGGACTGCAACTGGGATGTGAACATTTCAATAGCATGTTACATAGCCTAGGTCTAGTTATATCTCCAAACAAAAGTAAAATATGTATATATAAGAAAGGTAAATTTAGAAATACTATTGATTTTAGAATTAATAATCAGGCATTGATTCAAGTTCATTGTGTTAAGTATTTGGGTATGTGGCTGGATTGTTCTCTAAGATGGGGGAAACATATTAATGAAACCATTGATAAAGTCTCAAAGTATATTAATCTGTTAAAAGTTTTATCTGGTCCTGGATGGGGCGTGCATCAAAAGCACCTTAGACGCTTATATATATCTATTATACGTAGTAGAATCGACTTTGGCAGTTTCTTATATAGTAATAGCTGTAAAACTAATTTATTAAAACTAGATCGAGTTCAAAATCAAGCTTTACGGGTTATAGGCGGATTTATACGAAGTACTCCAATTCACGTTATGGAGAATGAGTTAAGTCTTCCGCCTCTTCAGGTTCGTAGGCAATATCTTGCAGGAAAATTTATTTTGAAAACCAAATCTTTTGTTAATGGTAGTATTAATTATGTTTTAGACCACTTAGCTTCAGTTATTGAATCTCGCTATTGGCTGAATAAAACAATACCGCTATTGATCAACATTAAAAATTCTCTAGACTTTGTATCAGTACAGTGTAGCGATTTACTTGAAATGTTTTCTTTGGAAACATGGGTTAGTAACATTCCAGTACGCCAAGTGATATCAAGTTCTATCCCTCTAATCGATCGCCCTAAACGAAAGTATACCTGCCATGATCTTAATACCATATGTACAAATTATATACAGCAAAATTTTGAATATTATTATCAAATCTACACCGATGGTTCGAAAGGAGAGAAAGGAGCTGGTTCAGCTGTTTTCGACCCCAGGTTGGGATGTTACGTGAAACTGAGGATCGATTCTAATATTTCCATTATGCATATTGAATTGATTGCAATAGCAGAGGCGATATCGTACATAGATTCCATTGATTTTGACCGTTTTGTCATTTTGACAGACTCAAAAAGCGCCCTGCAACATTTGCCTCTCACGGGAAAGGTATACCGATTGCCTACCAAATATGGAAATCGATTCTTCGATTACAATCACAACATAAAAAGGTAATCCTCCAGTGGATTCCATCCCACATTCAGATAAAAGCAAACGAACGTGTAGACATGCTTGCTAATCAGGCAGCTGATGATGGAATTCCCACATGTGTGGTACCCCTTTTTTCAGACCAATTGAGGGTGGTAAAGGATATGTGCTCAAAGAATTGGCAAGAGTATTTTGATGAACGTTCGCTTCAGTGTGGTATTTGGTATAGAACAATCCAGCCTCAAATTTCGATACTACCATGGGTAAACAACATATTATTAAATAGAAACAATTTAAAAACTGTACTAAGATTACGTTCGGGACACATTCCATCAAAAAAATTTGCGTTTTTGATGAAAAAGGTCCCGTCACCTAATTGCCTGGAATGCGGTGTGATAGAAGATGTTCAACATATTTTGATGGAATGTGTCCGGAACGAGCGCCTGAGAGCATCGTGTTTTGACGGGAAAAAGAGGCTACAAGTTGGCTATTTGAATGGTGTGTTGTCTAATCCAACAACATACGAAATTAGACAGTTAATTGAACTGGCTGATTTAGGTTTAGGTACATAATAATTTAGTTTTAAGACATGGTTACTTATGATTATAATTGCTGTTATGTTATATTGTTTGATGTCCATATGGGACGATGTAGTCGCTCAGCGACAAAGTCCTTCAAATAAATAAATAAAAAAAAAAAAAAAAAGTACTTTCACTTATTGCATACAAAACGGCAATTTCATAGGTAAAGACCTAATATATACATTAGCATATGATTTAAGAATTAGTATTTTATATGGATTATCACGTACCTTCTTTTTTCCAAGTTAAAATGGACTTTAACACGAACAAATCAAGGGGAAAAGCTCTTATGTCACAGTTTCTGTTACATCTCGCAAATTCAGAAGTATTTTTAACCGACTTCCAAAAGGAGGAGGTTCTCAATTTCATCGGTATGTTTTTTTGTTTTTAAAAACAAGCCCTATATGTTACTGAGCTTGGAACAAATACCGCTTCCGCGCTGGATGCAGGTAGCGCTTTAAAAATACAATACTTTAACACATATGTATGCTTATAAATAAATAAACTGGATGACAGTGAGCTTTGTGGAGCAACAAAGTTCACGATACATATGCGCTTAATTCTTAAATAAACCGGGGTTCTTGATTTTTTCTATATATAAACCATTGAGTACGGTATTGAAGTAAAAATAGCCGAAGCCAATTTTATTTCCAATATATTTAGGTTAGGTAGGACTCGCATTTTTTTACATTTAAAATAACAATTCAAATATGTAAAATTTCTCATAATTCGATGGAAATGGAAATTTAAACAGACTGGTCTCAGGTGGTCAGAATGACAGGATAAAACGCTGTCCCATGAAAGAGCCTCGTCCTGAGAAGCGTATTTTCCCTTTTTAATATAAGATTAATTATACGGTAATAATTATATTAGTTTAATAGTTTGCAAATATTTTCTGCTGAATATAAATAGTTACTTCTTTCAACAGTGGACGGCGATAAGTTGCTTTGAATAACAAATGAATCTCTGAAAATGATACGCTTATGCCTGAGTAGGCATCAATATTTATATTCTGAATGTGTGCCCCCTAAACAACACTAGCAAAGAAATAAACAGGATCTTTCTATATATCACTCAAAGAGCTCCAATATTTAAGAAGTAAAAGGCCTCCTCAAAGGCCGGCAAAGTGTATTGGCAGGTAGTAATAACCAATAGGTTACTGTGTGCTTGTTTTTTCCTTTACCACAAAAAAAGTACCTGCTACATCTCAAGTTCGTCAAAAGGTTAATCGACTCCTAATTCCTGTTTTCACAAACATCAATGAACCTTTGCTTCGTTAAAACGATATTATCCTGAGTAATACTGATCCAACAATTCTAATTGGACTATTGAATTTGAGAGATGAATTTATTTATCAAATTCAAATTTGAAGCACGTTATGTTTTACAATTCACACAAATCAGACTAGACAATCTCGTAATTGAAAATAATTACCTTATTCAAGTACCCTTTCCTTTCTGTGTAGGTCTGCATCTATAAATAATTAGGTGTGTCCCCTCTGTTATGCGAAGCCAAAAACCTGACCAATTTTCCTTTTAAATGCACGCCCTGATCAAAGGGAGACCGACGATGCGTCAACAGAATAACTCGTCGCCTCATAAAATTCGTTATTTCGCCCCACATACGTCACTTAGTGTGTTGTTGTTGCCAAATTTCATTGACGTGGTATAAGTTGTAGAAAAAACTTGGTTGTCTGTAAAGTCGGTTTACGGACGATAGTTTAACGTGACAACGTCATAACAAAACATTGATGAAATGATGTGATGTAATATGATGACGTACAACGACGTACAATGAGCGTAACAGAACAATGAGTCATCCTTTTTCGTGCATGCAGTCGGCGTTTATCCATTTATTAGACATTGTCGCGTCAAAAAAAATTAGTACTAAGAAAATAAACTGTTAATTAATTTATTAATACTTTACTAAGGTCCATTGGTAAATAGGCAGATTTTATAAGTAATGTTGTAAAAAATGGTAATATTTAATGCCATTATTATTTTCAACACCATCATCATCATCAGCCCGTTGCAGTCCACTGCTGGACATAGGCCTCTCCCAAGGAACACCACAGAGCCCGGTCTGTTGCTTTCTGCATCCAGTCGCTGCCAGCCCTCTTACGTAAGTCGTTCCGCCATCTGGCCAGAGGGCGTCCCACACTACGTTTGCCAAGACGCGGTCTCCACTCTAAAACACGCTTACTCCAGCGGTTGTCTGTCCTTCGACATATGTGACCAGCCCATTGCCACTTCATCCTACCAACTTTCAGAGCTATGTCGGACACTTTGGTTCTCTGACGGATTACTTCATTACGAATTTTGTCCTTCAGAGAGACTCCAAGCATAGCTCTTTCCATGGCACGCTGAGCGACTTTGAGCTTCTGGATTAATCCCATGGTCAATGTCCACGTCTCAGCATCGTACGTTATTACTGGGAGGACGCCCTGGTTGAAGACTTTTGTCTTCAGGCTCTGTGGTATATCCGACGAAATAATGTTGTTTAACTTCTTGAACGCTGCCCATCCCAACTAGATCCTCCTATCGGCTTCCTTCTCGAAGTTGTATCTACCCAACTGCATTAGTTGCCCGAGATAGATATATTCCTTGACAACTTCGAGAGGCTTGCCATCAATGACTACTTGTCCCGGAGCGACGAGGTCATTGTACATGACCTTCGTCTTGCTCAGGTTCATCCGGAGACCAATTCGTTGGGAGGATTCATTTAGACTGTGCAACATCTCTTGAACTTCCTGCAGCGATTCTGCCATGATAACGATATCATCGGCAAACCTTAAGTGCGATATGTATTCGCCGTTTATATTGATGCCCCGCCCGTTCCAGTTTAGAGTCTTGAAGACGTCCTCTAATGCATTTGTAAACAGTTTCGGGGATATCACATCCCCCTGTCTTACTCCTCGATGCAAAGGAATCTGTCTCGTTTGACTATTCTGTACTTGGACAGACATAGTTGCGGCATCATACAAGCTCTTCAACACCTCGATGTATCGGAAATCAACTTGGCTCCGCTGCAAGGAGTCCAGAACAGACCAGGTCTCGACAGAGTCAAAGGCCTTTTCATAGTCCACAAAAACTAGGCACAAAGGCTGATTGTACTCCTGAGTCTTCTGTATGATCTGCCTCACAGTGTGTATGTGGTCTATGGTGCCAAATCCTCCGCGAAATCCGGCCTGCTCTGGTGGTTGGAAGTCGTCCAGCCGTCGCGTCAGCCTGTTTGCGATAACCCTGGAAAACAACTTGTAGACGTGGCTCAGGAGCGATATAGGACGGTAGTTGTTAAGAAGGGTCTTGTCCCCTTTCTTGAAAAATAAAACTACCAGGCTCCTGCTCCACGCTTGTGGAGTTCTCCCTTCGTGGAGAACGGAGTTGAAAATGCGATGCAGTTGCTTAAGGACAGGTTTTCCCCCTGCTCTTAAGAACTCAGTTGTAACTCCGTCTTCACCTGGGGCTTTTCCATTTTTTAGTTGTTTCAGGGCTAGCTCAATAACGTCAATGCTGACGTCCGGTCATAGAAGTCTTCTACCTTGGAAAGAATCTCCGGCTTAGAGGAGACGACTCGACCGTCAGCGGTCGTCAGCCTAGACATGTGGCTCCTCCCGAGACGCTTCACGAATACTTTGGAACCTCGATTTTGTTCTATTGCCTCTTTGATGAGGCGTGTATTAGAACTCCGGACATCCCGCCGTACCGCTTTTCGGATGTATTTCGTGAGTGCTCGCTGATCGTCCGCCGTGGTCTGTACCTTTTCACGTCTCTCTCTCTCATGAGTTCCAGAGTCTCATCCAAGAGTTTAGACTTCCTACCCGTATGCGTATTCCGACAGAACCTTCTACCCACATCCCTCATGACCTCCACTAATCTACGCAAGTCCTCGTCAACGTCGCACTCGGTTTCCAGCACATCGAATCGGTTTTGAAGTTCCATTTGGAATCTTTCAGAGCCAGCAATAGTCTGGAGCAGAGTAGGCCGGAGCGTAGACTCTATAAGACGGGTGCGTTCCAGTTTGAAATTTATGTTCAGAGTGCCTCGTACAAGTCGGTGATCACTACCGGTGTTGAACCTGTTGATCACTGAGACATCCCTGAACACATGTCTCTTATCCGTCATGATCTCATTTTTAGTCATGTTGTCGGGGCTCCGCCAGGTCCACTTTTTTTGGGGCTTCTTCTTGAAGAACGAATTCATCAAGAATAGCCCTTCTCGTTCCAAAAAGTTGATCAGCATCTGCCCCCTGTGATTTCTGCTCCCAATACTATGTGGCCCCATAACCGATTCGGTGTCCGTGCGTACTCCCACTTTTGCATTGAAGTCCCCCCATGACAACATTGAAGTGTGCCCTTGAGTCATTGTGCTTTGTCAATTTCTTCGTAAAGAACTTCCACATCATCGTCAGAGTGTGTGGTAGTCGGCGCATATACCTGTACGACCTTCAGAGAGTATCTCTCAGTCAATTTGAGTACGAGGTACGCTACCCTTGTCGAGACACTAGATATTTCTACAATGTTGCCAGTGAGGGCTTTGTTGACAAGAAACCCGACACCGCCCTGGGAAAGGCTATCACCTTCTCGGAAGTAAAGTAGATGGCCTGATTCTAGGGTCACTGTGTCCTCTCCCTGTCTTCGGACTTCAGATAGCCCCAGAACATGCCATCGTATCTTGTCTAACTCTACCTCCAATTCGGTCAGATATTCGGTAAGCCTCAGAGTTCGTCCATTATACGTAGCCAAGGTCAATTTGTTGTAGATATAGTAGTCGTCCGTAACCCGGGGATTCTTAGCACCCCGCGCCCCACCAACGCTATGACCGCTACCGTAGCCAAGCCTGGTGAGGCGGCCGGGAACAAGGGGCCGTTTTTTTGGTGTACTTGCCATTGGGAGGTAATGCCCTAATCGCCACGCTATTTTCAACATAATAATTTAATTCGTACTATATTCACGTTTTTAAAATTCATTAAATTATCTCTGATCCCTAAACTCAAACGAGCAATAATTTAGTTTCTTTGAGTTATGCAAGCTAGTGGCTAAAGACCAAACGACTATAAAGGCTAACTAACGAAAAGAAAATTTACTCTGGCTTTGAGTATAAAAATGCAGTGACTAAAAAGATACGCTTAAAGTAAATTATACTTTTCAGATGATTTCCATAAAGTAAAAGTACATTTGTAAACAAATAACAGTATTTATGTAAAGTGTAGCAAAATGGATTTTGGTTTGTTAATGTAAAACGATCTACTTCAGAGACATTAAATAACGATTGATTGCAGGAACTGTGAAAGCTTCCTAAAGATTTTGAATCGACTCAGTATTGCCGTCATAAATCTTTTGAGTCGAAACACCCTCTAATCTAACGCTTCTCGACAATAAATTTATGAGCCTTCAGGCGATTTGTATACCGTTCATGCAAAGAAGAAATGCGAGAAAAGAAACAAGTGAAAGAAATGCATCGCAAGTGTTTTAGGACTTTTGATGATGCAACTTTATATTATTTACTCAAGATTTTTTTGCTTAAAGTCTGAGTTTAGATTATCTAAAACACAAAAAATAAGGAATCGATGTAGTCAACGCAAGACATTTACAACATCTAAATATTGATAGCGTAGAGCTTTTTTTTCACATTTTCTTTTATGACAGAGCGGGCGTACATTTTTTCTTAATAAACATACTACTAATTTTTTAGTCATGTACATATTTTAGAATAAATTACGTCCAGGCACAAAATAAAGATGATGTATAACAATATTTGTTGACAAGCTTGGAGACTGTCTGTTGCGCAGTATGGGGTCGCGCGTTGTCATGAAGCAGCTGCAAGAGCTGGGGTTGGAAGCTCTCCCTCATCCGCCATACTCACCAGACTTGCACCTACCGACTATTATTTTTTCCAAAATTTAGACAACTTTTTAGTGGGTAAAAAATTAAATTTCCGAGATAATAATAAACTAATAAACTGCCAATGCGTTGGCAAAGATGCGTCGATTGCATGGGTGATTACTTCGACTAACAGAAATAAAAAAGTTTGAAAAAATAAGTACTTTCACTTATTGCATACAAAACGGCAATTTCATAGGTAGACCTATTACTAATACGTAAAACAAAAACTTTGTACCCCTTTTGACGAAAATTATGCCAACGGAGGTGTATGAAATTCGGGATAGTTAAAGTTTACATGGTCTTCTGTCATAACTTGGAGTGCATAGAGCTAAAAATAATTAAATAAGAAATAAACAAATTATAGTTGAATTTTAAGTATTAAGCGACCAATCGAAAATTTACATATATATAGACTAGTCTATTTAAACATATATAATTTGTGTCACGATGTATGTTCGCGATAAACTCCGAAATTAATGAACCAATTTTTATCAAATTTTGTAAGCATCTGTAATTTAGTCCAACTTGGGAGATAGGGTAGTTTTTTTTCTCAATTATTGATCTCAATATTTGTTTGTTATACGATTTAAGTGTGTATTTATATTTATCGGTTAGTTCTATAAAATCCTAATAGATGGCGGTTGGGCATCTAAGTTGCACAGATACCCGGTAGATGGCGCTGTTTTTCTATTTCTATAATTTTCAGAAATGTAGAAAATATAAAAAAAAGTTGCGGTACGAAGTTTGCCGGGTCAGATAGTCTACATGTAAATACCCCTTTGTACGAAAATTATGCAAACGGAGGAGTTATGCAATTTGATTTTAAAGACAACTCCCGCATTAAGAATATACATCCTGTGTCGAGGGGGACTTTACAAACATACATGAAACGGACACAAAGAACACCCAGACTCAGAACAACAATTTGTGGATCACACAAAGTGCTGTCCCTTGTGGGATTTGAACCCACAACACTTGGCGCAGTAGGAAGCGGCGTGGCGACCGCTTAAACCACTAGGCCAACCGTGCAGTAGATATAGTTACAGTTTATATGGAGGAGAAGTAAAGAAAGCTAAAAAAAGAAACAAAATAAATATATGAATTATGGTCCACTAGAGTGTTCCGCAAAGAGTGTGCCGTGGTCATCTGTGGGTGTGCCTCAGAAAAATAAGCTTATCCCACAAACCTAAATAGACGGCCTAAAGAAAAATATTTAGGTACACAGATGTTAACTACGCGAAAGCACTAAGAAGGCGTTTTGTTATTCTACCCTTCCTGAATATTTTCGCTCCATTTCTATTCTTCTCTTCCTGAACATTTTCACCCTATTCCTATTCTTCTCTTTCCGAACATTTTCACCCTATTCCTATTCTTCCCTTTCTGAACATTTTCACCCTATTCCTATTCTTCCCTTCCTAAACATTTTCGCCCTATTTCTATTCTTCCCTTCCTGAACATTTTCGTTCTATTTCTATTTTTCCCTTCCTGAATATTTTCGCTTTATTTCTATTCTTTCTTTGTCTGCCACTGCCTAACCATACAACTAGATAAGAAATATTTAAAGTAACAGAAGATTATTTCGATGAACATAATTTGGAATGGAGCAATGACCTATTTATATGAATTAAGATTTTTAACTCTTACCACAATAAAAAACAAAAAAAGGGAACGCCTCAAGACGAAGTGATGATACCGTCTATGCTCAATAAAACTGTAAAATAAAAATATAGTTTTGTTGACTAATAAGAAACATTGTTTTTTATTACTTATTTTTTTTTTGTTCATTTATGGTGTACCTCCAAAAATGTTTATCTTCCTAGATGTACCTTGAACCCAAAAAGTTTGCGGAACACTGCTAGGCGATCACTTTAAATCCATCATATTCGTTCCAAATTCTAGCCCATTAAAATCAAAATCATTTAGTACATGTACGACATTCCAGGAGGCATAGAGGATTAGGGCCGTAATACAATGCTAATTTGACATTCTATAATCCTTACAAATGGGATTACGACACTCAGTGAGAATGATTCATGTGTGATGTTGAGTGATGTGTCGTACATATTAATATCCCTAATGATCCTGGGGCTTATAGTCTCGAATATTCGGACTTTATGAATTGAATTTAATTATAAATTGTATTCTGTTAGCTTTTGCTAACCGATGCATTACATGACGATATACTCGTAGCTTATTTTTTTTAAATGAAGTCATCACTATCTATTAAGCAAGGTCTTATAAGTATATATATACGTACATTACAGTATGTGAAATGTGTTCTACGTAACTAAAGGCCCTAAAATACACTAAGAGTATTGCAATGTGGCAAAATTAGATTCTACAACGTTCTCAGGCGCGGTTCCAGGGTACAGGGGACATCAACCCCCAAACTCGTACCCATGGTACTTTTTCCCTGCAACTAGAACCTGATTACCAAATAATATCATCCCAATAGATTTACTAATAAAAAACAAAAGATATCTATTTGTTTTTAATGTGTGCAATAAAATTGTGTACTGTGCAATAAAGCTTAATTTACTCGACTTAAATTAATTATATACCTATTGGTGACCCCCCCCAAATTTTCAAGCCGCTTCTAAAAGTTCTTATAGCAATTTTTGCAATTTTGTTTTCGATGTCACACTTACATTGCTATTTAGTTTCTTTACTACACTATCACTCTACCACAAGTACTAACAGGAATACGACAGTGGTAGATTAACGAAAATTATTAATATTATCATCCATTAACAGCGAAGAATAGAAGATGAGACAAATTTACATACCTCAAAACCTCTCACACCTTTAACCATTACTGTTCATCTAAACTTAACAACAAATCGTATTGTCATTTGAATATGCATCATTTTACAATAAAGCTAATGCGCAAATATTGTTCAATAGAAGCTTTTCAAAACGTAACTTTCGCAACTGGCGTTGAGCCAGGCGTGGCTTGTTGCGTTACTAACAACTTTATTATGCATTACCGGGTGTCTCGCGAACCCTAAATAAGCAACAGTTCACTTGCCAAGTTTGGGCTTTACATTTTCATTAGACGACGGTCTGTCAGCGCTAGTGTGCTTAATTTGTGATGGCATAACTTCCCATGAGGATTAACTAATTTTATAATAGCACTGGCCTGTGATACAACGTGGCTACAATATCACGTTATAATAGCATGTCCGAGATGGGTTACAAAGTAATGAAGGTCTCCATTCCTTTGGGAGCAGGTAAGAGTATTTGTTATGTTCTTAAACTTTTGATCATGTAAAAGGTAATAGTCGCTCCTAGTTATTGATTACCGGAATTGTTGATTGACTGTCCAAGAAAAGTTTAAAGATGCTGATGCTCTACGATGTCCAAGAAAATTTTCTATAACTTGTTCTAGAAACGGCTATTTTTGAAATATCCCAAGTCCTCTTAGCGTCTGCTCACGCCACGCCTGCGAATCCACAGGTTAAAACTCTCGTTTGATTAGCCTGTGCAGAGCCAAATTTTCACTGCAGTAGCAGTAGTGGCAGACGGGACTCAATCCGATCTTATAAATTATATATATATCGACATAAGTCATCATTTGTTCAATCTTCGGAATATTCCGTTGATTGGTAAATGTTAAGTTTTATTTTGTGGTTCCACGGTAAAGGAAAATATATAAATAACTAATGACCTGTACAAGAGAATTTTTTCTAAGAAAAACCTAATTACACGAAACCCAAAAAAATATTCCAATAAAAAGCGTATTGGAATTGGATCCTAAAGAGGTTTAGCTATTATTGTCCTTGCTTTAGGATTAGTTATCGATGTTTGTTGATTTGATGAAAAAAAAAACTGTGTAATTATTATTTTTACAAGAAAAATCTTTGTATGGTGTGTAATAAATGCGACAGTTTGTAAGGATGTATGGATATTTGTACTATTTCACGCAAAAAATACGGAACGAATTTAGCTGAGACTTTGCCTTGCAGTAATTTAGCTTATACCTACAGACATCGGCTATTATGTCGGTATCTGTAGGTCTATTCTGAAGTCCATACAGCGTGACTGAGACTGCACGTTTGGCCGTAGTGGTTTAACGGTCACCACGCCGTTTCCTACTTCGCCAAGTGTCGTGGGTTCAAATCCCATGTAGGACAACACTTTGTCTAATCCACAAATTGTTGTTCTGAGCCTGGGTGTTCTTTGTGTCCGTTTCGTGTGTGTTTGTAAAGTCCCCCACGACACAGGATTTATTCCTAGTGCGGGAGTTGTCCTTTAAAAAAAAAAAGAAAGAGCGTTGCACCATGGAGAGAGACAAGGAAGACGTTATTTCTCTGAAAAATTTCACAGATTCGGTGTTCCGGATCATATCAGGAATGATCTAGCAGAGAACCAAGATCATCGACACAGCCCACAGGATTAGCAGTGGACTGGCCATAATAGCCATAGAACCAATAACCGTTGGGGTATCGCGCTTAGACAAATGGTTACATTTTCTCCAAATTGCCAGTAAATTTTATTAAACACATTTAAGGATTGTAGTATAAATGCGGTTGTAGTATAATGCCAAGTTTCTCGTTAAACTCAAACAGTAATAAGAATAAGTAGCTTTTCGAATGCTCTTTATAAACACTTTTTGTGTCTCTTTTTCGTGTGGCGATTCCACTAAAAACCCCCGAACAGGATTGGAAAGGGGTAAATGGATTGGACTCTCTCTCGACCCTGAGGCTACTTGTAATAGTACATCAGCTGACAAAGAAAAAATAAGTTAAAGTATTTTACTTATTTTTGTGTTACTTACTCACAAAGGGTCAATTGAGAAAATAAAATCAGATATATAGAATACAATTACTTTGACTGCACGTTTGGCCTAGTGGTTTAACGGTCACCACACCGTTTCCTACTTCGCCAAGTGTCGTGGGTTCAAATCCCACGAAGGACAACACTTTGTGTGATCCACAAATTGTTGTTCCGAGTCTGGGTGTTCTTTGTGTCCGTTTCATGTATGTTTGTAAAGTCCCCCGCGACACAGGATTTATTCCTAGTGCGGGAGTTTTCTTAGTAAAACAAAAAAAAACAAAACTTGAAAATATATATTAATTTTACCGACATTACCTATACCGACATATATGCCTACTTCAATGTTGTTTTTAACTCAGAAATGTATGTCCTTCGAATTTCTTCGTCGAAATTACTCCTCGATTTTAGGCTCTTTCATTACAAAGTTACAGTGGAACATGTCACAAAACTCCTTTGAAGGTTCGTAACTTATAACAAGTTTTTTGAATTTTAGAAACCACAGTACGTAACCCCATTCGAGTGAATATGTGGAATATGTAAACTTTTACTTACCGACAGGAATACTAAAATGCAAGAAACTTTTAATAATCTTTTATTCATCATTTACTGGTATGTAATGGTGTAACTGTTATCTATCTATACTTATAATAAAAATGTAACAGGTCCAATTCTGTACATTAAATATATTTTGAATTTTTTTTGGAGGGCTCTCTATAATCGATACTGAAGCCAAATTTTTTTTATTAAAAAATTTATTATGTCTGTCTGTTTGTCTGTCTGTATCTTGGCCGCGCATCAGGCCGAAACTACTGAACGGATTCAAATGAAACTTGGCATGATTTGAGTTCATACTACGAGGTAGGACATAGGGTACTTTTTATCCCGAAATTCAGCATGGTTTGCGGAGAGAGGGGATGAAAGTCAAAATATGTTCAATCAACCAACCAATCGCCGTCCACTGCTGAACGTAGGTCTCCCCCAAGGAGCGCCAACCATACCGGTCCTGGGCAGTCCTCATCCATCCGCTGCCAGCCACTTTCCTTAGGTCGTCAGTCCACCGAGCCGCAGGGCACCCTACACTACGTTTGCCTTGTCGCGGTCTCCACTCAAGCACATTTCGGCTCCACCGACCATCGGTACGTCTAGAGACATGACCGGCCCATTTCCACTTCAGCGTACTGATTCTCCGTGCGATGTCGGTCACTCTAGTTTTCTGTCGAATAGCTTCATTCCGAATTCTATCAGACAGAGAGACACCCAACATCGCACGCTCCATCGCCCGCTGAGCCACTTTAAATTTGTGGACCAGTCCAATGGTGAGTGTCCACGTCTCGGCTCCGTATGTCATCACGGGTAGGACGCATTAAAATATGTACTTAGTTGTAATTCAATAACACATAGTCCGATTACATTCATTCTTTTTTTGCTAGAAAGAAAAAAATAAAATATAACGGAAACAGTGTTTTTTTTTGTCCGCGACTGTACACTGCCTGTGGGAAGCTGAGACAGATATGTAAATTTCGCCGAAAGAAGTTCGCCGGGTCAGCTAGTACGTTTTATTGTTTTAAAATATCTCTCTCCAGGGCAATATGAACGAGTCAATGTTACTCGCAAGTTGTGATTTCTCTTTTTAAAGTAATTAGCCATTACATTAAAATCTCAGTTCATTGTGTTGTTCCGTTCACTCAACTAGTTTCAGAGAACAAGACCTTTTTTAAAAATATCCTAGAAATTATTTTAAGCTCTAATCCAATTATGTATCTTAACTCAAGAATTAAAAATAAGACTCAGAAAAATAAAGTTTTTAAGACATAAGAAATACACGGTATATTTGTAAATACTCAAGGCTTTATTCACATATTAAATCCTGTATTAAAACTTAACACATGATGAAATGCACTTGGCTAGATGTAAATTAAGCACAGTGTGGAGATGTCTGGTTCTAAGTAACTGACACGGCACTAACTTAAATTACAATTTTGCCTACCTACGAAAATGAATTAACATTGCATTGCTTAGTGCACGAATATGTTTTACAGTACTTTAACTTAAATTTGGCCCTATTTTGTAACGGAGAAAACTTAATATGTTCAGTTATATTCTCGTATATGGCTTCACACTTATTTAGTAATTTAGGCAATTTAAAATTATATAAAATCAAAACGCGGCCCGACTTCGCACGCGTTCTTTACGGTTAATATAATATAGCATATTATGTTACTCTAAGATGTGCTCAATTTTTTCCGACGTCTTCAATAAATATCGTTATATTTTATTCAAACTACTCAAAAATTTAAGAAATTATATATGAAAACCTTCCTCAAGAATCACTCTACCTATTGGTAAAAACCGCATAAAATCCGGGCAAAAGCTTTTGAATTTATCGTGAACAGACAGACAGACAGATGCGACGGATGACTTTATTTTATAATAATTATGTAGTGATACACTCCTAAACAGTGATTTATGAGCTGTCAAGCCGCCATAGTTTTATGTCACTTAAACAAATATTACACTAATATTAAAAGAAATTGGAAGACTGAAGATGTCCCTACAAGGTGTTACGACGACCTGGTGAAGGTCGGTTGTTGTGGAGAATCTTGAGGAGGTTCATGTCTACCAGTGAACATCTCTCGAATCAGCCCCCTAGCCAAGTTGCAAGCGTTCTTCGTTCTGCAATCGTTAACGTCTAAAATCTCGTGTGTCATTGGCTAATCTTAGACAAAGTAATCTTAGACGAAGTATTAGCCAATGACACACGAGAATTTAGGCATTAACGATTGCAGAACGAAGAACGCTTGCATCTTGGCTTGGGGGGCAGACGTTAGTAATTTAAAGAAAAATTATAGCTAGTAGCATTTTACCCCTTAAGTAGAGATTCCAAATAAATACTAATATTTAAAGCTGAAGAGTTTGTTTGCTTGAACGCGCTTATCTCAAGATCGGTCCGGTTTGAAAAATTATTTTAGTGTTAGTTAGCCTATTTATCGAGGAAGGCTATAGGCTATATATCATCAGAGCAATAGGAACTGAACACCAGTGAAGAGTGTTTCAAAAACGGGGAAAAATTACAACGCTGCGGACAATAGTAGACGCTAACGAGGTTGCGTGGGTCAGCTAGTCATACATAGACATGATTAAGGAGTCGTATCTATAGAGCTTTTCCTTATTTTACCGAAGATGTAGATGTACCGAAAGGTAGTAGAGCCACGCTGATTTCAGCACGAACGGGCCGGCTCGACCGGGGCGGTACTACCCTCGCACAGAAAATCAACGTAAAATGACAGCATTCGTGCTGTCGTGCTTCGTTGGTGAGTGCGAGACCGGCGGCCCAAATAGTCTAGTCAACAAGTTTCATACTTGTTGACTAGACTAAAAGATGCAGCAGCATCACTTGGTCGCCGGTGTGCCGCTCGGTTTGGGTCACCATACTGCATTGTCTGAATTCGCAGTGAGTATGGTGACCACCACTCTTGGATTGTGCTTATGCTTCACATCAGGCAGAGTAGAGTCATTTTGGCGGCCCATACATAAAAAAAAATATATAAATATTCATAGTGATTATTCAAAGTCTATATAAATAATTAATAATGCAGACCATTTATATGACAAACAATTGTTTATTCTTTTATGTCTTTATAACTAAAAGTAACGTGTACGTAACTCGATAAAACTTCGCAGTGTTAACATTATTAACCGACTTCAAAAAAAGAATGAGGTTTCTCAATTCGACCGTATATATGTTTTTTTTTATGTGTGTTCGCGGATGACTTCGTCGTTTATGAACTGATTTTGATGATTCTTTGTTTAATGGAAAGGAGATATCCCAACGATGGTACCATAATAAGGACACTAGGATCTGATGATGGCATCCAAGAGAAATCGAGTCGAACTTTGAAGTCGGTTTTTGTTTTTGATAAAATTTTATTTTGATAACAATATAGTCAAAATATTTTGATAACGACAATGTCTAAGTATTACTTCACCTCAACTTAAAGGCAGATAAAAGTAACTTGTATTCACCAAATAACACGTTTGAATGTGCGTCATAAACTTTTATGTACTATTATTTTCTTTGCGCTCTTTAGGGAATGTACTATTCTTACTTTTTTTCTCATTTTTATGTTAGGATTCAGTCGTTTACGAGAGTTGAAAATACCCCAATGTGACCGTCCGTCTGCCTATAAATCCATTAGTTTCTTATTCGTTCTTTTCTTATGTATTCTTGAAGAGGTAGAAAACTTCTTAGGTGGGGTTAAATATATGTTCTGATGTATTTATTTAAAAAAGAAACATTCAACAATGATGTCTCAGCGTTTCAAGTTTAAGGATGTATGTATGATCATAAACCAAGCCTAAATAGATCTATATTTTGACCACAGTTTTGCTATTTGTTAATTACAAATACTTTATTCTGTAATAAAATTTGATCCTCGTCATCGTTATTTTTATTCTGTTTACAGTAAGCCAAGTATTGTAATGTTAGAGTGAAGACAGTGTCTTGCCAAACGTAGTGGAGAACGCCGTTCTATGTAGTGATGTAGTAACAGTAGTGATGTTTATATTTATTGTTATTCGTCGATTCTGTCCACCAGAAGAAGTCAGAAGGAAAAAAGCCTTCTCCTATCATCGCTAAACTTTAATCAAATGTTATTCAAAAGTGGGCCTGTTGGTTAGCTGGTTTGCGATCCTCGCTACTAAGAATTTAATAGTCAATTTAAATAAAATAATAATAAATTTTAATTCTCAAATAGTTGCTACTATTTCAATGACACTAGAAGAAATTCGAAATTATTGCACATAATTAAATAAGATTTGGCAAATTAACAAAACTTCACTTGAAATAAGATTATTTAGAAATTTCAACAGTACTGTAAACTAATCCGACAGTCAAATATAAGCAACAGTCTGTATTCATACTTTCAATAACCAAATAGATACATAGCAAAAAAATACACCCAATTAAAAAACTTGACTATCAGATCTTAGTCTTACTTCACTTAAAGGAAATTGTTTTACCTTAACGTACATTTATTAGGAAGATGTGGCTTCACCGTTAAATCTTAATCAAGTTAACATGTTGTACTGATGATCTAATTTGCTACCGTGTAACGAGGAGCGCAAATATTAATGAATCTTACGACCAAGTTACGGAGATAATAGAAAGATTCTGTTACTTACTTTTTTTTGCTAAAATTGACAAACGAACAGACGAGTAAGTGCAACACCTGATAATAATAATCCTAATTATTAAAAACGTGAATGTAAGTTTCTTTGTTACGCTTTCACGCGAAAAATACTTTACCGATCATCATGAAACTTTGTACACATATTCTAGTAGTACTCGTAGTAGTAACATAAGATACTTGTGTGTATTAATATGTTTAATATATTCAACTGTAGGTATAAATCAGCTTCATAATTACTATTATTACCTTTTTCATTTTTATTATATTCGTTACTCTTTTGATTCTTAAGTACGCATGACTATGCCCTTACATTTTTCTACTATCCTCTATTCACTCAGGGTTTGCTGGAAGAAAACTCAATTTTGGGTTAAGCACGCCTTTGTACATGACACTTCCTTGTATTTCTTTTATATATTTTTATGTTCTATGTGTACAATAAAGAATAAATACAAATACAAATACTTTTTATTAAATGCGAACGAAGTGGTGGGCGAAAGCTAGTAGTATATATATTGTGGATACCTGATACTGCAACGCCATCTTATCCCGAACTAAGTTGCAGACTCTCTGCTGGAACTGAAGCGTAATTGTGTAATCTTTTAAATATATTTACTAACATAGATTATAAGTTAAATTGTTACAAATTGTTAAATTGTTGAAATTAATTATTAAATAAATTAAATTAAAAATCTTTTTAAAAACAAGCTTTTATTGGAATGCCTCGAGACGAATCATACGAGTCCTAACTCGTTGATGTTGCGACGTTGTTTTACAGAGTTACTATGGCCACCTTCCAGCTCCAGCATCAGATCAGCTCAATGTCATTATAATATTGTATTGTCACACTGTGTACATGTGCTTGCAAAATTTCAGCAAAATCGGTTGAAGATATCTGCTTCAAAATTGAGTTGCAAGATTCCACCCGAACATAAAAGCAAACGTACATACATACATTGCAAGTTAATAAAAAGCTTGTAAAAAAAATATATATATTTTAAGTAGATATTGTACTATGAGTACCTACTAGATAACTGACATAAATAAATGTGTACTTGTTTTTGTAAAACATACATGTTATACACAAAAAACACTCAAACTCCGAAACAAATATTTGCAGATCATACAAACATTTGGTCTGACCCGGGAATCGAAATCGAGACCTCAAGCTCAGCAGTAACACTTGCTACAATTACACCACCGAGGCAGTCAAAGCAAGCAACTAAAATCAAGTGGCCACCGCCACCCATGGACCCTCAAAACTCAGGAGTCATAAGTGCGTTTCTGTCATTTATTGAGTCTCTCCCAACGAATCAGGGGGAGAGGAGCTTGACCTTTGATAACCTCACTCACTCTATGAAAAAACTTCTTGACTCCAGTTTTCTTTGAGGTAGTGGTGAGGGTACACATTAGGCTGGTGGCGGTCCGAGAAATTTTCGATCTAACGATGTACTTGGACGTTTCTTATTTGTTTAATTTTTTCCTTGTAGTTACAAGGAAATCGATAGAAGTGTGTAGAGTTCTACACACTTCTATCGATGCACAGTGAAAATGCAAGAACGCACAATTACATTCACTAGCTACGAGTGCTTCTATCTTCACGTTGAGGGTGGAAACTTTTCAAACCACCCTATTAGCTATATAAAGAGAAATAAAATAGTCAAAATACGCCTGCCTTTATGAAAATACATATTTACATAATCCATCCGTATTTTTGACACTGTGGATGTTTGAGACTTTGCTCAAACAAAAAAGAATATTGCAGTTTATTGATACACATATCAACGACATGTTTTTATTAAAGGATAGGGAATTCAATTTGACTATAATACCGATTATTCAAGTTAGAAATAACAAAGACGTTATCAAGGCGTTTATTATTAAAATTTTAATGAATGTAATAATTTACTTTTCAGTTAGAAATCTAGGAGTTCTAAAAATACAGTTTATAAACAATGTAGAAGGGACTTCCAAATTTATGACAAAACTTTTAAATGAAATACTGGCTCAATCTTAAATATTTGAGGGAACACAATTGAAAGTACCTATATTACTATTTCGCCGTTTTTCGTATAAATGGGAAAAATACATGAATTCAAAAAACTCGTCGACTTTTTTTTTTACATTCACTATGGAAATTTTAAAATTGCTTTAATTGAATTTTCTCCCTTGAATTTTAAATAAATTGTTTTATAACTTAAGCTAACAGTTAATTGATAAAGGAAACCCAAAAAGGGAAGCCCGCAAATTAGATGGAGGCAAGACTTGCCTTTTAAACAGGTTACGTTGGTATAGTACACTTTTTAAGCAAAGCTCAGAACATATTTTTGTGAGAACGCTGTAGTGTTTAACAAAAGCCGAAAGTACTAAAGAAAATTTTGTGACTTATGTAAGTCTTTTTACTAGGACTTTGTAACATAATAGTACATTTCTATAATATTATATAAATTCCTTGGTCGAGCAATAAGTACCAGTTTTAGACGACAGATGGCGTTGGTTAGTGATTTTGAGATTACCATCGTGTAGTCTATTAAATGTCATTTTAATTTAAAAGACAACTCTCGCACTAGGAATAAATCCAGTGTCGCGTCGGGGGGGACTTCACGAATATACATGAAACGGACACAAAGAAAACCTAGACTCATAACAACTACTTGTAGATCACACATAGTGTTGTCCTATGTGGGATTTGAACCCACAACGCTTAGTGAAGTAGGAAACGGCGTGGTGACCTCTAAAATCCGCTAATAAATTATGCTTATGCAAAGGTTATTTTATTGGATTGTTTTTTATGTTCCTTTATTTCTGTTCTAAATCTGTCGTATCTGGTTTTTACAAAATGCAATCATCATTATCATCAACAGCCTTTAATAGGCCACTGCTGGGCATAGGCCTCTCCTTAGGAAGGAGGCTAAACATTACCAATCCGTAATTAGCTTTTTTTTTGTTAATTTCTAAACGGAATAACAGGTGGTTCAATAAAAGTGAAGTTGGATGCTGTTTATACAATCAATAGATATTGGTTAAACAATTTTAAGCGTGACCCTAAAACTTTTTTCGATGTGCAATAAATAAGAATGAATTTAAATGTTTGTTCCGAAAAATGTTAGTTACAACGTAAAAACACGTTTTTGTTTAAAATTACAATAATTGCATTACAAATTTATTTTACTCATAGTAAGCGGTTATCATAAGCGACTGCCGATCAAGAGGTCTCGGGTTCGATTCCCTGTTGGGTTATTCGATTGAAATTCTTAATAGCATCCCGGAGTATGGAACATATTCCGCCATAGCGGGGTTTCTCGCCTGTGCCTCGGAGAGCACGTCAAGCCGTCGATCCCGGTTGTCATGAACACCTATGACAATCGTTATTGGGAAATCAGTGCCCCCAAATAGACTGAAACCTTCGAATTCAGTTCACCCTTAGGGTTGCGGAGGTTCGATGTCAGTCGCTCCGTGGAAAAACAGATATTCAGGTAAAACCAGTTGCACAGTACAGTAGCCGACCCCAAAGAATCTTGGTAATAATAAAGGTTAGGAAGATATACATATATATTTGTAGTCAAAAGCTTCGGAACAGATTTGCAGGTTTTTTAATGTGAATTTGGGAAGAGAGAAGAGTAGGTGCTCCCGGTCTTCGCCTCAGGCCCCAAGTTAATTCATCAACATTTAACTTAAGACTTAACAGGAGAATAAACAATGAAAAGATTATTGACATAATAATTAAGATATTTTTATCAGTTCCTTTAGATTACATTTGGCTCCTGAATAGATTACACAGCAATACTTTTCCTTCTGGCCGTTTTCTTATATAAATATAAAATAAATAAATATTTCGGACATTTAACACACAACGCCATCTAGTCCCAAGCTAAGCAGAGCTTGTGTTATGGGTACTAGACAACTGATACAAATACACTTTTTTTTCGTAAATACATACATATTATACATAGAAAATACCCAAACCCCGAAACAAATATTTGTAGATCATACAAACATTTGGTCCGACCCAGGGAATCGAACCCGAGACCTCATGATCAGCAATCGTACACGCCAACCGCGAGACCAACGAGGCAGTATGTAAATGTTTGAAATTCGACGTCGCGTCGTGAGTAAGGCTTGGATTAATAAATAATTTGTATTACATCAATAGTTATTGAGTCATTAATGCTATATTATCTTTGGTTTCGTTTTCAAAGAATTTACTTTTTTTTATTTTAGAGTCCTTTGAAGGCTTGGTGGTCTGAATAATTTTAGACCTCAATGAAAAGAGAAAGAAAACTTTTGAAGCCACCTACGTAGTAATGAAATGAAAATTGCTTCAAAATATATTTTATAGTAACTGTATAAAATGATATATTTATTAGAAATTTACTATAATAAAACAAAATTATACTAGGATATAAAAATACTTTGTTAGAATTTTAATTCCATAAGAAGAAAAAATAATATCAAAAAACTGAATTTACTTTAAACAAAAGGTCTCCGACAATGTAACTAATCAATTGATATCACTGTCTACATTACAATACTGAGAAATCTGCGGTTGGTTGCTGGTTTCGATATCACCCACTATCCTCCTATTTATCGTTAAACGTTGTACCGTTATACAATACCTGTACTATTAGTTATTCTGTAGTACTTTAGTACAATATTTATCAACCTAAAGGGGGACTTTCACCAAGGGGCAAAGCGATTTTCTACGTCAGTGTTATAACACTAAATTTCCCCCCCATCGTTTTCGAAATTAGTTTAGCATCCCCGAAAGAAGCACTTAGATCTGACTACATTTTTTTAAGAGTTTTTTTGAAGTTATTGTTCATCAATAAGTATGGTGACCACCACTCTTGGGTTCTACTCATGTTTCCATTAGGCTAAGTGAAGTCATTTTGGCAGCTAATTAATGAAAAAAATACACATAAAAAAACAATTATAATCTCCGAGGAATCAGACATCCTTACAAACCTTGAAGTTATAACTTTAAAGATAATAAATTTAATCAAAAAGCTTTTCAAAAACAAGCTTTTACTGGAATTCCTCGAGACGAATCAAACGAGTCCAAACTCGATGATGTTGACACGTTTCTTTACAGAGTTCTTATGGCCACCTTCCAGCTCCAGCATCAGATCAGCTCCATGTCATTATAGTATTGTCACGCCGTATACATATGCTTGCAAAATTTCAGCAAAATCGGTTGAAGATATCTGCTTCAAAATTGAGTTGCAAGATTCCACCGAACATACAAGCATACATACATACATTGCAAGTTAATAAAAAGCTTGTAAAAACAGCGGTCTCGTCTTACGAATTAAATTTTAGCTCCTCGTAATTTTAATATGTACATTAGTAATCATGAAACACAGTTTTGATAAGAAAATTTCAACTATATAAATGAATAATATACATAGACAACAAGATAACAAGTTACTGTGCTTATATCTTGTAAGAACAGCATTAACTAGGCGCCTGGTTTTGAAAGATGGATGAGGCGACGTCTTTATGACTCTGTGGTGAACTCAACAAAGTTCGTATTTAAACTAAAAAAACTTACAGTTCCCAATATCCGTAGTTTGTCAGCCCACCCATCCATACTTATAATAAGAAATAATTTTCAAAATCGGTCCACAATTGACGGAGTAATCTATGTACATACATAAAAAAAAAATTGAGAACCTTCTCCTTTTGAAAGTCGGTTAAAAATGTAACAGGTCCAATTCTGCGCATTAAAGATAGGTATTTTGAAAAAAATTTTTGGAGGGCTTTATATAATCGATACTGAAGTCAAAACTGTATTTTTTTCCATTTTTGTCTGTCTGTCTGTATCTTGAACTACTTGAAACTACTGAATGGATTCAAATGAAACTTGGCATGATTTGAGTTCATACTACGAGATAGGAAAGAGGGGATACGACGATTTAATGTTATTTATGACTAATAATGAGAAGTTTGTCGTGTTAGGACTGACCCAGTGTTCTCAGACACATTTTTACTTGCACTCCAGTGCTATCTGTCTGCTCACCTGTCAAGGAAATATGCTAGCCAGCACCGCCGGTCATTGTTCCTACTTTCTTTAAATCGCTCAGACAAACATATATACAAATTACAACTTTACAGAATAAAAATCATTTACATTGATGATGTAATTGGAGCAAGGTGTGTCTTTCTGTTCGCCTGGCAGGTACTAGTGCTCATCGGAATCGCCTGTAATTTTGTTTTTGAATGAACTTCATGAATGAAATTTCAGCCTTACAAGTTTTTTTGTGTCATTTTTTTACACTTTCAAAACCATGAAAGATGATGTTGTGCAGGGCTGAGGCCTGCCAGGCGATGGTTACGTACTTAGCACGTTATGAATCATCACTACAAGAGTTTCTAGCCTTACAGACACACCGTTAGTCGAAAGGTTCAGTAGCTCTTGGTCCATATACTATTGACGACTTTATAGTTAAAAATCTTTTTAGTTTCCATAAAAAGTGTATATACTAAATGAAACCTCTTTATTCTATTTTCAAAATTTAAAAATATAAAAAGAATAACAATGCTAAAAACAAAATACGGCGGCAAAATTGTTGGTAATTCATTACGACAAGAAAAATTAAAATTGTTTTTATGCTGTTAATGAATTAAAATTGATTAGATTGAAACTTGCTGTACTAGCTTCAAAAGTCATGTCACGTCGCCATTTGAGTCGAGATGAAATGCTACAAGCCGTGGGCATGATATAAAATGGTGCTATTCAACGCGTCGTTGCTGAGACCTTACATAACAGCCAAAACGTGATATCAAGATTGTGGTCACGTTATCGCAGTACTGGGGATGTGGCTGAACGGCACAGTGGTAGACAACGGGTTACTACGCAAAGACAGAATCGATTCCTCCAAATGAACGCCAAAAGACAACCCAATATCACGGCGTTGCTACTTGTGCAAAGGCTCCAGGAGGACCACCAGCTGCTGGTAAGCGACGTTAAACAAACCGTGCGAAGGAGGTTGCATGAAGTCAACCTTCATGCTCGAAGACGGCTACGTGCTCCAGCTCTGCGACGTGGCAATCGCGATCGTCGGCTTTCGTGGGCTCGGGAGCATTTGTTTGTGATCAACAATGGTCATCGGTGCTGTTCACTGATGAGTCCCGGTTTGGATTTCATCCGGATTCAAGAAGAATTCGTGTTTGGAGAACTCCAGGCAGAGTTAGCCGTCTGCGGTACCCTCGTCAGTTCCACTCTTACCGAGGCGGGACAATCATGGTGTGGACAGGAATTCGTCTTGTTGGGCGAACCCAGCTCGTTTGGATTCAAGGCAGCATGACTGCACGAAAATATCTCGAAGAGGTAGTAGAGCCTGTGATTATCCCACACAGAATCCAAATGGGCCTGGAGTTTCTATTCATGCACGGTAATGCTCCTTCTCATACGGCGCGACTGGTATCGACAGCTCTTTAAGATCATGACATTCAAGTTTTGGATTAGCCTGCGGAGACGCCCGACTTAAATCCCATCGAGCATGCCTGGGACATGTTACAACGAAAAGCATTGCGAGACTTCCCGCCAAATTTGACGACGGAACAAGAACTATACAGACAATCGCAAAGAACTTGGGACCTCATACCGCAGCAAGACATTGACAATTTAATTTTAAGTATGAACAATCGATGTCGATGTGTAATTAATGTTAGAGGTGGCAACACTGATTATTAATAATTAGATTTTATTACATTTTTATATTATTTTATTAATATTAATAATGTTTCAAAAATTCTATGACATTTGTTTTCGTACCAATTTTCTACAACAATTAAAAAAGTTAACTTTTTAATTAAAAACAAAAGAATCACGAATCGCTTTCTTCTTTTATTAAAGTCCCTAAAATAAGCTACTATTCTTCCATTTACTATCTATGAAAATTCTACTTAGATTTTTAGATATTTAATGAAATTAAAAATATCGATAGACTTTGTTGAGGTGTGTATACTGACAACTAGTTCAATCTTCGAATTCATTTTGCCCTCAGAGTTGCGGAGGTCCGATGCCAGTCGCTTCGTGGAAAAGTGATATGTAGGTAAATCCTTTGGTAAATTTTGGTACATGTACCGTGTATACATATACATTTATTACAAAGCAGTTATTTTAATATTACAAACCGACACTTCAATTTTATTTATTTGTATAGATTTTTGGCGTGTGTATTGACAAACACTTAGTCAACAACATAGACCCTCGAAATTCTTTAACAAAAACATTATTTTCACTGTACCCAAATAACGCCTTAGCACACAAAATGAAGGTGTTTAATATAATACGTGAAGAAAGGTAAAAGATGACGGCGATATGAGTACAATGGGCCATAATCGGTTCCCGTCACGTTTTGATCAAACGATGGAGCGCATCGGCCAGGTAGACGCATAGACAACACATCAAATCTTTTCATACACACACCGTTTAAAAGTAAAGGCACTGCTATCGCCAGATAATAATTTTACGTGTGTTCGACGGTACATTTTTTGTTGTTTTTTTAGGTCTTTTTGAGATAACATCTGCTTTTGCTTGTTTTGTTTTTCCTGGTAGGTGGTTAGAAAATATCTATGTTCAATGTTTAACTGCCTTGGTGGCGCAAGTGGTAGCGTAAGCGACTGCTATGCTTGAGGTCTCGAGTTCGATTTTTTTTATGTAATTTTTAGGTATTTACAAAAAAATAGTATATATGTAGTTATATCAGTTGTCTAGTACCCAGAACACGCTTGCTTAGCTTGGGACTGGATGGCGTTGTGTGTTAGATGTCCGAAAATATTTATTACTAGTTGTTGCCCGCGGTTCCGGCCGCGTGTATGTCGGTTATCGCGGCAAATAGTATTATATATACATTTATATATGTACATATTAATAACATTTTTAATATACATATAAAAACAAATACATTTAAAAATAAAAAAAATAGAAGACCACCGACTTCAGGTACAGGGACCAAGAAACCGGTGGTTAGGGCTCCAAAGACAGGAACCTCCTCACTATACGTGCCGTGTCAAGGAGGACTGCCTTCTGCATCAGACCCTTGATCCAGCCCTCTAACGTGAGACTCTTAAGGTGTTGTTCTTTGTTGTTAAGTCTTTTGTTATTTTTATTATTATTAATGTGATGTGTTTCGTTTTTGAATGATATGAATTAAATATCTATAAGGTAAAGAGGATAGTAAGCAGTTTTGGGTTTACGGTCGTAATAAGTTTATGAAGTTCATACTTATTAACGTCACTAATTTGAATGTAGTTTGTGTCTTTTAAGATTTGGATCCTCAAAAGAAATAAATAATTCTAGTAATCTCTACCTGTTAAGACACTTATTGTAATTAATGTTTTAAATGAACATCAAAACATTTTAACAACTTATGTTTGCGGTCAAAACAAATAAAAGATACAAATCAAATTTTTTTTTTTAAACTATTTACAAACTGTGCAGTAAAGTCATTATTTTCCAAGTTGTTAGGGGTTCATAAAAAAGGACATAGGGTTTCGTCAGAGCCATATATATGAAAGCTCCTTCTAGACTAGAGAAATTATTTAAATAACTTCATCAAGAATTGTGTAATCAAATGTAAAATTTAAATCATTCGTACTGTTAATCCGACCTTCCTAAACTTTGCATATTTATTATCGCAGATAGAATTCAGGACACAGATCAGATACCGTGTACCAGAAAATTCTTAAAAATATCTCTGTACTCCTACTTGTATCAAGTTGTGAGCAAAGCTATTAGTAATCATACTAATATAATAAATGTGAATGTAAGTTTATCTGTTACGCTTTTACGCGAAAACTACTTAACCGATCATCATGAAATTTTGTACACATATTCCTGAAAGTATTAGAAGTAACATATGATACTTTTTATTAAATGTGAGCAAAGCCGTGGAAAAGAAAATCTAGTAAATACATATTCGCTTGTATGTTCTTTGATGGTTGATTTATGAGTCCTCAAAACCGTGCATGTTTCAATCGGAATTCAATTTCCTATAAATAACATTCGAAATTACTGCTATAATAGCATCGTATATTAAATAAATACGTAGTCAGTGATTGAATTTCAATCCCATCTAAACGTTTCTATTATTCTTGTGAACTAAATAATTTTGAGTTGGAGATAAAAATATATGATCCAAAGACAGACCCAATAGTGTTTGGTACTTCTGAAGTAACACTGGCTAGATAATTTTATTAAAATTTTTGATGCAGTTTAAAAAAAAAAATAGAATAAATAGCCTCACTTCAAAATAATATATATTAACCACTTGATTTTGTATCATAGATAGCGTCCAATCAGCACAAACATTGAATTCAATGGCGTCAATCAGTCAATCAATCAGACTGCCATAGGCCTAGTGGACTTTCAATTCAATCAAATCAATTCAATTCAGTAGGTAATTATGAATGTGTTGTTAGGTATCGTAAACAAATAAATTTATTTTATTATGTAGAAAAGATTGTTAATTTTAATAATTTTACAATTGATTGGTAACATCAATAAGCTTAAATACTCATTGGCAAAAATGATTCACTTCATGGAAAAAAATGATTTAGTAATCTTGAATTCAAATTAATCATGTAAATTTAAGACGGTTAGATAAGACGTTATCATTTCCGAATGATTATATTTTTAAATCTGCTCACTATTTAAAACAAAACTACGATGAATAATAATATATCTAAAACCTTGACATTGACCACAACGGAACAACACAATAAAGACGTATTTTATTGTGATAGTAATGACGCTTTTGATCATTTTTCGAAGCTCAACGGTCATACCGAATCTGATGACCAGTTTGATACCACGTCAGGTCAGTTTAACAGTCGTGTGCGAGAACGGGAAGGGACGAGCGGCAACGCGTCAGTGCCTCCCGCACTACACCGCGGCACGGCGCAACCGGCATTTAACGCGGCACATTCTCCTACTGCACGCGTTCTTAGCTAGGATATTAGATCGCTCATGTATTTCGCGAGTGTCCTGTGAATAACTTTTGTGGCGTTTCTGGATGTTTTGCGTGTCACAGCAATGGCTGGACGGCTTGTGTTGTTGTTAGTGATGTGGGCGGGTCTCGTGGTAGCTGACAGGAAATTAACTGTTGTCGAGAAACTAAGAGAAGATACGGACTTGTCACAGGTATTTCAAACTTTGTTATAACTTTTTGAATTGTTTAAGGTACTATGTCTTTGGTTTACATAGTTTGTAAAGGGGAGTTTAGTGTTGAAACTTCTTTAGAGAAGCTTACTGCATAACTTAACGAAAGTTTGAAGGATAAAAATAGAACTTTGAAGGCAATATATTCATAGTCGTTAAACTCAGTACTAAAATTACAGTTACATTTAAAATGATAACCAAAGATGTAGCGAAATTGTATCATATTCTGCAACAAGTATTCTTACTCCGCAGTAAAGTTATTTATTTTTAATTTTCCACGGTTTTGAAACCGTTTTACTTTTTTAATGGGTCTGGGAGCGTTCAGGTCATATCATTTTTTATTTTTAGCTAATGTACCAAAGTGGTTTGATGGGTGCGTGTTATTAATTTATTTAATAAGTTATTTGATTTTCTCAAGATGTATCGTATACAGGGAAGTGACAATGAAATGACAAAGCAAACCTTTGTTTTAAATGCTCGGTCGTAAGTTCTTCAAAGTCAATGCACATTTCTTATGATATTATCGCTTCATTTAAATAACACAGGGGTTAAGTAATATTAGCAGATGGTCTTAATTATTGCGCATACGGTTAGTGACCGGTAGGAATCTGGCTTCAAACATGAGTCATACGGTTAGTAAGACCCCTCAACTTGTTATACGCTACTAAGGAATAACGCATCGATTAGTGGATTTCAACTTTCACTGTTCTATTTTATATTTTCTGTGGTAAAATTTAGATTATCGTTCGTGTAATGAGTTAGTGTAGTGAATCGTCACGCCCTTTTGAACTCTTATATCATAAACATTAATATAACGTTTACACCTCTTAATACCTCTAATACGAATTTTTATCTTCCGTTTTACAAACTGGTTCATAATCAGATACTGGAAGAATCTTTATACCTATAATGATTTAATGAAAATAGATAGAAGCATTTTCGTTTTCGCACAAACAAAAGGTTAAATGCATTTATTTGGAACCTAATTTTCCTTTCGCAACAATGAAACTCTTCTATGGGTTTTAGCCAAAACGAAATATTTTAAATGGAAAACAAGCCACTAACTAGGTAGGTGCTTATCTATACAAATAAATGAAATTGAAGAGTCTGTTTGTAATTTCATAAAAGTATATTCCATACTTATCATCCAGCTTCTTCAGAGATTAGATCTCTTTATCGGCTGGATCGATTTTGACGGTACTTTCACAGGCAGATAGCTAATGATATAAGGAGTAACTTGGGTTACTCTTATTTTAGACTAGATACGCTATGAGGTGTTATACCGCAGGATGCAGCTAATATTGAAGTAATTAAGTAAAGTAATTATGACGTGTCGAAACATGACAGATTATAACGTTAAATATCTTTAATAGTATCTACACATATTAATACGTGAAGGAAATACTTTATATGGAGTATTAAATTTGTCACAGTTTAAGTTATATGGAAGAGGAGTGCAGAAAGGTTAAGAAATAAAAAATAATTATGGTTGAATTTTGACCACTAGGCGACGGCGGCTAGTTATACATAAATCTTGAATATTAAAATATCATTATACTAAATGTAATATAAGTTAATATCAATATCAGTTCCTTGCACTCTACTGCTGGACATAGCCCTCTTCCAAGGAACACCACAGAGTCCGGTCTGTTGCTTTTTGCATCCAGTCGCTGCCAGTCCTCTTACGCAAGTCATCCCGCCATCTGGCAGGGGGTGTCCCACACTACGTTTGCCAAGTGATACTTAAACGTAATATAAGTATCAAGCTATAACTATAAATTCTCAAAATTAAAAAAAAAAACCCAATATAATAACCTGAGTTCCCTTTAAAAAGTAAAAAACACGCTATGCGCTTTCATTTGAGACCCCACTCGATGATATTTACCAATATATATAAATATATAAATATTTATATATTGCAGACATTCGGTTACTCTTCCCCCCTTTCACCCCCATAACTTTTAAAGGGCTCAACCGATTTTCATGAAATATATCTAAGAACACTCGCACGTAACTCACCTTTCATACAGAAAAAACTAAATTGAAATCGCTTCATCCGTTCGGGAGCTATGGTGCCACAGACAGACAGACAGACAGACAGACCGACAGACAGACAGACAGACAGACAGACCGACAGACAGACATACACGTGAAACTTATAACACCCTTCTTTTTGGTCGGGGGTTAAAAATAGCAGTAAGGAAAATAGGGAACAAAACCACCAACCAAGAAAGCCTTCGAAAGAAGCCTTACAAACGATTGTGTATAGCAAACGTTCGATGCCAGCCATAGAGAAATAAAAATTTATAAAATTATTTGCGCTACTCAATGCTTATCCACACAGAATAAATGCCCTACTAAAAAATAAATGAAACGAAAGCTGATTTCAGCGGGGCTTCCTTTAGACGTTTGAAATCCTACAATTATTTTCTTTATTTACAAAGCTTTAGCTTGTTTCTTACAGCCGATAAACCAAAAAGAAGATTTCTTAAAAAATATATTATTTAGTCGTGTCCCGGTCTTCTGTAAAATTTACGTATTTTTCTCCAGGCGGGTGTTACAAAAATATAGCAACAAAAAGTTTTCAAACTGTACTTTAATTGTATTAGGTTGATTTCGTTGAGCATCCTCTGAAGTTTTTTAAAAATAAATATGAGACTGTCAAAATGACTCTACTCT
This sequence comes from Diaphora mendica, assembly GCA_949125395.1. Classification (NCBI taxonomy): domain Eukaryota; kingdom Metazoa; phylum Arthropoda; class Insecta; order Lepidoptera; family Erebidae; genus Diaphora; species Diaphora mendica. Next base: position 24,686,530 of record OX421320.1, read on the forward strand.
GCCTGTATCGCGATAAATAGTAGCTTAGGTCTTTCTTTCAAATTGGTTCAGCGGTAGAGCCGTGACAACGTAACAGATAAATATAACTACTTTTGAATTAAATATTAAATAAATAAACTATTAAATAAAACCATCATTGAACAGCAGTTTCAAGTAACAAAATGAGCAATATTAATAATGGCCTTCGTATCATAATTGAGCCGAACGTCTCAAACGGTTGCATCCGTTTGTCTTATGCCGGTTCAATTGTAGTTGAACTTTGTCAAAGTAGGGTTTGGATTTATTAATGGTTGTACAAACGTAGTATAGCAATTAGGTCCTTATTGAGAACAGCTATTGAATCAGAGAAGCTTTGAACGATTGTATTCTCGTGTTACGAAATCACGTTAATTGAACAATTCTCCTTTGAACTAACTGTATGATGGTAGTAATAGTTTAAGTTAGTTAGAACTTTAATAGATGCAGAGTAAGAATGATGAGGATATAATAGACACATGCGTGTGTAAATAGCACTCACGTATACAGATATATAACTATACCAATATTAGAGAGAGGTAAAGTTTATGAGTTTTTAAAGGGTAATCTCTGGATATACTGAACCGATTTTTAAAATACTTTTATTGATAGAAAACCACACGTAGGCTATATATTAACTCGGAAAATGATTACCGTGATATTCGATATACACGCAGGCGAAGCTGCAGGCAAAAGCTAGTAGTAGGTGTATATAAAGTTTAGTAAGTCTGAAGCAATGTTAAATTTTTTGTGGTGATTTTAATTCCGAATTCTAATTCAATATTTTAACAAAACAACGGATCTATGAATTTGGTTTATTTAATTTCGTTAAAAGCTAATGCATTACGAGTATATAAAGCACATAATATTATATAAAGCTGGATCTCTGGCTGATAAGACAGCAATAATAAATACTTCTGCAGTACTCATTTAATATAAACTCATCGTATTAAAATTCTTAGGGCTCGGGTTCAGCGCGCGGTAACACAGAAACGTCTTAGCTACTTCCTCTAGGAATAATTACTGTGGACAACGAGTCCGGTTGTCAATCAACAGAGAGATTAATTTCAATTGAGCTTCCTTTGTAAATGTTACATGTAACGATGATTATCACATTACTTAATGCAGTTGATAATAAAGAAAGTATTCGACAGATATGAGTCAGTTCAACCGAAGTGATATCAAAGCCTTAAAGATAACTGGTGTCAGAAAATCCTAAGTCCAAATAAGTGCCCTTCCTTTCCTAATTTTCAGTCCACCGAATAAGTGAGCATGTTATCCTATATGGGGAACGAAAAGTGGGGAGAGGGGAAGGGGATTATGTTGGAGGTCCGTGCTTTTCTAAGCCGACACATGCAACTAAAGAGTTAGCAAGGCATGTTAACTATTTAGTTGCATGTGTCGTAGATCGGATATAACAAGTAACCACCGAGTGACCCGTTAGCTGGTTACCACCGATAAAATAAAAAGGTAATTACATTTTACCAATGTCGCTCAATAGAAATAAGACCCAATTTATTGGTTAAGGAATGCTATAATAAATCGCTCACGAAATTTAAAATTTATAGTCTCCGTTTGTCTAATTGTCAAAAACATGTTTTAATGAAAATTGTTGCGTGTGTGTGACCGATATTTCGAAGCTTTGAGGCTTCAACTGGTATTCCGTTACTGTTTGAATTTGATGAACCAAATTTAAAGTATTTTAATAACTTTTGTTCACCAAAGTGGGAGGGAAGCGGATTTGGTTTACACTAAAATGAAATTCCCAAGACTCCGACTGTTTGAAGATAAAAATATTCCTTTTTTAAAATTTAATTAGAATGGACTACAAAACAACGTTTGTAAAAGACAATTTACATAAATAATAAATTCATACTTCTCTACTAAAATATTACAAATTAGAAAATAACTTTGTTTGTCTGTATATTACCTAGGCTTATTACGGCTAAACTGGTGTACCGATTTTTATAAAATTTGGCAAAGTATCTACTTTGATTCTTCTGTATCTCTGTCTGTCATGATGTCTGTTACTGATTGCGTGGATAATGATGCGATGAATGGAGATACTAGGATTCTTGAGGAAATATATATATATTTATTTAAAAACTTTATGCACTACATTTATTTGTTCATCGGCGGACTTAATGCCCAGGGCATTCTCTTTCAGTCAACCTTCGGGTGGTGGAGAAAGTGCACAGAGGTTACATACCTGTAAGACGTATACAGTTCTTACGTGCAAGACTGCACGTTTGGCCTAGTGGTTTAACGGTCACCACGCCGTTTCCTACTTCGCCAAGTGTCATGGGTTCAAATCCTACGTAGGACAACACTTTGTGTGATCCACAAATTTTTGTTCTGAGTCTGGGTGTTCTTTGTGTCCGTTTCATGTATGTTTATAAAGTCCCCCGCGACTACACGCAGGATTTATTCCAAGTGCTTGAGTTGTCTTATTAAATAAAGTAAAAAAAAATAAGTTCACAATATATTTAAACGTATACATACACACATAACATACATATATATAAATATATAGAAATATAGATTAAAATATACCTAAATACTATATTTGTTTATACACTATGAAAATCTGTAACGTGAGGTATGCTACGGATTTGATCGTTCTGTCAGTTTATTTAGGAGTTCGTGTACTTTCTTTTTGAACGCTATATGCTACGTTTTACCGCGATAACCGACATACATGCGGGCAAAGTCGAGCTGGTATACATTATAAATAATATGATTAGGATGGTAATTCATTATTAAGATCAAGAAATAATGACCTTAAGTTCTGCGTTAATACTTTTCTCTCTAAAATCCGTACTAATATTATAAAATCGAAAGTAACTCTATCTGTTCATTGCAGTTTCAAGGCTATAGGTAGGCAAGGCTGACAAGGACATAGGCGACTATTTATCGCGATAATCGACATACACGCGGGCGGAGCCGCGGGCAACAACTAGTGCTATAAATAAATAAAAGAGACGTGAAAAATTTTAATTCCATACTATCTTTAAAATCGTTAGTATCAAACTTCACTAAACAGCGCAAATACTCCAAATTTCTGACTTCATAAATGAAGGGAAAAACATCCCCAGTTACAATTTCTTAAACATTAAATTTTACAATCTTTTAATTAAATATTAAGCAAAAAACCGGTTTCTTTAAAAGCTTTTGTTTCAAGGTGCGGTCGACTTAATTGGAACTGGGGTGAAGTGAAGGAAATTACAGTGGTGTCGATGTAAAATGTTTTCACCGTCATGGCATGATAGAGCCCAACGGAAAAATTCCCGTAGAATGATCTCATTCAAACGACCAAATGTTATTTTACAGAATAATGGATTTACCTTTCTATACTCGTTACCTTTTTTATTGGTTACGAATGTCGGAAGCAAAAAACATTCTTTTTTATCGGGAAAATGGACGTGCTTTTAAAATGGAGTTTCATTAGTCCCATTAACGGGTGAAAATTACAAGGCAGAGAGGAGAAAAAATGTTTTCTGTTTATTCCACAATTAGTAACCTAACGTACGCTAAATTGGGTGAATTAAAACATCGTTATGACGTTTTATAAAATTAAAGTCATCACAATCCTGTAATATGCGACGGCACGGCTGGCGCAGTGGTTTAAAAGGCAACGTCACTGCTTCCTAGTATTATGAATGTTGAGGATTCGACCCATACATTGGACAAAACTTTGTGTGTTTCACAAGTTGTAATTTTGAGCCGAGGTGTTCTTTGCACCCGTTTTATAATCTATACATATAAAAGAGTAAGGTGACTGACTGACTGACTGACTGACATACCCAGAGATCAACTCACAGCCTAAACCGCTGAAGCTAGAATCCGGAAATTTTGCATATAGGTTCTTTATATAACGAAAGTGAGCACTAAGAAAGGATTTTTTGAAATTCCACCCCTAAGGGGTAAATCAGGAGATGAAAGTCTGCGTGAGCGAAGCCCCGTGTAAAAGCTAGTCGTTTATAAAGATCCCCGCTACACAGTATATATTTCTATTGTGGGAGCTATCTTTTTTATAATAGAAAATAAATACAAACAACGTAGAAAACAAGGAAGTTATTCATCTGCGCATGAGAAACTTAACATATTTTTTTCTTCCCGTTTCAATTTACTATGCATATGATGTAAGAAGTTGTGAAATACATGCACAACGTGACAATATCTCTGTGGATACATCCTGTCACCGCTTCCTGCGTTCTTGAAGGTGACGAAGTATCAATTGGTGGGGAATTCAATATAGGAGCGTGTAGCGATGTTATACGGGCGCTAGGCGTGACGCATCTCGGATACACTTTCGTAGTTTGTATTCCGTCCTCGCCGTGACACCTGATAGGTGTACGCAATATCCTAACGTATTTTATTGAAGGCCATTTAAAGTTCAAAAATACAACGAATAGATTCAGTGTTTTTATAATGTACCAACTAAGGACGTTGTTTCATGGAATGACACATATAAATTCACTCAAGCACTCCGTTCATATAGAAACCGTTTATGTACCTACCTTACTGGACAGCTCCGGTAACATGGGCTGGTAACCCACTTTGAGTGAACTTTAATGTCATTATAACATTTTTATAGTCTTTGTGGAGTACAGAGTGTCTCCTTAGTTTAAACTATAAACCAATAATGATAAGTGAGATTCATCCGAGGTTGAATACCTGAGAGTTGTTTGTCTAAGTAATGGTTTAAAATTATTTATATAAAACTATGAGGAACTAGTAGAAGTTGGGCTGCCAGTTGCTAGCTATATATTTATTTGTTACGTACACATAAACACATGAATAGAGAAAAAAATGTTATGTACCAAAACGAGAGAATTATTTTGGATAAGTCAAGCAGTATAAGAGTTTACTCATCTCATTTGCCCGTAACGGTGATTCATTTTTGTAGGAATGACCGGGTAGTTTATTCTTTTCTAATCCTATTTGACTGAAGAAACCGCGTAAATATTTGCACACAATGTACTTAAGGGGCCGGCGGTCACTGAGTTCTCCATACAAATTGAATACCAAAATAATTTGTAGTTTGAACATATTTCCACCATATTATGTTGATATCCAGATTTAAACAGTATTTATCCAGGCTCCTTTTCACTTTTTATTATTTAAAAAAAACTTACGTAAAGTAACGAAAAAGTTGAATTTAATTTTGCACATTTTTACACTATAAATGGCATGTTTCAAGTTTGTTTTTTCTATATTATAAACAGCAATACGTATAATATTTATTATAAAAAAGCATAGCTTGTATTATCAAATTACTAATTATCGAAAAGAAAATGAAAAAACATTGAGTTTTCATTGATGATTTTTGGTAGTCTACAACACATCCATATTTATTATAAAAACCAAATAGTTAGTAGTGCTATCACAGATGTCAATATACTACGCCAGGTATGGCTTACCGAGATACAGTGACAAGATATTAGATATATATTTTATTTTATTATATATTAGATACAGCAATATTCCAAATAAATTTCAACTTGCAGTTGCGAGCGTCGGTCGCCGCGCTCTTAAACAATGTGTTTTTAACCGACTTCCAAAAGAAGGAGGTTCTCAATTGCATCGCTTTTTTTTATGTATGTACATCGATTTCTCCGTCAATTGTGGACCGATTTTGAAAATTCTTTTTGTATTCGAAAGGGTATGCTCCTCATGTGGTCCCATGGCCACCATATCAGGATGTGTAGATGGGATCCTAAGGAAATCGAAGGAAAGCCTCAAATTTACGTGAGCGCCTGCAATGAAGTTACGAGCAATTGTCTGCATGCCTTCATATTCTGTAGACATCACTAAATTTTAAATGAAATGATGATGAGAGACTTGAGAAAGACTAAAAAGCGAAAAATAAAAATAAAACTTCGTTTCAAAAAACCGACTTCAAAAACTAAAAAGTATAAAATAACTAAATTTGTATGTGCTACCTATTCATAGGTTTGAAGTCGGTGCCAAGCCAAAATGTTATAGTAGGTACCGCACTCGCCGCGCGTGACCTTGATCGGGATAGCTGCTCTTCGCGTTGAACAAAACAACCGAAGCGTCGTTGACGTTCGTCTCGAAATATAGCGAGTGTGGTACCTACTATTCCATTGGCTTGGCACTGACTTCAAACCTATGAATAGGTAGCACATACAAATTTAGTTATTTTATACTTTTTAGTTTCTGAAGTCGGTTTTTTTAAACGAAGTTTTTTTTTTTACGCACAAAGCTCTTGATAATCTAGCACGAGATACCTACGAATATTCCTGTCATTTTATTTATATAACTACTGGGAATTGATATTAGCAATAGGTATTTATTAAATGTGGAACTCCTGGGATACTATATCATGACTGAAACATCAGAACCTATGAAAGTATGAAATACCTATTGAGGTAGATAAAACATTCAGAAATGTATCATATCAATAATTTAGCAGTTTTAAATTTTTTTACGTGATAGCGCGCTTTTACTCTTTTAAACGCCCAAACGTTTTGGCGATGTTATCTTTTAAAAACTTTTTGACTTAATTTAATGCCAGCTTTCATAGGTTAATGAATTAGTTTCATAATAACAACTTTAAAAATTGTGTCTGAATATGCGCCTAACAGCGGTTTTCAATCTCCAGTTTTAAATCAAGTTAAAACAGGTTATTGAAAACGGTCTGAATTTACATCAGAAAGAGTATTTGTTCTTTTTTTGACAACTAGAACCTGACAAAAAAATTATCCTGCGTATCAATGAAAGTATTGAATAATCATATTCAAAATTGTTTGAATAAAATATACCTAGTATAGATAGACTATATTCAGTTTTAACTAGAGATGGGTTATTAAAAACAGCTGTTTATGGACTTAACGCATTGTTAGTTCGACTGTTTATCTACACAAATATATAAAATTACAGTGTCTGTTTATAATATTAAAATTACCGCTTTTTACTATATGCATACAAGGTACATATATCAAAAAAACATTTTTTCAATTTATGTCTGTCTGTCTGTTTGTTCCGGCTAATCTCTAGACCGGCTTGACCGATTTTGACGAGACTTTTACTGATAGGTAGCTGATAATATAAGGAGTAACTTAGGCTACTGTTTTTAAACTAGCTTCACCCCGCGGCGTTATCCTCGGTACGAAAATGACCGCGGGAAACACCGCGGGGTTAAGCTAGTATATGTATAAAATCAATGTAGGTGCCTACTTGATATCAAATCTGATGTCTAAAAACAGTACTTATATTTCACTTAAATTTAAAAAATTGAAATTTTTGTTAGTAAATAATTGATTGTGATTCAATCACTCCATATTAATATTATATTAATTAAATTAAAAAGCTTTTTAAAAACAAGCTTTTACTGGAATGCCTCGAGACGAATCAAATCAGTCCAAACTCGATGATGTTGCGACGTTTCTTTAAATAATAACTATGGCCACCTTCCAGCTCTAGCATCAGATCAGCTCCGCGACATTATAATATTATATTGTCACGCTGTATACACATGCTTGCAAAATTTCAGCAAAATCGGTTGAAGATATCTGCTTCAAAATTGAGTTGCAAGATTTCACCCGAACAAACAAGCTTACATACATTGCAAGTTTATAAAAAGCTTGTAATAAATCAAAAGTAACTTAGACCATCTGTTACGCTGTAACGGCTAAATACTGCACCGATTTCAATGATTTTGCGTGAAGAATGATGCGATGAATTTGGCATGGAGATATCTACTTTCGATCTTGAAGAAGAACATGGCTACTCTTTACCGCGACATACACTGCCTCGGTGGCGCAGTGGTAGCGTATGCGACTGCTGTGCTTGAGGTCTCGGGTTCGATTCCCGGGTCGGACCAAATGTTTGTATGATCTACAAATATTTGTTTCGGAGTTTGGGTATTTTCTATGTCTAATATGTATGTATTTACAAAAAAAAGGAAATTAGTATTTATATTAGGTGTCTAGTACCCATAACACAAGCTCTGCTTAGCTTGAGACTAGATGGCATTGTGTGTTAGATGTCCGAAATATTTATTTATTATATAAATGAGTTAACCGAGTAATTGTCTTATATATATAAACTTAATGCGCAAAGTTTGAATTTCATCAAGTTTCTTACCAACAGTTCAATATGCTTAGTCATTGTGAAGCCTTATTCCTGGAACTTAACCACAATCTTGTGAACTCCGTAATTACACTCTAATTTAATACAAAGTAAATTTCTATAATATTCTACTCGGTTCTATTAGAATTTCCACCGCTGCGAGATTATTTTAGTTACAACATTATTAGTAATGGCATGTTCTTAATATCCTCGATTTTGTGTTAAAACTGTTAGCTAAGATATTAAAGATATAGTTTTAGCTTACAGGTATTAAGATCATATGCATAATAAAATTATTATACAGTATTCTAAGAATAAACAAAGATATAAGGGGTACGGTCTTTCGTCGGTATAACAAGAAAACGTGGTGGTCCCGCTGCTGATAGAAATTGTTAGCAAGTAGAATATAGAATTTGCCAGTTTGTTGCATCAGCTTTAAATTATAATAAAATTAATGTGTGTAGTGTGTATGATAGTTATCATATAATACGTGTCCGTTAAATGTGATTTGACAACAATGATGAATCAGTAGTGTTGCCCAAATGCAAGACAAGATCAGTCTTGGTCTTACGCAAGAGTGTCGCAAGACTCGCAATTACCTATTAGCCTATTGCTATTTATTAAACGTTCTATTAACAACACTGTTAAGACACGTCTCAACAGTGCTGTTATAAAGTATATATATAAGCAAGATATAAAGTAACGTTTAATAAATAGCAATAGGCTAATAAGTAATTGCGAGACCGCGAGACTCTTGCGCAAGACCAAGACTGGTCTTGTTCTTGAATTTGGGCAACACTATGAATCAGTAATTGTTTAAATTTTTGTGATTTTAAGATATTTATATTTCATATTTTATATAATTAAATAAAGTAAATTTAGTTTATCAATAGATAACAAGTCAAACTTAAACAATAGTAGTCTTTTCATGTCAAATTCTGTAACTGATTTTCAAAAATACCAGCCAACCAAAAGTAGTCATACTCATAGTCACTCTTACTAAGAAAGTTCCACAATGACAAGATTACATGATTTCACTGTTGGAACACTTCAAAATAAATTTATTCGTTCCTGAATAATTGAAATCTTAATTTATATAGCCATATTAAAATTGGATACATACACATTCTATGTTAGTATTTCGGGGATATTTCGAATATTATGTATTCAGCTTGGACTATTTCGTACGGTAAAGCAAATAATGGCCGAGCTGGGTGGCGCTTGACAGTGATGCGGGTGAATTTCACTCAAGTGAAACCGCTCACGTACATTAATGTGAGTTTTAATACATCTCATGGATGTGTATATAGAGAATATACATAAAAATCCAAGTTTGGTTTATGTACCCTTCAAAAATCCTAAAGCTTCTTGGCACTGACTGAGCTCACATTTTGACAGGATATAAAAACCGCCTCTGGGATTGTTTTAATCTATTTTTTTCGCCAGTTTTTTTTTGCTCATTTCACATCAATGGCTGGCATCTAATAACTTTAAACGAGCTATGTACGTATATATATATATATAGAGATACTCTAGGTATATAATCAAGGAAAACCGTGCGTGAACTGTATGAACCGTCAAAACCAGGAGGTCCCTGCTGGGGCAGGCTTACATTTGTCAGATGTGATTATCTGTGGCTAAAGATACTTACGCAGCCAAGCTAAAGCTAAAATTGAAGAGCTATTGTGTGTTCTATTCCATAATAAATTAATCTTTCGATGGACCTCTTGGTGGATTGACCTCGTGATATCATTGCAAGGACTGTAAGATTTTTATTAGAGTTGTCCCATGTGAGGTTAGAACCCAAAACACTCAGTAAGAAGCGGCGAGGTAATCGTTTAAACCACTACGCCAACTATGCAGTAGAATTATTACATGTAATGTATGTTTAAATTTATGTTAACCAAAGAAAAAATTAACAAATATGCAACTGTTTTGTTAGGTACATGAGACAAGATAATCTTAAGAGTTAAAGTTTGAAGGTTACAAGAACATAAAAATGTAAAACAATATAAAAGCTATTCCAGACGGAATTATCAAACCACCTCTGATCCATAAGTATTTCTTTCTTGTTTTTTAACCTTCAAACTTTAACTGACATTAATGATATTGTAGATAAACTTATTTATGTAAATTACTAGCTGTAGGTACCCTTACATGCTCTCACGTGTTGGTATGACAAATTGTGTTTGCATTGTTATGAAATGATAACCAAAACCGACCAGAAAAATATAAAATAATATTTGAAACGGTCCAGAACTATTATGTTTTGAAGCGCTCAGAAATCAACTTGACATTTTTAACTTTTTATAAATACCAGCTGCATCCCACGGTGTTACCTACTGTTATTATTGCACCTTTATAACCGCGGGGCAAAGCTAATCTAAAAAAAAGTAGCCTAAGTTACTCCTTATTACGTCAGCTATCTGCCAGTGAAAGTCCCGCCGACATCGGTCCAGCCGAACAGACAGACAGACAAATAGACAAAAAATTGTAATAAATGTTATTTTGGTATATGTACCGTGTATATACATATGCATTTAGTAAAAAGCGGTTATTTTAATATTACAAACAGACACTCCAACTTTATTTATTTGTATAGATCGCAAATATTATGGTTTTTTTTAAACATTTTTTTTTTCTGCCGAAATAAATGTGATAAACGACCTTTTGTCGGATAATTTTACGACATCACATTAGAGACCATTACAGTCCCATAGAACAAATAGCCCTCCCGTAATATGCTTAACAAAATGGATAAATATACACTCGTTGGCATTTTTACTGTTTTTGAAGTGAAAACTTCTATAAGCACGTTACTTTTTATCGCGCATTTTATAGAAAGAGCAAAGGGGTTCATTTCAGGTGAGCTTAAATAACTGTTTGTTTATAGTTTTGAATTTTCACTTCTGTCGGCAGTCCTCATGACTGCTTTGTGATTTTTTTATGATCACTTGATTACTTTATCATAGCTAATTAATATATTACTGAAATACAATATTTACAAGCGTAGTAATTCCAACGTTATTACGAGGTTATAAATTCTGCGGTGGCGGGAGGATTTGCACATATGTTACCAAGCTTTTGGTGATGCAGAGTCATTAATATTTATCAAATTATAACATATGCATCAATAAAAGAAGAGACTGACAGACTGATTCACTAAGTGATCGATTAATGCTCAGCTGAAACCGATGGGTCTAGAAGCATAAAATACTGTACAAATGTTACTTGATAAAAAGAAAGCTTCTAAACTGGGTAGGACCAAATGTTTGTATGATCTTTAAGTATTTGTTTCGTAATTTGGGTGTTTTCTTTTTTTTTAATGGAATTGGCGGGCAAGCGAGCAGACTTATCGCCAGATGGTAAGCGTATTGTATTGTATGTATTATGAAACAAATAACATTTGTCTTTAAACAAGATTATCAAAACATTTTAATCAAATTCTTCCATCACTTTCATAAGAATAAGCGTTTCTTTATTTAAAAAGCATCTAGTCATAACATCGCATTAGACTATAGGCCTGTGTAGAAAATTGATGGGTCATCTGAACCACCAGGAGACCTTTTTAGAAAGCTACAGGGGCATAAAACAATAACATTCAGCACTATGCCGTCACTTGTAAGCTGTCCAACTGAGTACAGGTGAAGGGGAGGTGGTAGCAAGCCTCGATTAATATTAATATTAAACCTCATTACTCCGAGCTGTTACATAAATTCAAAATTAGTTGTTACAATAAATGGAAAGAATATTTTGATGAACAGTCTAAAATAAAAGGAATTTGGTACAAGACTATTCAGTCCGAGCCTCCTCATATACCGTGGTTCGGTAACTTAGAAATAAGTAGATCGTGTGTTACGATAGCTCATAGATTACGTTCTGGCCACATTCCATCAAAACAATTTGAATTTCTAATGCGTAGAGTTAACTCACCAAATTGTGAGATATGTAACATTGTGGACGATGTTCAACATTTGTTGATGGAATGTGTCAAGAACCAATCTAAAAGAAATGTAGTAATGAAGCAGTTAAACCTGAATTGTTTGGATGTCGGAATAATCCAAAGTGTTTTGGCTATACCGGCATCAAAAAAAGCTATTAAATTGTACAGTCTAGCATATAATATTTAAGTGGATACTTGTTTAAGCTAAGGCCTTATGGGACTGGCATACCCTAATAGGGTAAAAGTCCCTTAAAAAAAATAAAGAGGAAAAAAAAAAAAACCCTCGATTTTTCTCCCTTGTCACATGATTGTTGAACGGAGTTGAGGAATAATGTATTAAAAAAAAAAACCGACTTCCAAAAAACATCCAACGAAAACTCTCTGCCAAAAAAACACTTAAAAGCGTAAAATAAACTGGTTCTTCATAAATTGCCTATACCTAATTCTTTATTCATTTAAATAGTAATATTATAATGTGTGCTAGGTACCTAGAATCTGTTTGAAGTCGGTGCCAAGTGACTATCGCTTAGACTTGTGTAATTGTTCGTTTATATTCTTTTTGGCTTAGCACCGACTTCAAACAGATTTTAGGTACCTAGCACACATTATAGTACTACTATTTAAATGAATAAAGAATTAGGTATAGGCAATTTATGAAGAACCAGTTTGTTTTACGCTTTTAAGTGTTTTTTTGGCAGAGAGTTTTCGTTGGATGTTTTTTGGAAGTCGGTTTTTTTTTTATAAAAAGTTTTTATTTTTCAGTTTTTAGTGCAAACAATCGTAGGTAAGTAGTAAGTTGAACTGTTTCATCAAATTTCATCATCAAGAATACAAATTAAGGTCTATACGTACGTGTAATATTAAAATAATCCTCTAATCCCTAACTGTTGAAGAGTTTAACCTTCTATCACCAGGTCACCTAAATAACTTGAAAGTATACGACTGAAGGTCTTTAGATACGTATGAAATTGAAAGAATTATCCTCCAACTCCTAACCGTTGAGGAGTTGTACCTTCCACCTTCCATCATCAGCTTAACTAAATAATTTGAAAGAATACGAGTAAAGGTAACACATATAAATATGATATTTAAAGATTTATCCTCCAACTCCTAACCGTTAAGGAGTTGTACCTTACATCATCAGCTCATCATCATAAAATGATGACTACCAGACGCAAATACCAGTGTAACTTCAGAAAATATACGAAAAACATAGTATGTGCCTATAAAAAATGAGGGTTTCCCTCGATTTCCCCGGGATCCCATCACAAGATCCTGATATGCTGGCAATGGGAATACCTCGGAAGCATACCCTTTCGAATACAAAAAAAAAAATTCAAAATCGGTCCACAACTGACGGAGTAATCGCTGAACATACATAAAAAAAAATACATACAGTGGAACATAGAACCTCCTCCTTTTTGGAAGTCGGTTAAAGAGGTATTGAAATTGTATGGAACCGATGCCGTACAAAATAGTGCGCCACAAAGTTGGATTTCTTTATTGATTTCCCGGTGCTTCACTCGGTCAATTTCATTATTTGATTTTGTACGGCATCGGTTCTAATCCATTATTCCGCAATGCCGTACAAAAATCATGCGACAAGTGAAAAAAATCGAGGGTTGCTATCCCGTCCCCTTCATCAGTACTCAGTTGGACAGCTCACAACACTGAAATTTTGCATGTAGGTTCTTTATATAACGTAAGTGAGCACTAAGAAAGGAATTTTTGAAATTCCACTTCTAAGGGGGTAAATCAGGGGATGAAAGTCTGCGTGAGCGAAGCCGCGTGTAAAAGCTAGTAACAAATAAAAGACATAACAGATTGGTTTATAATGGCTGCTATAGTTAAAAACTGTGTTGTCAAATCAAAATTAATGGATGCATATAACATGTGTGTTACTTCTTCACGCTCAAATTATTGGATTAATACATAGACTCCTTTTTATCCCGTAAAAATTTAGTGTTCGGAAAAAGGAAGAACATCTTGAAGCGTATCTAGCTTTTGTAAAAGCTAATCGCATTCTAAATTAATCTTACTTTTGTGCACTAATTTAATTTAAAAAAAAAATCTTGGTCAAATACCTTATCATTTATTTTTCATTTAAAAACTAGTAAATAATATTTTAATATGAAGCTCCTTTCTTTATATAAATTATGTCTTTACAAGTTGGAGCTCCTAGTTATAAACTAAACTGATAACAATCACTTCACAAAATCAAACCATAAATCAATAAAAAAACAATAATTAGTTCGACAGCAATAGATTGATAACTCGGCATTATTTACCCAAGAGAGTAACGGCTTGGAAACGATAAACGAACGAATCCAATAATGTTCAGTTACCCCTGGAAGGAACATAGCATGTTTCTGTCACGTATCCAACGCAGGCAGCTACTTGAGAGATAGGCGCTTTTATATTCAGAGGAGGGAACCCACACAGCGAATTGCTTACAGTTCCACTGAATTTCTAAACAGTATCATTGTTCTTGTTTGTAGGTATATAAAGTCACAGGTATATGGAGAACATTCTCAGTTACGTTTTAAATTACTTTACTGTGGAATAATAAGAAACATATTTTGGTAAACGGCCTTAAAACCGTGGTTTTCATTCATATATCCTTCGCATTTCCCATCTCTTGGTTGGTGGTATTTACTATATATAAAACTTTACCAAACCTATATCCATAATCTCCTTCATCAAATCTAATCAGTAGACACACTTACTACTAGTAATACTAATAAACGAGAAAATACACTTAGCCCCGTATTTTAAAAGGCGTCTCAGTCGTGAATCTAGTTTTAAAACTAGTTTTAAGAAGAGGTTTCATTATTGAACGTCTCTTGAAACAAGATTCACTGATCGTTAATCAAGTGAGTAAAGATCAACGAATCTCTGTCTATAGCTTATTTTAGAACGATGTATAAGTCAAAATCTCCTCTCAGGAATAGATTTTGACAGATATGATCTCTGTTTACCTGAGACAAGATCAATCTAGTCTCAAGTGGTAATTTCTAAGGCGTTTTAAGGGAAACTAACATATTTTATGATGATGTTTCTGAATAACAACGAAAAATTTACTTTACCTTACTTTATTTACGAAAGAATTACTTATCATACACATTTCAATTCACTTTAATTAACATTAATTGATATTCAATACACTTAAAACACATATTTAACCATTTGTTTTAATTAATATCACTCACAACCTTTTGGTTCATGACAAAAATATATTATTATTTGTAGATTTAAAAACCAAAACATAGTTTGACACTTCAACATGACAAGTATTGATAACAATTTGAACGTTCCGTTATAGGTAATTTCTAGCCATTTTTATTTTAATATTTTTTAAATTAAGTTTAGGGCGAGTTGCTTGTTATTATGATGTTTACATTGATACACTAGCCAATAGTGTATTATATATAAACTAATAACCAATAATATCTAAATTATTTTTGTTCAATATATTTTGTTTATTATAATTTGATGCGTGATACGGAACAATAATTTCGCTAATGCAAAAACGTAACTGAGAACAGACTGTGAGTTGAGATTAGTTACTGAGACTAGTTTCAGCTGAGTAGAACTTAATACGCATTCTATAATAAGAGTGACGCTTGAGATTTAATTTGAACTTAAAACTCGTTTCAGCTGATCAGAGTTCAAACGATACTTGAGACGCCTTTTATAATACGGGCCTTAAGGGTCCGTTCACACAGACCGGCTCGGAGAGGAGAGCACATTTTTATCACGTTAGAAACAGAGTTTTGAGTATTGTAGTAAGATTTATTTTTGCATGTGCACTTCTTTTGTCATTCAGAATGCTTGAACGCGCTTCGTGTGAAATAATAAAAGGAGGCGATCGGCTCCGATTGCGTTTTCTTTCTCGCTCGCGATTACGCAGATCTCTTCCAGCTAGTCTATGTGAGATAGTTGGTGGCTCCGCTTCGGCTTATTCCAAGCGTATGCGATCTGGTCTGTGTGAAAAGAAAAAGCGGGCCGATACTCTCCGAGCCGGACTGTGTGAACAGACCCTAAAGAGACAAAAAGTGAACACATAGACCCATTTTTTTACTACCCGATATCGCATATTAATTATAATTTAAAGACTTTTCAGCTATGTTTATAATGAATCTTTAAAACCACATTTGTACAAACCATAAACATACATGATTTTCATACAAATGTATTTTTACTTTAGCTTAAGCTTTTTTTCTATCAAAGAACTTTATATTATTAAAACAATTCCAAGTCTTCGCTTTTGAAGACACAGTAACTAATATTGGCTATCTGAAAGTGACACCCCTAATGATCCCATACGACAACATACACGTAATAAGTAGCCTTAGTTAGTAGACTTAGTAGTCACTTCAATCATGAGCAAAGTGCCTACATGTTAGTGGCGACTCGTTCAAACGTGACTTGTAAACTCAGCGTATAGTTCTCTCTATTGTCTACAGGCTACAGGGCATCCGTCGCGTTATCGCGTTGCTCACCTTTCCCTTTTATATGGCTGCTCCCTTATGAACAACTACTCTTGGTGAATGCTTGTTCATCGTACATTAACTTTTCTAAAAGAAAATGTTTCTCTTTTTAGAAATGTTTTTCAATAAACATCGCTTGCTTGGTTGTTTTTATTTAATTTTATTGTTCGTTTTAAACATTTGAAGTAAACATTTTACTGGAGAATATAATACTCGTTGTGTTTGTTTACTTGTAGACGAAACTTAACATTTTGTATATTTAAAGATTAACATTTCCTTATTTATAATAATCCCGTAGCTTTGGGCTTTAGTCACCTCATTTACTCACTGTAAAGCAAAAAAAAACCTTTAAGAGTCTGTTTTCTATGACGCAGAAAATTATTCATCTATCACTCCGGTTGAGGTGTCTCATTTGTACTTGTTCAGTCCAAAAAAATCGTTCGAGGACATGAGAGTAGCCGCAGTTAAAAGGTGATATAGATAATCTTACCTGTCAACAAACCGACATACATATTAAACCCTTCCTCTGTCCTTCCGTCTTTACTTCTTTGCAATGTGACATGCTCTACTCTTGAGAGAACAAGACAGTAACTTTTATTACAGTGTTCATGCAAAAAACTTCCAGCAGTATCATTAAAAACAGAATCAAATAAAGTGTGGAACCATTAAAGTTATTGGAACAGGAATTGTTTGAACAAATTTTTACTGTTTTTGCTGGCGTAGCGTAGTGTGAAGTTGCGATAAAATTAGTGTTGAACAATGAATATTTTTGAGCTTGAAACTTTTAAATTACTTTTATTTGACTACTGTACAAGAAAACTTTTATATATTTTTTATCTATGTCCTTGCCAAAATGTCTCTACTCTGCCTGATGGAAAGCATAAGCAGAATACAAGAGTGGTGGTCACCATACATACATATATAAATACAGACAATGCAACATTGCAGCATGGTGACCCACACTATGGCAGCCTAGTGATGCTTCTGCATCATTGGGCCCTTCTGGGCATTGTGGGCGCGCCCAGTAGGGACCATTGAGAATTACTTTGGAAGTATAATTTTCAAAAAGAAAACAAAGATATTTCATTTTTATAAAAAATAACAGGTACTTTACGTATGTGTTAAGATCCGTCTGTTTTCGGACTCGATGGGCGCTTTTCAATTTACAAAGGGACTTGCGGCGGCGGTGTGAGATACTTCAGAGTTGAAGCCAGTTCCAGAGTTCCAGTATTTGATCCAGTAGTCGGCTCATACTCTACAAAAGCGATTTCCATTCACGAAATTATTTTAACGTATGGGAATATCGGCTAATGTTATATAATGTAATCATCTAATTTACTTATGCGTAACTGTACGACCAACCCGTAAATAACAATAATTTTAGTTTAATGACGATATTGACGCGATACATTAATTATACTTTAAATTACATGCGGTTATAGCGCAGTAGTTGCAAAGACAAGATTTTGCGCAATCTGTCTTACTATAGCCGTATATCGGTATCAAGCAAAAATGGTGTAAATTTGTAAATCTTCGTTTTCTTTCATTTAAGCATAAAAAACCGTACATCTAATTGGTCCTTCGAGCCGGATTGACTATAAAACAATAAATATATACCTAATAACCAACATTTATGTTCACATAAATCCTAAATATAAATGCGACACCTAAATTTAATTTTGAATAAAAAACTCGAGATCTTTTATAAACTGACTTTAAAACGGTTGAATGCCCCATTTAATCCGTCATCGTCTAAATTTATTACCGTTTCTGTTACCCCTCCAGCGAAAGTCGATGAGCCGTGATTTGTATGCCAAAACTTCCACAATACAGCTCTAAGTTGGTATTATTACGCATAGCACCACTTCATGCGTTTGCGAGGGTTGTTAGTGAAATTGTTAAAATGTCACCATTAATTAAATAATTTGATGATTTATTATGTTACACGGTGTTTAATGATTCGATACGATTACGGATTTTGTTTTTATTGGCATACTATGTTGCTGTTGATAATTTGTAGTTCTTCAGTAAAAACCATTAAAGAGAACTGGAAAAATTAAAACGATTTTTGTTTTATTTGTTTAAGCTTTATGCACTTATAGCACAATCGTAGAGTTCATACATTAGGCACTCTCTGCCAGTCAACCTGCGGGTGTAACATAGAAAACAGAATATACACAATTGCACAGGAACAGAATAATGGAAAACTAATATGCACAAATTATTATTATCATTATGTAAGTGAGGCGATACAGGTTAGTAGTTCGTAACATCACAAATATTATAAACTTGACTGGGCTGTTGGCTTAGTGGTTGGTGAACTTGACTGCTAAGCCAGAGGTCATGGGTTCCATTCCCATTCAGGACAAATGTTTGGATGATGAGCACGTACATTTGTTCTGTGTTTGGGTGTAATTTATCTAGAATATTTATTTTATTTTTTTATTTCGGTGTGGAAAACCAACAGCTACATAAATGAATATAGTTAGTTTGATAAACAACATCAAGCCAATTACAGGTTTTCACGAATTGCAACATAATAATTTAACAAAAGTTCTGGAACACTGACCAATACACTACACCATCATAATAAACAACAGTAAAAAAAAAAAAAAACAATAATGTCATCATTGAAAAAACTTAAGATTTAGCATACCGCGAATAACATTAATGTTAGTGTTAAAGGGATCAATACAGTACTCCTTGCACAACCTATTGAAGTCGCCGCTCGCTCTAACGATAAATGAATTTTTTCTGTAGTTGGAAGAGGAAAAGGGGACACAAATGGGTGGATTAAATCTAATTGACCTACGGGGGACATTAAATTTTAATTTTTGCAACAGGTGTGGACAATCAATCTCATTAGAAATAATTTTCAAAAGGAAACAACAATCCGCTAATTGACGTCGATTTATAAGTGGCTGGATATGAAACCTTCTGCACAGACCAATGTAATTATCTGCGCTATATGGAATATTCAGTCGAAAACAAAGAAATTTCAAATTGAAAATATGTATGTATAAACACTGCCTCGTTGGCGCAGTGGTAGAGTACACGACTGCGGTACATGAGGTCTCGGGTCCGATTCCCGGGTTGTATGTTTGTATGATCTGCAAATATTTGTTTCCGAGTTTTGGTGTTTTTTTTTTTTTTATGTTTGGCCCGCCAAAATGACTCTACTCTGCCTGATGGAAAGCATAAGCAGAATCCAAGAGTGGCGGTCACCATACTCATTGCGAATGCAGACAATGCAGTATGGAGACCCACACTATGGCGGCCTAGTGATGCTGCTGCACCTTTTAGTCTAGTCAACAAGTATGGTACTTGTTGACTAGACTAATTGGGCCTCCGGTCTCGCACTCACCAACGAAACACGACAGCACGAACGCTGTCATTTTACGTTGATTTTCTGTGCGAGGGTAGTACCGCCCCGGTCGAGCCGGCCCATTCGTGCTGAAATCAGCGTGGCTCTACTACCTTATGTATGTACTAGTGGTTGCCCGCGGCTTCGCCCGCGTGTATATCGGTTATTGCTACAAATAGTAGCCTATGTGTTATTCTGATGTATAAGCTATATTACTGTAAAGTTTCATCCAAATATGTTCAGTAGTTTTTGCGTGAAAGAGTAACAAACGTTCATCCATCCATCCATACTTACAAACTTTCGCTTCTAATTCGCTTTATAATATTAGTATAGATATAGATTTACAAAAAAAAGATAAGTATTCTATCAGTCATTCTAGCTATCATAATACAAGCTCTGCTTATTTTGAAGCTCGATGGCGTTGTGTGTAAAATGTCCGAAATATTTATGTACGAAAAAATATTAATTGTCCGAAATATTTATTTATTAACTATGTTTATCAGCAGTTTGGTAACCATAGTACAGACTTCGTCTATTTGGGAGCAGACAACCGTGTATTAGAACTATGAGATATGTTAAGTTATGGGCAAGTTGTATCTGGTAGATGTCTAAAAAAGTACTACATTACGTATTTTAACTTGAAATTAGTGACGATTTGTAGCTATCCCGATTCCGAGAGTTAGAGCCATTCCAGGGAAGAAGAAACTGATTTCTAAACCAGTATTTACATAGATATATCATTCACATTCAAGGAATTAGAATTTGAAAAACAAAATGTCGCTTTGTTTATGTATGAGTTTCGGAAAATAGTAATGTGAAAATGTAAATGGCAATTTATGTTTGTCGTTTTTGCGAAAAAACATGTTAAATTTTATTCCGAAATTCTTTATTTTTAGCGTAGCTGATTTTACGGTTAACAGATAATTCTAAACAATTCTAATGTAATTGTTTACATTAAGTGTTAAAATTAGGGACTTATTTGTCCTAATATTTTAAAGTAATTATTATATTTATTGGTTTTCTGACGATGCCAACGCATTGCATATTAATGCATTTCGTTGGCATCGTCAGAAAAACAATAAAACTGACTATTAAGTTTCGATGCAAATATTTACTTTTGATGTAGGTACTCTTTTTGAAAAAACAAACAACCATTATGAAATAACATCCATCCGTTTTTAATATATTTAGTCTCTTCCATATCGGTTCTCTCTTACAATAAAATTTGCTTTCATTTAAAAAAAATGCCTGTTAATTCAAACTTTAAATTAAATTGTACTAGCATTGATACTAATTTTGTTATTCAAGAACTCTTCTAACTAAAAAAAATAACACTAAAAATTAGTTTTGTCTTGTCAAACATAGCTCTAAATTTCAAAATTTCACTAAAATTAGTTATGTTACACTAAAAATTATCTTTGTCTAAATACATTACATACATACAAAAAAATAGAATTTTTGAAATCATTTCACTAAAACAATAGAATAGAATAAAAATTTAGAGCAATTATAATTCAGTAAAACGACTGTTTTGTAGAAGTCGTTTTTTTAGCGACTACTACAAAATTCTAAATTATAACCAACCCGTATTTATCCACACCGAATATTAAAGCATCGATATTTGCACTCTGAGGAGCTAAGGCAGTTAACAATCTGGTACACTGAATTTCTTTTATCCCACGAACGTATCTGAGCTATGTCTTGGTCCATTATATAATACACTATTTGATCTGTACTGGGTATGTGTTTATATGATTGTGTGATGTATTTACATCGACAACAAAGAACGCTATAATGCTTTCGAGATAACATCGAAATTCTTTACGTATCCTTATTATTTATTATCGTTATCTCCGCAAAAAATGCTAATGGGGTATTTTGTTTCGAGAATAGCGTAAAGAATAATGCGGTTATAGGGAGTATGTTTAAGGACAAATGAAATGTATTCATACTGAAATGTTTTCTTTTAATAGATTTAATTAAAAAACATATGGGACTAATCCCGCCCACACGCCCACCACTGTAACTCCTGTACACCAGGATCAACAGCGGTGACCCACGAAAACACCGAGTTATGACACTCGGGAAGTCCCAGGAAAAATTTAACTGTCTTGGAACCCGCAACGAAATTAATCAGAAGAAAACTGGAGGAGTTGGAAATATAATAAGTCCACTTCCCTCCTTAGCAAAGCGGGAGACAAAATGGAGTCAAAATAGGCAGACGCCTTTTTCAAACCGGGAAGCACCACGGATAAAAATATTATGGGTCCTAAGTGAGCTATATTTGATTTCTATAGTATGTATGGCAGAATCGCTTAAACGCACGGAAATTCACCGCAGTTGACACAAGATCCCCATAATATACTACCCCAGACGTCATTTGTAAGCTATTTAGCATCATGTTACGTTCATTGTACCAAAGACTACATTCCCAGAGGATATGATGAGCCGACTGTTCACAGCTAGAATCAGGTGTTGAGCATTGACACAATGGTGAATCGACTAATTTAAATGAGTATAGTTTGCTCTTAAAGTTACCGTGGCCTGTAAGAAATTGAGCGACACAGTGATCTACCTCGAGCCATGTCCTTGACAACCTTTCGCGAACAGATGGAAAGAACTGGTAAAGGTGGCGCCCCTTAGATGATTCGTCCCATCGTTTCTGCCATTCATCCAAGAGGTCGTTATAGACATTGGTTTTTTGTTGAAACAATCTTATGATTTTACCGCGGTCTCGTATGCCCAAAAAATCGCATTCCATGTTTTGTAGTGTGGAATAGTACATGGCTGCACGTCTTTGCACCTCGAGATCGACCGGAAGAACACCTGCCAACACCGGTAAAGCCTAAGTGCTAACCGTCCTATATGCCTTGCACAAGAAAATCAATGCAGGTCGTTGGCCTTGTAACAGTTTGCGACGGACAGCACCTACAGTCGCCCTATCTGCCCATACAGGAGCACCATAGCAAATAGAACCCAAATAAGTAGCTCCATATATGATCTTTAGTGTATTATATGACAGACCCCATGTCGCAGTTGATATCCTCGTCAGTGCAAAGAAACTCTTTTTAGACTTTTCATTAACTGTTCTAATATGTTCAATAAATGAAAAATTTCTTTCTAAAACCAATCCTAAATAACAAACCGAGGTTTTATTTTTAATAGTAATATTTTCAAATTTAATACAAGGCGGTGATTTGAGGTTACCTTTCAGAAGTAGCTGGAAGGTTTTGTTTGGTGCAAACGTCAACCGATTACGCCCACCCCACCGAGATATTAAGTCCAAACATTCACTGGCCAGCCTCTCAAGCCCCGTTCTAGTATCCGACTCTATCAATAACAAACCGTCGTCCGCGTACGCATTCAGGGTACATCCGGACGGCACAGGCATTGCCAGAAAATCGTCGAAGCCTATGTTCCACAAGTATGGTCCTAGCACTGACCCTTGAGGACACCCCATCGTAAGCGCCTTCGACACAGAATGATGCCCAAGTCTCAATTTAGTAGTACCTTGTAAGAAGTACGAGGAGATAAGGGAATAAATATTTTTAAAGCAACCTCTTAATTTTAATTTTAGCAATAGCATGGGCCACCACGCATTGTCAAAGGCGCCAGATATATCTAAGAAGATGCCTAAAACGTATTGAAAACTTGACTCGGTGACAGTTTTCCTTACAGATATAACCGCATCAGTTGTCGATTTTCCCAACGTAAAGCCGAATTGTCTATCATGAAATTTAACTCCACCCGGTAGAAGTCGTGATACTACAAGACGCTCTAAAAGCTTTCCCAGCGATGGTAACAGTGTTATGGGTCGATAGGATTTAGGATCGTCCGGCGGCTTATCGCCGCTTTTTGGTATTATTCGAATATTACCGCACCGCCAAACACTAGGAAATACTCCTTCCGCAATGCAACGTTTAAAAACTGTTAAAACCGTATCACCCGAAAGTTTACAAGCTTCTTTTATCATTTTGTTTGATATTTTATCGTCGCCCGAAGCCTTATTTAGTGGCAATGACCTAACAATACTGAGGAATTCGTCTGAAGATGGTAAGTCAGACATTGGAGACAATGGTGGTTCAATAGCCCACTGCCTAATTTGTCGGTGATAATCCGTGTCATCCTCCGGCCGATCGTCAGGCACAAGTGATTCTAAAAGATATTCTGTGGTTTGTTCTACTCCTGTAGTATAACTATTATTAATTTTGATGTTCTGTACGTATGCAAGGTCGATTGATCTATTTGCTTTAAATTCATGATACAAAGGTGACCAGGGACCCTCTCTATCGAGTTTATCAACAAGTTTACGTATTAAATTTCCCTTTGATTTCTCCACAGCAGCTAAACTTAAAAAAAGCTTAAAAAACATATATACAACTAAGTAAAAAAGGTTCGTAAAGTCACAAATTATTTCGTTTTATCGTACAAGTGAGTCTTACGGACGCCCAAGCTCTTCCCTTTTTCTTGTACTTAACTCTGAAGAGAGGGCAGAGACGTCTCTAGGCCATGAAGCGCCCGTGTGCAATCATTACTCTAGCGCCCTTTAGTAAGCATAGCGAGCTTCAGTAAGTGCGCAGATTCATTAAAAGTGCCGCTGCTGGCGCATCTAACACTGCTGTACTAACCTGCACTATAGGTAAAGACATCCCTGAGAGAGGGCACACAGAAGACGTTAGCACACTCGTAACTGTTGAACTACAAAATATAAAACGGTGATAGTAGCTACTAATAAGGTAATCCATCTACTCGTTTGCTATGCTATAGATTAATTATAAACAGTCTGAATTTAAAAAGAGTATTTGTTCTTTTTTTTTATAACCAAAACTTGTCAAAAAATCGAGCCTTTATTTCATAAAAGTATTAAATCAATCATAATTAAAGCAATACAAAAAAAACTATTTCTGTCCATCTAGGTTATTGAAAACATTACGTAGTACTTTGATGGAAGCCTGTATGGTTTCTCATTTAGAAATATTTTTCCTTAGTTTAATGCTACATGACTAGATACTATATTTTCTCTGACATTGAATTTCATCTTAATAGACATTCTCTTTCATAACCCGTCAATACCCAAGAGTCTTTCTCAAGGGAGATTAGAGTAAGGAAATACAGGTGAAAAGAAAATTGAAAATAATGATGGTCGCTGATGCCCATTCCGTGGATAATCCCTCAGGGTCTGGACTGAAATTGTAAAATACCCTAGATACGAGATGGGTTAACTTTATTCCCGGTTACAGGTAATCACATTTCTTAGCAAGTTGAAATAAAATGTAGTAGAATGATTCGAGTTATATTTTATATCATCTAAAATGGTCAGCCTTACACAATGTTTATCAAAAAAAATTGCCAATATTTTTGCTATCACTGTATTATATTCGTTTCGATTCTCTATATAATAAATACGTGAAGCAAAAACTTTTACGAAAATTATGCGAGTATGAAATTTGGCACAGTTTAAGTTTATTATAGAAGAGGAATGCAAAAAGCTAAAAAGAAAAAGAATTATGGTTACATTTCGACTACTGGTCATCCATTACTTTTATATAATTACCCTTTTGTGTAACGATAATTCACAATTTTAACAAAAAGAAAACCGACTTCAAGAACTGGACCAAATTCAAATAGAACTACACGGGAAGCACCAGCTTTCAAATAAAAAAAGGATCATCAAAATCGGTTTGCCCAGTCGAAAGTTATGAGGTGACAAACATATAAAAAGCGGCCAAGTGCGAGTCCGACTCGCCCATGAAGGGTTCCGAAGCAGCAAGTAACATAATATAATTTTTATTTTATTTTTATATTTGTGTTGATTGAATGAAAGGTAAATTGCAGTTTACGATTTATGACGTATTAAAAAACAACTACTTACTAGATTTCGTTCAAACCAATTTTCGGTGAAAGTTTACATGGTAATGTACATCATATATTTTTTTTAGATTTATCATTCTCTTATTTTAGAAGTTACAGGGGGGGGACACATTTTACCACTTTGGAAGTGTCTCTCGCGCAAACTATTCAGTTTAGAAAAAAATGATATTAGAAACCTCAATTTCATTTTTGAAGATCTATCCATAGATACCCCAAACGCATGGGTTTGATGAAAAAAAAATTGAGTTTCAGTTCTATGTAGGTATGGGGACCCCCAAAATTTATTGTATTTTTTTTATTTTTGTGTGAAAATCTTAATGCGGTTCCCAGAATACATCTAATTACCAAGTTTCAACATTGTTCATGTTCGTAACTCGATATTTTCAACTAATCGTTTTTATTGCACGTGTTGATTAAAACAGTGTTTTACCCCTCGCTTAATCTAACACTTGTCTCCCTTGATACGATTAATTGGTATCGTTAACCAGATTTATCGGGTAGTGTTGCTCCTCGGCACACCCCTACAAGTCGTGACTCATTTACTTAATGTATGAAGGAGAGAGCCTTTATTTGTGTTACAATAAATCCAAAAAAAAAGTTCTTTTTGAAATAAAAACTTTGTCTAGAAGTTTACACGAATCGTAATTTAAGAATATTTTAAACGAACCTAATCCTACTAATATTATAAACGTGAAAGTTTGTAAGTATTGATGGATGGATGGATGGATGGATGTTTGTTACTCTTTCGCGCAAAAACTACTGAACGGATTTGGATACAACTTTACAGTAATATAGCTTATGCATCAGAATAACACATAGGCTACTATTTGCCGCGATAACCGACATATACGCGGGCAGAGTATTCACATAAAATGACTGCACAAATAGCGTAGTCTTTATGTAAGCGGTCACCACGCCGCTTTTTATTGAGCTGTGTTTATGGATTCGGATCCCACATGGAACAACACTTTGTGTATTCCTTGAATTGTCTGTCCAGTTGATATAAGTTTGTAAATTCTGCCTTGACACAGGATATATTTTAATCTCCCTCTGTTTATAAAAAAAAAAACATAAACAAGGTAACGCCAAATGAATTTACTGCCTCTATGGCGCAGTGGTAGCGTATGCGACTGCTGTGCTCTCGGTCTCGGGTTCGATTCCCGGGTCCGCGTCGGATCAAATGTTTGTAAACTGCAAACATTTGTTTCAGAGTTTGGGTGTTTTCTATGTATAATATGTATGTATTTACAAAAAAAGGTATTTATGTATTTATATCAGTTGTGTAGTACCCATAACACAAGCTCTGCTTAGCTTGGGACTAAATGGCGTTGTGTGTTAACGAACGAAATATTTATTATTATTAATTAATAGAAAAATACAATAAGCAAACGTCTGTCTTCCTTATTTATAAATCATTTACGGCACAAAAAATCATCCATATAACAATAGTAAAAAATCAAATATCGTCTACAGATGTGAGTATCATAAATCACCGTTACTTGGCTACATTAGTTCGAACAGATTACTAATATTAAATCCACCACAAATACAATATAATTCCTCTATAAGTACACCAAAGGACATGATGTTTTGTGTATTATCCGCGAGGTTGTTTGTCATGGCTAATGGTTTTTACGATATATGTTATAATCTCTATATTTTTTGCCCCATGTTTTGGGTAAACAAATAATGTGTTATGTAACACGGCTTTGTGGATCGCTTTAGCTGTGGAGCATGCTACTGACAATGGTTACAGCCCTATTGTTAAGGATAATTGAAAATGCGGGTATAATCGACGCTTTCTACATGTATTGTTATTACAGGACTCGGACAGATGAACAGTGAAGCACGTAAGCTGCTTTGAATATTTTGATGCTGCGTTATAAATTAACATAATAAAAATGTTTATTTAAGTTATAGCAAATACTTGATAGAAAATAAGTATTAATAATTAATGTTTGAAGTATTTAGAATGATTGTTTGCAGAAAAAAATTAAAACAATGTTTGCAGTTCAAAAGATTTCAGTTACGCTTTAATGGCAAAGGTAACTAGAGCTTTGAGGAAATTATTCAAGTAACTGTCTAGACAAGTGTGTGCTGGAGGCAAATTTAATTAATTTACCTAACATTTGTTTTTTATTTAACTCAACCCACTGTAAGAGGAAAACATAAAATAAAAATGTACTAAAATTTATTATTTTATTTACTTATATTACTAACTTATGTTGAAACCAACAATATAAGAGTCCAAGAGCTGATGAACTATTTTTAATACTCATTTCCTAAATCAGTACACAAA
Organism: Diaphora mendica; assembly: GCA_949125395.1. NCBI lineage: Eukaryota > Metazoa > Arthropoda > Insecta > Lepidoptera > Erebidae > Diaphora > Diaphora mendica. Next base: position 24,714,609 of record OX421320.1, read on the forward strand.
ATTGTTCATCAGCTCTCAGATTATATTTTATTACTTGGAGAAAATTTATCAAATAATTTGTTAAAACTACTGCAGTTACAGTAAAATGTTAAAAAGTTGGTAAATTGAAGGAAGCACTTCAAGTGCATGTTCCGGTTTCGAGCGAAATGTCTGGCCGGCCACTGCTATGGCTTCCGCCTCGTGACCACATCTACGCCCTACGTACGGAGTTTTATAACACGGTGTGTATAACCGCGAACATCAAACACCTGAAGTTAAGACTTAACCTAATTCTGGTCAAACAAGTTGTTTAAATAGATATACTGGCTTTTGCCCGCGGAACCACCCGCGTGAATATCAGTTATCGCGGTAAAGAGTAGCGTATCTCCTTCTTCAAGAATCAAAATACCTCCATGCCAAATTTCATTGCCATCGGTGCATCCGTTTAAACGTGAAAGCGTAACATATAGACACAGTTACTTTCGAATTTATTATATTAATATGGAAATAGACAATTACAATCTAACTAATCTTTACACGAATCACACACGGCAGTATGATAACAAACTGCAATATTGAAACCATAATACTGATAAATATACTTATGCCTATACCATTATATATATGTATACATACATATATATTACTAGCTGACCCAAGCAACCTCGTTTGCGTCCAAACTACCATCCCCCGTTTTAACCCCAAAAGTGGGTTGATTTCTAAAGATACATTATTAGTACACCTCCACACCGTCTATAGAGTATACATTTTAAATTTCAAGTCTCTTACTTCAAAAACATAGGACTTTCATACAAACGTCCAACCCACGTTTTACCCCCTTAGGGGTGGAGTTTCGTAAAATCCGTTTTTAGCGGATGTCTACACCCTATAAGGAACCTACCTGCTAAATTTCAACCTAAGTTTGTAGGTGTTATCGTTTCTGAGATTTCGTGATTAATAAGTGAGTGGTATTTCGCTTTTATTTATATAGATTTTAGACAAATTACATTAAACAAACGATCGTCAATCAATCACCGTCACAATCAATTTAACCGTGGGAGAGCCACGCTTCGGCATGAATGGGCCGGCTCGACCGGAGTGATACCACGGCCTCACAGAAAACCGGTGTGAAATAGTGCTTGCGCTGTGTTTCACCGAGTGAGTGAGGATACCGGAGGCCCATACCCCAACCCCTCCCCCTATCTCCCCCCCCCATACCCCAAAGGCCGGTAACGCACTTGTGACGCCTCTGGTGTTGCGGGTGTCCATGGGCGGCGGTAATCGCTTACCATCAGGCGATACGTCTGCTCGTTTGCCGGTCTATTCCATAAAAAAAAAAAACACCCACACATTATTGTGCTAGGTGGGAAAAAATCCGAGACCTCCGGTTAACAGTCATTCCAAACAAAATCACATACAAAATACAGATAAAAATAATAAATTAATGATGTACCTAATACTAATTTGTAGTATTTAGAGTCGAATGGGTATTGAACGGAACGATCAAACTGCGATAAATTCTCCTCGGTCCTTTAGTACCGCGTTAAGCAATTCGCCGTGGTTGTCTACGGACAATGCTCTATAAATAAGTTGGGGTGATCAGAATTAATATTTATTTGAAGTCATTGTAACAATAAAACACACTTTCTTAGGAACAAGTTATCGAAACATGATGCCATGAACATGATGCTCATACATTTTAGTTATTTAGGCGTTTTTTTTTTGACTTCACGAAAAATTAAATAGACAAATAGTTCGTCAAGTAGTAAAAATTATGAAATAAACTAACTGAACTTATACGCGTAAATATGCATTTATATCAGTTGTCAAGTATCGATAGCACAAGTTCTGCTTATTGTAACTAAATGTATTGTGTGACTTGTGTGTTAGATCTCCAAAAAAAAACAACTTGTGATATTTCACACCCTCTACTTCAAACTATATTCTTTGCGCTGTAGCATGGTGCGGGTGACAGTTGCCTGTACGACGTTGAAATCTTCATTCTGGTTAGTTTAATTTAATTTACTACAGTTATTAATGATTTAATATATTGCGAATGTGGTATAGCTGAAATACTAAGTCATAATTTGTAAATCGCGGCAACTTTTATGAGTGAAACGAAATGTTACTGAAACTGTCACCCGCGGCATGCTACAGCGCAGAGAGTATAGGTAAAGCACTAATAGTAAGTACTGCTACTAGTAATTTACTACATTAAAGTACAAAAAAAACTGATTTATTGCAGATAAATTCAACCAAAACAGAGAACATGATAATACTCACACAAACATTTGTGCGGGAAGTTAACCCATGTCTTTGTGTTTAGTAGCTTCAATAATTTAATCAATCTTAGTAGTCTAAACTAACACACGTACATTATATTACTATTTAATAATAGTGGTTTCTAATGGAACCAAAAGAAAAAAATACGTTGGTATTTGAGGATTGTGTGTAGAGTGCCAGATTAGTAATTGGATTGGCCTCATTCTTCACCTGCCAGTAAGTTAACTGTTACGGCGCTAACATACATTCAAGCGTAACAAATTATATTATCGTTATTAGTATTTTATGTCCGTCGCTCAGGTCGATAGTTAAGCTGTACTTAGCACAGTATGGTCAGCTTGGTAATTTTTGATTCGAAAAATATAGTAAAAGCTAGTGGTTTATTAAAAAAAAATTTTGGGGCACACTAATCAGGGTTTGTTCTGTGACAGCTAGATTGACTGACAGAATACTTATATACCTTTTTTTTGGGTTCCGTAATTCAGGACCTTTCAAAGGGTTAGTGCTAGGAAGATGAAACTTTGCATGGATATGTATATTTAGGTACCACGTCGACAAAGTGCTAAAACTAAATCACAAATTTTTTTTTGAGGTGTGTTTTTTCTCGCTTCTACCATATAGTATGGGGTATAATTAGATAGGGCCTACAACATTGAGTGGTTCCTAAGACGATTTATTGATTTTGGTATCCGTGTACGGAATTTTCAACCTCAAAGCGCAATTTTTTGTTATAAAAGTGTCCCTGTTGGCTCCAAAAAACTGAAAAAAATCATGATGGTAATCCATGTGATGAAAAATTCGTACAAAAATAACAAAATAATAAGTAATAACATTATTCATAGCTGGGACCCGGGAATCAAACCCGAGAACTCAAGCACAGCTGTCGTATACACCACCATTCCGCCACCGAGGCAGTCTTCAGTTCTAGGTGGGAACATATTTTAGACGTTTTCATGGTTCTGTAAAACATTAACCATGTTTGATAACTAGCTAGATAATAGCCAGATAGCTTTGACACCAACTAAAATCTGAACCCTACATAATTAATTTTTAAGTAATTTTTTTCTAAGATTAGGTTGTACAACTATTTCCATCAGATAGATGTGGCGCAGTGTAATGTACTTCCTCTATCTTCAAACAAGAAATTTATTCTCCAACTATCTTTGGAATTCCATATTGAATTCGAATAACTGAGACTCTAGAACTACCCCTTGTACATTCCAGTTACTCGAACTCAAATCTATGAAAATATGTTTTATCCGGATTTCTAAATGGTGCAAGTATTACTTGCAACGGGCAACATAGAGACGGCCATGTTAAAACCGGTTAGTTGCATTGCCCCGAGTATGATACCGTACAAAGTCTTTATTGTCAACTCTATACCCGATTTGGATTTTGACCGCTTTGTTATGTTATCGTTTTGTCAACTGGTAAAAAATGCAGAATATAATGTGGTCGTGATATTTTTAATGATTTACGGTTGGTTGTCTTTAGATTGTTGTATAAGACTTATTATTAAGGCTAAAATAAAACTAGTAAATGACTATTCCAAAATGTGCAAGAGTGAATATAGTGAAAAGTAAAATCAATATAATCAAATTATTTTACAATCGAACGCTGGAAAGGAAATGAAACTATTAAAAAACATTTTACATGAGTTCTGTCTTTATCAAAGTTTGAACTTACGAATGAAATGCTTGTCATAGTATAAATATTACGAGTTTAAAATGAATGATCGCAGTTTTCCAAACTCAGTTAAGACTGATTTATACGGGTCCAGCTGTAAATAAATGGACGTACCACCGTCAGACCATCAATAAAATGTTCACAAACATATCACTCACTAAAGTTAAGACAGTTTTGATAGATTCGACGACAATGTTGTAATTTATTTCGGCAACAGACGCATTTTATAAATTGGTTTTCAAATTTTGTTCAAACCAATTCTAAAAATGATTGGATGCCGTTCAATATCGACGTTTGTGAGAGAAATACATACAATAAGGTTGATTTTCCTGGTGGATGTGAAATAATAAAGCTAGAACTGTAGAAGCTTATCAAAATCTGGTATCTAGAAACAATGGTAGTAGTTGTTGCTGACACGTAGCTCTGCTCATAACGCATGCAAGCGAGCAAGCTTGGCAGTGCGGCAATTTAAAGGTTCGTTAGTACTTTGAAATCCTTTGGTGGTCTCTGAGCACGTTGATATACTAACTTTTAAACTTTCGCATTCCACGATATAATAATTATTTTACGGGAATTAACGCGAACACTTATTTAGGTTGCACTGGCCGTGGTCTCAGGCTGACAGTCAGCCTGTGACCACGGCCAGTGCAATCTGGTCGTAATGTCAGGCAAATCAGAGGTATGTTATACCTTCAATAAGTGTTCGCGTTAATTCTCGTCAAATAATTATTATATCATGTTGATATATTTATTTGGTATATTTAAGGAAACTTGCTTTATTAGGCTACGATCTCTTAACGATCTAAAATATTTTTTTCCAATTTTTAGGACAAATTTCCATGTCAGCTTCAAACAATAAAAAATAAACAATCCGTTTCGGAGTTATGATGCCCACAGATAGGCTTAAAAATCGCATAGACACAATACAAGTAAAATTTTAACAAAATAAAACCCGACTTCAAGGTTCGACTCGATTTCTCTTGGATGCAATCATCGGATCTTAGTGTCATTATCATGATACCACCGTTGGGATATCTCCTTTCCATTAAAAAAAGAATCATCAAAATCGGTTCATAAACGACAAAGTTATCCGCGAACACACATAAAAAAAAACATATATACGGTCGAATTGAGGACCTCCTCCTTTTTTGAAGTCGGTTAAAAATTCTAAAAGTAACGAAGAATTCTCTGACTGTATCCGTCGGCCGTTACCATTTTTTGTTTGTTTATCCGGCTAGGACTACACCTACTAAGTAACATTAGTTACGCGGAAGAAACGAAACAAACTAATTTCACTGTACTCAGATTTTGTGGTTTGAAATATATTTTATTTCATTAATTAAAAAACTCAAGAAAAGAAAGTACATAATTTCATTTTATCGCAACCAATTCTGTTATGGAAATGTTTCCTTTATGCAAAATTAATTCTAATTATGTTTAATCTCATCTGCTAACATTTTCTGTGGCAAATGAGGCAAAGAGAAGGTGTGGTATGATTAAGAAAAATCTACTCTTAAGCTTTTTGAGGGATCAGAGAGGCCATTCCTTTCAGTTGTGCCAACATTAATTTAATACATAATGTTTTTCATAATATCTTAATCTGCCGTCCGTTTACTGTGACTAGCCGCGCTCGCCTTTGAACTTGAATAACCTTATTATTCATTAAAGGTTTTACATCTCCTCAAGAAGTTTGTGTAATCTGGCTGCGCCTTAATCCGGTAAAAAGGATCTTTCAATGCGATTATGAATTTATTATTGCTGAGGGTAAGGTTGGTAAACAGTAAGCCTAGTACAGATACTAACGCATATGAGCCGTTACGACGCGCCATGTGAGCTAAGGATCCTGGAGCTAGGTTACAGTGCTCATAAAAGGCAGTAGGTATTGTTTAGATTTACACGTTCGGTGAGTTGATGCAGACGTATCGTTTAAAAAATATTTATATTCCTCTAAATGGTTATTTTTCTTATGTTAAGCATCCAGTGCCGATTGGAAAAATATTTGATAGATCAAAATAAGTCTGAGTTCGTTTAAGAATTTGATCGGATTTTTTTTTATATGTCAATTATTTTAAATCTCTAGTAATTGAGTAATTTTAAATCTCTGGTCGATAGAATTCGCAACGAGGCAATTCGAAAGAGAACTGAAGTAACCAATATCGCATGGAGGATCTGCACGCTAAAGTGGAAGTAGGCCAGTCATGTCTCCAAGCGGACTGATTGTCACTGGAGCCGACAAGTGTTAGAGTGGAGACCACGATTATGCAAACGTAGTGTAGGGTGCACTGCGGCACGATGGGCTGACGACTTAAATAAAATGGCTGGCAGCGGATGAATGCCGCATTTTAAAGGTAGTAGAGCCACGCTGATTTCAGCACGAATGGACCGTCTCGACCGGGGCGGTACTACCCTCGCACAGAAAATCAACGTAAAATGACAGCGTTCGTGCTGTCGTGTTTCGTTGGTGAGTGTGAGACCGGAGGCCCAAATAGTCTAGTCAACAAGTTCCATACTTGTTGACTAAACTAAAAGATGCAGAAGCATCACTAGGCCGCCATGGTGTGGGTCACCATACTGCATTGTCTGCATTCGCAATGAGTATGGTGACCACCACTCTTGGATTTTGCTTATGCTTTCCATCAGGCAGAGTAGAGTCATTTTGGCGGGCCACACATATTTAAAAAAAAAGACATGTGGCGTTCGGGGACTGCCGCGGTAAAGCTATTGCATAGCATTTTTTATCAACTGATGCAATTATATTTTTTTAAGCAGTATGTTCGTGCGTGACAGTGACACAGATTCGTTTCTGTCTCTGACAGAGACAGAAACATTCGTTGATTCGTCGTTCGGACACAGATTCGTTGATTCGTCGTTCGGAGCAGCTCGTCTCGATCCGTGCGAGCTTCGGGTGTCAGGTTTTTTTGTTAGGTTACGAAATTTCTGCACAAAGGCCCCAAAGCCCGCGATAAAAGCTATGCAATAGCTTTAAAAAAAAGCGGATTGCCCAAGACCGGGATGGTTGGGGGAGGCCTTCTTTCAGCAGTGGACGGCAGTAGGCTGACGAAAAAGAAGTCATTTTTTGTGAGTCAGATGAAAAGTAGAGTACAATAAATTGTAGAATTGCCACATTGTACTTTAGAATTATTATTTAATTAGTTTCTTGAATATGTAGTAAATTTATAAAATGTTACTGTGTTAAAAATGTGTGTCCGAAACGTAGCATCTAAATCGCCACGGGTTGCCAGAATAAATATGCTAAAGGACAAATAGCAACTGTATTTTTTTTATGTGGAATAACCTATGCAGATAATCAAATTTCCATCTATATCACCAAAGTAATAATTATGTTTCTTAGTAATATTTTACATCGTAATCTTGCTCAAATATTTGTAAAGTTTCCAATTCTTTACCATGTTCAAACCCGTCGTCATTTGTTAAAATATTCTTCAATATAATTTTCTAATACTGTTCTGTATTAGTCCTTAATGTAGTAAACAATAAAAGCCATATTAAACTGATAGTTTGATAATATGAAAGCTAAATTTTTTTTTTTTTTTTTTATGTTTGCCCGCCAAAATGACTCTACTCTGCCTGATGGAGAGCATAAGCAGAATCCAAGAGTGGCGGTCACCATACTCACTGCGAATGCAGACAATGCAGCATGGCGACCCACACCATGGCGGCCTAGTGATGCTGCTGCATCTTTTAGTCTAGTCAACAAGTATGGAACTTGTTGACTAGACTAATTGGGCCTCCGGTCTCGCACTCACCAACGAAACACGACAGCACGAACGCTGTCATTTTACGTTGATTTTCTGTGCGAGGGTAGTACCGCCCCGGTCGAGCCGGCCCGTTCGTGCTGAAATCAGCGTGGCTCTACTACAATAGCAAAGCTGATCGTAAATTCAAATCAATCCATACACATTGCTCTAAAGAAGGATCGCAAAACGCTGCTGAATATTATACAGTCACGCTACACCTATCAATATTCTATTTCTGATGTTTGTAAAGAGCTTTCTATCTGTATATTTATTTATATGATCTGAGTGAAAATTTCCCTACTCTTTGTATTTACTTATAAAATCTCTTTCCATTTTATGAACTGATTTCATTTGATGCTTATTTTATACTTGCACTCTTTTTAGGGTTCCGCGCTAAAGGCAAAAAACGGAACCCTTATAGATTCGTCATGTTTGTCTGTCCGTCCGTCCGTATGTCACAGCCACTTTTTTCCGAAATTATAAGAATTGTACTGTTGAAACTTGGTAAGTAGATGTATTCTATGAACTGCATTAAGATTTTCACACTAATATAAAAAAAATAACAATAAATTTTAGGGGTCCCCATACTTAGAACTGAAACTCAAGATTTTTTTTATATACGTGTGGGATACCGAACACGTATGGGTTTGATAAAAAAAAATAGATAGGTCTCCAAAAATGATATTGGGGTTTGTACTATCATTTTTTTCTAAACTGAATACTTTGCGCGAGAGACACTTCCAAAGTCGTAAAATGTGTCCCCTCCCCCCTGTAACTTCTAAAATAAGAGAATCATAAAACTAAAAAATATATATGATGTAAATTATTATGCGAACTTCCACCGAACATTGTTTTGAATGAAATCTAGTAAGTAGTTTTTTTTAATACGTCATAAATCGTAAACTGCAATTTGCTTTTCATTCAATCAACACCAACATAAAAATAAAATAAAAATTCTATTATGTTACTTGTTGCTGCGGAACCCTTCATGGGCGAGTCCGACTCGCACTTGGCTGCTTTTTTTTAAAGGGGTTTTTTTCTTCTTCTTAGGTTGCAAAATCAAAACAACTGTTCTTTGTTACAAATTGAAAGTTCTTTATATTAAATAGATATTCAAAAACTCTACATAGACATACGCTCTTGTACTCACCGCTTCGGTTCTCTCTTCCTGTGCCGAGCGGTCAAAACCTAAAATCCCTACTTGCGTGCGTGTTTCCCTCCCACTATGAACCCGGTTCCTTTAAGCGGAGCGTGAAAAAGGTCTCACTAGGCCGCCATAGTGTGGGTCACCATGCTGCATTGTCCCTATTTGCATTGAGGATGACCACTCCTGGATTCTGCTTATGCTTTCCATCATGCAGAGCAGAGTTATTTTGGCAGCTAAAACACAAAAAATAGATAGGTAGGCAGATAAACACAGGTGAAGCTAGTAAAAGCGCTTAAAACCAAAAATGACAGGAAAATGAAACTTTAATTTAATTTGCGACTAAACTTCTCTTTAAACTTTTTGTACACGGAACAAACTCCCAACTTTCAAACAAAACAAAACAAAGTTCTACAGAATATCAAAACCTTTGTATTATATTCATGGCGCATTAAAAACATTTAGATTTCGTATAATAACTGAGAACATTTACAACACATGCCTGAAGGTAGGAAATTACTTCAACTTTATAACTTTACGGTTTTAGAAACAGTCGCTTCTGTAGAAATGAAATGTCACCAGAATGCGGGCGCTATTGTTCTTCACACATCCTTTCTATTCTCGATATGCGCCTCGATTTTTCTTCTTTTGAAACCTGTGTTATTAAAACCATCTTAGTTGACAACTATAGATACTTTTTGGAAGTTAGTGCAAGAGACCTTAGTAGAAAATATATTTTTGCCTAAAATGAACTAAATGTTACTCTTATTTTTTTAAGTTATATGTGTATACGAAACCAATAAACTCCAACAGTTTTGATTAAGTTTAAAGTTATATGTATCTAAACATTTTTGATATAAGTAACTACTAATTACTGTAGTATATTAATATAAAATAGATACGTTTTTACGGAAAACCAAATTCAACTGTTGAAAAAAAATTACTAAGCTCCTCCAAGCTTCATTATCGTCGCTAAGCACAATCTGTTGATCTTACCAAAGAGTTATAAATTAAATGAATCCAAACGAAACTGATTTACTAATGACGACTTAGAGTTCCACTAGCCATCATTGAATCAAAACCAAAGATGTCAGACTATGATATGTCATTACTTCCAACCTTTGTTTCCATAGTTATATAAATATTATTCCATATATAATATTCCATAGTTAAAAGTAAGCTCATGAAGGAAAACTTGTAAATTTTGCTAAAATCATTAATTTCACGATATCTGATCGCATTGATCAGCATGATTGCTTTCTCAAAGAGACCTGGAAATTAAGACCCAATTAGTCTAGTCAACAAGTTCCATACTTGTTGACTAGACTAAAAGATGCAGAAGCATCACTAGGCCGCCATAGTGTGGGTCACAATGCTGCATTGTTGCATTCGCAATGAGTATGGTGGCCACCACTCGTGGATTCTGCTTATGCTTTCCATCAGGCAGAGTAGAGTCATCTTGGCGGGCAAAACATAAAAAAAAAAAAAAAAAAAAAAAAGAAGTAACAAGTATAAATTCAAATAGAAGATAGTTCTGGTATCAAATTCGATGAAACAAACGAGCGAGAACTAGAACATGAAAAGCTCCTGGTATCAAATAATACAGGTACCTGACTACCACAACATCACCTTTTCACAAAAACTCAAGGATAAAAGAAACTCTGAAATTAAACATCGAGCGAGAGCTAAAGCAGAAAATGCTTCTGGTATTGATCCTGCAAATAACATATATATATATGCCCTTTGTCCCTTACAAAGGGCATATCGATGGCGGCAAAAGTCATCGTACTTATGTTTCATTCAGCGCGGATGCAAGGCCGTTATCTATTTAACAAAGCCCCGCAATTGTTCATGCAGATTTAATCAGTCGGTGGCTTATACCCACCCAATGCCAGCTGTGTGGGTACAAATAAACCAAGATTACAAATATCCGACGTGCTGTGTTTCATCGGTCGCTTGGTGCATATGCCGTATTTCAATTTCAATGGGTTTATTGCCAGTTTATTGTTCTTAATCTACCCATCACATTTAGAATGTTATAATCGGCAAATATGTTGACTGATTTAAATGATTTATATTTATTCTCTAATATTTATTGTTTTGTGTACCGAAAAATACCTACTACACATTATAGATTTGAAAGAAAATAAATCTCAATAACTGGTACAAAATGAGCGGTATTAGTATACCGTACGTTGAAATTCAGTTGTGTCAAGCAGAAGCAAACAAACGGCTTCAGATACCGTAAAAGATTGGGACAATTTACCAGACGGAGGTACACCAACGAACATGGTTCATTGGAACTTGTTTGGTGGCAAAGTGAAGAGTCCAATACAATACAAATAAGGGATTTCGTGCACTGTTTTCACCAAAGATATCTGTCTATTACAAGCTTTTTAGTAACTTGCAATGTATGTATGTATGCTTGTATGTTCTACAGAGATTGTTTTTTGTTTTTTCGGAAGACGGTCCCCATTTCATCTCATCCACATTTTTTTATCATTAATTTTATCACGACGAAGACTTACAGACTTGAAGACTATAAACACTTGACATTGGCAGAAATAGCTGATCCGAGAGATCCGGCTGGTTGCCATTTCATCAAAAGAAGAACTTGATTATAGCTTGAAAATCTTCTTTTCAGCATTTTTTTTTAAGTGTCTCAAATCAAGATCACTGCAAAGTTGAATAAGTAAAAACGTTGCTAATTACACCTTACTAATTTAAATACCTTTTCAAGTCGAAAAGCAGCCATTTATATTGCAATATACATTTACTTTAAATTTCATCTAACATTAATTTAATAAGTGCATTAAAAGGATTTCAATCATAAAGTTAGTGCTTTTAAAAATAGGGATTGTGTTGAGTTTACCTTATATTTGCCACACAGAGAAGAATATAAAATTATATAACAAAAATATATTGTTATGAAATTACAGAATATTTATAAATATAAAAAGCGATTCAAAATCGTTTTTCGAGTGAATTGTTTGCCCTTAAGCGCAACATTGCCAACATTGATTGAAAAAATAAGGATATTGAACGTTCGTGAAGAGGGGAATTAACCGAATTTATATATCCATTTGTTCGTAACATTATTACTGTTTGAGCACTTTTTTGTCAAAGAAGTCTTTTATATAATTTCGAATATTTGTATGGCCTACCCGTACCGTAAGGTGCGTTGGTACACTCAAAGTTACTTAGCGTGCTATGGAAAGGACCATGCTCGGCGTTTCTCTGAGGGGTCGCATCAGGAAAGAGGTGATCCGGTAAAGAACTAAGGTCATGGACATAGCCCACTTGATTTACAAGCAGAAGTGGCAGGGGCTGGCCATATTATATAACTCACAACCGTTGGAGTGGAAGAGTTGTAGTGTGTCTCGGTTAACGTAGTGTAGGACGACCACAGGTCAGGTGGAATGATGACTTGCGTAAGATGGTTGGCAGGAGCTGGATGCGAGAAGAATAAAATCGATCAGAGTGTCATGCAATGGGAGAGGCTTCTGTCCAGCAGTGATGGACACCGATAGACTGGTTATGATAATATTATTGAAAATTTACAATTATTTAAAATTGTCAAAATTACTTTACACCTCTTTCTGTGAGAATTTTGTTGTATCATCTCATTTGTGTGTCCCATTTTTGAACACGGTTCTTCCACGGTACGATATTAGTAACAATATACAAAGAAAATGTAATATTATTAGACAATTTGACTACTGATTCTAATACTATCTGAATAACCAAAACAAAACGGGATGTATGTACATAGTTTTGGCATTATGGCTACAGGTAGCTTACATTGAGATCATTATAAGTATTCGAATATTACCACACGTACGATCAACAAAAAACAGCATACCAAAATAATGATCCAATACAATATCTTGTAGTATTCTGCCCCCGTTGTCATACAAACAGTAAGTTGTGTTACTTGGCCGTATGACTAACTGTATTTTTTAATAATGGGAGCAGTATTATCGTCCACATTCTGCGACATAGCGTCGTAGTAACTCTTCACAGTATGTGATATTAATACTCAACATTTTATGTGAATATAATGTCTATATTAAAGAGTAATATAATAACACCGCATAGAGACGCTCCAACGTAACCGACCAAATAGAATTAAAGTGCAGTTTGAGAAGTACTTTGTTGTTAAACTATATTTTCGCAGCATCCTCGAGTTCCGCCTGAAGAAAAATATGTAAATAGAGAAAACCGGACAATGACTTTATAATTTATTTTATAAGAAGTCTTCTTTTAGTATACCGGCTTTAAGATAAAGGTCAATGTAACATTCTGGACTACTGGCTATTAACTGTTAATTTTTCTTTTTTATATTTAATAAGAAGTTTTCACATAATAACTTTGCTTCATACACATGTATTACAAGTTTAGGAAACTGTACTCGACAGAATTAACATCCAAAAGTGTGTGCGGGTCTGTGGACACGTGAACAAAGGACCGAAGAGAAACAAACATACTTCAATCAAACAAATATTCAAAATTTATACCTGTTTTTGTAGGGTTGTCACAGGTGAAGAAGTTAAAACTGTTTCATTCATAAAATAAATGATAAATAGTCACTGCAAGTGTTAGCCCTAAAGATGAACTGACGGACTGAGTTGGTTCTAGCCAGCTTCTCTCTAAAAGCAATCAACCATTAGTGCCCTCACTAGCATGCACTTCAACGTATGATTTTTTTCTTGCATTACCTAGCTAACATTCTCCGCGTGATGTTGCGATTGCGGCACGCTACTTTGTTTTCATTTTTTCACAAAGGGTACTAGGTCCCAAATCAGCTGAACATCAATGGAATACAGACACGAGTTAAACCATCTTTTACTGAATATTAATACTATTCAAGAAAATACTTGCATTTCAAGTAGTTTTGATGAATATTTTAACTCTGTGTAACGTTATTTACCAGACACTACTTGCAAAGGCAAGTAACGGTTTTAATACCAGGTTTTAATGGCACATAAGTCTGTAAGCTACAATGTGTCAGAAACTTCTTTGGATTTTGTTACAATGTGATTATATAGTACAAGATCTGGATTTTTTTATTTAGGTGTAATGACTATGTAAATTAAGTTTTGATAGTGATTTTACACCTCATAAGATGCTATTAAATATTTTATGATGTGTAAATATTTGTTTCAGAGTTTGAATGTTTTGAATGAAAAAAATAAATTTATAAATAATATCTATCAGCTAATAAAAATAATATAACATAACTTTCATAGTTAGTTTATTTCATTTTTTAGTGCGATTTTATTGTGATTTTTATTGTAATTTATTTGTAATTTTATTTTATTTCTGATTTCGATTTTATTTTGACTTTTAATGTTTTTAATGTTAATTTTATTGAATGATTTTATTTGATTTTTATTTTATTGTATGCATGCAAATATGGATTGTACATGGTCTGAAATAAATGGATTATTATATTATTATTATAGTACAAGTTAGTTTAAAACTAGATGGCGTTTTGTGTCAAATGTCAGAAGCAGCTGTTTATATTCTTTGGTATAATGTTAAAAGAAAAGAATTGGTGATTAATTACACTGTTAGGTGGTTTTTCAAAAACATCTTCGAGATTTACGAAAATTGTGATTTTCCAATACCAAAATATTAAAGAAAAGAGCGTATTCTCAGCTTATAGACAGCCAATGTACTCATGGTAATTTTAAATGCAGTTAAATTGTCTGTTTATTGGCTTACTAAATATTTCATAAAAAACTTAAACATAAAAAATAGAAACGAAAATGTATATCATTCATTGTTTTAACAGACATTCTCTTACAGTATTAATACGTAAAGTTTAATTACCTTAATTTTAAAGGTATGAAAATCTGTTATTCCTCTCACGAGACCGACCTATTTCAGGCTTATAAAGGATAACGCTTCTGTAAGGCATTTTATACAACAACTTTATTCCCGCTTACGAAGCAAGGACGACGAGAATGATGTAGTACATTATTTTTATGATATTCTGTTTCTTTAGTCATTTCCTCGTTTTAAATTACAGATTGTCGTGCCAACTAAACTATTAGTAGATGTTGTCAATTTCCTGGGCCTGTGGCTCACTAATTACATCGTTAGGCGGTGTTTCTGGTTTTAATATTTAAAAGATGCGTGGAGAATTATGTAATGGTAGCAAAAATTTATCAATCCTTAAACATTTACAAAATGGTGTATTCTTTAGTGGTAAGGAAAACAATATTAATTTCACAAATCTCAAAGACAGTACGTAGAGAAATACTTACTTAAATGCTTATAAACAAACTGAAATAATTGAGTTGTAACTATATACATATCACAGATATTAGTCCCAGATACAGAAAAAAAGGATAACAAAATAAAATACTTCTAGAAACTTTAACGACTTATACAAAAATTCATTAAAATATTTGCTTACTTTCCTACTTGGACATGATTTTCGTAATTTCTACAAAACCATTTAATTTATGTTAGCTATAGAACTAGCAACCTGTAGGACAATGTGCCTGTTAGATTATATAAATATTAAGATTTATGAACTAAGAACTAAGCTACGGTAAAAAAATCTGCTGGTTAGTAATCATTTTTGATAACCTCATTATTAATACATATTGGATGTAGAGAACTCTTTGATCAAAGTATACATTTTTTTAATAATGTTAATATTTTTTTTTGTCAGGTCAATATATTTTATCCCTGCTATCTCTGTTATAGTCGAGATTTTTTTTAACAGAAAAAAATGAGAGTCTCATCTAAATGAAGCTACTCATGAAAAAACCAGCCAAGTGCGAGTTGTACTCGCGCACCGAGAGTTCCGTACAATTTTTCTTTTATCTGTGCTATAAGACGTTGCTTTGCACCAAATTTCAAGATTCTGAGTTCACGGGAAGTACCCTGTATGTTTTGATTCCCTTGCGAGTGTCTAAAATTTACAGCATAAACGGTCGTATCTTTTGATTGCGTTGGCTTAGAAGTTTGATTTTTTCACAGCTCCAAAGGAGAGTAGACCTGAGTATTTGATATAAATTTCAGCTTGATACCTTTACGCGTTGCTGAGAAAGAGGGTCTTGACAAACAGACGGACAACAAAGTGATCCTATAAGGGTACCGTTTTTTTCCTTTTAAGGTAAAAAAAGACCCGAGGTCCAAGACTAAAAGCTAAACGTCACAATTGAATGAACTAAAAGAATGTTGATTAAGAATATGATAGTGACGTAAACTTAATCGACTAAGGAAATACGCAATTTTCCGTTTTTTGTCATAGCTTATGTTAAAATATGTGTCATAAGTCGTTAGGTAAATTGTAAAGTATTTAATGTCTGTGAAGCACGAAAATTTGGTTGGTTTCTTAAGTCACGTATACAAAAATGTCTATCTATCATTTACATAGTGGTCATCAAAAGAAGGGCTGTGCCTTTTTCGGAGTTTTACATACTGAATAAAATATATAATGTATTCTTAGTACGTCTTTTAGAGACGGTACTTCAGTACCGAGGAAAAGGACTCGACGCTATGTGTATCTTTATTGTGGGTTTGATGTGTATATAGAATAAAAAATATATGCTGTTTATGTACTTTTTGAAGACTGCGGTTTGTGCCTGTAAATTAGAATACCTACATAAATTTATTGACAAAAATACAATAGTTCTTGTCTATGGACAGCCAAAGATATATTCAAATTCTTCTTCTTCAAAAAATTAAGTCAAATTTCGTTTTTTTGCTTATGAACCCTGTAAAAATGTATATTATTGTTTCAGGTACTTACCCGATGAAGACCAGGCTGACTCAGAAACGAGTCTGGTCGTAATCATAGCTAGTGTAATCTAGTTGAAACGTAAGACAATTCAAAATTTGTTCTACATATTGATCAAGCTTTCCGTATTAATATTTTTCTTTAATAATATTTATATAGCAAGAAATACAAATTTAGGCAATTAGCATGACCAATACATAAATATATAATATTAACTTACATTTATAAATCCTATGTACTTTGCTTTATTTTACTGACTGACTATCAAACATAGACTTCTTGTTTTACGGGTAAACTGAATTATTATTTTTTAATAAATTATGTAGGTATATTTCATACAAAACATCCTGACTTCATACAAAATAAATAAGAAATAAATATATCGGACATCTAACACACAATGCCATCTAGTCCCAAGCTAAGCAGAGCTTGTGTTATGGGTACTAGACAACTGATACAAATACGCATATAGCTTTTTTATAAATATATACATATTATACATAGAAAACACCCAAACTCCGAAACGAATATTTGTAGATCATACAAACATTTATTTACTTCAGCGGTAGCTGACGCCAACCGCGAGACCAACGAGGCAGTCAGATATGCACATAACAACAGAAAAAAAAATTAAACTTTCGCGTTCCATGGTATAATAATAATTATTTTTACGGGAATTAACGCGATCAGTCGATCGAGTCAGCCTGTGACCACGGCCAGTGCAACCTGGTCGAAATGTCAGGCAAAACAGAGGTATGTAATACCTTGAAATAAGTGATCTCATTAATTCCCGTAAAAATAATTAATAATATAACAGAAATAAATGTCCTAGACATGTCGAGTCGAATGCTCAATACTCGCCTAATACCTAGACATATTTATGGTAAACCATTGCACTGCATACTCCAAATTGCTCTATGTAAAACTTATCCAAAACTATAAAATAAACATATTGCATATCCAAAACGACTGTAAAAATGTGCTCAGGGATCAATTGTTTTGGAAGTACCGTGTATTTTAGTTACGTTATATTTTCGTTTTGCGCCAATGCTATTTGGGGGTCAGTTGAGTTCAGCGACCCAATGTTGACATATAAGAGATAGTCGGGGATGTTTCTATTGCCAACATCTTTGGCGGCGCCAGCCAGACGGAATGGCGATGGGATACGGGCGACACTGTGGCGCCGTGAGCTAGGATTAAGACTTCATTTTAATACTTGATCTCAAAAAACAGTATTTCAAATCTTGTTTACTATCTCCCAAAAACTTTATTCCACCGTTTCCAGGTTAATTCTGTATCACAACATAGGTATTGTTATTGAGGTATTGCAGTATCTTTTAAAGAATAGGACATCCGCAAGCAATCTTGCCATATTAGCATGGGCAAAGTAGTATGTATTATAGTGTTTTTAATAACATCTTTGAGAATTTTAAATATTTATGATAGCTTTACTAGCATTTCCAAAGAAATGGAAATGTACTAGAAATGCTTTAATTCAGAACCGATGTAAAATTTTAGTTATTTAGGCAGTAAATTACGTTATTATCAACATTTCAGTCAGTCTAATCGTGGAAATAGGCTGCCCTTAATTACTTCCAAACAAACCAGTTGAAAGGGGCCTATGTCTATGACCGACCTGCTAACTTCCTAAGGTCATTTATCCGTGTATTTTAGTTACGTCTTAAGATGCAAGAGTTTCGCGTTATTTCTATTTCTACAACCCCTAGTACCTATATTCTCTTGTATGAATCGCTAATTTTTTGTTTTGTCCTCATGACTTGGCGTTGAGATGACGTTATCCTAACAAATTTCTTAGTTTTCCGATATTGTTTACGTTTGTAAAATCTCCACTTGGTTAGAGGGCTGTACCTAGATACCTAACCACTGTATTGCTGATCGGCATATTAATTTTATTAAGTACCATTAAATGATTTTCTTACGAACCAATGTTAATGTAGGTTTTTATTAATTAAAAAAAAAACCCTTACCTTAATATTCTTTTAACGTTATTTCCGATAAAATAAAACGCTGTATTCTTAATTTATTTTCGATCTCTTTGGTTGTAAAGTAACGCTTCATAATTTCTAAAGAGTTATATAAGTTTCAACATTCCCCACTGATTATGAGATCGGAGGAAAAAATCGACTCGATTTCAATTTTTTAAGAGGATCTTATTTATTTGCCATAATGTCGAGAAATTATTTTATCCTTACTTAAATTTAAGGGTAAGGTACATACTTAATTGGATCCTTTAAAAAGATGGGCTTTTAGTGCTAGCAAATATTTTGAAAATATCTACAAGGAGATCTATAAAATTTATTAAAGTATTTTATGCTATCAAGTTAGTAAAACGCTGTTGCGTTAATTAAACGGTACCAATCTATAGGTTCTGTTGATGATTGTCCAAAACTGATCTTTGGTTTCCCAAAATATTTATTTGTCTTTACGAATCAGGATTTTACAAAGTCAAACCTATTTCAATCCAACTTGGTTTTAGAGATTAGGCAACCATTCAACACAACATTATGCACAATCATTTTTGAGATATGAGGTTGAAGATATTTCGTACGTAAAAGATAAATCCCAACTAAAATTCTACCTAGGTATATCAAATCTGGGAAGACCAGCATGTAGGTAATTTCAGTTTTTATTACAATTCATTTAATACTGTCTTTTTGCGTATCAATTTGCCCATATGACAATAACAAAGCTAAAAATACAATAAATAAGTAATAAAAGTATACTGCCTCGTTGGTCTCGCGGTTGGCGTGTGCGACTGCTGATCATGAGGTCTCGGGTTCGATTCCCGGGTCGGACCAAATGTTTGTATGATCTACAAATATTTGTTTCGGAGTTTGGGTGTTTCTATGTATAATATGTATGTATTTACAAAAAAAAAAAAGTGTATATGTATTTGTATCAGTTGTCCAGTACCCATAACACAAGCTCTGCTTAGCTTGGGACTAGATGGCGTTGTGTGTTAGATGTCCGAAATATTTATTATTATATTATTTATTATTATTATTATACACTTGGTAAGAAGAAGCAATAAATGCCAGATTATTTACTTACTGCCTTTAATTACGAGAGTGGTAGACGCCTGATAGCTAGTAGAAGTTCTTTTGCAATTCTTAAGCGTTGCTTTGTAAAAGAATTGAAAAACTTTTTGAAATGTTTTAAATAGCAGCTTCTCAAGAACTGTAAATTGGACGCCTTTAACATTTAGCTAAGGTTTTATGATATTTCACGTTGTTTTCAAGAATATTTTCTAAAAATAATTAGCCTTTGCTGTATCTCACTCAAAAACTACTAAACGGATTTGGATGAAACTTTACAGTAATATAGCTTATACATCAGAATAACACATAGGCTACTATTTGCCGCGATAACCGACATACACGCGGGTGGAGTCGTGGGCAACAACTAGTACACTATAATAATTTTAATTATCACAAAGAAATCGAAGTTGCCAAGTTCCAGTTTCATATAAAAGTATTAAACTATCTTTGAGATGACTTCATGTCAGTATTATTTACTTTGAAGGATAGAATAATAACATACTTAGTAATATATCGTCAAGTTCAGAAACGGTAACATCTACCGTAAAAGTAAGCGATTTTTTATGGGTGATTTCAATCACTTTATGTCCCTTTGATATCTCCCTTAACATCTTAAATCGTAAAGCATTCCCTCCTAAATATAATGTGTTTCTGATCAAATGACATAGAGACTTAGTAAAAGTTTATTTCTTTGATGTTTCACGGAGAGTTACATGACTTTTGGAAATTTATCAATTGAGTTCCATGAGTAGTATGAGAAGGTTTCAGCAAAATTTTAAATGACAACGTGTAATGTTACTTCCATAAATAAATAAAATTAAAAAGCTTTTTAAAAACAAGCTTTTACTGGAATGCCTCGAGGCGAATCAAACGAGTCCAAACTCGATGATTTTGCGACGTTTCTTTACAGAGTTCCTATGGCCACCTTCTAGCTCCAGCATCAGATCAGCTCCATGTCATTATAATATTGTATTGTCACGCTGTATACATACGCTCGCAAAATTTCAGCAAAATCGGTTGAAGATATCTGCTTCAAAATTGAGTTGCAAGATTCCACCCGAACATACAAGCATACATACATACGTTGCAAGTTAATAAAAAGTTTGTAATAATCATTCATAAATTATTAAAATTTTAGTACATGAATATAGAAATGGTTTAATTCAGTAGGCAATTTCTTGCTCACAAATTTGCAAATAAGAAACCGATTGTAGATAATATCACGACAAGTGACGATTCCAATATCGATTCTCAGTGTATTTTTTTAAATAAAATTTAAAATGGTTTCATTTTGAAGAACGAAACGAGCCCATCAGTAACTTGAAAAGTGCTTGAAACTTGCTGTACAGTTGTGACTAGTTCATGAATTTACAAAGGTTTTCAACGGCAAAAAAAAATGGAAATTAGTTGTACTTTTGTAAACGTGAACTACATTAGAATATTTACATCCTAATGATATTTAGATACACTAAAAGTCGGTTAAAAAACACATTATTATGACTTAACCACCAAAAATATTTATCATATGTGTCAACCACATTTAGTTACGGTTTTTTTTATATCGAGTTAAAAATCATATGTAAGCAGTTTAATCCAGTTGTCTAGGCAATAAGGTTCAATTTTCAGTTTTATTATAATGAAATAAGGTTTACCTTAATTCACGTTTTAAAAGTGCTCTCGCATTTTGCTGCTCGATCTGAGCCGACGCTTGTACAGTTCAGAAATTATCAGTTGAGTGGCACGGAGCCAATGCTCGAGTATTACAATTTAGAGGCTGTCACCAGGGTTCGGTGCTCCCCGTATTACAGTGTTCAGCATAAATGGAGCAACATCATAGTCACGAAACTGCCAGAGTATGAAACTTCTTGCTAGGGACGACGGAATAATTGTGCACAGTGCGATTTTGTCCATCCTATTATTAACGTTATATTATTACTAACATTTACCAAGATTTCTATAAAGTATGTGATTTCTACATGCAACATTCCTTACATGATAGTCTTTTTTATCAATCGACGTAATTACTGAGTTAGTTTATGGAATATTATTATTGATATATATACGCCTCTGTCTATTTCATCTAGGCTAGAGTAATCTAGACAATTGCACATGTTTCTGCGAAATCCTTTTGTTTGGTGAACATTATTCAAAATGCTCTTTTTATGGTCCGTACTCACATGCGGTATTGCTCGATAGTTTTACTCCAAGACGAATAAAAATTAACGTGTGGACCGCAAAACTCACAAATCTAAATCTCGCATCGAGCCTGCTCGATGGCTCGATCTCCTTTTACGTTACTCCTTTTCATTTTCTTTAATTCTTTAACCCCCGATGCAAAAAGAGGGGTGTTATAAGTTTGACGTGTCTGTCTGTCTGTCTATCTGTGGCACCGTAGCTCGCGAACGGATGAAGCGATTTCATTTTAGTTTTTTTTGTATGAAAAGTGAGTTAAGTGCGAGTGTTCTTAGACATGTTTCATGAAAATCGGTTAAGTCTTTTAAAAGTTATTTACTTTTTAAAGGGAACTCAGGTTATTATGTCGGGGTTTTTTTATCCTTAGATTATTTATAATTAAGTAAGAATTGCTAAATGTAGCCACCGTCTCCTTTGTTGAATAGACATCATTTAGCTCGATTGGTTCGGTGAATACTGAACGGCGAGCCAAAAGATGCGTCACTCAGTCGATCAATGCTGAATGTGTGGACGAAAGCTGTGCCGTGGTTTTTTCTCGAAATGTTTGCTCGATGGAGTAAAACCGTATGTGGGTACTTAGCATTACACTAATATGGTTTATCTTCAAATATTTCTTCCTCTTATATTATGTATACATGGTATATGGTACAAGAGAAAAACAAAATCACTGATATGATGCCTTGCCAACTCGTTATCTAAAATTTATTGGTGCTAAAGAATAATGAAATAAAAGTGTATGTTAGTTCTCTCTAGCGAAGGGTATTTAAATGATTCCAAGAGATTTGTTTGTCGGCGCCAGAGCCTTTGTTTTATGGGCTGATTCAGCGTAACTTGAACCATTGGCACGTACATCTAATAGGCCTTATCGATATCTTTATATCTGATAGTTTCAGCTATTACATTTTCTTTACAAACGAGGGTATTATAGCCTTTAGGTCGTGTAAATAGTTTCACACATTCGTGGATAAAATTCTACAAATTACATTTTTCATAGTTTCAGAGCTGCCAATATTTGCTGACTTCTTAAAAGAAAACTCTTAGTAGCAAATATTAGGGATACTTTACAATCTAATATTTAGAAATAATAAAAGGAGTAACTCTCTGCATCGACCGAGCAAAGCCATCAGTTTTTATGTTTATTTCTTCCTCCTACACATTTAAAGCACGCTCGTTAGGCTTCAGGCTAGTAGGCTTAATAGCAGACTACTTAAATTTTATTCTTATATTTAGCTCTGAAAATATATAAATGTTTCTTTTTTCATCGTGTTGCATAATTTTCAATAAACCTTTTGCAAACTCTACACTCAAATATAGCTCCAGAAAAATTCATCGAAGATTTTATTTTTTATTATCAATGCTTTGTGCTGTAAATAAATTATTTCACTTATCGAATATCTGTCATCTGTCAGATCAGCTTTTAACAGAACAAGACAACAACTAATATCCAATCTATAGAATATTATAAATATTATTTGGATTTAGTAATCAATTTTAGCAGTAGACATTAATTCGTAACAAATATTAAATTTTACTTCGAAAAATAAACCTAACAGAGATTGACACGGTCGTTCACTTATGTCTGAGGATTGCAGTCAGCATCAGCTTTACATCTGGAAAGGATAGTCGCCCTATGCCGATATCTGTGTGATCTAGATATTGTGAAACCCTTTTTCTACATTATCATCCTCATCAACAGGTTTTAATAGCCCACCGTTGGACGTAAACTTGTCCTCCAAAGAGGATGCTTTGGTCTACTATCTATACTTATATTATAAACGCGAAAGTTTGTGAGTATGGATGGATGGATGTTTGTTACTCTTTCACGCAAAAACTACTGAACGGATTTGGATGAAACTTAACAGTAATATAGCTTATACACCAGATTATAGACTATAATTTGCCGCGATAACCGACATATACGCGGGCGGAGCCGCGGGCAACAACTAGTACCTCTATACGTCGACCTCCACTCTAGCACATTTCGACTCCAACGACCATTGGTTGGTCCAACTGGCCCATTTTCAGTTCAGCGCACTGATTTTTCGTGCTATGTCGGTTACTCCTGTTCTCTGTCGAATAACTTTGTTACGAATTTTATTGGACAGAGAAACACCCAACATTGCACGCTCCATCGTGTCCACGGCTCGGCTCCGTATATCATTACGGGTAGAACGCACTGGTAGGAATTAAATATATAAAATGTACACTTAAAATATTTATTCGTTGATCATACAAAACAATTACAAACACGAAACACGAAGTAGTCGCTACGTAACAACTCAAACAATGTGGTTTAACATATTGTTATTTGTAGATAACTTTTAGCAAATTCTAAATACTGGAAAGCAAATTGTTACATCCCGAGGCTATAATTTAATTGTTTATTTTTTAATTAAACGTTCAGAGAAAATGCTCGAGACGCGAGAACGGTTGGATTCGCCATATTTTATGTAGCAGTAACAAAGCTTAACAAACTGTAACAGTAGCCCCAATTCCATCTCAACTAATTAATTATGTTTTATTTATTGTTGCGAAAATAAAAGAATGTCTCGGCTTGTACAGTACACCTTATTTATTTTTTATTATCCACTTAATCTTTTAGTAGATTTCGTTCAGAAACAGACTGAGGTATTTTATAGCGTTCATTATAAAAAAAATTGTAAGGGAGTAATAGGTTGTAAATAAATTTGTTTCTATTAAAATTATTGTTATGAAAGATTTAAATTTAATTAACTGTCAGTCGTCTCTAAGCAACATACTCTGCGAGCCAATGTACTCAAGTCTCGCGGGAACTAGTAGGTATGTGATTATCAACGTACTACTTTCAAAACATCGTCATCACCTCACGTACTGTGTGTGAGAGTTGTGTGTGTGTTCGATCCCCACATAAAAGGACACTTTGTGTGATCCACAAATTGTTGTTCTGTGTCTGGGTGCTTTTTGAGTCTCTTTTAGGCTCTGTTCAGATGATGATAAGTTTCTAGCATGGAAGTTGTCTTTTTAGAAATAAATATCGTTTAATTATAATAAACTTTGAGTTATCTATTAAAAAGAAACAGTATTGCAAAGTGTTTAAAGTTGCTCTTGCTGTTTTCAAACTTTTGCCAGTCAACAAAACACTACCAAAACTAATATTTTCGCACGTTTATGCGGCAGCCATTATAAGTGTCGTCTCCATATTCTATAGAAACTTCTACCGGCCATAACTTATCTCAAAAAGGTCCCGTTACATAAATTATGTGTAATAAAAACTCGGTAGCGTCGTTGTATTGACATCAGAAGCACCATTATTATTGCACCCTTATTTTATGTTAACAATAAATTTAATCAGGTTTACCTGTATTCACGTGTATGTCTTTACAAAGTCACAATACTCTTTGTA
Source organism: Diaphora mendica (assembly GCA_949125395.1). Taxonomy (NCBI): domain Eukaryota; kingdom Metazoa; phylum Arthropoda; class Insecta; order Lepidoptera; family Erebidae; genus Diaphora; species Diaphora mendica. Next base: position 24,739,852 of record OX421320.1, read on the forward strand.
TATTTTTAATTAAAACATTTCTAATTTTCCGAAACGAAGTTCGCTTCATTGATACGTGGAGGAGAAATACGATACGCAAGAACATAATTCGATACCAACATAACATAGAACTTGATTAAAGTTTTGTTTTTATGGATTAGGGGGCAAACGAGCAAACGTATCACCTGATGGTAAGCGATTACCGCCCCGCAGACAACCCGCAACACCAGAAGCGCCACAAGTGCATTGCCGGCCTTTGGGGGATAGGGAGAGGAAGGGAGATGGGGGGGAGAGGTTGGGGATGGGCCTTCGGTAGCCTCACTAGTGTGTGAGTGGGTTTGCGCTGTTTTTTACCGACTGCGGTAAAATTAGCTTGATAGTCCCAAATGCTAAATAGTGCCGGGATAGGCTATTACTTTGAATCATCATCATTATCTCATCCGAAATACGTTACCTGACAGACAAAGTTCTTCTCCAAGATTCTTAATTTAATTTCATCCAGTGAATATTCAGTGTCATAATCAAATAACGTATCCTTAAAATTGATTTGAAATTGAAAAGTGTCGATAAGGATGAAGATAGGACACGATAGGATAATTTATCTACGTCTTCTCTTGAAGTTTGTTTATCTGGAATAATAGAGTCCGGAAATTATGAAGATCATTTAATTATTTTTTTACTATGATGAGCTTAATTTAAAATAAGTCAAGATTTAAAAGATACCCGTAATCTTGACAGTAACGGGTACATAGAAATAAGTCAATAGGTAAATGATGTATTGTTTTAGATTACACACTTCATTTTTAATTATGATGTCGATAAAAAAAAACCGACTTCCAAAAAACATCCAACGAAAACTCTCTGCCAAAAAAACACTTAAAAGCGTAAAATAAACTGGTTCTTCATAAATTGCCTATACCTAATTCTTTATTCATTTAAATAGTTATATTATAATGTGTGCTAGGTACCTAGAATCTGTTTGAAGTCGGTGCCAAGTGACTATCGCTTAGACAGTGGAACATAGAACCTCCTCCTTTTTGGAAGTCGGTTAATAAAAGTCAAGAATATACCTACACAGATCGGACGCGTCTCCTTGTATCATTGTGGTTATAAATAGGGTAACTCTCTAAGTACCTCTACTAGCATTCGAGGCGAGGATACGGTTATTTACTTCACTTGTACACAATTTAGCAAATTAAGACCTCTTCAGTTACAAACTCAATTAGAAGCATCACTTTAAAGTTCTAAACAAGATTTGGCTAGCGTTCGGCTTTTTACAATTAAAAAAACATGCTGTACGACATTAGAGTTAATTTTTTTATCCCCGACGCAAAAAGAGGGGTGTTATAAGTTTTACGTGTCTGTCTGTCTGTGGCACCGTAGCTCGCGAATGGATGAAGCGATTTCAATTTAGTTTTTTTTTGTATGAAAGGTGAGTTACGTGCGAGTGTTCTTAGACATGTTTCGTGAAAATCGGTTGAGTCGTTTAAAAGTTATGGGGGTAAAAGTGGGAAAGAATAACCGAATGTCTGCAAAACATATCATCGAGTGGGGTCTCAAATGAAAGCGCATAACGTGTTTTTTACTTTTTAAAGGGAACTCATGTTATTATGTCGGGGGTTTTCTAAATTTTGAGAATTTATAGTTATGTAATACTTTCATCGATATGAAAGAGCTCGTGGTAAAAATTTTTAGACTGAAACTGAACATTGAATTAAGAATACGAAGAATAATCCAATCAAAAACGGAAGTTATAATAGAAATAGCCAGATCAAATAAAGACTCAGATCAGTATCGTACAAACTTCTACGATACTGACGAAAAGTAGTGTAGTTTCTAGCATAATTAGTGCGTAACGCGTGTGTTTACTTGGAACTACGCTACTTTTTTCTGCTTCAACAAGAACAAGGTGGTGCGTTATCTACCTTTTTTTAATTATTTATAAAATGTAAAACAAGCAATTGATTCGGAGTCAGATCTCAAAACAAATTATTCTATCCAGAATGAATACAATTTGTCAGAAACCGTATTTTATAAGTTCTGAAGAATAGTACTAAGGCGTTGGTTGTACTTTAATACTTGATATAATCTCAAAAGGCAATAACTTAATACAAACGAAAACAACAAAATATCTTTTATCAGCGTCAGTAAAGTTAGAATGTGAAAAGCCTTTATATAACGATTTCATTATCTAACTTTAATAGCACTTTTAAGATTCCAAAGAGAATAATCTTAAATAATATTACGATAGAATCCTCTTCAGGTCCAGATGAGTAAGGAAAATTTTCTATCAAAGAATTCCTTTAAAATTTGCCAATAGCAATATTTGAGTAAAGTTTTCGTTATGAGTTAGCCTTTTAATGTAGGTTCGTTTTCACCAAATTCGTTAGAACTTTATATTCTTGAAGTCACTAATTCTGTCCTGAGAATTCTTAGGTGCAAATCTTTGAAATTGAATTACAATTTCTTGTATTGAATTACTTAATATTTTATTCTAGCAACACAATTTTATGGTAATGGAGCATAATTTAAGAGAGAGCTTTATTATGGCATTTTAATGTAAAAAATCCCAGCTCGTAAAAGCGTGTGGGTGTGGGAGAATGTAAACATAGTATGGAGGCAAAAATCTGTTTTGCTGCATGCATAATAAAATACGTCCAGTAAAAACACAGAGTGTGACCAAATGAAAGCCATGTTTTTTTACAACGAACAAAAAAAATCATTATAATTTAGAACGAATAATTGTAGAAGACATTGTGAAAGTTGTCACGAGTCACGACGTCGCATGATTTAAAATGACGTACTTGAACGTTCAAAGTTAAAATTAATTTCGTAAACGATATTTAAAAAAAATACATAACAAAATTAAAATAAAAAATTGAATATAGCTCATGAATTTTCCTATTACGATAATACTGGCTGGTTATTTATTATTTGTAAATTTTGTTGTGTTAATTTTATATGTAAATCTGAGTCAGAGTTTCAGTTATGTTAGTACAAGATTTAATATTACATTGCAAATGTCGTGGCACAAATCTGTACTACACACTTTGAAAATGTAACTTTTGGAATTGAAACGAGCAGTTCACATTGGGTTGAAATATTACACCCGGGGGCAACTAAAGGTGATAAACGTACCGGACCGAACATTCAACCTACACAAATGGGATTATACTGACATTATAATTTGTGATAAATGATATGTGAACTAATACTTTATAGTTTTCATAATACCTATTAAGATTTTTTTTATTCTCAGCTGAATATTTTTTTAAATTTTAGAAAAGCGTGTATAAAACTATAACATGCTATATTAAGTCCTGAATAAAATTGTCTATTGCTGAGTAATTACCCTTTTAGGCATAAATACATTCATATATTTAGGATCCGAAAGGTTAAATTGTATTCTAAAACATTCATAGAAGAACGGAACGGTATTGGAATAAAATATGTATTAAAGTGCTATTCGCACCAAGTTTTTCTTTAAAAATAATCGATAATCGAAGGAAGTAGGGCAAAACGTGGTCAGAACAATTTTCTGTGTTAATTGAACATATTCAACATGAACTGTGCTGTTGTCTGATTATAAAAATTGGTATCTAAGTGCTTAGTAGTTCAACGTGTTATAAGCATAGAAGAGTGTGTTAATACACAAACTTATATGAGTTAAAAGCCTTAGAAAACAATGTGATTGAGAACATCATCCCGTACCTAATTTTCTTTGAGGTGAGCACAATTTGTAACATTGTATTTATGGTTTCTTTAATTTTACCGACTGCTAGGCGCAGACATTTTTTGGGATGTAATCGTTTTCACATGATACCAGAATATATCTAAATTATTGTAAAGAAAATGTGGAAGAAGAAAGAGAGCGAGAGTAAAAGATGCATTTTCTCATCCGAGACGGATGAGAAAATGAGACTGAAACTAAAGGAGGAATCTTTTTCACAGAGTAAGTAAAGTTACTGAGGCGCCCAAAGGAACCAGTAATATTGTATCCCAATAAGAGGCTATAAAACGCACTTACACATTTGTGTAAGGTCAGTCTAGAGTTGCATGTATTCGTGGCTAGTACTAGTCATTTACCATAGTACTTTACTCTTCTCTCCATTTGCCCTCTATCTATCTACCTTTAAAAGAGCAATTATTTTATATATATTACTAGCCTTTGCACGCAGCTTCGCTCACGCAGACTTTCATCTCCTGATTTACCCCCTTAGGGGTGGAGTTTAGTAAAATCCGTTCTTAGCGGATGTCTACACCCTATAAGGAACCTGCCTGCTAAATTTCAAGTTTGTAGGTGTTATAGTTTCTGAGATTTCGTGATTAATAAGTGAGTGGTATTTCGCATTTATATATATAGATATACAAGGAACCCGCCCCGGCTTCGCATGGGTTCTTTATGGAAATATAATATAGCCTATGTTACCCCGAGATGATGTGCGGCTTAATTTTTTCCGACGTCTTCAAAAATATCGTTAAATTTTAGCCAAAATACCCAAAAAATAACAAATTAAATACGAAAACCTTCCTCAAGAATCACTCTATCTATTGATAAAAACTGCAACAAAATCCGGGCAGTAGCTTTTGAGTTTATCGCGAACAGATAGACGCAACGGAGTACTTTGTTTTATAATATGTAATGACAATGATGATAATCTGAATTACGGAAACGGCTCAAACGATTTTCACGAAGTTTAGTATGCAGGGGGTTTTAGGGACGATATTACGATCTAGCTAGGATGTTTTTAGAAAATTAACAAAAAAAAAGAGCAAAACTGGGTCATCCAGGTACACCTATATAAAACTAGCTGAGTCCCGCGGTATTACCCGGGGTTATAGTTGTACCTTTAGAACCGCGGGTAACATCGCGGGGCAAAACTAATCTAAAAATAGGTAGCCTAAGTTACTCCTTATTACGTTAGCTATCTGCCAGTGAAAGTCCCGTCAAAATCAGTTTATTTATTTGTATAGATGTACATCTCGTCATTAGGAATGCTACTACGAGTATACTTACGACTTGTTTTGTTCAAAAGTAAGTTACGATATAAATTTTCATAGCTGTTCTTTATTGGCAGACTATTTTAGGCAGTGTTTAAGAAAAGCATACATCTATTTATTTACATTCAACAAATACGAGTTCTTAAGATGGAAAATTCCCAAAGAATATTAAATTTTGTATTGAAATTTTCGAGCTTTTGCCAATAAAAGTTTCCTTCCTTTGTCCCCATTTATGTTATTTATGTTGTGGTTCAGCCAATCAGAACGAGCCTATCCATTTACAATCAATCATTATACAAGTTTACTAGAGCTTGTTGATAAAACTTTTTCATTTTAATAATACAACAACGTGGCAGCTGAGGTCTAAGGCTAATCTTTTCTACAATTTATCGTCAGTTTACCTCTGCTTGATACTATTTTTGTTTCTGTTTGCATTGTTTCTCGTAATTCAGAACTTCCTTCACTTATTTGTTTTTGTCTGGATGTTGTTGACCTGGATATTTGTCTCGCGGAATTAAAGCTAAATATATTTCATAGCATTTAATGTCATGGATTTCCGCAAAGTAACGCCTGATTCCATAATTTATACTTAGCCTATCCTCTTTTATCTATCTGTCCATATAATATATATATTTAATAAATAAATATTATCTATACTAATATTATAAAGCTGAAGAGTTTGTTTGTTTGAACGCGCTAATCTCAGGAGCCGCTGGTCAGATTTTAAAAATTATTACAGTGTTGGATAGTACATTTATCGAAGAAGGCTATAGGCTATATATCATCACGCTGCGACCAATAAGAGCGGAGCACCAATGAAAAACGTTTCAAAAACGGGGGAAAATTATCACGCTACTGGTAATAGGAGACGCAAACGAGGTTGCATGGGTCCGCTAGTCTCATATAAGAAGTATCCAGTAGTCAAGTAACTAGTACGTCTATTTCTATAAGACTATTCATTCCGATATTACCATTATGTTAGCTTTCTTGCTTCCTCGAGATAATTTTGTGGACTGTGTTTTCATAAATATTTAAATGAGAATTTGTGTCACAAAGCTAATCCCTACTCATTTGGACGGACACTCATTCATAATAATTTGCCTTTCAGATTACCACGCTTTATGACAATTTGTTGTTGTGTTAGTAATGTTCTGTATGTATACAGAGGACACCGCTATAAACCTCCTAATGGCAACCCCATAAACGAAAGGAGTTTTCATCTAAAAATTTACAGCTACTTAAAAATGAAAGACATGGTTTATTTTATGAGAACACATACACACGTTAGTGTTTTAATACATTTAAATCTTATATGTTTCAAATATATTTAATTAAAATGTTATCTGTATAACTACATATTAATACCTGAAGCATAATCGTTGTACCCCTTTTGACGAAATAATATAAAATAAATTAATGAATTGTGGACGAATTTTGACCACTGGGCGATTGCTAGTCTATATAACTATATTGTTTGTTGTTGTTTTGTTGTTAACGAACACGGAAAAAGTGTGAAAAGTTTTATTTTAATTTTATTTATTATGATTTAATTTTATTATTACTTATTTTGAATGAAATGTGTCCTTGTAGTGAGTAGGTTAATAAATGTAATAGAAGATAGAAAATCCTTAATTATTAAACTTGACATTCAATTATTCAAGTCTCCAAAGTGATATTAAAGATTGTTTTGACAAAAAAAGTAGCAAAATTTTATTTTCTTCATTAGTAAACAAGCAGCTAATAAGCAGAGGGACTAGTATACATATATTAATTAAATTTTAATAAGACTAAAATACCTACTTATTTATATTATAAGCGAATGTTGTAAAATGTAATATCAACTAACTACGAAAATGCTGACGAGTAAAAACTCCGTGTTTATTTTGTTGGTGTGCTAGCAAACGGCAAAGTTTGCATTGTTACTGTACCCATATTGTAAACTGTCAAAAGCTATTAACTTTACAATGACGCTCCTCTTTTCACTAAATGTTCGCTTATCAAATAAGCGACCCTTTCATTCGAAAAAAAACGTCATACGTTTCTCCTGCTGGGTACACAGGGCACACACAAAGAATTAAATCTGATTAACACTTACTTTTACTGTGTACGCTTTGTAAACGCATTCTAATCAAGATTAGGGGGTCACATCGGGTAATTCTTTACATTTAAATTGGGTACAACAAAGGGAGAATAAAATCCGAGTTGAAATAAACAATTTCACACGTCGCTAGGGTAGCTGATGTCTGATGTTATCGACTACTGGATCGACTAACACTTCACACTGGGATCGTAATGTTAATTTATGTGTATTATTATTATTATTCACCTATTTTCAATACTGTTTATCTGAAAGGTGAGTTTTTAAAACGGGTTTTACAACTGTGCTTTGGTCTATGTAAAGATTTTGGAAAGCATTTTGCTATTTAAATACTAAGTACGAAATTTTTATTCATACCTTTTTTGGAGACGGTAAAAGGCATAAGTGCTCGTATTAAAACAGTAGAGAGAGAACTATTCTATTAATTAACGCAACAAGTAGAGCTATTGAAGCTTTGCAAACTAGCCGTTTGTTAAATCGTTCGTGGAGCACGATCGGTCTTCGATAATTTAAATTGATATTTGAATCTGGGAACATTCAATTACCAAAGAAAGGGGTAAAATTAAAAATGAATTCAGTAATTAACTTGATAAGGTATATTTTTACACTACCGATTTTAATGGACAATGCACCGATGTTTAAGTTAATTAAAAAATATAAAAACAAAGATTTTAATCCAAGAAAAGTGAGTCAGTGAATAGACTCCTTATTCCATACTTAGTTAACCAACTGTATGTCAGTTTAAAAGTTATTTAAACTGCTCCTAGTTAGTTTTACTCGCCTTACTATCTGGTTGCAATATTAAACGGACGGACGGACATATCTTTTTCTCTAAAAGCAAACGTTTTGTTAAGTCTAAGTAAAACAACTAAAACAAAACAGTTTTCAGATAAGAGCGTCCAGAAATGCAATGACTTTAAAATTTAATAATACTAGAACTAAGTATAATATATGTATAGAATTTATCTTTAAGAGTAAGTAAGTATGTAAGTAATTAAGTAAGCCTCTTTATTTTCCATAAGAGATTACATCATAATTTTAAACGGTAAAAAAATTATTATTATAGATTATAATTACATTTGATCTAGTTAATTAAAATAATGCAATTTAAAGTGGTATAGACAAGGACATGCAATCTAATCTACCCAAAAATAATTAATATATAATTTTAAATTAAATAGATAATAAATGTATTTTATGGGGTTGTCCATTTCTGGACAAAGGCCTCCTCCATCCTGTGCCATTCCTCTCTGTTAGCGGCTAGTCGTGTCCATGTGTTCCCGGCTATAGCAACGATATCATCGCACCACCTGCGACGAGGTCGTCCCCGTGCACGGTGTCCATCTCGCGGGTACCAGTGAAGGACCCTTTCACTCCATCTGTCATCTGAGGTTCTCACTGTATGTCCTGCCCAGCGCCATTTAAGCCCAGCCCAATCTTTTAGAGTAATCATATTTAAATACGTTTAATACCATAACATGGAGTTCTAAAAACGTTTTAGGACAACCATTTGTAAGACCATCTAGCTTTAGTAGTAAAATCCTCTTTTTTTGGAATCCTTTTCGTTTGGCAACTGAAGTGATATTGCTAGTATTGTGAACTTCTCTCTTCTTCTAAGTACTTCAATAAAATATTAATTCATGGAAATGTGCTAACTCAATTACAAGTTAGCCACGAGCCTAACTGATTAACTGAATCGAAAACAAACAGTGTAAAAGAACTATTCTTCGTATATTTAAATGTAAATCTAATGATTAAAACATAAGATTATTTAATCGCATTGAAGCTAGGTAATTTAGGATAACACCCTACAGACGGACTGCATAATGTGGCTAATCGATGAATAATTAGATCAGAAGACATTTATGCAACTGAGTGGAGTTAAGCGAAGCACTCAAGAGGAAAGCTTACTCATATAATATTTATACCGTCATATCAGATGCAACGTTTGCATAGTTAAGACCAGGTCTTTATATCAAAGGCTTTGAACATTTTAAATGGCAATACAAAATTTTAACAAAAAAAAACGACTTCAATCTGGACCAAATTTAAATGGGACCATACGGGAATATTGAGCTATTCGTTAATTTGTCGCGTACATACATAATGCAAATTGAAGACTTATATGGTTTTCTCATAGATGACACGTCAGAACTGGACCAAATTTAAATAGGACCATTCGGGAAGCACCAGCTTTCAAATAAAAAAAGATTCATTAAAATCGATTCACCCAGTCCAAAGTTATGAGGTAACAAACATAAAAAAAAACAGTTGAATTGAGAACCTCCTCCTTTTTTGAAGTCGGTTGAAAAGGAGGAGGTTCTCAATTCTCAATCTGCAGAAGGTACAGCTAGTATGAAATACATATCACTACATATTAAAAAACAAAGTCTGTCCATTCGCAATAAACACATAAGCAGCACTGCACAGATTTTTATGCGGTTTTTACCAATAGATAGAGTGGTTCTTGAGGAAGGTTTTCATACATGATTGGATAAATTTTAGAGTATAGGCTAAAGTATAACGATATTTGTTGAGGACGTTGGAAAAAACTAAGGCGCACGTCTTCTCAGAGTAGCATAAGCTATGTTATATTTTCGGTAAAGAACCTGTGCTAAGCCGGGGCGGGTTGCTGGTATATTGTAATTTGTATGAGTGCCTATACTAATCTTATAATTTCGAAAGTAACTCTGTTTATCTGTCTACCATTACCTAGATCATTAAAATTTAATGTAGATAACTAGCTTCAGTTCCGCCAACGTAGTGAGTGTGAGACCGGAGGCCCAATGATGCAGAAGCATCACTAGGCCGCCATAGCGTTGGTCACCATGCTGCATTGTTCCATTGTCTGCAATAAGTATGGTGACCACCACTCTTGGATTCTGCTTATGCTTTCTATCAGGCAGAGTAGAGTCTTTTGGCAGGCCCATACATAAAAAAAAAATTAAAAAAATGTCCTTCTCGAAGGTTCAATCTTTCTTAATACCAAAATTCAACCCATTTAGTTCATCGGTTTCGCCGTGAAAGCATAACAGAGTTACTTTCGAAGTTTAGAATAATAGTAGGGATAATGGCATTGGCGTATACACTCCATGATTATATCACGTTTTCTTACCAATTCGGTACATGAAAGGCTTACTTTCATATGATAAAAATGGCAATATTTGACGTTACTTTGAATATTTTTACATAAAACGTTATGCTTTAATGTCGTTACGTGTCGACGTGTCGTGATGGCGTTAAAGATTTTGTTCTGTCGATTTTTTTCTTCAAAGAACGCAATAAATAAAATTGCTCAATATTTTGTAAAGGTAAGTGATGGTGGTTTGTAAACTAGGCTTTTTATATGTTATTAAGTCAAACCAGTTACAGAGATTTACGGATTATGCAAAACAAAAGTGTACTAATTCGATTGAAACTATTATCATTGAAAACTCATTATTACCTGAACTATTTAGACCGGTGTCGATAAGTTTTAAAACCAAAAAAAATAATAGTAGAATGAAACCCATTAGAAAAGGAGGGGAATATTATAAAAATGAAAGGAAAAATAATTTACGGGCGATCTGAGGTCGGGAAGGGGATGGGGGGGAGGTTTTAAGGGTAAAAAACGGTTTTTCTCGATTTCCGGCAAAACTAAAAGTCCTATGGAAAAAAGTCAAATGGCAAAGTTGTAGGTAATAAAAAGAAAACTTACCTTTTTATGTCCCAAATACGCTGTAATTTATTTGATTAGAAATATTAATTTTTTCACCTTATATTGAATTAATATCGAAAAAGCATCCTGATTTTCAATTGAAAATTCACCCGTCAAAATATCAGCTTTTTTCAAAAAGTTGGTATGTTTTCTTTCTTTCTTTTACTTTCCGATGGTGAAAAAATATATATATGTTACCATAGTAAATCTTCTCAGAAAATGCAAAAAATCGAAAAAAACTCGAATTCGAAAAAAAAATTTAATCATTATAAATTATTTCATCAAAAAAATGTAATTCCTGCAATTTGTTTCAATTAAAAAGTTGATTTATTTAATGCTTATTACATTTATATCATAAAAATTCTCATTATGTATAAATATAAATCGTACTATTAAATGTAGATACTTTATTCTGATTACGTTATTCATTACAATATTTTAAACACATTAATATTACCATTCATAAATATATGAAAATCGGCCAAAAGTTTGTTATTAAAAATATATTTACGATATATATTTATATATTTTTTATAGATTTTTAATATATTTTTATGTATTTTGATTTTTTTTTTCATGGGGGTAACTAAATTTGTTTGTGCAAAATTAAGGAGATTATTATTTATATATATATACTCATTCTCACTAATCCCTGTTTATTACGATTTTATCCACAGACTACAGTCATAGACCAGTGCAGAAGCCTTTGAAAATTATAAAAAGTGAAAAAAAAATAGTAGGATGAAACCCATTAGAAACGGAGGAGAATATTATAAAAATGAAAGGAAAAATAATTTACGGTCAATCTGAGGTCGGGAAGGGGATGGGGGGGAGGTTTTAAGGGTAAAAAACGTTTTTTCTCGATTTCCGGCAAAACTAAAAGTCCTATGGAAAAAAGTCAAATGGCAAAGTTGTAGGTAATAAAAAGATGTAAACTTTTGTATTTACACTTTTATCACATAACCTCAAAATTAATGTGAAAAATTCAAAAAACCACGTTTTGGTTTTTTATTTTTATCTTTTACAACCTGGGTGAACCGATTTTGATGATTCTTTTTTTATTTGAAAGCTGGTGCTTCCCGAATGGTCCCATTTAAATTTGGTTCAGTTCTGACATGTCATCCATGAGAAAACCATATAAGTCTTCAATTTGCACTATGTATGTACGCGACAAATTAACAAATAACTCAATATTCCCGTATGGTCCCATTTAAATTTGGTCCAGATTGAAGTCGGTTTTTTTTTGTTAAAATTTTATTGAAGTCGATTAAAAATATAAAAATCTAACAACTTACTTAACTTACTTTTTAACTTTGATATGGTATTTATGTGTAGAGTGTTACTACTGTGTGGCGTCGTACATTCAAAGCCAAATTAGACCAGTGCAGAAGCCTTTGAAAATTATAAAAAGTGAAAAAAAAAATAGTAGGATGACACCCATATAGTAGGATGACACCCATTAGAAAAGGAGGAGAATATTATAAAAATGAAAGGAAAATGGGGGGGAGGTTTTAAGGGTAAAAAACGGTTTTTCTCGATTTCCGGCAAAACTAAAAGTCCTATGGAAAAAAGTCAAATGGCAAAGTTGTAGGTAATGAAAAGATGTAAGCTTTTGTATTTACACTTTTATCACATAACCTCAAAATTTATGTGAAAAATTCAAAAAAACCACGTTTTTGGTTTTTTATTTCTATCTTTTACAATTTTCTTTTTTTTTTCACGAAATTTGGTGAAAACTTACCTTTTTATGTCCCAAATACGCTGTAATTTATTTGATTAGAAATATTTATTTTTTCACCTTATGTTGAATTAATATCGAAAAAGCATCCTAATTTTCAATTGAAAATTCACCCGTGAAAATATCAGCTTTATTCAAAAAGTTGGAATGTTTTCTATTCGTTGAAATATCTACTTTCCGATGGAGAAAAAATATATATATATGTTACCATAGTAAATCTTCTCAGAAAATGCAAAAAATCGAAAATTGTAAAAGATAAAAATAAAAAACCAAAACGTGGTTTTTTGAATTTTTCACATTAATTTTGAGGTTATGTGATAAAAGTGTAAATACAAAAGTTTACATCTTTTTATTACCTACAACTTTGCCATTTGACTTTTTTCCATAGGACTTTTAGTTTTGCCGGAAATCGAGAAAAAACGTTTTTTACCCTTAAAACCTCCCCCCCATCCCCTTCCCGACCTCAGATTGACCGTAAATTATTTTTCCCTTCATTTTTATAATATTCTCCCCCTTTTCTAATGGGTTTCATCCTACTATTTTTTTTTTCACTTTTTATAATTTTCAAAGGCTTCTGCACTGGTCTATGACTGTAGTCTGTGGATAAAATCGTAATAAACAGGGATTAGTGAGAATGAGTATATATATATAAATAATAATCTCCTTAATTTTGCACAAACAAATTTAGTTACCCCCATGAAAAAAATAATTCAAAATACATAAAAATATATTAAAAATCTATACAAAATATAAAAATATATATAAATATATATCGTAAATGTATTTTTAATAACAAACTTTTGGCCGATTTTCATATATTTATGAATGGTAATATTAATGTGTTTAAAATATTGTAATGAATAACGTAATCAGAATAAAGTATCTACATTTAATAGTACGATTTATATTTATACATAATGAGATTTTTTATGATATAAATGTAATAAGCATCAAATAAATCAACTTTTTAATTGAAACAAATTGCAGGAATCACATTTTTTTGATGAAATAATTTATAATGATTAAATTTTTTTTTTGAATTCGAGTTTTTTTCGATTTTTTGCATTTTCTGAGAAGATTTACTATGGTAACATATATATATTTTTTCACTATCGGAAAGTAAAAGAAAGAAAGAAAACATACCAACTTTTTGAAAAAAGCTGATATTTTGACGGGTGAATTTTCAATTGAAAATTAGGATGCTTTTTCGATATTAATTCAATATAAGGTGAAAAAATTAATATTTCTAATTAAATAAATTACAGCGTACTTGGGACATAAAAAGGTAAGTTTTCTTTTTATTACCTACAACTTTGCCATTTGACTTTTTTCCATAGGACTTTTAGTTTTGCCGGAAATCGAGAAAAACTGTTTTTTACCCTTAAAACCTCCCCCCCATCCCCTTCCCGACCTCAGATCGCCCGTAAATTATTTTTCCTTTCATTTTTATAATATTCCCCTCCTTTTCTAATGGGTTTCATTCTACTATTATTTTTTTGGTTTTAAAACTTATCGACACCGGTCTAAATAGTTCAGTTAATAATGAGTTTTCAATGAAAATAGTTTCAATCGAATTAGTACACTTTTGTTTTGCATTATCCGTAAATCTCTGTAACTGGTTTGACTTAATAACATATAAAAAGCCTAGTTTACAAACCACCATCACTTACCTTTACAATATATTGAGCAATTTTATTTATTGCGTTCTTTGAAGAAAAAAATCGACAGAACAAAATCTTTAACGCCGTCACGACACGTCGACACGTAACGACATTAAAGCATAACGTTTTATGTAAAAATATTCAAAGTAACGTCAAATATTGCCATTTTTATCATATGAAAGTAAGCCTTTCATGTACCGAATTGGTAAGAAAACGTGATATAATCATGGAGTGTATACGCCAACGCCATTATCCCTACTAATATTCTAAACTTCGAAAGTAACTCTGTTATGCTTTCACGGCTAAACCGATGAACTAACTGGGTTGAATTTTGGTATAAAGATAGATTGAACCTTCGAGAAGGACATTTTTTTAATTTTTTTTTATGTATGGGCCTGCCAAAAGACTCTACTCTGCCTGATAGAAAGCATAAGCAGAATCCAAGAGTGGTGGTCACCATACTCATTGCAGACAATGGAACAATGCAGCATGGTGACCAACGCTATGGCGGCCTAGTGATGCTTCTGCATCATTGGGCCTCCGGTCTCACACTCACTAACGAAACACGACGGCACGAACGCTGTCATTTTACGTTGATCTTCTGTGCGAGGGTAGTACTTCCCCGGTCGAGCCGGCCTGTGCTGAAATCAGCGTGGCTCTACTACCTTGAATATATTACTTTAATCGCGTCAACCGACATACACGTTGGCGGAACTGAAGCTAGTTATCTACATTAAATTTTAATGATCTAGGTAATGGTAGACAGATAAACAGAGTTACTTTCGAAATTATAAGATTAGTATAGGCACTCATACAAATTACAATATACCAGCAACCCGCCCCGGCTTAGCACAGGTTCTTTACCGAAAATATAACATAGCTTATGCTACTCTGAGAAGACGTGCGCCTTAGTTTTTTCCAACGTCCTCAACAAATATCGTTATACTTTAGCCTATACTCTAAAATTTATCCAATCATGTATGAAAACCTTCCTCAAGAACCACTCTATCTATTGGTAAAAACCGCATAAAAATCTGTGCAGTGCTGCTTATGTGTTTATTGCGAATGGACAGACTTTGTTTTTTAATATGTAGTGATATGTATTTCATACTAGCTGTACCTTCTGCAGATTGAGAATTGAGAACCTCCTCCTTTTCAACCGACTTCAAAAAAGGAGGAGGTTCTCAATTCAACTGTTTTTTTTTATGTTTGTTACCTCATAACTTTGGACTGGGTGAATCGATTTTAATGAATCTTTTTTTATTTGAAAGCTGGTGCTTCCCGAATGGTCCTATTTAAATTTGGTCCAGTTCTGACGTGTCATCCATGAGAAAACCATATAAGTCTTCAATTTGCATTATGTATGTACGCGACAAATTAACGAATACCTCAATATTCCCGTATGGTCCCATTTAAATTTGGTCCAAGATTCAAGAGTCAAGAACCACTCTATCTATTGGTAAAAACCGCATAAAAATCTGTGCAGTGCTGCTTATGTGTTTATTGCGAATGGACAGACTTTGTTTTTTAATATGTAGTGATATATATTTCATACTAGCTGTACCTTCTGCAGATGTGTAAAACTGATCTACACAATTGCGCTAACCCGTTACAACACCCGTTACACCGTCTGAGTCAATTCAAATCCTCATTACTGAACAGCTTCTTAAAGTTGCTCGACTCAATTTTCAGCACTGTGCTACTCAACATATGCTCCACAACAAACAGTAAACTGGGCTTGAGTTATCGGGCTGACGCGACGAAAATAATTTAAATGAGTTACCCATGCTTAGTGCTTGCTGCCTTGTGCTTGCATATATCCATACCTATATGTATTTTTTTGCTTGGGGTCCTAATTTTTATAAAATAAACTTTATTTAAGATATTCCTTGTGTAAAACGAGAAACAATAAATCACTGGAGTTAAAATCAATTCAATCATTTCGAAGATTCACTGAAAAAAATACACATAAAAAAATAGGATTTTGATATAACTATGTGAGAATTGTGTCACATTTCCTAAAAAGCTATCAATTTTTGACGTTACTATCAAGAAACATTTCTACATCGTCTCAAGAAAAATAGCAAAATTATAAGACAGAAAATTACAGAAATATAAAGACAGTGCTGAACTTTGGCAACAAAAGGTTCCATTCTCTTTGCAGTAACAAGTAAATATAAAAGTCGTAAAGCAAGGTACAGTAGCAGAAAAGTTGCCTTTAGTGGTACCATATTAGAGACTATTGTTTGAAGAACTGTGTACCATATTGTGTTCCTTTTGTAGTCACACATTGCAAAACCATTATTGCGCTCCCTAATTAGAAGGGCGGGCTTCGTTTCATTTGTATGGGAAAGAGGCCCAACTAACACTCAGTCAATCGCAAATAAGTTGTCAAACGCACCGGCCAACCTGATGGACAATGAATTGTTTATCTATGTTGATAGATATATCTAAATATATGTATCTAAGATAATTGCAAATGTTTCCTTACCATTCTGGTAAACACAACTTATGCAAGGCGCAAAGTTGTGTTTCCCTGCCTCGGTGGCTACTATCGACATATTTATGTTACCTATTTAGTGGGTAAGATCCGTGGTTAGATTGATGGCACGTAAAGACTCGTGATAAATTCAAATTCATTCAGACATTTAGAAGTACTACGAGATTAAAGAAACTCATATACATACTTGAATCCCTACAGAAATGTAATAAGCTGCAACGAGATTACATAAAAACTTTTTATAAAATTCATACAAAATACCGAGGCCATTATTAATGAATCTGTCGACAATCATTCAGTAGTTTAGGTGCTACAGTGGAACATAAAACATACATAGAGTGCCAAAAGAGAAAGAATAGAAAATAAAAGACCCATAGAAATGTAATAGACTCTCCTTTTAAGCTTTGCAGTCGGGTAAAAACAACAATGCAAGCGTAATATGTATGGTATACTTGAAACTTGCATTAATTCAACCTATTGCGTTTACTACTACACGAAGGTCTCCTCCAAAACAAATTCTGCATAGCTAGGCTAATTACTGTAAGTACATAAAAAAACATCTTGTCATGGTGCCAAAATTGCTGTCATATCATTTTATTTTTTTTCACCGTAATCGTAAAATTCTAGCAATCAGGCGATAAGCTTTTTACTGTACCCGGAGCCCGACTCCCGTTGATTATTTGAACAAATCCGCTTTGAAAATATTCTCCTACGGTGGTTATGAGCTTTACAGATGAGTGTCGCATTAAAGCCGCCATGTCAACATTAACAGGCGACGAGATTTCAGAAGTAATTACATGAGAAACGTCTACCGAAAGTCGTTTAGAAAAAGTACCTATAACATATGTGTATTTACAGATGCTACGTCATGAACATGGTAATATATCTTTCAGGGTTTGTTTTAGAAATATATCTATTCTATTTTCATATTTACATTAAGACTTTAATATAACACATCGAGAGCGTATTGACTATTAACTTAATCGATAACATTAAAGGTGAATAATGATAAATGTTTTTTTTTCTTGATAAAGTAATTGTTCCTTTTAACATCTAAGCACCTGGTCAATCAACATACTCGATAATATATACATAGGTACATATAAAAAAAATGTCCTGAATTATCAACGTAGAGTTTAAACCGATTGGAATACAAAATTGAAATTTTGGTTACTGATGACTTTTAAAATGTTAGCATCAACTAAGAAAGGGTTTTTGGAGATGATCGATTGTATAGAAGTCCATCATTTTTATAGTTAGAAACGTGAACTAAGAAATAACCACACGAGCGAATGCGCAGGCAGTAGCTACTTGATGATCAATTGCCATCAAAAGAATAAGTAATTTGTTTCTAGAATGACCATAAAAGCACTCGCTTTATCTACTTATTATGATCTAATCAGATTAATTTATACCTCTTATGACGTCGTAAAACCCCTGGGTAAAACCCTGAGTCATCTATACGTTAGCAAAATCTTGTACCTAGTCGACGCGACGGCTACCACCCTACCGGCGCCGAGGTACAAGCTTACACCCTTATTTTGCAAGGCAGTGTACTCGCAGCCCATATTCAGTTGCCAAAACCACAATATGTTTGACCCATATAAAATATTACTAGCAGTTAGCTTCATTCATGTTATAAAATATTCGATGCTTATTCATGTTTATGATACAGGACTGGTTTGTTAATAGGTAAATACAAATCTTATTTTCAGATATATAGTATAGTAATAGATATATAACTTTTATTTGTAAATCATTTTTATAAGAGTAATATTCATAGATATAAAAAATACATATTATGTTTAAAGGGCGTTCATATTACTAATAGTAAACGCAATAATTTGAACCAGAACGTTGAAAAAAAAAACTAACTTTAGTGGTAGGTACTTATTTTTAGATTGGTCTGTAGAAATATTCTAATTTTGAGAATTTAGTCAATGACAGTTGCCGATATTTAAGGTGTTGAATTATTTAGAAAGACCTGAAGCTACTTTGATTTTATTTCTGCTTTTTAAGGTCCGTTCAAACAGACGGACTCGGAGAGGAGAGCAGATTTTTATCACGTTGTAAACGGAGTTTTGAATAATTATAGTACGGTTTATTTTTGCATGTGAAATTCTTTTGTCATTAAGAATGCTTGCACCCATTTCGTGTGAAATAATAAGAGGAGCCGACCGGCTCCGGCAACCGTATACGATCCGGTCTGTGTAAAAAGAAAAAAGCGGGCCGATGCTCTCCAAGCCGGTGAACAGACCCTTATAGAATACTGGCTGGTGTCTCAGATTGTGTACCTATGCATAGAAATTGGATGAAGGAGAACTTTCTTTAAATAGAAGATAAAGTTAATCTACCTACTGAAAAATTACTAGATACATCCAATAGGCTGCGCGCTACGAAACATTTTAAATATTTAACGTTGGGGTAACAGAATAATGTTGATGAAACAAATCTCTAAAGGATATGGACATAAATTACTTTTTGAAACTAGTTTTTTTTTTATTTTCAATACAGAAATGAGTTATATTTTTTTTATTGAAACTGTAAATATGGCAAAAAACGATGCTTTATTAGCTCATTTAGGTAGGTATAGATGAATAAACTTATAGGTCTGAAGAACTGTCCTCAAGAATTTCCAAGTATTTATTTACGTAGAACATTTCATGTTTTGTCCGAAGGGTCTTTTACAAACGAAATTAAGTCGTCCATGAGAAAAGCAATTCGTCCTATGGTACACGCAGGTGGCTTTAAGAGTCTGCCCTTGCGACTTGTCTTTTTATGACAAAGAATTGCTCAAGGAAAACTAGGGAATAAGAGATATGCGTGGTGGGAAAATAATATCACCAACTAGATTTCTGGTTCTAAAAATATTATTATGAAGTGACACCACTTAAAAGTTTAATGAGACAATTACAAAAGTCTTAAGTTTGAATGCCAGATTATAGAAACAGATACTAATTGTAATGAAGTATGCGGTGATTCCTTCTTTTCTTTTAAGACAACTTCAGCTCTAGGAACCGCCGTAATATGGTTGTTAGATATTTTTAAAGAAAGACGTTTATACTGCGCCAACTTAGACAATTAGAAATTAGGCATTTAGGAACTTTTTTTTTAATAATCTAGTTTACACTGTTTACTGAATATAATATACTAGCTGACCCGTGCCCACTTCGTTGTGCGGTAAACATTTTTTTCTCCGACTTCCTTTGCAAATTCAGCTATCACGAAAAAGCCTTTCCACTTTTCGAGTAATTATATAGCCTATGTCACTCCCACATAACGTAGCCTTCCATTGGTAAAAGAATTTTCAAAATCGGTTCAGTAGATCCCGAGTTTACCCCTTACAATTTAACAAATATACAAACACAGAAACTTTACTTCTTTATAGTATTAAAGTATAGATGAATTCAAAGGAAATATTTTGTGAATTATAATTCACTTATTCATTCACATTCCTAATCATTCATTAGAGAATGGAAGGCAACGTAAGTGACGTTCTTCATCCGTCATGACGGATATCCACTGACTAATCTTTATATATATAATTCTTCTGTGAGTGTGTATGTCACTGAACTTCTCTCAAACGACTGGACCGATTTTGATGAAATTTTTTGTGTGTTCAAGGGGATCTGGGAATGGTTTAGATTCACAATTTTGTCCGATGGAAAAGGTTTTTTTAATTAATTTTTGAAATTTTCAAATTAAAGACGTGTAGACAGGACGACGTCTGTCGGGTCCGCTAGTATTTCACAAACTACCTACAACTACTACCACAATTCTTTCAAAATCCTAAAGGGACGAGGCGTCAGCTTGATTGAAAGATTCGAATGAATGCGAAAATGGTTCACTCGGAAGGGTTTCGCGTTTGCTTATTTTCTGTACAATACATTTATTGTCAGGCTCGTTCATTGGCGAATGTAATATAACAAGTGCTGCTAAGGATAATCCTGCTCATTATTAATGAGAGTTTTAATTGGTCCACTACGGAATGGAGTCTCATGAATTTTAAATAATGGTCTCCTGGGCATTGCAGTGTTGACCAACGGACGGTGGGACGTGTTGTGCGTACGGTTGGGGACTTGCCCGATTGTTTGTTTTGCATGGTTTCGCTAATGGGGAATTAGAATTCATAGCTTATTTGTCCTAAAAATTGATTCTATTAAAATAAAAGCAAGTACTTCTGTATGTTAGTACGTTATGACGATGTTCATATAATTCATGTCAACCAGGTCTAGTAAACTAATTTATGTGTAAGGGTCTCCCGAAATTACAATTAGGAGGCAAAGAATGCATACTAAGTAAGGAGGATAATGATAATAGCTATATTATGCTTTTACTTGAAACATTTTATGATTCAAATACTAAAAGAGCTTCCTTTCGACGTGACAAATAATTCAATCATATTTTAATCAAGTTATTAGATTTAGCAATTCTATAGGAAAATCTGTGAAAGGCAATGGAATATTCCTAAAATGAATTACGTTCAATTACCGGTTTTGATGTACCATATTGTGAAATATGTTGCCTAAACTTAAGTAAATAATTTTCTCTCCGATAGTGACTTGTTGATGATGGATGAACGAAATTAAATTTGAATTGGTAGATTAAAAAAAATATAATCAAACATTTTAACAAAAAAAAAACGACTTCAGTCTAGACCAAATTGAAATGGGACCGGACCACACAGGAAGCACCAGTTTTCAAATAAAAAAAGAATCACCAAAATCGGTTCACCCAATCGAAAGTTATGAGGTAACAAACAAAAAAAAAACAGTCGAATTGATAACCACCTCCTTTTTTGAAGTCGGTTAAAAAGCAGTAGAGTCAAAGTGTAATGATGGTCTAAAAATATGATGGGAATATTACTAGGATTGTTTCTAAGAATGTTAAATCTTTAATTTGAATACACGTTCATGATTATTTAATGTTCATCTTCGTGTGGTGACGGATTCATAATACAGAGGGTCAGCACCCCTATTCATCCCATGGGTGTCGTACAGCCGGGTCTCCACCGAACGAAAGTTGTCAATTTTTGTGTTGTCAACACGTGTTGGTGACAAAAGTTTCAGTAATTTCCTTGTGTTGGCAACAAAAATTGTCAACAAAAGTTGAGCACAGTGTTTCCGTTTTTGGCGGTAAATGTCAAAAGAATACGCTTGTTGCAAATATTTGGCTCTGTGGTAGTTCGAATGTTTTTTAAATTATTGGCGACTCGGTGTAGTCACAATGGAAACAAAAGTTAGTGATTTTCTGAAGAGTTAAAAACAGTTGGAAACACTGAAATTGCCTGAACTGCCAAAAGTTTTGGTGGAGACGCGCCTTAAGAGGCGACTTAGTGAGCAAATTATGCAAGACAACAGCAATACAAAGACTCAGATCAAATAAAAAAAGGTAGATAGCGCACGGCCTTGTTCTTGTTGAAGCAGAAAAAAGTAGCGTAGTAATAGTACTTTTCGTCAGTATCGTAAAAGTATCGACAACTTGTACGATACTGACGAAAAGTAGCGTAGTAACTTAGTATTATGTCTGTGCGTTAACGCATGTGTTAACTTGGAACTACTCTACCTTTTTTTTGCTTCAACAAGACTACTATATGTAAAAGTGTACTAAAAACGATATGTTTGTAAAACTGCCTCGTTGGTCTAGTGGTTCACGTATGCAACTGCCAATCAAGAGGTCTTAGGTTCGAAGCCGGGGTCGAGCCAAAAGTGTTATTTGATTTTTTAACAGCTCAGAGTTTGGAAATTGGGGCCTGCACCTGATCTATCTCCGGGGTCGTGTTGGTTAACCGTTCCATCGGATTATGAGAGAGAGTGAACCTGTGCTTGTGCACAAACTAGTGCACTATAATATCTCCTGCGTAATTGACTGGTCTTCGTTGAGACTGGCCGCCGTGGCCGTAATCGACTAGAAGAACATCATATATGTTTGTCAGCGACTGCTAACAAACAGGATGACCATACTTGGTTACCATAATATAATTTGTATATAATTAGATATCAGACGGGCATGTGTGAGATGTGTAAAATTATCAATGCATGAATCATACTGTGCACTATTGTAAAAAATATTTTTGAAACTGTTGATTTAATATTTCATAGCTTAGTATCATCCTTGTCTAACCAAAAGTGCTTCTTCATATCTTCTTAAATTAAATTCTACCACTATAAATTTATTTACTAGTTAGGTATACAAAAAATATCAGACAAAATATACTTGTAAATAAGTAGGGAATTCCCCTGATAACATTATATGACCTACGCACACGCTAAGTTGCTTTTTCTATTACAAGAAGGTTCCCTTTGGCTAATATTTCTAGTAAATTTGGTTTATTTCCTATTGGTACGGAGCTGTCCCGCAAATTTCCGTTACTCACATTTACTGTGACATACCCATTAGTACTACTAGTTTCAGAGTTTAAATAAATAATAACAGTTTTTTATTATTTTCTTATAATTGTCGAAGAATATTGTGAATGTGAAAGTTCATATTTTATCATTACGATACTTGAACACACTTAAGAGTGACTGAACTGAAATAACATATTTGGGTTATCATTTATACTTTATTTCTGTTTTTAATGCTTAATCGATTATTTGTTGTACAAAAGTTCATATAAATTTTATACGATAGGACATAGAAATGACAAAAAAACTCTTATTGTTAAAAAACTTTTTTTACTGCACGATAATAACAATAAAATACCGTAAACATATTCTAATAAATTACATGTTACTATTTTTTTTCAGTTTACAACCGTTAATCTCAGAAATCCATTACTAGTGTACGTATTCGTTTATCTCATAAAACTATTAAATTAAATTTTAAATAAACATTTAGCTATGACAATGCAATTCAATTATGTTATTGTCAAGTGGTGTACTTCACTTCACGTACCATCGTAATTTTGTTTCACTTGCCAATTGTAGTGGCTGTCGTTTATTGAGATTGAAGTGTTTGAGGCCCATATGTTAACCAAAAATAATTTGCTAGTTAACGCATCAAGGTCTAGGATTGCTTAGATTTAAAATATTATTTATTTGTCATTGAGGGATTATAATGGCGTACGTTCTATTATATTGTATTAATACAAAGATAGTATATAACTGCCTCGTTGGTCTCGCGGTTGGCGTGTACGACTGCTGATCATGAGGTCTCGGGTTCGATTCCTGGGTCGGACCAAATGTTTGTATGATCTACAAATATTTGTTTCGGAGTTTGGGTGTTTTCTATATATAATATGTATGTATTTACAAAAAAAAAGTATATATGTATTTGTATCAGTTGTCTAGTACCCATAACACAAGCTCTGCTTAGCTTGGGACTAGATGGCGTTGTGTGTTAAAATGTCCGAAATATTTATTTATTTATTATTTATATGTCTACTGCCACCTAGAGATACCTGCCTCCGAGCTAATTTGACATTGCTTACAAACGTTAATGTTATTAGAAAACTAGCAAATGTATAGAAGGGACGTCATCTCAACGCCAAGTCATCTGGTCAAAAGCAAATATTAGTCAATATAACTAGAGATTAGGCGTCAGCGATTCTAGAAAGAGATTCCACGCAAGACACTTGCATCTTGTCAAGAGAGACTAAAGAAATTCTTAAATTTATTCCTCGCCAGGTCGAGCCAGCAAATATATGATTGACAAACAGCCAGTCGTTCCTTTTACAAGAAAATGTTGATTCAAGTTTCAATGGCAAATAACAATAGTAATACCGTCACCCATCTCACTCACGGCCGTTTGATTTCAAACAAGGCAGAATCTGTATTACGGTAATTTAAGGTATTAGAGTTACGCTGATTTCAGCACGGTTGGGCCGGCTCGACGGGGGTGGTACCACCCTCGCACAGAAGGTGAACGTAAAATGACAGCGTTCACGCTGTCGTGTATCGTTGGTGAGTGCAAGACCGGAGGCCCAATGATGCAGAAGTATCACTAGGCCGCCATGGTGTGTGTCACTATGCTGCATTGTCTACATTCGCAATGAGTGGTAACCGCCACTCTTGGAGTCTGCTTATGCTTTCTATCAGGCAGAGAAGAATCATTTTGCCAGGGCTATACATAAAAAAAATGCTGATAAACATACTTTTATTTTTTTCAGTACATAAATACTGTAGAAAATTATACTCAGACACTTAAAAAACGATTGTGCTCATCACAAAATATTTGTCCTGGATGGGAATCAAACCCACGACCTCCAACTTAGCAGTTAGAATCACTTACCACTACATCCATAGGCCCGTCAAAATACAGTAGATGTTTGCTGCCAAATAGAATTGGACCATTCATCTATTAATGAACAATTTATTTTTGTAGTAATTGAGCATTGCAAACTTAATTGTTTAAGTTACCTAATAAAATTTTAAAGAAAACTGTTATTTAAGTCTTTTTTTCGAACTTTAATGTTAGTGGTTCAAATGTCAAAAATCCTTTTATTAGGAAAATGGCAAATTTCTTTATTAATGCAAAAATGACTTGGTTTATCGTTACTGTGACAAACGAAAACACTTTATTTGATGAATCCTTAAAGAAAATTTTAATTAATATCAATCAGGAGAAAAGTTATTGCAAAAATATATGTTGATCACTAGACACATATGTTGATCCCTAGACACTTTTGATGTGTGTACATTATACTGGTAATAGTGTCAATATTCCTCAGTGAAGTCTCTTTGTATTTATTGACAATCAAGACCAATTAATGTACGTCTTTAAACTATTAATAAACGATGTTTTAATGGTAAAATGCACTTAGTCTGCTAGCCACTTTAAGACAGATGTTTTGCATACACTTATCACTTTAAATCTTCCTTTGAGAAAGTGGAAATAACAATACTAGTGCATCACCATCATCAGCTTATCGCAGTACACTGCTGGACATAGGCCTCTCCAATTGCATGGCACTTGGTTTGGTTCTCGACTTCTTGCATCCAACTCCTGCCAGCCATCTTGCGAAACTATAAGAACTATACTTGAAACTTGATAAGTAGATGTATTCTGTGAACCGCATTAAGATTTTCACACAAAAAAAAAAAAAAAAAAAAAAATTGGGGGTCCCCATACTTAGAACTGAAACTGAAAAAAATTATTTTTTTCAAACTCATACGTGTGGGGGTATCTGTGTGTACGTCATAAATGGTAAACCGCAAAAAATACACTATTATTAAAACATCGATCAAAGTTACAACGAACTACAAGAACTTTTATATTTTGTTACTTGCTGCTTCGGAACCCTTCATGGGCGAGTCCGACTCGCACTTGGCCGCTTTTTAAATATTGACAATTCAATAGTGCCTGTAAAATATGTGCCTATTTAAATAAAAAGCTTTTTGACTTTGACTATTAGTGTCAAAAGAGGCAACTAAAGAGCAAACTACGCAAGACAATATCATTTCAAAGAGAAAAGAAACTTGGAAAAAACCCTATACCAACCCATCTGGCCAGCGAGGTATAATATGCCGAAACCTTCTTTCTAAAGAGATGCATCTATCAAGCAGTAGACTGTTATAGAACTTTTGAGTTCTCAAAACTAACACTAACTTTTGAGAACTCAAAAACGAAGGCGAAAGCGGAGCGTCGTTCTCCCACGGTATTCACTGTGGGAGAACCACGCTTCGGCATGAATGGGCCGGCTCGACCGGAGTGATACCACGGCTTCACAGAAAACCGGTGTAAAATAGTGCTTGAGCTGTGTTTCACCGAGTGAGTTTGGATACCGGAGGCCCATACCCCATACCCCCTACCCCTACCTCCCCATTCCCAAGAGGCCGGCAACGCACTTGTGACGCTTCTGGTGCTGCAGGTGTCCATGGGCGGCGGTAATCGCTTACCATCAGGCGATACGTCTGCTCGTTTGCCCGCCTATTCCATAAAAAAAACACAAATTAACTTAACATTTTTATTACATCAACAAAATATGACATTTTTTTAATCAAATATAATGCTTACATAACCTTCTCTATAAAATTTGATTTTATTGATGAAAATCAAATAATATCTGAGATTACTACTGACAAAAGTACTGACTTGAAAAGAAGGATTCATAAGCATAAAATAAATGTTGAAATATTTCATGTACCTTGGAATCTCTACAATATTCTATTAAGTTAATATATTTATATTTGGCAGACATCTTTATTAACGAATATCTCCGAGACTAGACTAGATTTATTCAGAAGAAGTTTTATAACTGTATTAGAATAAAAAAAGCGGCCAAGTGCGAGTCGGACTCGCCTATGAAGGGTTCCGTAGCAGAAAGTAACATAATATAATAGTTCTTGTAGTTCGTTGCAACTTTGATCGATGTTTTAATAATGTATTTTTTTGTGGTTTACGAAATATGACGTATTAAAAAAAACTACTTACTGAATCTCGTTCAAACCAAGTACATCATATTTTTTTAGTTTTAACATTCTCTTATTTTAGAAGTTTGGAAGTGTCTCTCGCGCAAAATATTCAGTTTATTAAAAAAAAAGAAAATAGAAACTTCAATATCATTTTTTTATCCATAGATACTCCACAGGTAGGGCTTTGATGAAAAAAAATTTTTGAGTTTCAGTTCTAAGTATGGGGACCCCCAAAGTTTATTGTATTTTTTTCTATTTATGTGTAGAAATCTAACTGCGGTTCACAGAATACATCTACTTAACAAGTTTCAACAGTATAGTTCTTATAGTTTCGGAAAAAAGTGGCTGTGACATACGGACGGACAGACAGACAGACATGACGAATCTATAAGGGTTAGGTTTTTTGCTATTTGGCAACGGAACCTTAAAAATCTGGAGTGGCCTTCATATTTATTAGATATACGATTTTACAGAGGCGTGAATTTCAGGGCCCTTAATTTTTACGATTCTCATGCTTTTATAACTGACTAGCTGACCCGTGCCCACTTCGTTGGGCGGTAAACAGTTTTTTCTCCGACTTACTTTGCAAATTCAGCTATCACGAAAAAGTCTTTCCACTTATCCGGTTATTATATAGCCTATGTCACTCCCAAATAACGTAGCCTTCTATTGGTAAAATAATTTTTAAAATCAATTCAGTAGATCCAGAGATTACCCCCTACAACGTCACAAACTCACAAACTTTACGTCTTTATATAATATAATAAATAATAAAAATAAATAAATAAAGTGTAGACTACCCATATATATAAGTAAGAAAATATATGAGTAACTGAAACTAAAAATAACTAATTATTTGATGGCTGAGTCTATTAATACGGTTACCGTACGAACAATTTATAATTATTAATACGGGTACTGGATTTGGTACTGTTTTTCTATAGTTTTCGGTTACCGTACGAACAATTTATAATTATTAATACGGGTACTGGTTTTGGTACTGTTTTTCTATAGTTTTTGGTTAACGTATGAACAATTTATAATTATTAATACGGGGTACTGGTTTTGGTATTGTTTTTCTATAGTTTTTTTATATGAATTAAAAAAAAAAAGTTTTCTTTTGTTTTATCACTGTTCTAACCTAACCTAACTTACACATTTAGGACTGATGGGAGGGAGAGGGGGGGTAGATACCCCCTTGAGGGGGGGGTTGCGATTCCTCATAGTTTTTTTTATATGAATTTTTGAAAATTTTAAATTTTCTTTTGTGTGATCACTGTTCTAACCTAACCTAAACTACACATTTAGGGTATCTACCACCCCTCCCGGGTAGGGGAGGGGTGGTAGATACACTGTTAAGTATAGTACGTGTGGTATACTACAAATTGTGTGGTATTAAGTAGCTAATCATCCAATTCATTCTTAATTTAAAAAAATAAATAATAAATGTACGAATAAATATAATTTATTCGTCCAGTACCCGTACAAATAGTCACTTCGTTATTTGATACTATATTCTATTTGTATCATTTCCAATAAAAACTTAGCAAAAAGGCGAAAAGTTTTAACGAGATTCGATAGTGTACAAAAGTCGGACCGTTAACGTATAACCAGTTCGCTTTTGATATTGTCTATGTTCAATATCGTGATAAAATCGAACTTTCTTTTATTTTTGAACAATACTACTTTCTCCCAAAGAATATTACTGTATTAAGTGGTAAAACAGATATTTTTGTATTAGTTCTATTCTTTTATTTAAAATTACAATTGCGAATTTTACTTTATTTTTAAAAAAGCCAAAGGAGCAAGCTTGTCACATAGTAAATAACTATAGGCCACAAATGGATACCTGCAACTTAATTTCTTAGTCCTTGACCGTCAGAATCAGGGGATGATGAGTTTGGGGCTTTGATAAAACTTACTCTGAAAGAAAGAAAGGAAATTTGTCTTGATGCTAATATTCGTAGACCGTAGCATCCCTCTGGTCAAGCCAACTTAATTGAGCCGAAGCATGCCTTGTCTTGTTCTAAATTTCTCCATGAACACGAACAACTGATTGGGAAGCCAGGTTTCTTTTTATCACGGAATAAAATTCATTAACAAATCGACAAGATATCGTACAATGTACATCGACTAACATTGAAATGTTTTTAAATCTGCCTGACGAAACTGATTATATTATCAGCCTACATTGAGACAATTGCCCCAGATGTACCAATATAGATTCCTGACACCGATTTAAATAAGTACGCTACGCAAACAACACATTCCTTGTAGGCTATTAAATAATAATGTAATTGGGTTTCAAGACCTACTACAAATTCATTTATCTATGTTCCTAAAATGGTCTAAAAAGCTATTGGCACCGTTGGGCAGACTGCCATGGTCGTGTCTTGTGATCATACATATAACATTAGGTGTAAAGATTGTAGTGAATTTACAATGGAAGGACGAGAGTCAACAGAAGACTAGATGTTGTTTATAATTAAACATGCATTTATTACATCCAGGTAGCTGAGAGTGCTTTAACTTTTTACTTTATAATAACATTAGTCTGTCTGCCCTGTCTGGGGACTATGGAATGAGAATTTTTAAATGTGCATGCCTGAGTCAGCGCACTTTGCATGCTTCTGACGAGGTAATGTGATTTTACCATTTACTACAAGAGCTATTCGATTTTTCACTGGATTATAATGAAAATTTTACATACTCTTAATGCGTTATGCTCTTTGCCTAAACTTGGCAACGAAAACTTGGTAGCTGTAAACGAATAGAGAGCATCTGCCACCACTACCACAGCTGTGTTAAAGTATAACTTGTCACGCTTAGGACATGAATGTGAAGTTACATTGCATTTTGGTTTTAAAAATGGTATTCCTAAATGAGAATGCTGCGTAACCTGAATTATAGATAGTATTAATAATATATTTGAATAATTATTTAGTCGGTGGTCCCTGAAATAATGACTCTGAGATACCTTCAAATTATGTCTGGTAAAATTTATTTCTTCAAGTCAGTCACGGATTAGTGTACACTAACAAATTTTATCCAAATAAATCCGTATATGTACTAACATTATTATAACAAAGGTTTGCTAGTTCCACCTTCATAATACGTCAATAACGTCTGACGATGTAGTTGTAGCGCTCGAGGTACTCGAGCCTCGAGGGAACCCATTGTTTTGCGAACACAACGCACTAGACGTGATTTCTATTAACATTTCCTTATTTTCTTTGTATGGATTATTACTTGTTGTGTTTCTCTTTCGTCACCAATGCGTGAACTGGTTTATGGAACGCAGTCGTGCCGATGTGTTTGTTTCTTTATCATGATCTTGTTACTCTTTTCGTAAATTTATTTGAGTTTGGCGCCATGAGTTTTCTACCTAAAATGAGGGATCTGTAATGCAATCTTTTATTTGGTTTTTGCTTCATTCTTTTATGGCCGTGCAGGCGCCCGACTTCAACCCTCATTGGAAATGTCATCGTTGTTCTTTCATAGTATTAATCAAGACGCTGCTAACTACCTGCTTAGATTTAGCTTTACTCGTTTTTTTTTTAATATTTTTTAAAATCCTAACTGAATCGATTTATTGCCCCTGAAACCCCTTGTATACTAAATTTCATGACAATCGTTGGAGCCGTTTCCGAGATTCAGATTCGTGCTCGTTTAAATTTTTTCATTTTTTTTTATTTTTTTTTGTAAAGAGCTCTTATTTAAAATAATTATTATATCTAAATTATCTTTAAACAAAGTGAATTTGTGAATATTGTTATTACACTTACAGTCACTATACTGTCTGTATGTTGATTTGAGTGTGTAACCACCTGCCAGCATATTTGCACAACATTCTCACAAGCTAAAACTTTTCAAGTGTCGCTGCTACCCTCATGTCTCAACTTGCTGAAATCCAAGAAGCTCAGAGCAGCTTAGAGGAAAGCTTCTCTAAGAGAATGGCTCAATTAGAAGCACAATTACATACTGGAGGGAACTCAAAAGAAACTGTGGCACGAGTCTCCGAAGAGTTTAGGGCATTCCGAGAGCTGATGTTTAACATGCTGGGTCTGTTGCGCAAGCAGATACATGAATGTGCTAAGATGGTAGATGTCATTGAGACACGCCATCGACGTAAGGCACTTGTATTTCTCGGAGTGCCTGAAGCCATCAATGAGGATTGCAGTAAAACCTTGCTCAGCATACTCAGCCAAAAGATGGGTCTCAAAGATCTTACAAACTCCAGCATCGAGACCTGTCACCGCATCGGCAAGCCATCCAAAGAACGTCATCGTCCACTGTTGGTTAGATTTTCTACAGTGGAGACTCGAGCTACAGTCTGGAAGTTGAAGACCACGCTGAAGGGTTCTGGTGTCTCGGTAAGAGAGTTTCTGACTAGAGTTCGACAGACGGCATTCGGCATGGCCAGGCAACATTTCGGCATGTCGGCCTGCTGGACACATGATGGCACCATAGTCGTCAAGCCTCCTGACAACAGCCGCCATAAAATAACATCATTGAACGAGCTGGAGCCCCTTCTAGCTCAATATCCTAAGGCAAAATCCCCGTCCAAGGCGAGTTCCAGCACTGCCACTAAAACTGCGCGGCGAAATTAACAATTTCTCTTTCCTATTGTCATTACTTGTAACGATCACTCACATTTAGTCTAAGCTAGTATTACTTTAGTTTGTTGAATTCAAAACAGTTTTTATATTGTTTACATTGTGGTTACCTTCAAGTTTTTAGATCTTTCTTAATTTGTGACAGTTCTACTAATATTGTCATCTGTCAGTTAGTTTCCTTTTTTTTTTTTTGTCATTGGGTCTCGTTCAGAAACGTGAATTAATGCTGACTATTTCAGTCTTCTTTTGACTGGTGGCTATTATCTTCTTTTTATTTAGTTTTTATTTGTTATCTAATTCCTTTATCTTTAACTCTTGCTTCAATCACTACAAATACTAATTAAATATTTTTACAATGTTTTAGTTTCACAAACAAATCTGTTTAAAGTGTACCTATTAATTTGATGTGTGCCTGCTGGCGGGTGGTGCTGCTAACTCCATAGCTGCAACTTTTCCATAAATTGCATATTTATTATTAACGTAGAATAGTAATATTTATTATATACTTATAATTGTATATTATTATATTTTTAGTTTTTTTTTTTAGTTTATTTATTTTAGTTACACTTATGAGTGATGACGATGTATTTTTTTCTGCCGATGACACTTCAGAGGATGTTAGTTACAGTTCCCTGACAGCGACGCTGGGTGATCAGTTGCAAGAGATATTTCAGATTCAATCACGTCATCTAAATGTCTGCCACATAAACGCACAAAGTGTCCCCAGCCATTATGATGATTTAACCGATACTTTCTCTGCCAACAACAACGTTCATGCTGTCCTGATTTCGGAGACCTGGCTCAAACCCCACTTATCCTCTACTTCATATGCTCTCCCTGGTTTTGTCCTTATCCGCAACGACCGTTTAGATAAAAGAGGTGGAGGCGTCGCTATTTACCTTCGTAGCTTCTTACCTCATAAAATTGTAGCCTCTTCCTCCTCCGATCTTTCCCCCAGCGCGGAATTCCTCTTCCTCCAGGTTTGTGTCAGGGGAGTAAACGTCATTCTAGGAGTAGTTTACTGCCCCCCAACTGTTAATTATTTCTCCAGTCTGGAAACAGTTCTGGAATCTTTAGGGTCAGAACATTCACATCACGTCATCATGGGAGATTTTAACACTGACCTCCTAGCCTCAACCTCTCCTCGTACACGCAATCTCCTTCAAATCATCCAATCAACTAGCCTCCATGTCCTGCCTCTTCAAGCCACTCACCATAACATTGACCATATGGACACCTGGCTTGATCTAATTCTCACCTCTGCCCCACACCTAGCATCTTCCCACGGCCAACTTTCTGCTCCTGGTTTTTCCCATCACGACTTGATCTTCCTTTTTTACATCTTAAAGCCTCCCAAATCACCTCCTAAGGTTGTACAGATTCGCAGTTTTCAAAGTATGGATATTGAAAAACTACAAGCAGATGCTACAAAGATAGATTGGACTCGCATGGCAATTGCTACTGACGTGGACAACAAAATCGGTATTTTTAATGAGGCCATGGTCAAACTTTATGACGTCCACGCTCCGATCAGGACAGTAAAACTAAAACGTGGCCCCGCACCTTGGATGACGGTGGAGGTGCGAACAGCCATGAGGCGAAGGGACCAATCATTTCTTCGGTTCAAAAGAGATCGCTGCGAAGATAGATGGAATCTCTATAAAGCTGCGAGGAATCGGTGCAATCAGGTGATACGCAACGCTAAACGCCGACATATTCTTCAAAACATTGAGTCTTCTTCTAGTTCCAGTATCTGGAAGTTTCTGGGTACCCTGGGAATTGGTAGAAAACAACATTCCATGTTCAATAAAACAATTGGTTTGAATGATATCAACCGTCATTTCTCATCCACAACCACGCTGGATCTTCAAACCAAACGTCAAACGCTGAACTACATTTCTAGTCTCACCAGTCCTACTACTGACTCATTCAAATTTTCTCCGGTGCTTCCTGAGGATATCAAGAAGATTATCCTATCTATCCATTCTAATGCTATAGGATGTGATGGCATTAGCCGACGTATGATAGTCACCATCTTGGACTGTATTCTTTTAGCAATTACTCATTTAGTAAATTTCTCTCTCGACTCTGGAATCTTTCCTTCTTTGTGGCGCAAGGCTTACGTTATCCCTCTTCCAAAAATCAATAATCCTTCACTCCCTGAACACTTTCGACCGATCTCTATTCTCCCCTTCCTATCTAAAGTGCTCGAGGCCTGTGTCCATAAGCAACTCTCACAATATGTGCATAGAAACCAGCTGTTAAGCCCTCTACAGTCGGGCTTTAGGACCGGTCACAGCACAGTTACCGCTCTCCTTAAAGTGACTGGCGATATAAGGAGGGGCATGGAAGACACTAAAGTCACCGTACTTGTATTAGTTGACTTCTCAAATGCCTTCAATACCGTCAGTCACGAAATCCTTTTAGCCATCCTCGCATATCTTTTGGTTCCTTCAGAAGCACTGGAATGGTTCTCTACTTATCTTCAGGGACGACAGCAGTGTGTCCGTGTTGATGACTCGACATCGAGTTGGTGTGACCTCTATGCTGGCGTCCCTCAAGGCGGCATTCTATCTCCCCTCTTATTCTCAATTTTCATTAACCTCATAACTCAACAACTTCACAGTGCGTATCACCTGTATGCTGATGATTTGCAAGTCTATTCGCAGGCGAGGGTAGAAAACATAACGCAAGCTATCGACGAATTGAACAGGGACTTGGAAGCCATAAAGTTGTGGTCAATGAGATTTGGACTGTCAGTTAACCCCACTAAATGTCAGGTGATCATAGTAGGCAGCAAACGCATTATGAGTAGACTCGACACTGCCTCAGTTCCACCGATTATCTTCAACGGATCAGTTATTTCGTTTAGCACGGTAGTCAAAGATCTTGGCTTACTCATTGACTCGACCCTTGATTGGCGAGCCCAAGTTACTCACGTCAGCCAGAAAGTAACTGGAAATCTGCGAACTCTGTACCGTCTTAAAAACTTCCTGCCTCCTAAAACCAAAACTACTCTCATGCAGTCCTTAATAATCCCTATAATTGACTATGGTGATGTATGTTATTTTGACCTGAATGCAGACCTCCTAAATAAACTAGACCGCCTTCTCAATAACTGCATTCGATACATCTTTAATCTTCGGAAGTATGACCATGTGTCTGCTCTACGTTCCCAATTAAACTGGTTGCCTATTCGCCTGCGCCGCAATCAGAGAGCTCTTACCTCTCTATTTTCTTTTCTCACCTCACCATTCGCCCCCGCATACCTTGCACCGTACTTCCGTTACCTGTGCTCTAACCACGACAGAAATCTTCGCTCAGTTAATAATCTGCTTCTCTCATGTCCCACCCATAACTCTGATTTCGTGAACTCTTCGTTCTTTGTACAGGCTGTATTACTATGGAATGCGCTCCCGCTCGAAGTCAGGATGTCCACAAACCGTCTCACATTTAAAAAGAAAGTACATGAACTCCTTCTCAACGAAATGGCAGAATTATCTAACCGATAATACACATTAAATACTAGTTGTCATAGTGTAAGAATTTAAAGAAATTATGTAAGTGTATAGCTTTATATAACATATTTATATTTATGAGTATTTATGACGTATGTATTGTATTTGTATATATAATTATATATACATGTATTTATCAGTTTTTATATGCAGTAAACTGTTTGACATATATGCACACCTACCTTTTAAAATTTCTACACCACCCTAAGGTTGACTGGTAGAGAATGCCCTGGGCATTAAGTCCGCCGATGTAAAATGAAATTGCATAAAGTTTATAATAAATAAATAATAAAGGTATTAGGATAAGATAAAATTAGTAATAATGCAATCTAAACAACCTTAAAATTAAAAATAAAACTAAAATATTATCATGCTATACTCTTTGCGCTGTAGCATGGTGCGTGACAGTTTCATTAACATTTCGGTTCACTCTTGAAAGTTGCCGCGATTTACAAATTATGACTTAGTATTTCAGCTGTACCACATTCGCAATATATTAAATCATTAATAACTGTAATAAACTAAATTAAACCAACCAGAATGTTCTAGTCTACAAATAAATGCCGCACCATGCTGCATGCAAAGAGTATAGTTAATATCTCGAAATTCTTAAAATTGTTGTTCCTCTTATAGACATCAATATATTTTACAAAAAAAAAAAAACTTTATTATGAATTTTTATTACTTACTAAAGATTAGTCGAAAAACTAGTATAGTATAAAAGGCGAATTGGTATGAAAGTTCATAGATTCATAGAATCCCAATCCCCGTTGCTAGTTATAAACTCCAAAGGACTTTCCCTTGTTAAGTGCCTTGTCAGGATGCTTCCGACTATGGCTTTGATCAGACTCGTTGTCACGTCTTTTTCGGAAGAGGAAATGATAGAGATTTATTCAGCTGTGACGGGAGTGGATCATTTAGAGGCAGGAGGATGGTGTCGTCAACACAAAAGGTTATGAAAAATACGGATATTTTTGGATTTAATATCAGCGGTACTGCACATTCAGTAAAATATATAAAAGTATGTTTACCGTTGGTATAAAAGAAATCTGCAATATTATTTTCGTCAATATATTCAATACTTTTACATTTATTTCACCATACTTTATTCACGTAACAACTTACCGTAATGAGGAAAACTGGAAGAGAATTCTACCAGTATGTGAGCTTAATACTAAGGACCAACTTGTATACTTTGTGTCAAGACGTTTTCTCTGCTTTAATCTGTCTACGAAGGAGTTTTCACTGTTTCACTTTACCTTATTTCGCTTTTAAGTCTATACTAATATTATAAAGCTGTAGAGTTTTTTTGTTTGAACGCGCTAATCTCAGGAACCGCTGGTCGGATTTGAAAAATTCTTTCAGTGTTGGATAGTACATTTATCGAGGACCCCTATAGGTTATATATTATCACGCTAAGACCAATAGGAGCGGAGCACCAATGAAGAATGTTTCAAAAACGGGGAAAAATTGTTACGCTACGGACAATAGGAGACGCAAACGAGGTTGCGTGGGTCAGCTAGTGAAAGATAAAATATATTCAATGCCAATATGAGGTGTTTCAGTATTTTTTTTAAGAAGTAAAGAAATGATTTGAAAAATAAATGTATATCCTCCTAAATAATACCTCATAACCATACTTTATCAGAATATATATCTATATAGACATACATATATATGGATTAAAACAAGCATTTACTGTAAGACAAAGTTACTATAATTGTCATTTTATGAAACATTCATATATACAACAATATAATAATTTTGACTACAAACAAAAGTTAACCTTTGCCGTTTGAATTTATCTTCAGCGCATACTGTTTTGGTGACAATCAACAATTAAATTCTTATCTTTCGTTTACAAAGAATACAAGCAACCGAATATATTGTCATTTACCAAACATTTTGTCTTTGCACCTAAGAATTCAACCTTCTCATGATCACATATCATTAAAATACCCAAGAAGTTTGCTGATCCAAGATGAACGAATAAACTCTAGGATATCATTCAAACTCTTTATTAAATATTCATATGTCTTATCACAACTTCCGTCTTCGTTTTCGTTCGCAATGCGAGCTATGATTTTTCTTCAGAAATTAGTCCATGAATTATAGATGAAAAAAGTCTAACAATTGATAATAAATTATACCTACTATTTCTCTTATTACCGATACATGTTCTCCTATTATAGTGCCAAATATTTGTTTCTTATTTTTTGAACATTTGTGATAATTTGCTTAAAAAGTTTCAAGTTTTCAAAGTAGGCCACGCTGATTTCAGCACGAACGGGCCGGCTCGACCGGGGCGGTACTATCCTCGCACAGAAAATCCACGTAAAATGACGGCGATCGTGTTGTCGTGTTTCGTTGAAATGTGCGAGACCGGAGGCCCAATGATGCAGAAGCATCACTAGCCCGCCATGGTGCGGGTCACCATGCTGCATTGTCTGCATTCGCAGTGTGGTGACCACCACTCTTGGATTCTACTTATGCTTTCCATCAGGCAGAGTAGTCATTTTGGCAACGCCAAACATAAAAAAAAGTCCTTTCGCCCACATTCGTAACTGATTTTTCGTAACCAGCAACGAACATGGAATCAATTTCTTGGTTAGTAATAAGCTATAAAAACAGAATCATATTTCTGTTTTTGTAAATGGTTTCATAACCAGCTATCTAAATGGAATCAATTTTCTTAGTTCATAACTGGTTACCCAAAAATAATTGCATTACGCAAAATCAGTTAAGGACGTGGACGAAAGTAAAAATATATACCTTTCACTCCTACCAAGATGTTCGACAACTAGCTATCAGTCCTGTCTAACTGTCCTGTGTTAGCGTTAAACGAATAGAGGTACATTTTTGATTGGTCAAGCACCTCGTACTTAAAAATACTAATAAAAAAGCAGCCAAATACGAGTCGGACTCGCCCATGAAGCCATAGCAGCAAGTAACATAATATAATTTATTTTATATTTTTATGTTTGTGTTGATTGAATAAAAGGTAAATTGCAGTTTACGATTTTTGACGTATTAAAAAAAAACTACTTACTAGATTTCGTTCAAACCAATTTTCGGTAGAAGTTTAGGTACATGGTAATGTACATCATATATTTTTTTTAGTTTTATCATTCTCATATTTTAGAAGTTACAGGGGGGGGAGGGCACATTTTGCCACTTTGGAAGTGTCTCTCGCGCAAACTATTCAGTTTTTTTTTTAATACGTCATAAATGGTAAACTGCAAAAAAAAAACACTATTATTAAAACATCGATCAAAGTTACAACGAACTACAAGAACTTTTGTATTATGTTACTTGCTACTTCGGAACCCTTATAGGCGAGTCCGACTCGCACTTGGCCGTTTTTTTTTGCCTTTGCCACGGAACCCTAAAAACGTGTATCATATTACCATTTAAAAGTCGTCTCATATTTAGGTCATATTCGTATGAACGTTAACGGTCTGATAATTTCGAACAGTCCTGTAAACATCCAGTACAGGAAACCGAATTCCCACTAAATCGCCATAACAAATGGCCTATTGAGGATTGCAATAATTGGTCGGCACACATTGCCAATGGTGTAATTAACACTATTGGAAGGCCTAAACACAGATTTAGTCCCTTTTGTTAAATACATTAATAATAGGTATTTACCTATGAAATTGCCGTTTTGTATGCAATAACTGAAAGTACTTATTTATTCAAACTTTTTTATTTCTATTATTCGAAGTAATCACCCATGCAATCGACGCATCTTTGCCAATGCATTGGCAGTTTATTGATGCCCTTCTTGTAAAAATCAGCTGGACGGGAGGCAACAAACTCTTCAAAGGCATTTTGTACTGCCTCTCGGGAATTGAATTTTTTACCCACTAAAAAGTTGTCTAAATTTTGGAAAAAGTAATAGTCGGTAGGTGCAAGGTCTGGTGAGTATGGCGGATGAGGGAGAGCTTCCAACCCCAGCTCTTGCAGCTTGGAGACTGTCTGAACTGACAACATCATTTGGTACAGTTTGGTACCAGACCTTGCACCTACCGACTATTATTTTTTCCAAAATTTAGACAACTTTTTAGTGGGTAAAAAATTCAATTCCCGAGAGGCAGTACAAAATGCCTTTGAAGCGTTTGTTGCCTCCCGTCCAGCTGATTTTTACAAGAAGGGCATCAATAAACTGCCAATGCGTTGGCAAAGATGCGTCAATTGCATGGGTGATTACTTCGAATAACAGAAATAAAAAAGTTTGAAAAAATAAGTACTTTCACTTATTGCATACAAAACGGCAATTTCATAGGTAAAGACCTATTATAATTTGTAAACGTAGGTATATAATAGATATGTACTGATGAAAAGACCTTTGTACTATTTTTGAAAGGTATTTTCTTTTTTAACCCCCGACGGAAAAAGAGGGGTGTTATAAGTTTGACGTGTCTGTCTGTCTGTGGCACCGTAGCTCGCGAACGGATGAAGCGATTTCAATTTAGTTTTTTTGTATGAAAGGTGAGTTACGTGCGAGTGTTCTTAGACATGTTTCATGAAAATCGGATGACTCGTTTAAGAGTTGGTTTAAGGGGATGAAAGTGAGTGCTTGAGTAGGGGGTTTTTTAAATTTTGAATTTTAGCTTGACTAACCTTGATGTGCTCAAGCGTTGATAATGTTATTCAAGTTAAAAGAGTTGTTACTGTTTCAGATACAAAATATAATGCAAGGTTCTCAGTTGATCGCTATTTGGATTTGATTTTAGATTAGCTGTTATTTACCACCCCAACGATGGCTATGATTCCAAAATCGATACGAAACAATGGTTTTTATTGACCCTTTAACTTATAAAAAATCTAAATAACTAATATAGCATACATTCCATTGCAAGATATTACGGACAGAACCAATCTGTCTCAGTGTAGGACAATACTGCACCAAATAATTACTAAGTTAAATAAATTTTTAACCGACTTCCAAAAGGAGGAGGTTCTCAATTTCATCGGTTTTTTTTTTTTTTTTTAAATGTATGTACATCGATTACTCCGTCAATTGTGGACCGATTTTGAAAATTATTTTTGTATTCGAAAGGGTATGCTCCCCATGTGGTCCAGTGGCCTCCATATCAGGATCTGATGATGTGATCCTAAGGAAATCGAAGGAAACCCTCAAATTTACGTGAGCGCCTGCAATGAAGTTACGAGCAATTGTCTGCCTGCCTATATATTCTGTAGAAATCATTTAATTTTCAATGAAATGATGATGAGAGACTTGAGAAAGACTAAAAAGCGAAAAAAAAAAACTTCGTTTAAAAAAATCGACTTCAAAAACTAAAAAGTATAAAATAACTTAATTTGTATGAGCTACCTATTCATAGGTTTGAAGTCGGTTTCAAGCCAAAATGTAATAGTAGGTACCGCACTCGCCGCGCGTGACCTTGAGCGGGATAGCTGCTCTTCACGTTGAACAAAACAACCGAAGCGTCGGTGACGTCGTTGATGTTCGTCTCGAAATATACCGAGTGTGGTACCTACTATTACATTTGGCTTGGCACTGACTTCAAACCTATGAATAGGTAGCTCATACAAATTAAGTTATTTTATACTTTTTAGTTTTTGAAGTCGGTTTTTTTAAACGAAGTTTTTTTTTAATCTGTAATAGATTTACTTAGCATGAGCTGTTTCAAATCATTCAAAATATTCTCACGGTTAATAAATCGATTAAAACTTTAACAGAAAGACTTGTATGTCCTTTGAATAAAACATTATTTCCTATAGAAACACACGTTTTTTAAGCTTTATAAATGTAACTTTTCTACTCAGCGTAATACTCGTATTTTTTTCGTTAAAATTTTTGCCTTTCGTCGAAAATATATTAATGAAGCCTTACAAATAAACCGATCGCTGTAACATTATTCAGGTGTATTAATATTGACGAAGGCTGTACATTAAAGGAATTCTTTTTCTTTTAATGTTTCTTTGCTGTTCTAAAGCAAATACTTTTTAATGGAAATCATATAACAAAAGAAGCATAAATAAATGGAAAGCATTGTAATCTCTATTCAGTTAATTCAAGGAACTTTTTTGAAAAAGGAGTAATCGATATTTAAGTGCCGACAATCGAGAGTATAAATTACAGACGGTATTTAAAGGTTTTTTTTTGTCTGAAAAAACCTTTAACCTTTTCGTACAATATCAAAGTTTGATCAAACTGCAAAAAATCAAGATACAGACCATCGTACTTATTTTACTCTCGTATGTTTGAATAATTCTTTACTATCAATAATATCGCATATATTCATCTGGTCATCATCAGCCCGTTTCAGTCAACTGCTGGATAGTCTGCTGGCTAGTCGCTCTCTTAGTCACCTTTCACGACACTCCTGTGACGAATAGGGTTGATGACACTTCGATTTCATAATCGGTAATATTGTAGAATATTGCCGTCAAAATAGCTATTACATAGTCAAAGTAAGGGTTACATTCAATATGAAGCTTACTGCTAGTAGCTAGCATTAACACGGTATAAGGGTGGACGTGCTATTGACGTGACAGAAACCGCACATGAATTCATTTATACAAAACTATGGCAGAAATATTTTAGCGTGTTCTAACTGGAGCAGGACCAAGCACAAGCCCGCGTACATATATTATCAATTATTCTTTCCTATTTACATATTATAAGCCAGGGACCATGTTCATTAATATAGAATTCCGTGATTGATGGACAACATTTTTATATGACAAAAAATTGATAAAAAGCACCAGGCCCAACAGACACTAACGGCATTCTGTGATCGATGAGTTTACACACTAACAAAATATATGTGTTAATGTATGTACAGATTTACGCAAGTCGTCCCATCATCTGGTCAGAGGGCTTACCACAGTACGTTTGCCAAGACACAGTCTCCACTCCAGAACACACTTGCTCCAGCAGTTATCGGTTTGCGACATATGTGACCAGCCCATTGCCATTTCGACCTACAAACTTTCGGAGCTATGACGGTTACCTTGGTTTTCAGAATGATCACTTTGTAGAATAATATTTATTAAACTAACACAAAGGTACAGTTAACACTTGTATTTTCACAAAGTGAAGATTATGCAAAATTTTTCACGACATGTCTGTATAGAGTGACACTCTAAGATTCTAAGTGGTAAGTGACTGAAAATCAACGTAAAATGACAGCTTTCGTGCTGTCGTGTTTCGTTGGTGAGTGCGAGACCGGAGGCCCAATGATGGAGAAGCATCACTAGAACTGTGGGTCACCATGTTGCATTGTCTACATTCGCAGTGAGTATGGTGACCACCACTATTGAAGTCTGCTTATGCTTTCCATCAGGCAGAGTAGAGTCATTTCTGGCAGGGCCAAACATAAAAAAAAGTAACGTCCAACTGTCGGTCACTAAATTTCTCTTTGCTGTCGCTATTTCGGCTAATGAGGTACCGTAGTTCAAAACTTCCTTTCTAAGGAAAGATCTATGTCCAGCAGTGGACTATTGAAGGTCAAGTAAGTATTGAAGAAGTAATCAAATATTTCCCCATTTGTTTACTTGTTCAATTTAGCTGAACTCCGTCTACACATTAGGGACAGTAACAAAACCGATGGTGACAAAATTGTAGGGCATAGTTTAGACGTGGCCTCGAATGAGAAATTAATTAAACCTGAAAAGCTGAATGCTATTACTGTATTGATTGTAACAAACGCTACTTTAAATTCCTAAGAAAAAAACCTTGATATAAAAGAAAGTTGGTAATCGATTTTTTATTGAAACTTATTTCTAAAAGTCGATCGCAATAACCACACGTACACAATATTCTTAAATGCGCAGTTTTTGCTAAAGCTTGCAATAACCGTAATAGTTTTTACGCTTGCTTAAAAAGTTTATATTATTCCTCGGTCTTGCAAATTTGTATTTATTTTCTTACTTTTAAATATGTTGTAGAAGAATTAAAAGCAAACACACCAATACAATACCGTTATCTACGTTTTTCTTGACAACCGATTTGCTCCTTTAGATAGTACCTACTTCATTATTTAGAAAATAGCGCTTGGAGATCACCTTTATGAATCACTCTCACTTCATCTTACCAATTTTAAACTTATCCATTTTGTTAGCTTATGATGTTATTGCCTATTGTTAGCTTATTATGTTATGATGTTATTGGCAATTATGTATTATGTAACAAAAACTAATATTCTACACAATAGGATCTAATATAAGTACCTACTAAGAGATTTTCTGTTAAATTACAGAAGAATAAGAATAATTTTATGTTGACATGTTGTGTTACGTTTTTGTTCAGAATTCGCAAAGATTTTTGTATTCCTTAGCTCCCCAAGATTCCGCATTCTTGCTCGTCAATAGGGTTACGGGTTTCACATGTCAACTGCACCCGTTTAGAATAAATATTAACATATTGTCCCTTGTATGTTATGGATACAACGTTCAAATATTTTTCTTTAGTGTCAATATCTATAAAGTTCCCTAGATTTCCACGCAGGACGAAAAATTAGGTGATAAGCTAAAATTACACTCAAATATTGTTTCATCAAACAACATTTTTTCGTTGATGCTTGACTCTTACTGGCTGTAACTTGCTGTTACATTGCTAATAGTTTTCCTCGATAAATGGTCTATTCGAAACTAGTAGAACTTATCAATTCGAACCATTCATATCGTGGTCTTAAGAGGCAATTAAATGAACAAAATACGCAGGATAACAGCACTACAGAGAGAAGAAAAACTCTACACAAACCAACTTGTCTGGTCAAAGTAGTATACTATACTTTTAGCTGTAGCATGTGTTTAATATAATTTACTAAAGTTATTAATGATTTAATATATTGCGAATGTGGTACAGCTGAAATACTAAGTCATAATTTGTAAATCGCGGCAACTTTCAAGAGTTATACGAAATGTTACTGAACCATGCCACGCACCATGCTAATGCTACAGCGCAAAGAGACCAAAACCTCTTTTCTAAGTAGAGACTTGTCTTCCAGTGAACTCTTAACAGCTGTTTATTAAATTTATCATCATCATCAACAGCCTTCAACAGCTTGTTGGACATAGGTCTCTCCTTAGAAAGGAGGTTTTAGCCTACTAAACAATACTGCTCAGACGGGTTGGTTATACCAACCCGTCTGGCCAGTAAAGCCTTGCCAAAGCCAAAATTGGTTTCAAGTTTTCCTTCTCTTTGCAGTGATGTCGTCTTGCGTAGTTTTCTTCCTTAGTCGCCTCTAACGACACCCATGGGATGGATAGGGGTGGTGATACTCCGTAT
This sequence comes from Diaphora mendica, assembly GCA_949125395.1. NCBI lineage: Eukaryota > Metazoa > Arthropoda > Insecta > Lepidoptera > Erebidae > Diaphora > Diaphora mendica. Next base: position 24,784,280 of record OX421320.1, read on the forward strand.
TCTTAATCTGTCACCACACGGACTTAATTACTTTATTAAATTAAATAACAATATTTTTTACTTATTGTTCACAGTTCCTGGCACTGTTGGAGCGAAATGTCGTGGCCAACACAACTATACAACACAGACAAATGACGTTGTTCGCACCCACCAATGAAGCGTTCCAACGGTACAATGGGGAGATGGACGATTCTTTAGTCCTCTATCATATGAGTAAGTTAAGCTGAACAAATTATCAATTAGGTTTAAGATTGAGCGAACAATTTAATTGTTTTTATTTATTTATTCAAGGATGTCACAACGAAGTAATACAGAAAAACAAAACAAACTTAATTAGTAGAATTACAAGTTATGTGCTTTCTCACTTAAAGGAGACCACATCATGCACAAGAAAGTTCACACAAATATAAAAATAGGAATACAATAATTTTTTTATGTAATAAAAGTGTAAATTGACACTCTTACAAAAAAAAAATAAAAAAAAAATTACAAACTTAAAAATATGTAAGTGACAAATGAGATCTGTAGTTAACATTTTTTGTTGTTGTTTTCTTTAAGATTACCGAAAGTACTACTTTGTAGTCAAAGAATTGCTTTAAAAAAGTTAATAAACATTTCAGAAGAAACTATAAAACTGGCTTTAAACGTAAAACAATAATATGACACATAACACAAGCTAAAATTCAAAATTTAAAAAACCCCCTACTCAAGCACTCACTTTCACCACCATAAGGCCGCGTACTCGAACTCAGCGGGAGCGGGGCGGGCGCGGGAGCGGAGCGGGCGCGGAGCGGCAGCGGCACGTTCAAATGTATGGATTTATATGGGAGTGTTTTCGAACACAGCGGAGCGGCAGCGGAGCGGGAGCGGGCGACGAGCGGGTGACGAGCGGCGGACGAGCGGTGCGTATAGAGGTATTATAGATAGAGTAGGGAAGACATATGACTGCCGGTAAGCGGAAACGTCCGACGATTAGAAAGAGAGAGAAGATCGCGGTACCCCATCTGTCTTTCTCTACTGACGCATGCGCAGTAAAGGACTGCTTGTTATTATGATAACCTCGAATAATAAAATAAAATTAACTCGAAAATCTTCTAAATATATAAAAGAGGAAGGTGACTGATATAGAGAGAGATCAACGCACAGCTCAAACCGCTGAACCTAGAATCTTGAAATTTTGCGTGTAAGTTCTTAATGCAACATAAGTGAGCAATAAGAAAGGAATTTTTGAAATTCCACCCCTAAGGGGGTAAATCAGGGGATGAAAGTCTGCATGAGCGAAGCCGTGTGTAAAAGCTAGTACCTTATAAAGTTGTTTGAAGTAATAAAATATAGGTACACACAGACAGGTAGGTACCGCGATCGTCTTTCTCTTTCTAACCGAGGAACAGCTGGAGGCCTGGTTCCCCTCCCTGGGTCCGTAATTTTACTGCGAAAGTCACATGTTCGATGAATGGAAAGTCGTCTGAACGTTACTTCGAATACTTTTTACCAATAAACTCTTCTTCTACTGAACGATGATTCATCGAATATTTTTGAATCGAATTAATGTTTTTTCGAATAAGTTTAAAATGAAAATAAAAGTATAAAGAAAACATGTGTGGTGTATTCTTTCATACAAAATCAAGAAAATCTAATAACTTTTAGATATCATACGTTCCTTCCGTACATTAAAATTTAAAAACATGAAATTTGACAATAACCTGCTAGTAAAATATAATAATGAGAAGCACCTAGGTTACTTGTCAACGCTAGATAAATATTATGTTTGCATTTAGATTGCCGTAGGCAGGCTTTTTATAAGCAGATATACTAAATGCAATCAAAAAAGTGTTATAGCCAAATTTCATGTTTCTAAATTTTAATGTTCCGTACACTAAAGTTTAGAACGGGAGGAACGTAGGTTTTTTTTTTAAACTGTTCGCACACCCCATTTTTTCTTTACATTTTTATTTCAGTTATTTAACTATATGATAATATTATATATTACTCATTATAATTTATAATATTTAATTAGTAGGTTAAATAAAGTGATATTGAAATGTTTCATTCTTCTAAATTTTAAAGTACGGAAGGAACGTATGACATCTCAAAGTTATTAGACTTCCTCGATTATGTATGAAATAATACACCACACATGTTTTCTTTCTAGAAGAAGAGCTTATCGGTAAAAAGTATTCGAAGTAACGTTCAGACGACTTTCCATTCATCGAACATATATTATGACTCGCACGGCTCCTCTGCTCTATCTATAATATCTCTATGGCGGTGCGCACCAGTGTCGCGGTGTCAGCTAGGGATGGAATAAAATAGCAATCACCTGTGATTATTGATTTTTAATTTTGTCAAGTTTGTGATTTTTCCAAATTTATTTACTTATTAAAATAACAATTTTAATAGTTAATTAAATAAACATTTTATCCATCTTTATTACTTGCAATATTGTTCGAATGGTTGTTTTTTTTTTGTTTTTCATTTTATTTTGATAGAAACGCAAATATTACAAAAAATATATTTAAATTCTATGTATAATATGTATGTATTTACAAAAAAAAGTATTTATGTATTTATATTAGTTATCTAGTACCCATAACACAAGCTCTGCTTAGCTTGGGACTAGATGGCGTTGTGTGTTAGATGTCCGAAAATATTTATATTTTTATTTGACGAGCGAGCGACGAGCGTGTGACGAGCGGCATACGAGCGGGCGCATCAATCTTAGACAAAGTATTACATAGACTTGACACAATTTTGTAATTAACCGACCAAATTGTAACCAGGTTTGTTGAACGTTTGGAACATTAATAAGGGAGAATGGGCTTTAACCTGGCAACGTTAATATTTGATGTACTTGGTTTCTATTCCTTACGGGTGTACGCATATGTCAAGTCTACGTAATACTTTGTCTAAGGCACGAATGTAGCGGGGTCATATAGGGATGTAATAAAATAGCAATCACCCGTGATTAATGATTGTAATTTTGTCATTGTTGTGATTTTTGCAAGTTCATTTAATTATTAATATTTTATATTTTATTTATTTGTTGTTATCAAAACATTTTAATCATCTTTATAACTTGTTAATTTGTTCGCTTTTTTTATGTTATTTTTTTTTCATTGTACCCCCTGTTATTTTCTATAATGATCGAGTATAGTAACCTAATACCCCTCTTACTTTTCAATGTAAATTATTGTGTTTACAATTACGACTAATCAAGATTTTTTTAAGGTTATCAGGCTTGGGTTGTACGATTTTAGAAAAATAAATTTAATATACTAATTTATGACGCTATTAAATATGTTGATATTATGATTGTATAAAATATTATCAAACATTAATCGTTTTCACTAATTATTTAAAATCACTAATCATATTTTTTGTGAGATCTGTCATCCGTATCAAGTTAATTTTACGAGGTATTGTTTCTTATAACACATCACTAAACCGCTCTAGCGCCCGCTCCTAGCCCGCTGGTTTCGAAAACGGGTTAGCGGCCCCGCTCCGCTCCCGCTGCCGCTCCGCTCCCGCTCCGCTGTCCGCTGAGTTCGAAAACGCGGCCTAACTTTTAAACGACTCAACCGATTTTAATGAAACATATCTAAGAACACTCGCACGTAACTCACCTTTCATACAAAAAAACTAAATTGCAATCGCTTTATCCGTTCGCGAGCTACGGTAACACAGACAGACAGACACGTCAAACTTATAACACCCCTCTTTTTCCGTCGGGCGTTAAAAATGTATGACTTTTGATGATAACAGCACTAACTTTTGCCCGCAGCTTCGCCCGCGTGTTTGTCGGCCCTCGATAAAGAGTAGCCTTTGTCCTTCCTCAAGAATCAAAGTATCTCTATGATAAATTTAATTAAAATCAGTGCATGAGTTTGTGAGTGAAAGCATGACAGACAGACAGATAGAGTTACTTTCAATAATATAATTATAGTTTAATAACATATTGAGGCACTAGATACCTTTTTGTCTGTTAAAAGTGGGTTCAATATAAAAATAATAATAATCATATATTATTTAAGAATATGCAGACGAATTTTAAATATATCCACATATATCAGTGAAGATACCAATCGAACATAAAACCCCCTTTCTTGATCAAAATTGTTCGAACAGTAAATGGTTACCCTTTATAAAATCGAACTACATTATGAAACTTTTAATAAATCTAAAACGTTTTATCCCGAATTCAGATTTAAGCCATTTAATCGTTAATACAGGGTATTATATAACCACTTCGACCAAAGAATAATAGTCTCTAAAACTGTACGAGATTTTGAATAAAAGGGAAATTGCTATAGTGAGCTCATTGACGCAACAAAATACGAAAGCTCAGATTAATGATAAGATCAGAATGTATACTTTCGTTACAAATAAATAGAGTTCAGTATTGATCGACTTTTAATACGCAATACGCGTTCTAGTATTCTAAAGTAATTTTTAAAATGATTACGATTGCCAATTTTCGTAAAGACGCTTTAGATGTCGTTTATCTAAGCGCTTTTAAATATATTTATCTTAAAATATTACTTTGATAACTTAGAAACAAAAATACTGTAGTAGGTAAAAAATAATAATTATCAACGTAATTATTAAGGTAGTTATTGAACACATTATACCACAGAATAAATAATAGTACTTACGTACAGAAGTTCCACTGTCGAACAAAAGTCAAGATTAGGCATAAAAAATTTACAACTCTGTGACCTCGCAAGCGACTACCTACAAACATAATAATTAGTTCGTTTCGTAGTCATTTTTCGAAGTAAGTACACGTAATATTCAACTTGTTTACGCACGACGCGACGCGGCTAGCGTGCGCAGCGTGCGAGCCGAGCGCCGAGTGGCAACCATTGCCTAGTAGTCCTTCTCGGAAGGCGCTCGGCGGAACATACCTTAACTGAGAAGTGAAACCCCCCTGATTATACTAGCGAAGGATTTTTATTGCTTCAATACTAGTTAAATCAAGCACGCATATAATATAGCAATTTATATATGTGCAGTTTAATATATTTTCATTTTTAAGTTACCAATGACAAAATAAGTAATTAGACTACGAGGAAAATTAACGAATGTACATATTCGTGGATTAACTGCCTTAAAAATACAGGGAAAATGTATTTCCAAGAAAATATTATTTACTGTCAGTTATGTAAAATATTTTCCTTCTTCATTATACATTATTCATACAGTGGCTAGCCTATCGTGATTATAACAGAAAGCTAATTAAAATTCGGGAAGATTTTTGACGGGTAATGGACCAAAATTACAAGAGGTAGGTAACGTTTTTCACGGCAGTTGATTTGTTTGTGTACGTTGTATATAATAATGAATTGTTTAATTATAGTATGAAGATGATAAACGTGAATAGGGATGTTATCTGAGGTGTAACTGCCAAATAATTGAGGAATAAACACCGTACAAATGTTAATAAAAGAACACCGTATAAATGTAAATAAATATTTGAAACATTTGACATACACAAACTCATCTGGTTTCGAACAAACGAGCTTGTACTATGACTGCTTGCTAGATTGGCTATCATTTACACTTCATCGTCATCATCTTCCTAGCCTTTATTATTCCCAAGATTTGGGGTCGGCTACTAGTTCAACCGGTTTTACCTAAATATCAGTTTTTACACGGAGCGACTGGCATCGGACCTTCGCAATCCTGAGGGCGAACTGAATTTGAAGGTTGAACTAGTTGCGCTGGGAGGGGTCTGGATGTTTTAATAATAGCAGTTCCCGGATCCCCCCCTTCTCAGGCGCAGAGTGGCACACCGTATGGTTTTAGTCGGTTCGATTCCGACACACGGCCCCGCCGCAAACCCCGGCGGGGTGACGGCCCGAGGGGGGCACTGACTTCCCAATAACGATTGCCGACGACTTAACGTGCCCTCCAAGGCACGGGCGGAAAACACCGCCATCTTCCATACTCCGGGCTGCTATTAAGAAATTTCTTGTAAGGAAAACCCAACAGCAATCCGTTCCGGGAATCGAACCCGAGACCTCTTGATCTGCAGTCGCTTACGCTAACCTCTAGACCAACGAGACAGTCAATGTTTTAAATACTTGTAACTTCATTTTCATCAACCTTTTAATAATTTACTGCTGGACATTACCTTATCTTGGGAAACCCCTACTGTTCCACGCTGGTCAGACGGGTCGGTATGAGGTTTGTTTCTTTTCTTTGGCCCTGCCAAAATGACTACGCTGTCTGGTGGAAAGCATAAGCAGAATCCAAGAGTGGTAGTCACCATGCTCATTGCTCGTGCAGACAATGCAACAATGCAGCATGATGACTCGCACCATGGCGGCCTAGTGATGCTTCTGCATCATTGGGCCTCCGGCCTCGCACTCATTTTCCTTTCCTTTCCTTTGCAGTGATGTTGTCCTACGTAGTTTGCTACCTTAGTCGACTCTTACCCACTCTAACCATTTGGCCGCAGACAAACTCTTACCAATGGGATGAATAGGTTTGGTGAAACTCCGTATTCCTGATCAGTCACCACACAGAACATGGATTTGTAACTTGGACTATAGCTTTTTTCATATAGAATAGGGGGCAAACGAGCAGACGTATCGCCTGATGGTAAGCGATTACCGCCGTCCATGGACACCCGCAACACCAGAGGCGTCACAAGTGCGTTGCCGGCCTTTGGGGGATGGGGAAGGGAATGGTGGGAGGGGTTGGGGTATGGACCTCCGGTTTCCTCACTCACTCGGTAAAACACAGCGCAAGCGCTGTTTCACACCGATTTTCTGTGTGGGCGGTGGTATCACTCCGGTCGTGCCGGCAAATGCATTCCGAAGCGTGGCTCTCCCACGGTAGCTGTTCTAAAACTTACTATTAAGTTATGAATGAACTGTGATGGTTTACGTTTAATACGACTCTACTTCATTCTATATCCATATATTCCACTTGAAATAAGACACAATATCAGAGTTATATAAAGAAAATTCAAGAAATCTATTTCGGACGAAGAAAAAGCCTTACGGAACTAAGCCGCAGACAAACTTCATATTACAATAAAATGATTAATGTAATTCAGTGTGGTTGCACTACATTATCAACACTGTATCCGAAAACAAATTCGCTGTTTTCACATAGGTATTGAACTATAAATACATAACACGTCTACCTATCTAAATTAGTCTAACAATGTTACTGCAGTAAATGTCCAGTTTTGTCTAATTTATAATTCTCCCCGGAGAGGATAAATTTATAATTGCAACATGAGCAAATTGAAAACACGAGAGATGAAATTGTTATCTAAATAAACAGCTTGAACGTTCACAGAACATGTGAACAGAACAGACATGTATCATGAACAAATGCAAAGAGAAAAAAAAATTGGCAGTCATAAGGACTGACAATAGAATTAAAAACTTATAACTTAGAACGTTATTTGTAAAAGTAATGTGTAAAATTAGAAATTTTATAACATTTACATTACAATTATCAATATCAAACATTAGCACGTCGGTGACGCGAAACCATAAAATTTTCCCCTACTAAAAGTCTTCAACGCGGCTAAAGAAGGTTTCACTTCAATAATTTGAAGAAGCTTTAAGGTCATGTAATTTGTATAAATTTAAATGAAAATGCTGGAATGTTGATAATAATAATCCATACTTATATTATAAATGCGAAAGTAACTCTGTAAGTAACTCTCTCCTGCTTTCACGGCCAAACCGCTGCACCGATTTCAATGAAATTAGGCGTGGAAATACTTCGATTCTTGAGGAAGCACATATGCTACTTTTTGCTGTGATAACTGACTAACACGCGGGCGGAGCCATGCGTAAAAGCTAGAAGGTAATAAGAAAAGGTAAAGGGTATCGCGGAGGAAAACTCATTGCTTAAAACATAATAAACTATGAGTTTCAGGTCAGAGTTGGAGTTAAATTTTACTGTAAAATACTAAATCTAAATGTGAAAAGTAGTTTTCTCAAGCTAGATATTACCGAAATGCATATTTTACCTTTTTTTATTAAGAAACCCTTTGAGAATCTTTTTGTGGTACATTTTTTCAAGATACTTTTTTAAAAGTATGTTAATGTGCGCGGATCTGGATAAACCAAGTTTGACCTTGTACTTTGTTACATATAATAATAATTTATACAAAGCGCATAAAGCATTGCTTCAAGATTATGTGTTCACTCGATTATTCGAGATTGATAGTTAAATGCAGTGCGGGCACTTCCACCGTGCTTTACACACACACACACACACACACAGTAAGCAGTCGAATTTATAATTGGTCGATGGTTTAATTAAATAGGTACCAAGCAATCGTGAATAATCAAATAGCTTTTTACTGATTGTATAATCAAACTACCAAATAACTAAAAATCGCCAGTTCCCGGTTCGCCTAATAGTTACCAAATAAACTAGCTGTAAACCATCGTTTCGACCGCTTCACTAACAGAGGTGAAATATTTAAACACATCACTGCGTTATCAATTCATCAACCAGAAAGGTAAATAACCCTGAGGTTAACCAATTTGCTGAAATAGGCTTTTGGAACTATGTGAGTTCTTCATAAATGTATGTATAATAAGGTGTGTACCTACTTTAGTAACTTCATTCCGGAATGATTATAGTTTTATGAATTTGTCAGTTGCCCTCTTTAAATACTTTTAGAATATATATATCTTATACTAGATCAATAATAGACTCATTTCCGTCAACAAAGGCATTTTTCAGAACTTTGGAAATTTCACCTTCCACTTTTCCTTTTTTTTGTTACAATTTTATCAACATGCGATAGAAACCTAATAAAACCTGATAAGCAGTAATTAAATGTTATGATGATAATTGATAATAGACAGTATTTAATTATATGTTCAATTTCAGTCTTTAAGTAAGTCAATCACTCAGATATTACTAACTTTTAATTTTAGGGTACTTATAGCAAGACGCTAAAAGCTATTTAATCACTTTAATATTTGTTACATTATCATCGGGCCATTGCAGTTCACTGCTGAACATAAGTCGCACCTATTGCACTTTATTACACTTTACCAATTTATGTTTATTACAAATCATATGACCAACGTTATCGATTTTCTTAACCTCTTGACCGAACTACTCATAGGCCAAACAGATAAATCAATGACGACTTTATTTCATACTGTATTTACAAATTACGTTATTTTAAATTATACAAGGTGGGCCAAAACAAGTCATCCGATGTTGTTTGGCTCTCATTTTTTTTCTAAATGAAAACCTTCGATTCTGTTTTTTGATTATGTTTATTTGAACCTTTAGAATTTTATTAGTCAAGTCAAGAAGATGATATCGGCCAAATGGGCGGCGTCACAATTGATTGCTATACGGGCTCGTTTTATGGCATTTTTCATCACTTCGGCGAGAACTTCGGGCGACAGATTCGACTTTGAGCGGGTGTAATGGCTCCTCGTGCATCACTCGTGGATTTTCGGTGCACCAGAAGCGATAGTTTTGCTTGTTCACGTACCAGCTGAGGTGGAAAAGAGCCTCATCGCTCATTATGATTTTGGTCGAAAAATCATCCACTTCGTCCTTGAGATTGAGGATGGCTTGGTCGTAGGTTACACGCCTTTGGCGGTCGACAGGCAGCAGCTGATGCACGGACTGGATTTTGTACGGGAACATGCGCAGGTCTTTGACCAAAATTCGCCTTAGGGACGACCGGCTGATGGCTAATTACGAGGCACGGTGTCTGGTCCATGTTTCTGGCGACAGCTCGACATCCTCGGCAACAGCGGCGATATTCTGGACAGAACGGGTGCTCCCGGGCCAGCCACTCTTGGCAGCGTCTCGTGTGGTCCCATACTCTTCAAGGTTGTTGGCCAAATGGCGCAGTGTTTGCTCAGTCGGCGCCGGACGACCGGGGAATCGGCGACGGAATTCGCGCTGCGCCAACACCACAAACGAATTGTTACGCAAAAAATAGATACGATTCTTCCGCGTTCTTGGATAGTGTATCGCTCCATGGCTTGTTCACTTGTATTCTACATCTGTCTAGTTCACAAATGTCAAAACAGATTTGACATTGGCCGCCATTTGCAAAAATAAGAGCATCTTCCAATAGGGTGATTTCTTTTGGCCCACCTGGTACATTTAATTTGTATATGTAAATGTAAATAACCTCATGTATTTGTTTCAGCAAACTTAGCAACAACACTATCAAACATGGACTACGCAATATCGACGGATCTTGACGGAAATCCACCATTGTGGGTGACGATGCGTCACGAGTCTATGCACAACGACATCTACGTCAATAACGCTAAAGTTTACGTTAGCAGATCTTACCAGGCCAATAATGGAAACAACAAATTACAAGTAAGCCTTATTGACTAACTTTACCTGCAGTTTCACTAGCGTTAATGTGAATTTCTCAGTCAATACCGTTATCCCTCGAAAAGCACTTATTCACAGCTCAAAGCAATTCTTCCAACCTTGAAGATGTGTATACAGAATTTTATGATGATCAGCTGAATAATGCAATCATTAAAGCGAAACAATTAAACAAAAAGTATATATTATTAATTTTGGACAAGTTGCTGGAACATGATTATATAGTTCGTCATTTCACTGCTTTTTTCTCCATGTCTTCTGTCATATAGTTGATCCACCTAGCCTCTTCTAGACAGATCATTTATGAATCTGCATATTCACATATTAACTACCGATGCTTAGGTATTTCTTATTTCTTTTATTTTTGTGATTTAACTTACAACTACATCAGTGGGTTTAGGTCCAAATTGCTGCAGTTATTCTGCAAATATTAATAAATATCCATACTTATATACTTATAAGAAAAATGTAACAGGTCCAATTCTGAACATTAAAGATATTTTGACATTTTTTTGGAGGGGTCTCTTAATAGTCGATACTGATGCCAAAACTGTAATTTTTTTCATTTTTGTCTGTCTGTATCTTGGCCGCGCATCACGCCGATACTACCGAACGGATTCAGATAAAACTTGGCATGATTTGAGTTCATACTACGAGGTATGAACTCAAATCATGAACAAATCATCAACATAGAACATAGGATATTGTTTATCCCGAAATTCAGCACCGTTTGCTGGAGAGACGGGATGAAAGTCAAAATATGTACTTAGTTGTAATTCAATTTGTTACTTAGTTATAACCTATAATACCTAAATATATTACTTACTTATGTAACTATTCGTTCACAGTTCTACAGTGACGAATGTGACGATATTAGTATCATTAATATTAATTTTTTCGTGCGCATTCTGCCTCTGAAATCGTGATAGAATAGCGGCTCAAATCAAATTCAAATTCAAAATCATTTATTCAATTAAGACACTAAGTAACATTTGTGAACGTTACATAGAAACTACAGTTAAAATGAAAAAAATCGTAGTATAAATGGACGGCAAAATACTTTTGTTGGAAATTCACTTCCCAAAAAGGGTCCATAAATTTTTCAGTTGCATCTATCTGCCATATATGTATCTCCATCCGATAAATCTGTAATTTAAATCGTCCATGAACAGGAATTGATGCGTAGGGAAATACATTCTCACAGTACATCCATCTATTTATTTGTCCATTCTAGTCACACCATACATCCCAGTCAACATCGGCATGTAACTTACGTACAGCTGTCTCTCTTCTCTGGTCAGAACCAATGCATACAGGAAGGCAGATCTGATAGTTACTTCGAATAGTCTTTCTTTGAATAGCAAGACGAAACTAAAAGCCATAACATTTTTGTTATTCCGGTATTAAGATAATTTCATTTAACTGTTTCATAAACTATTCAAACACACTGCCATCACAGAGTTATACGTCCTTGGTTTAATTAGCAGTTAGGATCCTAAAATTCCAGAATACATCCAGTTATCGAGTATCTACAAAATCAAAAGGTGTATGCTGTATCCCCTTCCATTAATTCCTATTTGATGTTATATATCAGTATTCACTTACTTAGAAACCGAGTCAAGTCATCTTTTGTATATTAATCTTTCCTCGAGCCTCCTTTAGTTATATTTGTTTTTTTCTCTCCTGCATTTTTTCGTTGCTTTTCATAAAGTAAGTAGGGTTACCGGAGACTACCCAACTTTTCGCCTAATTTTTGTGGAGAAGAGACACTCAAAGAGCGGCAACGCACTGAGGTCTGTTGTAAAAGGTGTCAATGAGCATCGGTAATCCAGCATCAGATAACCTGTCTGCTTGTGGCTTGCCCCTCATTTAATAAAAAAAGGTGGCAAGTGAATAAAAAAGATGATAAACTATTGAATTTCAAAATAAAAAGCTAAATTTCTTTTTAATACAACTCATGTTTATGTTATAAGGAGATTAGTAAATTTATTAGCAGACAAACCTTCTCGCAATCAACACTAATTACATGTCACTTTACTAGGTCTTCAACAATTTCAAGGTAAATTTACCTACTTAGCAGAATTGCTATGAAGTCTGACACTTCGTATCTGCATTATTCTGGCTTCCTTGCTGATGTACTATCATAAGTATCACGATGTAACGTAATATAGTGATAAAAAAGGATATTGACGTGTCTATTTTGGGAAATCTAAACTTGATTGAGTTGTGTGACCTTTATCAAAGGGTAAAGTGACCTTTTGCATCGTAGTACAGAATAAATGGAGAGATTTCAGTCTAAACAAAATATAAAAGGTTTTAAACGACACAACATTTTATATTGATTTTAAAATAAAATGTTATTTAGTAATACTGGTACCAAGAAAAATTCAAGTCATCATCATTTGAATACTTTACACATTAAATAAAATATATTTTTTCCTACCGAAGGTACTTATGAGCACCGTATTAGGTATTAAAGATTAGTTCAGTTGAGTTCAGTTTCAGATAGATTTCGAGTTGTAAGATCTTATTTGCGTAGTGAAACGATAGTAAAAATTCTGAGTATTTTCTATACTGTCCTTCTTCAAGAATCAAAGTATATCTTAGCCAAATTTCATTGAAATCGGTGCAGTATTTTAGCTGTTAAAACGTTACGGATAGACAGATAGAGTTACTTTCAAATTTATATTTATTAATCGCATTGTATTTATATGGATAGTTATGGAATTGATAGATGTGCATATAAATTCAGACTATCGTGTTTAATATCCTATAAGCTGACACTAGAATTGCTGGTGGCTAATTTTGAGAATACCTTTAGTTGAGATGGAATTCTCACCTAATGGTACTCCCAATGGGCCAATCGCAAAGACCTAGTTGGAGCAATTGACTAGCCTCTTATTAGATGAAATTACCACATAAATTCCATTGAAGAAAGGACTTATTATTATGTGTTTACCTATCCCCAAAGTTTGTATGTATGTATGCATGTATACATAAATTTAAAACAGTGATTGCTACAGTAATAAATCCTAATACAAGGAACCCGTTCTCAAGTAAATTGAATTAACCTTCATACCTTTCGTAAGCCTCTATAACCCTTGTAGCACAACGTACATAGATACACATACCAATTACATAAATACTAGTACCAGTAGTGTATGCACAGTACTTAGAAAGAAACTTGCTGAAAACTTGAGCAAGCACTTGTTCTGTGCAGTCTGTGCACTCTTTTAAACAAAACTTAAATCTGTGCAATTGTTTCCGGTAAAGTATTGAAAGATAGTATTGACTCGCTTCGGGCACAAGGATCGTGCTCTTTAGAAACTCTATTGAATTGTCCAAACAACGTTTCGTGCAAGTATGAGTGTTACTTGACATAAAGAGAAATATAATAATTGTAATTATTGATACATTCGTAAAAAATCTAGCATTGAACAAGAACATCTTGTGAAGCCCATAATTTATGACGTCATGTTGTCAGTATTGTATCTAGTTAGACTTCTTACCTGATCGTAGTTTAGTAAATGGATAGTGAATGTCACAGGGATTATAGGCTTAAAATTTATGGTTTCACTGACTTCGAGGTACATATTACAATCTATATTATAATTTATTTACACTGCACACTAAATCTTATATCTAAAGAATTTATGCATATGCTGTATGCCGATTTTGTCAATCATTATTTGTATTTCTGGGTTAAATTTTAATTTGATCTGCTCTATTCTTGTGATTGTGAAATGACTATGATATCCGTTCAGGTTTTCGTATTTATGTATGTATATTAAGATGATTTTTGGATGGATAGATATGAATTAGGTCAGATGTTAGATACTTTTTAAAATATAAAATTGATTATTTATACAGCATAGCTCTGAATGGATAGTAATATTGGAGACACAGTAATGACCTGGAAATTCAAGTATGCATGTCTTTTTTTTATTTCTTAATCTGATCATATAAGTCTCTATAACATAGAAAAAAATATAAATAGGTTTTAAAATAGTCAAACTAATTTTCAAAGTGAAATTTAAAACACCGACTAAATTTGAGCTATTCAAACGCCGCCATTTTTCGCGCGCTATTGACATAACATATGACGTCATTGTGATTTCGTGTTTGTTTACTATTGAGTGTTTCAGTTATTTTATACCTATTTACAGTTTTGATTGTTATAAAAATCATGAAAGAAGTTATTTTTTCTCACAAACACTACTAACACAGTAGGAATTTCAACGCCGATAATTTCGATAATGTAACAATCGACGTCACATTTCGTTTCGACCAATAGGACGCGTTTTGCAGGTTTGAATTTCCCTCCCTTAATTTTCACTTTTTATTTAATATTTTCTGGGTTTAAATAATCACTAATTATAAAATACCATTTATGTAGATTGTAAATACAATAAAGAATCTAGAAAAAAATGTTTGAGACAAATGAAATTTTTATGCATATTCCCTATTGTGACTGTATGGTACTCGTACTTGCTGATGACTAAAGAAATTTGTGCTATAAAATCTATTATTTATGTTTAAATAACTAAATCTTTCCTGGCATAAAGTTACCTGGCGAAAGGTTTTTGTTTCCATATGCAAACCTCTTGTGACTGAAACTCCCAGGTTATCTCTAATATAAGACATATTGGGAGGGATGATATAAAACTTTGTGATCAGACCTAAAAGAAACTAAAATTTCTTGCATTACTGACAATACAATCCACTTAAAAGCCATGAATCGGCACAAATTTTTGAAATATTTACGAGTAACACAAACAAAAAGATTAACCTGAAAAAATACCTTTTCCATGTCTATAAATAAATCTATATGTTCCTTTATAAGTGCCGCCAACGATAAAGAATTTATATCGTATACGTGTATGAAGGTCAGAATGTCAGATATCGGATACTAGGGTTTTATAGACGTGGTTAACTCTCGTAAATTTCATAGTGGATAGAGCTCGTAAGTTAATTAAATAAAATAGTAACCACCTGGCGCGAGAGGTCGAATTTCGAGAACACCGTCTTTGATGTCTTTTTTATGTCAAAGACCAGTAATTCTTGAACTATCATTATATTTACTTTTGTATGATGATAGGTGAAAATATAATTATACTGGAGCCTGTAGCTATGTACAGTCCTTTTTCAATTTAATTATTACTACAGTACATACCTACTGAAATATGAAAGCGGAGAAGTAATAGTTAGTTCATTCCCGACTATTCAACTAGAAACCAAAAATATTTTGCTATAGTTTGTAAGTTGTCATAAGCGAGTTTTCTAATACAATTAATATCAATGTTGTTTGATATTAGTTGATTCATTTAAATTTATGAATTGATTAATTCAAACTCATTAGTATTAAAGTTGCACTAAAAATACGAATTAACCATGTTAAAATAATTTATATATACATAAAAGAGATTGATTTTTATTTCTCATACTAGGCAGAGACCTCTTAATCTGCAGTCGATTACGCTAACCACTAGACCAACGAGTCAGTCTTTGTAAATACAAAACACAGTTAATAAAAATACATTTTACAGAAAAATAACTTTCTGACGGAGAACAAATAATTGCCACATTTATTTCTCCTAGGTGGGAAACGAACACATATGACACACACAAGAGTAATAGACCCGTCTACTTGATAGATTTCAGTTTTCCATATTTTGGTAGAATAGGCCAACGCCTTCTTTCTCAGGAGAGTCCAAATATCAAGCAGTGAGCCATTAAAGGCTGTTGATGAATTCTCCACTAAGTCCATTATTCAATTTTAGGTGCTGCACGTGATAGATCAAGTTTTGCATCCGTTACAGCCACACGGACCCAGTTCAATTAGCTCACCCGTCTACAATCCCAACGCATATCACTTCCTAGAACACTCAGATCTCTTCAACATCGGACAATATCGCCTGAGGTAATTTATATTCTCATTTTATTCCAAGAAATTTCTTATGAAGAATTCAAATGACATGAAATGAAATGACTATAGAGAGCTCTTGTTGCTACTATAATAAGAAATTCTTCTAAACAATAACGTTTAACATTAATAAGCTTTAAGGATTTACTTTTATTAAAAATACGGGTGCTTTTAAAAGTAACCCTTTCAGCCTTATTAAGTACACGGTATGGATCATGAAGGTATTTACAAAAAGTTGGTTAAACAAACGTTCGTTATGCAACAAGTTTAAAATTAATTAGAGTCTAGCGTGTTTCAATTATGAGCAAACTCGAGCATAACTGAGTTATCGTGAAATTTAACTTTTTATACGTTCTGTTTGCCAACAAGGTTACGATTACTTGGAATAATTGCAACGAAAGTTGCAATCCCAATGGTGGTAGTTTTAAAAATGGTATTTAATCACTAACTTTTGAAAAAAGTGTCATACGACTACGTTATGATAAATTGGGATAAACTCTATTAGATACCTATTTATTTCTATATATTTTACTGATATAATTTCTTAGATAACGGTAAGTAGATTCTCCTCAATAAATAAAATGGTTTTCTAAATCGGTTCATAAAATATGAGCAAGGTAACAAATTAAAATAAAGTACAAGATAGTTTTAAACTGATTTTGAAGTCGCTTCCAAATTAAGAGACATTATTTTCTTAACTTTAGAGAGTGACTTGATTGATAAATATTCAGTTTTAACATTTTCACAGTAGCAAAAGAGATTTAAGATAAAGAGATTAAAATTGTTAAACGAACTTCACCGTCTGTAGTCACCTAGATACTTGTCAGCTCAGTGTCATCTACGTTGAGGATTATTATTATAGTTGAAATACTAAGAAGATTGTTTTTCCTAAGCTTCCAGATTTCAGATTATTTCTAGATAAATCCAGTATCTTTAATCTTCAATTCAAATTATATAATATAAGCATTGCAACCAATCGCTTATATATACTAATTAAAACACTAAAAAACAAACTACATACTAATAACAAAACTCAGACGAACAGAAAACTAAAAAAAAATATTTGTAAACAAAAAAATCAAACTTAATTGTACTTTGGAACCATTAAATTAGTCTTTTCCATTTATACATTTTATGGGGGTCAAAAAATAGGTCTTCATCTAGACTACTTTGAAGGAACTTATTGACAAGTGTGATGATGATGATGAACTTCTAGCCGATGTCGACTACTGCCAGTCTTAACAGAAACTACCTAATTGCTCTAGTAGTGGGGCTGTTGTCAGCCTGGGGAAAGCTTGCAGTTTTCAAATTGCCGTATTTAAACTCCCTTTCCAGTTACCACAATACTACGTGTTTCTTTCAAATTGAAAATTATAATCAAACTTTAATAGTCTTCTGTAAAATAAGTTTAAAAGTTATTGATTGTTTTATTAGTAGTGTAAGACTGTACGCTTTTAAAAGCAACATACCATGCCAATTTTAATGATTTATTTCTTTAATACCACATGCCATCAAAATTTTTGCATCAAACCATCTATGTGAGAGGTTGTTAATTATAAATTATAGCATTTTCGGCCTCTATGGAGTTACTGCACTAAAACGTTATATTAAATATTCTGTAATAACCATATTTCTATAATTTATTTGTTCTGATCATGCTAAATGTACGTTTTATTTCACAGATCTTTTCGGCAGAAAGTAAACCAGCTCAAAAAGAGCAAAGTCTTTGACACAGACGGGCGCCACACCTTCTTTATTCCAGTCGATGATGGCTTCAAGGTACTATTTGCTTTAGTATAAAATGAAATTGCTTCCACTGACTGTTCGCTTAGATCTTTTAAACTAGGTACTAACAAATTTCAATGCAATTAATTTTAATAGATAGAGTGATTCAAGAGGAAGCCTTTTATATTAAATGCATGTACATTATATTAAAAGAAATTCGAGAATTTCAAAGACTTCCACCGGGTCGCTAGTTTAAAATAAACAAGACTAGATTTTTATAGAATAATTATGTTAGCTGAATACAGTGTTAGGTACCTTTTATTTCTGATGTAGTTGCTAGGGATTTTGACATTTGTTTTTTTATAGGTAAACCTTTACCAAATGTATAAAATATATTCCATTATGAAAAAAAAACTTAATAGAAGAGAAAAAGGAAAATGCATCATGTAACTTTGAAACTTGGTCACCAAAACTCGTATCACGCATGTTTACCTCACTGAGAGACTAACGAACAATTCTCTACAGAGTACAAATGTAGTTTTAATTACTTTGAGCTCTCATCGGTAAATGACTAATATTGGGTAAAATCTTTGTCGTTTTCTGGCCCTTTTAAACATTTACAAGTTCAAGAAAATAAAGTTCCAGTTTGATTTAAACATTCAATATCCCTGTACCTACCCTTTAAACGTTTATTTTTGATAGTAACTACTGATTTACAAATGGGATAGGTCAAGAAAGGATATTCTAATCCATATAACTACAATAACTTCAATTCTAATCCAAAAATAAACACTTGTATTATGGCTTTTAGGCTATCATGAACATGCTTAGGTATAATGCTATAATTCTAGATAAAATCAACATCACAATATATTGTTGTGTTGGGCGGGGAATCGAACCCCAGACTTCTAGATCGGGAGTCAGGATCACTAATTCGCCCGTTGATTTTCAGCCAACTACTAGATCTGACTTAATAGATGAGAAGGTGATAGATGGACATGTCATCCCTCATCACGTACTCTTCACCCACGCAACACCCGATGGCAACGAATTTGAAACATTGGCCTTCGGCGATAATGTTAAAGTGATCATATCATTCAAAACGACTATGAATGGAAACGAAGAAATAAGTAAGTTAGACTTTAAGTTTTCTTTTCGTAACTTATAAATGACAGTTGGAATTTAGATATTCGGATCATTTTTTCCAACCAAAAAAGCTTTAGGAATGCTCCATATTTTAGGGCATTTCACAAAGGTTAATTATAATTATATTTACGATGAATTTTATGGGATATAGTTGCTAAATAATTTATTCCACAGTCGTCTAAGAGATCATTGGTTACCTGGATAAGCAAATTTGGAGGTAATAGCTTGATTATGTCCATGGTCAGGATGTTGTCGTTATGCTCATTCTCAGGTTGATGTTAATCATGATTGGTTTGGACAGAATAACAGCGGCTGGGAAACTTCGCATTGTCGCCCAAATGCTGAGTCCGAGACCATTTTGTCTTTACAGTGTTATTATTTTTAAGCAAGCAATGTAAAAAACTAATAGTTTGCCTCATTCTATTTTAACCTACAGCTGTTTGAATTCGATTGTCTTTTCTGTTAATACAGCTTACGTAAAATCGAACACTGTGGCTGGAGATGCAAAACATGCTCGAGGCGTAGTCTTAGCTGACATAGTGAGAGCAAATATTCCCGTCAAGAACGGCGTAGTTCATCTGATTCAGAGACCGTTAATGGTTGTCGACACTAGTGTAATCGATTTTCTCAAGGTGAGTAAAATATAACAGTATGCCTTAAATCTCTAATTCTTCTTACTGTCCAGCAAATCTAAACACTAAATGACATGAAACTAACATGAATTTATTTGAGAATTTATTTTTTGTGATACATTTAATCTAAAACAAATATTCTATTACAATTACATGATTGACTTTCCGCCTCCATTTTAATGGGAACCAGGCTACGAAGGTAAAACAGAGTGTACTTATCACCATTTTATTATAAAATCTTTGTGTGTTCTATTACTTCATTATATACATTTTTCCTTAGAAATATACAATTGAAGCACGTATTTCAATTTTGTGTGTGCATTTAAGCGTATTTTTAATATGTGATAGTTTAAGCTTCATTTATAATGCAATAGAAACATTATTTGGTAGTGTCCATACCATTAAATAATGTGATAGATTTAAATATTTGATCATTAGATCCTTAAATATACAGGGCTTGCTAACATTGATAGTTTTACCAGATTTACATACGTAAAAAATAAATAACTACTTTCTAAAGTGATAAAACCTTTGTAGAATAGACATAATGATAATATATTTTTATAATATTTAAACATCGATACTTAACATGTATATATAATTATAAAGTATGTTTTACTAAACTGACATATACCGATAGCGCCTTTCAATACAGGAGGTAGGTATAATGGATATTTGTTATTATATTGTTTGTTTGTGCATCCCTGCTCCATTGGATCCTGCTGTTCCTGCATGATCTTGACAACGTTAGGGAATTGTAAGTACCTAATGCCATAACAGCATGTTTAAACAGCCCTTACTATTTATCCTAATTTTAATTAACTAACTCTTCTGTTGTTTATTTTTAATACTATCTTTTTGTATGTTATTCTGCATTACTCTCTCTTGATTAGTTTGGCAAGGTAAAATACGGTTTGTATTTAAATTATTTAGACCGTGTAATTCATGGCGCACAACAATATTGTATATCTTAAATCTTAAGCGGAGTTAATTACCTACGCATTTTCTCCAAGGAACAGTTGGTAAATTAATTACAAAGGACATTTGATAAACTAGATAGCTAAAAAAAAACTTCAGTCTAAAATGTCTTAAAAGATTATTCAGAGAGGTTAGTAAGATTTGTTTTATTATTATTTTCTGTTCAAGTAATAAAAATCTTTTAACAGGAAAAAGAAGATGGACCCCTTTGCAAGTTCTATGAAGTAATTATGGACTTAGGAGCCAATAACCAGTTCTTCAACGAGCTCAATTTGGCCAAGGACATCACTTTGTTTGCACCATCGAATGAAGCTTGGGAAGATTTTAGTGTCCAAAATATTATTAGGTAAAAGCTTTTCTTGTTCAATAAACTATTAATTTATCGAGTTATCTGAGTGACCCTGAATTATTCCAGCTATTGCTTACACCCCTTACACCCCCCTTTTACTCATGATGTACCTGCCCTTTCATTACATTCCCCATTTCACCATCTTACTCCTAAAATTTTCGGCTTAGGTTTGCCTACTTTTACGTAATACGGACCAAAATCATGTTCGAATAAGACATGTTAAGTTTTATGTCACACATTACATGTTTTAAACGTTCAACACAAGAATGGCAAAAGAAAAATATGGTCTAAGTTGAGTTATTTAACTAATTTTGGTTAAGCCGAAGTAAATTTTACTTTTTCAAGTAATAAACAAGCGCGTCTTTCTGATTAATGTATATTTGGTACAAAACTTAACACAGTGACAGCTGAGATGTGAGATATCGAAAAATGGACTGTAAACGGATGAGATTAGAGTACATAATCCAATAACAAGTATTAGTGAATTTTATATTAGTGATGACAATAAGAGAATCACTAATATTATTTATTTTTAATTGATCACTGATAATATTAAGTCGAAGCTAAAACAAAAACATGTTTCACAGAGATCAGAGAAGACTCCCTGAAATATTGAAACTTCACTTGGTACGAGAAAGGCTTCCTCTAGACGCTATAATTCACAACAACATGAATCAGGTAAATTAATTTTCCATTTACCCTATTGTTAATTGAGATACGTATTATATAATTAAATATAATTGTGGCTGGAAGTGTGCAAAAGCCACAAATTATACAAAATTAAATTGTGAATAAAATTAATATCGTGTACACGATTTAATTCTCTGGTTTCGTTGCTGCTCTGGAAACCAGGTTCCCGGAACTGTACGTTTATTAATTTTAAAATACTTTTTTTTCCCATGTATTATTATGTTCGATCCCGTCTTGCATATGTTGAATAAAATTGATGTATTTTTGGTATTGTATGTTTGTAGGTATGTGTACTAATTTGACAAGTTTATAAGTGCATGTATGTGAATACCTATATTTCTTTATGTTAAAATAGTTTACATGTACTACTTCCATAGACTTTTGAAGTTATGTTTTTTTATTTAAACCTCAGTATTTCCACATGTTTCTGAATCCAAGCATGAATGTCGAATAAACTTTTAAGTGTTAAAGTTACCTGATGTGGTATTTAATCATTTTAGATTTACCAAGCACCGACAGCTTCTGCCCGTAAATACTTATACTTCAACGTTCTTACTCGGGGTCAAAACCAAACTTTGACTGTAGAAGGGGCTGGAGTGAATGCTACCGTTACTTTACCTAACATAGCCGCTACCAATGGATTCATTCACATTATTGATAGAGTATTAGGAATTCCTTACACCACTGTTTTCGAGAAGTTAAAAACTGATCCTATGTTGAAGTAAGTTCTATCTATATTTCTTAATAAATTAATTCGGAACTGACATACTTTATTTTGTCCTAATGACTTTTAATTTTTGCTTTCAGTATTACCTACAACTTGGGCAAACGTCAGATGTTTAACCAGCAACTGAATGATATGGAACACCGCTACACATACTTTGTACCTCGTGATCATGCTTGGCTTAAATTTCAAATAAAGCATCCTTCAGCATTCAAAGCTTTGTTCAGAGAAGAAATTGGTTATTTCGTGAGTTTCAATACTAACTTTCTGTATATGAACAATAACATTGTAAGATTCTATTTTCATTTGCAACATCATTTGCAACTTTCAGACGAAGCAAATTTTAGAGCGACATGTTATCCGAGCGGCACGCCCGTACACAGTATCTGATTTGAAACTTCTTGCGAATGAAACACATCCCTTTGTTTTACCGACCACACGCGATCCACTCAAGCTGCGTGTCAAAGAATCAGATAAGAGTAAGCTTTTATCAATTCATTTACATTCATATCTATGTTTGTTAAAACGTTGACATTTGTGATTCGAATTTAATCAAGTTTAGATTAAACTAATTTGTTTAATTTACAGATTATTACGTTGAATGGAACGGGCATTGGATTCATGTATTTAGGCCTGACGTTGAGTGTACCAACGGCATTATTCACGTCATCGACGAGCCTTTTGTGTTAGAAAGTGATATTCGTCTCACGGGCGGCGCTACAAGAGTCAGCTGTGCTTACACATACTTTATGATGTTCCTTTTGTTTCTGTTTTGAGAGAATCGCGGAGAATTAAAAACGTCCAATATTATTACTGAGTCAATTTGCGTTTTGTATAGCTAATAAGCTAAATGAAATTAATTTTCCTCGGATATTTGGGTAAATGCTTTTACGGTTACAAATAATCAATATTTGTAAGTTTTTCATCATTATACGTAATGTATGTAAATGCAATAAGTTTGGGTATCCTTGTTGAATGTACAATTAGTGATAACCTTGTAACCTTGTGACCAAAGTAGTTTTTACCCGAACAATTTTATATACATACACTGCCATTAATTTTGAAAGGATTTGATAATAAAAAAAACAACAACGCTTACAGTCGGAGTTTAGGACTTTGATGAACCTCTTTAATTTATAACATTTCGATTTCTTTATACATATATATAAAGTCTTTCTTCATTTTTAATTAAAACTATTTAGTTTTCTGTGTCAAATAATGGCTAACTTGGCCGTTTTTCAGAGAATCAACGGACACGCAGTGTCAGACGTCATAACAACATGTTGTCAGGACTTCCATCTTGTCTGAAACCCATAGGGTTTCACAAATTATATGTTATCTTTATATGGAATTTACTCATAAAAGTTTTTATTGCAATAAATACAGTTTTATTAAATAAAGTCTTGGAATATTGTGCCTGGAAGGCATTTTATTTTAAACATTTTAATTTTGCATAAGTTAAACTTCTCTTTTATCAAATTTATGAATACGTTGTGCCTTTTTTGAAACAAAGTATTTGAATTTCTGAAACCTATACAAAAAATTTAATTAAACAAATTGTATTTATGTTACATTAAAAAATCAAACTCAAACAAATTTCTTATACATTCCATGTTATATGTTCCACAAAGATCTATTTACTTCTAAATATTTATTGATGTTACCTTTGAATACCCAAATAATGTTTTAAATTACGTCAACTTGACTGAATTTATATAAGCTACAAACTTTTAAATTAATTCGATATTAATAAACTATAATTGATCTAACATAATATAATTTCAACGTGTCAAATTAATGAATTAGTCATACATTCAAATGATTGGATACAAAACTATTCGATAAAGTAATGTTTATAAGCTTCAAACTGTCGTAAGATAATTAGTTAGTGACACCAACAAACTCTAAATCAGTACCAAAGAAATGCATCAGTATGAATTCTTTATCACACACCATTGAAAAAAATCAACTTTTTCTGAAATGACAACATGAAAATGAATTTTTGAATATTTATTAGAAGTATTATTAAATTGAAAGAAATCAATAATTATAATAAATGTAAATAGGAATGAATGTGCTTACACTAACGAGGGTGCATTTGTGATTCTCTTAAGTTTACTAAAACAGATGTAAATAATTTGTGTAAGTTAAGATAGTTCATTATTGATTATAATTATTACATTATATAATTTAGTAGCTATTGAATGCGACTGAAGTTTTATCATCTTCATATATATGTTACTTTCTCTTAATATAAGTCTCTCAAGAACAAAAAATGCGGTTTCTACGCTTACATAATCATTGAATACATATAAAATGTTTGTAGTGAATACATTTATAACCAAACACTTTGTACTGAATATATACTAAAGCATATTATTTAGAGTACCTATATCTTTAGATTTTAAGACAGCATTTTCTTCAAACCCATTCATAATGACTATACTCGTCGTCGAGATCGTTGTATTAATACCGTGTCTGTCGCTGTATTGATATATGTATATGATAAATAAGTATATATAAGCAAGTAACGTTTTTAATGAGCCAAAGGTACACGCTATTTCAACCGATATCATAATAGTTAACTTTCTATATTTACCGTGTAACGTTTTAATACTACCCACAATAGTGTTTAAATATTTTAAGATTTGAAATTTCATAAAAATGATAATTACAGTGTTGCATTTTTAAAATTATACACTAGTGTTATGTGGGACGTATTGAGCCGAGACAATATAATTTTGACCAAATATTCTACCAAATATTTGGTTAAGTACGAAATTGGAATTCCATTAATTAGTGGATGTTTTAATGTATTAAAAATCTATGTCAAATTAGTGAAAAGTTATAACGAAGTGTTTAATAACAAAGAATTTATGTATAAAAATATAGATAAAAACTTCTAATGTTTGTTTTATTATTGAACTATATGCCCTGCGGTATTACCCTCGGGGTTTTTGTTGTTTTTCAATCCGATAATGTTCATTGTTTCATTGGTTGTAATTTCGTGTAACCTTATTTTTTTCCAAAATGAAAGTAACATTAGTTATCATTACATCAACTGTTTACCCACTGGTATATAGTCCCGTCAAAATCAGTCCAGCCGTTCCAGAGATTAGCCGGAACAAAGATTTTTTAATGGAAGCACCGTATGATATTCTTTCATTTGTATAGATTATTATCATGAATTTTACCAAGAGACGGATACCAGAAAACGGGTATGTTCAGCAATTCTTTTGATGATTTCCAACGAGAGAACGAAGTTACCGACAGTAAAACTTCTATTAGGCCCTATTTGGAGATATGGGTTAAGATCCTATGTTCCCTACATGGGACAGAGGGCGTCCACAGTGCAGCGCCATCCCGTTCTGTCTTGAGTGTCTCGCTTGACTTCGCTCCAGGTCTTGCCAATTGCCTTCGCTTCATCGATGATAGTCCGCCGCCAGGTTTTATTTGGACGGCCACGCTTGCGTTTTCCTTTGTGATTCCAGTCTAGGGCTTGCCCCGGGATGTGGTTGAAATCTCTTCAGAGGGTGTGGCCTATCCAGCCCCGTTTCCGTCGTTTGATCTGTTGGTCGATCGGGACTTCATCGCAGCGATCCCACAAGTGAGCGTTGGACATTCTCTCGGGCCAAAATATACCAATCGGTTCACGAAGACCTGAAGTTGATTCGAGATAACCTTTGTGATCTTCCATTTGGAGAGGGGGACTGAAAAGGCGGCAATACGCTTCTAGCTTCATCATTACAGCAACGTCATAAAGCTTATTATGAGAGACTCGTTAAAATGCATTATAGCGATTAAGGACGACCTTGTTTAGCTTCATTGGTTAATGTTAAATAATTACATAAAACAAAACGTGTGGCACTCGGGGACTGCCGCGGTAAAGCTATTGCATAGCCTTTTTTATCAACTTATAGTTTACAATTATAATTAGTTATTTTTATTTATGCAGTTTTTTTTTCTTTGAACATGTATACTTACGAGGCGCGCACATGCGGTGAGTGTGGCATTATAAAGATATTATAGATACCTATACACCTATATACTTTCTCACAAACAGCTGCTTACGTATTTGTCCGATTTCGGAGAAGCTCGTCTCGATCCGAGCTAGCATCGGGTGTTAGGTTTTATTTTCGTTACGGAATTTCTTGATTCGGTCACCGCGCTCAAAGCCCGCGATAAAAGCTATGCAATAGTTTAATAAATATTTTGGACATTGAACACACAACGCCAGCTAAGCAGAGCTTGTGTTATGGGTACTAGTGATACCGATATAAATACATATAATTATACTTTTTTTGTAAATACATACATATTCGGTACAGACAGACAGTTACTTTCGAATTTATAATATCCATAATAATAGTATGTGAATGTTATAAATATTACTCTGCGACAAGTAGGTACCTACTCGTAATTTTAAGTACATCCTACATCAATTTCAATTTGAGTCCTCTAGCGATCCTAAGAAAAAGATACATTATTGATAGACACACAAACAATGATATGGTCCTGTGGGATTTGGTTTTTCCTTTTGATCGAAATAAAAAAACAAATATCGAAATATTTTGATAGACTCAGTGTGTTTTCTTCATCATAGTTTATATGAATACAAATAAATAAAATATACAAGTGAAAGTATACAAGGTACTTACTTTACAAAAACATTATTTTTTAAACTTTTGTCTGTGTCTATATATGTTCCGGCTAATCTTTGTAACGGCTTTTCCGATGTTGATGGGACCCCTGGGACTCTCAGATAGCTGATAATATAAGGAGTAACTTAGATTATTATTATGTTAGAAAAAAAACATACATCCATACACAATCCATACTTATATTATAAATGCGAAAGTAACTCTGTCTGTCTGTCTGTCTTGCTTTCACGGCCAAACCGCTGCACCGATTACAATGAAATTTGGTACACAGATAGTCTAGAGCCTGAGAAAGTACTACTTTTTATTGCGAAAAAAATGAAAAAAGGGGTTGAAAGGGGGGATGAAAGATTGTATAGAAGAGTGGTTGTTCACTCGCCACTCGCATGCGCGTTGCCTTAGTGACAAAGGGCGTCTTGGCAACGAGTAAACAAGAATGTCAAATTCATTAAAACTTTGATTATTAATATTAAAATGATTTCACTTTTTCAACGAAGACTTAAATTAATATAATAATCTAAGATTAATACAAACATTCATAAATCTGATTTGTATGTTCATTATATTAATAGAAATAAATAAGGCAAATTACAAAACAGTGTTTCTAAACTTCAAAAATCTATACAAAAATATCGTCATTTTAAGCTAAAATCATAATATTTATTTTTTAGGCTGTTGATTAGATATAAATAAAACGTCATTTAAATTTTGTAAAAATTTTATCATAAAGGGTGTAAAATAGCAATAGGGGATGAAATTTTGTATGGAAATATGCAAGGTTTGTGAAAATTTAGAGCTATTCAGATGTAACATTTTACTGAGTTATCACAATATGCATAAGTGTGCTTACCCGAACGGGCAGACACGTGAGAGCAGACGACTGTGCCGCATGCGGATGTTGAATTTATCCACTACAAATTCATTATTATTCACTAGGATTAGATTTGTTTACATGATTAATTGTTTAATCAAATAATTTTCTTCGTAAAAAAAATCGGAAGAAAAGTATCCGGGGGGATTTAAACAAAAAATAATACAAAATTTTATCAAAAAAAACCGACTTCAAGAACGACCAAATTGAATTAAGTTATTCGTCAATTTGTCGCGATTTGAAGATTTATATGATTTTCTCATAGATGACATGTCAGATCTAGACCACATTAAAATGGGACCAAATGAGAAAGAAACAAGTTTTAAATATAAAAAAATTCATAAAAATCGGTTCAACCAGTCAAAAGTTATGAGGTAACAAACATAAAAAAAAACAGTCGGTTAAAAAAGCAAAACATATGTATTATGGGTACATGTTAAAAAGTTTTGTCTTAATACGATTATGCGAGTACAACTTCACAATGATTTATGAGCAGTGTCAATATGCAAATGCTCATCTAAAAATAGGAGAAGATTGTATGTCAAATGACAGTAAAGACATGATTACAATGAGACGTGAATCCTGGTATATGATAGCACTCATGATCTAAAAATAATATCTATTCTGATCCGCCGACTAATGAGACAGTTATCAAATAAACGAACGGATCATGTCAGGCGTGGAGGAAGATGTTATCGAATACCTCTCAGGAAACAATGCAAGGGAAAGTAAACCTGTCATATCATATCTTATGCATAAAGTTTCTCAACTCTTTAGAATTATCAGGAGCGCCTTCCCATAAGTTAAGACTGGAAGTTAATGTTCCAGTCCTATTAATAAGAAGTCTTGAGCGCCAAAGCTATGTAATGGTACGCGGCTACAAAATACACATCTGGGGTACAACATTGTAAAAGAAAATGTTTTAATTCCCCGTATTGCAATAATTCAAACTTATCTGCAATTTCAATTTAAAAGAATGCAGTTTCCGCTGAAAACAACATTTGCAATAAAAAATATCAAAGCCCAAAGACAGAAAGACAGTTCACTTAGAAAAAGAATGTTTTTCAAATGGGCAGCATAATCGCGTGTATCAAATCAGCTCAATCACAATATTTTGGCAAAAGATGGCAAATCAAAAACGTAGTATTTTAACATTGAAAAATTGAGAAGAATTTGCTCAGCCTGAGAGAAAACTCAAGCAGAATCCAAAAGTGGAGGAAAACATACTAGCTGAGAAAGCAGACAATGCAGAACCAAACCGTTTGGTTCGAGAGCGTATTTCTAAGACTGAGGCGGTGACTTCCAAGACGAGAAAGTGTTGTTCTGTAGAGGAAGGGAGAAGGTGGGATTAGTTGGAAGAACGCTTAAGAACACTTTCCATGGTAAAGCGGTAGAGGACTGCCATAGAGGCGATATCTCTCCGCAACTGCAGAGGCTCAAGGGACTCGGTAGTATCGGGACTGTTGATAATGCGGACTGCTTGCCGCTGCAAAAGATCTAGAAAATCAAGTAAATACTGCCTGGATCCATCACAAAGATGAGAACAGTACGGACGAGCGAACCTGGGTCTTATAAAGGAGATACAAATGCTCGGACGCGAAAAACCGTCTCACAGTGTTCAGGCTGCCTTAGTAGTGCCCTCGATGTACTCCCGTGGGTTGAGGTCTCGGCAAATATCCATGCCCAGGACAATGAGCTTATCCCGTAGTGGCAGTTGAGTGCTCTGAAAAGTGGGGAGGGGAAGAAACGGAGACTTTTTGGTAGAGAACGGGCAAACCTGTGTTTTCTTAACGTTGAACTTGACCAGATTCTCATCACCCCATTGTTAAATGCGGTTCAAAACCCGGTCGAGCTCAGCGACAAGCTCCTATCAATTTTCCTCAACGTCTCCATCTTGGCTGCAGGGTATCCATGATATCGTCCATGCACTGTGCTATCGTCTGCATAGCAATGTATATTGCCAAGGGCTAATATGTCATTGACATGCAGAAGAAACATCTTGGGCGACAGGACTGAACCCTGAGGTACGCTAGCGTTTACCTCCAGAAAAACAGAGGCCGCGCCGTCGCAAAGGCCCATAATGCGGCGCTGATGAAGAAAAGCGTCAATCCAGTGACAGAGACTAGGAGGCAGACCGAATGCCGAGAGCTTGGAGAAAAGCGAGCGGTGCCAGACCCGGTCGAAGGCCTTGGCCATGTCAAATGTCGAAATAAGCTCATATAAAATATTTTTTATTTTATGTACTTATATAAATATGTACTTAAATATATTTTTAACAGTGAAATGTGTGTCTTATTTTTAAAATAATATTAGCCTTAATAATTAAAACTGCTACCCAAAGTCACTGTTCCACGCGGACGAAGTCGCGGGCACAGCTAGTATATATTATAAATGCGAAAGTAACTCTGTCTGTCCTGCTTTCACGGGCAAACCGCTGCACCGATTTCAATGAAATTTATCATAGAGATACTTTGATTCTTGAGGAAGGACATAGGCTACTCTTTGCTGCGACAACCAACAAGCACGCGAGCGGAGCCGCACGCAAAAGCTAGTAGTTCCATAAAAAAGAAGTTAAGACGCTAACAAAGTTGCGGTGGTCAACCGGTGTTGCAGCGGGCTTAAAATAATATTTTAAAGTAAACCTGCCATGAAATTCTGCAAACAAGCTTTATGTAAACAAACTATTTAATCCTATTTCAGAGTAAAAAAATAATGGATTTAAAAAAAAATCTCTTTGAAAAACTTTTCCACCTACATTCTATTTCGAAGGAATAATTGAACGCAACATGGCAAAGTTTGTGTAGCCAGTCTCTAAATCCCATAATGTTGATGCGACGACAAGGGAAGAGCCCCAACTAATCCCTTTGACTGAAAGCCAGGACCAGGCTATTCCTACAAATTCATTATATTACTCCAGATTCGTTTACACATGGCCTTAATGTGCGTGGTGGTTGTAATCACCCCCATTTAAACAGAAGTTCTGTCAAATAAACAAGTAGATATATATACACACGCGTTCATAAACAACTGCGGGTGTATAAACACAATTGTTATATAACGCGCAATATAAAGTCACGTACATCTAACCACAGACAGATCCAAGAAGGCAGCAATGGGTTTAGGGGATAAGCGAGAAAATGAACTGAGATTTACATAAAATACACAAACTAAAATAAACCCTAAAAATACGAAACAAGAAAATAATCTTATCTGATATTTGCGAATACAAGTCAAGCAGTAAATTAGAATATATTTATCACTTCTGCAGTATAGTGAGTGAAGTTAGCAGCGCCCAAGTTTCTGGGGAATTTCGTCGTGATTTTGGTAACACTCTTGTGACTCTTGTTGTTGCATTGTCTGATGGACATCGCAACAACAAGAGTGACAGCAGTTACTTTGCATCAGGTGAGGAATCTGTAAACAAAACTTGAAAATAAATATAGACCCATAGAAATAGTCAAGGATAGTCGCTTTTAGCTTAACGGTTATTTCGAGGTACCTACCTACCCAGAGAAAATAAGGAATATGGTGACCATGTTAGAACATGGTCACACAGACTAGAGTCAAGCATAGCATCGATAAAAGTCACGTTCATACATTAATAAAATTCAACTGAAATGACAGGGATAGCAGGCTCAATTCCCGCGAAGTTAAAATAGTCAGAATGATCTCGGACTTTCCATGCATAGTAATTGATGTGCCAGCCTAACTCAACTCTGCCAGGCTTCCATACTTTTATGATAATTTATATGAATGAATGTGCATAGCATATCAGTGAAATAAAGTTTATTAATTTAATTATTGGTTGGACAGGTTTGTTTATTTAAATAAATTCTGGAAATCGCTCAGATTTTATATGTGTGATAGTCTTTCTGTCTTCTTAATATGGGTTTTATACAGTGTCTGCCCTACCAAGTGTGGATACGTAGAGTGTAGTAGATTCTGAAGTATCTTCTGTTCCATCAACTTCTGGAGGAAAATCCATCAAGGAAAATCTTCTTTACACTTTTTCATTTCCTAATATGTATTTTCCAATAACTTTGATCAAATTTAAATGTTTTCAATAGGGTAGATACTTTTCTTCAAAATAAATGATTTGAACATTAAAAGTAAAAGATTCGTTCAGTAGTCAGTAGAAATCACACAAGAGCTTTTAATTCACCAAAAGTTTAATGTAACTTGATTTTAATAATTGGTGATATAACTTAAAAATAAATTCAAAGGGCCAGCAAGTTAAGAAACCGACATGGACATTTAGGGTCCGTTCAGACCGGATCTGAGAGGAGAGCAGATTTTTATCACATTGGAAACAGGGGCTTGAGTAGTTGTAGTAAAGTTTATTTTTGCATATGCACTTCTTTTGTCATTAAAAATGCTTAAATTATTGCGTGCTCTTTCTCTCTGTGTGAAAAGAAAAAAGTGTGCCGAGTGAACGGACCCTTAAAAATTAAAGCAGTGCTGTCTAAAATGAAAACCTGCTTTTCTTGATTAGAAATTCATAGTCAAGAACTTTACAATTGAACAATAAGTGTCGACACTCGTACAAATAATTGTACATTTTTATTCATACTGAGAATATCTGGATGTATGCAAAAATAACATTATTTTCTCGTAGAATTAATATTCTTTCAGCCTTCTTTTATTACCAAAAGTATTTCATGCACGTATTTTTCTCTAAAGAATAGACAAACAATGCCACATTGTCAGAAAATAAATGTGTTTCACTATATTTCGCTAAGTAAACCGATTTATATTTTGGACATTTCTTTCTTAGGAAGAATATGAACAGGTGGCTTTGCTTAAAAACATTTTTTTCACCATACTACAGGTAAGACATTAACTGTTCTATTGAGTGGCAGTAAGTTTCAGTAGTAACTTACTATCATTAGACCTTAAGCCTGAAATTATCCTCTGTTGGTTTGGTCTACTTGAATTACAATTTACATAGAAAGTAATGTTCTGTTATATCATGCTCGCCAGGTGGATAGGTATAGGATATATTTCAAGTCTTTCTTTTTACAAGCTTTTTATTAACTTGCCATGTATGTATGCTTGTATGATCGGGTGAAATCTTGCAACTCAATTTTGAAGCAGATATCTTCAACCGATTTTGCTGAAATTTGGCAAGCATATGCATACAGCGTGACAATACAATATTATAATGTCATGGAGCTGATCTGACGCTGGAGTTGGAAGGTGGTCATAGGAACTCTGTAAAGAAACTTCACAACATCATCGAGTTTGGACTCGTTTGATTCGTCTCGAAGCATTCCAGTAAAAGCTGTTTTTAAAAGCTTTTAATTTAATTTATTACTGTGTTAATGTCCTGAATAGTTGTTTCCTTAGTCGGCTCTTACAACACCCGCGGGATGAAAATTGATGGTAAAACTCATTATTTATAATCTATCACCACCATACGGAATGACGAGTTTACATAATAACGTCCTAAGTAAAGAAAAATAAAAACAAAAACACGCCACACACCGTAGGAGAGCCACGCTTCGGCATGAATGGGCCGGTTCGACCGGAGTGATACCACGGCCTCACAGAAAACCTGTGTGAAATAGTGCTTGCGCTGTTTCACCGAGTGAGTAAGGATACATGAGTCCCATACCCCAACCCACCTCCCCCTTTCTCCGCCCATTTGCCCAAAGGCTGGCAACTTGTGACGCTTCTGGTGTTGCATGTGTCCAGGGGCGGCGGTAATCACTTACCATCAGGCGATACGTCTGCTCGTTTGCCCGCCTATTCCATTAAAAAAAACGCGGTCTTGAATTACAAAAGAATATTTACTGAATAGACTCTTTTCATTTTCACGTTTTGATAGAAGCACAGTATCTCTTGCGGTAATCAAACGTATTTCTCGTATTTCAATGCAATTTATACTCGCTTCGAATGTTCATTTCACATTTGAGTGGTTAATGAAACGTTCCACGTGCATCAACACCAAGCTTCTTTCTTCAAAATCTGTTAATAATATCATTTATACGATGTAGCGTAAATAAATGGCATAGTTGAGGTGTTCCAAGGAGCTACTCTTTATGTCTGATGATATCAAACATCGCCAAAATTGACCAGTTTGTTGATGATAAATATGTTTTATTTTTCATAGTTTTACTTATTATGTTTCTGTGTGGTTATAGATTAAGAAAACAGAATATCATCAGCCCTATTCATTCAGTGGGTGTCCTAAAGAAGCAAACTACAAATTAGGACAACCACATTGCAAAGAAAAAAAAACTTAAACCAATTCCTATGCCAGTTCAGTCCAGTACAGTTGCACTCGGTGATTAGAAACAATCACCGAGGATAAGCAACGACGGCGCGGTCAGTACCTGAATGGATGACCGCTAGTGGCACTATACCGTGAGCGTCTCCGTGATTCGGAGGTCACGTTAAGCAGTCGGTCCCGGTTGTTATCGTAGGATAACAGTCGTGAAGCTTAGTTGGAGGCCTTTGGGCGGCCTAAAAACATCCAACGGCAATATTACGTAGCCACAACGTTGTCTTACCAGTCCCCAACCCGCACTTGGCCAGCGTGGGGACGTATGGCCTTAACCCTCTCCTGAGAGAAGACCCGAGCCCAGCAGTGGGACGTTGTGGGTTGTTGATGACGACAAATCCCTATACCAACTGTTCTAGTCAGCGTGGTGTGATATACCAATACCTCTTTTCTAAAGGGAAGCCTATTTCCAGCAAAAGCAGAGAATTATAAAAGACTGTTGATGATCATGTTGACTTAAAGGTAGGTATACACTTATAAGTGATATACATACTAGTACATACATAGAAATTTTACTAATAACAATTTCAGTTGACAAGAAAGAAATTTCAATCTTTTCAACGTAGTTCTACGTCTTTGTCTCTCATAAAATCTACACTGTTCAGTATTGTTGAAGTTGATCCATTTTTCATTCGAAACCATTCAATCGATTCTATGCCATTGAATTAAAGATTTAAATGTAACGAAAATAAAAAAGATTGGGTAGATTGCGATTGGAAGGAATGGTAAAAGATTTGCAATTTAAATGAGGAAAAAGCTTTTTCACTTCCTGGATTTCAAGTCGTAATGGCTGGTTTTACCTTGTTTTGGAATAACTAAGGTGCAAGCATGCATGCAAAACAAAAGCTTCGAAGTATATTTTAAAGAATATAATTATATTAATAACTACTTTATTAAAAGATAATGTTTACAACACTATACATACATATAATTTAGACTGCACGGTTGGCCTAGTGGTTTAGGCGGTCGCCACGCCGCTTGCCAATTCGCCAAGTGTTGTGGGTTCAAATCCTACACGGGAAAAAAATAAAAATAATAATAAATATTTTGTACATCTAACACACAACGCCATCTAGTCCCAAGCTAAGCAGAGCTTGTGTTATGGGTACTAGACAACTGATACAAATACATATATACTTTTTTTTTTTGTAAATACACACATCAAAAGTGTCTAGGGATCAAGCATTTTTATGCGGATTTCTTGAGATTGAGATGTGGCTTTGGCCCTGGCCTGCTCAGTCGCCAGACTTGAACCCGATTGAGCATGCATGGGATATGCTACAGAGAAGAGCTCTGCCGAATATGGAGGGTATCCAGTCGCAAGAAGACCTTTTTTTGTTGTTGCAACGAACATGGGCGGCCATTCCACAGCGTGATTTGGATGAACTCATTTTGAGTATGCCAAACCGATTCTTGTGTTGTTAGTGTTCGCGGTAGAAACACGGATTATTAATTGTTTAAGTTACCTAATAAAATTTTAAAGAAAACTGTTATTTCAGTCTTTTTTTCGAACTTTAATGTTAGTGGTTCAAATGTCAAAAATTCCTTTATTAGGAAAATGGCAAATTTCTTTATTAATGCAAAGGTGACTTGGTTTATCGTTACTGTGACAAACGAAAACACTTTATTTGATGAATCCTTAAAGAAAATTTTAATTAATATCAATCAGGAGAAAAGTTATTGCAAAAATATATGTTGATCCCTAGACACATATGTTGATCCCTAGACACTTTTGATGTGTGTACATACATATCATACATAGAAAACACCCAAACTCCGAAACAAATATTTGTAGATCATACAAACATTTGATCCGACCCGGGAATCGAACCCGAGACCGAAACACTTTGTGTGATCCACAAATTGTTGTTCTGAGTTTGGGTGTTATCTGTGTCCGTTTCATGTATGTCTGTAAAGTCCCCCGCGACACAGGATGTTTATTCCTAATGCGGGAGTTGTCTTTTTGAAATAAAAAATAAAAATAATGTACACTCACGTTTGTATTCCTGAAGAGATAAGTAGAGATATAAAACCACCAGATGTAAAAAAATAACTTAATTTTAGTTTGAAACAGAAAGATATTACTATTGTTCCTAATATTCCACAACTGCTGGAGAATCATATTTTGTCACAAATGGATAGGCTCGACTAGATAGGCTCGACCAGAACGTAGCATTTCCTTACAAATTCTTTTCATTGAATAAGTGAACTTGGGGGATTTAAAAGACGACAACCCACTTGTAAGTCTTAAGTTGTATGTCTGACTTGAATTTATGACATAAAAAAAAATACGTGAAAACTGCAAAAATCTAAAACTGTCTCTTAATGTTTGTGAAGTTGGTATTAAATCAACCCTACGGGGTGAAGCATCAATCTGCACGAACGTCGTAGTAGTTAAAGCGATCATCTCGCCGTTTTTTGCTGAGCTAAGTATTGTGGATTCAAACCACACGTGGGGGCAATACTTTGTGTGACCTACAAATTGGTGTACCGAGTCTAGGTGTTCTTTGTATCCGTTATTTGTATGTTTGTAAAGTCCCCCGTGACACAAGAATATTCCTAGTGGGCGAGTTGCTTGAAAAAAAAAAAACAAATTTGTATTCTTTTCTCAGGAAAGTAAGTTAGGAGTCTAAAACAATTACTTTTTAAAATAATGTTACCGACTTCAATGCTACTAAATCAGGACAACATTGTAATAATCTGTAGACATCGTACCTTAATGTTCTACGTTTCAAGGTACAATAATTTCTTCCAATTTAAATGAGGCCAATCTGGACAAAAAATTCAATTAAAAAAGAAATATTGAAATAGGTTTATGAATGGCGTGGATATCTCGTGACATACAAAATGTAAAAGGTAATATTCAGATAAATTTAAAGTCTCTTATTCATTTATTTTTTAAATAGTACAACCAAATCTTACATTTTAATAAATTTACCAATTAATTAAATCATATGTTTGTGTTATATGCGGGACGTATGCCTAGGTCTTAACTGAGTAGCATATTTCAAAGTTAGCAGTCCTAGCCAGGTCAGCCTAGGAATTAGCGACCATTCCTTACCAAATTTACACCGCACAGTAAACCACCGTACCGCGAAAAGCACGGATGGGAAAAAGTACGAGATACTGAAAATATTATTATAGACAGATTCACAAATTATCGTTCTGAATCTCGTTGTTCTTTGTGTTCATTTCTTGAATGTTTGTAAACTCCACCACGATTCAAGTTATATAGTGGAATATAACTTAAATCGCGGAGAAATGTACCTATGTTAAAATTAATAGTAAATAGACAGTAACTTCTTCTACATAAATATGTAAAGATAGTAACAGTTGCATTTAAAATGATAATTCTGATAGTTGGAAGTTTTATTAGTTTTTGTCAAAGTTCACGTTGAAGTTATTAAGGATATTGGAAAACCGTGTTCAGTAGTAATAGTTAGTCAATGAAAATCTTATTATCAATCAATAGGTGTATTAATTATTTTTAAAGTAACATAGCGTATTTCAAATGCATACGATAAGAATAAGTTGATTAGTCCAATATGATCGATTACTTGGTTACGTGGTAAAAAAAGGATAACCAATCCTGTTTTTTTACTTTGATTCTCGGCTCTTATTGTTCGTAGTGTAATATTATATAGCCTCTTAAAGTAAGTAAGTCTTCCTGGATAAATGGACTGTTCCACTATAAAGTTTCAGAGATTAACGAACTTAAGCCAAAAATATACAAGCTTTGTAATATTAGTAGATACTTCGTGTCGATTATTATTTAAATCGATATAATTTGACTTATTTTCCTGATTCGTATTTATGGTTGATAAACATTACACTTAATTTTATCTTACTACTAACAGTATTGGTTTTAAAACGTACTACATCTTTGAACTCCCCGAAAAATGTAACATTTTCTTACCAAATCGTAGCACAATTTTGGGTTTGAAATGTTCAATGTTAGTGTGGTCGTGTGAATCAAATTCGCCACGAACTGAACAAATACAAGTGCGGGTAACGAGGCCCCAACTCCAGCGGGAATTTGAACACTGTTGACACTTCCATAGCCTTTAATCTTCGAAATTATCCTTCGCACAGGGTTTAAATTACTATTGTTTGTGTAGACTGTACTCGAATCATCGACCTCACTGCTAGATCAATAAATGAGCGGCGTTTAAAAATATGCAAAACGTATTAATTATCGATTTGGCGAACATTAGTGAATATGCAATGGTGAATACGTCATATTTTCATAGTTGCATTATTCGTAAATTTCGTAATCATAGGCCCTTGTTTGAAGTGTCATAAGTCAGAGCACAAATATATTTGTAAATGACAGATTGAGAGTCACACAGTTTAGTATGGACATCATCACACTAATACTTACTCGTATATAAAGGCGAAAGTTTGTGAGTGTGTATGTTTGTTACTTCTTCATGCAAAAACTACTGAACGGGTTTGGATGAAACTTTACAGTAATATAGCTTATACATCACAATAACACATAGGCTACTATTTGCCGCGATAACCGACATACGGCCGCGGGCAACCACTAGTAATGTAATAAATACATTGATGGCATAGCAAAACATGCATTGATATATGCAAGTATAATCAAGTATTCGCGTTTAAATGTTAGTAACTTTAGGCTAGTAGTGATTTTAATACGTCAATTTCATCGGTATCAACTCATGAAATAGTCGGCAACGTATTTTGGAGTAATCATCTCTAATCCCCATCAATCGACAATAAAACTTAAACCCCATATAAAAGTTCTCTTAATTTATCATTAAATAGTTTTTTTATATCGTGACAGGTTTTTAACATTCAACACGAGTAGTTTGATATAGCTATTGTTGTATACTTTAAGAAATTATTGAACATAAATTCATTGATTTCATCATTACCTCTGTGGCGACTTGCACATACAGCGCAACAGAATGATACTACAGCGCCATCTACCGAAGTTACACTGAACTACGGAGTAACAAAGGAAACTAAGAAACTACCAATCCTGAATCGCGCAGTGAAAGTTCTCGCGCCGATAATCATATATACAACATCCCAAAATCAACCGTTGGGCAGTTTGGCCCGCCAGGCATGATCACCTCGCCTGGTCGGAGGATCCTCCCTTTGTGTTGGAGGGACACGATCACCCGTTCCTCCACACCTCTTTAGTATTTAATTTTAAGTATTCTGATTCTCATTACTCTACACGCAAAATTTATATTAAACTAGCTGACCCTCGAACTTCGTACCACCATATTTATATATCTGTCTCAGCTTCCCACAGGCAGTTGGACACTGTCGCGGACAAAAAAAATAACTCTGCCTGATTTTTTGATTCTGATTTTTTTTGTACACAAACCTTGTCCTAACAATAACGAACACATAAAAAAATAATTATTTAACTTGGTGCAGTCGATTGGAAGTTATGCGCGTACATACATTTCGGCGATTTATTTTTATATACATTGATTTATTACAAAAAATCAAAACACAGTACCTAGTGTATCTATTACAATCTTTCTATTAACTTGCAATGTATGTATGTATGCTTGTATGTTCGGGTGGAATCTTGCAACTCAATTTTGAAGCAGATATCTTCAACCGATTATGCTGAAATTTTGCAAGCATATGTATACAGCGTGACAATACAATATTATAATGACATGGAGCTGATCTGATGCTGGAGCTGGAAGGTGGCCATAGGAACTCGGTAAAGGAACGTCGCAAAATCATCGAGTTTGGACTCGTTATTAAATTTATTTAAGAATAATCGTACACTACGAGTGTATTAGCAAAGAATCTAAGCAGTTACGCAATATGTAGATTAAGCAAGTGAATCTAAGTTTAAATTCAGAATTCGCATATGTTGCAAATGTTGTTAGATGTCGGAAGCGCTCGCCGGCGGAAGTACACCCCCGGAAGTGCACGCCCTCTACGTCCGCCCGACACAGGTTCCGATCTATCCGTGCGACTTACTTGAGCTCGTTTCTCACCGAATGGATTTCAGAGAATCGCTTTTCAATCCGCACAGGGTATTTTCAGAGCGTACTCCTTAGTACACTACCGTGAGCACAAAAGATAAGTGTTCGTTCAATTACGATCTCTGGAACGTTTGAGATATTTTTAAAATAAATTGAGAATAATATTGTATTACATGGTTAACCAGGGACGAAGTATACGAAGACTTATCATTACATTAAATATCAGCATACATTTTAAAAAATTATAAAATATTGTGAATAGATATTGATAAAAAATAGTTAATCAAAAACTTCGAGAAATGCCAAATGATGCACAAGCATCTCAATTAGCCGTCATAGTGTGAGTCACAATGCTGCATTACTATCTTAAGTTCTGCTCATACTTTTGATCGGGCAAAGTAGAGT
The DNA here is from genome assembly GCA_949125395.1 of Diaphora mendica. Taxonomy (NCBI): domain Eukaryota; kingdom Metazoa; phylum Arthropoda; class Insecta; order Lepidoptera; family Erebidae; genus Diaphora; species Diaphora mendica. The sequence goes on from OX421320.1 coordinate 24,825,007, forward strand.
CATTTTGGCAGGCTTATACATAAAAAATAACAAGTTTCTAAGGATTTTATAGTCCACCAATTTTAAAAAAAAAGAAAGGCAAACATTATTTTCAGGTCGAAATTATTATTTTTCAATTAATGAACTGCTCGCATTTGAAATAGAGACACCAGAGTTTTGTGATGGGAAATTATTTATTAATATCCTTGATCATGATCGCTCCTAACCTCACGATTTCTATTCATAATCAGCAGGCTATTGCAGTCCACTGCTGGACATAGGTCTCTCCGATTGCAAGCCTCGATGGCTAACAGGAGCTGGATGTGAGAAGCCGAGGATCGAACCAAGAATTTTCATTACTGCTTTGTTAATATTTATTTTAGATAAAAAAATAGATTGTGGTTAGTTTAATGACACATTCAGTTCAGTTAGATCTTAAAGTAATTAAAAAAATATACTCCTCGAAAAAACAAAGCAATAAAATGAGGGACTTTTAAATTTATTTCTTAAATTTTTCCATGAAATATAACAAATAAAGATTTAATACGTCAAGGATTCATCAATTGCTCAGGGAAACCCCTAAAAATATTAAATACCATGACGGGTACCTGGACCTGGAAGTATGTATTTAAATAAATCTATTAATCAGTATATGTACATTGTACGTACATATATATACTTGCAGACAGTCGAAGCAACTTTTTTAATCCAGATAAAATATTCGTAAATTAACAGATTACGAAACAAGTACAAATTATTAAAAATAAAAAACCCGACTGCGTCAATATTTAACAATAAAAACATATAAGTTTTGTATATATTCATAATCACTGTAAAAAATATTTTTTGATACCACACTTGATGTATTGAGAAAACATTTTTTTATATTACTTTTTGGCGCCAAAAATCTATTGACACCACTCACATAAAAATACGATGTGCCGTTTAGGCTCTAGGGCCTAGGGAGTGCCAAAGAAATATACATACATATATACATACATACATACATACACTTGATAAACATAACCCTCCTTTCGCAGTCGGGTAAAAATAATTTGTCGACCTTTTAAAACAGATTTTGGTACATTAACTTGTTAAAACCTCTTCAGGCCGGGTGAAAGCAGGAGGGTCGGTCGCGGTGAAGTGTTATTTATTAGATTTGAATCAAACCGAACAAAATCATAAGGATAACCAGCACAAACAGATATTGAAAGGCTCGGGAATATACTAGACAGGAAGTCTTTGAGAATCCCGACAGATATTTTTCGCTTCTATCTATGCTTCTGTGTGTGTTGACCCACTTTATTCAGAGGCGCACGTAAAACACTAAGCATCACCATGGTTCTGCAAGGTAAGCCGATCACCACGACTGTTGTCTTTGAGCCAGCACTCAAGGATTACCTTGAGTACTGATTTAATGTTGAGTGCATCACCTAGTGCCTATTCTGCGGGAGCACAATCACTCTGCTAATTTTTGATGAGTAGTGTCCTTGTTACAGCATCCGTAGTTGACACAGACTCGGTTGACTTCCAGCCAATTGAACTAGAAACTGTGAAAATGTTGATCCTGACTTCTTCTTTAATGTTCTAGTATTTAATTTAAATAAAGTATTTAATTCTGTAGGTTTTTCTTTACCCTGAAAACACGGATTATCAAATATATTAACAGAATTGACTAACTTTCAAACTTTCTCTTATAATGGTATGTAATTATTTCTAACGAAGTAATTGATTATAGAAATTCTCGTTCGTTAGTGAGACGTAATTACAGCATTCGTTTAAATATTCAAAAACCAAATCAGTCTGAGTGATAATTGGAGATTCAACTAAGGAAAATAGATATCGTTGTCCTGGTATGTATTTTCAATGTCTTTCCCAGTAATTAATACCCAATTAGTAAAGTTACTGTTACTTCAATTACAATATTAAAACAAGGGATTTGTTTGTGTGTTCAAATATCGGCGTTAGATAATGCCTTCTTAAAAAAATACAAATTAAATATAAAGACTGTTGCGAATTGTTCAATTTTCCTATGCATTCTTTTGACGTGACAACGTGTAATAAATTGATGAACGCCGGCTGCATGCACGAAAAAGGAGTACTCATTGCCCGGTTACGTTCATAGTCCCGTAACGTTACGTCCCGTTGCGCTCATTGTACGTCGTTGTTCGTACGTTGCATTTATCTCTCATCATTTCATCAATGTTTTGTTATGACGTTGTCACGTTAAACTATCGTCCGTAAACCGACTTTACAGACAACCAATTGTTTATAGTGGTCATCTGAGTTCAAAGTTCGCATATACACTATTCCTCAGTGTCTAAAGAAGTAAACCTTAAGATAAAAGGATAACAAGGTGTGTATGTAGACAGTGCTTAGAACCACTATCAAAATCACTAAGAAATGACTGCACGTTTGGCCTAGTGGTTTAACGGTCACCACGCCGTTTCCTACTTCGCCAAGTGTCGTGGGTTCAAATCCCACGTAGGACAACACTTTGTGTGATCCACAAATTGTTGTTCTGAGTCTGGGTGTTCTTTGTGTCCGTTTCATGTATGTTTCTAAAGTCCCCCGCGACATAGTATTTATTCCTAGTGCGGGGGTTGTCTATAAAAAAAAAAAGACAGAAAAGAGCTAGAAAGTCTCTTTATCCCGTCACTGTTCCATCCATGATCTCAGATCTCAAATAAGAGTGTAGAGTTCTGTACTTGACGTAGCCTTTCTATTACGGTGCACTTATAAATATGTATCTGTATCTTTCTTTTTTAACCGACTTCCAAAAAGGAGGAGGTTCTATGTTCCACTGTATGTATTTTTTTTTTTATTTTTTTTTATGTATGTTACCCGATTACTCCGTCAGTTGTGGACCGATTTTGAATTTTTTTTTTTGTATTCGACAGGGTATGCTTCCGTGGTGGTCCCATTGCCAGCATATCGGGATCTGATGATGGGATCCCAGGGAAATCGAGGGAAACCCTCATTTTTTATAGGCACATACTATGTTTTTCGTATATTTTCTGAAGTTACACCGGTATTTGCGTCTGGTAGTCATCATTTTATGATGATGAGCTGATGATGTAAGGTACCACTCCTTAACGGTTAGGAGTTGAAGGATAAATCTTTAAATATCATATGTATATAAGTTACCTTTAGTCGTATTCTTACAAATTATTTAGGTAAGCTGATGATGGAAGGTGGAAGGTACAACTCCTCAACGGTTAGGAGTTGGAGAATAATTCTTTCAATTTCATACGTATCTAAAGACCTTCAGTCGTATACTTTCAAGCTATTTAGGTGAGCTGATGATAGAAGATTAAACTCTTCAACAGTTAGGGATTTGAGGATGATTTTAATATTACACGTACCTTAATTTGTATTATTCTTGATGATGAAATTTTATGAAATAATTCAACTTACTACTTACCTACGATTGTTTGCACTAAAAACTGTAAAATAAAAACTTTTTATAAAAAAAAAAACCGACTTCCAAAAACATCCAACGAAAACTCTCTGTCAAAAAACACTTAAAAAACAGATTTTAGGTACCTAGCACCCATTATAATACTACTATTTAAATGAATAAAGAATTAGGTATAGGCAATTTATGAAGAACCAGTTTATTTTACACTTTTAAGTGTTTTTTGACAGAGAGTTTTCGTTGGATGTTTTTGGAAGTCGGTTTTTAAGTGTCATAAGTCAGAGCACAAATATGTTTGTAAATGACAGATTGAGAGTCACACAGTTTAGTATGGACATCATCACACTAATACTTACTCGTATATAAAGGCGAAAGTTTGTGAGTGTGTATGTTTGTTACTTCTTCATGCAAAAACTACTGAACGGATTTGGATGAAACTTTACAGTAATATAGCTTATACATCACAATAACACATAGGCTACTATTTGCCGCGATAACCGACATACAGCCGCGGGCAACCACTAGTAATGTAATAAATACATTGATGGCATAGCAAAACATGCATTGATATATGCAAGTATAATCAAGTATTCGCGTTTAAATGTTAGTAACTTTAGGCTAGTAGTGATTTTAATACGTCAATTTCATCGGTATCAACTCATGAAATAGTCGGCAACGTATTTTGGAGTAATCATCTCTAATCCCCATCAATCGACAATAAAACTTAAACCCCATATAAAAGTTCTCTTAATTTATCATTAAATAGTTTTTTTATATCGTGACAGGTTTTTAACATTCAACACGAGTAGTTTGATATAGCTATTGTTGTATACTTTAAGAAATTATTGAACATAAATTCATTGATTTCATCATTACCTCTGTGGCGACTTGCACATACAGCGCAACAGAATGATACTACAGCGCCATCTACCGAAGTTACACTGAACTACGGAGTAACAAAGGAAACTAAGAAACTACCAATCCTGAATCGCGCAGTGAAAGTTCTCGCGCCGATAATCATATATACAACATCCCAAAATCAACCGTTGGGCAGTTTGGCCCGCCAGGCATGATCACCTCGCCTGGTCGGAGGATCCTCCCTTTGTGTTGGAGGGACACGATCACCCGTTCCTCCACACCTCTTTAGTATTTAATTTTAAGTATTCTGATTCTCGAACTTCGTACCACCATATTTATATATCTGTCTCAGCTTCCCACAGGCAGTTGGACACTGTCGCGGACAAAAAAAATAACTCTGCCCGTCATCTTTGATTTTTTTTTGTACACAAACCTTGTCCTAACAATAACGAACACATAAAAAAATAATTATTTAACTTGGTGCAGTCGATTGGAAGTTATGCGCGTACATACATTTCGGCGATTTATTTTTATATACATTGATTTATTACAAAAAATCAAAACACAGTACCTAGTGTATCTATTACAATCTTTCTATTAACTTGCAATGTATGTATGTATGTATGCTTGTATGTTCGGGTGGAATCTTGCAACTCAATTTTGAAGCAGATATCTTCAACCGATTATGCTGAAATTTTGCAAGCATATGTATACAGCGTGACAATACAATATTATAATGACATGGAGCTGATCTGATGCTGGAGCTGGAAGGTGGCCATAGGAACTCGGTAAAGGAACGTCGCAAAATCATCGAGTTTGGACTCGTTATTAAATTTATTTAAGAATAATCGTACACTACGAGTATATTAGCAAAGAATCTAAGCAGTTACGCAATATGTAGATTAAGCAAGTGAATCTAAGTTTAAATTCAGAATTCGAATATGTTGCAAATGTTGTTAGACGTCGGAAGCGCTCGCCGGCGGAAGCACATCCCCGGAAGTGCACGCCCTCTACGTCCGCCCGACACAGGTTCCGATCTATCCGTGCGACTTACTTGAGCTCGTTTCTCACCGAATGGATTTCAGAGAATCGCTTTTCAATCCGCACAGGGTATTTTCAGAGCGTACTCCTTAGTACACTACCGTGAGCACAAAAGATAAGTGTTCGTTCAATTACGATCTCTGGAACGTTTGAGATATTTTTAAAATAAATTGAGAAAAATATTGTATTACATACACATATTGGTCATGGTTAACCAGGGACGAAGTATACGAAGACTTATCATTACATTAAATATCAGCATACATTTAAAAAAATTGTAAAATATTGTGAATATAAATTGATCAAAAAATAGTTGATCAAAAACTTCGAGAAATGCCAAATGATGCACAAGCATCTCAATTAGCCGTCATAGTGTGAGTCACAATGCTGCATTACTATCTTAAGTTCTGCTCATACTTTTGATCGGGCAAAGTAGAGTCATTTTGGCAGGCTTATACATAAAAAATAACAAGTTTCTAAGGATTTTATAGTCCACCAATTTTAAAAAAAAAGAAAGGCAAACATTATTTTCAGGTCGAAATTATTATTTTTCAATTAATGAACTGCTCGCATTTGAAATAGAGACACCAGAGTTTTGTGATGGGAAATTATTTATTAATATCCTTGAAGTGACATGACAGGGAAGAAGAATTACTTAACGTTTCACCCAAATAATTTCTATTCATAATCAGCAGGCTATTGCAGTCCACTGCTGGACATAGGTCTCTCCGATTGCTAGCCTCGATGGCTAACAGGAGCTGGATGTGAGAAGCCGAGGATCGAACCAAGAATTTTCATTACTGCTTTGTTAATATTTATTTTAGATAAAAACAATAGATTGTGGTTAGTTTAATGACACATTCAGTTCAGTTAGATCTTAAAGTAATTAAAAAAATAAACTCCTCGAAAAAACAAAGCAATAAAATGAGGGACTTTTAAATTTATTTCTTAAATTTTTCCATGAAATATAACAAATAAACATTTAATACGTCAAGGATTCATCAATTGCTCAGGGAAACCCCTAAAAATATTAAATACCATGACGGGTACCTGGACCTGGAAGTATGTATTTAAATAAATCTATTAATCAGTATATGTACATTGTACGTACATATATATACTTGCAGACAGTCGAAGCAACTTTTTTAATCCAGATAAAATATTCGTAAATTAACAGATTACGAAACAAGTACAAATTATTAAAAATAAAAAACCCGACTGCGTCAATATTTAACAATAAAAACATATAAGTTTTGTATATATTCATAATCACTGTAAAAAATATTTTTTTGATACCACACTTGATGTATTGAGAAAACATTTTTTTATATTACTTTTTGGCGCCAAAAATCTATTGACACCACTCACATAAAAATACGATGTGCCGTTTAGGCTCTAGGGAGTGCCAAAGAAATATACATACATATATACATACATACATACATACACTTGATAAACATAACCCTCCTTTCGCAGTCGGGTAAAAATAATTTGTCGACCTTTTAAAACAGATTTTGGTACATTAACTTGTTAAAACCTCTTCAGGCCGGGTGAAAGCATGAGGGTCGGTCGCGGTGAAGTGTTATTTATTAGATTTGAATCAAACCGAACAAAATCATAAGGATAACCAGCACAAACAGATATTGAAAGGCTCGGGAATATACTAGACAGGAAGTCTTTGAGAATCCCGACAGATATTTTTCGCTTCTATGTGTAGGGGCCTTGACCCACTTTATTCAGAGGCGCACGTAAAACACTAAGCATCACCATGGTTCTGCAAGGTAAGCCGATCACCACGACTGTTGTCTTTGAGCCAGCACTCAAGGATTACCTTGAGTACTGATTTAATGTTGAGTGCATCGCCTAGTGCCTATTCTGCGGGAGCACAATCACTCTGCTAATTTTTGATGAGTAGTGTCCTTGTTACAGCATCCGTAGTTGTAGTTGTTGTTGTAGTAGTTCACAGACTCGGTTGACTTCCAGCCAATTGAACTAGAAACTGTGAAAATGTTGATCCTGACTTCTTCTTTAATGTTCTAGTATTTAATTTAAATAAAGCATTTAATTCTGTAGGTTTTTCTTTACCCTGAAAACACGGATTATCAAATATATTAACAGAATTGACTAACTTTCAAACTTTCTCTTATAATGGTATGTAATTATTTCTAACGAAGTAATTGATTATAGAAATTCTCGTTCGTTAGTGAGACGTAATTACAGCATTCGTTTAAATATTCAAAAACCAAATCAGTCTGAGTGATAATTGGAGATTCAACTAAGGAAAATAGATATCGTTGTCCTGGTATGTATTTTCAATGTCTTTCCCAGTAATTAATACCCAATTAGTAAAGTTACTGTTACTTCAATTACAATATTAAAACAAGGGATTTGTTTGTGTGTTCAAATATCGGCGTTAGATAATGCCTTCTTAAAAAAATAGCAATTAAATATAAAGACTGTTGCGAATTGTTCAATTTTCCTATGCATACTTTTGACGTGACAACGTGTAATAAATTGATGAACGCCGGCTGCATGCACGAAAAAGGAGTACTCATTGCCCGGTTACGTTCATAGTCCCGTAACGTTACGTCCCGTTGCGCTCATTGTACGTCGTTGTTCGTACGTTGCATCTATCTCTCATCATTTCATCAATGTTTTGTTATGACGTTGTCACGTTAAACTATCGTCCGTAAACCGACTTTACAGACAACCAATTGTTTATAGTGGTCACCTGAGTTCAAAGTTCGCATATACACTATTCCTCAGTGTCTAAAGAAGTAAACCTTAAGATAAAAGGATAACAAGGTGTGTATGTAGACAGTGCTTAGAACCACTATCAAAATCACTAAGAAATGACTGCACGTTTGGCCTAGTGGTTTAACGGTCACCACGCCGTTTCCTACTTCGCCAAGTGTCGTGGGTTCAAATCCCACGTAGGACAACACTTTGTGTGATCCACAAATTGTTGTTCTGAGTCTGGGTGTTCTTTGTGTCTGTTTCATGTATGTTTGTAAAGTCCCCCGCGATATAGTATTTATTCCTAGTGCGGGGGTTGTCTATAAAAAAAAAAAGACAGAAAAGAGCTAGAAAGTCTCTTTATCCCGTCACTGTTCCATCCATGATCTCAGATCTCAAATAAGAGTGTAGAGTTCTGTACTTGACGTAGCCTTTCTATTACGGTGCACTTACAAATATGTATCTGTATCTTTCTTTTTTCTTTTAGCAATATGACCGCTCCTTGGATATATTTCTTCATAAATATTCATGTTTCTTATTGCAATAGATGTACAAAAGACGGACACACGTCAAATTTATATCACCTCTCTTATTATTGTGATGAAAATAAATTAAACCGATAACTGTACAATAATGATTGAGGATTACACAAATAAAAACTTACTAAGTCGTCGCCACATTGCCAAAAATGTACCTAAAACACCTGCATGAATAAAAGATGTAATAACTATCCGGCGATTTAACCGAGCGATCTTGAATTTGTTTCTTCGGTTTATTCACACAGGGCTTAACCATTTGAAAACAGGCAGTTATATATTGATGACTAGTGGTTGCCCGCGGCTCCGCCCGCGTATATGTCACCATAATTATTAAATTAACCATAGAAGACTCATGCTTTCGGGTATTTCAAACACCTCGGCTGGAGTGATCACAGAACTGTTATTACGGTGAATAATACTAAGGCCTCTTAGAAAACCACTTATAAGGATTTTTTTTCGCTATTTTCACTTAGTCAGTAAAAGTATCGAAGCCTAGCCCACTACTCATCCCCGTTATTCGTGTAAGGTGGGGCTGTACATATCGAACAGCAACGTACTTACAACTGAGTCGCAGGTGACAATCAAATCTTTACATCAGTAAATTATATCACATAATCGGGGCAGCATACAAAATTTCAGCTGATCATATAGGTACTGATCATATGTAAGTTCGAAATGGTTCGACTGTTTGGTTGGTTTAGTTTTGGACGGTGTGTTCACAACCTGAAATACACATAAATAAACGTCAGTTAAAATGTCATATTAACTACCTATTAGTATTCTTTTCCGTCAGCAGCACTTTGTTCCGTCCTTTGTCAGTTATAATTGACAGAACGAAATAACCTGACTTCGTTGTGCTCGATGAGTTGTAATCGATGTGCGCAGAGGTTCAATATAGTTCAAAGTTATCATTTATTTAAATGAATTCGATATGCGAATGATAAAATATTTAAACTGGATACTCTTATTATTGTCAGAGCAGCAAAGCCGTGCTTTGGTAGAGTAAATTGCTATGACAGATTCCAAAGGCGTTTATACGCTGAAGTTTTATTATCATCGTACACTCACTCAGAGGGGTAAGGGGTAAGTCTGTGGTGACTTCCACATACAGCGGCAACAAAAACTTATGACAGCGCCATCTACCAAAGATACACTGAACTACGAAGTACCGCTCAATACGGAGTAACTACGAATCCTGAATCGCACAATAGACGTTCTCGCGCCGATTATCGTATTGTGGGGGACAAGTGTGTCATGTCCCACCAACACAAAGGGAGGATCCTCCGACCAGGCGAGGTGATCATGCCTGGCGGGCCAACTGCCCAACGGTTGATGTTGGGATGTTGTATGTATCTTAATTGGCGCGAGAACTTTTACTGCGCGATTCAGGATTGGTAGTTTCTTAGTTTCAGTTCAGTGTAATTTTGGTAGATGGCACTGTAGTATATTTCTGTTGCACTGTATGTGGAAGTCGCCACAATATATACAACATCCCAACATTAACCCTTGGGCCGTGGCCCGCCAGGCATGATCACCTTGCCTGGTCGGAAGATCCTCCCTTTATGTTGGAGGGACCGATCACCCGTTCCTCCACAAGTCTATTGCCGTCGACAGTCTTTAATAGTGATGCTATACATAGGCCTCTTCTTTGAAAGGAGATTTTGGCACACTATACCACATGGCCAAACTAGCAGGTGTACGGTTTGTTTCAAGCTTTCCTTCTCGTTACACTGATATAATAGTAGGCAGATACGGGTGGCGGGGGTAGATACATGCGTGCCAATGGTCTCACTACCAGGGATGCTGAAGACCGGACAAAGTGGAGAAAACAGAGCAGGAAAGCGGACCCCGGGCTGCAAAGTGTTAGCTTTGGAAGCAACCGGGAGCAACACTAGGATGATGATGATGATGAGATACGGGTGGCGGCACTTCGTATTCTTAATCCTTTACTTAAACAAAACAGAAAACAAATTTTAACTATCAGAACTCATTATTTATTCTGGGTTGGAAGGTGAAATCCACGACACGAATTACACGAACAGGAATTTGACATCAATCACTACAGGTGGACAAATATTTTATTTGTGTTTAATTTTCCATTCACATAAGTATATTTTTAAATGGCTTAAAGAGTCAAGAAAACGGACGATAGTGTCAATACTTCGTAAAAGAGAGTACCTAAAATTATGGTTACAGCTTTTAAACGAGCAAATTATGTAAAATATAAATAGCAGTTTCAAGAGTAATCTTATTAAGAGTCTAATTGAAGTGAACTAGGTACCAAAACGCGCGCAGAATATTTACGTGTTACGTATCTTCTTATCAACGAAATTTTGGATGCTCAACGAACTAAATTTTCAATTATTCCTTCAAAAACACAATTTCATATCGTAAATAGGAATATAAATGAGTGTTAGTTATAAATAGAAAAAATATTGAGGCTTACACTGTTAAGGAATTTTTCGCCTTTACACATTCATGATTACAACTTAAGTATTTGAAAGAAGAGGAAAATTCGGTAGGAAATTTCCGTAGTTAAAGAATCGTAATCATAGGTAGGTTTTAAATGTTTTAATATAACATTAGGAAACTATACCTTGAAAAAACCTATTAAATGTATGTTCTCTAAAAATTGCATCCCTGTTCTGTATCCCTGTTCTCAATGTAATTTTGTTAGTTTAGTAATTTTTAAAGCGTGTTTTAACTTTATCATTCGTAATTTACAAGGAGTGAACACATCATTTGGAGGGCGGGTGTCCAGCAGTGTCCTACTATTGACTGAAAATTATGATTCTCAACTCATAAATAGTTTTATAGAGCGGAGACGCGCATAGCCCAGTTGCACTCGGTGATTAGAAACAATCACCGAGGGTAAGCACGACGGCGCGGTCAGTACCTGAATGGATGACCACTGGTGGCATGATACCATGAGCGTTTTCGTGATTCAGAGGTCACTTTAAGCAGTTGGTGCCAGTTGTTATCATAGGATAACAGTCTTAAAGCTTAGTTGGAGGCCTTTGGGCGGCTTAAAAACATCCAACGGCAAGATACGCAGCCACAACGTTGTCTTGCTAGTTCCCAACTCGCACTTGGCCTGCGTGGGGACGTATGGCCTTAACCCTCTTCTGAGAGAAGACCCGAGCCGTCGAGCCGAGTGTTATAAGAATTAAATACTTCGCGTAATTAGTGTTCTTTGCAACGTAATTATTAAGCTTTCATTTAATATATTTATAAAGACACAGTTTACGATTATTATTGTACGTTTAAAGCTCAAAGTAAACACACGTTTAGTTACCATCTGAATTTAATACTTCGGTTGTGGCATTGTGGTTACTGTATGTAATACTCTTACTTTGTTATCTTTCACTGCTCGTTACTAAAAGGTATCAGTTACTATCGTGATTTAAAATCTTGGAAACGGGTGATTCGATTTTAACGAAACGAACTGATCTTAGTTACCGTTTAATTGTGTACCAAAAAGAAAAAATAGGTGAAATATTTGGCAATGTAGACTTTAGTTTGAACTATATAATCGTACATAAGGGACATTTCAAGAGCCTGAGTGCCATCACTGCGATGGCCAGACCGTGGATACAGCGCTCCACACGCTAGCAGAATGTCCGATGTGGGGGGAGCCGAGGCGTGATCTTGTGGCGGCCATCGGGGTGGGGGTTCTCTCGCTCGGTAACATGATTGCGGTCATGTTGCGAGCAAGTTATGCTTGCCAAGGAGACAGTAGAGCGGAGGCCCGTGAGGCCCGTCAACGGGCAAGGTACCGCAGGCGACTCGCAGGCGAGATCGCAGAACGATCTCCGTCCTCTATAAGCGCCCCCGGGTTACAGTACGAGAAACATCGGGGTTCCCACACAGGAGAGGCCATTTACAGAACGTAGGTGCCCCGAGGTACGTCGGGGTTCCAGGGTTTTCCTTTCTAGGGTGTACCTGGTTCCCCGGCTTCTAGTACCTGCAGTCTCGACATAGATAGCATAACGATCGTAAACTAACGATCGATAAATGTTTACGAATATTTTCGCTTGCCGTAACGATCTTAATCACAAGGGCAAGTCTCTACTCATAAATTATCGTGCAAAATCGTAAAGGACTGCAGTCTCGACATAGATAGCGATCGTTAATGATAGTTACGTGTTACTATATTGTATGTTGTACTGTTTTGTAGCAAAAATAAATGGTTAAAATGGTTTTTAAATGGTTAAAGTTGTGAATTCGGTAGCTAATTCATATCGATAATTTTTTAACGATTTTTGGTAGTCTCTACCGTTGCAACTATCGATTTTCATCGGTATCGTATCGAATTTGCTGTCAATTTAACGACAGTCGCAAATCGCTTATCGAGGCATTTTGGCAGCCCGCTAACTCGATAAGTATTCGAAAAGGATCGTTAACTGTGAAATATTATAAAAATAGAAATTGTATGAAGATACATAATTATTTATCAGATTGTAATAATATCTTATGCAAGTGTAGTGCACTAATTTATAATATTAATTGTGCATAATGGCGGAGGCTTATTTGACTTATCAATGATAACAAATACCTGTACCTATACCTATGCCTATACCTATACCTATACCTATACCTATACCTATACCTATACCTATACCTATACCTATACCTATACCTATACCTATACCTATACCTATACCTATACCTATACCTATACCTATACCTATACCTATACCTATACCTATACCTATACCTATACCTATACCTATACCTATACCTATACCTATACCTATACCTATACCTATACCTATACCTATACCTATACCTATACCTATACCTATACCTATACCTATACCTATACCTATACCTATACCTATACCTATACCTATACCTATACCTATACCTATACCTATACCTATACCTATACCTATACCTATACCTATACCTATACCTATACCTATACCTATACCTATACCTATACCTATACCTATACCTATACCTATACCTATACCTATACCTATACCTATACCTATACCTATACCTATACCTATACCTATACCTATACCTATACCTATACCTATACCTATACCTATACCTATACCTATACCTATACCTATACCTAAACCTATACCTATACCTATACCTATACCTATACCTACACCTACACCTACATCTATACCTATACCTATACCTATACCTATACCTATACCAATACCTATACCTATACCTATACCTATACCTATACCTATACCTATACCTATACCTATACCTATACCTATACCTATACCTATACCTATACCTATACCTATACCTATACCTATACCTATACCTATACCTATACCTATACCTATACCTATACCTATACCTATACCTATACCTATACCTATACCTATACCTATACCTATACCTATACCTATACCTATACCTATACCTATATCTATACCTATACCTGTACCTATACCTATAAGTATAGGTATAGGCATAGGTATAGGTATTTGTTATCATTGATAAGTCAAATAAACCTCCGCCATTATGTACAATTAATATTATAAATTAGTGCACTACACTTGCAAAAGATATTATTACAATCTGATAAATATGTATCTTCATACAATTTCTATTTATATAATATTTCACAGTTAACGATCCGTTTCGAATACTTATCGAGTTAGCGGGCTGCTAACTCGATAAGTATTATCGGTTAGCTACCGAATTCGCAACTTTAACGATCGCTATCTATGTCGAGACTGCAGGCCCAGGAGGTGGTATACGAATGGATTTCCAAACGGGAAAAAAGGGAAATATCAAGATTCAAATTTTTGAATACTTTATGTACTCGAGTCATTTCAAAATACACATATCAAAAGTGTCTAGGGATCAACATATGTGTCTAGGGATCAACATATATTTTTGCAATAACTTTTCTCCTGATTGATATTAATTAAAATTTTCTTTAAGGATTCATCAAATAAAGTGTTTTCGTTTGTCACAGTAACGAGAAACCAAGTCACCTTTGCATTAATAAAGAAATTTGCCATTTTCCTAATAAAAGGATTTTTGACATTTGAACCACTAACATTAAAGTTCGAAAAAAAGACTGAAATAACAGTTTTCTTTAAAATTTTATTAGGTAACTTAAACAATTAATAATCCGTGTTTCTACCGCGAACACTAACACAAGAACATCGCTTTGGCATACTCAAAATGAGTTCATCCAAATCACGCTGTGGAATGGCCGCCCATGTTCGTTGCAACAACAAAAAAAGGTCTTCTTGCGACTGGATACCCTCCATATTCGGCAGAGCTCTTCTCTGTAGCATATCCCATGCATGCTCAATCGGGTTCAAGTCTGGCGACTGAGCAGGCCAGGGCCAAAGCCACATCTCAATCTCAAGAAATCCGCATAAAAATGCTTGATCCCTAGACACTTTTGATGTGTGTAGTTATTACCCACCGTGTATATCCCCTGTACAATACTAATTAAAGTATTTAATACCTAAAAAAAATGTAAATGCTTGAAAACTAGCTGCCCCGACAGACTTTGTTTTGTTGACATTATCGACGGAATGATGTTTTAATTTATATGGTTTATTGGTATTTCATCATCGTAATTTTTAAGTTTTTTATCTATATAGATAAGGACTCCATAAGAACCATCCTTGTGCCTTAACGAACTTATTAAAAAAATATTACTGAATTGATCGAGCGGCTCTCGGGTTTTGAGCTTATGTGGCGATTTTTTTATGCATAGGCCTGACAAAATGACTTCTGAAAAGCATAAGCTTCTGCTTGGATTCTTCCAAGAGTGGTGGTCATCATACTCATAGCGAATGCAAACAATGAAACAATGCAGCATGGTGACCCACACTATGACTGCCTAGTGATGCTTCTGCATCATTGGGCCATTCATATAGATAAAGCAAATCAGAAAGCTAAAATTTTGATATGATGCACACCTATACAGCTAAATAACACTATGGGGTTGCAGTATACATATAATATTTATGTTAGCCTGTAAGTACAAAAGATATACAGTGAAGGTTCAGATTATACTAGTCATTAAAATAAGACTTAGATATTGAAACCAATGGAAATTTGACCGCTAGAAAATCTTTCATTTCTTAAGGAAGCTAGTTACTCCGCGTGCACTGTATTTTCCTCCAAGTCTTTTTCCTACACTAAGATGGGATCAGCTCTTCTCAGATCAAGTCTTCTACCATTATACGACTGAAGCTTGATTTTACCCGACTGCGAAAGCAGGAGGTACATTTCGTCCTTTCGATTACATTGTACCATAATAATATTGACTAAAACAAACAATCCTATCCTACTATCACTCTTCACTCTAATATATAAAGCCGAAAGTTTGTGTGTATGTTTGTTACGCAAAAACTACTGAACGGATTTGGATGAAACTTTACAGTAATATAGCTTATACATCAGAATAACACATAGGCTACTATTTGCCACGATAATCGACATACACGCGGGCGGAGCCGCGGGCAACAGCTAGTAATATTATAAAATTATTGTTTGTTTTAGTCAGGCACGTGTAACTGGTATTACACCAGTTAGATATTCGTGCGTTGATTACATACTAGTAGGTAAACATTGTATGATGTTATGTTTACTATATACTTATATATATTTTACTAGCTGAGGTACCGCGGTATCACCTGCGGTACAACAACAACACCACGGGCCTAAGCTACTGTAAAAAAAGCGGCCAAGTGCGAGTCGTACTCGCCCATGGAGGGTTCCGCAGAAGCAGGAGTAACATTTTTTTTATATTTGTGTTGATTGAATGAAAGGTAAATTGCAGTTTACGATTTATGACGTATTAAAAAAAACTACTTACTAGATTTCGTTCAAACCAATTTTCGGTGGAAGTTTGCATGGTAATGTACAACATATATTTTTTTTTAGATTTATCATGCTCTTATTTCAGAAGTTACGGGGGGGGGGGGACACATTTTACCACTTTGGAAGTGTCTCTCGCGCAAACTATTCAGTTTAGAAAAAAAAAATATTAGAAACCTTAATATCATTTTCGAAGACCTATCCATAGATACCCCACACGTATGGGCTTAATGAAAAAAATATTTTTGATTTTCAGTTCTAAGTATGGGGACCCCCAAAATTTATTGTTTTTTTTTATTTTTCTGTGAAAATCTTAATGCGGTTCACAGAATACATCTACTTACCAAGTTTCAACATTATAGGTCTTATAGTTTAGGAAGAAAGTGGCTGTGACACACGGACGGACAGACAGACAGACAGACATGACGAATCTATAAGTGTTCCGTTTTTTGCCTTTGGCACGTAACCCTAAAAAGTATCCTAAGTTACTCTTAATATCATCAACTATCTGCCGGTGAAAGTCTCGTCGAAAGTTCCAGAGATAAGCCGGTACAAACAGACAGACACACTTTTTTTAAAATTGCTTTTTTGATGTAAATATCACACATATCCATTTAGTAAGAAGCTGTTAATTTATAATTACACACAGACTCTTTAGTTTTATTTATTTGTATAGATTTTCATTTCATACGTTCATATTACAAATTCGCGGATAATTTCGTCGTTTATGAACCGATTTTAATGATTATTTTTTAATGGAAAGGAGATATCCCAACGTTGTTACCATGATAAGGACACTAAGATCTGATGATGGCATCCAAGAGAAATCGAGTCGAACCTTGAAGTGAAGTCGGTTTTTATTATGTTTAAATTTTTAGGTTGTAACAACTCTATTTGGTTTTCCCAAGATAACTAATCTTATCAAAAGTTATTTAGAACGTGACTGTCTCAGTTATTATATAATAATAACATCTTTATTCAGTAAGAGCTGATGTATACATTTTGCACTTCAACTAGGCTTAAGAACTATTAAGTATTTTCTTAATTTTAATTAGGAAAATACAACATTTATTTATTTTTACTTTCTTCCTTTAAAAAAAATAACTGAATAACAGTCAAAACGTTTTATTAGTTATAATTACAATGTTATGATAACCCCAACCAGAGGTTAGGCCAGCCCCCCTGATCAAGTTGACATTCCAAAAACGTAAATGTTATTAGAAAAGTAACAAAAGTATGAGAATGATGTCATCTCAACGCTAAGTCACGTGGTGAAAACAAAATGTTAGCAAATATTACAAGAAAATAAAGGTTTCAGCGATTGTAGAAAGATATACTTAACGCGAAACTTTTACATCTTGGCCAAGGGGACAGTGCTTGTTTTGATTTCTACAAGCTCTGACTAACTGGACATAACACCAAATTGTTCGGTCGATCTCACAATAGTACTATCTACAGTAGAAGATACGATATTCTTCTTTCTACTTCTTCAGCCTTCGTCCACTGCTGCAAAGACTGCTGCCTCTCCCAAAGAGCGTCAATCATTCCGGTCCTGGGTAGCACGCATCCATCCGATGCCAGCCATTTTCTTCAAGATACGATATATTCATATACATAATCTAAGACGATATAGTATAATTTAAAACTGGCTGAAAACTAATCTATTTAGAGCAAATTTTTAAGAAATATTTTGAACCACAGCGTAGAATGGTTAATATTGGAGCTGTAATAAATGTAGTTAAAAGATATTCTACATGCATTAACATAACCGAATATGACTGAAAACTATTTTTAACCGACTTCAAAAAAAGGAGGAGGTTTCTCAATTCGACCGTATATTTTTTTTATTTTTTTTATGTGTGTTCGGAGATAACTTCGTCGTTTATGAACCGATTTTGATGATTCTTTTTTTAATGGAAAGAAGATGTCCCGACGGTGGTACCATGATAAGGAAACTAGGATCTGATGATGGCATCCCAGAGAAATCGAGGGTAACCCTCATTTTTTTCAGGCACGTACTATGTTTTTTATATTTTTAATGTTGTCACATTTTTATCTCATTCCAGCCTTGTAAGCACATAACATTTACAACCGCAAACCGCAAAAACTGGAGTTCTAATAGTGTTTTCTAAATCAACCTTATCTTATCCCGGTAAGGTTGAAAATACAACGCTATTGACTAGTATATACTTTCGTGCAAAAGTTTATTTATGAAAGAAAAAAGTGTGAAACTTTTAATATCTACTAACTTTTGTTGCATGTTGGGTTCTAAAACACTGTGAATGTTGTAGTACAATTAATTAAAATAAATATTACTTCGTTTTAAATTTATAAACAAATAAGTAATACCGTATAAATAGAATATGTACTTCACTTTTACATAAGGAGGATTTACATATTTTTATCCATATAATGGGCATGGTGCATTGGTTCAAGTCTTGCATCTATGCCACGCTGTTTGATGTTGTGGGTTACCAACACAGTACGAAAATTTATGCACTTCGCAGATAGTTTTCGAAAGTCTGAGAACATTTATATCTGTCGTTTCTACTTTTTAAATAATTCATGAAAAATTAATCGGTATTGAAGTCATTTGCGGACCTTAGTACTGTACTATACAATAAAATTTTGAAATACCAAGACAAAAGATGAAAAAGAAACATCTAGGTAGAAATCCTAGGGCATCTATCCACCCGGCAACGGGAACACCGGGGTTCCCACACAGTGGGAACACAGGGGCTATCTACGAACCGTAGGTGGCCCGAAGTACGTCTGGGTTCCAGAGTTTTCCTTGCTAGGGTACACCTGGTTCCCCGGCTTCTAGTACCCGAGACGGCGGGCGGTTTTAGTCGGTTCGAGTTAGACATGCCACCAGGAGGGAGCGGATTTCCGAACGGAAAAAAAGGCCATCTACCCATCCAAATAAGTACACACAAATAACTTTTTCTCAGAAATGTCATCAATAAGTTCCGAGTAATTCCATTCCAATTTTCATTATTTTATTCAGCACTGAAATGATAATACCAAATATTGCAATGCCAACAGTCAGTATTCAGTTTTTACGTAATTAACATATTGATTGCTTTCGTTGTCACGGGCAAACATATGATAATGACTTTCATAATAAATTTTGCTTACGTTTTCATACAAATAAAATTGTAAACCATGATCAATTTTATGAACGTCTGTGATTGATTTTAATGTATAGACAACTAGCAAACCCGGCGAACTCCGTTTCGCCACCAGATGGCTTCGTTTTATGTAACACTTTCCCGCTTTTCTGGTGAAAATTTTCCTGAATTTTCTTTGCTATAAACCTTACGGAGCCCGAGACCTTTCCAACGAATGCAAAACCGTGCAAATCGGTTTGTGCGGTCTGGAGTTATAGCGTCAGGAAGGAAAACCCGACTTATTTTTATATAGTAAGATTACTGAATTTATAAAGAACTTCTAAGCGTCACTTAAGACTTTGTTTATATTTGTAAATTAAAAGAAACTTACATGACTCCTTCTAAGATCAGCAGTCTCATAGTAACCTTTGCCTAGAATTTAATGAAACAGTTTTAGAGATCACAAGGACTAAAAGAAACTAAATTCCCGGAACAATACGGCTTTCAAACCTTCAAGAAAAGAGCGTACTCTTTCTTAAAAGGCCGGTAACACTCTTGTGACGCCTCTGGTGTTGCGGGTGTCTTTGGGCGGCAGTAATCGCTTACCATCAGGCGATCTGTCTACTCATCATCAGCCTATCACAGTACACTGCTGGACATAGGCCTCTCCAATTGCGCGCCACTTGGTTAGATCCTCGGCTTCTCGCATCCAGCTCCTGCCAGCCATCTTGCGCAGATCATCACTCCACCTGGCTTGTGGACGTCCTACACTACGTTTGCCGAGACGCGGTCTCCACTCAAGAACCCGTTTACCCCAACGGTAATCAGTTCTGCGGCTAATATGGCCAGCCCACTGCCACTTCAGCTTACTAATCCTTTGGGCCATGTCGATGACCTTGGTTCTCTGCCGGATTACCTCATTCCTGATGCAATCCCTCAGAGAAACGCCGAGCATAGCCCTCTCCATAGCACACTTCGAACTTGTGGACCAGCCGTGCCGTAAGTGTCCACGTTTCGGCTCCGTATGTCATGACGGGTAGGACGCACTGATTGAAGACTTTCGTCTTAAGGCACTGTGGGATCGACGATGAAAAGACCCGACGAAGTTTCCCAAACGCTGCCCAACCCAGCTGAATTCTCCTGTTCACCTCATCCTCAAAGTTGTTTCTACCTAACTGCAAAGTCTGCCCGAGGTACACATAATTTTGAATAACTTCGAGAACGGCACCGTGTACTGCGACTGGTTCCGGTAGTACATGTTCATTGAACATGACCTTGGTTTTGTCCAAGTTCATCCGTAGGCCGATGCGCACAGAAGAGTCAGCCAGGTCGTTCAGCATCTGTTGTAGGTCCTGCAGCGTCTCTGCCATGATAACGATGTCGTCCGCAAATCGCAAGTGAGAGATGTATTCGCCATTGATATTTATGCCACGTCCTTTCCAGTGTAGCGTCTTGAACAAATCCTCCATTGCATTTGTGAACAATTTCGGGGAAATAACATCCCCTTGTCTCACTCCTCGATGCAATGGTATGGGCCTTGTTTACGGTTAGAATTCATTTATTCCTTAAAGATTACAAATCACTTTACAAAGAAATAAACATAAGATCGTCGGTATATTACAAATTGTGTGTCCAGAGAATCGATTTGCTTCTATGTGATATTTAGTAAAATAGTAGGTACTTTCATAAAATTTTGTCAATGTTATCTTCTTCGGTTAAGTTAGTTAGGGCCAGTTCACACTCAATACTTTTATATGTAGTTATTTTGCTATAACGTTTTCCTCCAAGATGTGACTTTTTAAATATTTTCTGAAAAGATTGATTGATTTTGCATCCTTAACTTTATTTGGTAATGAATTATAAAGTTGTGCTCCCTCATATTTTATTGACTTCGTGCCGTAGTTTGTTCTAGGCTTTGGTAAAACAAGATGATGTGCTCGTCTTGTTTGCTGATTCTGTACTTGGACGGACATGGTGGCGGCTTCGTAGAGACATCTCAGCACTTGGATGTATCGCCAATCCACTTGGCAACGCTGCAGGGACTCCAGAACAGACCAGATCTCGATCGAGTCAAAGGCCTTCTCATAGTCCTCGAATGCTAGACACAGGGGCTGATTATACTCTTCTGTCTTCTGTATAATCTGCCGCACTGTGTGGATGTGGTCTATGGTGCCATATCCGCTCCGAAATCCAGCTTGCTCCGGTGGTTGAAATTCGTCGAGTCTTCGGGCAAGACGGTTGTTGATGACTCTTGAGAATAGTTTGTAGACGTGGCTTAAAAGTGAAATGGGTCGATAGTTCTTCAACCTGGTCTTGTCACCTTTCTTGAAGAACAAGATGACCACACTTCTGCTCCACGCCTCTGGAGTTCTCCCTTCGAACAGAACAGCGTTAAAAAACTTTTGGAGCTCCCTCAGTCCGGGCTTACCTCCAGCCTTCAACAGTTCTGTTGTAATGCCGTCCTCTCCAGGGGCTTTTCCATTTTTCAGCTATCCAAGAGCCATCTCGATTTCATCAATGCTGACTTCTTGCAGATCTTCGGTGTAGTGGCGTGTTAATGTGGCTCTAGAGTCCTCATTTTCGGGATCAGGTCGAGATGCATGCGAAGCGTACAAACCGCCATAGAAACGTTCCACTTCCGAAAGGACGGCCGGCTTGGAAGTAACGACTTCTCCACTTGCTGTAGTCAACTTGAGATTTACAAACACCTGTCTGCTCGTTTGCCCTCTATGCTTTAAAAAAAACTGCAGATAGAAACAGACAAATTAAAAACTATTACTTTTATTTAAAGTGTATTACAGAAATACAGAATACATATAATTATATACATACATAATGTATAGAGTTTGTATATCATAGATACATTAAAGTATATATGGAAGAAGTAACAAAAAACCCATCAAATGACTAAATATTAAACACACTAATAAAATTTTATTACTCTACAGAATTTCAAGTAAAACTATTCACACATGGTAAAAAATTCAAAAATTTAATTGCATGTCACATCCGCTGTAACATCGCACAACAAAACTTGCCATCTTGACTTTTTGTGTCAAAAAGTTGAGATGCGTCGTCAATGAATAAGAAAGCTGTTGTAATATCGGCTATGAAACCCTAGTGTAAAGGATAAGGCTGTCCAATAAACGACAGCTGGTCATCGACGGGTTTTGAAGGGGAGGCTTGAACGCCTCTGTATTTTTGTTAGGACATATATTTTGATAAAAAGGATTTTTAAAACGAGACGCATGAATATGCAAATAGCCTCACGTTTCGTCACTGGGCAGTGTGATGTTCGCACGAGTAAAATTAAATTCTGTGAAAATACCTGAAAACCCGGATAGCATTGCGTGCAAGGCTAAATAGCTTTCAATCAAATTTTCTGCCATATCTAGTTTTACATCAGAGGTCATCATATTTGATGGATTGGGATGGAGGGTTCGGATTTTCTGGCAATACGAGTATAGCCAATTTGAGTTATAGGTATCCGACTATGACCAGCTCGATTTTATGTTCTTCAACCGTAGGTAACCTCGACGGAAGAGATGCCACGACTTTATAGAAGCCATTCTCAAGCATTTTTTTGTTGTTTTTCATTGAGTTGGTGAGGTTATCAAAGCCCTAAAATTCGCCATTTTTTCTGGGGGATAGGACTCGCAGGGTGGAAACGCACTCGTGACTTTACTTGACGCGTCGGCGATTAGGTAAACAAGCGTAGCATTTACAAAATAATTACTTATTCAGTAAATAGCTAATGTTAAACACAATTAGCGAAGCAAGT
Organism: Diaphora mendica; assembly: GCA_949125395.1. Lineage (NCBI taxonomy): Eukaryota > Metazoa > Arthropoda > Insecta > Lepidoptera > Erebidae > Diaphora > Diaphora mendica. The sequence goes on from OX421320.1 coordinate 24,848,293, forward strand.
TTTGGGAAACAATAACTCTATGCTTTAAAAAAAACTGCAGATAGAAACAGACAAATTAAAAACTATTACTTTTATTTAAAGTGTATTACAGAAATACAGAATACATATAATTATATACATACATAATGTATAGAGTTTGTATATCATAGATACATTAAAGTATATATGGAAGAAGTAACAAAAAACCCATCAAATGACTAAATATTAAACACACTAATAAAATTTTATTACTCTACAGAATTTCAAGTAAAACTATTCACACATGGTTAAAAAATTCAAAAATTTAATTGCATGTCACATCCGCTGTAACATCGCACAACAAAACTTGCCATCTTGACTTTTTGTGTCAAAAAGTTGAGATGCGTCGTCAATGAATAAGAAAGCTGTTGTAATATCGGCTATGAAACCCTAGTGTAAAGGATAAGGCTGTCCAACAAACGACAGCTGGTCATCGACGGGTTTTGAAGGGGAGGCGTGAACGCCTCTGTATTTTTGTTCGGACATATATTTTGATAAAAAGGATTTTTAAAACGAGACGCATGAATATGCAAATAGCCTCACGTTTCGTCACTGGGCAGTGTGATGTTCGCACGAGTAAAATTAAATTCTGTGAAAATACCTGAAAACCCGGATAGCATTGCGTGCAAGGCTAAATAGCTTTCAATCAAATTTTCTGCCATATCTAGTTTTACATCAGAGGTCATCATATTTGATGGATTGGGATGGAGGGTTCGGATTTTCTGGCAATACGAGTATAGCCAATTTGAGTTATAGGTATCCGACTATGACCAGCTCGATTTTATGTTCTTCAACCGTAGGTAACCTCGACGGAAGAGATGCCACGATTTTATAGAAGCCATTCTCAAGCATTTTTTTGTTGTTTTTCATTGAGTTGGTGAGGTTATCAAAGCCCTAAAATTCGCCATTTTTTCTGGGGGATAGGACTCGCAGGGTGGAAACGCACTCGTGACTTTACTTGACGCGTCGGCGATTAGGTAAACAAGCGTAGCATTTACAAAATAATTACTTATTCAGTAAATAGCTAATGTTAAACACAATTAGCGAAGCAAGTTTTGGGAAACAATAACATGTTTCTACAAAACATAAACCGTATTTTGGAACAACTTAAATAAACTTTAAGTTTTCAAAACTTTTCTTGTTTGTTTTTTCATTAATTTCGAAAGTAACTCTGTCTGTCTCTCTGTCACGCTTTCACAGCTAAACTGTTACACCGATTTTAATGAAATTTGGTATGGAGATACTTTGATTCTTGAGGAAGGATGGCTACTAAACTTAATACTGCGATAACCGAGAAACACGCCGTCGAAGCCGCGGGCAAAATCTACTATGCCAACATTAATCACAACTCATAGCTTCTAATTTGTTACAAATCTCTCTGAGAAACAACATACTTTGAATACACAATATAGTTTTAGCTCACTTCAAATAAAAAAATATTTTTTTTTTTAAAGACAACTCTCGCACTAGGAATAAATCCTGTGTCGCGGGGGACTTTACAAACATACATGAAACGGACGCAAAGAACACCCAGACTCAGAATAACAATTTCTGGATCACACAAAGTGTTGTCCTACGTAGGATTTGAACCCTCGACACTTAGCGAAGTAGGAAACGGCGTGGTGACCGTTAAACCACTAGGCCAAACGTGTAGTCAGTCATGTTGTTTAAATAAAAAAAAGTGTAAGAAGCTAAAACCCGACTACGTAAAAGCTTTTGATAAAGATATAGCATAGGTTATATAAATTTTATCAGAAGCTTTTAGTGCAAATCTATTGACACCTCATTCATTCATTGCTTTCTTTGGTTCAGTAGTTTTGTTCATTCAATCATTCATTGACTGTCAAAAAAAGAAAACTATTACCCAAACTTTTGACTTCGCCAAAGTCGGGTAGAAACTAATAGTAGAAGATCCGACCCTAGATCGAGCTTTACCGAGCTGATAATAGAATAAAACTTATTTTATAATAAATTTCATAGACTAGAAAATATATTAAAAATGGGTTGTCTAAAAAAATCTGGGATAGACCTAGCAATAAGCATAGCATTATCTGCTGTACAATAAAGCGATATATTAGGTCTTTACCTATGAAATTGCCGTTCTTCAGTACTGGTCATTTCAAATAAAAAAAAGTTTGTAATGGTTCTGTATTCTAAATTCAAATGAATTTTGTTTTAAAATCATGACATTCTATTTACAAACTCAGTCTTTTGTTTTTTGATTAGCGTTGTATTTTCATTACATTTGAACATTTTTCGTCATAAGGGATACTTTAAGAATTCGTGTAATTATGGAATATGAGTTCCGTCGTGGCACCAACGCGACACAAACGGCACGTAACATCAAAAACGTTTACGGAGAGAACTGTACAAACGAACGCACAACCCGTTATTGGTTTACCCGGTTCCGTTCTGGAAATTTTGACTTGAAAAATGAAGCTCGTGGTCGTTCGGAGACTTTGGTTAACAATAATGAATTAAAGGCGATTGTGGAAGCTGACGAAACTCAATCTACAGCTGAGCTAGCAGCAGCTTTTAATGTAAGCATCAAAACAATATTGATCCATTTGCGACAAATTGGCAAGGTAAAAAAGCTTGATAGATGGGTGCCCCACGACCTTAACGATCGCCAGCGCAACGTACTTGTCGAGACCTGCCTTGCGCTGCTCAACAGGCAAAGAAATTAAGGAATTTTGAAACGTATTGTTACGTGCGACGAAACATGGATTCTGTTCGACAATCGAAAGCGCTCAGCAAGTTAGTTAGACCCTGGTTCAGCACCAAAGCAATGCCCTAAACCAAAAATGACCCCTAAAAAGGTGATGGTCACTGTTTGGTGGTCTAGTGCGGGTGTGATTCACCACAGCTTTTTACAAAACGGCATGAGCATTAATGCAGATGTGTACTGTGAAGAACTGGAGAGAATGATGGAGAAGCTTGCACATCTGCAACGAGCTTTGGTCAATCGGTCGTCCCCACTGCTCCTTCACGACAACGCGCGACCCCATACTGCGCCACAGACAGTCTCCAAGCTGCAAGAGCTGGGGTTGGAAGTATCTAACTACGAAGAACTAACGAACTATCATCCGCCATACTCACCAGACCTTGCACCTACCGACTATTACTTTTTCCAAAATTTAGACAACTTTTTAGTGGGTAAAAAATCAGTTCCCAAGAGGCAGTACAAAATGCCTTTGAAGAGTTTGTTGCCTCCCGTCCAGCAGATTTATACAAGAAGCGCATCAATAAACTGCCAATGCGTTGGCAAAGATGCGTCGATTGCATGGGTGATTACTTCGAATAACATAAATAAAAAAGTTTGAAAAAAGAATTACTTTCACTTATTGCATGCAAAACGGCAATTTCATAGGTAAAGACCTATTATTATTATTATTACATATTAAAACAAAATTGATATACAGATTCGCATATTTCATAATAGTTATCAATAATTACATAATAAATTGTCGTGTTAAGCCGAGCCTGCAGGCTAGTCACGATATCCGTTGAATATATTACGTCGAGGTTTTCACCCTTCGCAAACTTACGCCTGTGGAAGCTTTTGAAATTATAAAACTTGACGCTTTGTGACCTGAATACCAAATCGTCTTTGTGAAAATACGATGAGTTGGATAGATATCTTTGTAAATTTTACCGAGCACGAGAATTTCCAACTTTTATATTCAACTACGGATAAAAGCAGTCATTTCTAGGTCATTTTCAAACCATTAGATGTTTAGTGGTTTATAGTCATTCATATTGTAAATCAGTACTAATATTATAAACGCGAAAGTTTGTAAGTATGGATGGATGTTTGTTACTCTTTCACGCAAAAACTACTGAACGGATTTGGTTGAAACTTTTCAGTAATATAGCTCATACATCAGAATAACTACTACTATTTGCCGCGATAACTGACATACACGCGGGCGGAGCCGCGGGCAACAACTAGTATTGTATAGTTTTATTACACGATCCTTTGTAGGACCTTGTTATTACGGCTAGAGGATATTATGGGGGATGTAAAATACCAGATTGATTGCTGTTCAACGCTTTCAACGCTGCTCATATCGAAATGACGTGTCATGAAATAAGTCACCGATGGTTATGGAGTGTAGAGATAAGGAGTACAATCTAGAAGTTTAAAAAGTGCCAGCCAAATTGTACTAATTAGGTGACGCCACTGTGCAAAGAGTGTAAATTTAAAGAATTAGAAAAGATAATGAAATTAACTATTAGTACCTGGATGACCGAGCGTCGCTCGGTATTTTTTTTTATAAATGGGTTTGTTGGCAACATTGGGACTATCCAAGCGCCACCTTTTTGTTATTTTTCTTCCAATAAAAAAAAACTTAAGTGGCGCCCTCTGTTGGTACGCCCTGATACTGTTTATTCTGCACCTTATTCCAGTATAGTTTAATGTAATTCGCTCGAGTTGCGATAGATGGCGCTAGATGTACATTGATTTTATATATTTGATTGTTAAAAACACGAATAAAACGACATTTTCTAAAAATTTATCTTAGCTAGATCGATATATCGCCCCCGAAACCCCCTGCATACAAAATTTTATGAAAATCGTTGGAGCCGTTTCCGAGATTCAGATTATATATTTATAAATATATATACAAGAATTGCTCGTATAAAGGTATTATTATATATTATTATTATATCTATATATTAGATTTGTTTATGTTTGTCGGACAGGATACTACGTGAAGTTTTTAATATTTAAACCACAATTTAATTATTTGATTATGTTTGTCGGACACTTACTACGCAAAGTTTTTAATTTTTAAACCACAATTTAATAAAAAGAATTAAAACGATATCAAACTCTCTTCTCACTCCAGCGCCTACGTGGTCGGTTCTCGAACTATTATGTAGTCCTATTTGACGTACAATTTTCCCCATCAAAGATTGTACTCCTTACCTCTATACTCCATGACCGATGGTCGTACTTTCTGAATATCAGTAGTTAATTCTTTGGGTATTGTTGTAAATAAAAATAAGTGGGTGAAGCTGAAAAAAAAAATTCAAGCTATTAACATAATTTAATGTTTTTTTATTTTGATACGTTTTTATATTTCCCTTTTAATTAAAATATTATGCAAAGCGACAGGATGGGCCTGGTATTACAACTGTGTAGTTGCAAGCAAATTATTTCAACGAGCAAATACCATGCAATTAACAGTGAACCAACATAAATATTTGTACACCAAATAATTTTGTTATTGAAGCAAACGTGAGCTAGGTATAGAATACGCAGTCGCTAAAGGAAATGATCAGAGTTTTTTTTTGTAATTACTAGCTGTTGCCCGCGGCTCCGCCCCGTGTATGTCAGCCATCTGTCAAAGAATGGTCGAACCAATCGACAAGCAGGTCGCAAAAAACCTTTGTGGGCTCATGCACAACACTTTTGCAGAAAACCCAATACATTACTTTGGCCCGACTCGGGAATCGAACCCTCTTGAATTGCAGTCGCATACGCGAACCGCCAGACCAACGAGGCAGTCAACCATAATTTATACTAATATTATAAAACTAAAAAATTAGTTTATACTCGCTACTACTAATTCGAATTGTATTTTTATGTGCTTAATCGCCTGTTTGTCGTGGAAGGCTATAGTCTATATAATATTACGCAATTAACAATAAAAGCCGAGCACCAATAAAACGTGCCAAAAACTGGAAAAGAAAATTCTATCACGTAGGACTTCACATACATTCATGTAATGGACATAATAAATACACAGACTCTGAAAAATGTGTACATTACAGAAAGTATTGCCCCATGTCGAGATCAAACCCACAATATTTAGCGCAATAGAAAGCGGAGAGGTCACCACTTGAACCACTGCACCATCAAAGCCTCAAAAAAAGACAAAATTAAAAATACTAGAATGTCATAGTTTTAATCAAAATAAACCATATTTATCACACATAATCTTCTGTATCGTTTATGGGTACTGATATAACTGCTGTATTCGCTAGATAAGGTTACATGCAGATAAGAATGACTGACCCATACAGACAAAAACATACAGATAACATAAGGTAAATTAAATTATTTTAATATTGTTTAAACGAACATTCGTAACTTTGCAAGATTTTAATTTATCAACAATACATTATTACCTATCGATGTATTCTACGGGTATTTTTCGCAACCTGAACTTCGACTGCCAGCTGCCAGCAGACCTCCAAAATACAAGTACTAGGCAACATCGAAGCTCTGGGCTAGGGCTCCAACTTCTAGTAATAATTGCCAAAGATTTTCGTAGTACTAAACAGCTTAACGCACTTTCCGAAGCACGGATGGGGTTTTAATACTCGTACATAAAGAATGATCATGTATCTTAGACTGACCTAGCTAAGTTTGTGTCACCACTGAGCGACGAGCCCACATAACCAATTTTCATAAGCCTATTGTCACGTCCACTATAAAGAAAAATTCAAAAATCAATTCAAGTCTAATCCTTTCAGCCGTGAAGACTACCGAGCGTACGGAAGAAATAATATACATACATGCACTCGAATATCGTAATCCTTTTGACGCACTCGGATAAAAAATAATAAAAATCATCACAGTGGATATCACGAATACTTTCGGATTATTTACATTTTATCAATACGTGACAATTTAATTTATCTAGCTTTAGATTTTTTCTGTTTTTATGTCTCTTCTTATCTGCTTGTTACCTAATCTAATTGCACTCAATAACGTGCATGTGGATCAATAATACCTAAAATATTTATGACAATCACGTGGTAATGCCTCCATCACAATGACATCACCATTAATAAAACTGACTTCTACCTTCTACAGATTCCCTTTTCTAACAGCAAAGGAGAGAAATAAACAGACGGTTCTCTTAGTGGAAAGTGATCACAGGCCACGGACCTTGCTACTGCAACACAACTGCTTTACCACGCTCAGAATCAGAGGAAAAAACTGATGTTTAGGGCTTTGGTACCTCACTTCAGTCGAGCTGATCCATTTATGATTTTATGTTTACACAGAAATTCACCCGGATACTATCAACTAGTGGTTATGTTGGACTTGAAGCAACCAAAAACCACAAGTCTTAGGTACTAGACGAGGAAGCAGGTGTACCCTAATACCCTGGAATCCTGGAACCCCGACGTGTCTCATCAACGGCTTGCAAATGATCCCCGACAGATTTACTCTTTTATTTTTCTCGCTTACATAAGGGATATGAGTAATGCATAACAGATAATCTTGTCAATAACTTGAATTAAGTCCACTACTTGAATCAGAAGTGGGTCTATGTCAGAACTGAATTGGGTGCGATTCGACAACGTTAATCCCGTTCGATGTCTGACATAATAATGCACGTACTGACGAAGCACTTGATAATGCCAACTACTGAATGCACTAATGTTAGTTAATTTCAAGGAGCTCTCTGGAATGCTTTCGAATAATTAAAGCACTACAGCTATTGATGATGGACTTAATAAAAAAGTAGCAGAACCACTACTTATGTTGTCACGTTACAGTGTACTAAAGAAAAACAAGACTGGAGATTTGAATTGATGGAAAATTCGTTGGCTTTTACCTATCCACTGAGTGTACAAAATCGAATTGCAGGATTAATTTGGCCAAACTGATATCTAGATTCTCGTAAATTAAAGTCTGTTTCTTCCTTATGACAAACATTGCTTTTTGTTCACCAGAGTCCAGAATATTCTGTGGTGATGGATTAGGAATTCAGAGTGTCACAATGATATTTTAAACCCTTAGATATGTATGAAATATAGCGAGTGTGGTACCTACTATTACATTTTACACTACTACTTACATACAAATTAAGTTATTTTATACTTTTCAGTTTTTGAAGTCGGTTTTTTTAAACGAAGTATTTTTTTTTCGCTTTTTAGTCTTTCTCAAGTCTCTCATCATCATTTCACCTAAATAACTTGAAAGAATACGACAAAAGGTAACATACAACATACTGTATAGAATAATAAATAAATATTTCAGACATGATGTTTACAGAATATGAAAGCATGCAGACAATTGCCATAACTTTATTGCAGGCGCTCACGTAAATTTGAGGGTTTCCTTCAATTTCCTTGGGATCCCATCATCAGATCCTGATATGGTGGCCATTGGACCACATGGGGAGCATACCCTTTCGAATACAAAAATAATTTTCAAAATCGGTCCACAATTGACGGAGTAATCAATGTACATACATTAAAAAAAAAAAAAAAAAACCGATGAATTTGAGAACCTCCTCCTTTTGGAAGTCGGTTAATAAAACAAACCCTATTTATCATGGGATAGAGGGCAAAGCCCAAAGGGGAGCCACGCTTCGGCGTGAATGGGCCGGCTCGACCGGAGTGATACCACGGCCTCACAGAAAACCGGTGTGAAATAGTGCTTGCGCTGTGTTTCACTGAGTGAGTGAGGATACCGGAGGCCCATACCCCAACCCCTCCCCATATCTGCCCCCCCCCCACCCCTCTCACCGGATGGGGATCCCAAAGGCCGGTAACACACTTGTGACGCCTCTGGTGTTGCAGGTGTCACATCTGCTCATTTGAGTTACGATATTCCATAAAACAAGTAAATTTAAAACAAAAACCGACTTCAAGGTTCGACTCGATTTCTCGTGGATGCCATCATCAGATCTTAATGTCCTTATCATGGTGCCACCGTTGGGACATCTCCTTTTCATTCAAAAAAGAATCATCAAAATCGGTTCATAAACGACGAAGTTATCCGCGAACACACATAAAAAAAACGGAATATACGGTCGAATTGAGAACCTCCTCCTTTTTTGAAGTCGTTTAAAAAACCAGCAGATGGATCGCCTGATGGTAAGCGATTACCCGGACAACCGCAACACCAGAGGCGTCAGAAGTGCGTTGCCGGCCTTTTAATATTATGTAGGCTAAAATCATCATACTAATATCATAAATGCGAAAGTTTGCAAGGATGTGTGTGTGTGTGTCTTTTTCACTCTTTCCCGCAAAAAGTACTGAACAGGTTCGGATGTAAATTTACAGTACATAGCTTATACATCAGAATAACAGAATCGCGGGCAACAGCTAGTACACATATGTGGGAGAAAACAAGCATACGGATTATTGGGTAGTTGACTTTCGCCACCCATAGAATAAATTGAAACTGATCGATTACTAATTAAATTAATATAATTTAATAATATTCATAAATCCATTAACTGCTACACCAAAAACTGAAAATGAAACAAATTGAGACGCTTTGATAAAGGATAGTTAAAGATCATGAATAGAAGTGAACAAAGCCGGCATGTAATACAAGACAATCGCTAATATATGCGGTTCTCCGCGAACATTTCCACAAGCCGTGACGAGGGTTCTGATATACGCCAAGATATCATCTTCTAAAGTTTCCCAAGAACCAGTATTCAACATAATACATGTCAGCTTCGCATGTAAAATGGTCACGACAGCCATTTGAAGTAATTTCTCAAGCTTTAATTCTATATACTAGTGGTAACTCAGCGGCCGAAATTCAACCTTAATTCATTGATTTTTATATGTGTTTTTTATTTTCGTAACTTCAACTGTGCTAAATTTCGTACTTCTTCGTTTGTATAATATTCGTGGAGCACAAAGTTTTTGCTTCACGTATTTATATCTATATATATATAAATGAATCGCCGAAATGTATGTAGGCGCATAACTTTATTTTTATGTATGGCCCGCCTAAATGACTCTACTCTGCCTGATGGAAAGCATAAGCAGAATCCAAGAGTGGTGGCCACCATACTCACTGCGAATGCAGACAATGCAGCATGGCGACCCATACCATGGCGTCCTAGTGATGCTTCTGCATCTTTTAGTCTAGTCAACAAGTATGGAACTTGGTGACTAGACTATTTGGGCCTCCGGTCTCGCACTCACCAACGAAACACGACAGCACGAACGCCGTCATTTTACGTTGATTTTTTGTGCAAGGGGAGATCCACTCTGGTCGAGCCGGCCCGTTTGTGCTGAAATCAGCGTGGCTCTGCTACCTTTAAACTTCCGATCGGATGCCCCAAATTAAATAATTCTTTTTTTTAACTTGTCGTTAGGACAATGTTTGTGTACAAGAAAAAATAAAAGATAACGGGAAAAGTATTTTCTTTCCGGAACTGAACACGGCCTGTGGGAAGCTGAGACAGATTATGTAAATATGGCGGTACGAAGTTCGCCGGGTCAGCTAGTATAGATATAAAAATGAATCACTATTTTCCTTGGCCACGGTGAACGGCTAGACTAATTTCACTAATTCTTTTTGTATTGGGTTACCCATTTACCCAGGAAAGTTAAATTCTAAAAACCATCACATTATGACTAATGTCCGACCATATTATATGAAAAATGTTGCAAAAACGGGGAAAACTAATTAAGTTTTTAGAGACGTAGATGAAATTGCACAGGTTAGCCAGTTTACTATATTTTTATACTGTACTAAGATTGACTCTAAACCATTTGCGTTTAGAAAATAATGACGCGTCGATTAAGCCTCATTACAGACCTGTCACGTTCTTAGAAAATTTTGTTGGAACCTAATGGTTCACGAATCAGGATTTAATTGTCACTATTTTATTAACATGAATGATCTATAGGTTTACCAAATAAGGTTAAGTAGATTTTCAAAAACTTGTAGATTTGTAAATTTTTCACTACTATAAACCTAAAACTGGTTTATTAACCGACTTAAAAAAAAAGTGGAGGTTCTCAATTCGACTGTATTTTTTTTTTGTTACCTCATAACTTTCGACTGGGTGAACCGATTTTGATGATTCTTTTTTTTATTAGAAAGCTGGTTATTCCCGTGTGGTCAAATTAAAATTTGGTCCAGATTGAAGTCGGTTTTTTGTAAAAATTTGTATATTATATAAAAATTCCCGTGATATTTAAAACAAAAACAGGCAGAGTAGAGTCATTTTGGCAGGGCCGCACATAAAAAAAACAGAATAAACAATAATGCTCATCAGACAATTATTAGTTCTCGATGGAAAACAAATACACGACTTCTGGATTAGCAATTCGGCTTATAACCTGCCCCCCTAGCCAATTAGACGTTTTATAAACGTAAACAAAATGAAAAACTAACAAATATATGGAAATGATGTCTCTAAACGCTAAGTCATTTGGTGTTAGCATCTTGACTAAGGAGGCTGTTAGGCCAACAGGCTAGGCAACAGTGCATTCAGTCTACATCTTTGGGATCGAGGGGGGGGGGCAATAATTTTCCGTCGGGACAGGGCATGACAAGATACGGCGTCAATTCGGGGAGGACCTGAAATAACATGGACCGGGTCCTCCCAGAGAAGGGCGCCAGAGGCCGGTCGTGGGGGTGTTTTTAGTGGAAACACCACATACTCCTGGCTCCTGTGTCCTCGAGGAGTTTGAGATCCCAAGAGATTTTTCACCCCGTCAACAAAAAAAAAGCCAACAGGCCAGTCAAAATTATAGTGAGTCTTAGTCTAGTAAATATTCTCCTTTTGAAGGTCTAAGGGTCGTTGGTCCCATGAGAATTTATAAGGACAATATTAAATTAAAATATTATTAATTTCAAATTAATAATTTTTATTAATTTTTAAAATTAAATTAATTTCAATTTGTTTAAATTGATATAATATAGAACTCTCATGTGATTCAAAATACGAAATAGTTTTGCTTCTCTCTTTCATCAACAGCCTTGACATAGATCTCTTCTTAGTAAAAAGGTAAAGGTACTTTTACACTAATTTCGCTTTATAAAAGACCCAAGTAGTCAATCCTTTCAATAGTAAATGACTATATTTTTCATGCCTTATTACTGTCTGCGAGTATGTTAATCTATACATCTATAGATAGTACACAATATGTATATCTATACATAGATTGTCAAAACAGTAATTATAATGTACAAAGAGCAGGCTAATCGCTTACAGTAATCTCTTCCTAGCAACCTTTGGATGGATTAGAATCATTTTACAAATTCAAGAATTAGATAAGGTGTCAACCTATGAGATATAACAAACTCATCATACATAAATATTTCTACTCCAAATACATATTATAATATATCTATAAATTTTCAAGAGTAGAGCTACGCCGATTTCAGCACGAACGGGCCGACTCGACCAGGACGGTACTCTCACAGAAGCACAGCATTCGTGCTATCGTGTGTCGTTGATGAGTGCTAGACCGGTGGCCCAATGATGTAGTAACATCTCAATAGGCCGTCATAGTGTGGGTCACCATGCTGCATTGTAGCATTGTCTGCATTATTGTTGCATAGGACGTCTACTGATCAGGTGGAGTGATGATTTTCAAGATGGCTGGCAGGAACTGGATGCGAGAATCTAAGGATCGGACCAAATTCTCAGGAGTAGACTGCGATCGGCTAGATAGAATGATGATGATAGGATAACTTAATAAATAAATAGTTTATTCACGAAAGCTTACAGAATTTTTAATACACAAAAAAGTTGGTAATAGCGATATACAGTGAACAAAGGATAAATTATTTGACTACAATCTGTACAAAATTTATATACCCGTATCTTAAGAGGCAGAAAAGGAAATCCAAATGATTCTGCCTTTGACATAATTACTTGTCGATGCTTAGTAAGTCAAGATCATGAAACATTAGATCAACAGACCCGTAAATAAGTTAAAATTATGATTGAATCACATTTATAGGTCTGCCGTGTGAAACGATTAGTAGTAATTATAGCGTTAAACATGCCATTCTGCGATAAAGCTTAATAACCTATTACAGGTTACAGTTATTAACATGCCTTTGTTCTATTAGCGAGTTAATCAATTTGAACAGTCACATTGATTTATGAGCCGTAAGAAACAGATTCAGAACAGAAATTTGAGGATCACAAAAAAATCATACAAAAATATATTTAAATCGCTTTATTTGTACACCTTCTTTGGGGGGGTTAAAATATATATTAATAGTAGGTTTTAACCTTAGTAATATCTGGCTATTATACTATTTAAAAGAATTCTTAGATTCTGAATTAGACTAAGCTTTGGTAGTAAAGAAAGCTGATATTTGTTTATGTTTTGTTATTATAGCTCATTGCTATTTTAGATCTGTAGGGAATGCTGTAGATAATGCAGAAGCATAACTAGGCCGCTGTTCTGCATTGTTGCATTGTTTGCATTCGCAGTGAGTATGGTGACCACCACTCTTGGATTCTGCTTATGCTTTCCATGAGGCAGAGTAGAGTCATTTTGGGAGAGCAAAACACAAAAGAGGCATGTTCTAGGAACCATTCCTATTTACTGGATTGAATGTACTTCATTTGTAATAATTATATTATTTATGTTGTCAGTAGAGCTATTGGTACAACATAATTTTATGAAATCTTGCCAATTATTTTACGAATTTATTTTTACAACAATTCCGAAAATTTAAAAATTATGTGATGGCTATAATAGATAAATGTGACTTTGCTTATATTATTCAAATGAATTTAATTTGTATCACAATCTGTACAGATACAACACAAGGGTACAAAATTTATCTGAAAGTGTATTTTTAACCGTGGAATTTACCTCGCCCTAATGCCACTAGACGAAATGTGTACTTGACTCCTTAATGTCAAGAGCCTTATCTTTTTAAACTTACGTGTTTTGTGCCAAAATTTTAAATTTTTCTAAATCTTTTAAAAGAAATTTCTTTTTCGTATCAGCAGCAACTCCCAGCAAAATTCTCCCTATATTCAGAAGTTTAAGGTTAAGTAAGGTTAATTAAGGTAAGTTTAAGGATGATCTATTTATTATGAACGAGTAATTTTACAATGTGTTACAACAATTCCTAATTTCATTTTCAATTCCCGAAAGGCTCAGTAATCAGGCTTGTTCCGTATTACGTGACTGGGACCAAATTACAGTTGGCCAAAATATATGTGTTAAGGTCCTTCGAGGAAACAGACGTGAGTTTATCAAGTATGTATGTAATTACCTAATCACCTCTGTATTGAACCCAGGACATTACCTGTATAACCTTGACCACTTGTGGAACTGCTTGTATAATAATTTCTATCGATTTCCTTTGACATTTAATCGTGAATGTCAAGCGATGCTTTGACATTGAAGTTCCTAATTAGACTGTCGCTGCGTTGAGTTTTCTGGGTTAATTGATGCCTTTGTTCATTTTGTTAGGATTTTGGTATGAAAACCCCTTAAACAGTGAGTTTAATTACCACATTCTAATTCACGTTCAATTTTTGCTAGCTAGAGGCCACGGAGAAGGCACTGAGAACAGAGACTTGAGAAGAATTGAAGAAACTTGAGCTTCAATGGATGAAAATACCGTTTTTTTTTTGTGTGGAATAGGGGGCAAACGAGCAGATGTATCCGCAAACGAGCAGACGTATCCGCAACACCAGAGGCGTCACAATTCGTTGCAGGCCTTTGGGGAATGGGGAGGGGGATGAGGAGGGGGATGAAGGGAGAGGTTGAGGTATGGGCCTCCGGTATCCCCACTCACTCGGTGAAACACAACGCTAGCGCTATTTCCCACTGGTTTTCTGTGAGGCTCTGGTATCACTCCGGTCGAGCCGGCACATTCATGCCGAAGCGTCCCACGGTTACTACAGTAGCGTAAAAAAGGATGAATTTCAGAAATTTATGTTCTAAATTTTTATAGAGTAGACACATATGACAGAATGTCACACCCCAACATACAAATCGCGGCTTTTTCACGTTCATCTAATCTTACATATACTCTCGCAGAAGTCCGCAGAACTGTCGGCTTTCAAATAAGTCCTTCTTTGGTAAACTCCCGTTCTGGTCAGTGTATGCTAACACTGAAGCTTTTGTGTTACATTGCGCTATGACTTTACACATTAGCACTTTTGGATAACACTCACGCTTTATCAATTTGGAAGTCTTCAAAATTAATAAAGAAATAAAGCTGTCAGGCTATAACTGGGAAACACTTCGTTTTCAATTTCATGCATTTGAAGTTATTTGCACAGCTTTTAAGTGATGCCACTATCACATGAGTTAAGAATGAAGACTGCCTCGGTAGCGCAGTGGTAACGTATCCGACTGCTGTGCTCGGGGTCTCGGGTTCGATTCCTGGATCGGATCAAATGTTTTTAAGTTCTGAAAATATTTGTTTCCTATGTTTGGGTGTTTTTATGTATAATATGTACGGGACACATGCTTTTATAAACTACTGCAGTCTCTTTACTTTATGTCTCTACCCCTGTACATTTTCTTTAGCCTATTTTTTTTTTAATATAAATCGTCGAAAAGCGATTGTATTCCGAATTTTGGGTTACATCATGCAGGCACCCGGGTATAAAAGTAACCTTCCAAAAGCTCTTAGAATGTTACACATTTTGCCAACCACTAATACAATTTGTTAGAAGGTGGTAATGTGATGGTGGTAATGATGTAACGTGATTATTTAAATAAAATATTATTAGTATGCTATCTGTATCTTATATTATGCTATCTGTCTCGTTCAGTGCTGAATTTTTCAATACATATATACTTTATGCTCATATTGAATCTCTGGGGTTCCAATATCATCACGCAATGTCGATTTAAAGAAAATAGTCCGTCTCTAAGATATAAACTGCTGAAGTCTACAGAAAAAAGAATCTAATTTGCCATCCAGAATACAAGTAGATTTTAAGACGGAAATGCGATACGTCAGAGCGTCCGACCGTCAACACAACACGATTTGCGAAATTGAACGGAAAGGCCCGACTATTTTGTCGGGTAATCTTTATAATGCCAACGCAGAGAGGGGGCCGATTTATATTGTACGTCCAATAAATACTCACTTTGAAACCTTTTCGCTTCAAATAAATCACCTAACAAAAGGGCAGAAATCGAGTAACTTCGTGGTATCTAGTATTTATGAAGGCGACTGAGCTATAAATTCGATCGAGAATTGGTTAGTCACCGTGGTCACCGCCAATCTGTAAAATGTGTTTTTTAATGCCATGTTAAGTCATTTCGAATATAGTGCTTACTTGGCTATCACCTACACCAATACAGAATGTGTGATTAAGAGAGGACCCGTGAAGTACCCTTTGCCGAGCTTTTCCTTATTTACACACACACCATCTTGTTAGGTAGGTATGTTAATTAATGATTATCAAATGTCTCGCATATGCTTTTTTTAATTTTATTCTATAAATTTAATCATAATATTACATTAGTCATTAAATATTTCTGGTGAAAAAATATGCATAAGCACCGAATGGAAACAAAAGTTTCCTTCCTTATAACTTTTTTAGGATCAAGACGCTCTTCGTGTTTATGTACATAGTAGACCAGCTTTTGTACGTGGCTTCGCTCACGCAGACCTTCATCCCCTGAAATACACCCTTAGGGGTGGAATTTCAAAAATTCCTTTCTTTGTGCTCATTTACATTATATAAAGAACCTACATGCAAAATTTCAGGATTCTAGCTTCAGCGGTTTGGGCTGTGCGTTGATCTCTGGGTATGTCAGTCAGACACCTTCCTCTTTTAAATGTATAGATAGATATTTAGATACATGTAATGCACGAAACGTGGGTACGTCTTTTTCGGTCTTTGCTTCAGACCAGATAGAGGCCCTCATTCAAGGAAAATGTCTCGGTCATACTTGGCATACAAGAAAGAAATACTTGATATAATATTACTGATGGAATTGTTTTATTCTAGAATATCTAATAAGAATATAGACTCATTTGCAAAAAACGGGCGGTTTCGATTTTCTTCCTGGCTGAAAAAAATAAAATACCAAAAAGGTTTTAATCATTTGAACATGTTACTGGCCAGTTATAAAAGTGCCATAATGTTTATAAGAGTACATTCCATGTTCAAATTTTTGACTGAGCCTGGTTTTCAAAGAAAACATCTTTTAACTAAATTTTGTGGCGCGAATTCGAAAAATATCGACTCTAATTAACTTTTTGTCAATTTTTATTAAATTATCTGATGTCCTTGACATTTAAAAGTATTGTTATTGCTGGTAAGCAATCTCGAAAATGGTAGATAAAGTGATAAAAGCGAACAAAATTATTGCGCTGCTTGACGAAGGTTGCAGCCAATGCTTCGTGGCTCAGAGGCTAAATGTGAGTCGGTCGACAATTCAAAGGACCTGGCAGCGCTATCAAGAGACCGGTTCCGTCAAGAGAAGGTTCTGGTGTTTTGAAGAAATCACACCTTATGGAGGGGGCTCTGTTATGTTTTGGGCAGGAATAAATTCTATGGATCGTACGGAGTTAGTCTTCATCGAAAACGGTACACTGACTGGATACTGATACATAACGGAAGTTCTAATTCCTTATGCACAACCTAACCGCTGTTGGCGAAAACTCAATTTTTATGGACGACAACGCTCGCGCCCACCAGTCTGGCGATGTGGAAGCGTATATGCTAGAAGTCGGAATTCGTCGTTTGGACTTGGCCAGTCAGGACCTCAATCCCATAGAGCATGTCTGGGTCGTTCTGAAGCGACGAGTGAGATCAGTGCAGCTGGCTCCGCAGACCATCAGAGAGCTAAAGAATGTGATTACCGCGGAGTGGGAACGTATTCCCCAAGAAACCATAAAAGATATACTCCCTAGCATGCCCAGACGAATGCAAGCCGTGATTTCAGCAAGAGGGGGTCACACTCAAAACTACACTTTTATCTGCTTTTAATGTATTCAAGAAAAACAAAGAAATTAACGCGTTTCATTTTTATTTAGCGAGCAGTTACAATAATAGTGTTTTGAGCTTAAACATTATTTCTCAATAACTTAATCAAAATGTTATGATAAAACTGATGAAAACTATTCCTTCCTAATTAATTTATAAAATTCTGAGGATAACAATACCTAAAATTGTCAAACAAACTATAAAATAGTTATTTGCTTATTATATTTGTTATTTGTCAAACTATAAAATAGTTATTTGCTTAAGTGCCCGTTTTTTTTCCAAAAGAGTTTATATTTATACACCGCACCCGGGCATTAGAACAATACTCGATAGTACCTCAAAGATTAGATGGTAAATAATCAGTTATTAAATTATTTAAATAAAAAAAAAATATCTTTATAACATCTTAAATGATTAAGTAATAAGAGCCTTGGTGCGTAGAATGATAAAAAACAAATCCACATAAATAGGTGGCATCACAATCAAATTAATAGATAACTTTTTTTAATGTGATTAAAACAATTTTTTTACCTGAAAATATTCTAGAAGTATGTAGCAGAATCATAAACTAAACTTCCACCGTGGGAGCCACGCTTCGGCATGCAAGGGCCGGCTAGACTGGAGTGATACCACGGCCTCACAGAAAAGCGATGTGAAACAGCGCTTGCGCTGTGTTTCACCGAGTGAGCGAAGATACTGGAGGCCCATTTTTTATTTTTTTTAACGTTTGGAAATCGACCGAACGTCCGAACCCCTCCCAGCTCCTGCCCGCACAGAAGCGGGCACCCTCTTCAGGAAAGTCTCAATTTAGGCGACGTACGGCACACGCGTATGTCGCCCCCTCGCGGGTGGCCACTAGAGCGGATGTAGGGGAAAACCCGTCCCGACCATCCGCGGTCACACTCAGGGCGGCATGAGGCGCTATACCGGAGGCCCATTTTTTTAATTTTTTTTTAACGTGTGGAAATACCCTCGGACCGTCACCCCACCGGGGTTTGCGGCGGGGCGGTGTGTCGGACTCGAACCGACTAAAACCACACGGTGTGCCACTCTGCGCCTGTGAAGGGAGGAATCCGGGAACTGCAGTTATTAACACGTCCGGACCCCTCCCAACGCCTGCCCGCACAGAAGCGGGCACCGTCACCTAGTGGACTCTCAATGTAGGTGACGTACGTCACACGCGTACGTCGCCCCCTCGCGGGTGGCCACTACAGCGGATGGAGGGGAAAACCCGTCCTGACCATCCGCGGCCACACTCAGGGCGGCATGAGGCGCTGATAGGCGCGCCTCCGCCGCCCGGTTCGCCGGCGGCGGATTGGGTCCGAGTGGATATCATCCTCCCGGGCCTTCTCCGCCACCTCCTTCTGCGAGATTACATCTTCGCAGAAGGTTGCGATCGCGGTAAAACTGCTATCGCTACCGGCCATGGAGCGTATGACGGCCGGTAGCGAGAGATCTCCTCCGATGACTGCAGTGAGGGCCCGACGCTGCGACGCCCATGCGGGGCAGATCGCCAGCGTGTGCTGGGCCGAGTCCTCACTGCAGTCGCAGTGGTGGCAGGCGGGACTCAATTCCCTCCTGGCGACCGAGTGCAGGTACTTCCCGAAGCAACCGTGCCCGGAAAGGACCTGCGTCAGTCGGAAGGAAAGGGTCCCGTGCTGCCGCCCTGCCCACTCGAGGATGACCGGCTGGAGAGCCTCCACGGCGGCAAAGCCAGCGCGTGGAGTCTCCAGCCGGAACGACCATCTGTCCATAGTGGCTCGACGGGCGGCTTCACGCCACTCGCGTACCTCTTCGGGCGGAGGGCGATAGCCATACTCTGCCCGATATTCAGCCACCCGTCGATAAACTTCGGCGAGCAATACCGGAGGCCCATACCCCAACCCCTCCGCCTATCCTCCCAAAGACCGGCAACGCACTTGTGCCGCCTCTGGTGTTGCGGGTATCCGTAGGCGGCGGTTAATCCCTTACTATCAGGCGATACGTCTGCTCGTTTGCCCCCTATTCTTGGATTGGAGGAAGGGGTCTTAGAACTCCCGATAACTTCACGCAGTCAGTGTATAGGAACGAACGAAAGAACAATTTAACACCGATTTCCTGTGAGGTTGTCGTATCACGATTTCTCCGAAGCACGTTTCACAAACGGATAAAGTAGCCCCACAATTGTGCTTTTCAGATTGATGTTTCATCAATCAACAGCCTCGGTGGCGTATTGGTAGTGTTTGCGACTGCTGTGCTTGAGGTCTCGGGTTCGATTCCCGGGTCGGGACCAAATGTTTGTATGATCTGCAAATATTTGTTTCGGAGTTTGGGTGTTTTCAATGTATAATATGCATGTATTTCCAATATATATATGTATATGTATTTATATCAGTTGTCTAGTACCCATAACACAAGCTCTTCTTAGCTTGGGACTAGATGGCGTTGTGTGTTGAATGTCCAAAATATTTATTTATTTTAAAGTCTAATTTGAAGGTAATTATAGAAATTATTAATTTCGTTGGTAATTTTATCTATAAGTGTTCCCAAATCGTTTTAAACACATTTGATTGTAATGCTGATAATGGGACAAGTAAACATCAATTAACATGGTCCAATTATCTTTGTCCTACTTAATCACAATTCAGAAAGTACTTATCGTCAATAATTTACTTTACTAGTTGATCCGGCAGACGCTGTTTTGCCATAAAAAATGGTATAAAAAATAGATGTTGGTCGATTCTTAGACCTACCCGATATGCACACCAAATTTCATCAGTCCAGCATCGGTCCAGCAGTTTCAGAGGAGTGTGTTTACTAACATTGTGACACGAGAATCTATCTATATCCATACTTCTATATCTATCTATACTAATATTTTACTCTTCCACGCAAAAACTACTGAACGGATTTGGATGAAACTTTACAGTAATATAGCTTATACATCAGAATAACACATAGGCTACTATTTGCCGCGATAACTGACATATACGCGGGCGGAGCCGCGGGCAACAACTAGTTTTATATACAAGAAGACTTAAAAAAAAACAGAAAACCGGTGTGAAAGACTGGTGTGTTGCTCTACTACCTTGAGCTTATGGTACCTACTTACCGTCAGCTGACCGACCATAATAATAAAACTACATTCAAACCGTGGCTGGGACAGCCACGCTTCGGCATTAATAGGCCGGCTCGACCGGAGTGATACCACGGTATCACAGAAAACCGGTGTGAAATAGTGCTTGCGTTGAGTTTCACCGAGTGAGTGAGGATACCGGAGGCCCTTACCCCAACTCCTTCCCTAATCTCCCCCATCCCCCGCCTCCATCCACCCCCCCCCCCCATCCTCCAAAAGGCCGGCAACGCACTTGCGACGCTTCTGGTGTTGCAGGTGTCCATGAGCGGCAGTAATCGCTTATCACCAGGCGATACGTCTGCTCGTTTGCCCGCCTATGCCATGAAAAAAACGAGCAGATTGAACTGAACACCTGATGAGTAACTCCCAAATACAGCAGAAACTCAACACTACCAAAATATCAACAAGTATGGTGCTCTGACGACCAGCGCCTTTAAATCTGAATTAAGGGCTCCCACACATAACTGCGATGCGATGTGGCGTAAAGTTCTTGCGGTGCATTCGTGCGAGCTCGTAGATATTTGCGAAGCATTGCGAATTTGCAGTTATGTGTGGGAGCCCTTATCAGGTGCTGTGATAAACTGAAGAAAAACTTTACATACGTTTTAAAACTTTACAACTTTACATTGTACAGAAAAAAAAGATAATTTAATTAATAGATATACTTTTATAACATACTAAAAGAAGAGTATCCTGTATTAATAATGGGATTTATTTGATGATCAAGTGATTGATTATGATTGCATGATAATCAAAGAGATTCGATTCAAAGAGATCGTTTACGACGATTATTAAATTGACAGATTGATGGTTAATCTGCCCAATAGTATGATAGTCTTACGATAGTCGTCAGATGTCTGATTATCGATTTTGCTATTATAGTAGAGGACAATCATTCTTATCGCTAATTAGGTCGGTAGCCTATCACTAATTAAGGAGAACAAAGAGTTTATCTCTAATGGTAGGATTATATAAAAGTGGCGATTTTAAATAGGAGTTTAAAGTGACGTAAATGATAATCCAACAAATTTTCCACCTGGTCCCCCCTTCCCCCTTCCTCTACGGGACAACACGTGCCGGCCTTGGAAGTCACCGCTTCAGAGTGGTAGACATACGATTTCGTACTCACCGCTTCGGTTCGTCCTTTCTGTGCCGAACGGTCAATACCTGGAACTCACTTAAGTGTTTCCCTCCCACTATGACCCCGGGTCCTTTAAGCGGGGCGTAAAAAAGCATCTCACAAGGCGGTCATAGTGTGGGTCACCATGCTGTAATGTCATTCGCATTGAGGATGGTGATCACCACTCTTGGAATCTGCTCATGCTTTCCATCAGGCAGAGCAGAGTCATTTTATACCATAAAAAAAAAGTCGTCTTA
The DNA here is from genome assembly GCA_949125395.1 of Diaphora mendica. NCBI lineage: Eukaryota > Metazoa > Arthropoda > Insecta > Lepidoptera > Erebidae > Diaphora > Diaphora mendica. The sequence goes on from OX421320.1 coordinate 24,870,466, forward strand.
GATAACGTCATGGGGAAGACAATTTTATTAACGTTTATTTGTAACTTGTTACACTTAGCTGTAACACATTGATGTTGAAAAAAAAAAACTGTCTGATGTGTATCGTATTTTTAACCGACTTCCAAAAGGAGGAGGTTCTCAATTTCATCGTTTTTTTTTTTTTTATGTATGTACATTGATTACTCCGTCAATTGTGGACCGATTTTGAAAATTCTTTTTGTATTCGAAAGGGTATGCTCCCCATGTAGTCCCATGGTCACTATATCAGGATCTGATGATGGGATCCCAAGGAAATCGAAGGAAACCCTCAAATTTACGTGATCGCCTGCAATGAAGTCTGCATGCCTTCATATTCTGTTATGTTACCTTTAGTCGTATTCTTTCAAGTTATTTAGGTGAAATGATGATGAGAGACTTGAGAAAGACTAAAAAGCGAAAAAGAAAAACTTCAAAAACTAAAAAGTAAAAAATAACTTAATTTGTATGTGCTACCTATTCATAGGTTTGAAGTCGGTGCCAAGCCAAAATGAAATAGTAGGTACCGCACTCGCCGCGCGTGACCTTGAGCGGGATAACTGCTCTTCGCGTAGAACAAAACAACCGAAGCGTCGGAGACGTCGTTGACGTTCGTCTCGAAATATAGCGAGTGTGGTACCTACTATTACATTTGGCTTGGCACCGTATTCAAACCGATGAATAGGTAGCACATACAAATTAAGTTATTTTATACTTTTTAGTTTTTGAAGTCGGTTTTGTATCAAAATTTCAGCTCAATCGGTGCAGAAGTTTTTGAGCTATTGAAGCGTGTTTATACCAAAATTATATTAACATATTATCTTATATCATTGCATTGATTACACAGTATTGGGATAGCCAGGGGACTAAAAAGTAACAAACATCAGTCAGAAACAAAGTTTATCTCCAGCTAAAAACTGAATTAAGAGCACTATTTATAAAACGTTATAATATAACGTTTGAGACAATTACTAGAGCGTAATTTTATGCATTGTATTATGTTTGTTTACAATTGAATTGAATTTTGCGGTCTAAAAAGTATAGCTTTATATGTGTATCTATATTTTCTATACATCTATACAAATAAAAAAAATTGGAGTGTCTGTTTGTGATATTAAAATAACCGCTATTTAAGAAATGTGTATATATGTGTTATGTACGTAATAGGAGGCAAGTGAAACAAGCGACTGCTATTAGCACACTCATTTAATATAGGTCAACACAAGTAGTGGACGCAGCCACCTATACATAAATGTGGGTACATACACAACATCCCTTCCCCTTATTTGACACTATATAAAATACAACAAAACAAATACAATACAAAAATCTTATAAAAAGGGTTTGTAATCAACCCTAGGAATGTCGCGCAACTGTCTACTAGGACACCTAGAAATGGGAAGAGAAGGCGCGCTCGTCTCATTGTCTCCGTCCCTCCCACCGTCTTGGTGGCTCGACGATAAAGACGATGAGCCGCCATCAGGCGTAACATCATCGATGTCCCAATACTGTGAAACGCCTTTATAAAGTACAATCTGATTTTTGTGTTTTTTTACATGGGAAGAGGACGTATTATCCTTAATTAGGTACAACACTTTACCTAGTCTTTTAATTATGGTGCCTTTGCACCACTGAAATTTACAACTGTTAAAATACTTCTTAAACAAAATTTCATCTCCTGGTACAAACTCCGTTTTATTAATGCCCCCGTAGTATTTAATTTGTGAACACTGTTTTAATTTAACGTTATTATTAAGTGATGTATGCGGGGACGGCGTAGGTGTCACCTTTTGGTTAAGTAAATCTAGACGAGTTCTAAGTTTTCGCCCAAACACTAACTCAGCCGGCGTAGAACCCGTGACAGAATGAACCGAGTTCCTATAGTCAAAAAGATATTTTTCAACAATTTCAACCTGCACTCATTTCTATTTCGCGAGCATAGAATGCATGACTTTATACCTTTTTTTTTTTTTTTTTTTTTTTTTTTTTTTTTTTTTTTTTTTTTTTTTTTTTTTATGTATGGCCCGCCAAAATGACTCTACTCTGCCTGATGGAAAGCATAAGTAGAATCCAAGAGTGGCGGTCACCATACTCACTGCGAATGCAGACAGTGCAGTATGGCGACCCACACCATGGCGGCCTAGTGATGCTTCTGCATCTTTTAGTCTAGTCAACAAGTATATACTTGTTGACTAGACTAATTGGGCCTCCAGTCTCGCACTCACCAACGAAACACGACAGCACGAACGCTGTCATTTTACGTTGATTTTCTGTGCGAGGGTAGTACCGCCCCGGTCGAGCCGGCCCATTCGTGCTGAAATCAGCGTGGCTCTACTACCTATACCTTTTTTAACGATTTTTACAAAACTCTCTGCTTGTCCGTTGCTAGCCGGGTTGTAAGCCGGCGATGTTAAATGATTAATACCGTTTAATAAACAAAAATGCTTAAACTCGGATGATGTAAATGCGGCACCGTTGTCGCTGACTATTGTATGCGGTAACCCGTACCGTGAAATAAAGTCATATAACCGTTCTATAAGGGTCGCAGACGTGGTGGATGTACTCACGTCATATACTTCTACCCATTTAGTATGTGCATCGACTACTACCAAAAAAATTTGGTTATTTATTGGACCTAGAAGGTCTATATGCAGTCTATGGAATGGTGTAGGAGGGAATTTCCAGGGAGTCAGCGGTGCCCGAGCCGGCGAGGGACGTAACTGACTACATATGGGGCATGAGTGAATCATTTTTTCTAATGCCGCATCTATTCCTGGAAACCAGAACCGTGACCTTGCCTCTGCTTAAGTCTTAACGATTCCTAAATGTGAACTATGTAATTCCTGTAAAATTTTCGTACGTAACGACTCAGGCAGAACAACTTTATGCCCTCTCATTAAACAACCACCCTCGTATGACAATTGCGTTCTACATAAAAAATAGGGTTTCAATTGCAATTCGACAACTTTTTTAGGCCATCCGTTAAGAACATAATTTACTACGACTTTTAGTAAAGCGTCCTCCCCCGTTGCTTCCTGTAACTCATTCAACGTCACCGGCATGTGGCCTTCAACAACGAAGTTGACATACGAAGCGTGGTCGATGGGAGCGGCGGCAGCGGCGGCTTGCATGTCTGCGATATCGGCCTGCGACTCCGCGCCAGACTGCGGTGACACATTGTTTACACTCGCACGAGACAGAAACATTGCATATCTTTGTAGCCTATTAGCCGACACCTCCGGTATTCCTTTATGGGGCCCAAATATAGATATTAATGGCTTGTGGTCTGTACGTAATACGAACGGATCTGAGAGCCCATATAAATATTGGTGAAAACGACGTATCCCAAATACTATGGCGGTGGCCTCCTTTTGTATTTGTGAATATTTTTTTTCAGTTGAGTTGAGCGTGCGGGACGCGAAAGCTACGGGGCGCTCCGACCCGTTATCACCCACTTGCGATAAGATCGCACCCAGACCATAAGGAGAAGCATCGACAGTTAATATTATTTTTGCTTTTGAATTAAAATGCGCTAAAACCTGCTCCGAAGTTAGCATTTCTTTAATTTTATTAAATGCATTTTGCTGTGATTTAGACCACTTCCACTTAACGCCCTTTTTTAATAGTTCATACAACGGATTCAAGATACAGAATGCTCCAGGAACAAAATTCCTATAATAATTTATCAATCCTAAAAAAGATTGTAACGTATTGACGTCAGTCGGAACCGGTGCATCAACAATAGCTTTGACCTTCGTGGGGTCTTTTTGTAATCCGTCTTTGTTTATGATATATCCTAAATACTTAATTTCATTTTTAAAAAAATCGCACTTTTCTTTCTGTAAAGTTAACCGTGCATCCTGGAGCCTCTGAAGAACTATATTCAGCTTTTTAATATGTAGTTCTGGTGTACTTCCAGTCACCAGGATATCATCAAGCAGACATAAGACCCCGTCCAACCCTGAGAGTACGTTTTCCATGGCCCTTTGAATAATAGATGGCGCGCTTGACAACCCAAATGCCAATCTTGTATAAACAAACAGTCCCCGATGAGTATTTATGCACGTTAAGTTTTGTGACTCTTCGTCTAATAAAAACTGATTATAAGCCATAGACAAATCAATTTTTGAAAATTGTTGACCCCCATGTAGTCTCGAAAATAATTCATGAACTGAGGGCAAGGGGTACTGGTCTATCACTAACTGTTTATTAATTGTAATGGAGTAGTCAGCACATAATCTAACCGAGCCGTTACGTTTAAGCACGGGTACAATGGGTGACGCGTAGTCCGAGTGTGAAACCGGTTTTAAAATACCTAAATCTACTAAACGCGTTATCTCCTTGTCGACCTTATCGCGCAGCGCAAATGCAATCGGGCGCGCCTTACAGAATATCGGCTTTGCATCATTTTTTAATTTTAATTTAACACGATATTTATTAAATGCGCCCAGCTGATCTGAAAATACTTTAGGGAATCGTGATTGTAATTTTTCTAAAACGCTCTGCTCACCTTTAACAAAATTACACGGCGTTAACTTTAGTTTAAACTTAGAAATAAAGTCTCTTCCCAATAACGGTGGTCCGCCATTACGTATAACGTACACGTCGAGTGTGTGTGTGTTATACCTGTACGTCACCGGCAAGCATACATATCCTACACACTGCATTCTATTGCCGGTATAAGTAAAAAAAAACTTATTTGAATACTGTAACGGAATGTTACCGAACGTAGATTTTAACGTAGTTTCGGACATAACCGTAACAGCTGATCCACTGTCTATTTGAAACTGTAACTGTTTATCATAAATTGAGACCGTTTCTGTCATGGGTTCCCCCCGCACCGAGCATATATTAAATACCGACTTACCGTCATCGTCGTCCCCGCTCACATCACCTGCCATTACATAATTAAGCTGATTGCACATTTTACGTAAATGACCTTTAGCGTGACACTTGTTGCATTTATAATTTGCAAACCGACACTGGGACGACTTATGATTATTACGACCGCACACATTACACTTTACTTTATCGGCACTGATGTTTTTAGCACTATTTTTTTCTTGAACGATCCTAAATACCGGGGCCTGCTGCACGTACGAAGTGGCAGCGGCAGCGCTAGCGCGCGCGCACCGCACGCTTTCCGCTATCTCGACCGCCTTCGTCAAGGTCAATTGGTCAAGATCCTGCGAAAATAACTTCTCCCGTTCATGACCTGCTACCATACCCATCACGAACCGATCCCGTAACGCCTCCTCGACATTACTGAACCTGCAATGTGCTGTAAGCCCTCGCAGTCTTGATGCCCATTGTGTATAAGTCTCACTCGGCTGCTGCACGGCCGCATAGAAGTTATACCTCTCACTGAATCCACATCGCTTTGGAATAAAGTGACCATCCAATAACTGTACTAAATCGTCATACGGTACTTCTTGTACATCCTTTGGCAGTGCTAAATCGGCAGCTAACTTATACGTATTATCACCGAGTGCGCTAAGCAGAATCGCTCGTCTTTTGTTTCCTGCTGCATCCTTCTTTGATCCAATATCGTTCGCAATGAACCACTGTGTAATTCAGCCTTTGTACACATTCCAATCTTGAACATTGTGGTCGAAAAAGGATAAAATTCCAAAATTGTTCATTTTTATTTTAATAATTTAAAAATGTGGGTAACTCGTCGCCACTGTTATGTACGTAATAGGAGGCAAGTGAAACAAGCGACTGCTATTAGCACACTCATTTAATATAGGTCAACACAAGTAGTGGACGCAGCCACCTATACATAAATGTGGGTACATACACAACAATATGTATTCATACACGGTACATATACCAAATTAACATTTTTTGCAATTTTTGTCTGTCTGTCTGTTTGTTCCGGCTTATCTCTAGAACGGCTGGACAGATTTTGACGGGACTTTCACTGATAGGTAGCTGATGATATAAGGAGTAACTCAGGTTACTTTTTTTTAGACTAGCTTCGCCCCGCGGCTTTACCAGTGGTACGACAATACCAAAAAAAAATCGGTCATCCAGGTTCCTACTACATATTTAATCCTATTATAATAAATATATTATCCTATTATATTATATTATTATATCCTAATAAAATAAATAAATAATATATATATTTATTATTTATAAAAAATATTCGGGACATCTAACACACAACGCCATCTAGTCCCAAGCTAAGCAGAGCTTGTGTTATGGGTACTGGACAACTGATACAAATTATGTACTTTTTTTGTAAATACATATTATACATAGAAAACACCCAAACTCCGAAACAAATATTTGTAGATCATACAAACATTTGGTCCGACTCGGGAATCGAATCCGAGACCTCATGATCAGCAGTTGCACACGCCAACCGCGAGACCAACGAGGCAGTCAAATACCTTCCACAACAATTTAATCAAAGTGATAATAGTGATGATGACAGTATTTGATATTTGAAAAGGTGCACGTTGTAATAAGATATCTGTGTAGTGGAACAGCTTTGAATAATTAGTTATGGTTGTACTTAGAGCTAATCGTTGAAATCATTACTCCCTCATACCTTAAGTACCTACATAATATATCTAAATATTCATTATTTATCAACATTGACTCATTTAATTCCGGAGGCCTATTTTAATTCCATTGACCTATTTTAATTCCGGAGGCCCAAATAGTCTAGTCAACAAGTTCCATACTTGTTGACTAGACTAAAAGATGCAGCAGCATCACTAGGCCGCCATTGTGTGGGTCGCCATACTGCATTGTCTGCATTCGCAGTGAGTATGGTGACCGCCACTCTTGGATTCTGCTTATGCTTTCCATCAGGCAGAGTAGAGTCATTTTGGCGGGCCGTACATAAAAAAAAAGAAAAAAAAAATTACCTCTCCTAAGGAAAAAGGTTTTGGTATACTATCTTTCGACTCTAGTCAGACGTGTTGGTAAAGCATTTCTGGCAAGTTTTCGTTATCTTTGCAGTGATGTTGACCTGCTGGTCCTGGAGATATTTTTCTTCAAATTTGAATAAAAAATGACCAAAGCCGAACTTTAAATATAGTCAAATCTATAATCTATACTAATATTATAAACGTGAAAGTTTGTAAGTATGGATGGATGGATGTTTGTTACTCTTTCACGCAAAAACTACTGAACGGATTTGAATGAAACTTTACAGTAATATAGCTTATACATCAGAATAACACATAGGCTACTATTTGCCGCGAGAACCGACACATACGCGGGCGGCGGAGCCGCGGGCAACCACTAGTTGATTCATAAATTACGAAGTTTCGAGATAATAAACTTGAAGAAATACAATCAAGAGCCAAACAATCGTTTGAGAAACTTCCTGTTTTGATTTCAGTTTAAAATAACAAGTTGTTTAAACAGTTGATGTAAACACCATTGTGTATACTGTCTAGTCAATTTCCAGATCATTTTGTTATATTAAGTCATAGATTGTGTCATAATTAATGAACGGCGCTTCCGTATTTTGTTTGTTTTAAAAAACGTACAACATACATCATGAATAATATTATTGTTGGGATTATAATGAATAATGTAATTATTCATAATTCTCATAGAATTATTACTTCATACTACATTACTATTCTAAATCTATATTGAACCGACTCAAAAACGAGGATCTCGTTTCCGCAATTTCTTCATTTAACAAGCCGCGGGCAAACGCTAGTATATACATATATTATACTAGCTGACCCGGCGAACTTCGTACCGCCATATTTATATACAATAATTAGCAATAAATTAAAATTGCGACTATAATTTGAGATTTAAACTATCCTATCTCTCAATTTGGATCGAACTGCACATGGTGTGCAAATTTTATTATAATCGGTTAAGTGGTTTAGGAGTCCATTGAGGACAAACATTGTGACACGAGATTTATATATATTAAGATAATAATAATTATTTGCGAACATTTACCTACCACTCAACACCACTTACAAACTGATAGAAAACTTATATGATTTTTATGTATATACATACTAGCAACCCGCCCCGGCTTCGCACCCTGAGAAAATATAGATTTCTAAAGGTAAAAGAATTTTGAAGATCGGTTGAGAGATTTGAGTTGAATCGTAATAAAGTAACTAAAATAAAATATTTCCACTTTATAATATTATTTTACATTATATTGTTCTAAACTTTCATGGTCAGTAACATTAAAAAAAAGTAAAAACTAAAACCCAACTACGACAAAAAACGACGCTGAAAAAGTATGAAACAAGTTTCAAAAGCCGTAGTCACACGTTACATAGAAATGTACCATAACACATTAACAACGCGTGACTACGGCTTTTAAAACTTGTTTCATACTTTTTCAGCGTCGTTTTTTGTCGTAGTTGGGTTTAAGTGTTTACTTTTTTTAATTAAAAAAGTTTTTGGTGCCTCTATAATATTAATTTCTTTGCAAAGTATATTTTAAATAGGTACCATAGAAATATCACAATTATCGAACAAATACGGACAAAGTCACGAGAAAATGATAATAATATATATATTTTTGAAATGTACAAGTAACGCCCTTTCCAATGATACTAAACACGGCATATTTATCTTAATTTTTTTTTAAACCAGTACTTTATGTCGGCTAGAGGGCGCCACATTAGATTCAATGACACGACATCTAGCCTATAACCAGCGGACGATCAAGACGCTTCTAACGATACCTCATGTATCCAGTTCTAATAAGTAGTTAAGGAGCTATGAGGGAACAAATGAACATACATTTTGTTAGTGAGTATCCGAAATATCGGATACTCACTAACAAAAAGGTACATGGTAGCAATCCCGCAGATTTCTATTTTAATATTTTAAATTAGTTTAGAAGTATTAGTCCGGGATCCCCAGAACCAATTTTACAAGTTATTACTATCAAACTAAGTTTTCGTGAGTGGCTTTATTTTGATGAGGGCCCACAATTAACCTTAAAAAAAAATTCGATTCGACTGTTTTTTTTGTTTGTTACCTCATAACTTTCGACTGGGTGAACCGATTTTGATGATTCTTTTTTATTTGAAAGCTGGTGCTTCAAAATATGTAAAAACACATATTACTCAAATAATACGCAAATAGTTGGGTATAGGAAGCTATTAACAGTACCTAGATTTTTTGCTAAAAATCTACTTTGCTATTATTATAAATTGTAAGTTCAAAAAAAAACTTCGTTTAAAAAAACAGACTTCAAAAACTAAACAGTATCAAATAACTTAATTTGTATGTGCTACATATTCATAGGTTTGAAGTCAGTGCCAAGCCAAATGTAATAGTAGGTACCACACTCGCTATATTTCGAGACGAACGTCAACGTCGTCACCGACGCTTCGGTTGTTTTGTTCTACGCGAAGAGCAGCTATCCTGCTTTTACATTTTGGCTTGGCGCCGACTTCAAACCTATGAATAGGTAGCACATAGAAATTAAGTTATTTGATACTTTTAAGTTTTTGAAGTCGTTTTTTTAACGTTTTTTTTTTCCGCTTTTTAGTCTTTCTCAAGTCTCTCATCATCATTTCACCTAAATAACTTGAAAGAATACGACTAAAGGTAACATACATACTGTATAGAATCGAAAGGACTTCAGGTAATTTTTTGTAATAAAATCTCAAATGGACTATCTTCTTTATGTTACTATAATTCAAGTGATTTGAGGTAAACTGACTATCTGAGGTAAACTCTGATATCGTTAGGACCCGTTTTATATATTAGGTCTTTACCTATGAAATTGCCTTTCTTCAGTACTGGTCATTTCAAATAAAAAAAAGTTTGTAATGGCTCTGTATTTTAAATTCGAATTATTTTTGTTTTAAAACCATTACATTCTATTTACAAACTCAGTCTTTTTTTTTTTATTAGCGTTGTATTTTCTTTACATTTGAACATTTCTCGTCATAATGGATACTTTAAAAATTCGTGTAATTATGGAATATGAGTTCTGTCGTGGCACCAACGCGACACAAACGGCACGTAACATAAAAACGTTTACGGAGAAAACTGTACAAACGAACGCACAACCCGTTATTGGTTTTCCCGGTTCCGTTCTGGAAATTTTGACTTGAAAAATAAAGCTCGTGGTCGTCCGGAGACTTTGGTTAACAATAATGAATTAAAGGCGATTGGGGAAGCTGACGAAACTCAATCTACAGCTGAGCTAGCAGCAGCTTTTAATTTAAGCATCAAAACAATATTGATCCATTTGCGACAAATTGGCAAGGTAAAAAAGCTTGATAGATGGGTGCCCCACGACCTTAACGATCGCCAGCGCAACGTACGCGTCGAGACCTGCCTTGCGCTACTCAACAGGCAAAGAAATGAAGGAATTTTGAAACGAATTGTTACGTGCGACGAAAAATGGATTCTGTTCGACAATCGAAAGCGCTCAGCAAGTTGGTTAGACCCTGGTTCAGCACCAAAGCAATGCCCTAAACCAAAAATGACCCCTAAAAAGGTGATGGTCACTGTTTGGTGGTCTAGTGCGGGTGTGATTCACCACAGCTTTTTACAAAACGGCATGAGCATTAATGCAGATGTGTACTGTGAAGAACTGGAGAGAATCATGGAGAAGCTTGCACATCTGCAACCAGCTTTGGTCAATCGGTCGTCCCCACTGCTCCTTCACGACAACGCGCGACCCCATACTGCGCAACACACAGTCTCCAAGCTGCAAGAGCTGGGGTTGGAAGCTCTCCCTCATCCGCCATACTCACCAGACCTTGCACCTACCGACTATTACTTTTTCCAAAATTTTGTCAACTTTTTAGTGGGTAAAAAATTCAATTCCCGAGAGGCAGTACAAAATGCCTTTGAAGAATTTGTTGCCTCCCGTCCAGCAGATTTTTACAAGAAGGGCATCAATAAACTGCCAATGCGTTGGCAAAGATGCGTCGATTGCATGGGTGATTACTTCGAATAACAGAAATAAAAAAGTTTGAAAAAATAAGTGCTTTCACTTATTGCATACAAAACGGCAATTTCATAAGTAAAGACCTATTATTATGAAATTAAATGATGTCTACTGAATATGAAGGCATGCAGACAATTGCTCTTAACTTCATTGCAGGCGCTCACGTAAATTTGAGGGTTTCCTTCGATTTCCTTAGGATCCCATAATCGGATACTGATATGGTGGCAATGGGACCACATGGGGAGCATACCCTTTCGAATACAAAAATAATTTTCAAAGTCGGTCCACAAATTGACGGAGTAATCCGTGTACATACATTAAAAAAAGCGATGAAATTGAGAACCTCCTCCTTTTGGAAGTCGGTTAAATACTTTCAATTTACCTATTATATACATTAGAATTTCGATAGCAAGTTGAAAAACATGTGATAAGAATGTCATTTATTGTTTACAGCTATCAAAGACACAAATAACATAAAAGTGACTACTGTAGATATGTAGATAGATAAATAACAAAATAGAATAGATTAAAATTTATTTGTACACAGTTGTTACGAAAGTAATATTGTACAGTATTTTACATACACATATTTTTGATATTGCTAAATGCAATGCCAGTCCCGTGATACCCTTCTGGTCCCCCGCTGGTTGTAGGATAGCGGCAGCCTACTGATGTAGAAGAATCTCAATAGTCCGCCATAGTATGGGTCACCATGCTGCATTGTTGCATTGTCTGCATTCGCAATTAGTATGGTGACCACTCTTGGATTCTGCTGATGAGCCATATATAAAAATAGTTTTAACTTCCGATCTTACCACAACGATAATTTGCAGACACCAATAATTACTGCTTCAATTATACTTACTTCTTACGCGGCATACTTATTGGTGTTAAAAAAATACAGGGCTCTAAATTTCGCCTAAGTTAAATTTAAATACTTCCCGTTTGAGTAATAACAACAGTAAAATATTAACATCATCCCAGTACCTTACATCAAAGTCTAATAAACATTCAGTAAAAAAAAACTCAAAAAGATTTCATTTATGTGTTTGTCCATATTTATGATGAGCCCTAGAGGTAATTTACAACTCACAAACAGGATTTTAAGGATAAAACTTGAACGACTCGTTGACTACCATAATTAAATAAGTTATTCAATATTAACGTAAGAAGAAAACGTTTATTTAATTTATAAATTCTTAGGAAAGCTATTTTTACTGATTTGCATTGTACAAAATAATGTATTGTAATATTTTTCTGTGAAAGTATTTTTCTGTGTAGTCAGTATGCTATTCTACTTAACGGATTTATATGAAATAATACAGTATTAAATCACATAGGTACATCATATAAATCCGTTAAGTAGTTTTTGCTTGAAAGAGAAACAAAAATCCATACATGCTCACGAACTTTCACATTTATATTAGTACTGTTGTCCGCGGCTCCCCCCGCGTGTATGTCGATTACGGCGGTGTTCCTGCGTCTCATCGGGCTGCGCGTCCCCGCGCAAAACCGGTTTCACGACCTTCGACAACGGCCGCGCGAGAGCTGCGCGGCGCGACACTCACTCAAGAAAGGTCCACGCGTGCGCATCACAGTAAAATTGTTATTGTTAAAAGTGAAATACACCGTTATAAAGTCTTCCACGCGTTTATTTTCACATCACACATCCAGTCAAGCACACCAGCCACACAACTGGAGCTTGGCATTCAAACATTGGTCCTTCGAAGCCGTTTAAAACTATACAGACAGTGGTTCTTCGCTTGTAAAAAAAATACCAGCGGCCCTTCCGCATCAGAAGATACTTTGCAGCCGTCTTCAGAAACTCAGCCGGGACACCTCCATCATTGGGAAGCCGTCCAAAGGTCTTTTGAGCATCTCAGAGAAGCCAGCTGCCCGTCAAAAATACTAGCAAGTTATAGATTTCGTCCTAAAGAAGTCATCCAGTGCTAACACATTACTTTTTTTTAAGTCATTCTACGATCCTGCGTTGTCAGAAGATCGGCGTGTTATAACTGCGCACATTATACGTGGACTTAGGACTCCCGGACCGACCCGTGCGCTTGCGAAGTGCGCGCCGCGCCAGCCTCAGAGGTCACTCGGAGGGCACTTCAACAGGTGGACAGTCAACATTAAGGAAATATCGAGAGTGAGTCCGTTCCATATCATTTAATCCTTATCTTATTCATATTATCTTAACGGGAATTTTCGAGTGGCACTGCCTGAGTCGGGCATATCGATCTCTTCATATCGTGAACCTCATCGAAATATCCCATTCATTAACATCATATACCTTTGCATATTTTCAGTGATATAATAATACATTAGTCATTCTTAATCTTTTGTCGCTGCATTCAACATTTCATTTCATTAGCGTGTGCATTTTTTCTATTGAGTAAACCGGTTATGTGCGCCGCGCGCCGGTAGAATCATCGGCTGTTGTTTACCGCTTCGCCAGTTATCTATGCATTTATTATACGTTGCCTTTGCAATTTTATTTCTTGTTTCTTTCGCCTTATTTGCATTTTAGACTGATTAATTCTTAAATATATTTAATTATGTCTGAAGCAAAATTGAGAGAGCTTGTAAAAAGGCGTGGCAGCTTTAAAGCTAAGCTTACTTATTTTAGTAACTTTATTCGGCTTTTACCGAAAACTGGCTTAGACTCTTTTCAATCTTCTGAGTTGCAATGCCGTCTTAGTCTCATGGACGCGCTTTATAAGGAATTCGACGTGTTACAGACAGAAATGGAGCTGTTGTCGGATAACACGGAAGACATGTACGCCGAAAGGGAGCAGTTCGAGACGCAGTATTATGCGCAGGTGGGCCACGCGAAGGCACTGCTCGCCCCCGCGCGTCCCACCTCACCTGCGCCCCTCTCCATCACGTCAGCTGACGACAGCCCGCACTACGGATCTGGCTGCAAGCACGACTTTGTCCGTCTGCCTAAGATAGACTTGCCTCACTTCAACGGGGACTATCAGCACTGGCTCGAGTTCCGAGATACGTATATTTCTTTAATACACACAAATAATAGTATACAGGACATAAACAAATTTCACTATCTCCGAGCGGCCTTAACAGGCAGCGCATCTTTAGTGATGAAGAGCGTTGACTTTAAAGCCGACAATTATACAATAGCTTGGCAATTATTACTTGATCGTTTTAATAATGAACGCTTACTCATCAATAATCATTTAAAATCATTGTTTAATTTTGATAAAATTGATGGGGAGTCTTGTAGGTCATTAAGAAACATGATTGACGTGACTAATAAAAATTTAAGAGCACTTGCAACTCTCGGGCAGCCTACTGAATACTGGGACACATTAATCATCTACATGATGTCCAAAAAGCTAGATATTGTGACCAACCGAGAGTGGGAGGAACATAAAAACAATTTACATGCATTTCCTAGTTTACATGATTTCATAAAATTTTTATCAAACAGAGCTGACTTATTAGAGACTCTTTACGAAAATAAATACTTAAAACCTACTCATCCTACCACTAATAAACAAATAAATGAGAATAACAAACCTAAAAATTTTCTTATACACACAAATTCAAAACCAATCAACTCTTTTGAGAAATATACATGTCCTATGTGTTCACAAAATCACTATTTATTTAACTGTCAACGTTTTAGAAACCTAGATATAGATTCACGTAATAAGAAGGCATCAGATAGTAACGTATGTATGAACTGCCTTCGTCCAGGTCATGCAGAAAAGCGATGTCAGTTATCGCACTGCAAATACTGCAAGGTAAAACATAATACCCTCTTACATAGGGATACATTTACACAGACAGAAGACAACGTTACCCTGTCAACTAAAACTGTACTATCTTCTCAACAAGCTAATGGGGTTACTGTGCTATTATCCACAGCTTTGGTGAAAGTGGCGGATGTTCATGGTGAGCTGCATACAGCAAGGCTCTTGCTGGATAACGGCAGTACCACCAGCTTCATCACCCAAGGCCTCTGCAAGAAATTGGGCTTGGTAACACGAAGCACTAGCTCCATTGTCAAAGGTATAAGTGATCATGTTTCTCATACCTCCGAAAGTTGTAGTCTTACTGTACAGTCTTATTGTGGCACTTATCGGGTGAACGTAAACTGTCTTGTTTTACCAAAGATCACGCAATGGCTGCCTGGTACTTACATGGATAAGACATTGGTAACTATCCCACCAGGTCTTCAGCTAGCTGATCCTACATTCAACGTGCCATCAGCCATAGATATTCTTGTAGGAGCTGACGTATTTTGGGACGTCTTAGGTTCCAACACTATCAGTTTAGGTAGACATCAACCTAAATTACAATCCTCGAAATTAGGATGGCTTATTTCAGGCTGTGTATATCAGTCTCATCCTAAACAACCTCCTCTGTGTCATTTCCTTTCACAGGAGGAGTCTAACCAGTTGTCCCGCTTCTGGGAGCTTGATTCAATATCAAGCAACGACTGTTTATCTTTAGAAGAAAAGGCTTGTGAAAATATTTTTAATGAAACTACATATCGTAATGTTTGCGGCCAATTCGTTGTCACCATACCATTAAAGGACTCGCCTAAGTGTTTGGGTGACTCTTTACGCGATGGCCAAGTGTAGGTTTCTTTCCCTCGAGCGTAGATTTGAGCGTGACTCCATTTTCAAAGAAAGATATTTAAAATTTATGCGTGATTATTTAAATCTTAATCACATGACAGAACATTTTAAAACAAACCTATCTAACAGTTCTTATTTTATGCCACATCATGGCATAGTGCGCGAGTCTAGCTCGACCACGAAACTTCGCGTGGTATACGATGCCTCGGCTAGCACCACCTCAGGCAAGTCCTTCAACGACATTCAGATGATAGGGCCAACCGTGCAGGAGGATCTTATGTCCATTTTGTTAAGGTTCAGGCAACACAAGTATGTCGTTACGGGCGACATTGAGAAAATGTATCGTGCCGTTTTAGTTACACCGAATCAGCGCTCGTTACAACAAATTGTCTTTAGGTTTGATTCTTCTGAACCTTTAAAAACATATCAACTGAACACAATCACTTACGGCACTTCTTCCGCACCTTATTTAGCAACAAAGTGCTTAGTGTCTCTCTCAGATCAGTGTTCAGACCCTATCTTCAGCCAGTCCATCAAAAGAGATTTCTATGTGGACGACTACTTGAGTGGAGGGGATACCGTAGAGTCTGTCATACAGGTTTGTCAAGGGGTAATTAGTACGCTCAAATCAGCACATTTTCACCTTAGAAAATGGCATTCTAATGATCATAAAATATTAGAGTCAATAACTAATAATACTGAAAAATATGAGGATAATAAATTGCACTTAAATGACAAGTCTTCTAGTAAGACTTTAGGGTTGTACTGGGACTGTAAATAAGACTATTTATATTTTTCAGTAAATTTAACATTACCAAACAAAATTATTACAAAACGCGTTATTTTATCTTTAGTTAGTCAGGTGTTTGATCCTCTCGGCCTCATTGGACCCTGTATAGTTCAGGCGAAACGTATATTGCAAAAATTGTGGCAGTTGCAGTGTGACTGGGATGAAGAAATACCCATAGATATAAAACAACAATTTCTTGAATATATACATTTACTTCCTACTCTCAACTCTCTTCGCATTCCTCGTTTTGTTTCTTGTGGTAATCATCATGCTATTGAACTACATATCTTTACAGATGCATCTGAATTCGCTTACGGAGCGTGTGTTTATGTTAGAACGGTAAAAATTGACGGGACAGTTTGCGTTCGCCTCTTAACTTCCAAAAATGGGATTGCGCCAATGAAGCCCACAACCATACCACGTTTGGAGTTATGTGGAGCTTTACTGGGCGTACGACTCTACTTAAAGGTACGCAGATCACTTTCTTTAAATTTCCGTCAATGTTTCTTTTGGTGTGACTCGACCATCGTGCTCGGTTGGCTTGCATCATCGCCAACTAGGCAGCAGCAATTTGTCCGCCATAGAGTAACGGAGATTCAAGAAGCTACGATCGGCCAGACGTGGAGCTATGTGCCTTCGAAATGTAATCCCGCTGACCTCGCATCTCGAGGGGTGAAGGCTGATTGCATCAGCACGTCTACACTTTGGTGGTCAGGACCCGATTTTCTTCATCGGTCTGATATCGAGTTTCCCACGACACCTAACACACATCACAATTCATTACCCGAAACATTAGTTGATACAGCCATAGACAATAACATAACAAACAATAACCCAATCATAAAATTAATAGATGAATCATCTTCATTTACAAAATTAATTAGAATCACAGCTTATATACAAAGATTCATAGCTAATTGTCGAAAACGTAATGTCTCTGAACTATCTTATCTAACATTCAGGGAATTACAGACTTCTAAAAACTTAATCTTACAAATTTCTCAGCAGGAAATGTTCCCTGAGGAATACATGATTCTTAAAAACAATCAGCCCTTGCATAAAAAGAATCGATTGATTAGTCTTTCTCCTTTTATAGACACACAAAACTTAATACGCGTAGGGGGGCGACTTAAAAATTCATATTATAGCTACGACGTTAAGCACCCAATCATGTTATGTAGCAAACATCACTTAACTAAAATCATATTTAGTAAAGAACATCAAAGTATGTTACATGCCGGGCCTCAGCTGCTATTGGCACACATTAGGCTTACCTACTGGCCTCTAGGAGGCAAAGCCCTAGCCAAACAAACAGTGCATAATTGTGTTCGCTGTGCTTGATTTAGAGCTCAACCTGTCCAGGTCATAATGGGCAACCTTCCTAGTGACAGAACACATCATGAGTTTCCTTTTTTAAACACGGGACTTGATTACGCCGGACCAGTGCTGATAGCCAACCGAAAGGGTAGAGGTTGCAGACTAACTAAGTCATATATTTGTGTTTTTGTATGCTTTGCAGTCAGAGCCGTGCATCTGGAGTTGGTCTCCGACCTCACAAAGGAGTCTTTTCTTGCGGCCTTTAACCGTTTCATCAGTCGTCGGGGCAAGCCTCAACGCGTGTATTCTGATAACGGCACCACTTTCGTGGGAGCTTTCAATGAGCTTTCACGCTTTTTACAGGTTTCCTCTAAAATTATAGAGTCTGACATTGCAGATCAAGGCATTGAATTTAAATTTATACCTGCATATAGCCCACATTTTGGTGGCATTTGGGAAGCGGCGGTAAAATCAACAAAGCATCTTTTACGTAGAGTCATGAGCTTAACTCACTTAACATTCGAAGAACTTGCAACGTGTCTGGCTCAGGTGGAGGCTATACTCAATTCTAGACCTTTGACACCTCTATCCACTGATCCTTCTGATCTCACTTGCCTTACTCCTTCACACTTCCTCCTCGGACGAGCTCTTGCTTCGATTCCTCGACCAGCCATCAGCGACGAGAACATACCGCGACTGTCACGCTTCGACCGTATCGAGAAGTTGAGGCAGCATTTTTGGCAGCGCTTCTCAAAGGAGTACATCTATCTTCTGCAGCAACGAACGAAATGGCGGACCTCTGGACAAGACCTTAAGGCAGGAGACATGGTTTTGGTGAAAGACGCTCACCTACCTCCTCTTCTTTGGATGCTGGGACGAATCATTACCGTCAAGCCCGGATCTGACGGGCATTGTAGAGTTGCGGATATACGCACGAAGAAGGGCATTCTTACTCGTGCCTATAATAATATATGCCCTCTTCCAGTTTCTTGAAGTCCTCCGGTCTTCAACTCGGGGGAATATGTTCCTGCGTCTCATCGGGCTGCGCGTCCCCGCGCAAAACCGGTTTCACGACCTTCGACAACGGCCGCGCGAGAGCTGCGCGGCGCGACACTCACTCAAGAAAGGTCCACGCGTGCGCATCACAGTAAAATTGTTATTGTTAAAAGTGAAATACACCGTTATAAAGTCTTCCACGCGTTTATTTTCACATCACACATCCAGTCAAGCACACCAGCCACACAACTGGAGCTTGGCATTCAAACAGGCGGCAAATAGTATTAGTTATTAGTGGTAGTTGTTATTTTAATGTATAAGCTATATTACTGTAAAGTTTCATCCAAATCCGTTAAGTAGTTTTTGCATGAAGAAGTAACAAACATACACACTCACAAACTTTCCCCTTTATAATATTGATGTGATGTGACTAGCATTCACCCACAGCTCCGCCTGCGTGTATGTCGGTAATCGCGGTAAAGAGTACAGTAGCATATGTGTTTCTCCAAGAATCAAAATATATTAGTGCCAAATTTCAGTAGTAAAGCCGTAAAAACGATAAACCTGCAAAAGTGACTATTCTGCCTGATAGAAAGCATGAGCAGAATTGGTGAGAATCCGAGAGTGGTGGCTGGTGGCCACCACTTTCGGATTCTGCTCATACAACATTCATTGCAATTACAAAAAATGCAACAATGCAGCATGGTGACCCACACTATGACGGTCTTACACTCGCCAACGAAACACGACAACACAAATGCTGCCATTTTGTGAGATGGTAATACAGCCTCGGTCAAGCCGGCCATCAAATCAGCGTGGCTCTACTACCGCTAATACTAAATTAACGCTACAAGTACCAGTAGATCATCACTTAATGCGTAGGAATTTTTGTCGCTTGTATGTAAATATTTTCAATGGTTTTTATTTCCTTGTATTTTAATTTAGTATGCTCATTATACAAAAGATGATAAATCGCTTTTGTTTTTATAATAAACACATAGAAGTTATATACTGGACTATGTAGATGTAATGAACTCTGTAATTAATGTTTATATTTACCGAGCATAAGATTAGTTTAGCTTTTCATGTCGCTAATCTCAGTTTCTTTTTAATATGTGTTTCTATTCTTCAACTCAAATCCAACTTTTTTAACGGTAAGGTTTGTGTGGATGAAAGTAGGATAGGATCTAGAATGGTATCTAGTATGGTTGACAGCAAATGTACCGAGTTACATAACTTTCGTTAGTTCCAACAATTCGCAATCAAAATTTTCTTTAACTGGAGATGGATTCCTTTTTTTTGTGTTTATTTCTAGTTAAAAAAAATCTTAATGGAATTGTGACATAGTTAAAGGTTTTTTCCGAGTTAAGAAAAGAAGGTAATTGACAGGTCATTTCATTTTATAAAACGCTCCTATAAAATTTTCCTTGTGTTCATGGCAGCTTGTTTTAATAAATTGCATAATAAATAGTTTATGCAGTACATTATGC
Source organism: Diaphora mendica (assembly GCA_949125395.1). Taxonomy (NCBI): domain Eukaryota; kingdom Metazoa; phylum Arthropoda; class Insecta; order Lepidoptera; family Erebidae; genus Diaphora; species Diaphora mendica. Next base: position 24,890,602 of record OX421320.1, read on the forward strand.
CACTAGTGCTTATGTAGATGTAGGCAATTCGAAATACCGTATCAAAGTTATACCTTAGGAATGTATTTTCAAAAGGTATATTATAAAGTATTTTTGAAAATGTGTATGCATAAATTACTTGATGATCGATGTTGGCTAAAACATGTATCCATGATTATCTTCATTTTTACAAGCTTTTTATTAACTTGCAATGTATGTATGTATGCTTGTATGTTCGGGTGGAATCTTGCAACTCAATTTTGAAGCAGATATCTTCAACCGATTTTGCTGAAATTTGGAAGCATATGTATACAGCGTGACAATACAATATTATAATGACATGAAGCTGATCTGACGCTGGAGCTGGAAAGTGGCTATAGGAACTCTGTAAAGAAACGTCGCAACATCATCGAGTTTGGACTCGTTTGATTCGTCTCGAAGCATTCACGTACAAGCTTGTTTTAAAAAAGCTTTTTAATTTAATTTATTAAAGAATTTAATAAATTAAAGACCACGCTTTAAAAAGAAACAAGTACTTTGACTTAACCAACGAAATAACTAAAAATGGTTATGTCGTTGCGCTGTATGCCGTGGAAGTGGGTGCGAGGGGTATACCAGCTAAATCCCTCTATAACCTGCTTAAAGACCTTGGATTGCCAAGAGCTTCAGTAAGCTCTTTTCTTGAACGAATATCCAAAGCGGCATTGCTAGGCTCACTTCAAATATGGTTAGGTAGAGGGGGTAACACGGCGGACAGTGGAGGTGAGCGTTGACGCGTCGTAAGGAGTGCTCCTTAAACCTAAACCTGGGTCGCAATTCCCAGGCACTGTCGAAGTCGCATGTGTTGCCCCCATCTATCACGCGATGGACCCGGCACCCGCACCCATGGAACGCTAAGAAATAGGTCTAGGTGTAATAACAATAAAACCTAATATTTCTCACACACGGCGTTTGATCTCAACCTAGCCAGAGTCTGGTTATGGTAACCGAAATGCTGATAAATATACATTATAGAAGTATATAGAAAAGATTCTACTCACACTTTCCATCAGGCAGAGTTTCGTAATTTTCGCAGCTTATACTTAGAAAAAAAACTAGTACTCCTCTATAAACTTCTCAACACAATAGATACAAATAAGTTCGTGTCAATCAATTATGTCTTAAGTTATTGTTATTTGTTACAAAGCGGACAATATACTACAATAACCTATATCTATACTAATATTATAAACGCGAAAGTTTGTAAGTATGGATGGATGGATGGACGTATGGATGGATGGATGTTTGTTACTCTTTAATTCAAAAACGACTGAACGGATTTGGATGAAACTTTAGAATAATATAGCTTATACATCAGAATAACACATAGGCTACTATTTGCTGTGATAAGTGACATATACACGGGCGGAGCCGCGGGCAGCAACTAGTGCTATATATTCTAGCTTATTTTAATTTTCTATTTGGGCAAAATAACGATGTAAACGAACAGAACAAAAAAATATAAGGAATTTTATATAATATATTTATCACAATCAACTATTTTAACTACAGGTAATAAAGCTTATGAAATATTAAAGCCTTTTATTGATCTTTTATCTAAACAATATATAATATAATTATCGCAAATCCTTTACTAACGTGACTGATAATTGTAACGTTTCATTTTGAAATGTGATTGAAATACCTGGCGCCCGAGAATATTTGTTTGTTAGATTTTGTGGTGCCGGACCGGCCCGCCAAAATGATTCTACTCTGCCTGATGGAAAGCATAAGCAGAATCCAAGAGTGGCGGTCACCATACTCACTGCGAATGCAGACAATGCAGTATGGCGACCCACACCATGGCGGCCTAGTGATGCTGCTGCATCTTTTAGTCTAGTCAACAAGTATGGAACTTGTTGACTAGACTATTTGGGCCTCCGGTCTCGCACTCACCAACGAAACACGACAGAACGAACGCTGTCATTTAACGTTGATTTTCTGTGCGAGGGTAGTACCGCCCCGGTCGAGCCGGCCCATTCATGCTGAAATCAGCGTGGCTCTACTACCTATTTTTTTTTTACAATCCAATACACTATTTATTTAAACCTTTTATTTTTATAATATTACCTAATATTAAAAAGTATATACGTTCACTAGACATCTTAAATACAAAAATACAAGGATAGGATATCTTTAATATTTTTGGCGCCAATAGGGAAGAAACGGTAGAAAATCACCTAATAACAATGGCTACTGACACACGTGAACGAAATATAGATAGAACAAAAGAAGGGCGTCCGAAAAGCTATAACAATACAAAAGGTTACAAGCAGGAAATCATGTTCTCACTATAATATGGATAAAAAATGGCTTGGCGCTAAAATCAGACATGTTTTTTGATATATTTTTTACAAACCTGAGACCGAAAGTCTGAAGGATTGACCAGACACGAAATACAAGAAGAATAGTTAAAATTTTGGTGAGCTTTTAAGAATCCAAATGTTTTCCAGGTGTCTAAAAGCTTAATAGTTTAAAATTACTAAATTTCCTTAAGTAAAATTTAAAAAATATGTTTGATCTAAATTTGGTACGGTATGGTGGTAAAATTGTATCTATACTAATATTATGAAGAGGTACAGCTTGTGACGTTATAGGGGTAATCTCTAGATCTACTGACCCGATTTTGATAATCATTTTACTAAAAAAGAGCCACGCTGATTTCAGCACGAACAGGCCGGCTCGACCGGGGCGGTACTACCCTCGCACAGAAAATCAACGTAAAATAACAGCGTGCTGTCGTGTTTCGTTGGTGAGTGCGAGACCGGAGGCCCAATTAGTCTAGTCAACAAGTTCTATACTTGTTGACTAGACTAAAAGATGCAGAAGCATCACTAGGCCGCCATGGTGTGGGTCGCCATGCTGCATTGTCTGCATTCGCAGTGAGCATGGTGACCACCACTCTTGGATTTTGCTTATGCTTTCCATCAGGCAGAGTAGAGTCATTATGGCGGGCCAAACATAAAAAAAAAAAAAAAAAAAACCCACATAATTTTTGAGTTTCATAGGTGATCGCATGGTCAAACCACTGCGCTTAGTACATAACTTTAAATTCTCAAAATTAAAAAAAAACCCCTATATAATAACCTGAGTTCCTTTTAAAAAGTAAAAAACACGTTATGCACTTTCATTTGAGACCCCACTCGATGATATTTTTGCAGACATTTGGTTACTCTTCCCCACTTTCACCCCCATAACTTTTAAACGGCTCAACCGATTTTCATGAAACATGTCTAAGAACACTGGTACGTAACTCACCTTTCATACAAAAAAAACTTAATTGAAATCGCTTCATCCGTTCGGGAGATACGATGCCACAGACAGACAGACACGTGAACACATAAGCAACGACGATAAAGAAGTAAATAAGTTTAAAAGGCGACCGCTAAATTGTAAATCAATATGGGTAAAAATAAACGCTTCCAGCTGGCGATGATGCGTAGGAATTTTTGCTGCTTTTAGGTAAATATTTTCGTCGGTTTTTATTTCCTTGTATTTTTAATATTATGTTTATTATACTGAAGATCGTCTTTTATTTATAATCGCTTTTATTTTTTTAATAAACACATACGAGTATATTATAGGCAATATACTGACATACTCGTACGATTTATATTTTAACATTACAATTTGTGTGTATGATTCCTAAATATCTTTAATTAACGTTTTCATTTATTAAATACGCAAAACATTAGTCTAACTTATTAAGTAGCTAATCTCATTTTTAGGGTTCCGTACCTCAAAAGGAAAAAACGCAGCCCTTATAGGATCACTTTGTTGTCCGTCTGTCTGTCTATCAAGGCCCTTTTTCTCAAGAAACGCGTGGAGGTATCAAGCTGAAATTCATATCAAATACTCAGGTCTATTGTCCTTTACAGCTGCGAAAAAATCAAACACAAAGACAACTCCCGCACTAGGAATTAATCCTGTGTCGCGGGGGACTTTACAAACATACATGTAACGGACACAAAGAACACCCAGACTCAGAACAACAATTTGTGGATCAAACAAAGTGTTGTCCTACGTGGGATTTGAACCCACGACACTTGGCGAAGTAGGAAACGGCGTGGTGACCGATAAACCACTAGGCCAAACGTGCAGTCAAACTACTGGTCCGATTTTTAAAAAAATCCGTGTTAAATACGTGTTTTAAAAAAATAGCCCATTTATCGAGGAAGGCTATATATCATCACGCTAAGACCAATAGGAGCGGAGCACCAATGACGAATGTTACAAAAACAGGGGAAAATTATTACGCTACGGGCAACCAGGTGACGTAAACGAGGTTGCGTAGGTTAGCAAAATAAATAAGTTTCAATATAACTCAATGGAGTGTTGTGAATCATATCCCCACATGGGAAAACACTTTGTGTGATTCACAAATGGTTGTTCTAAGTCTTCGTGTTGTTTGTGTCCGTTTTCATTATACGGGAGTAGTCTTGTTAGAAAAAAAAGTGAGCCATCACGGGACGCCTGGCAGATGTGAAACATTGAAATTGTTTTGTATAAAATAATACACAATAGTATGGTGGCTAAGCGTCGCCACGCCAATTCTCGCCACCCAAAAAAACAGTTTTACCCCTCGCCTATAGATGTTTCACATCAAAAACAATAGTATTAACAACAAGTAAGTCTGTCTGTAACGACCGCTGAAGCGATTTGGATAAATTTCGATATAGAGGTAGATTAGACCTTGAAGCCTTCTCCAAAAAACGGTCCTAATATAGGTTACTTTTGTCTCGATAACCGACATACATGCGGGCAGAACCGCAGGCAAAAGTTAGTTATATGTTATAACTTACTGTTTTTAATAACTTTTTTTGGACTTTTTTCGGACATCTAACACACAACGCCATCTAGTCCCAAGCTAAGCAGTGTTTGTGTTATGGGTACTAGACAACTGATATAAATACATATATATATTGGAAATACATGCATATTATACATTGAAAACACCCAAACTCCGAAACAAATATTTGCAGATCATACAAACATTTGATCCGACCCGGGAATCGAACCCGTGACCTCATGATCACCAGTCCCACACGCTAACCGCGAGACCAACGAGGCAGTCATTACTAATTGCAAAAAACGAGGAACTATCTCATTTCTGTTTGATTCTATTTAAATTAAAAGAAAATAAAACGGCTTACAGGTAAACAAATACAGAAATGAAAGCTACAATCCATTACATTCATTATAGATAGTATATAGATACTTTGGTAAAATTGTAAAATTAATTATACTCGTATCATTCCCACGATCAAATAATCAACTTAAAACTATTGTTTTAAAACGCCATTAGTTATTCCATGTTGTGTACAAGATATATTTGTGTGTCAGATCAAAAAAGGCCATGGTATTTTCTCACAAGGCTGTTGTTTTTAATGGCAAGTTACATGGTATCTGATTGGTATCTAAAATTGTATTGGTTTCAACACAAAACATATCTCAAAGTACCGTGTTGTAATATAACGATGATTAACATAATATTATAGGAAATCCATTGTAATATATTACGAACTAGCTGAGGTGTTGTGCGGTGTTGTTGTACCTATAATAATATGTATTTTAGCCGGAAAAAACAAACTGACAAACTGACAGACAAAAAATTGGAAAATTGATTTTTTTATGTAAGTACTGTAATCGCGAAAAGTTTGTAAGTATGGATGAATGGATGGATGTTTGTTACTTTTTCACGCAAATACTACTGAACGGATTTGGATGAAACTTTATAGTAATATAGCTTATACCTACAACAGAAGATCACATAGGCTACTATTTGCCGCGATAACCGACATACACGCGGACGGAGCCGGGGGTAACAACTAGTATTTTTATATATGCATTTAGTGAAAAGCTATTAATTTGAAATTACAAATAGACACTTTTTTTATTTGTATACACAGGTTCTCAACCAACTTAATAACATAAATACTCTTCTGGTTTACAATTTTGGCTGTTGTACCAAAGGATGTGGGATCAATCCCTGCCGAGGACAAATTGCTATGCGATGAACACAATCATTCACTCTATCTTTGGGTGCAATCACTTTGTTGGGCGGTAAAAAAAAAAAATTCCGACTTACTTTTCAAATCCGGCTACCACGAAAAAGTCTTTCCACTTTTCGCGTTATTATATATAAATATAAATAAATAAATAAATATTTCGGACATCTAACACACAGCGCCATCTAGTCCCAAGGTAAGCAGAGCTTGTGTTATGGGTACTAAACAACTGATACAAATACATATATACTTTAAAAAAACGACATAGAAAAAAACACCCAAACTCCGAAACAAATATTTGTAGATCATACAAACATTTGGTCCGACCCGGGAATCGAACCCGAGACCTCATGATCAGCAGTCGCACACGCCAACCGCGAGACCAACGAGGCAGTCAATGTCGTATGTAACTCATCAATAACAAAGCCTTCTATTGGTAAAAGAATTTTCAAAATCGGTTCAGTAGATCCAGAGATTACCCCCTACAACGTCACAAACTCGCAAACGTACAAACTTTACCTCTTTATATAATAGTGTAGAAGAACGGGCTCGCCTATCCAAACCAAATGTTTAGGCTTTGTTCGGACTATTTAGTAGATGGTTTATGTGAAGTTTGCACAAAATCGGTGGAGCGGTTCTTAATTTATCACATTTTTTGTAATAACCGACATACACGCGGGTGGAGCCGCAGGCAACAGCTAGTTTAACTATACTTATAATCTTGTATATAAAATTCTCGTGTCACAATGTTAGTTACCATACTCCTCTGAAACGGCTAAACCGATTTTTATGAAATTTGGTGTGCATACCGGGTAGGTCTGAGAATCGACCAACATCTATTTTTTAAGCCCCATTTTTTTTAAATGGCAAAGCAACGTTTGCTGGTTCAGCTAGTAATCTATAATATGTATGTTGTATTTAAAAATATTTAAGTATGTTTATCACTGATTATCATAGCATAAACACTGTCTAAGTTAAGATGATAAGACTGAATGTGAAATGTGTCTAGTAATTATTATCGTTTATCTACTATTTAAAATATTTTTCCTTATACAAACAGTACGTGGATGATCGAGCTTTGCTCTATATTTTTTTTTGGTAAATTTTCTAAAAATGTTTCCTAGCAACATCGATTTATCGCCCCGAAACCCCTTGTATACTGAACTAGCCGACCCACGCAACCTCGTTTGCGTCTCCTATTGCCCGTAGCGTGATAATTTTCTTTCGTTTAGGAAACATTTTTCATTGGTGCTCCGCCCCTATTGGTTGTAGCGTGATAATATGTAGCCTATAGCCTTCCTCGATAAATGGGCTAGCTAACATTGAAAGAATTTTTCAAATCGGACCAGTAGTTCCTGAGATTATCGCGTTCAAACAAACAAACAAACTCTTCAGCTTTATAATCTTAATCTTACCTATATATAAAATTCTCGTGTCACAATGTTATTTACCATACTCCTCTGAACCGGCTGGGCCGATTTTTATGAAATTTGGTGTGCATATCGGGTAGGTCTGAGAATCGACCAACATCTATTTTTTATTCCCCAAAATTTTTATGGCAAAACAACGTTTGCCGGATGAGCTAGTATTAGTATAGATTTCATAAAAATGGTTGGGGCCGTTTCCGAGATAAATATATTATAAACAATAATTTATCTTTAAAAGGTATTATATTATGTTTATAAATGTTATACATTCTCACTAAATTTTCAACTAATAACATAAAAGTCTTTGTTTGTTTGTAACGATAACACGCTTTGAATACTCGACCGATGATATTGTGCATTCACGTTGTCAAAGTAACAGTACAAAATAGGGTTCCTTTAATCGAGAGAAATAAACTTCCAAAGAGATACCGGATTTCCCTAATAAAATCATCTCATAGTAAATTTGGGGCCAGACTCTATTAAGTTACTAGTTTTTGCCCGCGGCTCCGCCCGCATGCAATTCGGTTATTGCGTTAAAGAGTTACCTATGTCTTTCCTCAGAAATCAAAGTATCTCCATGCCAAATTTCATTGAAATCGGTGAAGCGATTTAGCCGTGAAAGTTCAATAGATAGAGTTTTTTTCGAATTTATAATATTGGATAAACGTTTAGTTAATATGTGGGCAACGATCGACATTGTTAGACATTGTTATCACATGTTCTATGGTGTTGATCGTAGTTTGATATTATACAGCGTGAACAAATTCGATTACTCTAAGGCGCTGCACAAACGTAGACACTTTCTGTTGCCGACACGGCACACTATCACCGGTAACCGTAGTTGCTGTGTCCGGTAGCGGCAATCGGACACAGTCACCGGTCGCTACTACTGGAAACAATTCATCGCTTGTTTTCCGTAAATCTCACGATGGACGTCGATGAATTGTAAAGAAATTTGTTAATGTTGCTTGTGTCTTCAACTGACCACTTTTAGTTTCCAGTTACCGACATTGAACACTTTTTGATGGTATGAGTATGTGTTAAGGGGTAGCAACTGGACACAAAAAATATTTACGTGTGCGCAGGGAGTTAATGATTTCATACATACTGATTCTATAGAAATCAAATATTCATCGGTAGCCTGTATCTGCCACAAGACACAAAAGTATCCACGTTTGCTCCTTGCCTTAAAAAGTTTAGTGTAGTCTAGTGAGCCAACCTTAAAGTTAAACATAGGCTGTCGTCTTCGAATTTTTAGAACGGTTAAAGATATACAATTCTATATTTTTTGGCGAAACTGTTTACGCAGCGTATGCAATGGAAGTTCTCACAAGAAATAATTTTACTCCGCTTATACAACATTTTTCATTGATATTCCTTTCTTATTAGTCGAATGGTGATGGTAAATAAGCCTACAGCCTTCCTCGATATATGGGCTAACTAAAACTAAATTCAAATCCGACTTGTAGTTCCTGATATTAGCGCGATCAACCAAACAAACTAACTCTTCAGCTTTATAATATTATGTATAGGATATTATTATGAGATTAGTTCGATAAGCATTTTTATATCTAATAGCATTTTTATATCTAATAAAAAAAGTGTGCCGTCACGGGACGCCTGGCAGATGTGAAACATCGAATTTGTTTTGTATAAGTTACAATGTGTCATTTTTTTCACTTTTTTCTATAAACTGAATTGACTGTTTATTACATTAATATTCATTTTTATTAAATACAAAATACAAAAATTCCAAATTTATTTGAAATCGCGACAACTCAATTATTTTCGTCAGTGACTTCGGTAAGGCGAAAAGGCGAGCGTCGCCACGCCAATTCTCACCACGCTAATTCTCGCCACGCCAAAAATCAGGTTTACCCCTCGCCTATAGATGTTTCACATCAATAATAACAATAACCTCATTCCTCCCACTCACGGCCTTCTGATCCAAAAACTAGGTAGTGTTGCAGTATGATAATGTATAATCCGACTGCTGATATACATACTTATATAATGCTAAATGTATACCTATACTATTAAATTAAGAGATAGTCATCTACTTCGGTCATCATTAAGTCTCAAATTATTTTACCAACCACGTGTTACCGAACCAGTTATACCAACGAGCCGACCTACTTTCCACTTTGTTTAATATATAAGAATGAAAGTGTAAGAAAGTGTTTGAAAACTGCTTAAGAAATAATTGTAAAATAAACTTATTATAAACAAATAATTTTTCCCAAACGAAAAGCATGTAATATTATTTTTGCTACCCTCACAACGCATAGGCATGCAAAATTTAATATTGATATAGTAATTAAAACACAAACAAATTTAATATCACAGTTACATTACAAATTTATTAAATTGACATTTAATTAAATGAATAGTACATGTCAAATGATTTAAATATTTCGAATTATAATATAAATGGTAGAGGAAATTGCATTGTACTGCTACTGACATTATCTGTCCCTCGAACGCCATGCTGTGCACAGCATATAAATGTACCTACAGTCAATATAGAGGATTGCTAAACGGTGATTATAAAAGAATAAACGAAATGATATTTATAAAAACGTTTTATTTACTTTCACAAACCAACTGCGTATTCTGACCGGGAAATAGAAAGTCTAACATATGTTCATTTTGTCGACAAAGATTTCTCCAATATGGAAAGTTGCTAATTCTTGATCATTATCTACTTCATAAATATTTACAATTATAAGTCCATATAAATAATGCATTCCCATATTTAATGACTGTCAATGCTATTAAAACTATTCTTAAATATAATAATTTATACCTCTATACATACCTATATTATTATTCCTCTTATTATAATTTATTAAACAAATCAGTGCATCATTTCTATAGATAAATATACTTATATGGGATAACGCTTATCACAGTACCCAGAAATGGTCCTACCCAATAGATCCAATGCGCAGTCCAGTCATTGGTCCACACTGCAGGACCCAATGTTCTAGCTGGATTCATGCTAGCACCCGTGAATGGTCCTCCAATTAATGACAATCCTAAAATCGTCAAGCCAAATTTTATTGGCACAGATTCTTGTTTTTCTTTATTCACTGGATCCCATACAGCACAGTTAACTAGCATAAGAATGACTGTAAGTGCAACTTCAATGAACAAACTTTGAAGGACGCTTTGGCCATAGAATGGTTTTGTCACGCATATTGATCCTTCGGATAATTCCATCGATGTTAATACATCTAGTAATCCAAATCCAACTATTGCTCCCGAGCACTGAACGATTGTATATACTATTCCCAACGAGATAGAAGTATTCCCATAGATTACTGATGCCAAAGTCACAGCTGGATTCATAAACGCTCCGGATATGTGGCCAAAAATTTGTATGTTGAACATAACTACCATACCAAATGATAGAGCAGTAAATAAACCAGTTTTTTCTTCGCCGGCCGGTACGCAGCTTAAACAGCCCAACAGGACCAGCATCATGGTAGAAACAAATTCTGCTAGGATTTTCCGCCATTGTGTCTTTAACCAGTACGATATCGAAGAACTCTTACGTTCATTATTCTGCGGGACTTTACTCTCGACGACTTCGGAAAGAGTTTGAATAGCCGGCACAGTCATAATGCTTCTGATACAGGTCTTCAGATTTTATCACACATTTACCAAATTAAAATATTCGGTCACTAAAATTCACTTCAGTACATTAACAAATGTTTTCCTTATTGTTTTTATCTAAACTTCTCGATGTATTTAATTGTACACAATTCACTTTTAGGAGCACATTTTTTCTTGTGTGCACGACTGCTTCGCGTTCGCGGGTTAATAGTATTGATATCTCACACGCAGTCGCACCGGATAAAATGATATTAATACAGAAACGACTGCCACGGTTATCTGTCGCAATCAGCCCTACTATAAAACAGCCAATTATAATTGTTTACTACGTCAACGTTATTTGTTTTATCGTGCATTATTAAAAAATTACATGCTGCATAATACAATATGTTATTGCATCGTAAAGTTCATATTAAAACGCATAATATATTATCTATACGAAAATGTACACAACATTTAAGATTATTAACATATTTATCAGTGATATTCTCTTGTGCCAGCAGTGTGGTAAAGAATATGTCGTGTTTTTCAGTCCTTTTGTGGCGGCCTCCATATACAGCGCAACAACAACATAACATACTACAGCGTCATCTACCGAAGATACATCGAACTACGGAGTAACGAAGGAAACTAAGAAACTACCAATCCTGAATCGCGCAGTGAAAGTTCTCGCGCACATTAACATATATACAACATCCCAACATCAACCGTTGGTCAGTTGGCCCGGCAGGCATGATCACCTCGCCTGGTCGAAGGACACTCCCTTTGCGTTGGAGGGACATATCACCCGTTCCTCCACACACTTTCTTTAACGTGGGATCAAGCAGTTTCATTCAGACAGACGACATTCCATAGCAGTAAACCGATAAATGGTTGCTAGTTATGGTTATAATCCACTGATTACTGGCTGCTTTTTAACGTCAGTCGGAAAAAACATTGTAAGCATTTAAAAAAACAAAGTTACTATAGGTAATTGTAAGTTTCTTGCTTGTATATGATAGTATAAACAGCACAGACATTTGATATATCAAGCCTCTTAGCCAATATGCAAGTGTTTTGCGTTGAATCTCTTTCTACAATCGCTAACGCTCCTCTTCTCATGTATTATTGGCTGATATTTTGTTTAAACCACGTAACTTAGCGTGTGACATCATTCGGGGCAGGGCATCGTCATCAGAAGTGCAAGGAGTAAGGAACTACCTCCACTTTCAGGCTCCGACATCCTCACTCACAAGTGAAAAAAAAACAAAAAGATGAAGATAAATTGCTGCACTGATATCAACGAAATATGGTATGGAGATTTTTTACTGCGATAACCGCGGATACATGCGGGTGAAGTCGCGGGCAAAAGCTTGTAAAATATTTAAAGATCACTTAGAGTTATATTATTACAATTTCGATCAGTCTTTTCACAAACTGTCTAGATATAATTACAATACTTTAACGACAACTGTTTGTTTCTTTTTATAGTTCCGTTGAATGCAAAAACGAGTTCTGGCTTACGTTTACCTTATGTGACGTGATCATGATATATTTAAATAGATAGGTACCTATCTATACTTAAAATATTATAAACGCGAAAGTATGGATGGATGTTTGTTACTCTTTCACGCAAAAACTACTGAACGGATTTGGATGAAACTTTACAGTAATATAGTTTACATCAGAATAACACATAGGCTACTATTTGCCGCGATAACCGACATATACGTGGGCGGAGCCGCGGGCAAAAACTAGTACAACATATAATTTCAAGTTGTTATGTTCTTAGTGGCCGAGCCGAGCCCCGCGTGTGTTGTTGTACCTTTATAACAACAATCACGTGTAACGCCTCGGGATAAAGCTAGTCTTAAATAAAGTAGCCTTTTTTTATGGAATAGGGGCCAAACAAGAAGACGTATCGCTTGATGGTAAGCGATTACCGCCGCCCATGGACACCCGCAACACCAGAGGTCACAAGTGCGTTGCGGGCCTTAGGGGGATGGGGAGGAGGATGGGGATGAGGAGGGGTTTGGGGGAGGGGTTGGTGTATGGGCCTCCGGTATCCTCACTCATTCGGTGAACCACAGCGCAAGCGCTCCGGTTTTCTGTGTGGCCGTGGTATCATTCCGGTTGAACCGGCCTATTCATGCCGAAGCGTGGCTCTCCCACGGTTGCAAGCCTAAGTTTCTTAAGTTACTTCTTGTATCATAAGCTATCTGCACGTGTCCAAGTCCCATCAAAATCGGCCAGCTGTTCCAGAGATTAACCGCAACAAACAGACAAAAAAAGCAGACAGACAAGCAAAGATTTTTTTTTAATTGTTAATTTTTTTATGTGAGTGCTGTATAAACTTGCATACGAATTTAGTGAAAAGCTGCTAATTTAAAATTAAAAACAGACACTCTAATTTTATTTATTTGTATAGATGACGACAGGTTACATAGAATTATTTGTATATTCTAAAAGTATACAAATGTAGTAACATTATACATAACTGGTAATAAAAATATTATGTTAATTAGAACATAAACACCTGCATAATATAAACTGGTTGTAAAACACTTACATTCTAAGTTGTAATATAAAAAGCAAACACGACTTTGTTTTACTTTCATGACATAATTACTAGTGGTTTAAGCGGTCGTCACGCCGCTTTCTACTACCAAGAGTGTTGTCGGTTCAAATCCAACATAGGCCAACACTTGTGTGATCCCACAAATTGTTGTTATGAGTCTGGGTGTTCTTTGTGTCTGTTTCATGTATGTTTGTAAAGTTCCCGTGATTTTTTTCTAATGCAGGAGTTGTCAAAAACATTAAAAGATAAAATGAAGATCTTTGTGAAACTTTACCAACCCAATCTCCCCCATACCCATGGGACAGACAAAAACAGTCTTCTGTCTTAGAAAAAAAAATGTTTTCAAGGTTGAAAAACGACAATGGTGAGGATTATTTTAACTCGTGCAGAGATATTTTATTTTTCTATAACTATAAATTAAATAAGGTAAGAAGCCTCATTTCTTAGAAGAAGCTTATGCCCAACAGTGGACTATAAAAGCTGTTGATGATGATGTTTAATGTTAATTAAATTCTTACATACGCTTTTTTGAAATCTCTTACAGCCATTTATGAGTTCAAACTAAATATCGTTATTTCTATTATAAAGATTATTTACATCAGATATATGTTAATAATCGCTTATATAACATTTAACTTAAAAGTATTTTTGTATAAATTCTAAACACGTAACCTCACATGCCTAACGACTTAGTTGGTTTCTCATGCGTTGAAGAAAAGTGCAATACTCTGGAACCATTTTGCATAACTAGATGCTTCCAAATTTATTTAACTGTATCATTTGAGATATTCTATCAGCATGTGCATCTTATCAATTTCTCTAAAACATTTCTTTAAATGCGTTTAAGTATGAAGTTGTTATTAAAATTGTTGTTGTTAAAAATGTTATTCGGAAATTTTTACAGTTGTGCAATGCCCTAAACAGTGTACAGTGTCCATATATGTGACGGTTTCCATGTGGTGACGGATTAAGAACACCGAGTGTCACCACCCTGTTCATTCCATGGGTGTCGTAAGAGCCGAATACGCAGGACAAATGCACTGCAAAGAGAAGGAAGACTGGAAACAAACCCTATACCAACCCGTCTGACCAGCGTGGTATAGAAGCCCAAAACCTCCTTACTAAGGAGAGGCCTATGTCCAGCAGTGGACTGTTAAAGGCTCTTGATGAAGAGTGCCCTAAACTGTAAAAATCGACCTTGTTAGTCGACACAATCAAATGAGTAAGCAAAGGGTCTAGCTAGCCGGATAAGTACTCGTATGACGAGTCCGCCTCCAATCGAGGTCTATAAATTTCGGACACACAACGCCATCTATAGTCCCAAGCTAAGCAGAGCTTGTGTTATGGGTACTAAACAACTGATACAAATACATATATACATTTTTTTTGTAAATACGTACATATTATACATAGAAAACACCCAAACTCCGAAACAAATATTTATACATCATACAAACATTTGGTCCGACTCAGGAATCGAACCCAAGAGCTCATGATCAGCAGTCGTACACGCCAACCGCGAGACCAACGAGGCAGTCAAATGATGATGATGATGAGTGCCTTAAACTGTAAGAAATCGACCTTGTTAGTCAACACAATCAAAATGAAAATGACAAATGTGAAAATCGTTAATTGGTTCTTTTGTCTCTTGAGTAACATATTATTATTTTTTCTGATTACAGACGGACGGAGCGTGATGACTATAGCTTTTTTTTTTGGTAGACGAGGGAAATAATCAGATGGGTCACCCATCGTCGTAGTTCATCTTATTGCCATTCACGACTGAATCAAAGAGCGCCAAGCATTGATGCGATACTGCCTCGGAATGTACGCCCTTTTCTTAAAACTTTCAAGATAGTATCGGTAAGGCAACACATTTATTATAATTATTTATTTATTTATTAAACTTCATTGCACACCACTGCAGTATAAATTTGTACAGAGATACAATTGATTATATGTGGTGTTAAACAAAGAAAACAGTTTTCAATCTACAAATATTACCCACAGGCATCTAAATATCAATTTACCTTCCTCGTATCTCAAGTTAGGTAAGATTGACCTTGAATCGAGACCATGGCGAAATTGACTTGATTCGGCAGTTTTGTTTTGAATAGAATTGTAGTCAAAACAATTATCTGTTCCACTATCTAATGCCGAATAACAAAGGCACATGTTTGCTTTTTTCTGATACCTTTATATGATGAATGCATCAGCGTGGGTCTATGTTATACTTTTATATTTCATTAAAAGCTGTACCAGAGAAGGGGCGGGGAGAAAGGCTATGACATCGACACGAGCTAGTTGATAAGCATAGGAGGCAGAAAGTTGTAGCAGTCCGTGATGACATACATTTGTATCCCTAGAGCTATAATTATGTACAGTAACACAGTTATATGAAAGCGGTTTAAATCTATTTACAACGCTTACTGTTTTTAACCCCCGACGCAAAAAGAGGGGTGTTATAAGTTTGACGTGTCTGTCTGTCTGTTTGTCTGTCTGTCTGTGACACCGTAGCTCGCGAACGGATGAAGCGATTTCAATTTAGTTTTTTTTTGTATGAAAGGTGAGTTACGTGCGAGTGTTCTTAGACATGTTTCATGAAAATCGGTTGAGTCGTTTAAAAGTTATGGGGTGAAAGTGGGGAAGAATAACAGAATGTCTGGAAAAATATCATTGGCGTATGATTACTCGATTAAGTGCTTGAGTAGGGGGTTTTTTAAATTTTGAATTTTAGCTTGTATAATAATAATACGGGATCTATATAATATTACACTATCTTTCTAAACTAAGTTTAGTACATTGATTGAAGAATTGATTGTCATTTATTCTATGCTAAATAAAACTTGTCGTTATATTGATATTAAGTTAAATACGCAAGTTGGTAACATAATTAAATAATTACATCACCATACTTAATCCTACTAATTATAGTTGTGAATTGTTTTCATATAAGTATGTATTATGCATACCAATATGAATACTATTATATAATGGTTAATCATTTTACTATGCAATAGAAATTTATAAGATGTTATACAGCTTTGTGGCATTCACCGCTCGATGTTAGCACATTCCGAACGCTCACGTCATGTTGGAGTCATTTATTTGATTGTAGATGTTTTACTTTGAGGCATAGTCTTAAAAAACATCATCAATCATCATCAACAGCCTTTAACAGTCAACTGCTGGACATAGGCTTCTCTTAAGTTTTTTGGCTACGCCTGCCAGAATGAAATGAATGAAAACACCCTATACTAACCCATAGTATAGGCTGTTTTCATTTATTCTTCTCTTTGCAGTGATTTTACTTTGCTCCCTATGGTTTGCTCCATTAGTTGTCTCTTACGATATCTATGGGATGAATAGGGAGGGTGAAACTTTGTATTCTTAATCAGTCACCAAATGGAAAGATATGTTTTATTAAACAAATAAGATACCTAGATGAAATATTTATGAAAATGAACAAGTTTCTAGTTAACAAACAAAAAGAAACACAGATATAGCTTCATAAGTATATCACATTTCCTTTATACGAGATACATAAGCTATACATATATTGTAATTTTTATTGTATTATAATAAAATCGCCTGTAAGCTATACGGAACCTCCTTAATGTAGGTATATTAATCTTGAACTTTATCAAAATGCAGAGTAAAGCATAAGTTGGGTGCTATCTCCTTATTTTGTGTTAAAAAGTAAAGCACTAACGTATTTTCTTCGTTTTCCTTCATGTTCAAAGTATGCAAATTTAAATTAAAAGCACTAAAGATATCGTAAAATATAACAGTTATCATAAAGTTCGAAAACAAGCCGAGAATATCCTTGTCCCGAGTGCCGCTAAAATGAAAATTCTTTCTCCCAACGACTTGTTAACTGAATTAAAGTAACCACCAAATAGTTTCAGTAAAGAAAGAACGAATTTCTATTCCAAAGTGGTAGGATTTGCTTATTAATAATTTATTTAAAGTTAATGCAATTGTCCAAAGGTGAACTTAGTGCAATAGCATTATGGCCAGTCAACCTTCAGGTGATATAGAAATATAATGTAGGTGCTAAATATAATAATATGGTTAAATAATCTTTATTTCACAAAAGAAATTATAACATTCACTTACTGAGAAAACATACAAGAAAATTAACAAACAAATAAAAGAGCGTTTAAACCTAATTTATAACAAAAGTGGGTGGTAAAATATATTTTGCACAAGATTATGAACTTAAAAGATACTCGAACATGGTAAACACGAGGAATCCAAACAACTGAACCAAATATAAGGTACTGTTTGGGGCTTCACTTTTGTAGCAAAGAAAACTCCAAATCGTAATTTCTACTTGGTTTATATCCGTTAAAATATTTACATTAAACATTAGATGTTTCGTGCACGGCGTCGAATGAAAAAAGTAACATATCAATTTAGTAGGAGGTACTTGTGAAAAAACTATATGTAGATTATAAATGAACGCAGGCGTGAACATCCTCCCCCCGTTGGAAACTCCAAGTTTTCAACCTTCTATGATTTCCTCTTCGGTTGGCAAAGGACAGATTCGCACTAGAGGTCGTCGTACAGTTCCTCGTATTGTATTGATATCGGCGACGCGCGATATTCCGTCCGGTCCAGGAAACAATCTTGTTATACGTCCAAGTCTCCAGCATAGGGGTGAAATGTCATCTTCTTGCAGTACGACCATGTCGCCAATTTTCGCAGTTGATTTGTTGGTCTTCCATTTGCGGCGATGTTGTAATTCTGATAGGTATTCACGTTGCCAACGAATCCAAAAATGTTGTAATATTTGCTGTAGTCTTGAGTACCGCTGCAAATTATTGGCGTTGCAGTCTTGCAGAGGACGTGATGGCAGTGCAGTGAGAGCTCGACCAATGAGAAAGTGCCCAGGAGTAAGGCAATGAAAATCGTCAGGAGAGGAAGATAAAGGATATAAGGGTCTACTATTCAAAACAGCTTCGACTTGTGTGAAAAGAGTTGAAATCTCCTCAAAATTAAATGAGAATTTCCCATTACACGTTTAATATGAAATTTTGCTGAACGCACACCGGCCTCAAAAATCCCACCAAAGTGAGGAGCGTAAGTTGGTGAAAAATTAAATTTAATGCCTTCCGAACATGCAAAATCAGATAGGTCATTACAATACATATTGAAATTATAATTAATCTCTTTCGCTCCTGCAACAAAATTGCGTCCATTATCGCAAAATATCTCCGTTGGCTTGCCCCTACGCGACACAAACCTACGAAATGTCATAATGAAAGCGTCCTTGGATAGATCGCTTACTGCCTCTAAATGTGAAATTTTATATCTTAAACATATGAAAAAACAAAGATAACATTTAGTTTTAGTAGCACCGCGGCCTCTTTTATTCAAACCAAGAAAAGGACCTGCGAAATCCATGCCTACAGTTTGAAATGGAAAGCTTGGCGTGACACGTTGTGACGGTAAATGTCCCATTATAGGGGTAATTGTCTTTCCCTGCAGACGTCTACATCTACAGCAATTATGAAAAGTGCGTCTAGCTAAATATCTACCGTTTACGGGCCAAATGTATTCCCTAACCATAGCAAGTAATAGTTGCGGGCCAGCATGCAAGCCACGTTTGTGCTCGTATTCAAATATTAGTCTGGTTAAATGATGAGAAGCATGCAGCAAGATAGGATGTTTTTTGTCGTAATTTAAGTCCGATAATTCTAGTCTGCCACCAACTCGAATGACTTTATCATCACCTAAAAATTGCGTTAGTGATAAAATATTTGATTTAGGACTTAACGGTTTTTTATTAAGTAACAAATTATATTCGTGCAAGAACGATTCTTGCTGTGATAAACGACACAGTATGAGGAATGAATTATTTGATTCGTCTACTGTTAAAGGGCCAGAATATTTCTTACTAATATTTCTACAATTATTGACGAATCTTAAAACATAAGCAAAAGCTCGTTTTAGTCTAATTAAGCTAGAATATTTTTTGAAAATTATTATAGGTTCATAACTTGAACTAATATTGCAAGTAACAATAGAATTAGATTTAGTTTCAGGTAAGTCTGTCTTAACTATTTTATTTAAAATAGGCCAACTATTCTCACTCTCCATGAGGAACGGAGGGCCTGACCACCATATTTCAGTGTTAGCTATCTGATCGGGACCGATTCCTCTTGATATATAGTCAGCGGGATTGAAAGATGTAGGTACGTAACGCCATGATGACACATCTGTTAATTCAGATATCTCGGAAATTCTATTCGCTACGAAAGTTTTTAGACTTTGAGGACTAGCATGAAGCCATCCCAGTACAACTGAAGAATCGCACCAGTGAACCTGATGTTGAATCTCAAGTCGTAATGACTGCCTGACGGCCTTACATAGATTTGCCGCTAGTAAAGCTGCACATAACTCTAAACGAGGAATCGTTGTACTTTTAATTGGAGCTACTTTAGATTTCGAACAAAGCAGCTTAACTGTCACCATGTTCGCCGCACTTACAGAACGCAAATAAATGCATGCTCCGTATGCTTGCTGTGATGCATCACTAAACGAATGCAGTTCAATAGATATAGGTTCATCGCAAAGCACACGTCGCGGTATTTCTACTAGTAACAAAGATGGTAAAGCTGTGGTAAATTTATCCCATTCCCTTTGAATTTCGGAAGGAACTGGGCAGTCCCAAGATAAGTTTAGCGCCCATAATCTTTGTATCAATATTTTCATTTTTATTACGCAGGGGCTAATTACTCCCAAGGGATCAAAAATTTTAAAGATAGAAGAGAGCATTAATCTTTTAGATAAATTTGTGGTATCAGATAAAAGGGGAACTTTAATAGGAAAATAAAAATTATCATTAAATGGATTCCATCCCATACCCAAAGTATTTGTAGATTCACTAACCATTAGATTATTGTCTGTTAAATCCGATGTATTAAATAAAGATGGGATATTGGTCTTAAATTTACGAAGATTAAAACATCCCCGTTTAAGTGCATCAGTAACGGCCTCTTTGATATATCGTAGACTATCCTCAGTATCAGCCCCAGTAATGAGATCATCAACCAGAAAGTCGTGTTGTATTACATTTTTTATGAAAGGATCGGTGGTTTCTTCCCCGATCTGCCACAGACAACGGGTACTTAGGAAACTAGAGCTTGCCATTCCATAAGTTACAGTATTTAATTGTAATGTTTTAATAGGCATGGACTCGTCCTCCCTCCACAGCAAAAGTTGAAGGTGACGGTCCTCCTCCTGGACACGGACTTGACGGTACATCTTTTCGATGTCCCCTGTGAGGAGGTACTTATGCTGTCGAGCTCATGCAGAGCATGATCGAGAAAAGAGAATCTTGAATATTAGGGCCTACTAAAAGAATATCATTAACTGATAAACCTGATGAAGTAGGAGCCGAGCCATCGAATACGACTCTAATCTTTGTTGATTCGCTACTTTCTTTAAAAACAGCATGGTGACATAGGAAATATGATGATTGAGTTATAAATGAGGTTACTTCAGACAGGTGACCTAAGTCTGCGTACTCACGCATAAATTTTATGTATTCAGATTTGACATGTGGTTGTTTTCGAAATCTTTTTTCTAAATTTAATAATCGTTTTTTAGAAAGTGAATATGATTCGCCAAGACAATCTGGCGCATCTTTTAAGGGCAAAGCTACAGAAAATCTGCCAGATTCGAGGCGGAAGGTGTGGGCTAAAAAATGTGACTCACATGCCTTCTCGCTATGACTAAAAATAGGTTTCGTTTGTGGAACAGTTTCAATGTCCCAAAATTTACTGAGTTCTTTACGAAGGTCAGTATCAGCGGACATACAAGAAATTGTTGACTGAGTGTATTGGGTATTTGTGTTTTTAATCTTATTGTTGATGTGAAAATTTATATTAGTAGGACCGGAAATCAACCAACCGAATCGAGAACTTCTCAATATAGGCAAATTAGCACCGAGAGAAAGTTGCTCACGGCCGAGAATGTCCCAAAAAATATCGGCACCTATTAGAACATCAACAGTGGCTGGTTGATGGAAATTAGGGTCTGCTAAAAATATATCTTTAGGAATATTGAGTTGTCTCACGTCAATCGGTACTTTAGGTATATCTCCTGTTAATGCTGGTAACACTAGAAAAGTAGAAGTGACGTTGAAAGGTTTGAGCATAGACCTCAATTGCACTATACACGTATCTGTAGTCTGACTGGTAACTTTGTTGCCTATGCCGATAATATTGACATGAAGACTAGACATGGCTTCTACACCTAATTTTGTTTTAAGAGCTTCAGTTACAAATGATGACTGACTACCACAATCCAAAAGGGCTCGAACCTTCTCCTTTTGATTTGTTTTCGGATTGCAAACTTCAATGTAGGCAGTAGACAGTAAAACATGTGTATTAATTTGGTTTGAATAATTAACAGTTGTGTCATTACTATCGTGGCTGGAAGCGACATTGACATCTGAACTTTTACAATTGGTAGCTTGTTTATGTATAAGGCTATTGTGCTTAGCATTGCACATGCGACATGGACCCATACGACAATGTCGCACATTGTGACCAACTCTTAAGCAGTTGTTACACAAATTTAATCTATTTACTTCTTTAATGCGGTCGGCTATGCATTTAGCCAAAAATTTAGGGCAGTCGTAAATGCGATGGTCACCCTTACACACAACGCACAAGAAAGTCGGAGTTGAAATATCTTCTATCTTAGAGGCGTAAGACTGATTACACTTAACGCTAGTAACACACCTTGGTGCTGTCTGAGACTTTGTCTTAGTATACGAATGACTCCTATTTATTGCTTCGAGAACATCGGCGCGATCTATAAGAAATTTAAAAAACTGTTCCAAGTTGGGAACATCATCCAACATGCCACGGCACTCTTCCCATTTCGTAAGGGTGTAACTATCAAGCCTAGAACTCATTATATGTATGATTAAAATATCCCATGCACTAGTAGGTTGACCAAGATTCGATAAAGCGCGTAAGTTTTTAGTAATGTGATCAACAAAGAATCTTAAAGATTTTTCAGACTCACGAGTTATCTGTTGTATATTTAATAATGAATTTAAATGATAGCTAATTAATTGACGTTTATTGTCGTATCGATCACATAATAATTTCCAAGCAGTGTTATAGTTCACGGTAGAAACCTCTAAGTTAGCTATAATGCGAGCTGCATCACCCGCCAGGTACGAAATCAGATAATGGAATTTATGAATTGGAGCAATACTATCATTATTGTGTACAACAGACAAGAAAGTGTCACGAAATTCAAGCCAACGGAAATAAGACCCGTCAAACTTTGCAATTTCAATGCGAGGTAGTTTGAATCTAATATTTTGTTCGTCATTAAAATGAGCTGCAGACATCATAGATGAACTTAAGTCCTTAGAATTACTTTCCTCGCGCTGACTCGAGTTATGTGTTTGTATAACATTTTGAGCAATTGCAATATTAGATATAAAGAACTGTTCAATGACGTCACGCTCGTCAATCTCACCAGATAAATTTTCAGAATTCAATACTTCTATTTGATTTTGCAATTCATCGAAACGGCTATAAATAGTTTGAAACTTGTTGAGTTTTAATCTTAGCTCAGCTATCTCAATCTGAGACAAAGTCTCCTTAGATGTAATATTTGTCAAAAAGTTTCTAAATTTTGTGATTTGACCCTTTATAGAACTTCGTTTAACCAATAATTCTTGTAACTCTTGTGTTGTAATTGCGCCAACATCACTAACAACATCTTTAGGCATAATGACGATAAAAGTAATGTGATTACGATTTAAGATATAATACTGAAAACTCCTTATGTATCTCAAAAGAATATATTAGACCTTGTTTAAGACTGATCAAACAATTAAAATCAACAAGATAAGGTATCATGAAAAAAAACCAAATAAAATAATAATTTAGCTCACGCTCCTCGCCCGGTGCAACCTGAGTGCGGCCCTGTGCTCCCAGCAAAAATCCGTCAGCAGAGCGGTCGTCTACTGCCTCGAATTTGCGTAATCGCAGGTGCAATCGACCTGGAATGTTCGGCGGATAATATGTTATATTCGTCTAAACAATATTTAAAGCTGTTTTGTTGTTAGAAAAAGATTGTAAGAATAAGTTGTTAAAATAATTTTCCTTTGACAGAATAATATGACTGTTTATGAATCAATATTTTTAAGTTTGTTTAAAAGTAACACAAAATAACTTTCGGTGAATGTAGGTTAACCGATAGGTTTGTATTTGTATATTGTATAGGAATAATATAGATTTGTAACTACATACATGTATTTTGTACGGATAACGAAACACAAGTAAAAACTGTTTTAAATAGTAGGTAGTAGGATAGGATTAAAATGTATGTGTAGCTTGAAAAGGAATTTCACAAGGAAAGGGCACTTAGCTGCATTGGCCGTTGCTGCGGTGCGTAGCTGACCGGCGGCGGTGGCTGCAATGGCTGGTAGTTACACCTCCAAGGAAACCAGGAAACTTCTTGAAATACACTGCGGCGCAATAGCTCGAACGTCAGTGTAAAGATGCTTGAATTTATTTGTTATCCGAAGATTTCGTGTTTTGTCACGGTCGCCAGATGTTTGGGGCTTCACTTTTGTAGCAAAGAAAACTCCAAATCGTAATTTCTACTTGGTTTATATCCGTTAAAATATTTACATTAAACATTAGATGTTTCGTGCACGGCGTCGAATGAAAAAAGTAACATATCAATTTAGTAGGAGGTACTTGTGAAAAAACTATATGTAGATTATAAATGAACGCAGGCGTGAACAGGTACTAATTTTTTTATTGAAATAGATATGCGCAGGTACTACTTACAGTGTACACTAACTCAATTAAATCTATTCTAATAAAACTACTAAAATCGAACTACATGTTACTATTAGAATTACAAAATCAGACAAACAAAAAGACTAAATAAAATTGGAAAAGAAAAACAACCGGCCGTCGACATAGACAATCTATAGACCTGCAAAAGTCATGAGTTTGTTGCCAACTTTTCAGTACCCTGCTTTCAGGATTAGAATTACCTCTATCACTTGGGGACATGCAACGAAAAAATAACATGACATCAGTTTCCATTGTAAGAACGATGTATCGTTTACGTACCTACAGTCGGTTCATTTGACTCGAAGCATAGCGCTCCCACGGGAGGTTATATCACAGAATAAAAAAAAAACAAGAGAAATGCCCACATATAATATACACTTTTTTTTTCGGACGTCTAACACACAACGCTATCTATTCCCAAACTAAGCAAAGCTTGTATTATCGATAGGTACCTACTACACAACTGATATATATACATATATACTTTTTTTGTTAATACATACATATTATACATAGAAAACACCCAAAGTCCAATACAAATATTTGCAGATCAAACAAACATGGGTCGACCCGGGAATGAAACTCAAGACCTAACTGCTACGCCACCGAGGCAGACACTCAA
This sequence comes from Diaphora mendica, assembly GCA_949125395.1. Classification (NCBI taxonomy): domain Eukaryota; kingdom Metazoa; phylum Arthropoda; class Insecta; order Lepidoptera; family Erebidae; genus Diaphora; species Diaphora mendica. The sequence continues at coordinate 24,915,699 of OX421320.1, forward strand.
TGTAAAGTTTTTATTTACAAACTCAAAATTATAGAATATGTAACGCATTATTATACTCGTATTACATTATTTGAGGACCTTTCTCAAAAATTAAGTTACTTATAAATTTCATGATATACAATGGTTTTGAAATGATAGCATGTTGTCACAAAATATCAATGAACACGTAAGTACAAAAATATAAATTAAAATAACTGTTGGATTTCGAACTTCATTGTACTGGCAACATTTCGATTGTCATTTTTTCGTGTTTGACGTTTTGACGTTTGAGGTTAATAAAGTACTAGAATGACGCGTGTTGAAAACGGCCGACAATTTGTTGTTTGAACACCGTAATTAATTGATAGTAAGCTAATTGTATTGTCCAGGTCGTGGACTCGCGAGTTTTGTAGGCGCGTTCCGCGATAGCTGAAGCGAGTGAGTTGTAATTCGAATATCCGCGATAGCTGATACGAGTTTGTTGTAATTCGAATACCTTGGAAGTTGTACAGCACTTTAGGAGTTCATGATTGTGTGGACGTATCAAGACAAAGCAGTGGGGTACCCCGTCAACGGCGCCGAGAACACGGAAGCCACGCAACTCCAGTAAGTGCTTGATGATTTTAGTTTAGATTAAGAGCACGTTGAATCGCCGTGGTTCAGCCTTCTTGCCAATGAATTAGGTTAGTGATTGAATGGCTTACTATGGGTCCTAAGACATCTCAAGTATCACAAAGTGATCGCTAAATTGGTGGGAGGACTTAACAATAACATTAAAATACATTGACTGCAATATTCATACAGGAATGTTTCTTTCATAATTCCCGTGAATGTGACGAAATCTCTCTTTCAAACCATCGTGACGTTAATCACCTGATTGCGTGGAGATTAACTCGTCCACATACGTCCTCAGGGAGATTCTCGATAAATCACACGTAAAAAATCCAGCTGAAAGCGAATACAAAAACGTGTGCCCAACTAATCCTGTCCATTTACTGTAATCCTTGGTCAGGGAAGTGTCAGACTGATTAATTGCTACTGATTATTTTACTACAATGTTAGAACAAAATGTAACACATTGCTATACCTTTAGATATTTAGCTACACACTTTAATACTAACATACCATTATAGTACTAACTTTTAAACTTTCGCGTTCCATGATATAATAATTATTTTACAGGAATTAACGCGAACACTTATTTAAGGTATTACATACCTCTGATTTGCCTGACGTGTCGACCAGGTTGCACTTGCCGTGGTCACAGGCTGACTCTCTTATATAGCTTATACATCAGAATAACACATAGGCTAGTTTTTGCCGCGATAACCGACATATACGCGGGCGGAGCCGCGGGCAACCACTAGTAAGCTATATTACTGTAAAGTTTCATCCAAATCCGTTCGGTAGTTTTTGTGTGAAAGAGTAACAAACATCCATCCATACTTACAAACTTTCGCGTTTATAATATTAGTAGGATAGTATTTAGTAGCAAAACGATCTCCGTCCTCCATAAGCGCAAGCCTGGGGGTGACTGATGAGGCCACCATTCACGCTAGCAGAAGCAGGCCGGAGTGGCGGCGCGAAATCTACATAGTGCTCGCGCCCCTTTTCTGGGTAGAAAAGGGAGCATCAGGGTTCCCACACAGGAGAGGGCCATCTACAAACCGTAGGTGGCTCGAGGTACGCCGGGGTTCCAGGGATTTCCCCCGAGACGGTGTGCGGTTTTTAGTCGGTTCGAGTGAGACACCATGGTTTCCGAGGGGATTTCGTCAAAAAAATAAAAAATAAAATTGTATGTAGTAAGGTAGAAGAGCCACGCTGATTTAAGCACGAACGGGCCTGCTTGACAAGGGCGGTACTACCCTCGTACAGAAAATCAACGTAAAATGACAACATTCGTGCTGTCAAGTTTCGTTGGTGAGTGCGAAACCGGCGGCCCAATGATCACGGCATCACTGGGCCGCCATGGTGTGGGTCACCATGCTGCGTTGTTGCATTGTCTGCATTCGCAAGGAGTATGGTGCCCACCACTCTTGGATTCTGCTTATGCAAGCAGAGTAGAGTCACTTGGCAGGGTCGTAAATAAAATAAAAAATGCAGGGGTTTCGGAGGCGGTAAATCGATCTAGCTAGAATTCATTTTTAGAAAAGAAAAAAAAAACAGCCAGCCTCCGTCATCCAGGTACATCCTTTATGTATTTAGTAGTTTTAACTAGGGATTTCAACCATGCTTAAAACTTCAATATTAACACTAAGGTTATCGCACATTGTGCAATGACACAGATCTTATCTGCGAAATTGACAGCACCACACAATACCAGCCACTCCTTAGAATATTTACCTAATATACATATTGTTTGTCTTCAAGGTTCCATACCTAGGGATTATACTCTTTTATATAAAGGATTAAAATACAAAGACGTTAAAAATGTTTAATTCAATGAGGTATGCATGATAATTACAAAAGTATATTTGCGTGCAGTGCCCATTTCGTTAAAATATTATCAGCAATAGTTTGAAACCAAATCGCATGTGTGAATAGTTGAAATAGAGATGTGATATTACTGACATTTGATTAAATATTGCCTGTCGGTCAGACATCAACTATTTTCATTACTATTTCAATAAAACTACAGCTTGAGCAGACACAGGACTCATTAATGTACCAACATGGCAGACATATATACCTAGTCATATTATTTGTTTTTCAACTTATCTAGTGATATCCTACTGTCGATTGCAATAAAAATATCTGGTACTTTGTAAAATTTTCTACTATGTGCCTTTAACTGTTTAAAATGACAACTCCTAAGCATAAATGTCACAGTAAAGTCCTAGAAACCTTTTACAAAAGATCGTTGAGAAATCAATATACAGAATCCCATTCGATGTACCCCGACTCAAGCTATCAGCCGGCGCAGCTGGCAGCATTAGAGGCTTTGTTTCTAAATCGACCAGCGACTCGATATGCTTGCATTCATCCTAATAGCACACACTGTGAAACTCCATTACGACCCACTACAAACGGACAAAACAGTCGATGATAATAAGGTTCTAATTATTGGATATTTTAGCTTGTTTCGAGTTTATTTCAACTGATACATTTTGCGTACGTTTGTATTACCTTTGTTATTGTGAAATACCGATCATTACTTTTGGTTTAGCTAATAGTGACCTAATAGTATAATAACTTGTACAGACATGTATGTTATTTGGTTGGAAACATATTACTTTAACACAATACACTAATCCAACGTATTCTGTTACCTACACTTTAGAAATCTGATTGGTTTTGCTTTTATTATGTGGTTTGCATTTGCTTCAATCTCGAACTTTATTCTACTGAGCTAAATGACATACAGAACATCGAGTGATATGGCCCATTTTGACATTCTCAATTAATCATTTTTAAAACGTTATTGAACTTCTAATTTCTAGCGGAAGCTTATTAAATACGTTTACTGCTGTGTGACAATAATGTACCAAAATTAGGTTCACTGTGGGAGCTCTGTCAACAAAGGATAAAAGGTTAATTATGTTGTTTTTTTATCGATCGATAGATAACATGTTCATTTGTCGGCTTGATCATGAATCATCTGAGTAGATATCAGACCCTGAGTAGGTACCTAATCATTCTACAAGTCGAAACTATGTTTTTATAGATTAGCACATAAAGTAAGATTAAAAAACTTATTTACAAAACTAGGGCAGGGACTTTTCGAGATCTCTGGATCCCCATAAAGGCAGCAATATGAAGAAATATGTTACCGAGTTCCGGGAGAACGAGTCTAAATGCTCTGAACATTGTCGCTACTCACGTAAATCGGACATATTCAAGCGTACATTTGCAGAATTTAAGAGGGTAATATTCGTTTATTAACCTTATCTACGTTAATTTCTTTTTCATATTTTTATCTCTTTTCAACAGCACAAGGTAACGTCACGGGGTTAAGTTAATCAAAAAAAGTATCCTAAGTTGCTCCTTATATCATCAGCTATCTGCCAATGAAAGCCGTTCCAGAAATTAGGCGAAAAAAACAGGCAACATTTAATAAAAATACTTTTTGATGAAAGTACCGTATATACTGCCTCGGTGTCGTAGTGGTAGCGTATGCGACTTCTGTGCTTGAGGTCTCGGGTTGGAATCCCGGGTCGGACCAAACGTTTGTAAGATCTGCAAATATTTGTTTCGGAGTTTGGGTGTTTTCTATGTATAATGTGTATGTATTTACAAAAAAAGTATATAATAATAGGTATTTATATCAGTTGTCTAGTACGCATAACACAACTTAGAATAATAACGAAACAAGCTCTGTTTAGCTTGGGACAAGATGGCGTTGTGTGTTAGATGTCCGAAATATTTATTATTATTATTTATACTTTCAAATGCATTTAGTGAAAAGATGATGTTTAAAACTTTATTTATTTGTATAGGTACTTATTAAATAAGGAACTTCTATCACCAATTTGAAACCATAAGTGTACTCATAAAAGTTATATCTGAGCTGTCCAGTGATCTCGTTTGGCAAGTCTAAACTAAACTACTCGATAGCTTCCCAATAGTGCGTGTCTTCCCGAACACAACTCACTTCAATCGTCACGGTGCGTGACGTTTTCCTGTTTCGTACAATAGAGTTAACGATATTACCATCGCATCGTCAACATATATGAGTAACATGAACTCTACTAATTAAAAATCTATTAACCTTTGGCTATATGCTATTTTTCTTTATGGTAACCTTATAACAAAGGCTGTAAATTTATACCGCCTTCTCATAAGCTTAACACAAACAAAGAACCATAAACCATAAACCTCAATGGATTAATATACCCTAGAAAGTTAAGATACAAATATATTCGCAACCTTATCGCAAACAACCTTGTTGACATAAATATTTCATGTTAATATTCCTAATTTATTAAGAACAAAACAAAACAAATGTTTATTAGCTTCTATTGAAAGTTTGCCAATGAAATGATAACTTTGTTTCTGCGAGTTGTTCTTCGTAAGGGTTCGGTTGAATTAGGTACGTGGCAAACATTTGGCAGTTGAACCTTCCACGAAAAGTACTTCGGTAGTGTACCTCTGAGTTTCAAGCTCTTTATTATCTATTCGAAAAAAAAAAAATTGTTCTATTTCTATACCTATGTGCATAGAGAAAATAATGCTTCTTAGTGCATATTTACCAACGAGATCGTTTCGAATATCTTTCATTACTTTAACCACTAACACAACCTAGAACTGTACGTGCAGGGCAGGTACCCCAAAAATATATTTTCGTGGTTTTATTTTAGCAGTTTGTCGACGTGATAAATACACGTATTCATGCAAAGTTTAATCTTTCTGGCACTAACCGTTTGAAAGGTAAGTCGAGTACTGACGGACGGATGGACTTAACGAAACTAGAAGGGTTCCGAGACGTGAACTATGGAAATCTTAAAAATAAATAAATGTACTGCTTAAGCCGTTTTAGGTATAATTTACTTTAAATCAATTTCAGGAAAATTCATTCCATTTTCGGCACGTTTTATAAAGATGTTAATTTAATGATATTTTTTAAATAAGTTAATTAATTGAATTAAATTGCATGATACAAATACTACCAGTTACATATCTGTTTACTGTAAGTAGCGCACCTGTTCGTAAACAACAAACATTTGAGTAGAAACTTCCAGGTACTTAGAAACTCGACGTGCCGCCGAAGTTCTGGGCAGAGGTCAAAACAATTACCTTGCAGGTGAATTTGCTCACTTTACTAACCATTCACATTGTTTTTGGTGTTGTCGGTCTCCTTTAGATAAACACAAAGCTGTATTAAGTGTACAATGTGGACATATATCAATTTAGATAGTTTACAATTCCGTACAAAAAAATCATTTTTCACGATTCAAAGTTTTGCGCAAGCGTTTTGATAGGTTGTTGGGCTTGAGTTTCTCGAAATCGTATTCTTACCTGCTAAAAATCACCCCAGTATCCCCTGCTTGCCAATGGTTGGGGTAGCAAGAATCGTCGTCGCACTTTTTACCACAAGTGATGGAATATTTTGTTATTGATACAATCTTAATATATATAAATCTCGTGTCACAATGTTTGTCCTCAATGGACTCCTAAACCACTTAACCGATTATAATAAAATTTGCACACTATGTGCAGTTCGATCCAAATTGAGAGATAGGATAGTTTAAATCTCAAATTATAGTCGCAATTTTAATTTATTGCTAATTATTGTATATAAATATGGCGGTACGAAGTTTGCCGGGTCAGCTAGTATATATATACAATTAAGGTGTTATCTATAAAACATCACAAAACCCTGTCAGGTTTGTCTGGACGTTGAATCACTTGTGAGCAATCTATTAACATACATTCACTTAGAAAACATGGATATGACAAGACGTGTACAAAGCTAAATTTTGTGAAATAGTTTTTGTGAAATAGTAAACTCAAACTCAAAAAGATTTTATTCATATAGGCAGTTATTTTACAGGCACTTATGAATAGTCAATATTTAATAATAAAAAATCGGGTGATTCTAGTCGTCAGTTCCAAGTGCAGCCTACCCTTTAACGCGAAGAATCTGGCAAGAAACTCCATTGTTGCTCCTTTTTAACCGACTTCCAAAAAGGAGGAGGTTCATGTTCCATTGTATGTATTTTTTTTTTTTTTTTTTTTATGTATGTTACCTGATTACTCCGTCAGTTGTGGACCGATTTTGAATTTTTTTTTTGTATTCGACAGGGTATGCTTCCGTGGTGGTCCCATTGCCAGCATATCAGGATCTGATGATGGGATCCCAGGGAAATCGAGGGAAACCCTCATTTTTTATAGGCACATACTACTCCTTAACGGTTAGGAGTTGGAGGATAAATCTTTAAATATCATATGTATATAAGTTACCTTTAGTCGTATTCTTACAAATTATTTAGGTAAGCTGATGATGGAAGGTGGAAGGTACAACTCCTCAACGGTTAGGAGTTGGAGAATAATTCTTTCAATTTCATACGTATCTAAAGACCTTCAGTCGTATACTTTAAAGCTGTTTAGGTGAGCTGATGATAGAAGATTAAACTCTTCAACAGTTAGGGATTATAGGATGATTTTAATATTACACGTACCTTAATTTGTATTCTTGATGATGAAATTTGATGAAATAATTCAACTTACTACTTACCTACGATTGTTTGCACTAAAAACTGTAACAATAAAAACTTTTTATAAAAAAAAAAACCGACTTCCAAAAACATCCAACGAAAACTCTCTGTCAAAAAACACTTAAAATCGTAAAATAAACTGGTTCTTCACAAATTGCCTATACCTAATTATTTATTCATTTAAATAGTAGTATTATAATGGGTGCTAGGTACCTAAAATCTGTTTGAAGTCGGTGCTAAGCCAAAAAGAATGCAAACGAACAATTACAAAAGTCTAAGCGATAGTCACTTGGCACCGACTTCAAACAGATTTTAGGTACCTAGCACCCATTATAATACTACTATTTAAATGAATAAATAATTAGGTATAGGCAATTTATGAAGAACCAGTTTATTTTACGCTTTTAAGTGTTTTTTGACAGAGAGTTTTCGTTGGATGTTTTTGGAAGTCTGTTTTTTTTTTTTATAATAAAGAATAATAATACGGTTTACAATTTTTTTTTCACTTAGAGACTTGAATGAGAACGAAGTTGACCAAAGAAAACAAAACAAAAGGTTTGGAGTCATTGCTGCACAGCCATAAGCTAACCAATCATGCGCCGTTCTTACTTACAGTTATTACAGTTATTACTTACAGTATTAATATATGCTACAAAGTTAACAACAACGTAAAAACGTATTAATTTCTGGTAGATAATCCGTTCTATCGCTGATCTATGGGTAAATTAAATAGTTTTAAGTAATTAAAATGATTTTGAGATGATATATACATAAAATTTACATTGTAGGCCAATAGTATTCTACTAAAGACAAACCGAACACTATGTAAGCATATGTAAGCGTTGTGGGGACTTTGCGAATGAAATTTATCTGTATCCTATGTTTATGATTTGCGATTGGTATTCTGTGAACAGAATGGTTTTAAATTTAATTACGTCTACCTGACTCTAATTGATATATTGGACAGTGCTTAGGTATATAAACGTGGGCACGGAACCCCTGCGGTGTCGTAGGATCCAATTACTGAAGAAAATAAAAAGCTAACAGACCCGCTCTTGTTTGCTTCGAAGGCACGCAAATTCATCTATAACGAAGTTGACTTTAACCTCCGTGTTTTCAACGAATATAATAAAAAACAGGCCGTTCTTTAAATCTATTTACAATGACTTTCTAAGAATTTGGTTCAAGGTATAAGCCAGAATTCTAATTGTGATTTATTTAATCTTGTCTTGCGTATTTCGCCATTTAATAGTCCCACACAACATTTGTTACCATATAAAAAAACATATTATATTATTTTTCTTATTTTTGTTGAAAAGATAACTCTGACAGTAGGAATATACCAAAATCGCAAAGGACTTTACAAACATATACGAAATGGACACAAAGAACACCCAGACGTGGGAGAGCCACGCTTCGGCATGAATGGGCCGGCTCGACAGGAGTGATACCACGACCTCACAGAAAACCGGTGTGAAACAGCACTTGCGCTGTGTTTCACCGAGTGAGTGAGGATACCGGAGACCCAAACCCCAACCCCTCCCATTCTTCCCTCCTCGCCCTCTCCAGCCCCCTCCCCATCCCCAGTTCCCATTCTATACCACCACCACGGTCACCTTTTTTGGGCACTGTTATAAGAAGCCCTTTGTTCCAGTCACCTGGAAGCACCTCACTCATCCAGATCTTCTTTATTAAAGGTGTCAGTACCTGAATGGCCAAGCTTATGTCGGCTTTTAGCATTTACGTAGTCATTAGGTAGAGGCCTGGTGCTTTACCAGGCCACCACCTGGTGCTTTGAGCGAGAGTACTGTCTTCGCTACTTCTTCGTGTGTCGGAGGTTCAGCGTTGATGTCAAGAGGCCTAGGCGGTGAGGGTGTATCTTGCAGTACATCTGGCAGTTCTGGCACCGTCCATACTGTGGCATGGAAGACCTACAAAAGAATAGTGAAGCAGAAAGGAATTCGTCTATGACTCATTAACGATCACATATATATAATTTTACAAAGATTATTATTTTAATTAATGTCAGATAATAGTATCTATCATATCAATTCACAGATATCTCTAAAATGTATAAAAGGATTATCGGCGATGAATGTAAACAACCTGTGATTCACTACAGTCTAGCATATCCTTGTTCTGTCTTTATTATCATCATCGACAATAGCCATTTATACTTTTAATAATACACTTCAGACAGAGGTATCTTCTTAAGAAGGAGATTTTGGAGATACCATAGGGTTAATTTCATGTTTTACTTCTCTTTTTGCAGTGCTATTGTCCTTAGTAGTTTGCTTCATGAGTGGGCTCTTACGTCACCCACGGGATGTTTGTTCTGTCGACTTCTATTGGAATCAAAGATGTAGCAGAAGTATTTACTTCACTGTGAGGCCGTCTCTGCCAATGAGAGAATCGCGACAGATCAACCACCAGGAAACTCCTATTATCCTTTTGTGTCCCATGTGCTTATAAGCACAAAATATGTCTTCCTAATGAATGAAACTTCTGATTTTATATCATTAAACTGTTTTGCCAACCTTGAATTTAAATTAAGTTTATTACTTTGAGGAATTTCTAGGCGTGTAGTTTTATTATTAAATGTTTCAATTTTTCATAATTATAACTTTGCGAATTCAATTTATTTTCAGAATGTTTTTAGTTTTGTTCAGTTTCAAAATCCGAAATTTTCAAAGCATTTTATCCGACAACTGCCGTTGTGGCTTCCAGGTAAGGAGTTTGTTTTAAAAGCTGTAAATAATATAATATGCTACTGGAAAAACAAACCAGGAACCAACTTTTGAATTTAAGTAATTGTTATCAGTGCTGAGTCGACTGTTTTTTGTGTTAATATTACACGATAACTTAACCGTTTATAAACTGATTTTGCCGCGAAAATACTTTTATAATAGTTATGAGATCGAAAATCGATCGGAACTTAATTGTTGCTGAATCTTACCAACATTTTAAAACATTAAGACTGATGCTTTTAAAATATTTGCAGACTGTTTTATTATTGTGGTCATAATATTGCTTTACATTTTTCACATTCCGTCATTATTTACTGAAAATATTCCCTTTAATCTCAAGCCAAGAATTTCGCTAACATCTTCGGACCGAGCCTTTATATGAAGTTTATAGTGAATTCCTAATCTGTTCTCTTACAACTATATGGGTTCAAAGCCCGTTAACAAAATGTTATTTTGCGGTAAAAAGTATTTTTAAAAGTCTTGAAGTCATGGTGTTACTTTGTAAAAAAGATTATGAGAATAATATTGCATTGTGCATAGAAATTTATTATTTGTATAAAATATTTTTAAGATAATTATGTTTTACACTGTAATTTTTAGAAATCAATGTAATGGATTTTAAAAAGACTCAGTATGTCTTTTTAACCAACAAATAAATACTTATTTTCAGATTAAGAGAGCTACAAACTACTTTGTAAGAAATAATCATTTCATATATATATTGATGCTCAACTGTGAATCGCCGAAATGTATGTACGTGCATAACTTCCGATCGACTGGACCAAATTGAATAATTATTTTTTATGAGTTCGATAATGTTAGGACAAGGTTTGTATACAATAATAATCAAAAGTAATTTTTTTTGGTCCTCGAGTGTACACTGCCTGTGGGAAGCTGAGACAGATATATGTAAATATGGCGGTACGAAGTTCGCCGGGTCAGCTAGTCCTTTTATAGTTTTAGCAGTCTATGTATGTTTGTATCTTCCATCGTAGCGCCTAGACTACTAAACTGATTTTATTGATTGAGATGACAATATACACACATCAAAAGTGTCTAGGGATCAACATATATTTTTGCAATAACTTTTCTCCTGATTGATATTAATTAAAATTTTCTTTAAGGATTCATCAAATAAAGTGTTTTCGTTTGTCACAGTAACGATAAACCAAGTCACCTTTGCATTAATAAGGAAATTTGCCATTTTCCTAATAAAGGGGTTTTTGACATTTGAACCACTAACATTAAAGTTCGAAAAAAAGACTGAAATAACAGTTTTCTTTAAAATTTTATTAGGTAACTTAAACAATTAATAATCCGTGTTTCTACCGCGAACACTAACAACACAAGAACATCGGTTTGGCATACTCAAAATGAGTTCATCCAAACACGCTGTGGAATGGCCGCCCATGTTCGTTGCAACAACAAAAAAAGGTCTTCTTGCGACTGGATACCCTCCATATTCGGCAGAGCTCTTCTCTGTAGCATATCCCATGCATGCTCAATCGGGTTCAAGTCTGGCGACTGAGCAGGCCAGGGCCAAAGCCACATCTCAATCTCAAGAAATCCGCATAAAAATGCTTGATCCCTAGACACTTTTGATGTGTGTATTTGTAAAAATAGCCCGGGGAACATATGCTACAAGTATATAAATTTTACCTTAAGTTTGACATAGTCGGGTTATGGTCTTATAAAAGTTTTCTCGTTAAACGATCGTCATGTGAATTCCTTTCATGAGGACAGACAGTCCTCATCTCTAGATGAAAGATCTAGAAGTTCTTTTAAGCCCTTTTTAAATAACTAAACAACATTTAATTGTGCTACTACTGAAGTAATTAAGACGAGGAAGATTTAATAGTTTATTTTAGTTACTTTATTCTGCATTCATAGAATCAGTTTAAGTATAAATCTTTAGTAATATACTTAAGCTCAGAACAAAATGTTCTAACAATAATCACAAATGTTAACAAAAAAACCGACTTAAAGAACTGGATCAAATTACAATAGGACCACTAGGGAAGCACCAGCTTTCAAATAAAAAAAGAATGATCAAAATCGGTTCACCCAATCCAAAGTTATGAGGTAACAAATATAACAAGTAAAATTTTAACGAAAACAAAAACCGACTTCAAGGTTCGACTCGATTTCTCTTAGATGCCATCATTAGATCTTAGTGTCCTTATCATGGTACCACCGTTGGGATATCTCCTTTCCAGTAAAAAAAAAGAATCATCAAAATCGGTTCATAAACGAAGAAGTTATCCGCGAACACACATAAAAAAACATATATACGGTCGAATTGAGAAACCTCCTCCTTTTTTTGAAGTCGGTTCAAAATAAAAACAGTTGAATTGATAACCTTCTCCTTCTTTGAAGTCGGTTAAAAATAAGAAAAAACTTACCATAGTATTATCTGAATAAGAATTTAGACTAAGTTGGAGATAAGTTCCCTTTTAAACCAAAAATATTGCTCAACGACCCGTGAAATTTCTGTTACCTAGCTACCTCACATAGCGATCCTTTGATTTTTTTTCACGTGAAAGCGTTCACAAGAATGTTAGCTCCAGGATCATTTGTGAAAATACCCAAAACGGATATATTAGACAGTTACAGAGAAGTGCTTTTGAGCTAAATTTTTTCGTATAGTTTCTAGTGATTTTTTAGCTTCAATTAATTTACCTACTAAGTCATAATCTAGAGATAGTCCCCGTGCGTTCATCGTTTAGAAATCTCGACAGGTAAAAGGGACATTTTGTATAAAACATTAAACAAACAGGATGAAGAATTAAAAGTCTTTATAGTTAAAATTCTAAAACAGGAAAAAGGCCAAGTTTTATCTATTTTTATTAAGTATCATAGAATAATACAGTTAATTAGGGTTCTGTACCTTAAAAAAAATGGAACACTTATAGGATCACTTTGTTGTCCGTCTGTCTGTCTGGCAAGACTCTTTTTCTCAATAATGCGTAGAGGTATCTAGCTGAAATTCATATCAAATACTCAAGTCTACTGTCCCTTGAAGCTGTGAAACCTCAAGCTGTGAAAATCAAACTTCTAAGCCAACACACAATCAAAATATACAGCCGTTTGTGCTGCAAATTTTCGACACTCGCAAGGGAATTAAATCCTACGGGGTACTTCCCGTGAACTCAGAATATTGAAATTTGTACGAAGCAACATGTAAAGGAAAAATTGCCAAAAGCATACATTTTTAGTTACAACAAAATAATATACCTACAGGTTTGTACGGAACCCTCGGTGCACGAGTCCGACTAGCACTTTGCCGGTTTTTATTTTTTATTTAGGCGCATTAGTTCCAGACACAAGATGAGAAGAAGATAGTCTATCAACATTTATTTCTTAAATATTAAATTATTTTGTGTAAAAATGCTGACATGTGAATTCCAAACTTTAGGTTTATAGATTTTTTTAAATCAAAACACCTATGAAACTTGATATTATTTAGATATTATTTACGTTTCATAGGTGTTTGGTTGAGTCTCAGATTATTATTTAAATACTAAAAAAATAAGTACCTAACACATACACTGTTCGCGCGCTTAGCGCACACATATAAACATGCGCGCGAGTGACGCGCGGGCAACCACGGGGCCTGCGGTGCGGCGCGGCGGACGGGGAAGACAGGCGCGGGGCATCGACCCGCGACAGGACCAGACGGCTTGGCGTGCTCACATACAACGTGCGCATACATAGATTCACATCACAATAATTGTAAATTATATACAGTAAAAATCGTTAATTCCAAAATACTACAGTCCACTCATTTATACTCCTTCCACACCAACAGTGGTTAAAGGGAATCACACAAACAAATGGTCCTTCAGCCTCAAGAAAGAAGAACCTCGACAGGGTAACAGAGTGAGTTCGTTCCAATTTCCTTTCTTTCCGTTTTCTATGCATCCTATTGCCCGGGCTTGCCTTTATTTGAATTAGTGCATTTGCTATTCCATTAGTGAGCGCCGGCGTTGTGCATATCGTAACCAAGGTCATAGGCCGACCTTGCAGTTTCACTGAACTCGCACAGGTGTTTACCGTTACCGTTCGAACAATTCTTTCAATTTAGCTTTGTCGCTCATATTATAAAGCTTTATTTACAATATTTCTTCTTGCGCCGTTATACATTAATCATAATTTGCATAATTATATAACTTTTCAATTAAATAAGAAAGCTTTTGCTCACTTTAGTAAATACATACCTACCTACTTTAATAAAATATATAAAAGCTAAGCAATATATCATAATATTCTTTTCTTTTTCTTTATAAATCCATCACCATTAAAGCCATGGAACGCTTAATTAAAAAAAGAAGCTCAATAAAAGCTAAGCTTACTAATTTTTCAATTTTTTTGGAAATTCTTCAAAGCTGTACTAGCCTATCAGACTTACAAGCTACCGAACTTCAAGGTCGTTTTGCCAAATTTGAATGCTTATACGAACAATTCGACGAATTGCAGACCGAGATTGAGCTGTTATCGGAAGATGCTGACGAGGCTTTCGCCGCTCGCGCGACTTTGGAAGAACAATACCACCGACTCCTTGCCGTGGCTCGGTGCTTGCTCAGGCGCCATGAACAAAAGCGCTTAGAGAGCGGTGACTTCGCGACGGGCTCCGAGGACTCAGCAGCTCCATGTAAGAGTAACTTTGTTCGCTTGCCAAAAATTGATCTGCCTGTTTTTCATGGCGGCTATGAGTGCTGGGTAGAATTTCATGATAGTTTTATCTCCTTGATTCACAGTAATAATACTATTGATAACATTAACAAATTTCATTATTTAAGAGCGTGTCTTAAAGGAAGGGCACTAGAAGTTATCAAAAATATGGACTTCAAAAAAAAAAAAAAAAAAGTAATGAAGTTTTAATGTCACCAGATTGACTGATCGACCGTATATATAAGCAAGCGCCATAAGCCCGTTCGGAGGCGTCTGTAAAAACGTGAATTTCTCGCGTAACCACATCGTCACACAAAACCCAGCGTGGAATCTTTAAATTATTAAGTGACGTTAGTGTGCTAGCAAATGAAACCCAGAGTTGTGCGATTTCATTGGTTACGTCATCGTCCCAGTCTGATTTATTAATCCAAAGCTTCTGCATTATAATTTTAGCTTCTAGAACACAGGGACCTACTAAGCCTAACGGGTCAATGTTCGCGCGCTTAGCGCACACATATAAACATGCGCGCGAGTGACGCGCGGGCAACCACGGGGCCTGCGGTGCGGCGCGGCGGACGGGGAAGACAGGCGCGGGGCATCGACCCGCGACAGGACCAGACGGCTTGGCGTGCTCACATACAACGTGCGCATACATAGATTCACATCACAATAATTGTAAATTATATACAGTAAAAATCGTTAATTCCAAAATACTACAGTCCACTCATTTATACTCCTTCCACACCAACAGTGGTTAAAGGGAATCACACAAACATACACAGTACACATACAGTACACAGTAGCATATTTCATTTTTAATTCTGCGATAAAAACTTTTTTCTCCAACTGGAGGCCCGTGTCCCTCTATGAATAGTGAAAAGAGTTTTCATTGGAATTTGTGGCAGATAATAAAAATGTATAAGAGAGAAAAGTCTGGTTCATACATATTAGAAAATATCAGTATATTTTACCCTTTGCTTTTGTCCGCTCGATACATCCACAAAACTGAATATTCTACGGAATCAAAAGAAGAGTCGTAACTGTATAACTAACTTTACTTAATTTTCTACGTAAGAAGTGTTTAACTCTTTTGTGATGATTATATTAGGGTAATGTATAAATAAACAATATACTTTAGTTATAATATCGTATCGTAAATTGAGTTATTGATTGAATTATTTCAATCAATAAATCAATTTATAATATCATTATGGAAAAATTCAAAGACTATACCCAGACTTTTCCAACAAAAATATTCTTGTCATTTACGTCGCAGAGAGCAAATCTATTAACATCAATTGGACAGTCTAAGATTCGAATGAGAAGAAAAGTAGTAAATTTAAAGGAATTATAGCTAGATATATAGCTAAAGAAGATAAAGTAATGTTAGAAGACAGACATCTTGAATTGGAAGAGTTAGCTACAGATTGAGATCCAGATTGAGATTCAGGTCAGAGATGCGTTCTGTAAAATAAATAAAAAACATTTTACAAAAAAAAAAACGACATCAAGAAGTGGATCAAAATAAAATTGGACCACACGGAAACTACCAGCTTTCAATTCAAAAAAGATTCATCAAAATCGGTTCACCCAGTCGAAAGTTCTGAGGTAACAAACGTAAAAAAAACACAGTCGAATTCAGAACCAGTTCCTTTTTTGAAGTCGTTTAAATATTGCTGGCAAAAATCTGAACCTGAAAACATAAGATTTGGATTTCTATCCATTTGTTCCTTCTTAAATAACAAAAACATAAAAAAATATGTTAAAGAATAGAACCAAAGTAATATTTATAGTATTGCTCTAATCGTCAATAATGTGTCACAACTAAGGACAAGAAAAGAGGCGTGAGGTTCAATGATATGTAGTACACATCTCGAGCAAAAAGGTTGTAATCGGGATAGTTTGTAACCCTTTGTGTAGCTAAACAAATGCAAATTGTGCGAGGAGACAGTAACGTTGGGTCATAGTCACATACAAACAACGTAATTGTCCGACCATTTTCTTTCCTTTGTGAATCGTTAAACACTCACTGGAGTAGCTGGTGATTTTTTTAGTAAATCCTTCCTTTACTCCTCTTGAAATTTAATCACTCAATAAAAACATTAACTAGTTATAAAATAATGACTACACGTTTGGCCTAGTGGTTTATCGGTCACCACGCCGTTTCCTACTTCGCCAAGTGTCGTGGGTTCAAATCCCACGTAGGACAACACTTTGTGTGATCCACAAATTGTTGTTCTGAGTCTGGGTGTTATTTGTGTGCGTTTTACGAATTTTTGTAAAGTCCCCCGCGACACAGGATTTATTCTTAGTGCGGGAAATTGGAGAGGCCTATGTCCAGCAGTGGACTGCGATAGGCTGATGATGATGATGAATTCCTCCTATAATAATCCTATGAAAATTATAATTCCGAAAGTTCCTGAGTATGGATATTTGTTCATCATCACTATTATCAGTGCCATCATCGTGCAGTCATTAATAGTCTTTTCTTTTGCAGAAGCATCTCAATAGGCCGCCATAGTGTGGGTCACAATTCTGCATTGTCAGCATTCGCAATGAGTATGGTGTGTATTACTCTTGTATTCTGCTTATGCTTTCCATCAGGCAAAGAAGAGTCATTTTGACAGACAGACATACATAAAAAAACTAGGAAATAATCAGTTTCAAGAACTTGTTAAAACAACGGATATCTGACTAGGAGAATATCCCCATTGAAATGGGAATGTTTTCCAGGTTAGGTAGCATAAATGGCTGTAAGTACATATAGACTAGACCCGAGGGCAAACCAATTTTATGGATTTATGTAAATTTCCCAAATAAGTACGCCTTTGAAATTCGTCATAGCAATTTAAGCGATTAAGTCAAGGGCCGCTATTGTTGCTTCAAAATTAATTTAGGGGTTCCGGATTTAATTGTATTATTGTGTTTATATTTATTTTTATTGCCGTCCTGTGGTTCAGATAACAAATATTTGTAAGAGTGATGTTTACCGATTTCTTTTATAAAATGGTTTATTGAAAAATTTTATACGAAGTGAAAATAATATACTAGCCACCATATAATAATCAGATTTATTTTAAATTTTAATCTTAGTAGTTAGAAATTTTGGTTTACATAACAGTAATGGAAGTATAGACATTTGACTGCCTCTGTGGCGCAGTGGTAGCGTATGCGACTGCTGTGCTTGAGGTCTCGGGTTCGATTTCCGGGTCGGACGAAATGCTTGTATGATCTGCAAATATTTGTTTCGGAGTTTGGGTGTTTTCTGTGTATAATATAGTATTTACATCAGTTGTCTAGTACCCATAACACAAGCTCTGCTTAGCTTGGGACTAGATGGCGTTGTGTGTAAGATGTCCAAAATATTTATTTATTTATTAATTTAATTTTTCAAGGGTACCGAATTATTTATTCCCACAAATCTCATACATGACAGCTTAAACCCAAACTGGCCAGAACCATAACTATGGTAAACAACCTGTTGATAAGTATATACATATGAATATTTTTAAATATCATAGATGAGTTACACCCAACACAGATGCTTAATTGTCTTGGGTAGGCATAAAACCCAGAACCGGTTAGCAGTTAGAGTTAAGTCAAAGTGACAACATCTTTATTAACTTTAAACAACCCTTTCAAATTAATAATGACGACCAAAATACTCGTGAAATAATACTCAAATGGAAATAAAAGCCTGTGTCAACACGCCCGTCCAGTTAACTTATCTTAGTTAGACAAAAGCTTGTCCACGAGTAATTCAAAGCTTTGACTAACTTACCCGGCATCATTAAATGATGTTGTTGAACCGAAAACGGGATTATAGGTACAGGAATCCAATTATTTTATAATTACAAGAATTTGGACAGTAGTTTTGTCAAATGATGCAGGTTTAACTATTTTAATATAGTGACTGTGAAATAATATCATATCAATTGATGACAAAGGTAAATGTTTTCATAATGTTAGATATAGGTATATAAAGTAGAGCCTCTAACTAAATCGATCAAAATTGTGTAAGTAGTGAAAGATAGCAACATTAAGTTCCGAATAGAAAAGATATATGTAATTTTAATGTGGAAAGACCTCATTGCGAAAAGGGTTTTTCACGTGATTGTTTGCAAGCTAGCAAGGTAAATAATACAGTAACCGCACTTACTCAATGAAAAACAATAACGAAACGAAGCACCAGCTTTCAAATAAAAAAAGAATCATCAAAATCGGTTCACCCAGTCGAAAGATATGAAGTAACAAACATAAAATAAAAAAATACAGTCGAATTGAGAACCTCCTCCTTTTTTTGAAGTCGGTTAAAACCTTTATAGGTTTAAAGCGATTCTAAGGTTCAAAGTTAGTCTGTTTGTGTACAGGTGACGATGACATGATATTTTTATGATTTGAATCATTACATACATTTACTTCTTAAATGTACGTACTTACAATAGTTCGTACTTCTACTTTATTTATTAAAAGGATTTTGAAAATCAGTTGACAATAAGCGGAGTACCTCATCGGCGAACTTACATGAAAAATACATATTGTGGAACATGAAGCCTCGTCAGTTTTGAAGTTAGTTAAAAAATAAAGAGTCAGTCCAATAATCCAAGTGAAAAATACCTTCCAAAACTTAGTTGGTTTATGGTCCCTTACATTCTAAAAACGCTTTTTATAAACTTGCTGACCCACACAGACCTGTTTGCGTCTTCTATTGCCCGTAGCGTGATGTTATACCACGGTAACAAATTTATTAACATAAAAAAGGTTAAAGCGAGCGAACCTTAAGAAAAAGACATATGCTATCGCGAACCTTTTTTAGAACTTTTCGAGGGGAACTATTCTTTGATAGATTATTTTCGCTAATCTCTAACTATTATTGAAGTTCTCATAAGAAATAATTTTCCCCTATTTTTTAAACATATCTCATTAATATTCCGCTCTTATTGGTCGTAGCGTGATAATATATAGCGTTCCTCGATAAATAGGCTATCTATCGCTAAAATAACGTTTCAAATCAGACCAGTAATTCCTGATGTTAGCGTGTTCAACCAAACAAATCAATTCTTCAGCTTTATCTGTATATATAAAAGCGAATTACCACTCACTTATTAATCAAGAAATCTCAGAAACTATACAAACTTGAAAGGCAGGTAGGTTCCTTATAGGGTGTAGACATCCGCTAAGAACGGATTTTACTAAACTCCACCGCTAAGGGGGTAAATCAGGGGATGAAAGTCTGCGTGAGCGAAGCTGCGTGCAAAAGCTAGTAATAATATATAGATATAACACATGATATGATATTCGTTTATACTATTTGCAATGTGCTCAAACCTACACACAGCCAGGTATTTGTCACGCAAATCGAATCTTCCATTATATCGATTGGAGACAGTGGGATTGGTATTCCATAACCGACAAAAGCTGACGCAAAATTGGCAATTGCGTACGAGATTACATTATAATAGTGAAGCTAATTATTACTAAGAATGTCTTAATGTTATAAATGGCATTTAGATTAGCAATAGTCTGAATGTATAATACATTATGGTTAAGATTTTTCTTACTCGAGATTACTCTCAGTTTTTCATCCTAATTCCCGCTCTGAAACCTTCAGAGAAGAGGAGGTACGGATTCCCTCGAATTTAAAAATACTGTGTCCCCTAAAACTTTCGAGAGTATTGTGCATGTATGTATTGCTGCCTGTTTTTGTAGTATATTTATGTTAATGTCTGTATCTAATTTATTTATGTATCTGTGTATACTTTTTGCTACCACGCCTGTTGTTCCTATTACTATTGGGATTGTTTCTGTTTGTGTGTTCCATAATCGTGATATTTCTGTTTTTAATGAGTGATATTTGCTGAGTTTTTCTATTTCTTTCGGTCCTATGTTATAGTCTGATGGTACTGTTACGTCTATCAAGTAAGTTTTGTTTTCTGCTTTATTTATGTATATTATGTCTGGTCTATTGTGTGTTATAGTGACGTTTGTTTATACCGGTATCTCCCACATTATCTTTGCAAATTCGTTCTCTTTAACTTGTGGTTGTGTGAGATGTTCTAGCCACCACAGTTTAGCGACTGGGATTTTGTGTTTTTTGCAAAGGCTCCAAAATATATATTGTACAATATTGTTGTGTCGTTTGGTATAATAAGTGCCAGCTAGTTTTTCACATCCCGAGACAATGTGTTGTGCGGTATCGTCTTTTACTAAACATAGCCGACACTTACCATCTACTGCTCGTTTTAGTATATCCCTTTCATGTTGCCTGGTTACTATTGCCTGATCCTGTATTGCAAATATTGATGACTCTAATGATGGTTATATTGGTTGTTTCTTAATCCAGCGGAACGATTGTACCCTGTCTATATTTTCCTTCTCTAACACTGATCTATAAAACTGCACATGTAAAGGTTTTGATTTTATTTTATTTATTCTGGTTTTTACCACTGTTTGTTTGAGTTCTTTGTATGTGTATTTTGTGTTCCGTCGTAGCCCTATTTCTGTTAAATTTGATTCAGTTTCCTTAAATATGGAGTATTTCTCTTTATACCTATCATGTTCTACTATTGCTTGTAGTATGTAGTCTTTTTTTGTTCCTAAATATGCTTTGTATTTAATTATTTGTATTTTGTATAGTGTCTCTAGGTTACTTAACCCTCTTTATAATCTCTCGATATCTGCTTTTTGTTGTTGTGCTTTATTCATAGCTAAAATTTTCCTAGTTTTAATGTCAATCTGCTTTAAATCTATAGTTTTGTAGTTAATAATACCAAATGAGGACAATAATACTGGAACCGTATAAATATTAATTGCTTTTAATAAATTTCGTGAGTTAAGGTGTGAGGTTGCAATGTTTTATACGCGTCGAAAATATTATTTTTGTATTTGTTGCCTGACTTCGCTGTGATCAATCTTTCCTGCTTCATTTATACCTAGATACTTATATTTTTCGTCTACCTGTAAATGCCTAAATTCTTCTCCACTAAGTAGTACGTCGCCTTCCCCCTGATGTTCACTTCTCAATATATGATATTGAATATTATTATTCTTTGAATTATAATTATACTCTTTCTTCTACCTTTTCGTAAGTACACACACATGACTTTGCTCTTACGTTTACCACTATCTTATATTTGCTGGAAGAAAACTCATATTTGGGTCATCTCACTTTACTTTATATTGATTTTTAACCGACTTCAAAAAAGGAAGGAGGTTCTCAATTCGACCGTATACATATATATTTTTAATGTGTGTTCGCAGATAACTTCGTTGTTTATGAACCGATTTTGATGATTCTTTTTTTAATGGAAAGGATATATCCCAACGCTGATACCATAATAAGGATACTAAGATCTGATGATGGCATCCAAGAGAAATCGAGTCGAACCTTGAAGTCGGTTGTTATTTTGTTAAAATTTTACTTGTAATTGTATCTACATTATAGTTACTAGTAAGTATAAAAGGTTGATATTTTTTGTATACATTATAATTGAGTTGCAAACTGCATTTTACTAAGTTATGATATTTTTCTCAGATATGGCATTTTGTAATTCAATAAAATGACACACAAACACTAAAGGTTGAATTACTAAGACAGTAAATAGTTCCGGTTCTTTAAGCCTTATGTTGCAAGGAAGTTATTACACGGGGCTTTATAATACCATCCCCGAAGAGCTCAGGTGACTCAGACGGACTACATACATATAGTATTAGAGCATCAATATATTCATCCTCGTCAAAATTAATTTTCAGCAGAGAATGCAAAAGCTTCGCAGCTGAAAATACGCCTTTAGACATGCCTTTGTAAATTCACTGAGCACTAACTAACGCTTAAACCTTTTGAGTTTGGGTATCTAGTATCTATATATACATAATAAATACAACAGTGATGTATTCATACTAGTTTTTACGTGTTGCTCTAAGGAGAAATTTTTTAACAAAAACAAAAACCGTACTACCTTTGGGATATCTCAATTCAATTAAAAAAACAATCATCAAAACCGGTTCATAAGCAACGAAGTTATCCGCGAACACACATAAATATATACGTTCGAATTGAGGACCTATGTAGTCGGTTAAAATAGAAATAATAATCACAATTTTAACAAAAAACGACTTCAATCTGGACCAAATTTAAATGGCACCAGCTTTCAAATAAAAAAAGAATAGTCAAAATCGGTTCGGAAAGTTATGAGGTAACAAACATAAAAAAAAAACAGTCGAATTGAGAACCTCCTCCTTTTTTTAAGTCGGTTAAAAATAACGATATGCAAACCAGACAGTCAAGACAAATATTAAAGTTTTCTTTGCGAAACCTAATAAAAGAATCGTTTATTCTGATTACTTCAACATGAAAAATTTACAACTTTGCATTTTAAATTATATAATTGTATAGTATAAAAAATACTAAAATCAGGAGGCTGGAACGTATAGTTTCGTAGTTTTCTTTCCATTTGAAAATTGAAATTTGTTTCAGAAAGACGCCGAAGAAGAAAGAAGAATAGTATAACTAAATAAATAAAGATACACATAGACATTTTAGGTCGCATAAATAGTGTTCTTTTTTAAATAGATACTCTAAGTATGTAGAATTTCATATAGCAATCAGGCAGATTAGATTTAAATAAAATTTTGTAGGATTTGATAAAACATTTAACAACAATTGATGTCTTTTCAAGTAAAATATACACATTATAATTATAAATGTTTACATATAACTTATTCAATAAAAATCAAAAAATGAAAGACATTAAACAGAAATACGTTAATATAAGTATGTTGAATTTCATGTTGCAGTTAAGAGGATTGGATTCGTTGACAAACCTACTTTTTAATTTAAATTGTATACTTCGGCTGTCGGCGTCATATCCTACGGGAATATAAACTCATGCTTAGAGAATCATAGTTTTTTTTTTCATTTTTTAAAAAAGACAACTCTCGCACTAGGAATAAATCATGTGTCGCGGGGGACTTTACAAACATACTTGAAACGGACACAAAGAACACCCATACTCAGAACAACAATTTGTGGATCACACAAAGTGTTGTCCTACGTGGGATTTGAACCCACGACACTTAGCGAAGTAGGAATCGGCGTGGTGACCGTTAAACCACTAGGCCAAACGTGCAGTCTAATAAGAAAAGCGAGCTAAGCTATACCACTCCGATCTATTAACATTATTCATGTTCTCTATTGTGTACATTACATACAGTGTATGCAGGATAAAATATTACACATGTATATAAATCAACTTAAGACAGTTAAAATTAACTAATTACCTTTATTAAATTTACAACTACACACCTACTACGGAAAAGAAGTAATCCTGATTCTTCACAACACGCTTCAAGTTATAATTTTACAATTTCGCGAATCGAAGGGAATACGGATAACGAGTAAAATTTATAGGAAGGAATTCGAAACAGAAGGCAAGTTGAAGAGTGACAAAATTTACTCTTGGGAACAAATTTACTCGAAGAAGTTTGTGTCAAAATTATAATCTCCTTTGATCTAATATTAATACGTGAAGCAAAAACTTTATACCCCTTTTTACGAAAAATATCAGAAGTAGAAATTGGTACAATTTATGTTATACGAAGGAGGAGTGCACAAAGCTAAAATAAATAAAAAAAAGCGGCCAAGTGCGAGTTGGACTCGCCCATGAAGGGTTCCGCAGCAGCAAGTAACACATACACATATGGCGACCGTGACAGGACTCGCCCACAGCATCTGTCGCCAAGCGGACGTTTACCGCGCGATCATTCTATATTATATTTGATGTACTATTTGTGTAATAAACAAAGTATTCACCTAAGCGAGTCTATCATTTAATCTCAAACACAATATAATTTTTATTTTATTTTCATATTTGTATTGATTGAATGAAAGGTAAATTGCAGTTAACGATTTATGACGTATTAAATAAAAACTACTTACTAGATTTCGTTCAAACCAATTTTCGGTGGAAGCTTGCATGGTAATGTACATCATATATTTTTTCAGATTTATCATGCTCTTATTTTAGAAGTTACAGGGGGGGGGGACACATTTTACCACTTTGGAAGTGTCTCTCGCGCATACTATTCAGTTTAGAAAAAAATGATATTAGAAACCTTAATGTCATTTTTGAAGACCTATCCATAAATACCCAAAACGTATGGGTTTGATGAAAAAAAAAATTTCCAAGTTTCAACATTATAGGCCTTATGGTTTCGGAAAAAAGTGGCTGTGACATACGGACGGACAGACGGACAGACAGACATGACGAGTCTATAAGTGTTCCGATTTTTGCCTTTGGCACGGAACCCTAAAAAGGAATTATGGTACAATTTCAACCACTAGGCGATCACCAGTATGTATTAAATTTGCAAACCCACGTGTTTAATCACAAAATAGTCACTGGGCGGCCTGTATGTGCTGAATCATCGCTATCTACGGTCTACAGCTTTGTTACCAGATTGTTGGACTAGAAATTTGATATATCCAACTTCACATACACATTTCTGTATGACTCCATTACAAACAGGTCCGTATCAATTATATACAGCTTCTTCAGATCGTCTCTTCTTTTGTATCATTTCTTAAAGAATATTTATTAAGAGTGGCACACCAACCCATAACAAATAATGTATAACAATAATACGTAATCTCCAACAAATTTGTATTTACTTTATTTGTTGGAGATTAATTTACAGAAGCTAACGCAAATGAAGCTACCATGTATCCAGTCTAAGCTTCGCATTAAAGAATAGCTCTGAAAAGATGGTAACCATTCTCAAAAAAAAGTTGCCAACATTTTCCTGAAGCTACATTTAAGTATAAATTACCAAAATTGATCTCATCTATATAAAAATACAGTTCGTACCAAACATAGATAGGAAAATAATATAATGTACTAGTACTTGTAAACCCGGCTAACTTCGTAACGCCTTAGAAATGTTAATCAGCCAAACTTACAGAGTCAAATTGTGTTTTCAAACCATCCAAGAACCCATTCAAATACATAAAAAAAATACAAATCGGTCAAGCCGTTTAGAAGTTAGGTGACAAACACACGTACAGAATTATTATATACTAGCTTTCACCCGCGGCTTCGCTCGCATTTAATAAAAAGTATCCTATGTTACTTTTAATACCTCCAAGAATATGTGTACAAAGTTTCATGATGATCGGTTAAGTAGTTTTCGCGTGAAAGTGTACCAAACAATCTCACATTCACATTTATTGTAATACTAGCTGTTGCCCGCGGTTCCGCCCGCGTGTAAGTGAATTATCGCGGCAAATAGTAGCCTATGTGTTATTCTGATGTATAAGCTATATTACTGTATAATTTCATTCAAATTGGTCGAGCCGTTTGCGCGTGAAGAAGTAACAAACATACACACAAACTTTCGCCTTTATATATTAGTGTACATGTACATAACGATAGTCAACATATTTGTCTAAATGTACTCACATTCATCAATATTAAGGCTTCCTCACATTACGTAATAGTTTATGTATTTATTATACGATCATAATAGGGTAAAGCTTATTTTCACAACACACATGAAAATTGAACAGTCATGTCTCAGCATTCGGCAGTTTTCGGTTCTAATGCCCGTATAATAAGCACAAACAAAGCCGTATGGTGGAATTGTAAGGCATTCGGGCCACGTTCGCGACACACGATGAAATCCGCTACTAGACGGGTTTAAGCGGGGGTATATTTTACCCTAGTTGAGCCAAACTCAAAACCATATTAGGAGGATTATCCTTTGTTTGTTTCATCTCTTACTACTGTGTGTAGTTACACATACCACCCGTTTAGAAGCTGATTTGTTTTTCTTTTTACAAATGTTCGTTTCTATTTTTAACCCCCGACCAAAAAGAGGTCACGTGTCTGTCTCTCTGTCTGTGGCACCGTAGCTCCCGAACGGATGAAGCGAATTCAATTTAGTTTTTTTTATATGAAAGGTGAGTTACGTGCGAGTGTTCTTAGACATGTTTCATGAAAATCGGTTAAGCCGTTTAAAAGTTATGGGGGTGAAAGTGGGGAAGAGTAACCGAATGTCTGCAAAAATATCATCGAGTGGGGTCTCAAATGAAAGCGCATAACGTTTTTTTTACTTTTTAAAGGGAACTCAGGTTATTATGTCGGGGTTTTTTTTTATTTTGAGAATTTATAGTTATAAGCAGATGCTTTTAGTTCGAAATGAATAATACAATCTGATAAACCTATTAGTTACCTACTCTTCTATAAAATACATTAGTGCTACTACTACGAGTATATTAGTTATAAATATGTTTAAAAAATACTAAAATTTAATCGTGTTTACTTAAAAAACTATATCACTCAATGTTTTTCTTCAGTGACATCGTTTTAAACCCGCAAATAACTATCTTGAAAAAACAAAAAAGTAATATTGAGCCAATTTTTTCCTAAAAGTTAGATTAAACTACTGATTAATTGCATCGGTGGCGCAGTGGTTGCGTATGTGACTACTGTTTGAGGCATCGGTTTCATTCGCGAGTTGGACTAGATGAATTGAAAATATTTATTACTTACTAGCTGACCCGGCGAACTTCGTATCGCCATATTTACATATCTGTCTCAGCTTCCCGTCGCGGACAAAAAAAAAGACTTTTCCCACTATCTTTTAATTTTTCTTATACACAAACCTTGTCCGAACAATAAGGAACACATAAAAAGAATTATTTAATTTGGTGCAGCCGATCGGAAGTTATGCGCGTACATACATTTCGGCGATACATTTTTATATAAATAGATATGTTGATACTGAATTTTAAAAATATTATCTAATATCATTACCATTTACTTGATTAACCATTTTGATATTAAAATAATATCCATCTACTCCCTGCCAGAAGATTAATGGATATTGTAATGCGTCATAAGACCTATCCGTTTCAGACACACGTTTCAGTTCATTGTTCCGATGATGAAGCATAATATCTCTAGACTGCAAATTTCTCCAACAACGACAATAGCCACTTCGTCGATTGTCGGTTAATTAAACCTCCTTGCATGCTCACCAGCAGGTGTTTTGTCAGCTCTGATTACAATATTATGGCTCTCCGATGGCATACGATCTAAGGCCATTTTGAACATTTTGACAAAATTATTGTTCTGATGAAGAAACGTTTGCAATTCTTCGTTTCACTGTTGGATTATGAGCACAACGCCTTTCAACTTCCGCATCTTGATCGCACATAAAATAAATTTGTAAAAATTGGTGGTCCACATATAGAAGTGGTAACAGTGCTCCCAGTCAGTGATAAATTGTCCTTATCGGCAATTATCTTGTTAAATTATTATTTGTGATACAAATGTATTTTAACGCTTTACAATATTGACAAATAATTGTCATTTCCCTAATTTTCACGGATTTGTCGGCACAATTATCTACTTCCGGATTGCAGTGGAATGCAACTCGTTCCAGGTTCACAGGAGCACTGTTTCTGCGGTATCGCTCGATTTCATTGCATCGTGCTGGCTGTTGTTGTGTTTGGTGTGCCCGAAATCGTTCCATTCTAAGCGGCTCCGTCCATTTGATCCCCTGCTTAGATCCCCTGGGGGATCCATGTAAAAATTTCGTCCACACTGATTCCCTAGAGAATCTATTTGGATTTCGATTCCATTTTGATCCCCCAGTGGATTCATTTGGAAGATTTTCGTCCACTTCTATCCCCTACTTAAACCGATAGGGGATTTTTTTATTTTTCTTGTGTGGCATAGCTATTTATGGCCTATATAGTATATAGGTTTATTGCCATACCTATTAATACGTTTCACCACCAAAGATTACCTTCATAACTTAAAACTCATTAAAAATCCTAGTATTAAATCCATTCATTAAAAAAGTATTTTAAATCGTATAAAAGTATGAATATTTGTGGAACTTTTGTTATGAAAACTTCTAAATTAATAATTGAAATGTATAGAAAATTCTAAAAGATTCCATTGGAGATCGATGTGGATAAAAAATACAGATAAATCCCTTATCGGTTTAAGCAGGGGATGAAGTGGATGAAAATCTTCCAAATGAAACCATTGGGGGATCAAAATGGAATTGAAATTCAAATAGATCCCCTAAGGGATCAGTGTGGACGAAATTTCCACATGGATCCCCCAGGGGATTTTTGCAGGGGATCTAAGTGGACGGAGCCGCCATTATTCACTGTAGAACGCAATTCTGCCATAGCAATACGAATGTTATCATTATCTGTCTCTTGCTGGTCATCAGTGCGGATTGCACGTGAGGTAGCTCGTCGCACATCTGATTGACTTCGACGACCTATGACAGTTCGTCTTTGCCTTGGCATTTTCAAACAATAATCTTATTATATAAAATTCTCGTGTCACAATGTTAGTTACCATACTCCTCTGAAACGGCTGGACCGATTTTTATGAAATTTGGTGTGCATATCGGGTAGGTCGAGTATCGACCATCATCAATTTTTATACCCCAATTTTTTTATGGCAAAACAACGTTTGTCGGATCAGCTAGTAGTAAATAAAATTCTCACACATAGACAAACTGATGATAGAAGATTTTGATAACGATAATAGAATGACAGGTACTTTATATGCCGTAGGTGCAAAAAATAGCCTGTATTTATAATCTTTCGCCTAACGTTCGACAGACGATTGACATCAATATTTTTTTCGCATTCCAACAAAACAGCGTTATCTTATTTTGTTTGTGATATGACCTCTATGGATATGGCATAATACTTTTTTATTTGCATTCTAAAAAGTGACAACCATCAAAATATGTCAATATAGTGACAAAAATTTCTGGATGAACCAACAATAACAACCATCAAAATAATAATATTAAAATACGCTATAATAATATATAAATAATATGTGGTGTCTATTTAAAACCCTTAATTTGATTCGTGTAATAATATATATGGTGTATATTTAAAACCCTTAATTTAATAAGTGCTTCAAGTTGACAGTCAAAAGTTTGACTGGAAAGTTGGTAGAACAGTTTATATGGGCAAAAGGAAATTGTGGTTTTTATTATCTTCCTCGCAATTTTTCCATACTTTCTCACCGTTTAAACCTTCCCTGAACTATGACAAACATTTCAAAACCTAAATCAGCTAAATCGGCCCGGCGGTTCTCGAGTTTTAGCCAGACAAACGAACAGCAATTCATTTTTATATATAAGATTTTCTTTATTAATAAACTATACCTAATAGTATCATTCATTATAATAGAGAAGTCTTATTTTTAATAGTTTTACTTAATTCTCATGGTCTCTGCTAGAAGTAATGAGAAAAATGCAAACATCTCGTATACACTCGCGAAAGCCAGGACTCCTATGTTGAACTTGGAAAAGTTCTGTTCATGAAGCACCAGCAGGCTGACGCAGTTCGGTATGACAGAACAATGGTTTGCTTTAGCTACACTTTAAAACAATTCGTACTGCATAGTACAATGTCTAGAATTATTGTAACCCACATCCATTCGACTTGCATATTCAAAATTACCCACTTTGACTATAAACTATTACCAGTAACTTGTTATTTCATTGAGAAATTGGCTGTAAGTAAAACAATCAATGCAAAAAGCTTTATGAAGTATAAGTCTTACATCTGATGATATAATCTGAAGTTCATTTATGCATCTAATCTATTTCTTATTCTAATACCTTTCAACGAGTAATTCTTGTGTATTATATATATGTATATATATATATATATAAATTATGTTATAATATATATCTATATATATAAAAGCGAAATACCACTCACTTATTAATCACGAAATCTCAGAAACTATAACACCTACAAACTTGAAATTTGGCAGGTAGGTTCCTTATAGGGTGTAGACATCCCCTAAGAACGGATTTTACTAAACTTCACCCCTAAGGGGGTAATTCAGGGGATGAAAGTATCTTATAAATATATGTGTTAACTGAATCTAACTGAATCTCGAAACCGGTTCTAACGACTTTATGTACTTAAATGTAAAAAATAAACTTGTAATCATATCGTTTGCAGGTCAGGTTTACAAATGAAATGACGGTGAGCTTAAATAACTTTTTGGTGTAAGTTGTACAAAGCTTTCATACAACTACTTTCACGTTTAAAATGCACGAGCCAAACTTTTAAAAGTGAAGCACTTACTTTGCTACAGTATTTTGTTACCTCGTTTTATTACTTAAAATGTGAACATGTATCTGTTCATTGCTACTGAATAATATTTCGTGAGGTTAAAATTGCAAGCCGGTCATTCTAACATTAGATGATCAACATACTTCAGCGTCTACTACAGAAGTCACTCGTAACTCCAAATCCTGTATCGCGTTATGAAAGTCCTCGCGCTAATTATTATACAACGTTCCAACATCAACCGTTCAACTTAGTCGCTGGCGCTGGTCGCCTGCAGCTGGACCTCTTCATGTGTGTCTTGAGGTCTAGTCTAACGCAACCATTGCCACCAGTGTCGCCAACAGTAACCCTAGTACGTACCGCTGTTAAGGGGTAGTATCTAAATAAAGATACAGAAGGCATCACCCCAACCTAGCCTTCACATCTTCTAATGGATGTAGTGACGATCGCAAGAGGAATCGTTGACATACGATCCGCGAGAATACAGTTAATCGCCGTCAGCTAACCTATTTTTTGGTTTGCCTCTTAGACTATGCAAGAAATAATAAGCGACACATTATATGTTTGTACAATTAAAAAAAGTACAGTCGTGAAATAGAAGGAATAACCCTAACCTTTTATTAGCTCCTTTCGAAGAACAAGGATCAGAAACAATCCCGTAACCCAGAGCTTTTATAAACAATAAAATCCCGGTTCAACCGGACCGGTAGAAACGATATCTGGATCAGCCAAATATTTGCTCCGTTCGATAATACAACAAAGTCCACAAAAAGCCTTTAATGTTTACTTTTGTACAGAGATGAACTATAAAAAAATTAGACAGCTTTTTTTAATTGTTATTACTTAGATTAAACCCTTAGAGAGTATTTTTTAAGGTATTGTCAAAAAAACCTCTCGTTATGGACCTCAAATTTCGAGCAAACCCTTTTTAAAAATAAATAAGTCCATTCTAATTTAAGTATTTCTCTAATCAGCCGCCGTGTGTGGCACTACAAGTCAGCAGATTGGGATGGGATGCGGTCCTTCTTTGCGTCCTACCCTTGGAGACAGTTGTGCTTCTCGCCGGATAATCCCAACACCGCTGCTGATTCTATTGCTGATGTTGTGCTACAGGGTATGGAGATTTTCATTCCATCCTCTGTGGTTCCCATTGGTGGCAAGTGTCGGCCCTGGTTTGGTTCATCTTCCAAAAAAGCTTCTCGCAGGAAGCAGGAAGCTTACCAAGCCTGGGCTGACGCAGCGGCGGTACGGGATCAAAACACCAGCGCTCTAAAAAAGGAGTACAACTTTGCCTCCAGGTCCTTCAAAAGAGACATAGCTAGGGCGAAGTCGGTGCACATTGCTGGGATTGGCGAGAGGCTTGAACGTCTTCCTTCGGGGACTCGAGCATTCTGGTCTCTTGCCAAGGCTATCGAAGGGAATTTCTGTAAGCCATCCCTTCCACCTTTTGCACTTGGGAAATAATCCGTTGGCCTATGACGCAAAGGAGAAAGCCGATCTCCTGGCAAAACACTTTGCGTCCAACTCGACCTTGAATCTCGGGGAACAGGAGCCGCCTACCATACCGCGGTGCGAGAGCCGTATGCTGGATATCCAGTTTCACCAACGCTCAGTGCGTATACGCTATAGCACTTTTATCCCTGGATATCCATAAGTCGAGTGGCCCGGATGGAATCCCCCCTATAGTGTTGAAGATGTGCGCTCCAGAGTTGGCACCGGTCTTAACGCGTCTTTTTCGGCTCTCCTACTCTTCTGGCGTAGTCCCGACAACATGGAAGGCAGCATTAGTCCACCCGATCCCAAAAAAAGGCGATCGCTCTAATCCGTCCAGCTACAGGCCGATAGCCATTACTTCCCTCTTCTCGAAAATAATGGAGTCCATCATCAACTATCAACTCCTACGGTATCTAGAAGATCATCATCTGCTTAGCGACCAGCAGTACGGCTTCCGTAAGGGTCGATCGGCTGGTGATCTTCTGGTATACCTGACACATCGCTGGGCACAGGCGATTGAGACTAAGGGGCAAGCCTTGGCAGTTAGTTTGGACATCGCGAAGGCCTTCGATCGGGTCTGGCACAAAGCGCTTCTTTCGAAGCTCCCTTCCTATGGGCTTCCCGAGAAACTATGCGATTGGGTCACTAGCTTTCTAGCAGATAGAAGCATTAAGGTCGTAGTCGACGGTGAATGCTCTGATTCCATATCTGTGAATGCTGGTGTCCCGCAAGGCTGTGTGCTATCGCCTACTTTGTTCCTCCTCCATATCAATGACATGCTGCAAATTTGCGGCATTCATTGTAATGCGGATGACAGCACCGGCGATGCTTTTTACACCGGCCGCGCCAATATTTCTCGGGAAAAAGTCATTGAGAGTCAAAACAAACTTGTGTCTGAAGTCGAGACTTCTTTGGAGAAGGTCTCAGATTGGGGTAGACCTAATTTAGTCCAATTTAACCCCACAAAGACACAAATTTGCGCGTTCACCACTAAAAAACTTCCGTGGGTCGTATGTCCTCGTTTCGAAGGCACTCCACTATCTGCCTCAGCCAATATTGGAATTCTTGGTGTCGACATGTCGAGCGAAGTCCAGTTTCGTGGCCACCTGGAGGGTAAGGCCAAATTGGCCTCAAAAAAGCTTGGTGTGCTCAACAGATCGAGACAGTATTTCACTCCGGCCCACCGCCTTTTACTTTATAAGGCCCAGGTTCGGCCTCACATGGAATACTGTCCCCATCTTTGGGCGGGGGCACCCCAATACCAGCTTCTACCTTTGGACCGCATTCAACGGAGAGCGACTCGAGTCGTCGATTGCCAAGAACTTTCAATTCGGCTAGACTCTTTGGCGCTGCGTAGAGATGTAGCTTCGCTGTGCATCTTCTACCGCATTTATCATGGGGAGTGCTCCGAGGAATTGTTCGGACTGATTACTGCCGCCTCTTTCCGCTATCGTCCTACGCGACAGAAGTTTCATCCCCATCATCTAGATGGTTGGCAGTCCTCAACTGTGCGCTTTTCCAGGAACTTTCTGCCTCGCACAACAAAACTGTGGAATGAACTGTCGCCTGCGGTATTCCCGGACCAATTCGACCTTCAAACCTTCAAGAAAAGAGCGTACTCCTTCTTAAAAGGCCGGCAACGCACTTGTGATGCCTCTGGTGTTGCGGGTGTCCATGGGCGGCGGTAATCGCTTACCATCAGGCGATACGTCTGCTCGTTTGCCCCCTATATCATAAAAAAAAAAAAAAAAACAATTGAAATAATTTAATCTAGTAATGGACGATGGAGAATTCAAGATTCTAAACAAATCTAATATTAATTAATTAGAAACCTGTCTCGTCTCTAACAGCACAAAACTCTTACGAGGAAAAACTACGTTGCATTTACCCTTTTCACTGAAGAAGTATACGGGAGAAAAAGAAAAAATATACGTGACGGTTGTTAATTGAAAAAGCTACTTACTCGGCTAGATTAGTAATGGATAGATAGCGTTAGAGGGGTGGAATGCGGTTCATTCAATATACTATTTAGATTACGTAGCAGAAATACTAAAAAAAATGTATTTTGTAATAATGTATGATGATCGCAAACCACAGACGTGTTACCTGACAGAGAACTCACAAGTGCATTGCCGGTCTTTAAGTTCTCTCCTCCCAGGGAAAGAAAACCCCACTTCCTCCCTTCCATTGGGATTTGTTCTCCATCAACCTATAACACACATACACAGTCAGTGCAACCTGGTTAAAACATCAAGCAAATCAAAGGCATGTACTTAATAACTCCTGTGAGCGCATCAATTCCCGTAAACATCTTATATATAAAATTCTCGTGTCACAATGTTAGTTACCACACTCCTCTGAAACGGCTGGACCGATTTTTATGAAATTTGGTGTGCATATCGGGTAGATCTGAGAATCGACCAACATATATTTTTTATACGCCATTTTTTTTATGGCAAAACAACATTTGCCGGATTAGCTAGTAGTTAATATAATATTAAATAAAATATTTTTTTGTAATTAAGATTTAACAGATGAGGACGGCGATGGGTTGATATGATTTGATGGAATGCGACAGTTTTATAGTAAGTAGCTCTGTAATAATTACAGTTCTATCCCGTAACACATTTGTGTTACATAGCAATTGCATGTTGTTTTAGACCAGAACTAATACTAGTAGTGGAAATAGAACTGGATGCTGTAATAGTACCCACAGATAGGTTAAACGCAAAACTACCTTTGCTCTTGAAAATTATATATATTTTTATGGAATATGGGGGCAAACGAATAGACGTATCACCTGGTGGTAAGCGATTACCACCGCCCATGGACACAACACCATGGGCGTCGCAAGTGCATGCGCGTATTGTTTTTCGAGGATAGATATAATTGTGTTGTATTATACGATAAAGTAACTCTCAGAAAACCCATTGCTTCTAAGCAAAATTTCATTTAAAACTGGAATATTATACATCATATTGATTAGAAAAATATCAACTCACATTCTAATAGGGTTTGTTTTCCATCGTCACTTAGTTGTTTCAAGTTGATGAAATAACGTTATTTTAGGACGCTCTGATCAAACATCGGGGTTGGAATAACAATACAAATAACAACATTATATTATCGTGTACACAGTATCCTAAAACTCATGATTAATTTTTATCAAGAGTTTAATATAGTTATGTTATTTCGCCTGCTTTACTACCGACTGTAAATGGAAGACTTACTTAAGGTCCTATTTCCCCTAGATGGGGCAGAGGGCGTCCACAGTGCATCGCCATCCCGTTTTGTCTTGAGCGTCTCATTTGATTTCGCTCCAGGTCTTGTCAATGGCCTTCGCTTTATCGATGATAGTCCGCCGCCAGGTTTGTTTTGGACGGCCACGCTTGCGTTTTCCTTGGGGATTTCAGTCTAAGACTTGCCTCGGGATATGGTTGGAATCTCTTCGAAGGGTGTGGGCCTATCCAGTCCCATTTGCGTCGTTTGATCTGTTGGTCGATCGGGACTCCATCGCAGCGATCAGCGATGTAAATGGAAGAGTGTGCTGTAAATCTAAGAGAGAGCTTAGTGTATAGTGATTATCTTAAGGGTATTGGTACTTTTTTGAGGATGAAGACACGCTATAAACTTTTCCATTAAAAAAAAATAACATCAGTTAGGTTATGTGATTACAAGCGTCTTATGTTGGATTTGATCAACTGTTTTTAAATGTAGGAAAGAGTTTTTTTCAAAAGATGTTTTTTTCCAAATTATACGTACTACATTTTCAAAGTAATATCGAAAACGTGATTATTTGGGATTTCATATTTTTTCATTATTAAGCCCGCAAGTCAACCAACAGAAAAAACTTTCTTCTAATTACATTGTAAATCAGAAAACCTCTATCCTTATATGTCTATTAAAAAAAAGAAAATAAATTTCACAGGAAATTGCAAAACCCCTACCGGCGCCTTAAGCCGGCCCTGTCGTAAAGTCCGTTCTTATCTGACTAGTCGTATCTATAAACTACCTATTTGAGAAAATTTCAGGTCTCTAGAAAAAATCCTAGGATATCATAAAAACTCGCAAAGGTCTCCTTCTTGACAAGGCCGCATTGGCATCGTCGCACAATATTTTCTCAACTTCTCTTTACTTAGCTTTTTTAACTTCTACGATAAATTACTTCATTACTTTTAATCATCCCATGGGAACCCTAGGAGACGAATAAGAGAATAAACTATGTAGGCCAACATCACTGCAAAACTAAAGAAAACGTGATACGAACCCTATACGAACCCGTCTAGGCAGCGTAGTACTCGTAGTAGTACACCGAAACCACTTTTTTCCTTTCAAAGGAGAGAGCTATGTCCGCCAGCAGACTATGCAAGCTTAAATTTAAAATTTATAAAACCCCTTACGCCAAAAATTTCTTACATCATTTTGGAAAAGAGCGAAATACTAGAGATATTATTACACTACTGAATCGATATTAACCAAACATAGCTAAGAACCACCGCAAGGAAAATGGCTTTCAAATAAAAAAACCGCATCGAAATCGGTGCATCCATTTGAGAGCTACGATGCCTCAGACAGACAGACATCGACGTCAACCTTATAACACCCCTCTTTTTGCGTCGGGGGTTAAAAAGGATGTTGATGTGAAAGAAATTAAAAAAAGTATTAGTCAGAACAAATTACAAAAAAATCCCCTTAAAAAAATAGACAGTTCCTGATAGTACGACTAACTAAACTCGACAATTTGTAGTGCGTTGTCACCCTTTTCATTTCTTCCTCCACAATCACGGGGAAAAGTAGTGCAAGAAGTACTTGACACTTCATAAAACTTAAACAGGAACGCTGCCAATAACTCCTATCTTTATTCTATTATTTTGTTCTTTCATTAAAACTGCTGAGTTGATGAAATAAGAAAATGAGTTGTCTGAGAAACAGACCCCTGCCCTTCTCTTGTTTCAAAGTTCTCGAACAACCGGTACAATATGTGTGTTTTAGGATGAATTGAAATGAGAAAGTATTGGAGTAACTGTACATATTTGATTCTAACATTTTGTCACATATGACAAACTTATACGAGTATAAGTTACTCTTCAAAACCTTTCTCAGTTTCTAAAGAAATCTTAACAAAGTTTTGAGACAATTCTAAGTCGTTAGCCGTCTTTCTAACGATCGATACTTTAGCCTCGAGCATCTATCTCCGTGCTAAAGTCTAAACACATTTTATCCCAAGAAATGGATGTCTGAAATCAGCTCTTCGATTCTACGAACCAAAAGAAAATAAAAATATGTGATCACAATGTAGTAAAGAATGAATGATTTTCCCAGAGCGTTTGTATTTGTACCCGACTAGGGTGAAACCAACAGGACCGGTAAACGATTTGTCAGTCTATGTATATATGTTTTAATGTTCACCGTAACGCTTAAATACTGGACCGAATTTCAAAGACCGAGTGTCAATAGATTTGTAATAATGCCCCGAGTAACATAGGCTATTTACATTTTATCAAAAGTTTTTTACGTAGTCATGTTATAGTTTTTAGGGTTCCGTGCCAAAGGCAAAAAACGGAACCCTTATTTAACCGTCATGTCTGTCTGTCTGTCTGTCCGTCCGTATGTCACAGCTACTTTATTCCGAAACTATAAGAACTATACTGTCGAAACTTGGTAAGTAGATGTATTCTGTGAACCGCATTAAGATTTTCACACAAAAATAAAAAAATAAACAATAAATTTTGGGGGTCCCCCATACTTAGAACTGAAACTCAAAAATTTTTTTTCATCAATCCCATACCTGTGGGGTGGGATAGGTCTTCAAAAATGATATTGAGGATTCTAATATCATTTTTTTCTAAACTGAATAGTTTGCGCACTTCCAAAGTGGTAAAATGTGTGTCCCCCACTGTAATTTCTAAAATAAGAGAATGATAAAACTAAAAAAAAATATGATGTACATAACCATGCAAACTTCCATCGAAAATTGGTTTGAACGAGATCTAGTAAGTAGTTTTTTTTAATACGTCATAAATCGTAAACCGCAATTTATCGATCAAAGTTACAACGAACTACAAGAACTTTCATATTATGTTACGTGCTGCTACGGAACCATTCATGCGCGAGCCCGACTCGCACATGGCCGCTTTTTAAAACTTTTCTTGTTTAATTTAGAAGGTCTTTTGTTTTATGTAGATCTATGTTCTAAAGAAGCAAGTCTACTTACTAGTAGAAAAACTGCAAAACCAGCCTTTTGTAAGTCAGGTAGTTTATTTCATTGAAATTGAAAATATACAAGTAAACAGGTTTATTTTTAATTAGATAAAATAAATACCTGAAGTTCCAAGAAAATATTTAAAACTTCGTCAGCACACTTTTAAATGGTAAACCCACTTAAAAGTGATATTGGATTGCACTATCTAAAGTAGGTAGCTAACGTTTAGATTTCATGCCACAGATTTGAACACACACAGAATTTAGGCAAAAGTATATTGTACCTACTTAACGTTCTCAAAATTCCAATGACAATAATATAAATTCAGTTGAAACTGAGAAACGTAAGTAACATCAAATGGTTTCAAGGATACATTATTGTTCAATACACAATGTATTCAAACATAGAATTTAGTAAACGATGTATCCGAACATAAAAGGAAAGGCTAGTTGACCCCTCCACATGAACGTCACTTTTGGTTTCAACCTTTTGTCCAACAGAGTGAGCTATTGTCACTAAAATTAATTAATTTATTTCAATATTAAAAGGCAGCTATTGTGCCGATTATTAAACATTAATTGTATTTACTGAGCTATCGTACATTATAAAGTGTTTGTAGTAGATAAAATAAACACGCCTAAGTTTCTTTTGTGCGACGTTTTATTCACCCGAACCAGCACCGCACACTTATTTAAAAATGTCTATCATTTTATTATTTTCAATAATATTTTAAACACAGTTTTCCAACT
This sequence comes from Diaphora mendica, assembly GCA_949125395.1. Classification (NCBI taxonomy): domain Eukaryota; kingdom Metazoa; phylum Arthropoda; class Insecta; order Lepidoptera; family Erebidae; genus Diaphora; species Diaphora mendica. The sequence goes on from OX421320.1 coordinate 24,954,824, forward strand.
GCATCAGTATTTATTGAATAATTGAAAAATAAAGTGGAATCGCTCCATTGATTTATTTTATGAGTGATGTCTGACAGAAACAGGTTGACAGAGAAACGATAAATTTCATTTGTATTATCCTGTCAATATAGAATGACCTGTCTCTTTAAACCGAGCACTGAAGTTATGACAAGTACTTAGTTAAGGTTTTCCACACGCAACGTAAGTACTACGAGCAGTTTCGCTTGTTAATTGATAGGATTTTCTAATACCCATGAAATCTAAATCTGAATATCTGGTGAATATTTCGATAAAAAATACAGACCGTTCTTTTTATTTTAGTCACCTATCACTTATCCAAACACATTTTCAATAATTTTTATTCAGTTTTTACAAACTCAATCCTTGTCCTAACAAAAGTGTAATTTAAAAGGTTAATGCCTTTAAACGAACAATCATACGAAAAACAATTAACTTCACGACAACGAGCGACCCCATACTGCGCAACAGACAGTCTCCAAGCTGCAAGAGCTGGGGTTGGAAGCTGTCCCTCATCCGCCATACTCACCAGACCTTGCACCTACCTACTATTACTTTTTCCAAAATTTAGACAACTTTTTAGTGGGTAAAAAATTCAATTTCCAAGAGGCAGTACTAAATGCCTTTGATGAGTTTGTTGCCTCCCGTCCAGCTGATTTTTACAAGAAGGGCATCAATAAACTGCCAATGCGTTGGCAAATATGCGTCGATTGCATGGGTGATTACTTTGAATAACAAAAATAAAAAAGTTTGAAAAAATAAGTACTTTCACTTATTGCATACCAAACGGCAATTTCATAGGTAAAGACCTATTACATATATTTATGTGTTCGCGGATTACTTCATCGTTTATGGACCGATTTTATTGATTATTTTTTTAATGGAAAGGAGTTATCCCAACGGTGGTACCATGATAAGGACTCTAAGATCCTAAGATGATGGCATCCAAGAGAAATCTAGTCGAACCTTGAAGTCCGTTTTTATTTTGTTAAAATTGTATGCTAACTAAGTTTTAATCACGCCGACATGTTGCAATGAGAAATCGAATGGAAACCTGTAACAAAGGAGACTGCAATAGTGGGTGTAAATGCATGTGATTGCAAAATAGCTTGTACTTTGTTGTAGAGAAATTATACTTAGAATTTCTTCGTAGCTTGTTCCAACTTGTAGCGTAGTTAAATTTGATCAAAAAGTTGTTGAGAAGTTGCTGAGGCAATATCGTTAGGGCAGTTTTCGCATCGAGAAACAACCAGATGGTGTTGTGTTCGCCTTTAGTACATAAAATTGTAAATAAGTCACTTTCTTACATTCTTAAGTTTCCATTCAAAGTTTTTTACCTTAGTACTAGAAATGAATTGCTAAGTTTGAAGTGACAGTAGAAATATTTCTGAAAAGTAGCTTTTTATGACTTCTGAATTATAAATCTGATAAAATAATAGTGATTTAAGTCAACTGTATTAATGTAATGCATTTTATTCAAAACAATTGAAAATCGGTCAATTGGTTAAAATAATGATAACTGCAAAATAATGCACTTAGAAAGGTTGATGATGTAAATGATGATGATTACCTAATGCATTATTTTTAAACGAAAATAACAAATTAATTTTCACCTGCTTACCTGGTGTTTTGTACAATGGACGACCTACGGCTACGGCTGAATCGTAGTGATACCGTACATGTATTCCATACTCCCACGGGAATATGTAATGGTAGTTATGAAAACTCTTTACACAAATGAACTAGACAAATAATGAAAGAATTCCTGAAGCTCAATACAAAACTGTCAGTATTTTATCTATCTATAGTTACACTATTTTATCCACTGCATCTTCAACTTTTTAATTTTAGAATATAAACCATTTCCATCAGTTTAACAAAAGTCGTTGAACGCGATATGAATAATGTAGTATGAATACTTATTTGTAACTTTTTGAATTGACTAAATATTTGATATGAAACGATATTATTATGTATGCTGACACCTATATTAAATATTTTTGTTCTGGTTATGGCAAAGCCTGACAAAGTGATTGCATATCAAAAGCTATTTAAATACACAACATTTGCACGTATTCTACAATATACATGACTTCGGGGTATAATTTATCATTTGACAAATGGCATAGCTTTTACAAACGCTCCCTGGTGTATAATATTACAAAGGCATGTTCTAAAATGGGTGTATTCTGAAAGTGAGTTCGAGTATTCTCATAACCATTACTGTGATTTCTCAAAATGAAGGTTTTCGATCAGTGCAACATGCCAGTCATGACCCAAGGTACTGGAGGAAGACACTATCAATAGGGAAAGTCAATTTTATTTATTTTTGAAGTGAAAACTTCTTAAGCGGCGTTGTGCACTTTAGCAAAATTACTTTGGGATGAGTCAAAAATTTTAATCTCGCATCAGTTGCTAAGGCGCGTCAGAAACGTCAGCACACGTTTTTTTATGTAATAGGCACAACAAACGAGCAGACGTGTCACTTGATGGTAAGCGATTACCGCCGCCTATGGACACCCGCAATACCAGAGGCGTTACAAGTGCGTTGCCGGCCTTTGGGGGATGGGGAGTGGGTTGGGGAAGGGGTTGGGGTATAGGCCTCCGGTATCCTCACTCGCTCGGTAAAACACAGCGCAAACGCTGTTTCACACCGGTTTTCTGTGAGACCGTGGTATTCGAGCTGGTCCATTCATGCCCAAGCGTGGCTCTCCCACAGTAAGTTAACTAAAAGTCGTATATTAAGAGTGCTCTGCTGCTAAAGGGTCTACGGCTATTGGATCAAATGGGTCCTAGAGTGAAGACGCCACCCCTTCTGCTAGACTAACCTGAGCTAAGGAAACCAGATGGCATTTATCCAGTAGATGATTATTGAAGGCTAATTAATGGACATTACATAATCATAAATTTTAATTAAAAAAACCGACTTCAATCTGGACCAAATTGAAGAGGGACCACACGGAATGCAACAGCTTTCGAAATAAAAAAAAGATTCATCGAAATCGGTTCACCCAGTCGAAAGCTATGAGGTAACAAACATTAAAAAAAAAAACGGTTGAATTGATAACCACCTCGTTTTTAGAAGTCGGTAATAAAATACAGTGTATATTTTACAGTGTAGTGTAACTAGAATTAATTTTTTTAGTAAAATGTAGGATAAATTTCACGTAACAAGTAATTATATAACGATTAAATTCAAAAAATATTATTATCTAAATATAACCAATCGGTATAATTTTACGAATCTCGAAATATAACAATTACAGTCGAAGCGAAAAACAAAGATTTTGAGATCATCCGGTGCTTATTTTTTAAGGATAAGTCCGAAATCGTTTTAGCTATTGTCTACGAAAACGGACATCCGAAACACTCCAATAATTTCGTTATTGTTTCTTTATGTACCAAAAAATTGTTGAGTAATTTTGCTTTTTCCTTCACAAATAACCCATCAATCCATGGAATAATTCGTTTAATATTTTTTTATTCGCCTACATCCAACCGAAAACGAAGGGTACGTAAAATGTATGTTTCTATGTTTCATCGTAGCGCCTCAATAACTGAACTGATTTTAATAAATGAGGTGTCAATAGATTTGTATTTATGAGTAGGAATATAAATGTTATTAAAATTTTATATGACAAAATTTAAACCTCAAATTCTAACCTAGAAACAAAATAAGCTGAGATACTCATCAGGTGTTGGCATCAAGAATACAAAAAGAACAAAAGAATAGTCTTAGCAAGCACATTATAAATACATAAATTTATGATATAATACTGCTTAAGTAAAACATATTATTACTTGAATTGCGATTACAGTTTACACAGTCCAGTCGCTTCAGTTAACTTTCCTATCTTAGAATGCGAAAATGCAGATTGTTTATCCTTTCACCAGGGCTTCGTTTCTTGAAGTAAGGAAACCTTGTTACTAGTCTATAGGACCCATAGTATAGCCAGACAATCAAAGGCCGATCACCCGGTGAAAGGATTTCAACTTAGGGCACTACTACCCTTTAAATACAATTTCCTTATCACTAACCTGGTGTATGCTGCGTTGACATCCGAAGCGGTTAGAGGCACCTCTATTAGAAGTCCACTGCGCAGATCCTTGTACAATTACCCCAGGTTCCGTTTACGAGTCAAGCACTCTGTTAGTATTCGTACGAGAAGCCGGGTGGATTCCTTAATCCAACTCAACAACCGGCTACAAACACCTTGATCATACGAGCGATCATACGTTTTATCGTTTCCGAACGACCACAAACAAGCTTATCAGCTACAGCTTATCAAAGACGGTGGCCGAACGATTTCACACCGAAGCTTTAACTCACAATGTTACTGTGTTGATAAGCCCCTGCAGGCATACAACTATCAAACAGTCAAACCAACACTCCCAAAACGAATCACTATGATCACCGAACAGCTCTGGGAGGACCTTTTAACAATTATTACCCAAGGGACAAGCCCGCAAGCGTTACATTTCCAACATTGACATAACCGATAACCGAGTCATTTTGACAGTTTACATTTACCAAAAACAATAACCTAGTGTTGCCATTACAATCGCACATAGTACAATCACAATACGAGTATTTAATCGTATTTTTTCCTCTAAACTGCTAATCAAGTATTCTGAACAATTCTCTTTAAATAAAACACAAAGCAATTTCTGTATTATCTTTCTTACCCTGTTCACATCAAAGCGTAATTATACATTTTTTACTCTTTGTAAAATAAAAGATTACTTATTTACCTGATGTTTTACCAAATTATTGTATACTTCCAACGAGTTTCCACGACAGGTAATTTGCACGATTGTCATTATTTTTTACTTAATTTGAAACCCTAATTGGCAGTCTCTTTCTTTTGTTTTTTTTTTAGTTATTCCTTTTTTCTTCAGCTATCTTCCATTGAAAAGTAAAATTCGATCCACATTTACTGGAAAGCTGTTAATTTAAAATTACAAACTTCAATTTTATTTATTTGTATAGATGTCGTTCCAAGCAAATATACGAGAATAAATAACAAATCATGTAAGACCGTCATCCCGAAAGTGCCACATTACATCCGCAGGCACCAACTACTTCCGGCGACAACATCCTCCCCTACTGTGCTTTAGGAAATGTGAAATGCTTTTACAATTACTTTCTAGTGTTGAAATGAATTACTACTAGCTACAGACTAATGAAAATGTTAGTGCGAGTGAGATAAAAAAAGCTTTAATGAAACAATACTACATTTGCTTATTGCTTTGTTTTACTACCTTAAAAGCGATTTTTTCCAAATGTGTATAAAATCATTAGCTGACTTAAAAAAGCAAAGAAGAAGGTTTTCAATTTGGTTAATTTATTCTCGTATGTTATCTTGGAACTCTGTCATTTATAAACCGATTTGGTCGATTTGGAATATTCTCATTTATGATGAGTGTAAAATACGAGGAAATAATTTATGAATGCGCACTGAAGTTGGTAGAACTTTTAAAAATATATATTAAGTTTTATGAATCATCATAATTAACAGCTTTTAAGAGTCAACTGCTGGGCATAAGCTTCTCCTAAGAAATAAGATTTGCGGCTAATAAACCCCACTGGCCAGAAGCTGGCTGTTATATAAATACCAGTTGCTATGGAATACATTCCTCCAGTTTTATACCAGCTTTTCAAGGAGTATAAAAAAACTTCAATCTTAAGTACCTAGCTGTTTTCTCCAATAGTATATACAGGAAGTACATAATCCTAAAATAGATGATAGAATTTTGTTACGAGTCCCTGGTGACTTTTCTTGGTAGACTTATAATCACCTAAGAGCACGTTATGATACAAGTTCCGATATAGTTCGGGAGTAACAAGGAAATTGAGTTCGAAATTAAAGTTTTTGTAGCTAGGTACGTATATATGTAACAAATAAATATATTAATGGATCGGTTGATTCATTAATTTTTTTTGGCATGGAAGGCTGGAAGGGAAGGGTTTCATCTATGGAACCTGTTTTCCACCTTATTTTGAAAGTCTTCGTCCTGGTAATCTCTTACTGCTTTACTACATCCAGCATCTGGCATAGTTTTCACCAGCCATTAATTCTAAAAAAAATAGTTGTCTGTAAAGTCGGTTTACGGACGATAATTTAACGTGACAACGTCATAACAAAACATTGATTAAATGATCAGCGCTTGCGCAGCAACTATCTCTCATACAACGATGTACAATGAGCATTACGGGACATTGAAAGTGACATGACAATGAGCTTAACTGGATAATGAGACATCCTTTTTGTGCATGCAGCCGGCGTTCATCAATTTATTAGACGTTCTCATGTCAAAGAAATTTGCCAGGTGTATTTATCTCCTTGAAACTGCCTGATTTAGGGAAAGTTTTCATTCTAATGCTACTTTCAGTTCCCGTTAAAAACTTAACGGAAAAAAAGTATATATAGGTTATAATATATCAGAATTAATGTCTGCTGACATTCTTTGAACGCAGGATAGACAATTTTTTCTCCAATCTTTGAGTTGAAGAATGAACTGCGGATGATAAGGCACTAAACTAAATACGTTAAAAGTAATGGTAGACATCGATTTTATCTTTACAAATACCAAAGTAGCGTGACATTATTTATTATGATGTAGGTATTTATGTAGCCAATGGATGAAATAATAAATAAACAGTTTTCACGAAATTGTTCATTAAAACCACAGTGCATATATGGTTGTTGGTTGCGAAAATAACAGAAATAAACTTTATCTTATGGGCCACCACACGCGCAAGTATCACCACAGTTTTGCCTGCGCAGGCCGGCTTGTACTTATTCAAAACCTCCGTGCTCAGTTAATTCCCTATTTAGAGCAATCATTAATACGACCTTTTTTTAAAAAAAGACAACTCCCGAATTGGGAGTATATGTTCATCCTGCGTCGCGGAGGACTTTACAAACATACATGAAATGGACACAAAAAATACCCAGACTCAGAACAATAATTTGTGAATCACACAGTGTTGGATTTGAACCCACAACACTTGGCGCAGAAGTAAGCGGCGTAGCAACTGCCACTAGGCCAACCGCGCAGTCAAAACTATTATCAGTCTTTATTATTTTTGTCATTTAATGTTCAACTAACTTTCATTTAATTATTAGACTAAATTAGCGCTACTTCACAATCCTCATAATTAATTTTCAATGTGTCGAATTATGAAATCATTGCGAACATTATATTTATTTAAGTGTGCACCCATTTTAGTAGCTTGTTGTAGCGTTTAAAATACCATGTAACGAACACGACACATTATAATTACACGCACTCATTTTTCACAGTTATTAAAAAACGGATGTACGGTCGTGTCTACTTTTTTATGGGTTAAGTAATTAATGTTTTAGGGAAAACAATTATAATTATTTTAAAATAACTTTTTCTATACTAATAATTAAGAAATTTTATGCAGAACAAGTAATATAAGCGTATGAGACAAGTGAGACAAAATAAGTTCTCCTGTTTTTGTGCCGTTTGCTACATAGTAAAGAGTACCTACATAAATTATTGCATTTAATTAAATATATTTAGTTAAATGGTTAAATTGGTTAATTATAAAATGAAATTGTGAATTGACGTTTTTTAAACATTAGGGTTTACTTAATACCAAAATGAGACACACACATTTTTATATCAAGTGCTGTTTTTGCTTTGAATACACAAACTTGATCATACACACATCAAAAGTGTCTAGGGATCAACATATGTGTCTAGGGATCAACATATATTTTTGCAATAACTTTTCTCCTGATTGATATTAATTAAAATTTTCTTTAAGGATTCATCAAATAAAGTGTTTTCGTTTGTCACAGTAACGATAAACCAAGTCACCTTTGCATTAATAAAGAAATTTGCCATTTTCCTAATAAAAGGATTTTTGACATTTGAACCACTAACATTAAAGTTCGAAAAAAAGACTGAAATAACAGTTTTCTTTAAAATTTTATTAGGTAACTTAAACAATTAATAATCCGTGTTTCTACCGCGAACACTAACAACACAAGAATCGGTTTGGCATACTCAAAATGAGTTCATCCAAATCACGCTGTGGAATGGCCGCCCATGTTCGTTGCAACAACAAAAAAAGGTCTTCTTGCGACTGGATACCCTCCATATTCGGCAGAGCTCTTCTCTGTAGCATATCCCATGCATGCTCAAACGGGTTCAAGTCTGGCGACTGAGCAGGCCAGGGCCAAAGCCACATCTCAATCTCAAGAAATCCGCATAAAAATGCTTGATCCCTAGACACTTTTGATGTGTGTATTTTATGTCTAAAAATGCGCTTGAATTTTCTTTACGTATTTATTTGCTACCAAATGGCGCCATTTGCAACTGTTTATTAAAATGTCTCGCGTGACTTCACGAATGTTTCAAGCTTGGATGCAACTATTATCACAACAGCCAGTATCATACTATAGCTACTTTGAAAATATTCATTTTTCACTGTTAAGTATTTCGTTTGTTTATTTTAAATGGTTTTGACTGAAATGTTACGCGTGTTGATTCTTTTGTTGCAATTGAGACTTTTGAGATGTGTTTTTCTTTTGCATTTTAAGGTCTTTACCTATGAAATTGCCTTTCTTCAGTACTGGTCATTTCAAATAAAAAAAGTTTGTAATGGCTCTGTATTCTAAATTCAAATTAATTTTGTTTTAAAACCATGACATTCTATTACTGCCTCGTTGGCGCAGTGGTAGCGTACGCGACTGCTGTTCATGAGGTCTCGGGTTCGATTCCCGGGTCGGACCAAATGCTTGTTTGATCTGCAAATATTTGTTTCGGAGTTTGGGTGTTTTCTATGTATAATATGTATGTATTTAAAAAAAATGTATATTATGTATTTAGTCTAGTACCCATAACACAAGTTCTGCTTAGTTTGGCACTAGATGGCGTTGTGTGTTAGACGTCCGAAATATTTATTATTTTATTTATTTACAAACTCAGTCTTTTGTTTTTTGATTAGCATTGTATTTTCATTACTACATTATTACATTATTATGAGTAACTGGCATATTATTAATTCTTAAATAGTTATAATTTAGAGTCTTAATTACTTTAAGCAACTTTATATATATACTGACTGTTGCCCGCGGCTTTGCTCGCGTGCAAGTTGATTAAATGTATTTAATTAAAACTGTGTACCTAAGTATGTCTGAATAATTGATTCGTGTTTTTAAACGTATTTATTTATTTTTAATCAATTGCCCATTAAAAAGGCCTTTCATACAAATTTTAGACCCTTATTTTAACCCCTTTAGAAATAGAATTCCCATAAATGGTGATATATATATTCATTTATTTCTAATCAAAAGCTTGAAGACAACGTTTCAGGCTACTAAATTAAAAAATGACGGACTTCCAGACTAACCTATATACGAAATGTCAACGTCTCCAATGTTCACCCCTTAGGTTTACAATATCCAGAAACACTTAAATACGTATCTAATCATTTTTAACCGACTTCCAAAAGGAGGAGGTTCTCAATTTCATCAGTTTTTTTATTTTTTTTATTTTTTTATGTATGTACATTGATTACTCCGTCAATTGTGGACCGATTTTGAAAATGCTTTTTGTATTCGAAAGGGTATGCTCCCCATGTGGTCCGATGGCCACCATATCAGGATCTAATGATGGGATCCCAAGGAAATCGAAGGAAACCCTCAAATTTACGTAAGCGCCTGCAATGAAGTTAAGAGCAATTGTCTGCATGCCTTTATATTCTGTAGACATCATTGAATTTCATAATATTTAACGGGTCCTAACGTTATTGTCAGTTTACCTCAAATCACTTGAATTAAAGTAACCTTAGAGAACAGTCCATTTGAGATTTTATTACAAAAAATTAGCCGAAGTCCTTTCGATTCAAAACGTAACATATGTTACCTTTAGTCGTATTATTTCAAGTTATTTAGGTGAAATGATGATGAGAGACTTGAGAAAGACTAAAAAGCGAAAAATAAAAAAAAACTCAAGGTTCTCGCTCAAGGTCACGCGCGGCGTGTGCGGTGCCTACTATTACATTTTGGCTGGGCAACGACTTCAAACCTATGAATAGGTAGCACATACAAATTAAGTTATTTTATACTTGTTAGTTTTTGAAGTCGTTTTTTTAAACGAAGTTTTTTTAAATTTTTCATTAACTCATAACAAATGCAAACAACGCAACAATGTGACCCACAATATGAAGTCCTATTGAGATGCTTCTGAATCATTTGGAATTCGGTCCTTCTTCTTAGCATTCTATCTTTGACAACTGTTGCAAATATTATTAGGTAATCTTTACAAAATCAATTTCACTCGAACATAAACTTTAGAGTAGTTTAGAATCACAAACAAAGGGGAAAACAGCTTTCTTCACAGTTCACAGCACATTGTCGTGTTTAAAGTTAAAATCTTTCAGCTCAAATTCTAAGACACGGTTTGTCAGAGTTTGGAAGTTCTGTTCACGCTTGATTTTCTATCACGGATCGCTCACCAAGTGCGTTCTGCCTAATGAAATGTTTGAAAGGTAGAGCACTTAAACTCCTAGCGCTTCACTGTAAAGTAAAGATATTAAATACCTAGCTAAGGAACGTATAGTACCTACGTTCCTTAGCTTGGTATTTAATACTTTAATTTAGAACTAGTTGTTTCCCGCGGCTCCGCCCACGTATATCTTGGTTATCGCGGCAAATTGCAGCCTATGTGTTATTCTGATGTATAAGCTATATTACTGTAAAGTTTCATCCAAATACGTTCAGTAGTTTTTGCGTAAAAGAGTAACAAACATCCATCCATCCATCCATACTCACAAACTTTCGCGTTTATAATATTAGTATTGTTGGATTTCGAACGTCATTGTACTGGCAACATTTTGATTGTCGCTGGTTCGTGTTTGACGTTTGAGGTTAATCGTGAAAGTACTCTCGTGAACAAGTCGAGTAATGGCGGGCGGTAATTTAATTTGATTGTGATACTCGCATAGCTTCCGCGTGAGATTGATTACACCGTGGGTTTTGTTAGGCTAACATACTTGTAGGCTAGACTTGATAGAACGCGTGTTGAAAGGGCCGGTGCCGTAATTTATTGATTGTTAATTTTGTAGTACTCGTATAGTTTCCGCGTGAGATTGATAACACCGTGAGGTTTGTTGAGCTAGGGTACTTGTGGGCTCGCCGCCCAGCGTGAGACGAGATTAATATCGAAAATTGTTGAGAAGATTGATCGGTCAGTCGCTGGTGAACAGTCTGCCGTTAATTGTGATTAGACTCGCGAGAATTGTAATACGTGATAGGCGCGTCCCGCGAGAACTAAAACGAGTGTATTGTAATTCGAATATCTGTGAAAAGTTGATTATTGAGATTAATTCGGATACCTTGAGAAATAACCAGCACCTGGAAGCAATGTTTGTGTGAAGACGAAGAGCAGTGAAGAAACTACCACACCAAGAGATCTCTTGGGGACGTCGAAAACAGGACGCCACACAACTCCAGTAAGTGTACTTTAGATTAAGAACACGGTGACACAGCCGTGGGTCATTCTTCTTGCCAGTGGTATTAGTAGTGATTGTATATCTATCTATGGGCCCGTAGGTATTATAAACTTCACAAGGTGATCACTGCCTTGGCAAGAGGATTGATCAAGTATAGATGGTATACATTCATATTTTAGTAGAATAAAATTGGACTAAAATCGACTAAATAAGTCTACTCAAACTTCATAATTCATTTGAACAGGAAAAGTAGGGATAAAAGGTGTGGTGTTTCATGATTTTGTAGAGCAATAGTCATGTAATTTTAATTTTTTACCGACCTCAATGTCAATAAAATTTTAACAAAATAAAAACCGACTTCAAGGTTTGACTCGATTTCTCTTGGATGCCATCATCAGATCTTGTGTTGTGTCCTTATCATGGTACCACCGTTGGGATATCCCCTTTCTAATAATAAAATGAATCATCAAAATCGGTCCATAAGCGACGAAGTTATCCGCGAACAGACATTAAAAAAGCGGCCAAGTGCGAGTTGGACTCGCCCATGAAGGGTTCCGCAGCAATAAGTAACATAATATAATTTTTATTTTATATTTGTGTTGATTGAATGAAAGGTATATTGCAGTTTACGATTTATGTCGTATTAAAAAAAACTACTTACTAGATTTCGTTCAAACCAATTTTCGGTAGAAGTTTACATGGTAATGTACATCATATTTTTTTTTTAGTTTTATCATTCTCTTATTTTAGAAGTTACAGGGGGGGGGGACACATTTTACCACTCTGAAAGTGTCTCTTGCTAAACTATTCACTTTAGAAAAAAATGATATTAGAAACCTCAATATCATTTTTGAAGACCTATCCATAGATAGGTTGGGTTGGGTTTGATGATAAAAAATTTTTTGAGTTTCAGTTCCAAGTATGGGGACCCCCAAAATTTATTGTTTGTTTTTCCTATTTTTGTGTGAAAATCTTAATGCGGTTCACAGAATACATCTACTTACCGAATTTCATCATTATAGTCCTTATACACACATCAAAAGTGTCTAGGGATCAAGCATTTTTATGCGGATTTCTTGAGATTGAGATGTGGCTTTGGCCCTGGCCTGCTCAGTCGCCAGACTTGAACCCGATTGAGCATGCATGGGATATGCTACAGAGAAGAGCTCTGTCGAATATGGAGGGTATCCAGTCGCAAGAAGACCTTTTTTTGTTGTTGCAACGAACATGGGCGGCCATTCCACAGCGTGTTTGGATGAACTCATTTTGAGTATGCCAAACCGATGTTCTTGTGTTGTTAGTGTTCGCGGTAGAAACACGGATTATTCATCGTTTAAGTTACCTAATAAACTTTTAAAGAAAACTGTTATTTCAGTCTTTTTTTCGAACTTTAATGTTAGTGGTTCAAATGTCAAAAATCCCTTTATTAGGAAAATGGCAAATTTCTTTATTAATGCAAAGGTGACTTGGTTTATCGTTACTGTGACAAACGAAAACACTTTATTTGATGAATCCTTAAAGAAAATTTTAATTAATATTAATCAGGAGAAAAGTTATTGCAAAAATATATGTTGATCCCTAGACACATATGTTGATCCCTAGACACTTTTGATGTGTGTATTTTCGGAGAAAAGTGGCTGTGACATACGGACGGACAGACAGGCAGACGGACAGACAGACATGACGAATCTATAAGGGTTCCGTTTTTTGCCTTTAGCACGGAACCCTAAAAATACGATCGAATTGAGAACCTCCTCCTTTTTTGAAGTCGGTTAAAAATAAGGTGCATAATAGGTCTTTACCTATGAAATTGCCGTTTTGTATGCAATAAGTGAAAGTACTTATTTTTTCAAACTTTTTTATTTCTGTTATTCGAAGTAATCACCCATGCAATCGACGCATCTTTGCCAACGCATTGGCAGTTTATTGATGCCCTTCTTGTAAAAATCAGCTGGACGGGAGGCAACAAACTCTTCAAAGGCATTTTGTACTGCCTCTCGGGAATTGATTTTTTTACCCAATAAAAAGTTGTCAAAATTTTTGAAAAAGTAATAGTCGGTAAGTGCAAGGTCTGGTGAGTATGGCGGATGAGGGAGACCTTCCAACCCCAGCTCTTGCAGCTGCTTCACGACAACGCGCGACCCCATACTGCGCAACAGACAGTCTCCAAGCTGCAAGAGCTGGGGTTGGACGCTCTCCCTCATCCGCCATACTCACCAGACCTTGCACCTACCGACTATTACTTTTTCTAAAATTTAGACAACTTTTTCTCCGTTGCATCAGTTATCTCATAAAAAAAACGGTTCACCCGTTCCAGAGATTAGTCGAATCAAACAGATGGATATATGGAAGATGTAAGTACCGTATATACTTTCGTATGCATTTAGAAAAACTTTATTTTTAAAATTACAAATAAACACTTCAATGTTATATAATTATATACAAAGTTTTTATTTCCGAATTTACATATTTATTAAAATCGGTGTTTTTTTTTTAATCCTATGATAGAATATCACTTAAGTTATCATTAAGTATTTAGATCTAAATACGGAATTCGTTGCTGCTATGCAAACTAATGTAGGAATTTAGATATTCTGGGTATTCAGTTCGTAATGCGGCACTCGGTAATTCTATTCATTGCAAAATGTAGCTACATAATGTGAAGTACCACTTCTCTACACTAATTGTTATTGCAATACTAAGTGAGTAGGTAATGTGGGTACAATAAGCGGCCTTTTTGCAAAGAGGCACTTCTATATTTAGATGGCCAGGATCGTAATTATAGGAGCTTAGTACAAAAGGCCGATTCTCGCAACAAAAGTTTAGTCTTAATTCGATCTACTTCCGGTGTCACAACTGTTAAAAAAGGTATTCTAGTAGTGCATTCAACCTTGACTGTAATGTAATAATAATATTTCAGACATCTAACACACAACGCCATCCAGTCCCAAACTACGTAGAGCTTATACTGTATACTAGACAACTGATACAAGTACATACATACTTTTTTGTAAATACATATATAATTTTTACAAATCATACAAACATTCTATCCGACCCGGGAATCGAACCCGAGATATCAAGCACAGCAATTGCATACGCTAACACTGCTCCATCGAGGTAGTTTAATGCTATGATATCTCTCTCTCTCTCTCTCAGCCTATCGCCGTCCACTGCTGAACGAAGGCCACCCCCAAAGAGCGCCAACCATATGATATAATAAATGTGATGATATAGTATTAATAAAATTGTAATGGCATACTGAATAAAAATAAGTTATAAAACTATAACCCGACTGCATAAAAATCACACGCTACATCTCAGTTACTCTACGAACATATTTGGTAATCCTTAGTTGGAGCCCTTATAAGGCTGACAACAACCAACCTAGTTTGAGAAAAAGGTCTCGAAAAAAATAATCTCAGATGTTCAGTCAATCAATTCATAATTTAAAGTAAGGTTTCTAAAGTTAGGGATTTCGTACCGGAAAAACCTGTAAACCGTGTCATATGGGGCGAGAGAGAGGTACAACAAATTAATCAATACCATAATATTTGTCATTCTAAACTACGATTGATAGATTTTCCAAAAGAGTTAAGTGAATGTTGTGATAATTTTTGTGGTAACAGTGATCATCACTTAATTCTTGATAGGTTGTATGCGCAAATTACTGATACGCTTTTAGTGGCAGCCATTCGTGGAATAAACACGTATCGGGCCCACATCGGGAGGCGCGGCTTAAATTTCAACTGTGGAACCTAGCTGGGCGACCAGCTAAGGGTCGAATCTTTGATGAGATGTCGGGGGCGAGG
This sequence comes from Diaphora mendica, assembly GCA_949125395.1. Taxonomy (NCBI): domain Eukaryota; kingdom Metazoa; phylum Arthropoda; class Insecta; order Lepidoptera; family Erebidae; genus Diaphora; species Diaphora mendica. The sequence goes on from OX421320.1 coordinate 24,970,148, forward strand.
ATACATTTTAAAGCCAAATTGAAATGGTGTCAGGCTAGTCAAGAGCAATTTGAAATGGATATACTTGCATCAGACCACTCATCTAAGGATTTTAAAAACTTTTGGAAACATACCAATAGAAAAATGAAAACTGGGTCTAGCCTCCCGATGAGTGTCGGTGGTTGTGCCGACCACAAGGACATTGCCGAGGCTTTAAGAGAGCACTTTACTGTGCGATCCCCCTTGGGTCGCACGTTGGGTGAGGTGAGTGATGGTTAGCCCATTGTGAAGGGGCGGAATATAAAGATACCTGCAAAGAGTGTGGCTAGTATTATTAGAAAAATGAAGCGTGGAAAATCTCCTGGTCACGATGGCCTCAGTATTGAGCATTTTAAGTATGCGGTGGTTCATTTGCCCCAAGTACTGTCCATGTTTTTTAGCCTGTGCATAGGTCACTCGTATTTACCGGAGCCGCTTATGCGGACAATTGTCGTTCGCATACTCAAAAACAAGACGGGTGATACGTCGACATGGGTAATTACCGACCCATCTCACTCGCTACCACAGCAGCCAAGGTGCTTGACATTTTACCGAATAGTAACCTCACTGCACAGGTTAAGTTGCACGATGCACAGTTTGGTTTTAGAGCAGGAGTCTCAACTGAGAGCGCTATTCTGAGTTTGAAGCGAACTGTGAGGTGCTACACAGCGAGGAGGACGCCGGTATATGCGTGTTTCCTCCACTTGTCAAAAGCTTTTGATTTGGTTACCTATAATTATTTTATGGGACAAGTTGAGGGACGCGGGTGTGCCGGCTCAGTACACCTCCCTCCTCAAATACTGGTACTCTAACCAAAGGAACCGGGTGAGATGGGCGGGTACTCTGTCGGACGAGTACAGGCTGAAATGCGGAGTTAGGCAGGGGGGATTAAGCTCGCCTCTGCTGTTTAATATTTATATCAACCAGCTTGTCGAGCGACTGAGCGGCACACATATCGGATGCCACATTGACGAAACCTGTGTTAATAATATAAGCTACGCAGACGATATGGTGCTGCTCAGTCCATCGATAGGTGGGTTGAAGAGGTTGATATCGATCTGTAAGGCCTATGCAGCGGAGCATGGACTGATATATAACTCGAAAAAGAGTGTTATACTCGTGTTTAGTGCGCCTAATCAGCAATCACGCAGTTTTCCGCCCGTAAGTCTCAATAGCTTAGAACTAAATATTGTAAATAGTTTTAGGTACCTGGGCCACATTGTGACGAGCGACCTAAGGAACGATGGCGATAAAGAGAGGGAGCGCAGGGCATTGTCTGTTAGAAGCAATATGTTTGCCCGTAGGTTTGCTCGTTGTAGCGGGGATGTCAAAGTAACCCTGTTTAAGGCGTTCTGCCAGTCTTTCTACACGAGCGGTCTGTGGGTGTCACAGACGCGGCGAGCCTACAATGTCCTGCGTGTTCAATATAGTAATGCTTTCAGATGCTGTTGGGACTGCCATGGCGCTGTAGCGCGTCGGGTATGTTCGCGGTGGCTCGCATAGATGATTTCTACGCAATTATGCGAAAAAAAGTGGCCTCATAGACTACAGCGCCTGCATGGCAGTGATAACAACATTCTGAAAATGATTGCTGCCAAACCAGACTGCCCATTCCAGAAACACTGGGTGGAGACAGTCACGGGTCAATATAAATAATAATGTAACTAAAAATAATGTAAATACTAACAATACTAACGTATCAACTTAAGCACTATTGTTACTAACACCAATTTACTAACATAAATGATCAACTGAAATGAAAACTCATGAATCTCAAACAACTACACACATTTTTTAGTTGTATACTTACACAAAAAATACTTACACAAAAAATACTTACCAAAACAATACATTCGCAATTATCTTTTACAAAAATAAATGAATTAAGTAACCTGAGCAGTCGTAGAAAAGACCACATTTTAGTACCTCATGTACGTACTTCTCTAGGCCAAAAAACATTGTTATACGTGGGAGTGCAACTCTTTAAGGCCGCGTACTCGAACTCAGCGGGAGCGGGGCGGGCGCGGGAGCGGAGCGGGCGTGGAGCGACAGCGGCACGTTCAAATGTATGGATTTATATGGGAGTGTTTTCGAACACAGCGGAGCGGGAGCGGGCGACGAGCGGGTGACGAGCGGCGGACGAGCGGTGCGTATAGAGGTATTATAGATAGAGTAGGGAAGACCTACGGCTGCCGGTAAGCGGAAACGTCCAACGGTTAGAAAGAGAGAGAAGATCGCGGTACCCCATCTGTCTATCTCTACTGTCGCATGCGCAGTAAAGGACTGCTTATTATTATGATAACCTCGAAAAATAAAATAAAATTAACTCTAAAATCTTCTATATATATATTATATAAAAGAGGAAGGTGACTGACATAGAGAGAGATCAACGCACAGCTCAAACCGCTGAACCTAGAATCCTGAAATTTTGCATGTAGGTTCTTAATACAACGTAAGTAAGCACTAGGAAAGGAATTTTTGAAATTCCACCCCTAAGGGGGTAAATCAGGGGATGAAATTCTGCGTAAGCGAAGCCGTGTGTAAAAGCTAGTATCTTATAAAGTTGTTTGAAGTAATAAAATATAGGTACACACAGACAGATAGGTACCGCGATCGTCTCTCTCTTTCTAACTGAGGACCAGCTGGAGGCCTGGTTCCCTTCCCTGGGTCCGTAATTTTACTGCGAGAGTCACATGTTCGATGAATGGAACGTCGACTGAACGTTACTTCGAATTGTGTTTATCGCGAAAGAACTTTTTACCGATAAACACTTCTTCTACTGAACGATTCATCGAACATTCTTGAATCGAATGAATGCTTTTTCGAATGAATATAATAATGATAGTAAAAATATAAAGAAAACATGTATGGTATATTATTTCATACAAAATAAAAAAAACCTAATAACTTTGAGATATCATACGTTCCTTCCGTACATTAAAATTCAAAAACATGAAATTTGACAATAACCTGCTAGTAAAATATAATAATGAGAAGCACCTAAGTTACTTGTTAACGCGAGATAAATATTATGTTTGCATTTAGATGGCCGTAGGCAGGCTTTTCATAAGCAGAAATACTAAATGCAATCAAAAAAGTGTTATTGCCAAATTTCATGTTTCTAAATTTTAATGTTCCGTACATTAAAGTTTAGAACGGGAGGAACGTAGGTTTTTTTTAAAATTGTCCGCACGCTCCATTTTTTCTTTACATTTTTATTTCAGTTATTTAACTATATGATAATATTATATCATACTTATTATAATTTATAATATTTAATTAGTAGGTTAAATAAAGTGATATTGAAATGTTTCATTCTTCAACGTATGATATATCAAAGTTATTAGACTTCCTCGAATATGTATGAAATAATACACCACACATGTTTTCTTTATACTTTTATTTTCATTTTAAACTTATTCGGAAAAGCATTAATTCGATTCAAAAATATTAGATGAATTGTTCAGTAGAAGAAGAGTTTATAAGTAAAAAGTATTCGAAGTAACGTTCAGACGACTTTCCATTCATCGAACATATATTATGACTCGCACGGCTCCTCTGCTCTATCTATAATATATCTATGGCGGTGCGCACCAGTGTCGCGGTGTCAGCTAGGGATGGAATAAAATAGCAATCACCTGTGATTATTGATTTTTAATTTTGTTAAGTTTGTGATTTTTCCAAATTTAGTTACTTATTAAAATAAAATTTTTAATAGTTAATTAAAACAACATTTCATTCATCTTTATTACTTGCAATATTGTTCGAATGGTTGTTTTTTTTGTTTTTAATTTTATTTTGATAGGAACGTAAATATTACAAAAAAATATATTAAAAATTCTATGTATAATATGTATGTATTTACAAAAAAAAAGTATTTATGTATTTATATTAGTTATCTAGTACCCATAACACAAGCTCTGGTTAGCTTGGGACTAGATGGCGTTATATGTTAGATGTCCGAAAATATTTATATTTTTATTTGACGAGCGAGTGACGAGCGTGTGACGAGCGGCATACGAGCGGGCGCATCAATCTTAGACAAAGTATTACATAGACTTGACACAATTTTGTAATTAACCAACCAAATTGTAACCAGATTTGTTGAACGTTTGGAACATTAATAAGGAAGAATGGGCTTTAACCTAGCAACGTTAATATTTGATGTACTTGGTTTCTATTCCTTACGGGTGTACGCATATGTCAAGTCTATGTAATACTTTATCTAAGGCATGAATGTAGCGGTGTCATATAGAGATGTAATAAAATAGCAATCACCTGTGATTAATGATTTTAATTATGTCAATGTTGTGATTTTTGCAAGTTTATTTAATTACTAATATTTTATATTTTATTTATTTGTTGTTATTAAAAAAAATAATCATCTTTATAACTTGTTAATTTGTTCGCTTTGTTGATGTTATTTTCTTTTCATTGTACCCCCTGTTATTTTCTATAATGATCGAGTATAGTAACCTAATACCCCCCTAACTTTTCAATATAGTAAATTATTGTGTTTACAATTACGACTAATCGATTGTTTAAGGTTATAGGTATATCATAGGTTTAAGGACTTGGGTTGTACGATTTTAGACAAATAAATTTAATATACTAATTTATGACGCTATTACTTAAGTAAATATTATGATTATATAAAATATTATCAAACATTAATCGTTTTCAGTAATTATTTAAAATCACTAATCATTTTTTTGTGAAATCTGTCATCCGTATCAAGCTATATTTTACGAGGTATTGTTTCTTATAACACATCACTAAACCGCTCTAGCGCCCGCTCCTAGCCCGCTGGTTTCGAAAACGGGTTAGCGGCCCCGCTTCCGCGCCCGCTCCGCTGCCCGCTGAGTTCGAAAACGCGGCCTTAGGCCGCGTACTCGAACTCAGCGGGAGCGGGGCGGGCGCGGAAGCGGAGCGGGCGCGGAGCGGCAGCGGCACGTTCAAATGTATGGATTTATATGGGAGTGTTTTCGAACACAGCGGAGTGGCAGCGGAGCGGGAGCGGGCGACGAGCGGGTGAAGAGCGGCGGATGAGCGGTGCGTATAGAGGTATTATAGATAGAGTAGGGAAAAAATACGGCTGCCGGTAAGCGGAAACGTCCAACCGTTAGAAAGAGAGAGAAGATCGCGGTACCCAATCTGTCTTTCTCTATTGACGCATGCGCAGTTAAGGACTGCTTATTATTATGATAACCTCGAATAACAAAATAAAATTAACTCTAAAATCTTCTATATATATAAAAGAGGAAGGTGACTGACATAGAGAGAGATAAACGCACAGCTCAAACCGCTGTACCTAGAATCCTGAAATTTTGCATGTAGGTTTTTAATACAACGTAAGTCAGCACTAAGAAAGGAAATTTTGAAATTCCACCCCTAAGGGGGTAAATCAGGGGATGAAAGTCTGCGTGAGTGAAGCCGTGTGTAAAAGCTAGTACCTTATAAAGTTGTTTGAAGTAATAAAATATAGGTACACACAGACAGATAGGTACCGCGATCGTATCTCTCTTTCTAACCGAGGAACAGCTGGAGGCCTGGTTGCCCTCCCTGGGTCCGTAATTTTATTGCGAGAGTCACATGTTCGATGAATGGAACGTCGACTGAACGTTACTTCGAATTGAGTTTATCGTGAAAGAACTTTTTACCGATAAATCTTCTTATACTGAACGATTCATCGAACATTTTTGAATCGAATGAATGCTTTTCCGAATTAATATAATAATGATAATAAAAATATAAAGAAAACATGTGTGGTGTATTATTTCATACAAAATCATAGATAGAGCAGACTCGCACGGCTTCTCTGCTCTATCTATAATATCTCTATGGCGGTGCGCACCAGTGTCGCGGTGCCAGCTAGGGATGGAATAAAATAGCAATCACCTGTGATTATTGATTTTTAATTCTGTCAAGTTTGTGATTTTTCCAAATTAATTTACTTATTAAAATAACAATTTTAATAGTTAATTAAAAAAAACATTTTATTCATCTTTATTACTTGCAATATTGTTCGAATGGTTGTTTTTTTTTCTTTTTAATTTTATTTTGATAGGAACGTAAATATTACAAAAAAATATATTTAAATTCTATGTATAATATGTATGTATTTACAAAAAAGTATTTATGTATTTATATTAGTTATCTAGTACCCATAACACAAGCTCTGCTTAGCTTGGGACTAGATGGCGTTGTGTGTTAGATGTCCGAAAATATTTATATTTTTATTTGACGAGCGAGCGACGAGCGTGTGGCGAGCTGCATACGTGCGGGCGCATCAATCTTAGACAAAGTATTACATAGACTTGATACAATTTTGTAATTAACCGACCAAATTGTAACCAGATTTGTTTTTTTTTTTTTTTGTTTTTTTTTTTATGTTTGGCGTTGTTGAACGTTTGGAACATTAATAAGGGAGAATGGGCTTTAACCTGGCAATGTTAATATTTGATGTACTTGGTTTCTATTCCTTACGGGTGTACGCATATGTCAAGTCTATGGAATACTTTTTCTAAGGCACGAATGTAGCGGTGTCATATAGGGATGTAATAAAATAGCAATCACCTGTGATTATTGATTTTAATTTTGTGAATGTTGTGATTTTTGCAAGTTTATTTAATTATTAATATTTTATTTATTTGTTGTTATTAAAACATTTTAAGGGATGTAATAAAATAGCAATCACCTGTGAATAATGATTTTAATTTTGTGAATGTTGTGATTTTGCAAGTTTATTTAATTATTAATATTTTATTTATTTGTTGTTATTAAAACATTTTAATCATCTTTATAACTTGTTAATTTGTTCGCTTTGTTGATGTTATTTTTTTTCATTGTACCCCCTATTATTTTCTATAATGATCGAGTATGGTAACCTAATACCCCCCCCCCCCCCAACTTGTCAATATAGTAAATTATTGTGTTAACAATTACGACTAATCAAGATTTTTTAAGGTTATCAGGCTTGGGTTGTACGATTTTAGAAATATAAATTTAATATACTAATTTATGACGCTATTACATATGTAGATATTATGATTATACAAAATATTATCAAACATTAATCGTTTTCACAAATTATTTAAAATCACTAATATTTTTTTGTGAAATCTGTCATCCGTATCAAGCTATATTTTACGAGGTATTGTTTCTTATAACCCATCGCTAAACCGCTCTAGCGCCCGCTCCTAGCCCGCTGGTTTCGAAAACGGGTTAGCGGCCCCGCTCCGCTCCCGCTGCCGCTCCGCTCCCGCTCCGCTGCCCGCTGAGTTCGAAAACGCGGCCTAATAAATTACCCGAAGACATTAGGAATGCGAACTCGTTAAATATTTTTAAAAGTAAACTCAAAAAACATGTCCTCGAAAATATATCACTCACATAAATATAATATAATATTAACTGTTACGATTTTGCGAAATAAAGTAGTAATACTGTTTTCTTAACTATACTGTGACCATGAGTCCACATTTTTAGCAACTATGCGAGGGTATATTCGTATTTTGGTCTTCGCTTGTGGATTAGTTGAGTACCCACATAAATTGATAAAATTATTTTATTTTTAACCGACTTCCAAAAGGAGGAGGTTCTCAATTTCATCGGTTTTTTTTTTTTTAATATATGTACATTGATTACTCCGTCAATTGTGGACCGATTTTGAAAATTATTTTTGTATTCGAAAGGGTATGCTCCCCATGTGGTCCCATGTCCAGCATATCAGGATCTGATGATGGGATCCCAAGGAAATTGAAGGAAACCCTCAAATATACGTGAGCGCCTGCAATAAAGTTAAGGCAATTGTCTGCATGCTTTCATATTCTGTTAACATCATGTCCGAAATATTTATTTATTATTCTATACAGTATGTTGTATGTTACCTTTAGTCGTATTCTTTCAAGTTACTTAGGTGAAATGATGATGAGAGACTTGAGAAAGACTAAAAAGCGAAAAAAAAAAAAACTTCGTTTAAAAAAACCGACTTCAAAAACTGAAAAGTATACAATAACTTAATTTGTATGTGCTACCTATTCATAGGTTTGAAGTCGGTGCCGAGCCAAAATGTAATAGAAGGACTCGCCGCGCGTGACCTTGAGCGGGATAGCTGCTCTTCGCGTAGGACAAAACAACCGAAGCGTCGGTGACGTCGTTGACGTTCGTCTCGCAATGTAGCGAGTGTGGTACCTACTATTAAATGTGGCTTGGCGCCGAATTCAAACCTATGAATAGGTAGCACACACAAATTAAGTTATTTTATACTTTTCAGTTTTTGAAGTCGGTTTTTTAAACGAAGTTTTTTTTTATACTAGTATCAAAATGTTGATCTAAATGAGACCGTTAAAATTTTAATATTTTTTTTTGCCTGTTGAGTTGTTTGTTATTGAGTGCTGTTGTGTAAAATATGTATAATGTATGAAGAACCAAAACATATCCTCATGTAAGTGAAATGTAAATTTCTTTTTGAGAAAATAAAATTCTTTACCCACAAATATGGACATTGGTCTAAAATAAAGGGTTTATTATTATATTATTATTATAATTCAGTCTCGATAATATCACATTTTAATGTTTTGAAATCACGACAATTGAGCTTTTGGCTTCAGTAGGTCACGGAAGAGCTTAACGGGGTTTCAAATATGAAAGGGTAAGGAACCGCAACACCATAGCTGCCAGTCTGTATACACCCTGCTTTAAGAGCTTCGTATATTTTAATCCCTTGTAATCTTATAAATGCGAAAGTAACTTTGTCAGTCGTATGTCATGCTTTCACAGGGAACCCACTGAATCGGTTTAATTAAATTTGGTACAGAGATAATTTGATTCTTTAGAAAGGTAATAGGCAACTTTTTAAGGTAGAGTTTCAGCAAAAAACTAGTTTAAAATAATTATGTTAAACTAGTTGTGAAGGAACGGGGTGTCGTGTCCCTCCAACACAAAGGGAGGATCCTCCGACCAAGCGAGGTGATCATGCCTGGCGGGCCAACTGCCCAACGGTTGATGTTGGGATGTTGAGTATATGATGATCGGCGCGAGAACTTCTATTGCGCGATTCAGGATTGGTGGTTTCTTGGTATTGTACGTTACTCCGTAGTTCAGTGTAACTTCGGTGATGGCGTAACTGGTGTAACTTCGTACATATGGGTATATCTAAATTTATAAATAAATAATCACAAATTTTAACAAAAAAAAAACCGACTTCAATCTGGACCAAATTTAAATGGGATATTTATTTATTTATCCATGATCTAAGAAAACAAGGTCTCGCATTCCGAGAGCGGTTTGGGGTGACGTCACTATCCACTTACCACGTGATAGCAACATAACACGAAATGAACCAACGAGAACCAGCGATTAGTAACATAACACGAAATGAACCAACCAGATCCTGCGATAGCAATGATGACGTCATGTCGATCGTCGGAATGCTATAACTGGCGTAGTATGTTGTTATCATCATCATCAGCCTATCGCAGTCCACTGCTGGACATAGGCCTCTCCAATTGCGCGCCACTTGGTTCGATCCTCGGCTTCGTATGTATGTTGTTATACCATGGTTTAATCCATGTATTCCTTCTCATTGCGGTGTTATTGCCTGAGTAGTTTAATTTCTTCATCATCATCAGTCTAAAATGGCCAGCCCAGTGCCACTTCAACTCGCAAGAGAGAAACGCCGAGCACAGGCCTCTCCATAGCAAGTTGAGCGACTTTGAACTTGTGGAACAGCCATTTCGTAAGTGTTCACGTTTCTACGCCGTATATCATGACGAGTAGGATGCTATGATTGAAGAATTTGGGATCGATGATGAATTTAATTTCTTAAGCGAATCTTACTACACAACAACAACATGTAAATAATCGTAAAACATTTTTAGAAAACCCCATTAATTTAAGACCGGGTCACCGTTACGTATACATAGGAGAGAGGTGCCTATCCATCGTAGCGCACGGACAGTTTCATTTTAATATTTAATGGGGCACAAACATCCTGACCTATATCGGATATTGTTGAAGTCTGACAGTTAAGGGTGTTTTAAAACTACACACTTTTTTATATCTTCAAAAAATTCTATTCATAGTTGAATAATATGAAAAAGTGTTTTATTTTTAACCGACTTCAAAAAACTGCACGGTTGTTTAGGCGGTCGCCATGCCACTTGCCAATTCGCCAAGTGTTGTGGGTTCAAATCCTACACGAGACAACACTTTGTGTGATCCACAAATTGTTATTCTGAGTTTGGGTGTTAATTGTGTCCGTTTCATGTATTTCTGTAAAGTCCCCCGAGATACAGGATGTTTATTCCTAATGCGGGAGTTGTCTTTTCTCAAGAAAAAAAATGAAGAAAAAAAAGGAGGAGGTACTCAATTCGACTATTTTTTTATGTTTGTTACCTCATAATTTTCGACTGGGTGAACCGATTTTGAAGATTCTTTTTTTTTCTTGAAAGCTGGTGTTTCCCATGTAGTCCCATTTCAATTTTGTTCTGTACTGACATGTCATCCATGAGAAAACCATATAAGTCTTCAATTGCATTAAGTATGTGCGCGACAAATTGACGAATAACTCAATACCACGCCAACCGATTTCGATGATTCTTTTTTAATTTGAAATATTGTGCTTTCCGAGTGGACCTATTTCAATTTGGTCGTCTTGAAGTCGGATTTTTTTTCGTAAAAATTTTGTATTATTTTTATATAGGATTGCCCAAGATTTATAATAATAATAATAATAAATATTTTGGACATCTAACACACAACGCCGTCTAGTCCCAAGCTAAGCAGAGCTTATGTTATGGGTACTAGACAACTGATACAAATACATATATACTTTTTTTTTTGTAAATACATACATATTATACATATAAACACCCAAACTCCGAAACAAATATTTGTAGATCATACAAACATTTGCATAGTTTGTGCTCCTTGGGGGAGACTTTCATTCAGAAGTGGACGTCGATATATATATTTGGAATAGGCGGCTGATATATATAGGATTACAGGACGAGATGGATCCCCTTCCATGAACATCTGCAGCTCAAAAGACATAAGAATGTTTCTTTTATGCCCCTCTTTCAAACTTTGTATTAGATGGCTCCGGAAACTTCACTCGGTCCGTGAAAAGAACCGAAAGAATTACTTAGGAACTTATTTCTATAAGGCCGTATGTCATGGTATCACATTGCTATTTGTCCCGAAGAATGTTTCTCCCACTCTTAAAAAACAATTAATTCTTCACATTAAAGATACACAGTACAGAGCGGAAAGGTTTTACTTTTAAATACAATCACAATAGAAGTTTTGAATCTTGAAAACTATCAAGAGCTTTTTCCATTTACTTTTTATTTTAGGAAACAACCTTTTCACATATTCTAGCGTTTCAAAACATTGTACATTGCAATTGCCTCCTGATTTACTTTCTTGAAATACCCTCTAACCTCGTTTTAAAATAAATTAATACTTGCTGGGAAACGCAAACTCTAACATTAACAGGAGAAAAATAACTCAGCGATAGTGAAAACCACATTGCATTTACCACCTACTTTATTCTGCACAATTAAATTCAAGAACATTGTAATTATTCTATGTGTAGTAGGCCTGACGAATCTTGGTAATAAACATAATACATTTTGGAAAAAGTAATAGTCGGTAGGTGCAAGGTTACCGTTTCCAAAATTTTGACAACTTTTTAGTGGGTAAAAAATTCAATTCCCGAGAGGCAGTACAAAATGCCTTTGAAGAGTTTCTTGCCTCCCGTCTAGCTGATTTTTACAAGAAAGGCATCAATAAACTGCCACTGCGTTGGCAAAGATGCGTCGATTGCATGGGTGATTACTTCGAATAACAGAAATAAAAAAGTTTGAAAAAATAAGTACTTTCACTTATTGCATACAAAACGGCAATTTCATAGGTGAAGACCTATTATTTTTTTGGCAACAAAAGTAGAAATTACTTCACCATCATCATTCATCACCATCATCAACCTATTGCAGTTCAGTGCTCCTATTGCGTCAGTCATAAACCTCGCATTGGGAAAGATTCATAATATAAATATAAATATAATTCAAATAATACACAAAGATACATAAAATGGTATCAAAAGATAGTATAGAAAAATTGATGAGCTAATGTTATCTATATAATTATTATTTTTTTGTGATTCGTATCGCACAGAGGGTACCATGTATCCCCCCTACACAATTGAATTGTGCGATCCCTCTGTGTGATTCTGGATTTTATCACAAACAATATAATACTGTGTTATGCAACGAGAAACTGTTGGGTGAAAAATTCGAAATGTTTTCAGCAACCGACAGGAATACTGTTTGGTTAGCGACAGAAACGTAATCCTCTGCTATTTGTTTTTTGTGCCTTTAATGATAAACACACACCGTCTGTTGGTTGACTTTCCTCCATAATTCATCAAGTTTTTTTTTTTTTTTTCTTTGACCACTTTAGCATGAACCATCATTGTATAGACTTACGTACGAGTAGGTACAATGACAAGTTAATACCAATTCCAGTTGATTAAATGTACCTGTTTTCACATATTTAATAGTTGACCGTAGTAGTGGAGATCAATGGTCTCTGCCTACCCCTCTGTCATCATCGTCATAATATCAGCCAAAAGACGTCCACTGCCTGACAGAGGCCTCTCCTTCGAAAGAAGGGTTTGGCCTGCTAAACAACGCTTATGGCCAGCAGGGATAGTTATCCGTCATTTTGTTTTAAAATCCTTCTGATCGTAAAACTAGATAAGAATCGTGATATAGGTAGTTTATCACCAGACTGTTGCAAACTGGTTACCTTCGCTCTGATAATATTGTATAGGTAAATAAGAAATAGAGGCTAGCTCGCAGTTAAAACTACCAAAAGTGAATGCACCAATCGAGAAACTTTTAGATAAATGTAACATTTCTCGTCATGAAAGCCTGCTCTGACTATTTCAAAGCTGCATTTTCACAGTACACTTAAAGTTTGTTAAAATGCCATAAATAGTTATTTGGGTGTTTTCAATGTATGACCATACAGGTATGTACAAATAACTATAAATTCTCAAAATTTAAAAAACCCCCGACATAATAACCTGAGTTCCCTTTAAAAAGTAAAAAACACGTGATGCGCTTTCATTTGAGACCCCACTCGATGATATTTTTGCAGGCATTTGGTTACTCTTCCCCACTTTCACCTCCATAACTTTAGAACGGCTCAACAGATTTTCATGAAACATATCTAAGAACACTCGCACCTAACTCACCTTTCATATAAAAAAAAGTAAATTGAAATCGCTTCATCCGTTCGGGAGCTATGGTGCCACAGACAGACAGACAGACACGTGAAACTTATAACACCCCTCTTTTTGGTCGGGGGTTAAAAAGTATATATTAGGTATTCTATCAGTCAATCTCGCTTTCTTAGTACGAGTCTGCTTAGTTTGAAGCTAGATGGCATTGTCTAATGTCCGAAATATTTATTTATTACTTTACCTAAAGGTGTAACGTTGATGTGAAATCTTTGCATAAAATCTTGTTGAAGTTAAGAAATATTCTATTTAAGAACAAAACACGGCAGTCTTCCTAACTCCTTTCCTTTGTAAAATGTTTGTTCCTATAAATGCCATACTACTGTAGGACATTGTTATTACGATCTAGTCTACTGACTAATGAGTAATTTTACTTTGACCTAAATTAATAAAACAAAACTATAGTAAGATTGTGTCCATTAACACTTTTCTTATTGTCATTTAATTGAGGACACTGCTCGTGTGTTCTTTTAATACACTGCACTAAATGGTAGTTATTTTGTTCACTTTGCACTGTCACTTATTTTTTTTAATTGTTTTTTTAAGACAACTCCCGCATTAGGAATAACCATCCTGTGTCGCGGGGGACTTTACAGACATACATGAAACGGACACATTTAACATCCGAACTCAGAACAACAATTTGTGGATCACACAAAGTGTTGTCCCGTGTAGGATTTGAACCCACAACACTTGGCGAATTGGCAAGCGGCGTGGCGACCGCCTAAACCACTTTTTTTTTTTTTTTTTTTAACGTGTGGAAATCCCCTCGGACCGTCACCCCACCGGGGCTTGCGGCGGGGCGGTGTGTCGGACTCGAACCGACTAAAACCACACGGTGTGCCACTCTGCGCCTGTGAAGGGAGGAATCCGGGAACTGCAGTTATTAACACGTCCGGACCCCTCCCAGCGCCTGCCCGCACAGAAGCGGGCACCGTCACCTGATGGACTCTCTAATTAGGCGACGTACGGCACACGCGTACGTCGCCCCCTCGCGGGTGGCCACTGGAGCGGATGGAGGGGAAAGCCCGTCCCGACCATCCGCGGCAACACTCAGGGCGGCATGAGGCGCTGATAGGCGCGCCTCCGCCGCCCAGTTCGCCGGCGGCGGATTGGGTCCGAGTGGACATCGTCCTCCCGGGCCTTCTCCGCCACCTCCTTCTGCGAGATTACATCTTCGCAGAAGGTTGCGACCGCGGTAAAACTGCTATCGCTACCGGCCATGGAGCGTATGACGGCCGGTAGCGAGAGATCTCCTCCGATGACTGCAGTGAGGGCCCGGCGCTGCGACGCCCATGCGGGGCAGATCGCCAGCGTATGCTGGGCCGAGTCCTCACTGCAGTCGCAGTGGTGGCAGGCGGGACTCAGTTCCCTCCTGGCGACCGAGTGCAGGTACTTCCCGAAGCAACCGTGCCCGGAAAGGACCTGCGTCAGTCGGAAGGAAAGGGTCCCGTGCTGGCGCCCTGCCCACTCGAGGATGACCGGCTGGAGAGCCTCCACGGCGGCAAAGCCAGCGCGTGGAGTCTCCAGCCGGAACGACCATCTAGCCATAGTGGCTCGACGGGCGGCTTCACGCCACTCGCGTACCTCTTCGGGCGGAGGGCGATAGCCATACTCCGCCCGATATTCAGCCACCCGTCGATAAACTTCGGCGAGCACTTCCGCCTCCAAATCCCACGGGGGTGTTCCGGCCAAGGCGCACGCCGCCTCGGTCGACACCGTGCGGTATCCGCGTATGGCTCTGACCGCCAATACCCTCTGAGGCCGCCAGAGGCGAGCCTTATTTAGGGCAGTCAGGGCCGCCACCCACACCGGTGCGCCATACAGCGCCATCGACCGGACAACCCCCGTGTATAGGAGTCTTGTTGCGACGCTGGCTCCACCCAAATTGGGCAAGAGTCGCCCAAGGGCGGAGGCAGCGTCGACCAGCCTGGGACCAAGCTGTCGGAAGTGCTCGTCGAAGAGCCACCTACCGTCGAGAATCAGGCCCAGATACCTCATCTGAGCCCGAACCGGTACGAGGACCGAGTTGACCTCTATGGAGGCGCCGGCGGGTGGACCACGACGGGGCCCATGGAACAAAAGGGCCTCCGTCTTATCCAGGGCCACCCGTAAGCCCAGCGCCTCGATGCGCCCGACCACCAGAGAAACACCCCTGGTGGCCAGGCACACCGCCTAAACCACTAGGCCAACCGTGCAGTATTAACTAACTCAAAATGTTTTATTCTTTTAAGTCTCCTTATAACGTCCGTGTTGTCAAGAAGCTGGAACGTTTACGTGATGATGAAGTCGGCGTTTATTTGTAAATATAAAAATAAGTCGGGTTTTCCTTCCTGACGCTATAACTCCAGAACGCACAAACCGATTTTGACGGTTTTGCATTCGTTGGAAAGGTCTCGGGCTCCGTGAGGTTTATAGCAAAGAAAATTCAGGAAAATTTTCAACAGAAAAGCGGGAAAGTGTTACATAAAACGAAGCCATCTGGTGGCGAAACGGAGTTCGCCGGGTTTGCTAGTTTGTAATAATAACATCAATTGCATGTCGCACTTATTTTATATCTTAGCCTATTGGGATGTTGGAAAGCGATATTAATTGCTTTCTAACAGCCCAATTCAGTCAGAGAATTCATTCAAAAGCTACTCGTTCATCGCTGGAGCCCTAAATAATAGGTCTTTACCTATGAAATTGCCGTTTTGTATGCAATAAGTGAAAGTACTTATTTTTTTAAACTTTTTTATTTCTGTTATTCGAAGTAATCACCCATGCCAACGTCGCATCTTTGCCAACGCATTGGCAGTTTATTGATGCCCTTCTTGTAAAAATCAGCTGGACGGGAGGCAACAAACTCTTCAAAGGCATTTTGTACTGCCTCTCGGGAATTGAATTTTTTACCCACTAAAAAGTTGTCTAAATTTTGGAAAAAGTAATAGTCGGTAGGTGCAAGGTCTGGTGAGTATGGCGGATGAGGGAGAGCTTCCATCTCCAGCTCCTGCAGCTTGGAGACAGTCTGTTGCGCAGTATGGGGTCGCGCGTTGTCGTGAAGGAGCAGTGGGGACGACCGATTGACCAAAGCTGGTTGCAGATGTGCAAGCTTCTCCATCATTCTCTCCAGTTCTTCACAGTACACATCTGCATTAATGCTCATGCCGTTCTGTAAAAAGCTGTGGTGAATCACACCCGCACTAGACCACCAAACAGTGACCATCACCTTTTTAGGGGTCATTTTTGGTTTAGGGCATTGCTTTGGTGCTGAACCAGGGTCTAACCAACTTGCTGACCGCTTTCGATTGTCGAACAGAATCCATTTTTCGTCGCACGTAACAATTCGTTTCAAAATTCCTTTTATTTCTTTGCCTGTTTAGCAGCGCGACGCAGGTATCAACGCGTACGTTGCGCTGGCGATCGTTAAAGTCGTGGGGCACCCATCTATCAAGCTTTTTTACCTTGCCAATTTGTCGCAAATGGATCAATATTGTTTTGATGCTTACATTAAAAGCTGCTGCTAGCTCAGCTGTAGATTGAGTTTCGTCAGCTTCCACAATCGCCTTTAATTCATTATTGTTAACCAAAGTCTCCGGACGACTACGAGCTTCATTTTTCAAGTCAAAATTTCCAGAACTGAACCGGGTAAACCAATAACGGATTATGCGTTCGTTTGTACAGTTCTCTCCGTAAACGTTTTTGATGTTACGTGCCGTTTATGTCGCGTTGGTGCCACGACGGAACTCATATTCCATAATTACACGAATTTTTAAAGTCTCCATTTTGACGAAAAATGTTCAAAAAAATACAACGCTAATCAAAAAACAAAAGACTGGGTTTGTAAATAGAATGTCATGGTTTTAAAACAAAATTAATTTGAATTGAGAATACAGAGCCATTACAAACTTTTTTTTATTTGAAATGACCAGTACTGAAGAACGGCAATTTCATAGGTAAAGACCTAATATTTTTGTGAACTTTCGTCATTTTACAGTACAAGCATCAGCACTTGAAACTAAACTTATTCATACTCATGAGACAGTTTTGGTCGTAATTTTAATTATACTACCTAATAAATTATTTAAACAACAAGATCTGCTCGTAAAGTAAGTTAATCTAATCTCTTTGCATGTTGTTGAGGTCACCCGAACTCCGAGGTTAATGGAGGTACTGGTTTAATCTACGACAAACAAAAGGAAAACCGTGGCTACTGGCAACCCTTTGTGGCTAAAGTATAGCACAGATTAAACGTACAAGATATTTTTCAAGATCTACCAGAGCGTAAGCTTCTTGTGGTTTTTAAGTTACACCGTAAAAATGAGGAGAAAAGTTTTAAAATAAGGGTTATTTTCCCTTTTTTAATGTTTATGCACTTGTTACTTTTTTATGCTGAAGCTTAATTAAATGGTTTGCGGTTGGAGCAAATAATATGTTTGTAAATCCTACTCTTATTATCTAGCAGGAGATCCCACCGATTTTTACTAATGATTCCTTATTCGCTTGAGTATTTCGACTGCACGTTTGGCCTAGTGGTTTAACGGTCACCACGCCGTTTCTTACATCGCCAAGTGTCGTGGGATCAAATCCCACGTAGGACAACACTTTGTGTGATCCACAAATTGTTGTTCTGAGTCTGGGTGTTCTTTGTGTCCGTTTCATGTATGTTGGTAAAGTCCCCCGCGACACAGGAGTTATTGCGAGAGTTGTCTTTAAAAAAAAAATGTTTATTGCAGAACTCCGACATTTATATATCAATTAAGAAAATATTTTTTTCCATTGAGAGAATATACACTTTCCGTTTATTTCTATTGAAATTTGAGAAAACATATCATAGTATTGAAATTATAATCACGTCAATTTTGATTAGCAACTATTGCCACCAATCTGATCCACTAACAAGAAGATTATAATAGCTCCTTTATTAGCTTTACCGAATAATTAAACGGTTTACTTAACCAAATAATTAATAAATTAAGTAAATGGAATCTAATCTACTCCTTATTCGTAGTTGAAACATGCTATAATGTGCCATCTTGGAGTTTATCCGTCCGACTGCCTCGTTGGACTCGCGGTTGGCGTGTACGACTGCTGATCATGAGGTCTCGGGTTCGATTTCCGGATCGGACTAAACGTTTGTATGATCTACAAATATTTGTTTCGGAGTTTGGGTGTTTTCTATGTATAATACGTATATATTTACAAAAAAAAGTATATATGTATTTGTATCAGTTGTCTTAGTACCCACAACACAAGCTCTGCTTAGCTTGGGACTACATGGCGTTGTGTGTTAGATCTCCGTACCCACAACACAAGCTCTGCTTAGCTTGGGACTACATGGCGTTGTGTGTTAGATCTCCGAAAATATTTATTTTATTTATTTATCTAGCAATGGAGATCGTGGTGGATTGTCGTCATTGTCAGTGGTTTCTGCGAAACTTGTAGAGTTTTAACTTACACTGTTCTTTATTACTCTTGACGAGCCTTATAGACTGGATTTCGGTAGTAATGATTTTGGTGATGAATCTAGGAAATAGAAAGTGTTTTAATTTTAGTTTTGTTTATTTTTAATGTGTTTTTGACGGCCTAGTTAGTGGTTTAAGTGGTCGCCACATCCCTTTCTAGTGCGCCAAGTGTTGTGGATTCAAATCCCATATGGGACAATACTTTGTTTGATACACAAATTGTTGTTCTGAGTCTGGGTGTTCTTTGTTTCATGTATGTTTGTAAAGTCCCCTGCAACACAGCATGAGTTCCTAATGTATAACTTCTAATGCGGGAGTTGTCTTTTAAAAAAAGAGTTTAATTTGTCCGGTGTAGTCATTTAAAACAAAAAACTTTTTCAAACACGATTTGGACATTCGAATGCAACACTGTTCTATTCTATATTAAGTTTTAATTGTAAACATCTTGTTCAAAGGTTTTGTTCCGAATAGTTCTTATCTAAAACCGAACTGATTTCGTTTATGCGAATAGTTTCATAACCGCTTGTTCATTCAATTGTAGCAATTAAGATCGGAACAAACTAAGTCTGCACTTCCACACATTCTAATAAGATATAATATGCATGAAATTGAATTCAGAGTATCTACGTACTTGAACAGGAAATCGGTGGAAGAAGGTTTGCACGTAAAAAGCTCTGCAACTCAATAATATATTTATTAGATTTTTGTTGGTTCAAGAGGCGTATTTTCAATTTATCCATACTGTAATGTAATAGAGTTGAATAGATTTTCTTGTTTGATTGTTGGTTTGATCAAATCAATCGAACTTCATCATCAGCCTATCGCAGTCCACTGCTGGACATAGGCCTCTCCAATTGCACGCCACTTAGTTCGATCGAACTTGAATAACTGTTTTTCTATTGGCATAAAATATCGTTCAAAATATAATAATATAATAAATATTTCGGACATCTAACACATAACGCCATCTAGTCCCAAGCTAAGCAGAGCTTGTGTTATGGGTACTAAACAACTGATATAAATACATATATACTTTTTTTTTGTAAATACATACATATTATACATAGAAAACACCCAAACTCCGAAACCAAATATTTGCAGATCATACAAAAATTTGGTCCGACCCAGGAATTGAACCCGAGACCTCATGCACAGCAATCGCAAACGCTACCACTGCGCCGCTAATATGTTGGGCTATGTAATATCTCCCTCTTATTGTGAGATAGCCATTAAGTCAGCCGTTGATTGGAGTGATCCCAGGGCCTCACTTCCAGGTGTTAAGTAGTTCTTTCATTGCGTTACACGAAATGAGTGTGGCCACCATCAAAGCTGAACCTGCGAAGACCGTCTGACAAAAGTTTTATCTCACATATTTGAAGGCTCATCAGGATATTATTTCACAGTTCGACGACCCAATCAAGTTCAAAAAATGTCTTAACAACTACTGCCAATTGCTTTATAAAATTAGATGATTATGTATTAACTCTAACCACCAGAGATAAATTTCTTAGATCCAATAGCATACTTGAAAATAAAACTATTTTAATACTAGTTGTTGCCCGCGGCTCCGCCCGCGTATATGTCGGTTATCGCGGCAAATAGTAGCCTATGTGTTATTCTGATGTATAAGCTAGATTACTATAAAGTTTCATCCAAATCCGTTCTGTAGTTTATTCGTGAAAGAGTAACAAACATCCATCCATCCATCCATCCATACTTACAAACTTTCGCGTTTATAATATTAGTATAGATAGATAAATTCCAATTCTGACATTGCAAGCAGAAATATAAGATTTTTACTTTAGATTTCTAAGAGTTTGGTTAGTAATAGTAATACCCTTTATACCCCAGTGATAACGTATAGGTATATTTGCTTAAACCAAAAGATCTTGCGTGGCTGGAGTTAGTACTGATTTATCTAAAACATAAAAGTCAACGATGTTCTTACGTATTTTATGCGCTGCCATTCCGTAAGCCGACCATTATGAAATGTTGCACATACGTTGTTGTAAATACAGATAACTATATACATAAATAGATAGATATTTTTGTTTACATATAGATAGTAGAGTAAATTTTAGAAATATATAAAGTAGCAGTACAATGGGCTGTCTCTTGTAGTCTGAATTTCTTTAATCCAAACAAGATTCATAGTAGGTGATATTTAAGTAAGTCACAGTGCAATAACTACAAAATGAAAATTAAAGATGTACATTTATAATATGTGAACATTTACCGCGGTACAGCCACGCTTCGGCATGAATGGGCCGGCTCGACCGGAATAATACCACGGCCTCACAGAAAACCAGTGTGAAACTGCGCTTGCGCTGTGTTTCACCGAGTGAGTGAGGATACCGGAGGCCCATATCCACTAAAAGCCGACGACGCATTTGTGACGCCTCTGGTGTTGCGGGTGTCCATGGGCGGCGGTAATCGCTTGCCATCAGGCGATACTGTCTGCTAGTTTGCCCCCTATTCCATAAAAAAAAATGATCATCGTCATCAACAGCTTTTAATAGTCTATTACTGAACATAAGCCTCTCCTTCGAAAGAAGGTTCTGGCCTAATATATAACAGACAGACAGACATAGTTATTTTCACACATACATTCATTGACGCATACATACATATAGGTATACCTATACATAGATACTATATACAGAATACCGAAACTTCTAAAATGTATAGATGTATAGATGTTCATAAAGACTGGAAATATTACTTTATATTTATGAGAAAGTAAAACTCTATACTAAGCTATTTTCTAAACATAACTGAATGTACCAATATCAAAGTATTAATTGGAATCTGGTTCCGTCGAATAGCTTCCAAAGGCTGACTGACGCTCAATTAAGGATCGTAGTTTAATCCACAGCTTTCGAAAAGTTGAAGTAAGTGTAATACCTATCGAAAGAATTTTAGGTTTGGAATACTACGGGTTTAAAGGTAAAATTCCTTGAATTCTTTTAAGTTAGTTCGGGTGAAATACCCTAATAATCTATTTGCGTATGTCCAGTTTCCCTTTTCCGGGTATTTTAAAATATAATCCAAAAAGGTCACTCGACACAAATAAACGTAGGTGGCTGTGTATGTGTAGATATAAATAAAATTAGAAATAAACTTAATTTGTTATGTACAAGTAGCGTTCAGATTCTGAAGAAACTGTACCAAGACCCTTCTTAAAAAGTCCTCAAAATAAACCTTTGCAAAGTATCAAAAACTACAATGATGAATTGTAAGAAAAGTATATCCTTTCAATTCTTTAGAATTATACTTCTGCGAAATATAATTTATTGCTAATTTTATTATGTTGACTTTTATTTATTTTCAAAGAAAAAATGTTCATCCCTATTACATTGAATCTCTACAAGTAATTCTTATAAATAATAATCAACTAACTGACCTACGCAACCTTTTCTACGTCTCTGCGTAATGTTATATTTATATAGCGTGAACAAATTTGATAACTATGACAAAAATTATAGTCAGCCAATCTTAAAAGATACACATATGCTGTGGCAAACTTAATGTGGCAAATAATGTATGAAAGAATTATTCATTTTTGAAAGTTCGAAACTTTCAAAAAGGAACAATTCTTTCATATATTATTTTTATCAAAGTTTGATAGCTACTGTTGAAGATACTGTTTACGCAGCACACGCAATGGAAGCTCTCTGAAGGAATAATTTTCCCTCGTTTTTGCAACCTATTTCCTCCACTCCGCTTCTTTTATCAGTAACGTGATAAGACTTAACCTATAGCCTTCCTCGATAATTGGGCTATTTACACTGAAATAATTTTTCAAATCGGACCAGTAGGTACTTCATAAGATTAGCGCATTCAAACAAACAAACCCTTTAGCTTTATGATATTAAAATACAATAAATAAATTTAATTAAAAAGCTTTTTAAAAACAATTTTTACTGGAATGCTTCGAGACGAAACAAACGAGTCCAAACTCGATGATGTTGCGACGTTTCTTTACAGAGTTCCCATGGCCACTTTCCAGCTCCAGCATCAGATCAGCTCCAAGTCATTATAATATTGTATTGTCACGCTGTATACATATGCTTGCAAAATTTCAGCAAAATCGGTTGAAGATATCTTCTTCAAATTTGAGTTGTAAGATTCCACCCGAACATACAAGCATACATACATACATTGCAAGTTAATAAAAAGCTTGTAATAAACTAATTCATGGAACCACTTTCATGGAACACGGCGCACATAAATACGAGCTGTATACGTTATGTAGACATCCTCTTCAAAGTAGTTAAAGTTGAAATATTTTGACTTATTAGAAATTCTCGGAAAGTTTATGTAAGTATTTACAACTAGTTAAAATAGTTAAGCGGTCAGCTGATACCAACTGTTAATACGCTCGCTAAGCTTCGAAACCAGAGGGAAGTGACCACAAAGTTTGGTACAATGCCTCAGCAAAACATGCGGAAATACTGTAACTATTTGTCTTCAGCACCGGTTTTTTTATTACGGAGTAAGCATAGTCTGTAATATTACAAGTAGCTATGGCTCGTATCTTCCATGGCTGGTTTTATCTGGCTGCCTGTCTGGTGCCAACTTTGCTAGGGAATGCAATATAAAATTTTGGTTGGACTTGACTTGCCTACGTATGTAACTAGTAGTTAGGAAACAAGAGTTAATGAGTTTCTTTTTCGGAAGTCAAATTATTATACGATAAGAACGATGTTTTGTTTTTGGGTAAAATTTATCTTAAATTATTTAGTAGTATATAAATACTGGCGCTCATAGCCCAGTTGCATTCGGTGATTAGAAACAATTTCCGAGTAACCAACGACGGCGCGGTCAGTACCAGGATGGGTGACCGGTGGTGGCATGTTACCATGAGCGTCTCTGTGATTCGGAGGTCACGTTAAGCAGTCGGTCCCGGTTGTTATCATAGGATAACAGTCGTGAAGCTTAGTTGGAGGCCTTTGGGCGGCTTAAAAACATTAGACGGCAAGATTACGTAGCCACAACGTTGTCTTGCCAGTCCCCAACGCGCACTTGGCCAGCGTGGGGATGTATGGCCTTAACCCTCTCCTGAGAGGAGACCCGAGCCCAGTAGTGGGACGTTATGGGTTGTTGATAATATAAACACTTAAGGCCTATGTCCAGCAGTGGACTGCGATAGTCTGATGATGATGATGATATAAATACTTACAAATTGTATCTATATTTTATGCGTTCTAGTTACCATACCAAGCAATGCATGAGGTTACTATTAGTATTAATTATTTTAAAACGAGACAAAGGAGAAAATGAGACAAATAGATAGGGTGAAGAAATTAGGATAAAGGATATCGTAAGTCCCGAAGCTAAAATAAGAATAAGCTTTGTCCGCTTTTACTAGTAGCTTAAGGAAGCCAAAGGAAATAATTGCACAGACGAACAATGCCAGAACACTTCATAATGTAAAATATACTCAAACGAAAGAAATGCTTCCCCATTAGTGACTTGGACAGTAATATACCTAAGTAGAGAAATATCCGACTTCAGTTGGTACGAACAACTTAATTTATAAAGCTTTAAGCAAGGTAGTGCGAAGTGTGTTACTATTTTTGGCATTCGGCCAAAATGTATTGTCTTAGGACGGCCAAAGCATTCTACATAGGATCAGTGCCTACGTACGTTTTAGTAAGTAGTTTAAACAGAAAAGGTAAACTTAACACAGCTTAACTTACACTCAGTTGCTTTTTGTATAGTAAGTCCGACTCGCACTTGGCCCCTTTTTTTTCTTTTTTCACTGCAAAACTGCCCAACTTGACTTCTTACAATCGATTTCTCCATTTTAAGAAAGCAATCTTTGGAGAGGGAAGGAAGAAATTGCTTTTTGCGATAAGGCCGCCATTTATGTTGACACACAACGCCATTTAGCTTGGGACTAGATGGCGTTGTGTGTGATGTGTCAGATGTCCGAAATAATACATTATTATTTGTACATAATTAAATTGATATAATCCTATATGTAAATTGCATTAAATTGGTATAATATTTGACTGTTATTATTACTGACTATTTGTGGTATACCACTGCTGTGCTTGAGGTCTCAGGTTCAATTTCCGGGTCGGATAAAATGTTTATATAATCTGCAAATATTTGTTTCGGAGTTTGGGTATTTTCTATGTATATTTGTAATATGTATTTATTTACAAAAAAAAAGTTAATATGAAATATCCATAATACAAGTTCTGCTTAGTTGGATGTGATAGTGGATGGCGTTGTGTGTTAGATGTCTGAAATATTATTCCTAATATTTCGTTCTATTTATTTCGATTTACCTAATGTTATAGTTTAAATAATGTACGGAGTTCGTGATACTTTACGGCAGGGCCGCAAATCGCATCGTAAATTCAGCACAGCTACTATAGGCCTCTAGAACAGGGTTGACACCCTTGCATCCATTATTAAAATCTTATTAACCTTGCCGAGTTTAACAAAATGCGGGCAGAGGACGCTTTAAAATAAAAATTACGAGTTGATTTTTGTTTTAAATGAGAACCTAAAACTAACATAAAACATCAGTCTAATCTAATAAATAAAAGTGAAGTGTCTGTTTGTAATTTAAAACTAATAGCTTCTTACTAAATGCATACGAAAGTATACACCGTACTTCCAGTAATTTTTTTTTTTCAAATTTTTGTCTGTCTGTCTATTTCTTCCGGCTAATCTCTGGAACGGGTGGACCGATTTTGACAGGACTTTCACTGACAGACTGTTTATGATATAAGTAGTAACTAAGTCTACTTTTATTTTAGACTAGCTTTGCCACGTGGTGTTGCCACGGTAGTTGGTGTAGAGGAAGAATTACAATCGCGTACCTCTACACCGCGGGGCACAACTAGTAAAATTATAAAAGGAACAACCGGTGTTATAATGTATCATAAAATGCATTTTTACTGTACTTTAGTTTTACGAGTATATATGGTAAACGAAAACCTACAGACAAAATTGTCTTTGTACATGCAATTTCCTTGTCACTAAAATTTTACCATTTGTGTATTTAATAAAGAATAGACGTAACGGTATTACATCCTCTGCTTAACACGTTTCCATAAATACAAATTATTTACCTTTTACGGTGTTTTGATTTGAATACATTGAAAGCTAGCTTACATATGTTTGAATATATCCATAAAACTTCAGGGATCCTTTTAAATAATGAACGAATAAAATCTATATTGTTCAATACGTAATCAAACAAGAAATAGGCATGTTCATTGTTCAGTGTTTTGCAAGTCTAATTTTATTACTAATAAGGAGCTATGAGGGAACAGATGAACATACATACTTACATACATACATACTTACGTACATACATAGCCTATCAAAATCATAACCCTCCTTTGGCTTTGCCGTTTTCCGTTAAAAATAAGCGATGCTAACCATTACAGCGTTTTAAAACATAAGCAATTAGTGCTGGCTTATAAACGCAAATAAACTTAAAACTGTTCCCAGGAATTCGCAAGTTTAATTTTAAGTTTAATGAGGAAACTGTTTTTGTCAGAATTCTTGTTACTTTTAGGATGTTCATCACAAAAACTACTGAACGGATTTGGATGAAACTTTACAGTAATGTTTTTTTTTTTATGTTTTGCCCGCCAAAATGACTCTAATCTGCCTGATGGAAAGCATAAGCAGAATCCAAGAGTGGCGGTCACCATACTAACTGCGAATGCAGACAATGCAATGGCGACCCACACCATGGCGGCCTAGTGATGCTACTGCATCTTTTAGTCTAGTCAACAAGTATGGAACTTGTTGACTAGACTAATTGGGCCTCCGGTCTCGCACTCACCAACGAAAGACGACAGCACGAACGCTGTCATTTTACGTTGATTTTCTGTGCGAGGGTAGTACCGCCCCGGACGAGCCGGCCCGTTCGTGCTGAAATCAGCGTGGCTCTACTACCTTTAGGTATACATCAGAATAACACATAGGCTACTATTTGCCGCGATAACCGACATACACGCGGGCAGAGCCGCGGGCAACAGCTAGTTATAAATAAACATGATCACATTTATAATTATGTGCTCGTGTTTATATCTATAGAAATTGGCGCGATTTATACAACATTTTAGTTTAACATTTCCTGACTACCGATGGCTGTGGTGTGGAGGGTTACACATTGTACTTTCTAGATAACCACTATTCTTCGCAAAATAAAGAAAAGAATGATATTTTTAGTTGCTCGATAAGTTAGATATTCTTTTGACTGCACGTTTGCCCTAGTGGTTTAACGATCACCACGCCGTTTCCTACTACGCCAAGTGTCGTGTGTTCAAATCCCACGTAGGACAATACTTTGTGTGATCCACAAATTGTTGTTCTGAGTCTGGGTGTTATATGTGTCCGTTTCATGTATGTTTATAAAGTCCCCCGCGACACAGGATTTATCTATTAACTAACTAACACAATATTTGGTTTTGATATAAATGATTTGAAATAAACAGGTACACATATATGAACACAAACCGGAAGCGGAAGTTATCTCGCCCCTTGGACTTCCGACGATGGACGGTCGGCTTCCTGTTATATAACTCGCACATACCTCATACTGGTACATAATTGTACCGCGAAGTGCTTGTATAAATCAATTGGTCGGGTTAATAGATATTTTATATTGGTGTTGTGTGTCTAAAGAACATTCATATTTTTATATAATAATGGGTCTGCCAAAGCGACTCTACTTGATGAAAAGTATGAGAATCGAAGAGTGGCAAAACACATATTCAAAATGAGTAAAAATCGGTAGATAGTTACGGAGCTCATCGTGAGCAACAACGTCAAACGAGAATTACATATTACTAAAATAGACTAGCTGTTGCCCGCGGCTCCGCCCGCGTGTATGTCAGTTATTACAAAAAATGTGATAAATGAAGAACCGCTCAACCGATTTTCTGCAAACTTCAGATTTAATAAACCATTTACTAAATAGTCCGAACAAAACCTAAACATTTGGTTTGGATAGGTGAGCCCGTTCTTGAGTTATAAAATTACAACGAAAAGTGGCATTGATTTTTATAAATAGTATTTATTGATATACTCGTCTAAACCAAATTAAGCTCCAAACTGTTTAACTTTGGTAGATCAAAGTGTGTTTTATTAGAACTCATAAGAAGCTAAATATACTTCTCTTGTGTGTATTTTAGAAAGATTCTGTTAATTTGTGATCAAACAGAAACCACGCATCAAGGTATGAAGCGATTGGAATGATTTAGGTATTCCTTTTCGGTAGATCGATTCTGGTTTTCTTTGAAATTTCAATTTATTAATTGAAATTTAATTTAATTTAATTTAATTTAACCCACACCTAAACTGAACCTCCTCATCAACAGTACTCGAATGCTTAATTATGTTTAAAGGCAGTCTAAGTAAATACCACAAAGAGCCATCTACTCCCAAACTAAACAGAGCTTATATTATGGGTACTAGATAACTAAAAAATAAAATATAAAATAGGAAAATATGTCGTGTTTGTACGGTAACTAAGAAGGCTGAAGTGCAAGGAAAGGCATATCTGTCGTGCCCACGGCAAGACGAGGCAAGCCTAGCGCAAGGGCACTACCTACCTTTTCTCGAAGTGCTTCGTCGTTTTTTGAACCCTCATAACTTTGGTTTCCGATATACCAGATCGTTCAAATTCTCAGGATATGATGTCAGTAATAGACTAATGAAACATACAAAGTTTCAATTGCATAGCTTTGATACTTTAGATTTTATTGATACCTAATAAAAAATAAAAACAGTTTGTCTTGAAAAAATATGTGTTGACTGCCTCAGTAGTGCAGTGGTAGCGTATGCGACTGACTGCAGTCGCATACGCTACCACTGCACCACTGACCTCTAGCACTGGCTAGAGGTCTAGGTTTCGATTTCCAGGTTTGTATGATCTGCAAATATTTGTTTCGGAGTTTGGGTGTTTTCTATGCATATTTATATATGTATGTATTTCCAAAATATATACATACCTATGTATTAAGTGACTATCGCTTAGACTTTTGTAATTGTTTGTTCGTTCTTTTTGGCTTAGCACCGACTTCAAACAGGTTTTAGGTACCTAGCACACATTATAATACTACTATTTAAATGAATTAAGAATTAGGGTATAGGTAATTTATGAAGAACCAGTTTATTTTACGCTTTTAAGTGTTTTTTGGCAGAGAGTTTTCGTTGGATGTTTTTTGGAAGTCGGTTT
The DNA here is from genome assembly GCA_949125395.1 of Diaphora mendica. Classification (NCBI taxonomy): domain Eukaryota; kingdom Metazoa; phylum Arthropoda; class Insecta; order Lepidoptera; family Erebidae; genus Diaphora; species Diaphora mendica. The sequence continues at coordinate 24,999,132 of OX421320.1, forward strand.
TTTTTTTTATAAAAAGTTTTTATTTTTCAGTTTTTAGTTCAAACAATCGTAGGCAAGTAGTAAGTTGAACTATTTCATCAAATTTCATCATCGAGAATACAAATTAAGGTCTATACGTACGTGTAATATTAAAATCATCCTCTAATCCCTAACTGTTGAACAGTTTAGCCTTCTATCATCAGCTCACCTAAATAACTTGAAAGTATACGACTGAAGGTCTTTAGATACGTATGAAATTGAAAGAATTATCCTCCAACTCCTCACCGTTAAGGAGTTGTACCTTCCACCTTCCATCATCAGCTTACCTAAATAATTTGAAAGAATACCACTAAAGGTAAAATATGTACATATGATATTTCAAGATTTATCCTCCAACTCCTAACCGTTAAGGAGTTGTACCTTACATCATCAGCTCATCATCATAATATGATGATTACCAGACGCAAATACCGGTGTAACTTCAGAAAATATACGAAAAACATAGTATGTGCCTATAAAAAATGAGAGTTTCCCTCGATTTCCCTGGGATCCCATCATCAGATCCTGATATGCTGGCAATGGGACCACCTCGGAAGCATACCTTTTCGAATACAAAAAAAAATTCAAAATCGGTCCACAACTGACGGAGTAATCGGTGAACATACATAAAAAAAAAAAAAAAAAAATACATACAGTGGAACATAGAACCTCCTCCTTTTTGGAAGTCGGTTAAAGAAAAACAGTGTGATGAAATGTTATCCTGCGATAGCAACCGGGACCGACTGCTTAACTTGACCTCCGAATCACGGAGACGCTCATGGTATAGTGCCGCTAGCGGTCACCCATCCAGGTACTAACCGCGCCGTTGTTGCTTACCTTCGGTCATTACGTGGCCTTTGGGCGGTCTAAAAACATCCAACGGCAATATTACGGAGCCACAACGTTGTCTTGCCAGTCCCCAACCCGCACTTGGCCAGCGTGGAGATGTATGGCCTTAACCCTCTCCTGAGAGGAGACCCGAGCCCAGCAGTGGGACTTAATGGGTTGTTGATGAGAACCTCACACTTTTTTGAGGTCGGCCAATAAATAGGCTATGACCGCGTGGTCCGATCACTTTGTCCGACCGATCGGACGACGAAATACAATAAAAAATTAATGAAAATGGAGTTGATGAGACATGTAAAAAGCATGGAAACGGAAACAAAATGAAACCTTCTTTAAATAGAATCAAACTAAAAATCAATGAGCAAAAGGAAAAAGAGAAGTATTAAGCGCCAGTATAGTAAGTAAACCATTGAGAGATGAACGAACAATAAACCGGTGTGCATACAACAGAACGAAAACCTAAAATCAACGACTAGTATTCGCAGTGAAAGGCAGAGCCATACTGCCAAATACAGTGTCAATCTTTCTATGTCATCTGCAGGTTGGCAAATATATCTTTCAGCAAGCAAAGCGACTGAATAACATGGATCAACTCTTGTTTTCCTTCAATTTTGGAGGCATACCGCCATATTGCAATCATATCGATTTCTCTCTTATAGAATGCTACATAATAAACTATCCTTTTAATCTATTACTATTTTTACCCGACTACGGCAAAGCTAAAGGAGGGTTATGATTTTGACAGGCTATGTATGTATGTATGTATGTATGTTCATCTGTTCCCTCATAGCTGCTTAACTACTTATTAGAACTGGGCAAATGAGGTATCGTTAGAAGCGTCTTGATCGTCCCCTGGTTACTGAATATGTATGACTGAAGTATGACGTGTCACTGAATCTAATGTGGCGCCCTCTAGCCGACATAAAGTACTGTATTTAAAAAAATGAGATAAATATGCCGTGTTTAGTATCATTGGAAAGGACGTTACTTGTACATTTCAAATATATTAAATATTAATAACGGCACCAAACCATTTTAAATAAAAAAAAGTAAAAACTAAAACCCAACTACGACAAAAAACGACGCTAAAAAGTATAAAACAAGTTTGAAAAGCCGTAGTCACGCGTTACATAGAAACGCACCATAACACTTTAACAAAGTGTGATTACGGCTTTTTATTTTTTTGACATATTTACTTAACAACTGCCTAGTTTCAGTTGGTAGTTGCTAGAAAATCTACTATCAATTCGAACCGGGCAGATACGCACATGGGGGTCACCTGAACCCATACGAGCTACTGTTACGAGCAATGATAGTCCGGCTTCTCCGTTAGAGAATTTCAGTACCTCTAAATCCTCTCGATTTCTCTTAACCTAATTTTTATTCTTATTTAGTACCCCTTGAAGGCACTCGAGGAGGGCTATCGTCAAACAGGCAGTAGACTATTTAAGAAACAATCCAACTATTTTGCAACATTGCTTCAATCCCATTAAGAAATAGACAGATTGGAATGTACCTATTAAACAAATATTTATTAAGAACTTGTTCATAATTTTTTCATTTTGCCTGCTAAAAACGACGATATTTCATTAAAAAAAAGTTCGTAAAATTTACAAAAGAGACCAACCAAATCCTTTTGCATTGTTACGGGGACCCGGAATCGAATTAAGAATTGCTTAGAATGCTGACAATGATGTTATATTACATGTTTAACTAAATATTTATGAATAGTAAATTATAGATATTCCTCAACATGAATTCATTCGTCTTAGAGACAGCAGTTGTGTCTAAGATGATACTCAGGTAAAACTAGTTATAATACATCGTCACTTCAGTACACAAAGTGCGACACATGGCAGCACCATCATAAACTGTCTGTCTTGCATATTAATATATTTGTTAACTCGAAGTTAGAACCAACCTAGTTGTAATTTAAGCAGACCAAGTATAATAGGTAGGTATTTCTTCATGTCAATCATTTGGGAAGAACTTGGAATAAAATTTTGGAACAAAATTTATTGCAATATATCAAATTGGATAGAAGAGACTCTGAAGACCAATGAACACATATTTTTCTAATGGGTAATAAGAAAAAGTTTAAAACACTATAGATAACCCGACTAAAAATGTATACAGCCTATGTGTAAATATTGACACCACATAAATTAAAATCGGTGAGAGGATTAGGTATACAATACAAACATACACACATCAAAAGTGTCTAGGGATCAAGCATTTTTATGCGGATTTCTTGAGATTGAGATGTGGCTTTGGCCCTGTCCTGCTCAGTCGCCAGACTTGAACCCGATTGAGCATGCATGGGATATGCTACAGAGAAGAGCTCTGCCGAATATGGAGGGTATCCAGTCGCAAGAAGGCCTTTTTTTGTTGTTGCAACGAACATGGGCGGCCATTCCACAGCGTGATTTGGATGAACTCATTTTGAGTATGCCAAACCGATTCTTGTGTTGTTAGTGTTCGCGGTAGAAACACGGATTATTAATTGTTAAGTTACCTAATAAAATTTTAAAGAAAACTGTTATTTCAGTCTTTTTTCGAACTTTAATGTTAGTGGTTCAAATGTCAAAAATCCCTTTATTAGGAAAATGGCAAATTTCTTTATTAATGCAAAGGTGACTTGGTTTATCGTTACTGTGACAAACGAAAACACTTTATTTGATGAATCCTTAAAGAAAATTTTAATTAATATCAATCAGGAGAAAAGTTATTGCAAAAATATATGTTGATCCCTAGACACATAATTATGTTGATCCCTAGACACTTTTGATGTGTGTACATGGACGGACAAAACTATTACCCTTCCTTTTAGCTTCGCCATATCCGGGTAAAAAAAAGAAAATCAACTCTACCTAGAATACTGTTATACTGAATTGTTTCTACTTACATATATTATATACTTATGCCACATAAGTTTGAGTATATATATATCTATCCCAAAGAGATTGTAGGTACTCTATGGGGAGCCCTTCTTTTAGGAGTGAACGGTTCTGCCGCGAAATTGTCAGGTGGCAAATGTATTTAAATAATGAATGATACTCACGTTTTTACTCCAAAAACTTTCATAATAGTCCACTGCTTGGCATTGTCATTCTGACCGATTTTTTAAAGTTTCAGTGACTTTAAATCACTAACCGTATTCTTTATTCGTACTCACATTTTTCTGTGTTAATAAAACAGCGGTAAGCTGTCATTTAAAGGAACATTTATTAGGTTACCTTATAAAATAAAAGGATAAATCATTTTCATTTAATTTCTTCTACAAACCATCAAAGTCGAATTTAAATGACATTTGACGTTGATGGTAGTAAGGAAGGGGATTGATGACAATGTTTGGGAGCACGGCAGTGTTCTCGCCAGGTTCAACAAAGGGAAAATAATGACACATCGTTTTTTTCCTGAGGCTTTGTCCAGCAGTGGACTATAAAAGGCTGTTGATGATGTGAAATAAACCAATAAATCTGGATTTTTAGTAACCAGTAGGAGAATAATATAACGAGGTAGATTACAAAAAGATTATTTAGTTTGTCACTCACTTACTTAATAGTTAAGAAAATTCTAAAATGCCTCTAATTAACACACGAGTTTTAAAGTATACAAGTAAAATTTTAACAAGAACAAAAACCGACCTCAATTTCTCTTGGATGTCATTATCAGATCTTAGTGTCCTCATCATGCTACCGCCGTTGGGATGTCTCCTTTCTATTAAAAAAATAATCATCAAAATCGGTTCATAAACGACGAAGTTATCCGCAAACACACATAAAAATAAATACTACATATACGGTCGAATTGAGAACCTCCTCCTTTTTTGAAGTCGGTTAAAAATACAGTATATAAGCTTATTATACGAGTAGAAAATTAAAACAATAAATTATTATATAATTTGAATAAAATTTAATTTAATTTGAAAAAAATAAAATAAAATCGAGCGTTTTCCATTTTAAGACTCGATTCTATAGAAGCAGATTACGGCAAACCACTGATGTTAAATAATAAATGAGAGTTATGGAATCAGGCGTTACTTTGCGGAAATCCATGACATTAAATGCAATTTTTTTTTTTTTATGTATGGCCCGCCAAAATGACCCTACTCTGCCTGATGGAAAGCATAAGCAGAATCCAAGAGTATTGGTCGCCATACTCACTGCGAATGCAGACAATGCAGTATGGCGACCCACACCATGGCGGCCTAGTGATGCTGCTGCATCTTTTAGTCTAGTCAACAAGTATGGAACTTGTTGACTAGACTATTTGGGCCTCCGGTCTCGCACTCACCAACGAAACACGACAGCACGAACGTGGTCATTTTACGTTGATTTTCTGTGCGAGGGTAGTACCGCCCCGGTCGAGCCGGCCCATTCGTGCTGAAATCAGCGTGGCTCTACTACCTCTAAATGAAATATGAAATATATTTAGCTTTAATTCCGCGAGACAAATATCCAGGTCTGAAAGCAAGGCACAAATCCCACCGTCATGCATATGTACACATACAAAACAAGTGAGAAATAATTAGCATGCAATCCAACCAAACCTATACTCGACACGTGTTTCGCCCCTCCACGGGGTATCCTCAGGAGATGTTGACTCGTCGAGCGTTTGAGCTGCTCAAACACTCGACGAGTCAACATCTCCTGAGGATGCCCCGTGGAGGGGCGAAACACGTGTCCAGGCATCCTCAGGAGATGTTGACTCGTCGAGCGTTTGAGCAGCTCAAACGCTCGACGAGTCAACATCTCCTGAGGATACCACGTGGAGGGGCGAAACACGTGTCGAGTATAGGTTTGGTTGCATGGCATGCTAATTATTTCTCACTTGTTTTGTATGTGTACATATGCATGACGGTGGGATTTGTGCCTTGCTTTCAGACCTGGATATTTGTCTCGCGGAATTAAAGCTAAATATATTTCATAGCATTTAATAAATGAGAGCATAACCGTTAGGTTATGCTCTCATTTATATACCCTACTCCACAATAATTTTAAATTCTATAAATTGTGTCAAAATCAATCTCGTTACAAATGCTATGCGAATTGCGAGACATGGTGCTTTTTAGGGTTCTGTACCAAAGGCAATAACGGAACCCTTATAGATTCGTCATGTCTGTCCGTCCGTATGTCACAGCCACTTTTTTCCAAAACTATAAGACCTATAATGTTGTAACTTGGTAAGTAGATGTATTCTGTGAACCGCATTAAGATTTTCACACAAAAATTGAAAAAAAACAATAAATTTTGGGGTCCCCATACTTAGAACTGAAACTCAAACACTTTTTTTTCATCAAACCCATACGTGTGGGATATCTATAGATAGGTCTTCGAAAATGACATTCCGGTTTCTAATATTTTTTTCTAAACTGAATAGTTTGCGCGAGAGACACTTCCAAAGTGGTAAAATGTGTCCCCCCCCTCTGTAACTTCTAAAATAAGAGCATGATAAATCTAAAAAAAATATATGATGTACATTACCATGCAAACTTTCACCGAAAATTGGTTTGAACGAAATCTAGTAAGTAGTTTTTTTTAATACGTCGTAAATCGTAAACTGCAATTTACCTTTCATTCAATAAATACAAATATAAAAATAAAATAAAAATTATATTATGTGATGGTGAGTGCGAGACCGGAGGCCCAAATAGTCTAGTCAACAAGTTCCATACTTGTTGACTAGACTAAAAGATGTAGCAGCATCACTAGGCCGCCATGGTGTGGGTCGCCATATTGCATTGTCTACATTCGCAGTGAGTATGATGACCGTCACTCTTGGATTCTGCTTATGCTTTCCATCAGGCAGAGTAGAGTCATTTTGTCAGGCCATACATAAAAAAAAAAGAAAATGTTACTTGCTGCTGCGGAACCCTTCATGGGCGAGTCCGACTCGCACTTTTTATTTGTGTTTTAAATTTCTGATCATACATTATTTCCTATCATCAACTGTTATGAGCCATATTCAATCCATTTATTACGTAATGTTCCTTTGTTCCTATTAATATAAATACGTAAAGAACATTCCTTGTACCCCTCTCTTCACAAACACATTGCACTTAAGCATATCAAATTGAGAATACTTAAGAAGTGCAGAACCTAATGTATGCTTCGAAAATATAGGAGTCCATTATATGTTTGTCCTCTCATGTCACAAGTCTTTACAATAACAGTTCAAGTTACGCTAAAAGATTCTTATAAGTTGTGGCAACATATATAAATATACGTGACATTCATGTATATAATATAACATGTAATTCTAATATCTCTAAATTTTACGATTACGTAACTATATTAATACCTATACACATACATTATATCTCTAAAACACACATTAGATACCATGTAGATGTAGTTAATAAACGAGTCTACAGTTATATATTTCTGAATATGTTTGTATGTATGTTTACTTTATTTCAAGAATTATATAAACGCTTCAAGATATTAATTACGTAATGTTACAAATTTACTTACATCGGGAGCGTCTTATCATATAGCCAAAGCTCGAATTCCTTTTGAACATCAACCTGTAGAAATTTACTGGAAAACAAACTCGATGCGACACGTGGATCCCTATTTCCCCACTTTTATTAATGCCCTAAATTCAGCTACAGTCTCCGTAACCGTTGCTTTTGATAAATACTCTACACAATTATATGTGTTAGATCGAAAATATCCACAACCAACAGTTATTGATGCTCCGCTACGATACGGTTGACTAGAATGTCAGTCGCGGCAAACAGAGTTTAATTTATCACACTCTGATTCTTTACTCCTAACCAGTAGTCAAGCTATAATATAGGCACTTCTACACAAGAGAGAGGCTTAAGCATACCTTACAATAAACAGTAGCAAATAAGGCTAACTCTGAAAGTAGATAGTATTCTGGTCACTATCAAAATAAAGTCAAAGGGGCAAAGTTTAATTTCAGTATAAAACACAGAGTTCACAACAAACTACCACCGCCAAAAGGCCATACTATCATCCTGAAAGTTTTAAGCGTACATAAGTTTTGGATATAATCCCCTTGTTAAAAACAAAATTATGAATGAAAGTAAACTAAAATTGCCCGTATTTTTTATCAAAACGAAGTTGATTTTAATTTGTACCTCACTTGTTTCATTAAATGTAAAACGCAATGTTTTTTCACATGATAGGTTATTTACATTTATATGTAAAGTCTGAGGCAACCTATTTTTTTTTCTTCCATAAATACGTAAATATACCGTTTATAATAACTTCTTAACTTACAACGACGGTAGATAGCAATTACGTTCAATGCGTGCTAAGCTTCCATTCAGTGGTGGGTCCAAGAAAAATCCTTACAAAAGTCCCCATGCGTCTCTGGGTTCAAAGAAATAGCTTAACGAAATATTATTATAGTGTTGTTATCCAACTATAGTCTACTCAGTCACTCTAGCCAGTCTATGGTTAATTTCGTTGTTTTATGGTAGTTGGCAAAAGACCAAGCGCAAGTTTATCATGTAAAACTAGATCTAGTTCGGGAGTTTTCAGTCTATAATTTCGGTGACACGTGTTGTCGTGGAAGAGAGCTGAAGATTTAATTTGAAGTGACATAAGGCTTTTTTGTTTACGTTTCCTTGAATTTCTTCAAAATACATTTCGTCACTTATCTTTCGATACTGATTTAAGGCAATGCGAAAATGACATTCTTTTTTAACTGACGGTTTCACCACCAAATATTAGTTGTCAAACAATCATACTTCTGATAGAATGCAATTATTTTTCTAAGGAGTTACAATTAATAATCAATTAAAATTATATTGATTTATAACTCATTTAAAACTTTTAACTGCAAATACGCTGAGGACATCACCTTTTTCACTATTATTATAAAAAATAATTATAAAAATATAACACTAAAACTTATCTTTAATTGAATAAGATGAGTAGTAACATTATTTAATAATGCTTTGAAAACGTATATACAATACAGCCAGAAGCTTTTATTGAAATTGTAAAATTAATTTTACAGTAAGTAACTCGCAGTGCTCGAATAAGTAAATATGTAAAATATGTATTAAAATTATAATCGTAAGAAATGGGTGACTACGAAACCCTATTCTATACGTAGCCTGACACGCACTTGACCGGTTTTTTTTATTGGTAAGCTGTGCTTTAGGGGAAGGTGGGGCAGCTTCTTACACTTTTTATATTTAGTCACATTCAATTCCTTTGGGTATCGATATCCATAATGATTCATATAAAATCAATAGTCTTACTATTTGAGCTTACATCAAAAACATGAAATTTGTGTAAAAAAAATTGTACGGCTTGTTATAACACTTTTAAAAAAAAAGAGAATTGTATGAATGTACCCCCACATGCGGGGCACGTTCATACAAGCTATGGGGCAGATTCATGCATGTGAAAAAATATAAAAGTTGTACAAGAAATATTCATTTATTTATCAAAATTAAAGCAACAAAATACGACGTTCATGAAAACAAAAGCAATAACATATTCTCTTTAACAAAATAATATTTAATCATCATAAAAATAGATTAACATAAGTATCGGTAGTTTTTCTTTGATGTCACCGAGGGAACTAGGTAAAACTAACAGTAATTCTAATCAGTCTCATCACTATGTCAATATCTACGTCCCATTGCTTAGTTCTTATGTAGTAGTACTATCAATAACCAACAATTAAAAAATTATCACAATCAACATTAGGAATCTTAGTAGGAATGTACCCCGTTCACTGTTGTATGAACTTACCCCATCACAAGAAAATAAAATCAAAATATTGCTAGAAAAACGACAACCATATATAGAATTATTTACACATCATTTCACAAATTTGATCCTTTTATCTTTTAGATAAACTAGAACTGAATAATCTAGAGAGCAGCTTTTATTAAAAAAAAAACTTTAAAAGTGGGGTTATTAAATTACTTACGGCTGGTCCAATCAAGTTCCGTGTCATAGTGGTTTGGCCTAGTGGTTTAACGGTCAACACGCCGTTTCCTACTTCGCCAAGTGTCGTGGGTTCAAATCCCACGTAGGACAACACTTTGTGTGATCTACAAATTGTTGTTCTGAGTCTGGGTGTTCTTTGTGTCCGTTTCATGTATGTTTGTAAAGTCCCCCGCGACACAGGATTTATTCTTAGTGCGGGAGTTGTCTTTAAAAAAAAAAAAATATCGACGCGCGTTTCTCACCGACTGCTGTGAAACTACGTCAGCAACCTTACACACGATTAAGCTACGTATACACGCATAAGTCAATCTGTTGAAGTGCACCTAACATCAGATATATCCAATGTATGACGGTGCCCCTTGTATGAATCTAGCCCACTTTCCCGTATGGTACTTTTTGCAGCGTTTGGTCAGCCATTGCATTTTTGCTTTTGGTTGTCGTAAAGAAATCACTATTCGTCACATGTCACAATTCGACCCAATATTCCCTCATTACTGTACCGATTCAACCATGCAACTCAAGTTTCAAGACGCGTTTCTTTCTACTGATCCGTCAAATCATATGGCACTCATTTTTCATATCTTTTTATTTTATCTTATTGATTTGATGCAAATGCCGCAATTTTAATGGTTAAGTAACGTTAAACCATGTCCTAAATCCTTGCTAGTTTGATTTGGATCGGCTTTCACCATCTCCTTCAGTTCAGAGTTATTCACCTGTGTGGGCGGTCTTTTAAGTGGTTTCCAATTTCTGTGAGAAAAAATCAAATCTTACAGTTACAGAACATAGTCGCACAAATTAAAATTGGTTTTGCTTATTATTTATTTAAACTTTTAACCGCAAGCAATTGCACCGCGTGCTTTTCACCATTACTATAAAAAAGTTCAAACATAACATATAACCTTATAACATTCTTTGGTTGAATCAAGTTATAACTATATTCAATATTGATTTGAAAACGTACATACAACGCAGCCAGAGGCTTTTATTGAATTTGAAAATTAATTTTAAAGTAAATAACTCACAGTACGTTCTATCAAGAAAATATAAAGTTATTACTTTAGTTGACACTTTCGACTGTACGCCTTACACTGAGATTTTATTTCATAGGACTCTTTAATTAATTATTTATGTATATTGCAAACACCAATATACTTATAATATTTATTTATTTTCTTTTTTCAATAGTCATATTTTCTAGTATTTTAATTAAATTGTTAGATACTTTAAAATTTATAAATATTATTTGGTAATATTAATAATGACTTCTATTTAGAAATATGATATTAATTTATAGTAACGTTTTATGTTTTTATAACTCTAAAGTCCACAAGCCCACGATTTATTTAGAATATGTTTATAAAGGACCTATCATGAATTATAGCCGTTTTAACTTACTTGGATTAAACAGGACTCCACATATTTTTTTTTTTATTTAATATTGTTTATTTAACACTTTCATTAATATGCAGGATCAAATTTTCTTCTTTTTTAATTTAAAAGTTTTAGTTGACAATAAAAATAACAAATACACTTTTTAAGGTAAATTTAGACTGTTTTCAATCTATCTCTAGTTGAAACTGGTGATAGTTTATTGAAATCGGTTGTAAATCATGCTAAGCCGATAAACGTAACGGTAACGATCTTAAACAGTTTTTGAAGTATGAGCCTCCCGAAGTGACTACTCTGCCTGATGAAAAACATGAGCCGAATCCAAGACTACCAACTGATCACCATACTCATTTCGAAAGCAAACAATGCAACAAGGTGACAAATACAATGGCGGTTTATTGAGATGCTTCTGCATCATTGGTTTTAAGGAATTCTCTTTTATTTTTCACCAAGTTATGTAGACAGGTAGTCTACATAACTTGGAGGTCCTACTAAAGAGAGGAACTTACCATTGGGTTGCCAATAATATGCATTCAACAAAAAATATAATAATAATGTTTACTCTCCCTTACGTTTCAGCCACTTTTCGAACTCCCTAAAGTTATTTTAACGTTTTGTAAAGTTACAATGTCGGTACATAACGTAGGTAGTAGAGCCAAGCTGATTTCAGCACGAACGGGCCGGCTCAACCGGGGTGGTACTAACCTCGCCAGGAGATCAAGGTAAAATGACAGCATTCGTGGTGTCGTGTCTCGTTGCCCAACCATCATTGGGCCGGAGGCCCAACGATGCAATAGTAATAGCCCAATGATGCAATAAATGTATATTTTTCAGAGTAGTAGAGCCACGCTGATTTCAGCACGAACGGGCCGGCTCGACCGGGGCGGTACTACCCTCGCACAGAAAATCAACGTAAAATGACAGCGTTTGTGCTGTCGTGTTTCGTTGGTGAGTGCGAGACCGGAGGCCCAATTAGTCTAGTCAACAAGTTCCATACTTGTTGACTAGACTAAAAGATGCAGCAGCATCACTAGGCCGCCATGGTGCGGGTCGCCATACTGCATTGTCTGTATTCGCAGTGAGTATGGTGACCGCCACTCTTGCTTTCCATCAGGCAGAGTAGAGTCATTTTGGCGGACCATACATAAAAAAAATAATTAAAAAAACAATAGCATCAATAGGCCGCCATTGCATAGGTCACCATGCTCAATGCAGCATTGTTGCATTGTCTGCATTCGCAATGAGTATGGTGACCGCCACTTTTATATTCTGCTTATGCTTTCCATCAAGCAGAGTAGAGTCATTTTGGGAAAGCCTTACATAAAAAAAACACAAAAAGTAAAACACTGCTGCAGCCTTTGTAACAAAAACTATTTGAATAATGTTTTTGCACATTGCATCTGCAAGTACCAGGCTAACATAAATTAATGGTAGTTCTTCTATTCAACTGTACACCACGCTCACAAGTACCGAGAAAATTTCTCGCTAGCGAATCTAATGGAAAAAAGTTTTTGTTAAATCTCTGAACAATTTCCATACTAAGGCTTAGGAATTCGCTAACGTTCTACTGACTACGGAACTTTCAACTACAAACGTTTATGTTTCAGTGTGGCAAAACTTTGCGCCACGAGTGTACTTAGGTACCTATATTATATGTAGCCAGACGTCGCCTAATTCAATTTAGTGCTCTCCATTAAGTTATTAATTTTCTTCATCAACGAGTGCTTTTAAAGAATGTATTTAAGTATATTAAAGTTTTATTGATGGCATTGAATGTTCTGGCTTTGAATGGTTTGACTGCCTCGTTGGTCTCGTGGTTGGCGTGTGCGACTGCTCATCATGAGGTCTCGGGTTGGATTCCCGGGTCGGACCAAATGTTTGTATGATCTACAAATGTTTGTTTCGGAGTTTGGGTGTTTTCTAGATATATTATGTATGTATTAACAAAAAAAAGGATATATCTATTTGTATCAGTTGTCTAGTACCCATAACACAAGCTCTGCTTAGCTTGGGACTAGATAGCGGTCTCCTGTCTCGGTCGCTTGTCTCTGTCGCTGCACGAACCGCTACCTTTAGATGTTTCATCAAGAGAAGGATGCTAATTGACGTAACTATGACAATATAAAAGACTCCTTTTTAAGGAGAGACCTAAGCCCCGCAGTGGACTATTAAAGGCTGTTGATGATGACGATGAATATAAAACGATGGCACTAAACTGCATTTACTCGTAATTTGAACTTAATTTTACAATTTTCTTTAATCTATATCTATACTAATATTATAAACGCGAAAGTTTTTAAGTATGGATAAATGGATGTTTGTTACTCTTTCACGCAAAAACTACTGAACGGATTTGGATGAAACTTTACAGTAATATAGCTTACTAGCCGACCGACGCAACGTCGTTTACGTCTCCTATTGCCCGTAGCGTAATAATTTTCCCCTGTTTTTGTAACATTCTTCATTGATCTAGTTACAAAACATGTGTGAAATGAAGAACCGCTCGACCGATTTTGTGCAAACTTCACATAAACCATCTACTAAATAGTCCGAACAACGCCTAAACATTTGGTTTGGATAGGTGAGCCCGTCCTTGAGTTATACAATTGCAACAAAAAGTGGCATTGATTTTTATATATATATATTGATACATTAGAATAACACATAGGCTACTATTAACCGCGATAACCGACATATACGCGGGCAGAGCCGCGGGCAACCACTATTTTATTATAAACTATTTGATAGTTCCTTTCAACATTCAGTTGTTTCAAGTATTCACATAATTCTAGTAGTCACCCTAGGCTAGTGGTCGGGCGTCGGGCGGCACCGGGCGTCGGGGGAGGGCCTACGCTGCCCTCCACCGGCCCCCCTAACTGGGTCCAGGGGTGGCGGACTTGGGGATGTCCGTCGCCCCCCAACTGGACCCGAGGTGGCGGCGCGTAGTGTTCCCGCGCGCCCCTCTTGAAGTCGCGAGGGAAACTCTCCCTCGCTGACGAGATGTGGCCCGCAGCGGCGGGCCGGCACCAGTCGGGGATCGCGGTTGTCTCTTATGTTCCCGTGATCCCCGGCGTAGGTGTGAGATGGAACACCGGGGGGTTTTAGTCAGTAGGAGTCTGACAGACCCCTTCGCCCCTTTCCCCAGGGCGGAGGACATCCATGAGGATTTCCCCCCGTCAAAAAAAAAAAAAAAAGGCTAGTGGTCGAAATTCAACCAAAATTCATTTATTAATAATATATAAAAATAATAATACTATAATATAGATACTGTGTGTAGGTATCCATATTATTTATAATAATAAAGTATAATGTACCTTAGTAAAAAGCATTTCAGACACAGCCCAAGTTTTCGACACAAAAGACACACGTGAAAACATACTTACAAAAGTTACAAGTGTACATAACTCGTGTAGAAGTTTATAAAGACGTTTCGTAATAAGGTTCAAAGAGGACAATCCAGCAAAGTTTCAAGTGACTGCCCCAACTTATATTGAGTCAACTGCTGTCACTGTTTTTTTAGAAATTGAACGTCATTATAATGGCAACATTTTTGATTGTCATTTTTCTTGTTTGACGTTTTGAAGTGACAAGTGAGTACTAATGAGACGCTTTGAAAAACGGTCGAACAAGTTGTCGTTTGGGTGCCGTCCAATAAGAAATTTAGCTGATTGTCCATCCAACTCGGTGTTTCGTTGGTTTTACCGTTATGATTGGTCTGGTTTGGACACGCGAGTTTAGTAGTCCCGTCAGATAGGCGCGATCCGCGCCAGTTAAAACGGGTGTATTATAATTACGATACTTGGGAGCCACAGCCACTTAGTAGTTTGAATGTGTGACGACGCAGAGCGAAGACTACCAAGGGATCCCTTGGGACGCCGATATCAAGAAATCCACACATCTCCAGTAAATGTTTGATATTACATTAGCTTAAAATAAGAACAGGGTGAAACGCCCTGGTTTAATGCTCTCGCCAGTGAACTAGCTTAGCGATTGAATGCCTGTACAATGGGCCCTATAGGCATTGCAAACTTCACACGGTGAACGCTGCACTGGCGAAAGGATTGAACATTTTGGTAGCAGAAGCGTGGTTAAGACCTCTGAGCTGTGAGCACTCCGTAGTGCTTCAGAAGGAAATACCTCGTTGTAAGGTAGGTCACTATACTGTTCCAGTGTCCACATATCTTTGATTCCACTGAAATAGTTATTTAAATAGTATTTAAAACAATTTATTAGCATAATGATTAAATGTAGGTAGGTGACACATTTAATTATTGGTTAAATTGTAAACTTAATATTAATTGTTTAGGACAGTTGGTCCAATATATTATATATGCGAAGCATTCAACAATTTCTTTTATAGCGTATTTGGAGTTCAATCCTCTCAGGATAATTCTGAGAACAGCTCTAACACTGGCGACGGCGACATATGTTCCGATATCATATGTAAATTGAGAGTGAGTGCCAGCACTGTAGAAAAAGCAATTGATGCTCTAAATACTGACAAGGGTCCTGGATGCGATGGCATCTCCCCAATATTCTGGAAAGGCTGTGCCAGATCCTTAGCGGCTCCTATTTCAACTATTTATAATCGTTCGTTGGAGGAAGGAGTCTTCCCGGATATATGGAAAAAGGCTCATATTGTTCCTATACATAAAAAAGGTTCACGGGTTAAGATAGAAAATTACAGAGGCATCTCTATACTCAACACCTTGGGTAAAGTTTTCGAAAAACTCGTATATAATGCCATATACCCTCAGATACTGGCTGGAATTCCAAGCTCACAGCATGGATTTTTAAAAAAACGTTCCACCGTCACAAATTTAGCTTGTTTTTCTAATTATGTCTTTAAAAATGTGGACGGTGGGGGGCAGGTTGACGTGGTATATACAGATTTCGAAAAAGCATTCGACCGGGTGGATCACGTCATCCTGCTTAACAAATTATTCAGACTCGGTATACGTGGTGATCTTTTGAGGTGGATTAAGTCTTACCTAGCCAAAAGGTCACAAGCAGTAGTGATGGGAGGGTACCGTTCCAGTTTTTGTGAAATCCCCAGTGGTGTCCCACAAGGTTCACATTTGGGACCGTTATTGTATAACGCGTATTTATACGACATCAATGATGCCATCAGAAACTCTCAATACTTAATGTATGCTGATGACAAAAAAATATTTTTAAAGATTGGGTGCCTTACTGATTGCTTGGCACTTCAATCTGACCTAAACTATCTGTTTGATTATTACGGTAAGAACAACATTTCTGTAAATATTAATAAATGCCAATGTGTCACTTACAGTCGTAAAAAACAACCATTACACTATTTTTACAATTTTAACGGCGCTCCGATTAAAAGAGTCACTGCTGTACGTGATCTCGGGGTGTCATTCGACAGTACACTATCGTTTTCTGAGCATATTGACACTATTTGCTCTAAAGCATATAAAAACCTTGGGTTTGTTCTAAGATCTTGTCAACATTTTAAAACAATTGAATCGCTGAAGTCTGTTTATTTTGCTTACGTGCGTAGCACACTCGAGTATAGTTGCCCTATTTGGTCCCCTTATTATCTAATTTATTTGAATCAAATAGAACATATACAAGAAAAACTGGTAGATCACTTTAATTATCGTCTCTGTAAACCAGTCATGACTTACCGTCAAAGTTGTAAAGAACATGGCTTGTTGACTCTTGAGGACAGACGTGTGGTCCTGGACATGTGTTTATTGTATGATGTCATAAATGGAAATATCGATAGTGCCGAATTGGTTTCGCAAATAGTTTTTAATACCCCATCCCGTCGCACCCGACATACGCCCATGCTTCATGTACCCCGTCATGCAACTAACTATGCCAAGAACTGTGTATTTGCCCGTATTTCGCGTACATATAATGTTTTTTTCCATGAGGTAGATATCTTCTCATGTTCCAAACAATTGTTTAAATTTAAAATCACTGACGCTTTGAGTGGACAGTGTAAATGATTACGTTTATGATATGTAATTTGAATATATTTAGACAAATGTCATATTTCATGTTCTCGTTCGCATGCTGGATACATAGTTTTAGTTAACCGAGGAAAACCTGTTATTGGCCACACTTTCTGTGTATGTTATTATGTTAAAATATTGTATCGCTGTTGGTTTTTCAATAAATAAATAAATAAATAAATTAATCCAATACAATTAGATTTTGCTAGCCCACAGACATTATTACTAGAATAATATTGTTATATTATTCTATGCTTTGGATGCACCGGCTGGAGGTAATGATGGAAACGCTTACAAAGGCCGAGGCCCTTGAGAAGGAGAAGGTCAGCGATCAGATAAGGTCCGCGATGCAGGCTGATGTTGACCAGTGCCTCTCAATTGCTGATGATATTCAGCAGCGCGTAGCAGAAATAAAGCGCCAGCGCGGAACTGGCCGCAATGAAGAAGCTGTGGAAGGCCCACACTCTCGCGGGGTTGTATCAAAACTGCCTCAGATACAACTACCCAGTTTTGATGGAGAGCTCGGTAAGTGGGTCAGCTTCATCAATTTATTTGATAGTTTGGTCCACTTGAGGGAAGATTTGCCTAAAGCCGATAAGATGGCACAACTAAGAGAGCCTAGGGAACTGGTAGCCCATTTGACGGTGACAGAGGACAATTATGAGATTGCCCGTCAGATGTTGGTAAGGCGCTACCACAACAAAAGGAGGCTGGTTGATGCGCAGCTCAAGAGGCTGTTTAGCATGCCTTCAGTGACTCGGGTCTCTGCCATACAGGCAGAAGTGTTGAACCCGTTATTAAATGTCACTAGGGCATTAGGAAATTTGGGCTTGCCGGTTGAAGAATGGTCTTATATGTTAGTATACATAGTACTGTCCCGGCTGCCAGTCGATGTGCAGACCAGATTTGAGCAGCATCACGGTCAGAGTGTAGACAACTTGCCCACCTCTTCTCAACTCATAGAGTTTTTGGAGGAAGAGTGTCGGAGGGCAGAGAACATGGGTACGTTCTCGAAGCCCGCTGCGGAACCACAGAAGGCTACTCGGAGCCCTGTGAGGAGGGGACTTCCGCAGAGAGGGCCAAGGAAGTTGTATGGGCACATGGGTGCCTCAACACCTGAACGGGATGCCTGCCTATATTGTAAACAGGATGGCCATGGTGTGGCCGCCTGCCTTCGATTTAGGGACCAGAGAGTCCAAGGGCGACGCCAGATCACCAAGCAGCGTGGCTGGTGTTTTTTGTGTCTGGGTCCCCATTTAGTAAGGGATTGCGCTCGGTCCGCAGTGTGTACATTATGTGGAGGCCACCATCATGAGTGGCTCTGCCTGGATAGGCCCGGCCAACATCATGCAGATGGACAGGGCAGGACTCAGGGACAGATGGGGTCAAGTACACAGGGCCGGACTTGGAACCTGGGTCCACGGGACCAGGGCCCCCATAGGGAAGATGTTGGGGCCGATGTTCAGGCCAACATCGCGGGTGGTTCACCGATCTATTGGGAGGCCAGTGGCTCAGCTGGAGCTGGCACGGGCGGGTGTGCGGATGCACCCTCGAGTACGGAGCGGTTAGTTAGAACGCCGCCTCGGGTGTCATCACGCTCGCCGAAGACGACTACTCTTCATCGATTTTCGCCGCCCATCATGGACCGCCCTCGGTTGGATCACCGCACCCCCCCTATCCATGGACGGCGTCAAGTAGAGCGCCGCGACTGGAGGGGCACTTACGAGGGACCATGGGATCCCTACCACACTGATATGCCCGGTTGCTCGGACTATAATGCGTGGGGCCCCGGGGGCCCCCGCTAGGAAATTGCAGCCCAATCAAATTTTGGTCCCCAACCGGAGGCTATAGTCTTGCCCACTGCCTCCGTGTGTGTTTGGGGTTTGAATGGCAAGTCAACACACGTTCGCGCCCTATTGGATTCAGGTGCCCAGGGCTGTATTATGTCGAACGAATTGGCGATTTGGTTGGGCTTTAAACTTACTAAGTATAATAGGAACATTCGAGGCGTGGGGAATGTCGCGGTAACGAACATCGTCGGGCAAACGACGTAGAACGTATCTCCTCACGTTTTGACACGATGCGTAGGACATCCGCCCCGGTACTAGTGATGACTGATGTGATGGTACGACACCCTCAGGTGAGGTTGAATTCGGCTGTTCGACTCCTGACATCAGATCTGAAACTGGCGGATCCCGATTTCGACACCCCAGGTACGGTTGACGTGCTACTGGGAGTAGACGTTCTGGGTAAGTTTTTGCTGTCGGATCGGCGAGTCTTGCAGCATGATCGACTCATGGCTGTGGAGACTAAGTTTGGCTATGCGATAATGGGACCGGTATTACCCATGGTTAGACCTATTGAGTCGGATGGTATACTCGTAGGTTCAGCATTATCCGAGATGATGCAAAGGTTTTGGAAGGTCGAGGAGCCCCCCACCGCGCGTCGAGTAGACCCAGACGAAGAAGAGTGCGATTTGTTTTACCAGAATAATACTGGTCGCCTTCGTTCTGGTCGGTTTGTAACTCGGCTCCCCTTCAGGGCAAATAGGCCACCGTTGGGTGAATCTCGGAAGACAGCCGAGACTCGATTATTGTCGATGGAGCGTCGTATGGCTCGGGATGCTGTATTTAAGACCAGTGTAAGTCCAAAACGTGGACTTCATGGGGGAGTATGAATCTTTGGGACACATGTCTGTGTCACGTGTGGACTGAAGATCCGAGGATCATTGCTTCCTTCCACATCATGCTGTCTTAAAGACCCCTACTGGAAAAAATTGAGTAGTGTTTGATGGGTCTGCTCCAACTTCGAACGGTATGTCCCTGAACCAATGTTTGCATTCAGGACCGAAGTTGAATCGGGACGTGTCGGATATCCTCACTAGCTTTCGGAAGCACCAGGTGGTTTTTGTTGCTGACATAAGGATGATGTTCAGACAAACGGTGATTCATCCGGAAGACAGGAGGTATCAGCTGATACTATGGCGTGAGTCGCCCCACGAACCGATAAGGGTTTACGAGTTGAACACAAACACGTACGGTTTGCGTTCTAGTCCCTTCCTCGCGATTCGTACACTGCGGGAGTTAGCGCTACGGGACCGCTTAAACCACCCTAGGGCTGCTGCTATCCTGGAGCAGGATCTGTATGTAGATGATGTCTGCTCAAACCAAATTGTTCAATTCTTTCGCCAATGTAGCGTTCACCGTGTGAAGTTTGCAATGTCTATAAGGCCCATGTTATAGGCATTCAATCGCTAAGCTAATTCACTGGCGAGAGCATTAAACCAGAGCGTTTCATCCTGTTCTTATTCTAAGCTAATGTAATATCAAGCACTTACTGGAGATGTGTGGATTCCTTGATATCGGCGTCCCAAGGGATACCATAGTAGTCTTCGCTCTGCGTCGTCACACATTCATACTCCTAAGTGGCTTACAGGCTCCCACGTATCGTAATGGTTTACGAGTTGAACACAAACACGTACGGTTTGCGTTCTAGTCCCTTCCTCGCGATTCGTACACTGCGGGAGTTAGCGGTACGGGACCGCTTAAACTACCCTAGGGCTGCTGCTATCCTGGAGCAGGATCTGTATGTAGATGATGTCTGCTCAGGGGCAGCCAGTGTCGAGGAAGTGCTTGCTCGCCGGGACGAGCTCATCCAGCTTTTAAAGCGTGGAGGCTACGAGTTGCGGAAATGGATGTCCAATTCTCCTGAGTTGGTGGAGGGGTTGCCGGATGAGTTCCAACAGGATCCGCACGTCTTTGAAAATCCTGACAACCCTAATCTGTTGTCAGTGCTCGGCATACAATATCGGCCAGTCCAGGATGTGTTCACCTATCGAGTGGTTTTGGATATCCCGAAGACCTGGACGAAGAGAACTGTGCTATCGACGATTACGAGAACGTTCGACCCGAACGGTTGGATCGCTCCAGTCACATTTTTGTTCAAATGTTTCATGCAGCGGTTATGGACGGCGCAGCTAGGCTGGGATACCCACCTCTCAGAGGAGTTGTTGAGGGATTGGACAAGGATTTTCTCCTCACTCACGGAGATTAATAACGTCTCACTGCCACGGAAATTGTTCCCTGCTGTTGATTTCAGGGCTACCCTTCATGGGTTTTGTGATGCCTCTGAACAGGGATACGCGGCAGCGGTTTATTTGCGAACGGTCACTTCCGCTGGGGATGTTAACGTTCGACTGGTTCTGGCTAAAAGTAAGGAGGCTCCCATACGGACAAGATTGACGATTCCGAAGCTGGAACTGTCCGGGGCAGCTCTTTTAACCAGACTCCTGAACCACGCGGTATCGGAGTTCTGCGGTTCATTGGAGTTGGAGAACACGGTGTATGCATGGACTGACAGTCAGATAGTGTTGTGCTGGCTGGCTTCAGTTCATAATCTGGAGATTTTTGTAGCAAACCGTGTCTCCCAAATACAGGCATCAGAAGTCTCGTTGACTTGGAGACATGTGCCAGGAGAATTGAACCCGTCGGATTGTGCATCCAGGGGATGCCGGGCTCCTGAGTTAGTTAACCATCAGTTATGGTGGGGCCCTCCTTGGCTGGCAAGGAAGGAATCCGATTGGACCCTTAACAACGCGAAGTTGTCTATAGACTGTGGTCTAATAGCAGCCGTGTATGTGACCCAGGAGGTCCAGGAGACTGACGCGAGTTTCTTGATTGACCGGTATAGCTCTCTTGATAAATTGATCAATGTCAATTGTTGGATAAGAAGATTCGTTCGGAATTGTCGCACTTCCCGCGAACAGCGAACGCTGAGCCCAATTCTGCCACCGGCAGAGCGAAATGAGTCGCTTCTGAATTTGATCCGGTTGGTCCGGCGAATCCGCCGTATTCGGCTCGTCACCCCCTACTGCTCCCCAAGGGAGGGCAGTTGGTTGAGTTGTTGGTGACTGATCGGCATGTTAAAAACGCTCATGCAGGTTGTAACGCCTTGTTGGCTACACTCCAGAGGGAGTTTTGGATTTTGTCTGGGCGTCGTACCATACGGAACATCGTGTTTCGGTTCATGCCTTGTTATCGGAACAAGGGATCTGCCCCCCGATCGGGTGAATGAGGCTAGGCCATGGGCTGATGTTGGTACAGACTTTGCGGGCCCATTTTTGGTAAAAAGCTCGCGACTGCGGAACGCGAAACAGTACAAGGCGTACCTTTGTGTGTTCGTCTGTTTATCCAACAAGGCGGTGCATCTCGAGCTCGTTGCTGACCTCATCATAATGGAACCAACTTCGTAGGTGCAGAACGATACTAGCGAGATGTAGTGAAGTTTTTAAATGAAAACAAAGTGGATATTGGAACAGCCCTCTCCCGTCGGGGTATACAATGGACCTTCAGTCCACCAGGTTGCCCCCACTGGGGCGGGATTTTTGAAGCCGTAGTTAAGTCAGCTAAGACGCATTTAGGGCGTATTGTAGGTCAGACCGCGCTGACATTTAAGGAACTCGCGACGTTGTTTTGTAAGATCGAAGCCGTTCTCAACTCGCGACCGTTGTGTCCGCTCAGCTCGGATCCAAATGACCTGGAGGCGTTGACTCCAGGCCATTTCTTAATTGGTCAGCCACTTAACGCGCTGCCCGAACACCCGTACGAAGGGGTCAATTGTTTCGGTTGTCTCGGTATCAGATGTTGCAGCAGTTTTCACAGAATTTTTGGAAACGATGATCTCCCGTGTAGTCCCGTGTAGTCCCGTCAAATAGGCGCGATCCGCGACAGTTAAAACGAGTGTATTATAATTACGATACTTGGAAGCCACAGCCACTTAGGAGTATGAATGTGTGACGACGCAGAGCGAAGACTACCAAGGGATGCCTTGGGACGCCGATATCAAGGAATCCACACATCTCCAGTAAGTGCTTGATATTACATTAGCTTAGAATAAGAACAGGGTGAAACACCCTGGTTTAATGCTCTCGCCAGTGAACTAGCTTAGCGATTGAATGCCTGTACAATGGGCCCTATAGGAATTGCAAACTTCACAGGGTGAACGATGCACTGGCGAAAGGATTGAACAGTTTTAAAAGAACTGACGAAATATTTACCTTTCTTCCTTGTTACATCTCCGCCCGCGTATATGTCAAAATATCGCGGCACTCAGTTTTCGGTTTAATATACCTACTGCCTATGATACTCACAAATTATGTGGCTTTCTTTTGGCAAAATAATTTTCAAAATCAGTTCAGTAGATCCAGAGGTTGCCTCTAGGCCCGTGGGAGAGCCACGCTTCGGCAAGAATGGGCCGGCGGGACCGGAGTGATACCAGGGTCTCATAAAAAACCAGTGTGAAACAGCGCTTGCGCTGTGTTTCGCCGAGTGAGTGAGGATACCGGAGGCCCATATCCCAACCCCTCCCCCCTCTCCATCCCCCAAAAGCCAGCAACGCACTTGTGACACCTCTGGTGTTGCGGGTGTCTATAGGCGGCGGTAATCGCTTACCATCAGGTGATAAGTCTGCTCGTTTGCCCCCTATACCATAAAATAATAGTAAAGATCTATAACGTGCGCAGATGTGCAGACATTCTAACGTTTAAACTTTCGCTTTTCATCATGTCACTTCGGTAATGATCGGGTTAATTTTAATTTATCATCATCATCAGGCTTTCAAAGCCACAGCGGGACATAGGCCTCTCCTTCGAAAGAAAGTTTATTTGCCAAGTAATAACTATTATGCGCATAGCATGATTTTGTATGTTGTGGCTCCCAATTCGCATTCGACCGAATGCTCATATTCTTTCCATACTTTATGGTATTCTATTTCCTCCGTGCCCTCCACCAATTTAAAGGATCGCTTTCCTCAGTGACACACTCTCAAGGTCCCTGAGGTCATCCGAATCCCTGGAACTAGCAGTACCAACTCATTGCACCAGGTTCTATGATAAGTCGTTTACTGTACAAGCTGTCCGACTATGGAATGCTTTGCCATTGGCTATAAAGCGTGCCAAATCTCTGCCTGTATTTAGGAAATGGTCAAAGAACACTACTTATCTTCTTAATATATAAAGTGCTTAAAAATATTTTATGATTTTATTCATATTATGCATTACTTTGTGGGGGAACGGGTATGATGTTCCTCCAACACAAAGGGAAGATCCTCCGACCAGGCGAGGTTATCATGCCTGGCGGGCCAACTGCCCAACGGTTGATGTTGGGATGTTGTATATATAATAATCGGCGTGAGAACTTTTTACTGCGTTCAGTTTGCGTGCGATTCAGGATTGGTAGTTTCTTAGTTTCCTTCGTTACTCCGTAGTTCGATGTACCTTCGGTAGATGGCGCTGTCATGTGTTTTCTTGTTGCACTGTATGTGGAAGTCGCCACATCACTCCCCTCCAAGACCGGAGGTCGATACATTGTTGAGTCAGCAGTCTGTGCTCTGTTGTGGAGCTTGCCAGTGCCAGGAGTGAGTTGTTCCAGTGATTCGGAACTGCGTGCCGCAAGTTCCAGTGAGTCGGAACTGAATGCCGCTAGTCCCAGTGAGTCGGGACTGAAGTCCGCCGATCCCAGTGAGTCGGGAAGGCGGTGCGCGGTGCTGCGGTGAGGTCCCCAGTGAGTCGGTGTGGTTGCTGCGTAGTGGCTGGCTGCTGCTTAGACGGGAGAGAGATGCTCTGCTTACATGGACCATAGGTGCAGTGTGCTGTGCCTAGACGCTGATGAGTACGTAAGGGTAACTAGGCTGGAGCGGTCGCTTCCTGCGTGTGGTTTATACCTGTTTGAGGCCGAGGTTGCTGGCTGGCTGTGAGACTTGCTGAGGGAGTGAACATGATGGTGGCCTAGTAATGCTGCTGCTGTGAATCTGCTCCTTCGAAGGCTGCTTCCAATCACGTCGGGTCACCAATATGTAGGTGAACGTCCACAGAAATTAAAGTCTTTAAAAAGTCAACGGTTTTTATGGTTTTATGTTTTCTACAACTTCATATTTATTCATTTGTTTGTATTTGTGTTTCAAAATCTTTTTTTTTATAATTTGTTTTTATTTACTTTCATCTGAATGAAGTTAATCCCTTTCTTTATGTGTTTTTGAATACCAAAGCTACCCATGAATTTGTCTTGCTACATTCTACACACATCAAAAGTGTCTAGGGATCAACATATGTGTCTAGGGATCAACATATATTTTTGCAATAACTTTTCTCCTGATTGATATTAATTAAAATTTTCTTTAAGGATTCATCAAATAAAGTGTTTTCGTTTGTCACAGTAACGATAAACCAAGTCACCTTTGCATTAATAAAGAAATTTGCCATTTTCCTAATAAAAGGATTTTTGACATTTGAACCACTAACATTAAAGTTCGAAAAAAAGACTGAAATAACAGTTTTCTTTAAAATTTTATTAGGTAACTTAAACAATTAATAATCCGTGTTTCTACCGCGAACACTAACACAAGAACATCGGTTTGGCATACTCAAAATGAGTTCATCCAAATCACGCTGTGGAATGGCCGCCCATGTTCGTTGCAACGACAAAAAAAGGTCTTCTTGCGACTGGATACCCTCCATATTCGGCAGGGATCTTCTCTGTAGCATATCCCATGCATGCTCAATCGGGTTCAAGTCTGGCGACTGAGCAGGCCAGGGCCAAAGCCACATCTCAATCTCAAGAAATCGGCATAAAAATGCTTGATCCCTAGACACTTTTGATGTGTGTATTTGTCCATCCAAAGGTTGCCTGTAAGAACTTGCTTTTTCGCGATAAGTCCGCCAAATGTCCATGGTTGTTAAATTGATATACTCCTAAATGTAAATAAAGTTAATTCTATTCTATTCTATGATTAATCAACCTTAAAATTGTTTAAAGAGCTTTTATTATGAGATATTTTAGATCAATTTAATACGAATTAACGTAGAAAAAATATAGAAATAAACAGCTGATAATACATAGGTTTATGAGATAATAATACACTTTTCTAATTCCACGAAAACGCCACATTTTTGGGCTAAAAAATAGCCTGTGTTAATCTAGGGGGTGTTAATAGGATAAAATTGAAAAGAATTTGACTGCGTTACTAATAATAACTGACTGATAACTTTAAATAAAGAACTGAAAAGAAAAAGAATCCAGTCCAAAAATGTAGAAATCAATTTAATTAGGTACTACAACATTAAAATAATTTCATTTCTAATAATACACACAAAATTAAACAAATTATAAATTCTAAAACGAAACATATTCATCATCATCAGCCTATCGCGATCCACTGCTGGACATAGGCATCCCCAATTGCACACCACTTAGTTCGATCCTTGGCTTCTCGCATCCAGCTGCAAACCATTCAGCTCGAAAGCCTCGTACTACATTAATTTGATCTCAAATATTATTTAAATATATTGTCTTTAAACACACGCACACAGATAAAGTATATTAGAACATACATTTACCATGTGTCCCAAAATTCAACGATAAGCGGGCGCCAAAAGGTAGACCTGCTCATGAGTACATAAGGAAAAATAATAAAAAAAATACACCTAGTTTTTTTTTTAGTTACAAGAAAAATTTAGAATTTCTTTGAAAATTTACACCCTTCATTTTTTTTTATTTATTTATTACGTAGTGGTCTCCATACTTTTTTTTTACAAGACCATGAGTCAAAGTACACTAAGAGTAAAAATATTTCAAAATTGTAGGGAAAAAAATTATTTTGAACGTTTTTTGTGTAAAAACTGCGGGCAATTTGGTGTTTTTAAGAGTTGTCGTGAATAGTAGCAATATCATGAAAGGTATAAATTTTCAAAGAAGTTCTAAATTTTTCTTGTAACTAAAAAAAAACTAGGTATATATATTTTTTTTTTCCTTATGTACTCATTAGCAGGTCTACCTTTAGGCGCCCGCTTATCGTTGAATTTTGGGACACCCTGTATATCTATTATATATTGTGTATATATAACGCTCATGTTTACATAAGCTTAGTAACTAATCCTTTATTAATACGACAAAAACAAGCTGACCCATCCGGCTGAACGACAACCCTAAACAATTATGTTTGCTCCAAACAATATTGTACGACATACCATTGTTTGTACAACGAACATAATAATTGATTATCTCAACAGCCTCATTTGCACATGTTTTGGGCAAAACATTCGATTTATAGGACAAAGCATTTTGGAAGCTTTGCTTGACAAACTCATCGCAGTTTACACTCCCTAGCCAAAACAAAACTTTTTATTGAAAAAGTACCGCTTCTTTATCTTACTTTGCCTAGGCAATTTAATATTTGAATACGGATCAATGCATAAGGTATAGCGGATGACCATTTCATTTCTATTGCAAATATACGTAAAAAATAAAACCCAATTGAAAACCTATTTTTTTGTTCATTGGGTTAAAATACAACATTAAATGTTTCCAAGAACAATTAAAGGTACTACTTTTAGATAGCAATCTGTGTTTGTTAAATATCCTACCTTAATATCCTTCATCTCTAATCTCTATTACTCAATAATACGCTGGAAAGTCCATAGCATTTCACAAATGCAATCGAAACGTCTAGAGAGTGCACTGTTTTTAAAACCAAATTATATAAATTCTTCATTCCAAGTTATAGAATGAAAATTCCAACATTCCATTATAAATCCAGATCTACAAAAAAAGAATTTCATTAACATTATACAGAGTTCTCGGTGCGCTAATCCCACTCTAGATCCTACTGTTACCAACAAAACCTACCTGTAAATGAGATACCTCTATTTGTAGCGAAATGTAAATTATATGATCCCTCCTCGTTATTTTTAGAGAGCGGGATTATTAAACAGATACGAAGGTAAAATAACTTGTAAACTTTACTAACTTTCTACGTATTTTTCTCTAAAGAAATCTGGGGGCACGGTCGTGCCCCAGCCAAGACGAGCCAAGCGAAGCGCAAGGGCACTACCTACCTTTTCTCGAAGTGTTTCGTCGTTTTTTTGAACCCTCATAACTTTGGTTCCCGATATACCAGATTGTTCAAATTCTCAGGATATGATGTTATCAATAGACTAATGAAACATACAAAGTTTCAATTGCATAGCTCTGATACTTTAGATTTTATTGATACCTATAAAACACCAATTTCGTCACTGACACACTGATGATCATCAAAACTGTTAGGGTACTTCCTGAAGTGCCCGAAAGCTGAAATTTGGTATGTAAACTAAGTTTAGTATATAAACAACAAAAAAAATCATAAATCTATTACTTTCGCCCCCCAACCCCCAAATTTGGGGGGTGGAAGTTTGTATGAGACTTTCACAAATGTTTATGCTAGAGGTTTTATTTTTGGTACACGGACTTTTTCGAAAGAAGAAAGAACATGTACAAGAAATGCAGCTCAAAAAAAGAAAAAAAACTGCCTTAAGCAACTTGCAAAAAGAAATGAAATCCCACCAAAAACATTTTCATGTAAAATGTTGCCAAGACGACTGCATATGGCTTACCCTGTGAAAAAGATATCAGATCTCATGTACAGCCAAGGTTCTGAATCTACACGCCCTAACTCTACCAACCGTAACTTCATAAACTCTACATCTCAGTAAAAATGTATGGCTTGGCTGTTTCGTCACTTCAGAAACGAAATATTCGTAGAACACATTACTTCAGAAACTAAATATTTGCAAACACGAAACGCGTTCGTTTCCCTTTCGTGACGGTATGGTAGCGAAACGGCGAAGT
The DNA here is from genome assembly GCA_949125395.1 of Diaphora mendica. Classification (NCBI taxonomy): domain Eukaryota; kingdom Metazoa; phylum Arthropoda; class Insecta; order Lepidoptera; family Erebidae; genus Diaphora; species Diaphora mendica. Next base: position 25,027,980 of record OX421320.1, read on the forward strand.
CATACATTTTTACTGAGATGTAGAGTTTATGAAGTTAGGGTTGGTAGAGTTAGGGCGTGTAGATTCAGAATCTTGGCTGTACATGAGATCTGATATCTTTTTCACAGGGTAAGCCATATGCAGTCGTCTTGGCAACATTTTACATGAAAATGTTTTTGGTGGGATCTTTATTTCTACGTTTAAATGAAAATATTAAGCTTGTTTGTGTACGCTTTAAAAAACTCGAAAAGCTTTGCACTGTATGATCTTGAATTTTGGCACGACATGATGACAACCCGCTTATTTTTACAAGCTTTTTATTAACTTGCAATGTATGTATGTATGTATGCTTGTATGTTCGGGTGGAATCTTGCAACTCAATTTTGAAGCAGATATCTTCAACTGATTTTGCTGAAATTTTGCAAGCATATGTATACAGCGTGACAATACAATATTATAATGGAGCTACATGAAGCTGATCTGATAATAGAGCTGGTAGGTGGCCATAGGAACTCTGTAAAGAAACGTAGCAACATCATTGTGTTTGGACTCGTTTTATTCGTCTCGAGGCATTCCAGTAAAGGATTGTTTTTAAAAAGCTTTTTAATTTAATTTATTTATCTATTACTAGCAAATTCGTCTGCATCGCCCAAAAGATGCTCGACTCCTATTGGTCTTAATCTGGTGTTTTTACCCTATACCTTTCCTCAATAAATAGGTTAACTAACACTTAAAGAATTAGTGAAATTGGTTCAGCCGTTCACGCATGATGCCGTGACCAAGGTAGTAGAGCCACGCTCATTTCAGCACGAACGGGCCGGCTCAACCGGGGCGGTACTACCCTCACACAGAAGATCAAGTTAAAATGACAGCAGCAGTGCAGTCGTGTTTTGTTGGTGAATGCGAGACCGGAGGCCCAACGATGCAGAAGCATCACAAGGCCGCCATGGTGTGGGTCACCATGATGCATTTTGTGCATTCGCAATGAGTATGGTGACCACCACTCTTGTATTCTGCTTATGCTTTCCATCAGGTAGAGTCACTTTGGCAAGGCCTTACAGAAAAAAAATGGAGATTCAGTTTTGTGTGCTTAGATTTGCGTACGGTTTGTTCTTAATTTTGTACTACAATCACAATGTTCAACAGCTAACTGAGCAGGGTGCACATAGTTTCATCATCAGCCTATTTCAGTCCACTGTTGAACATATGCCTCTCCTATTGAGATCGGAAAACTCATGGTGTAAGAAACCCACAGGCTTTTCGGAGTGACATATTGCGCATGTTGGCTAGCAGGAGCTGGATTCGTTTTTGCAATCGCCAAATCGATCAAAATGGTAAGCAATGGGTCAGATACTTTACTCTAGTTTAAAAATACATTATTTGTAGACTTCTGTCCTTTTTCTAATTTTATTCGTCGTGCGTAATGCTGGGCATTATTCACGATACCGGGACGCGCATTCCATTTTTCTTCTTCATCTTTCGATGAAATGGCAACCAGCTGGATCAGCTATTTCTGCCAATATCAAGTATTTATAGTCTAGTCAACAAGTGCTTTTTTGGTCAACTTTTTTCAGCAGTCTCCAAAAATTGTGATTGAGGTGTCATTCGATCCGGAATGGCATCTAGATGATTTTTGAAAAAAATGAAGTTTGCAAAGAAAAATTGCAAAAGTTATTAACAATTAACTAAAAACACAATAAGGGGTTTGGTATTTTACAAATTCCTCAAAAACTTATTAAGATTTTTAAAATTTGATAAAAGATTCAAAAAGAAGAGGAAATTTCCAAAAAAAATTTGACTCCCGGAATTGTATGACCAATATTTATTATATTACCAGAGGGTTGAAAATACGACCGAAAACGGGTATTCCGGTTTGCGCAAGCCACGGCTCCTTCGTACCTTAAATGAATAAATATTATTTAAACTTATTAAATATGAAAATAAAAAATTGAAAAAATTCAGGCGTCTGCAGGATAGACCAATGAACAATAATCCGTGGTCCAAAAACTTTTATTGTGAATTTTCAATAAGTTATCCATTAATTAATTAACAATTTGTTGTAGCACTAACATTAACATTGCAAATGCGATAATTGTTAAACTATTAATCTGAGATTTTTTTCCTTTCGTGGAGCTATTTCTCAAAGGTCTTAGAATAGATTCCCGTTGGAAAAATTAATAAATTGTTAATTTTCGTTTTTTTATTAACAATTTACTAAGGTGAAAAATTATAAAGCTTTATTAAACAAAGAAAAAAATGTTTTTTTATAATTATTATTATTGATTCGTTTTCTTATGATCAGAAGCTACCTAAAAATGATTTTTAATAATTTTTATCGCCCATTGTTTAAAAAATTGTTATAAACAAATGTGTTGTTTATGAGATATTTAAATATTTTTTTTGATAGCATAACATTTTGATGATAAGTATAATGTTTAAAAAAACCGTTTCTTAAAAAAAAAGATTAATAGCTTAAAAACGCATTTGTTGATTAACAGTTATTTTCTCCCACTTCTAATTAATATTAAGTACCCATATGTTTTTTTTTATTATTATTTCTTTTTTTTTTTAAACTAATAAAAAAAATGTTTTATTTAATATTTCATTGTTTATGCAATAAAAAATTTGTTATAAACAAATAAATTTTAACCTTATATATTTTTTCTTATTCTACTTATTGTTATAAAAACAGACATAATTCCTTTTTTTCTTTTTTTTTAAAATTTTTTGGTTTGGTGAGCCCATTCTTGAGATATAAAATTACAACGATAAGTGGCATTAATTTTTATATATATTGATATAGTAAAAATAATTTTACAGATGTTTTATTAAGTTTTTTTAAACTAGCATTTATTTAAAATTCACGCAGCGGACACTTACTAATTTTTGCGGACTATGTGTTGTCACGCTCCGTAAACAAGAAAAGGCTAACTCACCAGTACAATGAACCCCCAATTTTCCAACGTACTACTTATTATTTACATAACTACGAGTATATATAAATAATAACGAGCAATGGTGCGTTCCCATTAGTGGGTGGACTAAGCAATAGATAAATGATATCACTAACGTAACGATAACTACCCCACTATTCATACTAATAATATAACATTGAAAGTACTCTCTCTCTCTCTCTCTCTCCCTACTCTTTGAAATAATAAATAAATAAATGTTTCAGACATCTAACGCCATCTAGTACCAAGCTAAGCAGAGCTTGTGTTATGGGTACTAGACAACTGATACAAATACATAAATACTTTTTTTTTGTAAATACATACATATTATACATAGAAAACACCCAAACTCCGAAACAAACATTTGTAGATCATACAAACATTTGGTCCGACCCGGGAATCGAACCCGAGACCTCATGATCAACAGTCGCACACGCCAACCGCGAGACCAACGAGGCAGTCATACACGCAAGTGGCAAAAGCTAGTAATATTATAGACGCGAAAGTTTGTGAGGATTTATGTATAGATGTATGGATGTTTGTTACTCTCGACTACAAAAAAATCTGAACGGATTGAGATGAACTTTGTAATAATATAGCTTAAACATCGGAATAACACATAGGCTAGTCTTTACAAACAAGTCAAAATCGATCGACATATACACAGATACACACTGTTTGGATATCTATATATAAAATGAATCGTCGAAATGTACGTATGTATGTACATTATAATAGGTCTTTACCTATGAAATTGCCGTTTTGTATGCAATAAGTGAAAGTACTTTTTTATTTCTGTTATTCGAAGTAATCACCCATGTAATCGACGCATCTTTGCCAACGCATTGGCAGTTTATTGATCTTCTTAGTTCTTGTAAAAATCAGCTGGACGGGAGGCAACAAACTCTTCAAAGGCATTTTGTACTGCCTCTCGGAAATTGAAATTTTTACCCACTAAAAAGTTGTCTAAATTTTGGAAAAAGTAATAGTCGGTAGGTGCAAGGTCTGGTGAGTATGGCGGATGAGGGAGAGCTTCCAACCCCAGCTCTTGCAGCTGCTTCACGACAACGCGCGACTCCATACTGCGCAACAGACAGTCTCCAAGCTGCTCCAAGCCAAGTCGCCAAGCAAGCAGGGTGAATATGACAATGTGACATTAAACAAAACCGTGGGCTATTTAAATGTATTAGTTTAGTTTAGGATTGTTTAAATTTTCCGAAAACGAATATTAAAAAAATCAAAATTTTCAAACAAACTAAATATCTTAAAATAAAAATCAATAAGGACACCATTTGTAATTTAAGTTCAATAACCTGAGTGGCGCGGCGCCGCCGCGGCGCCGGGCGGCCGCAAAATAAATACATAAGCACCGAACGACGCGCGACGAAGGTTTATAAAGTAGATACCTACCTACTTTATCGACACGTAAGTTAAATAGCTCAAGTAATATTATGTATTCACGTTTTTTTAAATTACACAATCACCATAATAATCACAAAAAAATCGAAAACCAAAAACCACAAGGTTTTAAATTAGGTCATCTCTTATCGAGGTTACAGCTGTAAGAGCATTATCTCTATTCTCGTATCTCCTTGATAAGTTTGTACAATAATCCGACTATTAGTAGGTAGTAGGATAAACGAACATTATCCGTAAATGAATATTTTATCCGTAGTAAATTATTCACTAGCCGTAGAAGTGCACAGCCGAGTCGAGGCATTGTTTCATTTAAATTCACACAAAATAACATAACGTTACTTATCAACTAACAAACTTAACTAAGGTTATGTTAAAAACTTAACTAACTAATGTCACGTCACTATAAAATCACTACAAAATACCTATTAGGTAAACACAGGGCTCCAGCGTCAATGGCAGCGCGCGGCGACGGCGGCTGGTTCAAAGGGAGCGCGTGCGATGGCGCGACCCGGCGACGATAGATAGATAACATCGGTCATTGGCCCAACAACATCGTGTAGTAAAATTCAAAAACGGAAAATAGTGTCCTATGGCTAAATTACTGAACCAATTTTTTTGGTAATTTTGTAGGTGGAATTGTAACATGTGCAGGTAGGTCTAGTTCAAATTAATGTCGTGTTGTCATATCCACCCTGTATATAAAACTTCGTTTAAAAAAACCGACTTCAAAAACTAAAAAGTATAAAACATGGCTTGGCACCGCTTTTTTATTTTTCGCTTTTTAGTCTTTCTAGGCAGGGAGTTTTCTTTGATGTTTTTTTTAAACTCTGTTTAATAGGTTGTTTGGAGGAGGGTAGGGGGGTGGAGGAGGCGAGGGGTTGGGATATGGGCCTCCGGTATCCTCACTCACTCGGTGAAACACAGCGCAAGCACTATTTCACACCGGTTTTCTGTGAGGCCGTGGTATCACTCCGGTCGAGCCGTCCCATTCATACCGAAGCGTTGCTCTCCCACGGAAAAATGTTAATACAGTCATGGTTTAGATTATATAAGTTGATCGTTCTATATACAATAATCATCATCAGCAGCATAAACAGACCACTCTTGGACATAAGCTTCTCTTAAGAAAAGATTTTCGTATACTATATATACCACGCTGTCCAGACTGGTCAGTATAGGGTATGTTTCAATGTTTTTTGTTTTTGTTCGTTCATCATTAGGTACGCTTTCATCAACATCATCACCATTGCACCAGAAAGACCCCCAAAAAATTGCCACAACAAACGGTCCTATGCTGCCCGCATCTCACTGCGTTCGCTAACTAGAATACCATGCGCTACAATTATAGCAAAACTACAGTAATCATAGGTAAAATATGTGCACTGCTAAGCTTTCATCCGCAATAAATTTACATCACATCTATATACACCACTAATGCATGCATGCACTATTTGATGATCTTAAAAAAAAACCACCTTAAAAAAGGAGGAGGTTGTCAATTCGACTGTTTTTTTTTATGTTTGTTACCTCATAACTTTCTACTGTGTTAACGGATTTTGATGATTCTTTTTTTTATTTGAAAGCTGGTACTTCCCGTGTGGTCCCATTTTAATTTGGTCCAGTTCCTGAAGTTGGTTTTTTATTGTTAAAATTTGTGATTATTACCTGACCGGTTTCTCCCATACCATTATCAAAGGTGATTGATGATTATTTTAAATTATTTACATTACATTTAAAACTGTTGGTACACACCGTACACATAAATAATGGTTTAATATATAAATAGGGGACCATTATTTCTGTGTCTCTGTGTGCTTCTGTGACTTAAGATCATTAAATCTATATATATAAAAGCGACATACCACTCACTTATTAATCACGAAATCTCAGAAACTATATCACCTACAAACTTGAAATTTAGCAGGTAGGTTCCTTATAGGGTGTAGACATCCGCTAAGAATGGATTTTACGAAACTTCACCCCTAAGGGGGTAAAACGGGGGTTGGACGTTTGTATGAAAGTCCTATGTTTATGAAGTAAGAGACTTGAAATTTGAAATGTATTCTCTATAGGCGGTGTGGAGGTGTACTAATAATGTATCTTTAGAAATCAACCCCTTTTTGGGGTTAAAACGGGGGATTGTAGTTTGGACTCAAACGAGGTTGCTTGGGTCAACTAGTAGTAGAATAAAAGTACAAGTGAGTTTAATTTCAAGAACTTATTTTAACACGTTCTACCAAATGCCTACAATCAAGAGTGTGGCGACTTCCACATACAGCGCAACAGAAATATACTACAGCGCCATTTATCGAAGTTACACTGAACTACAGAGTAACGAAGGAAACTATGAAACTACCAATCCTGAATCGCGCAGTGAAAGTTCTTGCATATAATCCGGCACCGATAATCATATACACAACGTCCCAACATCAACCGTTGGGCAGTTGGCTCGCCAGGCATGATCACCTCGCCTGGTCGGAGGATCCTCCCTTTGTGTTGGAGGAACATGACACCCGTTCCTCCACAAGAGTAAAAATAACAAAGTACACACAACATCCATATGAGATGAAAACTTTTTATATTAGATCCATACTCCTACTGCAAATGTATATGCTAGATCTTTTCCAAGAGCAAAATAATAAATATCTATCAGTTCCATTATTGCTTCACCTTATTAAAACTTATGCAATAAACCAAGTTACGAGCAATTTAACTTGCCTTTCGTAAATTTTATTTCGTCAGCGAACAGAGGTGAACATTAACGGGTAACAAAATGGGAGTCTCGCGGAGAGGACTTCTGAGTTAGGGTTAACTTTTCTTTTCACTTCTACTTATTATCGTGAACAAGAATTAGCTCACCTACATCAAGTTCTATGTGGTACTCTTATAAAATCTGACTTTATACACAGGGTGCGTGATTTTTATTTTAGTTATTATTATTGTATACACAGGGGTTGATTAGAATTTACAATTCTACGCCACGCCGTTTTCTACTGCGCAAAGTGAAACCTTACAGGGGATAACACTTTGTGTCCTATCATGGATGTTTTTAAAGTCCCGAGCAACACAGCATATATCCTAATACCGGAGTTGGATAAAAAAAAGAAAAAAGAATTTCACAAAATTATGGTTTGAATCGTTTAAATATTAAGATAGAGTAATAGCTTTTAACTAAACAAAAAAAAAACATACCGATGAAATTGAGAACCTCCTCCTTTTGGAAGTCGGTTAATAAATAAGGAACTATCGACAATAAAGTGACAGTTCATTGTTTAGGAGGTTGCAATATATGTATTATGATTTAGTGGCTTTGAAGTCGACCTTACTTACTTTTTTAGGTTTTTAAGTACACTATCTACCTCTGTCCTAACTGAAGTGCCTACTAAATTATGTATGTAGACTAAATATTCAAGAAACGATGAATGAAATAATATAATATATTTATGGTACTTTGATTAAAAACATTATTTCGTTTTTACCCGACTACGAAAGGAGGGTTATGTTTTTCGAGTGTATGTATGTATGTATATTTCTTTGGCACGCCCTAGAACCTAAATGGCTTGTCGTATTTTTATGTGAGTGGTGTCAATAGATTCGTCTTAGTCGTGAGAGTGACACTGGGTACATCAAAATATAAAATAAAAAAGGATTTTTGGCGCCAAAAAGTATTAAAAAAAAATGGTTTTCAAAATACATCGAGTGGTATCAAAATAAAGATTTTTTTACGGTGATTACGAATATATATAAAACTTTTATTGTTAAATATTCACGCAGTCGAGTTTTTTATTTTTAATAATTTGTACTTGTTTAAATATATTTTGTAATTTTTTTATAATTTATAGAAAATAACTAAATACATTGTCCATCCCATACTTGTATTATATTGATAGAAAGCAAATGCATCAAGCTCTTCTTCACAAACCTTAGAAAATATAGAGAACGCTCAAGCATACAGAGTATCTCATGTGTTATTTCATATTAAAATGCTTGATAGTTCACTCATTGGAATCTAATTTGGCTTAAAATTTCAAAAAAGATAATGGGATATCTTCGTTTGAAAGAAAATTTCATGTATTCCAATGTTTTGTGAGAAAATATGTGTTTAATACCTAGCTGAAATATATTTTATAGATCACGTTGCCATTAATCTTTACAAAAGTAAGTTGTAAATGTTGCCGTGTGTAAATGCAATAATTGTAGCAACACCGACATAAATTTTTTCGACATTTGATTACAGCTGATGTCACTTCAAAGTTTTGGTATTATTTTATTCTGTACCGAAAAACCCGTTGATATGTGAATATAAACGTTTTTGCTGTATCAGCAGTCTGTGTGGTGATGCTGGGTTTTATTTTGTGTGACCACCAACGAGCCACAGTGTATGTTATCTACATCGTACACGTCAACCATAAATATTTCGAATATATCCTGCGAACAATTGATTGTATGTTTACTGTTTCACTACTTTTTCGATAGATGAAAGATGAAATATGTAACGTACATAAAAAAATGTCTATATATACAGTAACTAGCCTGTTTTATTGTGATGATTTTTTATCTATACATAATTAAGTAATCATAGCTTTTAACTGCATCATACATACACGCTTAATTCACGTTCGGGATACTCAGAGTAGACAAATTAAACACGATCCTGATCACCTATATTCTGATCAATCCCACTATTATACGTAAATAATTTCGGACATCTGACACAGCACCATCTAGCCTCGAAATTAGCAGAGCTTGTACTAAGAAAGTTAGATTGGAAACTATTATCGAGAGGGACTATATTCGGTATATTGATTTATTAATTTATTTTAACAATTACTTCTTTTATTAATAATCGCTTCTCCATCACTGAGGATTGTGAGTCCTTAAAAAGCCAGTTGTTTTTCTCCACCTGATACTAACCGTCGCCTGATAGAGAGAGACGCTGACAAGTATTTATAGCTGTTCGGAGATCTGATCCGATCATCTCTTCGGGCTTCGACCTCTGTTTTTTTTGCGTTCTATTTACCTAATAACTAGGTCCCAGTCTCTGTAAATTGTTAATAATTACTATCAAAAATTCTTACCTTTTTTTTTTATGTATGCCCGCCAAAATGATTCTACTCTGCCTGATGGAAAGCACAAGCAGAATCCAAGAGTGGCGGTCACCATACTCACTGCGAATGCAGACAATGCAGCATGGCGACCCACACCATGGCGTGCTAGTGATGCTGCTGCACCTTTATGTATGTATGGAACTTGTTGACTAGACTACTTGGGCCTCCTTTATCTAATAAACTAATATACCTTTGAACCTATACAGTTTTCTATTTAACACAGTATTTTCACTTAAATTAATAACTGGCCGTAGGTGGTGCCACGCTTCACTGTGGCACATTATGGATGGTGTATGAGGAATTGAGGAACTAAAAAATATTCGAAGCACGCTGCATATCGTGTAAACCAATCAACATTTTTACATAAAGATAATATTTTTTTTATTAACTCTCATATTACTCAAAAACATGTCAATGTATTGATGAACTTCCTTCAAAATGGGAATTGGTCGTAAGGATGTTTTCGATAACAGAATGGATATTGCTTTGAAAGATACGGCGATTGCATAAAAGGATTTTGCGTTCCAAATTGGAACCGATAGATAAAATCTCTTTGACACCCAATCGCAGACAGGGCTTACTAAGGGGAAAAGTATCGATAAAAGTTACAACACCTCTAGTTTTAATATTCTCTATGTTAATAGTACACAATAGAAGCCGCTAACTATTAATAGATCGGTTTTGTGGTTTCTATTTATTCATACCTTATATAAATAGGTATATATATGTGAACTGATCAGATAAGTTATTTTCCAATACTCCTGACAACAATATGTCACTAAGCAATCAATCAAGTCACGTATAAAGCATATAGACTAAAGGGTTATTGTTGGGTGTACTGAATTTGATAGCAATACAACATTCAATACGCCTCGACTTATGTACTTAGTATTCCAACCATTCTATCAATTCTCTCTTGAGAATATCAAATCCGTCGCAAATTTGTGAAATCCTCACGTCATTCTGATACAGTCAATATCTATACAATACACATAAGTAGATATATCTATACAGTATACTGGATTGTAAATTTCTGGAATGGCTACTATCAGACTAAGCGGAATGATGACGATAACTAATAAGCTATATTTGGTATCAGATTTAACTCCAATAATATATTGACAATACGTTATGTGTTCAATTGTTAAGTTACATAATTGATTTATGAATTGGAATGATAAATTCTAAATAAATCATGATATTTAAGCAGTAATAAAATGCTAATAATATAATTCGATAGTAACTCTGTCTGTATGTTATACTTTAACGGCTGGACCGCTACCCCCTTCTATATCTATCTATACCTACTTATAATAAAAATGTAACAGGTCCAATTCTGTACATTATAGATATTTTTTTTATTTTTTTTGTAGGGCTCTCTATAATCGATACTGAAGCCAAAACTGTACTGTACTGTACTTTTCATTTTTGTCTGTCTGTCTGTCAGTATCTTGGCCGCGCATCACGTTGAAACTACTGAATGGATTCAAATGAAACTTGGCATGATTTGAGTTCATACTACGAGGTAGGACATAGGATACTTTTTATCCCGAAATTAAGCACGGTTTCTTGGAGAGAGGGGATGAAAGTCAAAATATGTACTTAGTTGTAATTCAATAACACATAGTCCGATTTCTTTCATTCTTTTTTGCTAGAAAGAAAAAAAAAAAGATAACGGTAAAAATCTTTTTTTTTGTCCGCGACTGTACACTGCCTGTGGGAAGCTGGTTTCGATTAAATTTGGCATGGAGAAACTTTAATTCTTGAACTCTACTCCTATGTTTTATGTTTTAATTTGGTCTCTAGGAATCTCATTTACTCAATAAAACGCTACGAATAAATCTCTTAACACGTAACGAATATTATTTTATTATTTAACAAATGAAAGCAAATCAACTCTATAATATCGCTTCATGAAGATTCTGCTTGTGCCCACGGTCAGAACAACCTGGCCAAATCATCAGGTATTTCAAAAGAAGGAACACTAACGTATGTTTTCAAAGGGAAAGTTTAAAAATTAGTAATAATGAAAATTGTAATGAAATTAGTAGACCAATACCTAAAGTAATTAATGTTAAAAAAATAGGAAAGTATATACTTAGTCTAGCCATAAATACTGTTACAATAAAAAAATGTTGTTTTTCTTTGCAACAATATTTATGGCAAGACTAAGTATGATAGTTTCTTTTTTTAAGTACATGATAACAGAATTTATTTCAAGAAACAATACTGAAAAAAAAAAAAAAAAAATACCTACATGATAACAAAGTCATGGGCAAGATCTAAATTTAGCATCATTTTAACAGTTTGTTATAATGGAGCATTTCACATGAGAACATACTCGTGACATCATTTCATACTACGACTCTAATAGCATAATTATTCAATTTAAATACTTCGCGAATAGTATTTCACATTAATTAGAAGTTTAAACATCATTTAATGTTTTATCTCTGCATATATTCTGTACAAATGGACTGACAGATAATGACACGGCTATTAAAACCTCCCAAATTACCCACAGCGACGCTTTATGGAGGTATTCGTGGTAGATGTGATTTGAGGTACCGTCTCAAGTGACACATTTGTGTACACTTGGTGAAAAGTTTAGACTATATGAATAATGAAATGTAAAAACAAAGAAAAAATACGTGTGGCACTCGGGGACTGCCGCGGTAAAGCTATTGCATAGCATTTTTTATCAACTTATGCAATTATATATTTTTTTAAAGCTGTATGTTCGTGCGTGACAGTGACACAGATTCGTTGATTCTAGGAGAGAAGGCTAACTAACCATTTCAAGGAACAAAACTATTAAGATCATATCATACAAAAATAAATAATTTATAATTTTCATCGTATAAAGCTCGCAAAATAATTTGACTGATAGATTCTGGAGTGAAGACGAAAGAACTAAGAAGTGTAACGTATAGCATTTACCGACAAGATGGCAAGAAGATTATATAGGTTACTTCAGAGTGTTATTCTTCGAAGCTAGTCAGGGAGGCCAACATGCCTAAAGGCCTGTATTCACTTTGCTTAGTGCGAGTGCAGGTGCTTAGTACGGGTGATCGGTGATTGGTGGGAAGTACGTGTGGCCAGCGAATTCACGGTCCACACGTATTTTTTACCAATCGTTGATCGCCTGCGCTTCACACCTGCACTCGCACTAATCAAAGTGAATACAGGCCTTAATGAATGTGTTATGGTTGGTTGACATATCTATGGAGCACAAACAATAATCGCATACGTAAAAGTCAAGGCAATATCTACTTATAAGCCTCCTTTGATTACTCGTTGGTATTTGTCTTTGAATACCTAAATATCACAATTACAATTCCCAGTATGAAAATTTTTACCATCTTCTGTTCTCTACCATTGTTGCCTGAAATCCGTTTAGACTCACTGATTCTACTAAGTTATTATGTATAATTATTTTCAAACTTGCAAGTTACCAAAAGGGAGATAGACTTTCTTAAATTAAACAAAAATGCCTCAAATCTTTTGATAAATCATTTTTGATTGACTTAACTGAACATACAAAAAATAACCTAGTTAAGAACGCCGTTTTTACCTTTAGATCCGTTAAAAACTTATTAGAATCACATCAATAACCACAGCCTAAGACACATGCATACCTCAAGTAAATAAAATACGAATTCCAGAATCATTGTTTGAGAGAAGTTATTAGATATCAAGACGTTTAAAGGTAAAATCCGCGTAGAAGCCAAGAACAATTTCCTTTTGTCAAGCCCCGCAGTCAACAGAGATGTGATTTCACGCTCCGTTAACAAGACATATCTGTACAAGTTCGTAGGTTTAATATAACCAGTCATTTTACAGAAAGCGCCTCTCATCATTATATTTAGTCAAGCATTGCTCGTGTGCTCTTGTGTACTTCCATTTTATAGTAAAGGACAAATTTTATGACTGCGATCTATTTGTTAGATAAGCGTAATGTATGAGATCGTTAATGGAGCATGTATTATACTTTATAGGACCTTCCTTAAAAGTTTAAGAACAAAAGGATAAGCTTATATCCTGTATCTTAGAGAGGATTCAAGTCTATCGCCTTCCTTGTTCAGACTGTCTCAGTTATTTTCTCAGAACCACCTATCCGTTCAATTTAAAATCGGTTTGTGATCGGAGATCCGGATGTGAGAAATACTGAATATGCCCTAGGACGTACGTCGTACATAGACTTTTTACTCTTTATAATATAAAGCTTAGAAATAAAGCCATACCTAGAAGCAATATCAATCTGCGTCTACTTTGCCTATCATAAAACGCTACATTGTACAAAAAATAATTCACGAAACAATATATTTCCTAAAATAACATTTAAAAAGCGAGTAGGTATGTATTAATATGCGGAAAACAAATTTTCCAGCTTACCTCTTATAAGTACAATCTGACATAGACTTTATACATAAGGAGACTTCAACAATAAAATCGTAGTATTTCAGCATTCGCCATTTTAAAATTACGCTTCTGTTACGGCGCTAAATGAAAGTACTTACCTATCTCTCCACTCAAGTATCCGTGGATGGGTGATACGAGCAGTTCAAACACCCGGAAGCGATTTGAGACGCCTTATTTTCTTTTTTTCTATTTCGGCTCGAGAAGTTTATAAAAAGATATTAAAAGATCTCAATTTTTCTCACAGTTTTGCTCGCTTTAATGTAGTTGTAACCCGATTTCAAATAAGGATTCTATACAAGGCGATTCTCAACTTGAATCTGTTGAGTAGTCAATTTGTGAAAGCTTAATAAAATCAAACGTACATTTTATAAATAATAAACAAATTGAAACAAAAAAAAAACCTACTTCAATCTAGACCAAATTTAAATGGGACCACCTTTGATTTGATCGAAGGGGACCACACAGGAAGCACCAGCTTACAAATAAAAAAGAATCATCAAAATCGGTTCACCCAGTCGAAAGTTATGAGGTAACAAACATAAAAAAAAATAGTCAACATAAACTCCTAAAGTGCTGTACAACTTCCAAGGTATTCGAATTACAACAAACTCGTATCAGCTATCACGGATATTCGAATTACATCTCACTCGCTTCAGCTATCGCGGAACGCGCCTACAAAACTCGCGAGTCCACGACCTAACACACAACGGTTTATCACGAAAGACCGGGTCGATGGACAATACAATTAGCTTAATATCAATTAATTACGGTTTTGAAACAATAATCGTCGACCGTTTTCAACACGCGTCTTTTTTGTACTTTTGTTAACCTCAAACGACAAAACGTCAAACAAGAAAAAGTGACAATCAAAATGTTGCCATTACAATGACGTTCGAAATCCAACAGACACCATTTGTAATTTAAGGTCACTAACCTCAGTGGCCACGGTACCGGCTGGCGGCTGTAAAATGGTTACATAAACGACGCGCGATGTAGGTTTACAAAGTAGATACCAACTTTATCGCCGTAAGCTAAATAGCACTAGTAATATTTATTATGTATTTACATAAATTTGATCATCTCGTGTCGAGTTTACAACCGGAAGAGCATTATCTCTATTAGGATTAATGAACATTCTCCCTAAATTAATATCTTATCCGTAGTAAAATATTTACTAGCCGTATAAGTGTAACCGAGTCGAGGCATTGTCTAAACTCACACAAAATAACACAACGCTCCGTAATAACTAATAAGCTTAACTAATGAGTCATGTCACTGTAAAATAACTACAAATAAATACCTATTAATAATCAATAGGTACAACAACGCGACACAGGGCACCCGCGCCGATGTCAGCGGCTACTTTAAAGGTCCAAAGGTAGCGCAGCGCGTGCAACGACGCGACGCCCTCGGTCATTAACCCAACAACATCGTAGTAAATTTCAAAAACGAAAAATAGTGTCCTATGGCTAAACTACTGAACCAATTTTATTGAAATTTTGTTGGTAGAATTGTATCATGTGTAGGTGGGTCTAGTTCAAATTAATATCGTATTGTCATATCCACCCTGTATGTAAACAAACATTACATAGTTAGGTACATGGTATTTACCATAGTGCATTAGTGGTGATAATATTAAGGAATTTAGAGTTTCGCGTTCAATTTAATAATTATTAAGTAGGTACCAATATAATAATTGTTTTTTTTTACAAATTAACACTTATAATTAAACGAGTAGATACCTACTTGGTTATCCGTATAAAACTAACACTTATACTTATTTTACTTCTGTTTTTCAATTTAAAACCTTATCCATAACAGTTCACGAATATAAATAAATAATTTAAAATACATTGAGTACCTACTGATTAAACCTAATAGAGAACCTTTCTTTTGTTGTAGTATTGAATCATCTATTATGAAAGAACAATGTCGTTAAAAAACAGCATTTGGCAATTTTTCGAGAAAAGTTCGTTTGATTCATCTAAAGTCAAGTGCAAACAGTGCAATAAATTATATTGTGTGATTGAATATGTGATTAAAAGAAAAAAAAAAAAAACTAACTGATTATAATAAGTTTTCTTTATTTTTCTCTGAAAACATGATCCTTATAAGAAAGTTTCGGTTTCGGCCGAAACTGAGACCGCTGCCGAAATTCGGTTTCGGTTTCGGTCGTAAAAACCAGTTTCGGTCGGACACTACCTTATTCATTAAAATCGGTTCACTAGTTTAGGTGCTACGAAAGAACATACAAACATACATAGCCTACCAAAACTATTTCCATTCCTTTTGACTTTGCCGCAGTCGAGTAAAAATGACTTACAGAAAATGCCTATGAGCGGTTAATTCAATTATGAAACTAAGAGACCTAGCACGGATAATAGCAGGCAGAATGCACAGTCTTAGAGAAGCACAATGCAATGCAGTTATTGTCTTTGAGGTTTAATTTCCATTGCCTTAATTAAAACTAACTTGGCATTTGCTCACAATATTCTAATGACCTGCAGAAATTCAAGCGAGTTGAATATTACTCGGTGAATACTTGGTGCATGTAATTGTTTTGCGTGAATACTCGTAGTACCGACCCGTTTTTAATAGTTCTTTGAATAACTACAGAAAAGTGTTGTAAATAAAGAAAAGTGGAAGCTAAAAGTAATGTTATTCTCAAACTAAAAACTTAAGCTTATATATAGTCTGAAAGGGTTGATATTGATGTCGATTTTCAGATTATCCTACTAATATTATAAACGCGAAAGTTTGTAAGTAAGTATGGATGGATGGTTGTTTGTTACTCTTTCACGCACAAACTACTGAACGGATTTGGATGAAACTTTACAGTAATATAGCTGTATAAGCCAGAATAACACATAGTACTAAAAACTAGTACGTTAATATTTTGTATGGTTTTGAAATATACACCCAAATTATACTATTTGTTTTTAAAGCAGGGAACAACAATTCGGGGGCTACACATAACGCTCCTAAAACTCAACCTTTTACTGCACGAATATCGTAGTGGTTTAAGCGATCGCCACACCGTTTTCTAATACATTGAGGGCTGTGGGTTCAAACATCACTTGGGAAAACAGTTTATGTGATCCACAAACCGTGGGAGAGCCTCGCTTCGGCATGAATGGGCCGGCTCGACCGCAGTGATACCACGGCCTCACAGAAAACCGGTGTGAGATAGTGCTTGCGCTGTGTTTCACCGAGTGAGTGAGGATACCGGAGGCCCATACCCTAACCCATCCCCCTATCTTCCCCCCATCCCTGAAAGGCCGGCAACGCACTTGTGACGCCTTTAGTGTTGCAGCTGTCCATGGGCGGCGGTGATCGCTTACCAACAGGCGATTCGTCTGCTCGTTTGCCCGCCTATTCCATAAAAAAAAATTGTTGTTCTTCAGCTTAGATGTTCTTTGTGCCCGTTTCAATTATATTTTATAAAGTCCCAGTGACACAAGATTTATTCCTAATGCGAGTGTTATCTATACAAATAAATAAAATTGGAGTGTCTGTTTGTAATATTAAAATAACCGCTTTTTACCAACTCGTTGCCTGCCTCGTTGGTCTAGTGGTTAGCGTAAGCGACTGCGGATCAAGAGGTCTCGAGTTCGATTCCCGGGTCGGACTACTGTTGGGTTTTTCTTACAAGAAATTCATAATAGCAGCCCGGAGTATGGAAGATGGCGGTGTTTCCCGCCCGTGCCTCGGAGAGAATAAAGGCTAGGAAGGAAGAAGAAAAACCGCTTTTTACTAAATGCATATGTATGGTATACACGGTACATATACCAAAAATGTATTTTTTTTAATTTTTATCTGTCTGTCGGTCTGTCTGTCTGTTTGTTCCGGCTAAGAGCCTGTCCAGAAAGCGCGATTTACGCGCGAGTCCACTCGCGCGTTTTGATTTGTATTGCGTCCAGATGCGGCGTTTTCACGCGCGCATGTGATGAGACGGATTGGGTCAGTTATAAATATGAACTCGGATACAGCGGTTGTGTTGTGGCTTGCATACCGTCGATGGAGACGTCGTAAACGAAGAGAAAGTCGACGATTTAACGTGCATCCCATTCTACGTGACAGAATGACGCATAGTATGTTTATAACTTTATACCCAAAACTCAGAGAATATAGTGAAAAGTTTTTTAACTACTTTCGGATATCAGTAGCATCGTTTGATGATTTACTAGAAATGATCAAAGAAGATTTGACTCCATGTCAAAATTATGTGGTACGGGATACTGTTTCTGCAGATGAAAAACTCGTGATTACTTTGAGGTAATATTTTTTATTGCTTTAATAATTACAAACTAATACCCAATTAACAAAAATAAAGAATTTGAACAAAATTAACAAAAACTAGGAATCATTCTTATATAATACGAGTATAGGTAGGTACTTAACATTTATTTTAATTATTGTATAGTTCCATTAGTTCAGATTCATTGGAATCTTGTGTAGATGCCGGTGATGGGTTTTTGTAGCTAGACGTCGTTGGTGGTCGTGACGCAGTGCAATAACCTCGATTGTAAGTCGAAAAGGTTGCAGGTGGAAACGAAGATTTTGAAGGGTCTGTGGCGGTCTATGCCTACAGATTGGAAAAGTCTACAATTATAGAAAAAGTACAGAAAACCTGTTACGTCCTATGGAACAAACTGCAAAATATAGTTGTTGGATTTCGAACGTCATTGTAATGGCAACATTTTTCGATTGTCATTTTTTTTCGTGTTTGACGTTTTGACGTTTGAGGTTAAGAGAGTACAAAAAAGACGCGTGTTGTGAACGGTGGACGATTGTTGTTTTGAGAACCGTAATTAATTGATATTAAGCTAATTGTATTGTCCATCGACCCGGTCCCTTTAGTGATTTACCGTTTTTGTTAAGTCTGGTTGGACTCGCGAGGTTTGTAGGCGCGTTCCGCGATAGCTGAAGCGAGTGAGTTGTAATTCGAATATCCGTGATAGCTGATGCGAGTTTATTGTGATTCGAATACCTTGAAAGATATACAGCACTTGGAGCATGTTTGTGTGACGACGCAGAGAAGAAGCTACCCAAGAGATCTCTTGGAACGCCGAGAACACGGAAGCCACACACTCCAGTAAGTGCTTGATGAATTTAGTTTAGATTAAGAACACGGTGGAGCGCCGTGGCTCATTCTTCTTGCCAATGAATTAGGTTAGTGATTGAATGCCTTATCTATGGGCCGTAAGACATCTCAAGTATCACAAAGTGATCGCTCCATTGGTGAGAGGACTGAACAATAGTAATGAGAGAACCAACGAAAGCCGAATGGAAAGAAATTTCGAAACAATTTCAAAAATACACAGATTTTCCAAATTGCATCGGCGCCATTGATGGCAAGCATATCCGTATTATAAACCTAACGATTCTGGATCTCTTTTTTATAAATATAACAATTATTTTTCAACTGTTTTGTTGGCCGTATGCCATGCAAATTATTGTTTTATTGCAGTGGACATAGGCGCATATGGAAAAAGTAGTGACTCCACAATTTTTAAAGACTATTTTATATAAAAAACTTGTCGAGAAAACTTTAGATAGCCCAGATCCAAAGCCAATATCACAAATAGATACAACCCCCTTACCTCATGTCATAGTAGGAGATGAGGCGTTTAGTCTGTCTGAAAATATAATGCGCCCTTATTGCGGTAAATCTCTAACAACCAAAAAAAGAATTTTCAACTATCGCTTATCCAGGGCCCGGCGTTACATTGAATGTTGCTTTGGCATCTTGGTAAATAAATGGAGAATATTTCATAGACCGTTGAATGTGGACATAGAATTTGCAGAAAATATCATTAAGGCTTGTTGTGTTCTCCATAACTACGTAAGGTTAAGGGATGGCTACAGGTATGATCACACTCTCTACGAATCATCTCTGATTAATTTGAACACTGAGGCAGTGAGGCCTAATGCGAGATCATTGAATACAAGAGATAGATTTGCTGATTATTTTGTTAACGAAGACAAACTCCCTTGGCAAGATAAAATGATATAGTTTTTTAACGTAAAATCTCTGCAAGGAATAATATTTTTTAATAAAGTATTATTTACTTACCTAAAGTTTTTTTTTTCTCCTCGGAATCACCAGTTTTACAAAAAAATTCTATTATTTCTTCCCAGTTCCTACACTTAATGGTTCTATTAGAATAATCTGATGATTCCATATCCCATATAGCTACCCTTTTCTCAATTTCGTCAATAAAAAGTTCCGTGTCAAAGTTTTCACGCTCCATTTTAACCAAATACGTCCACTCGCCACGGATACGCGCGTAGTACTGGACGCTGCAATGGCGCCGGAGTATCTCGACTCGTGCGGCGTACGCGCGTAAAACGAGCGAGTCGAGAGTCCCGCTCATTGCAAGCGTTTTACGCGCGTGTAAGGTAACGCGCGAGAGCATCTGGACGGAATGTATGTAGCTCTAGTAACTCGAGAACGCGCGAGTGCCTACGCGCGAATGGACATGCGCATAATCTCTGGAACGGCTGAACCGATGTTGACGGGACTTTCACTGATAGTTAGTTGATGATACAAGAAGTAACTAAGGCTACTTTTTATAGACTAGATTCGCCCCGCGGCGTCTCTTGCGGCACGACAATAACCACGGGCAACACCGCGGGACTCAGCTAGTCTATAATAAAAATTACACAATTTTATAACATCCTATGTAGGTATGATAGTATAACTATTAAATACTGGGTTCTGCATCTGATTCTGTACATATAACACACTAAATTCTTTAAGACAAGAGCGTAGGTATTCCTTCCTTACTAGTATTTGATACTTGCAACTCCTGAGTTGTAGTCGTTCATAGTCTGTAATAAACAGTTTCCACTAGGTGACACATCTGCTCGTTCACCCACTCTTTAATAAAAATGATTTTTTAAACGAAATCATTTCAATTTCACACTCCGAAAGCTTTAATCTGTCAACAATATACAAAAAGCGATTAAAAAATGTGCGTTTTTGTTTTCAAATAATCTGTTCCATTGAAATTCACGCCACTAGGAAAAACGCCTACCCACCAACCAACTGTTTATATTATCCTTTGTCCTCAAAACTTGATGGTTACAAACGGGCTTTGTTTAATTTCCCCACGAACGTCCATTTGAACACAACTGTTTATTTTAGGTAACTGAAAACGCTTCATCAAGCCCTAATAGTACTAGTGGAATTCAATTGTCTGTTTCAATTAATTTAATGTCAATATTTGCCTTTAATTTGTAACTATAATTTACATAAATCAATACTATCTGGTTATCAATCAAAATGTTTATTAGGTATAATTCAGTCACTGTCATCAAATTCACCTTTCTGCATTTCTATAATTTTAATAGAAGTTGACGCAAAACGTATTGTTGCAAAGAGGTTGTAACACCTAAACCTGTCAGGGGGGAACAAGTCGCAACCCATGGACCACCATGGAGGCGGATTCGAACCATGCAGATGTCATGTCGCAACCCTAGACCTACCATGGAGGAGGATTCGAACCTTGCAGTCCCCTAATCCTGAACAGGGGGTGCCACTCACCGGTTAGACCCAGTCAGTCAACAAGAGCATATATCCCAGGGCGCCGTTATAAAATAAAAATACTAATTTTCTCAACAAAAGAGAATAAGAAAATAATTAAAGAGATAAATGTGTGTGTGGGTGGGTTCCTTAAGGTTCGCTTCAGAGAAAACAACAATAAGCTTAAACACAGTATATATTTCTTAAAAAACAACATTAGGTACATTAATAGATAATATAGTTTTATCTTAAAAAACTAACACCCTAAAATTAAAAGTGGGTAAGTATACAATCACATGTTCTAAGAAATTATAATTAATTATAGTATAAATTTTATCTCCCCACAAGCTCGAGATAGCTTGTGGTTTGATGCCAAATGTGTCTCCCCACCAGCTCGAGGTAGCTGGGGATCGACTTCACCATTATCTCCTCATATTAATAAATAATAAAAAATACATGACCTTTTTTTAAGGAAGGTTGTGCAAAACAGGGAAACCGTGTGCCACTGTGACGTACCCTCATGCGGCACAACCGTCTGGCACACCTGATGACGCACCCATGGTCAGGTTACATGGTGCGGCAACCATCAGTGGTATCCCTGAAGCTAAAATCTAGAAGCGGGGACCATTAGCTGGACCCTTGAAGCTGGATCCTATAGCCAGACCCTTGAATCGGGAACCATTAGCTGGACCCTTGAACCCTACAAACAAATACACTTTCTAAATATGCTAAAAAGAAAAAAGACTTCTACAGCCTAATATAACAAAATCAAACTGAACTTACCACTATGTAGCGGGTATGTTAAAACTACTTTAATAAAAGTCTACATTATTACAGACAGTAGGTATCAATACTTCTTCAAGACAGGAACAGAAAAGAACCTTGAGACACAAAACATCTTAATTTATATATTCTTGATCGAACCTTCCAGAATTAAATCAATACCCCTCCTAAATTTTGACAAGGCATCTCCTCATTCATGACTATATTCACTCAACTCTAACTTCACATCAAAGTATCGTGAACGCCATCTATAGCTTAATAACCAAACCATACAGCACATTAACTCAACTCCCAATATTACGTCATCTCTCGTACTATCGGTGAACTAACAATTAAATCAATATGCTGAATGGACGCCATCTATAGTATCAGTGCGAAATGATTCTAACAGATGGCATGATTACGGTATTGGAATAAATAATTTGTTTTCTAGAAAAAAAGTTGTTACAAGGTTTGGCTAATTTATTTTAATTGGGAGTCTAATGCCCCTTTGGATTGCAATAAAGTATTACATTTATAAAAAATATATAATTATCAACAGCCTTTAGTAAACCACTACTGAAAAATAGGCGCACGCTACCACGTCGGTCAACATATAGGGCTCACACACATAACTGCGCACGCATTCGCCCCATGAATTCGTAACACAACAATTCGCATCGCAAGTTCTTGCGGTGTGGCGTCGCCGTCGTCGGCATCGCATCGCAGTTATGTGTGGGAGCCCATAATTTGCTTCCTTAATCGACTCTAGCGAGACCTACGTAATGAATAAAGGTTATAGCATTCCACATTTTTAATTCGTCACCAAGTGAACATGAAATTATTTATATACATGTTGATTACACTTGCACCAAGCATTTTTAAATTTTTAAATTGATAACCAGCCATAAGAAGGCTGGTTAGGTAACCAGCCTTCTATTATGTATAAGCTACTAGCTATTGCCTGCGGCTCCGCCCGCGTGTATGTCGGTTATCGCGGCAAATAGTAGCCTATGTGTTATTCGAATGTATAAGTTATATTACTGTAAAGATAAAGTTGCATCCAAATCCGTTTAGTAGTTTGCACGTGAAGAAGTAACAAACATACACACTCACAAACTTTCGCCTTCATATATTAGTGAGATGAGAAGTAGGAAGTAGGATAGGAAGTAGGATTTAATATCACGATATAGCTCTTAGAAGTAAAGCAGTGACCATTAACTAAGTAAATAAGCGAAATTATCTACTTAGGTACTTATACATAGGGGAAAATATCATAACAATATTTTTATCACATCACATAGTCTAGTTACATGTAGTTAGTTTACTGAGTGAATAATTGCAATTAATGTTTGCAGTCCGTGCTGGAGGTAAATACTTCCCTGGGAGCGTCGGGACACTAATTCTCTGAGTGCTAGACAGTGTACTACATGCACTCGCTCCTAACAATTAACACAACTTTGTATAGAAACTTTTTCTAGAAAACTCCTTTGATTTATTGCAGTTTGACTTTAAAGGTTTAAAAACATTATAGTCCGGGATCCCCGGAACAAATTTTACAAGTTATTACTATCAAAAATTTTTTTCGTGAGTGGCTTCATTTTGATGAGGGGCCCACCTTTCACCTTACAAAAATTTACGAATGTGGTAGTTGACAGGGCAAGCAGGAAAAAAAACTTTTGATACGCTCAAAAGTTTTTTTTCGGGCCGGGATAACGTACCACGCCATTGTAGGACAATGTGGCTATTAAATTATATAAATATTAACTAACATTATTATATAATGGAAACGAATATTTGTCCTACAAAATGTATGGTTTGATCAATAACCAGGTCATCAAAAATGATGAACACTACTTTCGTCAGTATCGTACAAGTATCGACAACTTATACGATACTGACGAAAAGTAGCGTAGTTTATAGCATAGTTAGTGTGCAAAGCGTGTGTTTACTTGGAACTACGCGCCTTTTTTTCTGCTTTAACAAGAACAAGGCGGTGCGTTATCTACCTTTTTTATTTGATCTGAGGCTGTCACCAACAGTTTTAAATTAACATTCATAATGTGACTTATAATAATACATTATAAGAAAGAATATTTCATTCTATCCGAAAAACTAACGTCTGAAAAAAGGTACAAAAAGGTCAATTACACATTTTTGCATCTTATAAATATGGGTAAATGTATAAAATTTATGTTACAGGAACCAGGCGGTAATCCATATATTACAATACGTGACGAGAATTCTTCATGCCCCTGTTTAGGCAAAGAATGCTTACGAAAGCACGTGTAACTTGATATACTCAAAAGCTAAAAATATACCAAACGATATTTATCAATAGGTACTGTATTAATTTAAAAAACATCATTATGAGCACATGTTTCAACCGTGAATTAACTTCAATGTATTGTTTATACGTAGAAGATGGTATAAGTCTAAATTGTTAATAACAAATGTTACTTATACAAATAAGTAACATTTGTTATTAATAATAAAAAAATGCTCATTATGTTCTAACTCCGACCAACAACCGTTTTATGATCTCTTTATTGCTTCGTTGTGCACGTGTTGGCACACGTGAATTTAGAGCCTAGGTAGTAGAGCCACGCTGATTTCAGCACGAATGGGCTGGCTCGACCGGGGCAGTACTACCCTCGCACAGAAGATCAACCTAAAATGACAGCGTTCGTACTTGTCGTGTTTCGTTGGTGAGTGCAAGACCGTAGGTCCAATGATGCAGAAGCATTACTAGGCCGCCATGGTGTGGATCACCATGCAGTATTGTTACATTCACAATGAATATGGTGATTAGCTCTCCTGGATTCTGCTTATGCTTTCCATCAGCAGAGTAGAGTCACTTTGGCAGGCCATCATCTTCCTAGCCTTTATTATTCCCAAGAATAATTGGGGTCGGCAACCAGTTCAACCAGTTTTACCTGAATATCAGTTTTTCCACGGAGCGACTGGCATCGGACCTCCGCAACCCTGAGGGTGAACTTCGAAAAATGAACTAGTTGTCAGCATATTAGGGCACTGACTTCCTAATAACGATTGTCATAGGTGTTCATGACAGCCGGGACCGACGACTTAACGTGCTCTCCGCTTAGAGTTAATAGTATGGTTATATATATTAGTTATATATTATATATTAGTTATTATATTATTATATATTAGTTATTATTAGTTATGCATATTAGTATAGTTATTTGAGTTAATATATAATAGGTCTTTACCTATGAAATTGCCGTTTTGTATGCAATAAGTGAAAGTACTTATTTTTTCAAACTTTTTTATTTCTGTTATTCGAAGTAATCACCCATGCAATCGACGCATCTTTGCCAACGCATTGGCAGTTTATTGATGCCCTTCTTGTAAAAATCAGCTGGACGGGAGGCAACAAACTCTTCGAAGGCATTTTGAAGACTGTCTGAACTGACAACATCATTTGGTACAGTTCGCAACAGACAGTCTCTAAGCTGCAAGAGCTGGGGTTGGAAGCTCTCCCTCATCCGCCATACTCACCAGACTTTGCAGCTACCGACTGTTACTTTTTCCAAAATTTAGACAACTTTTTAGTGGGTACAAAATTCAATTCCCGAGAGGCAGTACAAAATGCCTTTGAAGAGTTTGTTGCCTCCCGTCCAGCTGATTTTTACAAGAAGGGCATCAATTAACTACCAATGCGTTGGCAAAGATGCGTCGATTGCATGGGTGATTACTTCGAATAACAGAAATAAAAAAGTTTGAAAAAATAAGTACTTTCACTTATTGCATATAAAACGGCAATTTCATAGGTAAAGACCTAATATTAATGGCTCTCCGAGGCAATGGCGGGAAGGACCGCCATCTTCCAAACTCCGGGCTGCTATTAAGAATATCTTGTAAGAAAAACTCAACAGTAAGCCGACCCGAGAATTGAACCCAAGACCTCTTGATCGGCAGTCGCTCACACTAACCGCTAGACCAACGGGGCAGTCGGTGGCAGGCCCATACTTGACAAAAAACAGAACTGGTTAAACCAATCTGGATGCCGTTTTCTCTTGTGTATTGTGGTAAACTTCACTTAACATTAAGTGTTTGTTTTATTTCTATGGTTAAAAAAATGTATAAGTTTAAAGAACCACCGCTATAACCGACAAATATGCGGATAAAGTTGCAGGTAAAAGCTAGTATACTAAAAAACCTAATACTTTATTAAGACGTAATAAATTTTCCTTCTTTTTAAACTACAGTTACACTGATCTGCTTCTAGATTTTTGTAACACAATAGCTATAAATAACAGCTGTAACATAACTCACAGTCTGCAACTTCAGTTTCAGCTTTGCGCTTCTCGACTTCTCCAAACTCTCGGCTTAAGTGCAATCCAAATAACTCGCAAATACTAGGTAACTGTATTTCCTCTACGATCGAAGCAAGCATCGATGCACGTCTATGTTCTAATGATCGTCACCTGTTTGTGTAACCTATATACAGGTTGAGGTAAGAAGTAATTCCAAAATCTGTTAAAGGTTACCAAATCGGAGCTATCAATTCTGGACCGTATGATAGAATGTACTTTTTTGGTTTTAGATGTTACATAAAAAAAGTAATTCCTGTTCACGAAACGTCAATCAAATTCTTGAAGGTTTATCAATCAGTCGTTATTGATTAATAAACTTCCAATCAAACTCTTTAAACTGTCTGCGATCTGTTTAAGTTAATATAATAAATACAGTTTGACAGTTAATTAAACGCGCAGAAATTAGGATGTATATACAAAGCTTTAAGACAAAAGTTGAGTATTACTTAATGCCTTCAAACTTTTGTTTTATTAACTAAATCACACCCAGAGGAATTCTAGTAATTCCTCTTTAGAAATCAGTTTTCAATCTGTTATCACAAAACATCTGCTGAAAATTACTAGAAATTGTAGGATAATAATTCAATTGATTATATGTGCTCACTCTGTATAACCCAGCTATACTCAGAATGTTGACCTTTATGCTATAACTATCTCAGTATGTTTACGTTTCCAAGGCATTGACCACTGACATCTTCTGTTTGTTTACCTTATACATATACTATGTATGTACATACATAAACTCACGTGAGAAGGCTCCATCAGAGAAAAGAAACATAGTCTAATTTACTTGTGAAGCATTTGTTTCAGCTTAAGCTTGAATTTCAACTTATCTTTACTTATTTCTGTTATTTATTTATAGAAACAAACCTGTACAACTAAATTTAACAAGCGTTTTATACTATAAATGAATAATTTTAATAACATTTAAATAAAAGTAATGAAAATACTCATCAATAAATACGAGTATATACGTGATTTGGTGCCATAAGTAATTGTAATATCGGGAATCACTACAAAATCACATGGTTCGATCCTCCCCTGAGTAGTCTGCGGTCGGAAGCCAAGGTTGTTTTTAGTGAAAAACTGCTGCATCTGTATCTAATTGAAAATAGAATTGCATTAACTTGTGCAAATTTTAAACACGACAGAAGAGAGTTCATAAAACTCAGACATTATTCAGAATTATGAATAACAAATTATCAAAACAACTAAACTAGACTGCATCTTACAAGTTGTTTTATGTGCATACTTAACATAGAGCATGGATGTCGAATTTTAAGTTCGGAAAACTTTCTCACCGCTGGGAATTTAGATTTAGTTAAGGCGTTGTCTCTGAATTTCGACATTCAGGCGGCGGCGGTGATAAAGCAAAACCACTGTGAAAAAATACCTTTAAATAAGTGTTTTTGAGGTAAAACATATATTTTTATTAATTAGATTTGTTTTTTTTTAAAGACTACTCCCGCATTAGGAATATACATCCTGTGTCGCGGGGGACTTTACAATCATACATGAAGCGGACACAAAGAACACCCAGACTCAGAACAACACTTTGTGGATCACACAAAGTGTTGTCCCATGTGGGATTTGAACCCACAACACTTGGCGCAGTAGAAAGCGGCTTGGCGACCGCTTAAACTACTAGGCCAACCGTGCAGCTTAGTCTAAAGGTCTCAACAATCCTGGTTTTAGATCTATTGCTAATTTATAAGTCTATCCAGCCTGCTGGCAGTCTATATTGGTTATATATGCGTAGCATATCTATGTAAATATTTATAAACATTTTTTTTCATATGACCCTCCCAAAACGACTCTACTCTGCTTGATGGAAAGCAAAAATCGTTAGAAGATTCCAAAAGTTCGGATATAAACAATATATTATCGCCCACAGAAAGTAAAACAACCTCGTGTCGTTCCCGACCACACGTAAGCGAAACTTCTATTTTGGTTACATAATTACAAAAGACAAATATGTACGTTACAGAGTAATTCCTCGGCTTACGTAAGACATTACGTTTGTATCAAAACAGATTCGCGGTGAAATCCATACAGATTAAAATTATGTCTTGTATTGCGGTATATGTTTCTGAATAACTTCTTGTTTAGAAGGTTCTTGTTATTAAAGTAACTTGTCGCCGTTTGAGTAATAAATCACTACATATTATAAAACAAAGTCCTCCGTCGCGTCTGTCTGTCTGTCTGTGCGCAATAAACTCAAAAGCTACTGCACGGATTTTGATGTGGTTTTTACCAATAGATAGAGTTATTCTTTAGGAAGGTTTTGGTATATAACTTATTAAATGTTTGAGTATATTAGCTAAAATATAACGATATATATAGAAGAAGTCGGAAAAAATTGAGCCGCACATCTTCTCGGGTATTATATTTTCCGTAAAGAGCCCATGCGAAACTGAGGCAGGTTGCTAGTAGCTTATTATTATATAGTTACCAGCTGCGCTCCGTGGTAGTACCCGTGGTTGTTGCTGTTCCTTACTCGGAAATCACTACAGGAAAACCACATTTTTGGGATAAAATATAGCCTATGTGCTATTCCAGACTATATTCGTTAAATCGTTTTTGCGTGAAAGAGTAACAAACGTTTTATTCTCACAAACTTTCGCATTTATAATATTAACTAGCTTTAGCGGCTCCGCTCGCATGTATGTTGGTTTCAACGATAAAGAGTATATAGTCTACGTCTTTCCTTAAAAATAAAAAGTATCGCCATGCCAAATTTCATTGAAATCGGTGCAGCCGTTAAGAACGTAACAAGGAGACTGACAGTTACTTTCAAATTTTTAACCGACTTAAAAAAAAGGAGGAGGTTCTCAATTCAACTGTATTATATATTTGTTACCTCATAACTTTCGACTGGGTGAACCGATTTTGATGTTTCTTTTTTTATTTGAAAGCTGGTGCTTCCCATGTGGTCCCATTTTAATTTGGTCCAGTTCTGACATGTCATTCATGAGAAAATCATATAAATCTTCAATTTGCATTAAGTATGTGCGCGACAAATTGACGAATAACTCAATATCACGCCGACTGATTTCGATGATTCCTTTTTTATTTGAAAACTGGTGCTTCCCGTGTGGACCCAATTCAATTTGGTCGTTCTTGAAGTCGTTTTTTTTTTGTTAAAATTTTGTATTATTAATATTAATATAGATAGAATACTGCTTGGTCTTCAGAGACCAATGAGTGAGCCTCACTCATTCGGTGAACAGTGCCGAAACAATTTCTTTACATCGATTTTCCATGATGTAGTGGCATCACTTTGGCCCGATTTTTG
Organism: Diaphora mendica; assembly: GCA_949125395.1. Classification (NCBI taxonomy): domain Eukaryota; kingdom Metazoa; phylum Arthropoda; class Insecta; order Lepidoptera; family Erebidae; genus Diaphora; species Diaphora mendica. Next base: position 25,057,787 of record OX421320.1, read on the forward strand.
GCCCGAACATGTTCCTCTTACAGTTAGATATATATGGAAATATCTATCTCTGCGGCAAGTGTTGTCAGTTAAATATACACTGAACAAAAAATAAGGTCCAATAGGTAGTTGTCCTAAGACTGGATGTTCTTAACGTTTCCGTACCATACAACCATTGGCGTCTCGTATTCAAATGTTTTGTTTAGTGCAATTAAACCAAGAAGGAGCACTAGACAGCATATTACTAGTATTCTTCTGAACCTTTCTACCAAAACTAGATGCTTGTATTAGAAATGGGTTTACTTTTCGAATTTCATACAAGAAAAAATGTAAGTACGCCTTCCACTCATGCTACCTAATCAAGTCATCGAGTGGTCCACTTGAGGTCTGCGTTTGGATTGCATGCGTACTCAGAAACCCCGTAAAGTTACGGAGTGAATGAAAAAGTGAAGGTATATGGAATTCTGTGTTAAGAACCGCACAACTATATAGTGATGCTGGTCGGTATTGGCTTGTGTGTAAAAAATCGGCCAAGTGCGAGTTGGACTTGCGCAGGAAGGGTTCCGTACCATTATCTACACATTTCAAGGGTCTATATGTTGCCGTTATTAATATCGAGCAAAATACGGTAAAAAATCACGTTTGTTGTATGGGAACCCCCTCTTAAATATTTATTTTATTCTGGTTTTATTATTTGTTGTCATAAGGGCAACTAGTCATCACGGCTTATGAGATATAGCCTGGAAACAGACAAGACAGACAGACGGACGAACAGACAGACAGATGGATAGCAGAGTCTTATTAATAGGGTCCCATTTTTACCCTTTGGGTACAGAACCCTAAAAAGCAAATAGAATACCCGTTCTTAGAGATCCCTTGTAGTTATTTGATAGTTTCATAGAATCCGAACGGCGATGTGTAGGTATAATATTGTATAGGACTAATAAATAGCGTGTGTTTATTATGTCGAGAGATAAATACGATTATAACTGTTTAGGAACATACAAGTTATGGTGGTAGATGTATTGTATGCGAGTCACAAGGATATTACTAATCTGTTCTATCTAGGAACAGAAGGATCCATTTATCCAAAATAATGTATGACGTATAATATATTACCACGTTCTTATTGTCAATGACAGCCTTTATTCCCTCCAATCCGTATGCATTCTAATAGCTACGTAATGCTTCATTCAGCAGCACAGTTGTTTACTACTGAACATAAGATTCCCCTACACGATCTGTGAATAAACGACCTGACAACAATATATTGCCTTAATCGCCGAGATTACCATCCACATTGGAACTCACAATGAAGTTGTGGTTGAGCCAAATTTTATACGGTACTACGTATTTTCGCCATAAACTTTTCTTGCGTGATAAATGCAAATACTTTCATTGCGAAAAACTGTGTTACAAATATATTTTTAACCGACTTCAAAAAAGGAGGAGGTTCTCAATTAGACCGTATATATATATATTTTTTTATGTGTGTTCGCGGATAACTTCGTCGTTTATGAACTGATTTCGATGATTCTTTTTTTAATGGAAAGGAGATAATCCAACGGCGGTACCATGAACCATACAAGATCTGATGATGGCATCCAAGAGCAATTGATCGCTTTGGTTGTTCTTGAAGTTGGTTTTTTATTTTGTTAAAATTTTACTTGTTAGTAGGTATAGTTTCAACAGATACCCATTCTGGTATTGCCAATAAATTCCAATGAACATTATCCTATACGCAATTATATCGTCACGTCACGTTCAACCTTCTTCGAGTTCAATTCCAAAACCACCACATAAAATTACTTAGGTTTCTGGTTTAACCTTTTTATGTATGTATACCTTAATTGTAAATTTGGGTAATTATATTTACAAACTAGCCGACCCACGCAACCTCGTTTGCGTCTCCTATAGCCCGTAGGGTGATAATTTTTCCCCGTTTTTGAATCATTTTTTATTGGTGCTCCGCTCCTATTGGTCTCAGCGCGATGATATATAGCCTATAAGCCTTCCTCGATAAATGGGCTATCTAACACTGAAAGAATTTTTCAAACCGGACCCATAGTTCCTGAGATAAGCGCGTTCAAACAAACAAACAAACTCTTCAGTTAATATGTGTTTCTGTACGTTACAATGTTAAAGTCTTTTTTTACGACCCTATTGTGTCCCACTGCTGGGCAAAGGCTTCCCCCACAACAAACCACTTCCCTCTATCCAAGGCCAGTTCCAGCCTGTCTCTGTGATAGGCGTCAAGATCGTCGCGCCATCTTTTACGGGGTCTGCCTCGTCGTCGGCGTCCACCATGAGGCACCCAGCGTTCGTTCTTTCGACGACGACCTTGGCCCACCGGTCTGAATTCATTCGACATACGTTTCCGGCCCAGTCCCATTTTAATCTGGCAGTCTTCTTGCCCACATCCGCAACTTTAGTTTTGGAACGCAGCTCTGTGTTTCTTATGTGATCCTGTCGCTTGACACCCAACATACTGCGTTCAAGTTATTTACTTTTTAATATTTTTATATTGGTAAGCTACTTATAAGAATAAATGTCACGGGACGCCCGGCAGATATGAAACATTGAAATCGTTTTGTATAAGTTATTTGTTCCATGAAATAAAATGACTGTTTATTACATTAATGTTCATTTTTATTAAATACTACCTGTTGCCCGCGGCTCCGCCCGCGTGTATGTCGGTTATCGCTGCAAATAGTAGCTTATGTGTTATTCTGATGTATAAGCTATATTACTGTAAAGTTTTATCCAAATCCGTTCAGTAGTTTTTGCGTGAAAAAGTAACAAACATCCATCCATCCATACTAACAAACTTTCGCGTTATTAATAAAGGTAGGATTTTTATCGATGTAAAATCATAATAAAAAATTATTGGTACCTGAATAGTTTTATTTTCTTTACCTCGCATAGAACTTTTATATATTTTTCTATAAATCAGTTTAAATAAAATAAAGGGGTTAAGACAATTTTGTGAAAACTAAAAATTGGGTATAGCGCCATCTGTAATGATTTATTTATTTCGTGAACGAAAAATTTAGTATAGCGCCATCTGTATTTTTGATATGGAACTCATTCCTATCTGATGTCCCACGACACCACCCGATTTTTTTTACAAATAATACACACACGTTTTACTATTAAAAACTTATTTAAGTATGTACATAAAATATAAAGTGTTTATATGAGCTTATTTCGACATTTGACATGGCCAAGGCCTTCGACCGGGTCTGGCACCGCTCGCTTCTCTTCAAGCTCTCGGCATTCGGTCCGCCTCCTAGACCCTGTCACTGGATTGACGCTTTTCTTCATCAGCGCCGCATTATGGGCCTTTGCGACGGCACGGCCTCTGATGTTCTGGATGTAAACGCTGGCGTACCTCAGGGTTCAGTCCTGTCGCCCACACTATTTCTTCTGCATATCAATGACATGTTAGCTCTTGGCAACATACATTGCTATGCAGACGATAGCACAGTTCATGGGCGATATTTTTGACACCGTTCAGCCAAGCTGGCAGACGTTGAGGAAAATCGACAGAAGCTTGTCGCTAAGCTCGACCGGGTTTTGAACCACATTTTACAATGGGGTGATAAGAATCTGGTCGAGTTCAACGCTATGAAAACACAGTTGTGCGCGTTCTCTACCAAAAAGTCTCAATTTTTTTCCCTCCCCACTTTTCAGAGCACTCAACTGCCACTACGGGGTAAGCTCGGTGTCCTGAGCATGGATATTTGCCGGGACCTCGAGTACTGTTCTCATCTTTGTGATGGATCCTCGCAGTATTTGCTTGATGCTTTCGATCGGTTGCAGTGGCGAACACCCCGCTTTACCAACAGTCCCGAAGCCACCGAGTTCCTTAAACCTCTGCAGCTGCGTAGAGATATCGCCTCTATAGCAGTCCACTACCATCTGTATCATTGGAAGTATTCTGAGGAGCTCTTCCAACTGGTCCCTCTTCTCCCTTCCTCTGCAGAAAACATGTTCACTCTCAAACCAAACGGTTTGGTTCATCCTTCCTGTGCCGAGCAGCTAAAAACTGGAACTCACTACCAGCGCACGTGTTTCTCTCCCACTATGATCCCGGGGCCTTTAAGTGGGGCGTTAAAAAGCATCTCACTAAGCCGTCATAGTGTGGGACGCAATACTGCATTGTCTGCTTTCCCAGTGAGTATGGTTGCCCCCACTGTTGGATTCTGCTTGAGTTTTCCATCAGGCTGACCATAGTCACTTTGGCAGCTTCAAATAAACAAAAGTACAATTTTAATAACTACGTTTTTTCTTTTGCCATATTTTGCCAAAATATGGAGATTTTGTGGATTTGATATACGTGAGTATTGCTGCCCATGAGAAAAAAAAAACTGTATCTTTAAGCATCTGTCCTTGGGTTTTGATAATATTATTGGAAATGCTGTTTTCAGCAGAAACTGCATTCTTTTAAATTAAAATGTCAAATAAGTTAGAATTATTGGAATACGGGGAATTAAAACATTATCTTCTTTTGCCATTCCATGCGTCATGATTGTAACTTTTACAATGTTGTACCCCAGTTGTGTAATATTTAGCCATGTACTATTACATTGCTTTGGCGCTCAAGATACCTCATTTAATAGTACTGGAACATTAACTTGCAGCCTCAACTTATGGGTAGGCACTCCTGATATTTCTAAAGACTTTAAGTATTCGACAACATCTCCCTCCACGCCTGACATGATCCGTTCGTTTAATTGATAACTATCTCATTAGTCAGCTGATCAGGATCGATATTATTTACATTTTTATTCATATCTAACCAACAGCTAGCTTATATTGACGATACTTCTGTAGAGAATTTTGAAGTTAAGAAACGCTGTTAATTAATTATATTAATTTGGCTTATTTATTTATATTAATATAATGAACATACAAATCAGATTGACGAATATATACTTAATATCTTAATATTTAATTTTTATATATATAATATCATTGCTATCATTGTTAAGTCTTCATTGAAAAAGTGAAATATTTTTTATGGTTGTGACAGCCTTGTTTATTTGTTGTCAAGACGCCCGACGTAGGTAACGCGCAGGCGTGTGGCGAGTGAACTCCCAGAACAACCTTTCATCCCCCTTTTAAACCCCTTACAACCCCTTTTTCGCATTAAAAAGTATGTCTATGTCCTTTCTCAGGCTCTAGACTATCTGTGTACCAAATTTCATTCAAATCGGTGCAGCGGTTTGGCCGTGAAAGCAAGACAGACAGACAGACAGAGTTACTTTCGCATTTATAATAATCTTTCTTTTTTCAAATTGGACCAGTAGTTCCTGACATTAGCGCGTTTAAACAAACAAACAAACTCTTCAGCTTTATATTAGCGTGATGATATATAACCTATAGCCTTCCTCGATAAATGGGCTATCTAAAACTGAAAGAATTTTTCAAATTGGACCAGAAGTTCCTGAGATTAGCGCGATTAGCTGACCCACGCAACGTCGTTTGCGTCTCCTATTGCCCGTAGCCTAATAATTTCCCCCAGTTTTTGAAACATTCTTCATTGGTACTCCGCTCCTATTGGTCATAGCGTGATGAAATATATATATATATATATCATCACGCCTATAGCCTTCCTCGATAAACGGGCTATCTAACACTGAAAGAACTTTTACAAATTGGACCAGTAGTTCCTGAGATTAGCGCGTTCAAACAAACAAAAACTCTTCAGCTTTATATATTAGTATAGATGTATTTATTATACTCTTCTAAGATCTAATACTCATAATCAACAACACATTTATTTGGATAAAGACTAATATTAGGTATTATGTTGATAAAAACTCTGACAAATAACTCAATAATAGGTACCAACTCTTAGCGTCTTATACTCGTGATAACTTCTAAACGAAATGTCCGTATGGGGTGAAACAAAAAGTATTTTACTTCTACATAAATACCCTTGATAACATAATGCTTTATTTGGATAAGGATTAATATTACGATACACATTTAACGTAGTTTCTTTCTTCCGACGATTTAATAATTTTTTTGAGCACAAAAGCGGTTATTGTGACTAAACCATGATAGTTAGATATATGCTCTCGCGGACTTTTTTGTAGATCTTAATGGGACCTACAAACCCGTAATACATGATTTTGTTCTATTGTCAATACTTTTTGCAGCGCACGCAAAAATAGGTTTTCGAGTTCACACCTTGGGTTACAAAATAGCAATTTTCTTACGGATCTCAATTTTTTTTGAAAATAAAATATAGCCTATAGCCTTCCTCGATAAATGGACTATCCAACACTGAAAGAATTTTTCAAATCGGACCAGTAGATCCTGAGATTAGCGCGTTCAAACAAATAAACAAACAAACTTTATAATATTAGTATAGATAAAATACAAAAATTCATTTTTTTTTCTTATATTTGAAATCGCGACAACTCAATTAATTTCATCGGTGACTTCGGTAAGGCGAAGCGGTGAAGAGTCGCTACGGCAATTCTCGCCACGCCAAAAATCAGGTTTACCCGCGCCTATAGATGTTTCACATCAAAAGATTCTTTTCAGAGGTAGTAGAGCCACGCTGATTTCAGCACGTATGGGCCGGCTCGACCGGGGCGGTACTACCCTCGCACAGAAAATCAACGTAAAATGACAGCGTTCGTACTTGACTAGACTAAAAGATGCAGAAGCATCACTAGGTCGCCATGGTGTGGGTCGCCATACTGCTTTGTCTGCATTCGCAGTGAGTATGGGGACCACCACTCTTGGATTCGGCTTATGCTTTCCATCAGGCAGAGTAGAGTCATTATGGCGGGCCATACATAAAAAAAAAACACATCAAGAGTCTTAATTAGTCCACTGATGGACATAGACCGTTCCTTAAAAAGGAGATTTTGAGCTACTATACCACGATGGCCAGACGCTTCAAGCTTTGTTTCAAGCTTTTCCTTCTCTTCGCAGTGCTGTCGTCCAGCGTAGTTTACTCATTTAGTCGTCTCTTTTGACACCTATGAGATAAATTGATGTGGTGACTCCGTGTGAATTTAATCTTTCGTAGCACTTCGCGTGAGTGAGGTTATCAGAGAGCCACAATGCTAAGGGTATCTTAAAGAAATAGAGAAACCGCATTTGTTGTTTTTCAGTTAGGTACAGGTAGCCATGGACGGCGTTAGTATTAGTATGTTACTAGCTGGTAACTTTATGTTCTTTTGATATGGAGGTCGACGGTTCTGTCTCCATTATCACACACAAGAAATGTGATAATAGATTCGTCTCAGTGTTGTAGGTATAATCACAAAGGACACTCACCTCATTGTAAGATTCTATCAATATTTAAAAACTCAGCTTAGAACACCCACAGTCTACGCACATATTCAAAGAAATACTATTCGTCAATAAGTATTCTGCTGTAATGGTTTATTGAGCGCTGAATAAACCCTTTGAGTTAAAGGGATAATGAAACAAAGGTTTTGTTTAATTTACTTAAAGGATTATTATTATATAAGTATACATCCTATTTGAAGACCTCAAATGGAGAATGCGGTCCGGATTCATACCATCGACCTATTTTGTGCGAACTTAACTACAATACACCAACTTAATCAAAGAAGATTAAGCTTATGTTATTAATCTTCTTATGTTACTTAAGCATGTAAGTACAAAATATGCGGAAGATATTATCCAAAATGAAACTTATTCAATATTCGTAATTATAGTTTTATAAATATCTTAAAGATTGTCACGCGTCATCGGCGCTCGCCTCCCACCGCTGAGCCGCTGTCCCTACCACCGCAGGGACACATAAAAGGACGAGCGCACTACAGCTCGACCTCTTTCGCCCGGCGTCTACCACGCCGGACGGCTGCGCTGCCCTCTACGGGGGGTCGGCCTCTAAAGCCGCCCCCAGCACTGCACTCTTTCGCCCGGCGTCTACCACGCCTGGTGGCTGGGCCGCCCGGCCTACGCCGGAGCCCCAGCACTGCACCTCTCTCGGCCGGCGTCTACCACGCCAGTCGCCTGCGACGCCTCTACGGCGGTCGGCCTCTAAAGCCGACCCAGGACTACACCTCTTCCTTTTCTCATCGCAGCAAACCAAGTTAAGTGCCTTTAACTTGGAGGACGACCGCTTGATCGAATCTCTCAAACCCACACCCTGACTGTACATCTGTTTGTGTTATACTTCAGTAAATAAATTCTTTAAATTGTTGTTGTGAAGCGTCTAATTTAATCATCATCAGAACCTCGTGGCTTCACCACAACCTTCTAGGCTCCTAAAGCCGCTACGTGACAAGATATAAATGACTAAGATCAACTTCATTCATATTTCAGACTGACTAGTCTGATACTTTATTCAATACAAAATAACATATAGCGTTTAAAAAGCCTTTATATTATTCATATTACAGTTACTGTTTATTATGAAATATAAATCAGTGGTTTAACAATGAACGAATTATTTAAAAGGTATATAGACTACATAGGGAAGTATGGAAAAAGTGAGGCCGCTCTTATGAGTTGAAAAGAACCGACTACGAGGCAAAATAATTAATTCCGAAATATTAAAATGTAGTTAATTAGTGATCCCTAACATAATACTTATACATCGATTGAATCAAAAAGCTTTAAAAGTCGATGTTTTACATATCCAAATATACCTCAGTAAGGCTAGTAAAATTAGATTATGTTGTAAACTACCTCTAATCGATTTTAACCGTTAATTAATTTTACCCCAATTTCTATCACATGTTTTGACATGATATTAATACCATGTCATAATCATGCGAATAATATTATAAACAAACAATACATGATATAGAGTTACGAGGTAATTTCAGAATAGATTATTTTACAACCAAGTTTCCCTGAAAGCATTAGTACCCATTATATTCCATGGTATACCTACTATCGACGTTGATAACTCGACTGAAGTTACAGTCGACGGTGAGGATTTTAGAGAAAACCAGTACCAAGCAATTATTTTGTTTCTTTTCACAGAGTTAGGCCTTTTCTTTTACGTGTTACTCCACCGGGATTTGCGACGGAGCGGTGTGTCATAATCGGACCGACTAAAATCACACGGTGTGCCACTCTGCGCCTGAAATGGTAGGAATCCGGGAATTGCTGTTATTAACACATCCCGGCCGTCACAGAGTAAAGCCTAACTTAGGACCCAATCACTCTCTAATTTTCTACTGAAAGGGTGGCAACGTATTTGTCACACCTAAGTTACAGGAGTGCGCAGAGTGCAGGGACCGTATATATTTTTTGAGTAACAACAAAATCAGACCCGAATGGACCTGATGTTGTTGTTGATAACGTACTCTATGCCAACAAACCACGCAAATATTATACACAACTGTATGCGAAACACAAGTTTGGGTCAGTTAACCAACGGACGAACCGGTGAGAGGTCAGGCGCAGAATCGACAGCTTCGTGAGGCATGGGAATTATGACCCCAACTCCAAACTTAACAACAATTTTTGGCCCGACCCGAGAATTGTACTCGAGATCACATATTCGGCAATCACATACGCTAACTCCTAGGCTAATGAGGATGTTTTGTTACTTACCATCTTGTCCATAGAATCCAGACTATTTTAACTCAAGAGAATGTTCCTTTGAGTTCCTCGCGCAAGGATCAGTAACTTTTCTTGCTATTATTTACTCCAGATTATTCTTTATCCGGGTGTTCTTCTTTCGTGGTCACCACTTTGGAGAGTGTGAAATCAAACACTGTAACTTATTCATTCAGAAGAAATTATTTTATTATACACTCTCCACCATTAGGTGTCCTACTCTATAAAAAGAAACAAACTAGATAGGTACAAATGTATCAAATGCCAAAAAATATACGAAAGCATTTCAAGTCTCATTTCTACGAAAGTACATACATTTATCTACAGTAGTGCGCTCTTATGTTTTAAAGCGTTCCGTTTTCCAGCGCTGCGGGATATCAATGAGTGGCTTTTGATGTCAAATTGATTTCGCTGACTAGACTAACAATGTGCCCGAAGTTTCCACGGAATAGTTTGACTTCAATAATATGTGAGTACCTTTCATTTATATATAGTTGTAGCAAACTATTTTAACTTTAATGGCATACTTATCTGTGGGCGTGTTTGCCGACCTAAAACTTGTTGGAAATTGTTCTTTTGACACTAGACGTAAAGTATAAATTCCAGTTGTAATTCACGTAAGAGATTGTAAGGTTGGTAAATTTGAAGAATAATATCTACATGAAGTTTTTTTTCATAAATTTGGTATTGGTTTCCTTATACAGTATGTTCAACAGAGATAATTAACTGTCTTTAACTTTGATGACCACGACCAGGCAATTTGCAAAGTAAACCTTTGCTTTATTTGCAAAAATTGGTCTCTACAAAGAAAATGTTCAAATTTTATCTTCAGAATCCAAATTTATCTTGTTGCAAAGAATCATCTTTACGAATACGGATATATTAACAGATAAATAAAATGATAGTATAAGAAATGAGTTCAAGGTAGTAGGTACAGCCACGATGCACTGATTTCAGCACGAACGGGCCGGCTCGACCCTCGCACCGAAGATCAATTTAAATAAAAGACAGCATTCGTGATGTTTCGTTGGTGAGTGCAAGACCGGAGGCCCAATAATGCAGAAGTATCACTAGGCCACCATGGTGTGGTGTAGGTCACCATACTGCATTGTTACCTTGTCCGCATTCGCAATGAGTATGGTGACCACCACTCTTGGTTTATGCTTTCCATCAGGTAGAATAGAGTCACTTTGGCAGGCCCATACATAAAAAAAATACCCTCCGTTAAAAAAAAAAAACATTTTTTTAATTTTCCATATTTATTAAGCACAATGAACCATGCTATACGAATCTATGCCTTGCTTTGCATTCAATATTCCTAGAGAACCGATAACTACAGAAATGCTTATTGTGATGTTATAAAAATATAGGTTAATACTATACAGTATAAACATATTACCCGAGCGAAGCCGGGTTAACACACACGCACACTCGCGCAAGCGCCCTGCGCCGCTTAAACGAAACAGCAGGAGCAGGCATACATTTTCGCCGCACGGTAGAAAGAGAGGGGGATATTACTTCCTCTGCTACACCACGCCTCCGGCTTACGAATATTCGATCAGGTCACATGTCCTGGCGCTAATTTCAGACGCGAGTTTATTTTTTTTTACCTATCCTAAAAAGGTGCACAACGCCGCTAAAGAAGGTTTACTTCAAAAATTGCGTATTCCTCAATTCACACAATCTATTTATGTCTACGGATACTAAAAAGCGTTCTTGCGACAAAAACTTGAAGACACTTTATAAAGAATTTTCATTTAATCCTCTCAGGGAGGCGACGAACGAAATACTTACATAATATTCTATAAAAACTGTCATTAAACTCGTTTAGAAGTAATTTAAAATCAGTCGCATGGTGAAAAGATTGGACAGGGCCATTTGCTAGCTATCAGGACTTCGAGACTTGAAACTTGAGATAAATATATGAATTTCCCTGACACAGACGATCAATCTTGGATCATTGACGTTTATATGATAATGACATCACTAAAGGTTTCCTACGATTTTATTTTTGTACTAGCTGACCCGGCGAACTTCGTACCGCCATATTTACATATCTGTCTCAGCTTCCCACAGGCAGTGTACAGTCGCGGACAAAAAAAAACTCTTGTCCCGTTATCTTTTATTTCTTTCTAGCAAAAAAAGAATGAATGAAATCGGACTATGTGTTATTGAATTACAACTAAGTACATATTTTGACTTTCATCCCCTCTCTCCAGGAAACCGTGCTGAATTTCGGGATAAAAAGAAGAGATTAGCCGGAACACACAAACAGACAACCAGATAAATTTTTTTTTTCGTTATTTAGTAATAAGCGGTTATTATAATATTACAAACAAACACTCCAATTTCATTTATTTGTAAGATGTATATATATTACAACCTGCTTACAAATTATTTACTACATTCTAAAGTCCCTGTTTTTGTACCTTAGATAGATTTACGATCAAAATCTCTAATGAACTAAAAGTGTAAAGGAAAAGCTTTCCACTTTATTTTGAAAAATGCCTAGAATTTTTTTCCAAACTCTAAAAGAAAGTCGATTCTATAAATCTTGATTTGTAAAGTACAAATTATTATTCGGTTCCGGACGTTGTTTTTTGGCTTGAATTCTTTGACTGGGAGTTGAATTAATTGCCCTTTCAAAGAGTTTATTTCGATCTAAGATGGCTGTTCAGGCGTTCTTGGTCTGAAGCAGCTTGCCTATTAATCGACGTAGCATATTTCTCATTGTACAGCCTTTGAGATGTAACTTTCAGCTTCCTCAATCGCTTTGACTGGTTAAAGCTTATGGACCTAAGCCGTGCAACGAGGCTTTATCATCAGATCCAGATATCTTATTATCATCAATACGAGCATACCTAAGCCGCTTTTCAGAAATATTGACGATCCAAATGGTATTTCTTCTCGCTGTACGAGTAGAATGTACCTAAGATAGTCAAAAGTGTAGTTTGTAAGATTTATTATTATTAATTTAACTACATTTTACCACAAAACTGTAATTATTCTTTGCTTTCTTTTTTATTTACACCTTGGACAGCATCTAAGATTCAGAAAATAAATAGCAAATAAAACAGAAGATGTTTTTATTTTGTTTCAATTTTTTCGACCACGTAGTAGGTATTATAATGCATATGCCATAAAATTTCCTGACATTAAGATCAGGTTGCTTTCCGGACTGATACACAAAATATCCTTGATATACAAATTCTTAAATCCGATTAGGTACTTAAATATATCCATAATGTTTTTCAATAGTTTCTAGGCTGCTATCTTCAATTATTATGTTATTGGCTTAGAGGCTTTAATCTGCGCAATATAACCGCGACGTCCTGTCTAAGGATATCGGTATCGCCGGCGGTACTTTGTTCCATATTATTGATTCCTCAACGGTAATGGATACTATCTCGAAAGGTACGTTACGTTTACGTGTGCTTTGGAGCGAAATAACATAACTTAAGCCAATATACTTATTTAAGTATAATCTAAATTTTGTTATCTATATAATAGGTCTTTACCTATGAAATTGCCGTTTTGTATGCAATAAGTGAAAGTACTTATTTTTTCAAACTTTTTTATTTCTGTTATTCGAAGTAATCACCCATGCAATCGACGCATCTTTGCCAAGGCATTGGCAGTTTATTGATGCCCTTCTTGTAAAAATCAGCTGGACGGGAGGCAACAAACTCTTCAAAGGCATTTTGTACTGCCTCTCGGGAATTGAATTTTTTACCCACTAAAAAGTTGTCTAAATTTTGGAAAAAGTAATAGTCAATAGGAGCAAGGTCTGGTGAGTATGGCGGATGAGGGAGAGCTTCCAACCCCAGCTCTTGCAGCTTGGAGACTGTCTGTTGCGCAGTATGGGGTCGCGCGTTGTCGTGAAGGAGCAGAAGGGGACGACCGATTGACCAAAGCTGGTTGCAGATGTGCAAGCTTCTCCATCATTCTCTCCAGTTCTTCACAGTACACATCTGCATTAATGCTCATGCCGTTTTGTAAAAAGCTGTGGTGAATCACACCCGCACTGGACCACCAAACAGTGACCATCACCTTTTTAGGGGTCATTTTTGGTTTAGGGCATTGCTTTGGTGCTGAACCAGGGTCTAACCAACTTGCTGAGCGCTTTCGATTGTCGAACAGAATCCATTTTTCATCGCACGTAACAATTCGTTTCAAAATTCCTTCACTTCTTTGCCTGTTGAGCAGCGCAAGGCAGGTCTCGACGCGTACGTTGCGCTGGCGATCGTTAAGGTCGTGGGGCACCCATCTATCAAGCTTTTTTACCTTGCCAATTTGTCGCAAATGAATCAATATTGTTTTGATGCTTACATTCAAAGCTGCTGCTAGCTCAGCTGTAGCTTGGGTTTCGTCAGCTTCCGCAATCGCCTTTAATTAATTATTGTTAACTAAAGTCTCCGGACGACCACGAGCTTCATTTTTCAAGTCAAAATTTCCAGAACGGAACCGAGAAAACCAATAACGGGTTGTGCGTCCGTTTGTACAGTTCTCTCCGTAAACGTTTTTGATGTTACGTGCCGTTTGTGTCTTGTTGGTGCCACGACGGAACTCATATTCCATAATTACACGAATTTTTAAAGTATCCATTATGACGAAAATTTTTCAAATGTAATGAAAATACAACGCTAATCAAAAAACAAAAGACTGAGTTTGTAAATAGAATGTCATGATTTTAAAACAAAATTAATTTGAATTTAGAATACAGAGCCATTACAAACTTTTTTTTATTTGAAACTAGCTGACCCGGCGAACTTCGTATCGCCATATTTACATATCTGTCTCAGCTTCCCGTCGCGGACAAAAAAAAAGACTTTTCCCACTATCTTTTAATTTTTCTTATACACAAACCTTGTCCGAACAATAAGGAACACATAAAAAGAATTATTTAATTTGGTGCAGCCGATCGGAAGTTATGCGCGTACATACATTTCGGCGATACATTTTTATATAAATAGATATGTTGATACTGAATTTTAAAAATATTATCTAATATCATTACCATTTACTTGATTAACCATTTTGATATTAAAATAATATCCATCTACTCCCTGCCAGAAGATTAATGGATATTGTAATGCGTCATAAGACCTATCCGTTTCAGACACACGTTTCAGTTCATTGTTCCGATGATGAAGCATAATATCTCTAGACTGCAAATTTCTCCAACAACGACAATAGCCACTTCGTCGATTGTCGGTTAATTAAACCTCCTTGCATGCTCACCAGCAGGTGTTTTGTCAGCTCTGATTACAATATTATGGCTCTCCGATGGCATACGATCTAAGGCCATTTTGAACATTTTGACAAAATTATTGTTCTGATGAAGAAACGTTTGCAATTCTTCGTTTCACTGTTGGATTATGAGCACAACGCCTTTCAACTTCCGCATCTTGATCGCACATAAAATAAATTTGTAAAAATTGGTGGTCCACATATAGAAGTGGTAACAGTGCTCCCAGTCAGTGATAAATTGTCCTTATCGGCAATTATCTTGTTAAATTATTATTTGTGATACAAATGTATTTTAACGCTTTACAATATTGACAAATAATTGTCATTTCCCTAATTTTCACGGATTTGTCGGCACAATTATCTACTTCCGGATTGCAGTGGAATGCAACTCGTTCCAGGTTCACAGGAGCACTGTTTCTGCGGTATCGCTCGATTTCATTGCATCGTGCTGGCTGTTGTTGTGTTTGGTGTGCCCGAAATCGTTCCATTCTAAGCGGCTCCGTCCATTTGATCCCCTGCTTAGATCCCCTGGGGGATCCATGTAAAAATTTCGTCCACACTGATTCCCTAGAGAATCTATTTGGATTTCGATTCCATTTTGATCCCCCAGTGGATTCATTTGGAAGATTTTCATCCACTTCTATCCCCTACTTAAACCGATAGGGGATTTTTATATTTTTCTTGTGTGGCATAGCTATTTATGGCCTATATAGTATATAGGTTTATTGCCATACCTATTAATACGTTTCACCACCAAAGATTACCTTCATAACTTAAAACTCATTAAAAATCCTAGTATTAAATCCATTCATTAAAAAAGTATTTTAAATCGTATAAAAGTATGAATATTTGTGGAACTTTTGTTATGAAAACTTCTAAATTAATAATTGAAATGTATAGAAAATTCTAAAAGATTCCATTGGAGATCGATGTGGATAAAAAATACAGATAAATCCCTTATCGGTTTAAGCAGGGGATGAAGTGGATGAAAATCTTCCAAATGAAACCATTGGGGGATCAAAATGGAATTGAAATTCAAATAGATCCCCTAAGGGATCAGTGTGGACGAAATTTCCACATGGATCCCCCAGGGGATTTTTGCAGGGGATCTAAGTGGACGGAGCCGCCATTATTCACTGTAGAACGCAATTCTGCCATAGCAATACGAATGTTATCATTATCTGTCTCTTGCTGGTCATCAGTGCGGATTGCACGTGAGGTAGCTCGTCGCACATCTGATTGCCTTCGACGACCTATGACAGTTCGTCTTTGCCTTGGCATTTTCAAACAATAATCTTATTATATAAAATTCTCGTGTCACAATGTTAGTTACCATACTCCTCTGAAACGGCTGGACCGATTTTTATGAAATTTGGTGTGCATATCGGGTAGGTCGAGTATCGACCATCATCAATTTTTATACCCCAATTTTTTTATGGCAAAACAACGTTTGTCGGATCAGCTAGTAGTAAATAAAATTCTCACACATAGACAAACTGATGATAGAAGATTTTGATAACGATAATAGAATGACAGGTACTTTATATGCCGTAGGTGCAAAAAATAGCCTGTATTTATAATCTTTCGCCTAACGTTCGACAGACGATTGACATCAATATTTTTTTCGCATTCCAACAAAACAGCGTTATCTTATTTTGTTTGTGATATGACCTCTATGGATATGGCATAATACTTTTTTATTTGCATTCTAAAAAGTGACAACCATCAAAATATGTCAATATAGTGACAAAAATTTCTGGATGAACCAACAATAACAACCATCAAAATAATAATATTAAAATACGCTATAATAATATATAAATAATATGTGGTGTCTATTTAAAACCCTTAATTTGATTCGTGTAATAATATATATGGTGTATATTTAAAACCCTTAATTTAATAAGTGCTTCAAGTTGACAGTCAAAAGTTTGACTGGAAAGTTGGTAGAACAGTTTATATGGGCAAAAGGAAATTGTGGTATTTATTATCTTCCTCGCAATTTTTCCATACTTTCTCACCGTTTAAACCTTCCCTGAACTATGACAAACATTTCAAAACCTAAATCAGCTAAATCGGCCCGGCGGTTCTCGAGTTTTAGCCAGACAAACGAACAGCAATTCATTTTTATATATAAGATGACCGGTACTGAAGAACGGCAATTTCATAGGTAAAGATCTAATATGTATATTATATCTATACTTATAATAAAAATGTAACAGGTCAAATTCTGTACATTAAAGAAATTTTTTTTTGGAGGGCTCTCTATAATCGATACTGAAGCCAAAACTATATTTTTTTTCATTTTTGTCTGTCTGTATCTTGGCCGCGCATCACGCCGAAACTACTGAATGGATTCAAATGAAACTTGGCATGATTTGAGTTCATACTACGAGGTAGGACATAGGATACTTTTATCCCGAAATTCAGCACGGTTTCCTGGAGAGAGGGAATGAAAGTCAATATATGTACTTAGTTGTAATTCAATAACACATAGTCCGATTTCATTCATGCTTTTTTGCTATAAAGAAAAAAGATAACGGGAAAAGTCTTTTTTTTGTCCGCGACTGTACACTGCCTGTGGGAAGCTGAGACAGATATATAAATATGGCGGTACGAAGTTCGCCGGGTTAGCTAGTGAGTACATATAAGCTTGTACCCAACACTATCCATCGATGAGTTGGGTATTACAGAGGCGTTAACCTAATGTATTTAGTCCAAAGCAAAGAAATTATTGTTGAACACCGGTTTCTTGTGAGACTATTGTTTCATTCTGGTTATAATTTATTTAGCATAAGTTATTGAAGTTATCCTAGGACCTAGACGATATCAGCCACGGCGGCCAGTCTCCACGGAGACCAGCCAACTTCGCAAGAGATATTATAGTGCACAAGTATGTGCTCACTCTCATAATCCGATTGGACGGTAATCCGACACGACCGGGGAGAAATCAGACGTAGGACCGACGGCTTTACATGCTTTCCGAGGCACATGGGCTAAGACCCCAACTTCCAAACTCCGAGCTGTTATATTTCTGTAATCAGAAAAACTCAATAACACTTTTTGGCCTGACCCGGGTTTCGAACCCGAGACCTCATGATCAGCAGTCGCATACACCAACCGCTAGACCAACGAGGCAGTCTAATAAATATTTACCTACCATACGTACGCACCTAATACGTTATTACATCTTATTATGAACATGAATTCTGATGAGGCAGAAAATAATAGGAACGATAGATATAATATCGGAGCGCTGCTGCCGTACCTAATGAGGCTTCACCGCTCTGGAGTCTAGTCAAAAGCGATAGATTTATACAGTCGCTTCCAAACATGCATTAAAATCAATAATTTCTGTTAGTGAACTGTTTGCTACAGATTTTTTGTTTTTAATACATATTTCATAGCGGTTAATTCAGTCAGGTCTTGCGCTACTTTGCGACTCTGGCATTATGAAGCAAGGGATTTCTCCAGGTCCGATGACGGAGTTATACCTAGGAGTTTTACTGCTTCGAACATGGTTATACTTGTTTCTCGTATGACCTTGGCGACTGTAACTCGCTGTGGAAGTTACAAAAATGCCGCAGTGTAGTTCATCAGGTACTCCTACCCTTAGGTATTAGGACCCTAAATAGGGTTGACTTTCCTCTATCGATCCAAATAAACAATATTCCTAGATGCTAATTACGCGTTTACGCGAGAAGGTGTTCATATCATATATGCAAATTTAACTGTATAATAAATAACGGAAACTAAAGACCTACAGATAGATTAAATATACTTTCAAGCTACAAAATAAAATACATACACAGGTGGTTCCGATACGAAGTGGTCAAGATAAATATGCAATTGAAGCTGAATACAAAGAGGTACCAATATATTTTCTACGTGAATAAATTCAATGCGAGGCATTTTCAAACATGTTAATGCTGGATTTGGATCATGCATAAGTAGTATCTGTTTCAATGAATATGTTTTATCGAATATATTATACATTATTATGATATATGTAGCACGTGAGATTGTCTATATTAAGTTCTTAAATATGTATAATCACACATTTCAACAAAAATAAAAAACCAACTTCATGAACTGGACCAAATTAAAATGGGACGACACGGGAAGCACCAGCTTTCAAATAAAAAATGAATTAACAAAATCGGTTCACCCAGTCGAAAGTTATGAGGTAACAAACATTTCAAAAAAACAGTCGAATTGATAACCTCCTCCTTTTTTTGAAGTCGGTTAAAAATATATTTCAACCTTGTAATTATGTACTCGGTGTCATATTGAACTTTTTAAATCTTTCAACACTGTTTAAAACGAACAGAAGGAAAATATACGCTACGTAAGAGGAATTTCTAAGAGAAATTTACTTGCGGCATGTTACGAAAATATATCATACATTAGGCACCAGCTTTACATAGACTTTGCAACTTCGCGACTGAAAATCCAATACACTGCCGGGAATTCTACAAAAACTCTGGTATCATAGTTATGTAAAAGCGTTACCCCACCTCGAATATATAATTTCAACTTGGTAGTTTGTTTTTCTTGATTTAACTGTGACCCTACTTTCATGTAACGAACAGAAAACTAAGTAAGGTATACAATTATACATAGCACTGGGCAGCAGATGACGGGACGGGTTTTTTCTCCCTGAAAATGGAAGGTACGGCGTTTTCGGGGCTTAGCAAAAAGTCGGACAGCACAAAAAGTTTAGCAGGCGTTGAGCGACAGACCGCACAATTTGTACGCGACTGTATGAGAGAGATAATTCGAACATGCATTAACAAGGGTTAACACATGCCCGGATATTATGGTTAGGAATTATCATAACACTTGTATAGTTTGACTGCACGGATGGCGCAGTGGTTTAAATGTCGTCACTTTGTACTGCGCAGTGTTTTGGACTCGATCCCCACATTCAAAAATTCGTAATGTGATTCCCAAAATACTTTTTTTGAGTCTGGATGTTCTTTGTGTCCAATTCATGTATGTCTGTAAAGTCTTATTCGTAGTGCGGGAGTTGTCTTTTAAAAAATATATCTACTAATACGGTATAGCAATTTATTTGTTGAGCTACCTTTTGTCTGTGAGCAACAAGGCTGAAATAGTATTAATTTATAACAATTTTATCGACATACAGTAGCATTATGCGCTATTCCAGACTATTATCTATCACGGCGCAAAATTTTATCCAGATAAGCCCATTCCATTTACGTTAACCGTTACGTTACCATTCCTTTTAAGTTGAATTTGGCCATGGGTGTTAGTAGTCAATTCTTTAAGATTGTTTTCAATCTATTAAATTATATAAAATAACCAATAAAGTTCTAAGGAAAAACAATTTGACACACATCTACCTACGCCAATGTTGGCTCACTCAAATATGAATCTAAGCGGCTTTTTATCATTCAATCGATCACTCAATCGTTGTCTTGTAAACACTGTATCCTAAGACAAACGGGTTAGTGGTCCTTTTTTACCTATAAAGCTGATATTTTATATGACAATGGAGCCTATCTTTTAATATTGCATAACAAACAGACTTCAAATTAATAAGAACCACAAATTACACGATATTACTTAGTTAATTTATATATCTTAACCCAATAAATGACTCCACTACAACTCCGAATCGTAACTAATAGGCGGTCCACACTACAACGATATATCGTAGCGATTTAACTGTGCAATTCGTTTGTGCAGCTTTATCGTACGTGTGGACGGAAATTGGCTCAGATATTTATATTTATATCTGAGCCAATTTCCGTCCACAGTTAAATCGCTACGATATATCGTTGTAGTGTGGACTGCCTATTACGCTCGTAAAACTGTGCCGCTAATCAGAGTAAAGCAATTGCAATGTTTTCGACATTAGAAACCCTTTACATGATTTCGTAGATACAAAAAATGTAAAAAAGGTAATATTATTTTTAAATGTAATATTTTTTTGGCTGTAGGAAAATTTCTTTACGATAAATTACACGCAATCATCACTTTGAGTTCAAAATTAAAAACACTAACCTCTCCTTATCTTCATCTTTTAGTACCTTGGTTCTAATCATAGTAGAAATCTTCTATCTTTTAAAAAATCATCTACTACATGTAATGTCCCTTTCGTTTTTCACTATACAGTTTGTCCTAACTTAGGAAAGTATAGAAGATCAGGATGGTGCCTAATCGGCTTTCGATGTCTACCTATATATTTATTTGTCCTATTCGTATGTGATATCAAGATTTTATTCAAGTCACAAATTATTTTCCGCCATGACTAAGTGTGTAGTCTTACGATTTTTCTTGAATAGTTTTGCTAAAATTAACTCGACAAACGTATTATATGTATAACAAAATAGCAAATGCATATGTGAGTATTTACGATAGATAAATCTGTCTTTTCAATAGTTAGACGTCTCAGTTTTCATATGTAGCAGGTGTTGTTCCATATTTCAGTCACGGCAATACATCTTCTGTGTCCCTTGCCACTGCTATCAGGAATATCCAGTCTTATAAATTGAGATATGCTTATTTGTTACTTCTAAATTATAAGCTATAGTAGATACCTACGGAGGTGTCGAATTGTTCTTAAAAAGATTAGGTGGTTGTTGCTACATTAACATAAATATAGAGTCAAGTCTATTTAAATTTAAACTTTATCTAGTAGGTATATTATAATCCCTTAATTATCTAGTAATTTCTTAAAGTTTAAGTAAATGCAAATGAAGTGAATAAGTGAAGAAGAATAGGTTAAAATTCAAATCATAAATTGAAATTTGAGTCTTTTTTTCATTTAAAATTAAATTAAATAAGTTTTAGTGTTTCCTAGTTTTCTATTATTGTGTAGTTTTCAATTGACACATTAAAGTAAATGATTTGGAAACAATATTTAAATACGATAATGGTATGACGGCATTAATTTACACAAATTTCAAGAAACGAATCAATTGATGTTTAATAAAGAGGAAAAGATTTAACCTGACAGCCAAATTACAGATTTTATTTGCCATTGCGTGAGTCGTAACCCAGTTTGAAAGAGCGCTCTCATAGATAACTAAACGCTAGTTAAACAACTTAAAACTGTAACCTTTGCTTAAAATGTGTAACATGAAACATAGGTACCTAACTATGTATAGTACCTATTGGTGACGAGCAGATTCCCTAGCGGCAAGTCGCAGAACTAACGTATGACAGATAAAAATACGTATATACGTTAACATTCCACTTTTAAAATACTGTTGCGCCTTCGAGAAAAATAGTCTAGAATAATCTACCAGTCGCGAGAATTGAATTGAAGGCGCCATCTAGTGTCAAGTAGTGCGCAACTGTGGAGTAACTCTGATATTCGACGCTAGATGGCGCTAGATTACTCACTCTGGTAATTTCAGTTTAGTGTAGAATGTTCTATCGAATATTATAGATCTTTCTAGGGGTTTCAAAGCCATATATAAGCAGAGTGGGTTACCCGTACGAGTCAGTATTGTTTCACGATACAGCGGAGTTAACATCGAAGCGATCTTCTAGTGCGATTAACAAGTGACATAGCGAATTATTGTTGTAAAAAGGGTTGTAAATAAACAGTGTGTTATTTTTTGGTAATTAACCGACTATTTTTAATTATTGAATACCCGGCTCGTAACAATTTGGTGTCAGCAGTGGGATTAAAGTATGCCGGTTTTACCAAAGGAAGACACGGAAGGTATCCGAACTAGGAGTCAGCGTCAGCAAGAGGCCGACCTGAGGCGATTTGGAGGTGCACAACTGCCCACACCGGAAGGTCAGCAGCCAGCGATGGAAGCCACGCTGTCCTCATCGTCAGCAGCTCCAGATATCACGGCCCTAATGGTGATGCTCCAGGAGCAGGCCCGCCGTCAAGAGGAGCAGGCCCGCCGTCAAGAGGAGCAGGCCCGCCGCCAAGAGGAGCAGGCCCGCCGTCAAGAGGAGCAGGCCCGCCGATTGGAGGAACAGCTGCAGCGGGACAAGGAGGAGCAGGCCCGCCATCAGGAGGAGCAGGCCCGCCGCCAGGAGGAACAAATGCTCTTGTTAAAAGGCATTCACGAGACCTTCGGCAAAGAACTCAAGGTAGTGAAGGATCAGGTTCTTCAACACGAGAACCGTATCACTGAGGCCGAAACTCAGATTGCCGACGTGAAGAAGGCATTAGGGAACCTCAAAGTTGGAGATGGAGCGGTGACTTCAGTAACTGCTGTTCCTTCGGTGCGGGGGTTCAAAGTACCGCCGTTTGATGGGACATCTTCGTGGTCAGCCTACAAGATCCAGTTTGAGGCTGTTATGACGGCGAACGGCTGGACTAAGGAACAAGCTATGACCGCGCTCACCTTGGGTCTTCGAGACCAGGCTCTAACCGTCCTCGAAGCCCTCGGTAAGAAGGTAACCTATGAGCAACTGCTGGAGGCATTGGAGGCAAGATATGGTGACGCTCACCTGGAGCACGTTTTTCGTGCACAGCTGAAGGATCGTGCCCAACGCATCGGTGAGAACTTGCAACAATGGGCTCTGGAAGTTGAGAAACTGGTCCGTAAGGCATACCAGTCTGCACCTGCGCTCGTGGACGGGAATCTGGTGCAAGCTTTCATCGATGGCATTCGTGACCTCGAAGTTAGAGCTGCTGTGCGACTTGGGCACCATGAAACTCTCAAGGATGCTCTGGCCCATGCTTTGGAGGTGGAGGCTGTGAGACAAGATCATCGGTCTCATCGGGTCCGGGAGGTTGTGGCGCCACCTGTGCGGGACCGGTTTAAGGGGTACAGCCCTAGGTGTTACGCCTGTGGTGAAAAAGGTCACCTTCGGTCCAGCTGCCCTAAGCGAAGCATAGGAAATGAATACGAGCGGCCTCAGGAGATTAGGGCGACTGATAGTACTGCGAAACAACAGCAGGGAAACGAGTAAACGCCAGGACTGCGGGGCGGGTGCTGGCTGGTGTTCAAAGAGCCCCAAGGATTTCGATCTCGCAAAGTCATGATGGGAACAGCCTGGTCATCAGAGGCGAAATCAACGGAACAACATGTAAGCTGACGATTGATACGGGAGCTTCTCGCACAGTTGTCAGTTCCCAACTTGCAAATCGGTTTCTGAAGGACATCACCTGTAACCGTGAGCAAATAAACCTAGTAACAGCCACTGGTCAGCGCATACCCGTCCGAGGCGAACAGAAGGTGGAGTTGAAGTTGGGCAACCACGTTTACCTGCATAACGTTATCGTGGCTGATATAGTTGACGACTGCATCCTTGGCCTAGACTTCATGAAGAACAATTGTTGTGAGATCGACATCAATCAAGGTGTATTGAGATGTGGTCAAGAAGAACTGTTCATGGAAGGAGCGTCACCAGGAAAAGTGTACAGCTTAAAGAATGTTGTTCTTCCTCCCAGATCAGAAACAATCATGCCAGTTAGTCTTCCTTATAACTCCGGACGAATGCAACGGTGTGTACTTATTGAAAGGATAGATAATGACCTTCCATGGAAGATCGCACGGACTCTAGTAAGTACCACTAACATCCCTGCAGTACGTGTGCTAAATCTAAGTGACAAGCAACATGTGATTCATAAGGGCACACTGATTGGCACTTGCGATGATGTGGATTGGATGCATCGATGCCAAGACTTGACTACTTCAAATGTTAGCAAGGATGCACGAGTCAACGTGTCAACACTTTTGGAAGACTGTCAAGATGTTTTGTCTAGGGAAGAGATTGGCAAGGCTAAGAGAATGTTAGTTAAGTACGCTGATATTTTCTCTACTAATGAAGCTGATATTGGAAAGACTGGTTTAGTTCAACACAAAATAAACACTGGAAATGAGTTGCCTATTCGTCAGCGACCAAGAAGACTGCCAGTAGCACGAGAAAAGGAAATGCAAACCATGATTGATGGAATGGTCAGGGACGGTGTTATAGAGCCTTCATCCAGCCCATGGTGTTCACCTGTAGTGCTTGTAAAGAAAAAGGATGGCAGCATGCGTTTTTGTGTTGACTACCGCCGTTTAAACGACATTACGAAGAAGGACAGCTATCCACTTCCTAGAATAGATGACACACTGGACATGCTAACAGGGGTAAAATTGTTTAGCACCTTAGATTTGAAAAGTGGATACTGGCAGGTAGAAATTGATCCCAAGGACAAAGAGAAGACTGCATTCTCTACAGGGAGAGGACTGTGGCAGTTTAAAGTTATGCCCTTTGGATTATGTAACGCGCCAGCAACTTTTGAAAGACTGATGGAGTCAGTACTGACCGGATTAACTGGAGACGCTTGCCTGGTCTACTTGGATGACATTGTCATTGTAGGCCGTACGTTTGAAGAACATATTCGAAACCTGGAGCGTGTATTATCGAAAATCCGAAGTGCCAACCTAAAGTTAAGTCCTAAGAAGTGTTCATTATTCAAACGGCAGGTTAGCTTTTTAGGATATGTGGTTTCGGAAGAGGGTGTCCAAACAGATCCGCAAAAGATCACTGCTGTCAAGGATTGGCCAGTTCCAAGAGATAAGACCCAAGTAAGAGCATTTTTGGGCTTGTGCTCTTACTATCGGCGATTAGTGAAAAACTTTGCGGATATTGCCAAACCCCTTCATAAACTTACTGAAGAGAAAAGACAATTCTGCTGGGATGAAAGTTGTGACATAGCATTTCAAGAGCTTAAAAGACGTCTATGCAACACACCTATCTTAGGGTATCCAGATACCGAAAATGAATTCATAGTTGACACAGACGCGAGTGATACTGGGCTTGGCGGTGTGTTATCCCAGCGGAAAGGTGATCAAGAGGTCGTCATTGCATATTTCAGTAAATCTTTGTCAAAACCGGAAAGAAATTACTGTGTCACAAGAAGGGAGCTACTGGCAGTAGTGAAGACACTGCAACATTTTAACAAATATCTGCTCGGGCGTAAATTCCACCTCCGAACTGACCACGCTGCACTAAAGTGGCTCTTACAATTTAAAAATCCTGAAGGACAAGTCGCGAGATGGATTGAGCTACTACAGGAATATGACTTCATGATTGAACATCGCAGTGGAAAATCACACGGTAACGCAGACGCATTATCAAGAAGACCTTGCCCTGAAGACTGCAAACACTGTGCCAAGCAAGAAGTAAAGGAAGCTGTTCCTATAAAGACAATAAAGACGGACCTTAGCGTCGAATGGAAGGAAAGCCTTCAGCAAGCACAGCAAGAGGATGCAGATATCAAACCAATTCTCGAGTGGATTAAAGCTGAGACTCCTAAGCCTCACTGGAGCGATGTTGCATCGCTGAGTTCAACCACAAAGAGTTATTGGGCTCAATGGGATAGCCTAGTCATCCAGGATGGAGTCTTGTGCCGTAAATGGGAAAACGCTCGAGGAGACAGCTGTCATCTGCAAATGGTTGTCCCTAAAGCTAAGATACCAGTGGTTCTGCAGCTCTACCATAACGGATGTTCAGGAGGTCATATGGGAGTTAAGAAGACCTTGGTTAAGATAAGGGAGAGATTCTACTGGATTCATTGTCGTGATGATGTTGAGGACTGGTGTCGCAAGTGTACTAATTGTGCGGCCGTGAAGGGACCTCACACACGTAGCAGAGGTCCATTGAAATTGTACAATGTTGGGGCACCCTGGGAAAGAATTGCAATAGACGTAGCGGGACCATTTCCTGAAAGTGAAACCGGAAACAAGTACTTCATGGTTGTAATGGATTACTTCACTAAGTGGCCAGAAGTTTTCGCCATTCCCAACCAAGAGGCATCAACAGTTGCAGACAAATTAGTGCACGAAGTCTTCTGTCGTTTTGGAGTGCCTTTAGAAATTCACAGTGACCAAGGAAGAAATTTTGAGTCTCAAATATTTCAAGAGATGTGTCGAGTAATGGGTACTCACAAAACCAGAACCACCTCTTATCACCCACAATCTGACGGAATGGTGGAACGATTTAACCAAACACTAGAGAGGTATCTCGCAAAAGTCGTTGAAAGTAGGCAAAAAGATTGGGACAAACACATCCAACCGTTTCTTCTGTCATATCGAAGTGCAGTCCACGAAAGCACTTCAGTAACACCAGCTTTTGCAAACTTCGGAAGAGAACTACGATTGCCTGCAGACTTGATCACTGGAATACCCCCTGACACCCCGCGAAGTATAACGGAGTACGCTAATGACTTGCGGAACAAGATGAATGACATTTATGAGCATGTCAGACAATCGGGCCAGCAAATGTCTGAGAAGATGAAAACCCGATATGACCGGAAAGTGAACAATAAGGGCTTCGAAGAGTGTTCTCTAGTATGGCTCCATAATCCAGTTCGCAGTAAAGGGAGATCTCCAAAGCTACAAGCCAAGTGGGAAGGGCCATACCGGGTGGTGACAAAAATCAATGATGTTACCTACCGGATACAGAAGTGTCCAAAAGGCGCCCCAAAGATAGTTCACGTAGATCGATTGGCGCGATACTATGGAACTGATTATGCTCGGGACGAGCATGTCTTAGGAGGGGGCAGTGTTGCGCCTTCGAGAAAAATAGTCTAGAATAATCTACCAGTCGCGAGAATTGAATTGAAGGCGCCATCTAGTGTCAAGTAGTGCGCAACTGTGGAGTAACTCTGATATTCGACGCTAGATGGCGCTAGATTACTCACTCTGGTAATTTCTGTTTAGTGTAGAATGTTCTATCGAATATTATAGATCTTTCTAGGGGTTTCAAAGCCATATATAAGCAGAGTGGGTTACCCGTACGAGTCAGTATTGTTTCACGATACAGCGGAGTTAACATCGAAGCGATCTTCTAGTGCGATTAACAAGTGACATAGCGAATTATTGTTGTAAAAAGGGTTGTAAATAAACAGTGTGTTATTTTTTGGTAATTAACCGACTATTTTTAATTATTGAATACCCGGCTCGTAACAATACTGATCACCCTCACGAAGTGGTCTTATAGTATTTTTTACTACTCCGTAGACATCTATCAATGAAATCATTGTAGAAAGAATTTAAAATAACAATGCACTCGCTCTGTATATTAAACTGTCAGGTAGAAGTATCTGTCTTACGTTAGTCCCGCAAACGGCCACTAGGGAAATATGCTCGTCACCAATACACGTTAACATTCCACTTTAAAAATACTGATCACCCTCACGAAGTGGACTTAAAGTATTTTTTACTACTCCGTAGACGTCTATCAATGAAATCATTGTAGAAAGAATTTAAAATAACAATGCACTCGCTCTGTATATTAAACTGTCAGGTAGAAGTATCTGTCTTACGTTAGTTCCGCAAACGGCCACTAGGGAAATCTGCTCGTCACCAATAGTTATAAATCTACCTATAGAATTAAAAAACACAATTAGAGTCCCCGCCCGCCGAGTAAAAACTTTTTAATCGGCCGGTAGTTTGATCGGGTTGGCTTTTGTCTTATTTGCCAGCCGATACCGAATCGTTATAATGTGCGCACTCCCATACATCTTCATACTGATTTAGACCCCAACCCAATTATCGGCCGATCAAAAAGTTTGTAGTTTACGGGGGCTCTTATACGCGTGCCTACGGGTAAAATTTGTAATAGAAAGGTAACAAAACAGCCTTCGTTTCGGGACCATCCGAACCATAGACCATGTACCATCAACTATGAAGTCAGTGCATGTAGGAACGCTAAGTAGCAACACTTTCCTAATAGGTATGTCAAGTCCTTTCTTCTCTCTCTGTGCTGTCATGTGTTCGTACGACTTATAGTCCGGGTTCCCCAGAACAAATTTTACAAGTTATTACTTTATTGCTATCAAGCTAATTTTTCGTGAGTGGCTTCATTTTGATGAGGGCCTACCTTTAACCTTAAAAAAAATCGATTGTGGGAACTAACAGGACTAGAAGGGAAAGAAAACTTTAGAGCGAAGAGCCGTGATAACGTACCACGCAATTTGTAGGACAATGTGTCTGTTAAATGATATGAATATTAATTAACATTATTACATAATGGAAATAAATATTTGTCCTACAAATTGCATGGTTTGATCCGTCCAACAAATATCGATAGCGAGATCATAAAAAATGATACTAACCAGCTGATTTTTTAACAGTTGCTTAGTTAATATTGATATAATTTTTAACACACACATTGTCCTACAAATTGCGTGGTACGTTATCACGTACGTTTTCTCTGCTAGCCCTGTTAGTTCCCACAATCGAATATTTTTATTAAGGTGAAAGGTGGGCCCTCCTCGAAATGAAGCCACTCTCGAAAAATTAGCTTGATAGTAATAACTTGTAAATTTTTTTCTGGGGACTCCGGACTAATAGCTTTTTATTTATTAAAATCAATTACCATCATGCAGTCAAAGTAATTATTTATGTAAAACAATATTAAATATCTTCTCCCGACTATGTGGTGTTTATTTTGCTATCCAGGTTACCTCTCAGATCATTAGATAGGAAGCCTTATACCTCGTGTTCAAAGGTCTTTTTTTATTTAAGTCTTTATGCATAATTGTTGCACAGGCGGACTTAATGCCGTAGGCATTTTCTACCAGTCGACCTTAGGATAATGCAGAGCCAAGAATGGTAGATGCACAATGTTCAGAAATGTTAAATAATATAATTCCATTATAGTATATCATATTTCCAGAGAGCAAGAGAGAGAGAGAGAGAGCTTACAAATATAAATTACATAATGATTTTACATTATTACTTATATCATTAGGATATTAGTACACATAATATTTAAGTCATTATATACTCACACATATATATACTTAACACATTATATATATTTTTGTTGTGAAGAGGATAAAATTTAGGATTGTGGTGTTAATATTTTTGTGAACCAAGAAAGAAGAATGTACAAAATCCGAGCGGTGAGAGGGACAATGAAGAAGTAAGTTGTTTGATCTAAGGTTTTTTGCGTGATTAGCACCTACATATTGAAGTTGGGAAGTTAAGTAAGAAGTAGAACTTGGTGAGTAGAGTAAAGAGTATAAGGTGGTTAATGCTCTGACCTCTCTGCGCTGGCGAATTGTAAGCCACTTCAATAGGGAGCGATACTGTGACACATGATCATATTTACGTAAATTGAAAATTAATCGAATGCAATTATTGAGAAGACGGTCTAGCTTATTGAGCAGATCTGCATTCAGGTCAAAGTAGCACACATCACCATAGTCAATTATAGGGAATATTAGAGTCTGAACAAGCATAACTTTAGTTTTCAGTGGCAAAAAGTCTATAGAGGGCGCGCAATGAGCCTGTGACTTTCTGGCACACAGTTGCAATTTGTTTACGCCAGCAAAGGGTTGTGTCCATATACAGTCCGAGGTTCTTTACACTATCACAGTATGGAATAACCATACCATCGTAGGTGAGTTGCGGAATTACAGTTGGGTCGAGCTAGCTCATACCACGGTTGCTACCAACGATGATGGCCTGACATTTATTTGGATTCACTGAAACACCAAACATGTCAGACCATTGTTTTGTAGCTGTCAGATCGCTATTTACGACTGAAACAGCGGATGATATATTGCACAGATCAGTTTGATATTAAACTTGCAGGTCATCAGCATAGAGATGATAGGAACACCGAAGTCTTAGGGTGATAAGATGAATAAAGATGGAAAATAGGAGAGGAGACAGAATACCGGCTTGTGGGACCCCAGCAGTGAGGTCAAAATAAAGAATAATGACTTGAGTGGATCCTTCTGTAATGTCTATTATTCTATTTTTTAAAAGTTATGTAACTTAATTTCTTACGACAGTAAAAGTTGCTCAGACATTTTTAAACAAGGTTTATAAAAATTTCTTTAACAGATGTGCGCCTACCTCACAAAATTTCTACACTTTTCTTTTTTACATGTGGAAACCCCCTCGGGCCGTCACCCCACCGGGATTTGCGGCGGGGCGGTGTGTCGGACGGGACGGGAGGGATCCGGGAACTGCTGTTATTAACACATCCGGAACCCTAAGGTTGACTGTGCATTGGAGAATGCCCTGGGCACTAAGTCCGCCGATGTACAAAAGTGCATAAAGTTATAAATAAATAAAATAAAAATCGGAATAAATTACTTACAACATAGTTAATAATAGTTTATTTTCTAAGTAAAATATATACCTATTGGTATATATTTTTTATGGTCCGCCACGGTATGCCAGTCGCTCCGTGGAACAACTGATAGGTATTCAAGTAAAACTGGTTGAACTGGTAGCCGATCCCAATAAATCATGGGAATAATAGAGGCTAGGAAGATAATGACTTATAGAATTAAACTATTGTAAATCTATACTAATATTATAAACGCGAAAGTTTGTAAGTATGGATGGATGGATGAACGAATGGATGTTTGTTACTCTTTCACGCAAAAACTACTGAACGGATTTGGATGAAACTTTACAGTAATATAGCTTATACATCAGAATAACACATAGGCTACTATTTGCCGCGATAACCGACATATACGCGGGCGGAGCCGCGGACAACAACTAGTGTAAATATATATTTATGTATCACTACTACGTACCTCATCAAAGTTACGAGTGTTATTGAATAATCAAATTTGAAATTTTGTTATTAGCCGAAATATGTATATAATTATAACGTATAGAAAATTAGATTAACAATGTATGTAATTTTAACATACCCAAACTAATCAAAAACCAATTATTCCAGGTAAGGTTCGAACATCTGCTATCTATTCTCAATTTGCCGAATTTGGGAAATTATATTTGCATATGAACATAACAAAATTACCTAGGTATAACATAAACAAGACAACATAAACAAGGTTCAATGTAAATAGGTATTATGTTCTCTAAAGGTTTTTATGTATTAGATTACTAGGTATTAAAATGCTAATTGCTAAAAAAATAAAAAGAATTCGACTGCGTTAAATACTGTCCCACTAATATTATAAATGCGTTTGTGAGGATGTATGGATGTTTGTTACTCTTAGTATGCTACGCAAAAACAACTGAACGGATATACCTAGCTGAAACTTTACAGTAATATCCTACTTCCTACTTATAATATTATAAACGCGAAAGTTTGTAAGTATGGATGGATGGATGTTTGTTACTCTTTCACGGAAACTTTACAGTAATATAGCTTAAACATCAGAATAACACACAGGCTACTTTTTGCCGCGATAACCGACATACACGCGGGCGGAGCCGCGGACAACAACTAGTAGCTTATAAATCAGAATAACACAAAGACTTTTAATTACCTCGATTACTGATATTAAACGCGAGCGGAGCCACAGGCGAGAGAGTATTTTTAGGGTTCCGTGCCAAGGACAAAAAACGGAA
This sequence comes from Diaphora mendica, assembly GCA_949125395.1. Classification (NCBI taxonomy): domain Eukaryota; kingdom Metazoa; phylum Arthropoda; class Insecta; order Lepidoptera; family Erebidae; genus Diaphora; species Diaphora mendica. Next base: position 25,089,871 of record OX421320.1, read on the forward strand.
CCCTTATAGATTCGTCATGTCTGTCTGTCCGTCCGTCTGTCTGTCTGTCTGTCTGCCTGTCCGTCCGTATGTCACAGCCACTTTTTTCCGAAACTATAAGAACTATACTGTTGAAACTTGGTAAGTAGATGTATTCTGTGAACCGCATTAAGATGTTCACACAAAAAAAAAAACAATTAATTTTGGGGGGATTTTTTTTTCATTAAACATACGTATGGGTATCTATGGATAGGTCTTCGAAAATGATATTGAGGTTTCTAATATCATTTTTTTCTAAACTGAATAGTTTGCGCGAGAGACACTTCCAAAGTGGTGAAATGTGTCCCCCCCCCCCCCCCTGTAACGTCTAAAATAAGAGAAGGATAAAACTAAAAAAAAATTTGATGTACATTACCATGCAAACTTCCACCGAAAATTAGATTGGCCGAGATCTAGTAAGTACCTTTTTTTAATACGTCATAAATCGTAAACCGCAAATAAAAAAACACTATTATTAAAACATCGATCAAAGTTATAACGAAGTACAAGAACTTTAATATTATGTTCCTTGCTACTTCGGAACCCTTCATGGGCGAGTCCGACTCGCACTTGGCCGCTTTTTTATAATTTTCAAAGACGAATCTAACGACACTTCCCAAGCCCTATCCGTTAAGCCGTTTAGGTACACTATACAATGTACCATGGAAATATAAATACACACATACACTAAGCGTAAATTTACAGCAATAAAAAGTATACAAAACTAGAAGCAAGTGCTTGTTTTTTTTAAATAAAATTGATATAGCCTCAACCGGGATATTATTATCATTTTAGTAATTCGGGCGCTACGGTGGAACATACAAACATATATACATAGATTGCCAAAACTATTACCTTATTTTGGTTTCGTCGTAGCTATAAGTATGAGAATAAAGGTATAAATGTAATGTGGCAAGTGCGCCAGAAGTTTGAACGCGATCGCTTTTAGTGTGTGGCACTTCTGTACGCCGCCCTGGACACTTTAATGAATAATAATATTTCGGATATCTGACACACAACGCCTTCTAGTCCCCAACTAAGAGACTGTACTATGGATACTAGACAACTGATGTCATTACATGTTTTTTGTAAATCCATACATATTAGGTATAAATAGAAAATATCCAAACTCCCAAACAAATATTTGCAGATCATACAAACATTTGGTCCGATCCGGGAATCGAATCCGAGACCTCAAGCACAGCAGTCGCAGCTACCACTGCGCCACTAAGGCAGTCAATTAAACAAGCAAGCAAGCTAGTCAATTGAAGAGTGACAGAGTAACAAACTCAATGGCGAATCAAGGGGAGGATTGAGGATCAGTAAACTCAATCGCTCGGTTTCAACCCAGAAAGGATTTTGTAACACCGGTTTTCTGTGAGGCCTTGGAAGTACTCCAGTCGAGTAGTTCCATTTGTGCTAGAGGGTAAAGTTATTTTCTTTAAAATGCTTCTTTTCTAACCAAGAAACAAAGTAACCTACACCTAAAAATCCTACACGTTTATGAAGTTCATTAAAATAGAATAAATTAAGAAAACATAAACATACCAACGTCTTTAGCTTTCAGCGACCGCAAGCACGCGTTTTCACTCGGGTTGGAGCCCGTTGAGGGCAGCTTCTATTCGGAGGAATCTGAAATCACAATACATGAACTACCCGAGTAGGGCGACCAAGGTTGGTCGTCCCGGTTTCTGCATCGCGACGCTTTTACAACCCGACAACAAAATAAAGCTTATCATTTACAAAGCTTATAGCTCTTAAAATAAATCCAAAACATACTCAGAAACTCAGAACATACCTATAACCAGACGCGGTAAAGCCTTTAACTACTCATGTATGTATCTTGAATGTGGTAAGGGGATCTACATCAAGCGCTGTACAAGAGCTAGCAAAACTGTATTTATATAACCTAGGATTTGAACAAGTTTGCAAACTAAACAGAAACGCGACCTATTTAAGGAGCCGCAAATGCAATATAACTTGAATTTTTAACATGTTAAGAATGCTTATGTTACATGTTAGGTAAATACTTATGGGAAATTTATTTTAACAAAAGTCATTAAAAATTATTAAATTATTGACAGTCAAAATCTACACTTAAATACCCCTTCGACAGACAAAAACATCGACAAAATCGGTCCACAATTGACAGAGTAATCAGTGTACATACATAAAAAAAATACCGATGAAATTGAGAACCTCCTCCTTTTGGAAGTCGGTTAAAAATATACAACGGCAAGATTAAGTCTTACCAGGACCCCATCTCGCTCTCCAGTGTGGGGACGTATGGCCTTAACCCTCTCCTGAGGGGAGATCCGAGCCCAGCATATTAACTCTAAGGCCCAGCAGCGGGACATTATGGGATGTTGTTGTAATTATTGACAGATAAAAACGTAAAAAGATAAATACGCGTCACGGACGTTCAACTGCCGCGCCTGTCCCGGTTTTCATTATGAACATCTGTGACAATAGGGTAGATGACTGTGTTGTAAATAAATAACATTGTCTCCTTCATTAAAACGAATATTACAAAACATCTCGGAAAATATAATTATAATTTATTACAGCTTTTCATTTCTATTAGATACAAATTTTAATACCTAGGTACACGTGACTCTGGTCTCCTATGTCTGTTCTGCAACACACCTATTTTGAGTTCATTATCTTTATTTTGCATTGTTTGAATTGTTGAATTTTCTACTCGAGTGCAATATCAACAGAAACTACTGGCAAACTGAAAGTTTTCTACACAAACGTAAGTATAATGCAGTGGAAAGTTTGTCTGAAACGAACGAATAAACTTAGGACGTTCTGTTGGCACCGAGTCGACGATAACTTGTCCCCGTTACTTGCATACAATACACATACGAGCGTCACATTGAGTTTTTAAAACCGACCAGTGTGTGTAATATGATTGCTAAGTTTTGTACAAACAATCAAATACTGTTTTCCAATTTATCTTGTTTCAATTTCACTTGCAACGTGAAGGTGCAATGGTTTATTGTGTGAAGGAATATTGTTTTTTTGTTTGTTGTTTAGTGACTGACAGCGAACTGCCTAATACCGTGGAATAGTTAGCTTTCATTGGGGAGGCCTTCGTTCAGAAGCACCTAAATAGGCTGAAATGAAATAATATCATAACTTCCCAATTTCGACCGCTTGCCCTTATCCTTCAGAGTGTGGCGACTTCCACATAGCGCAACGGCTGCATGCTGCGGCGCCATCTGCCGATGATTAGCCGAACTACAGACGTTACTACACAGAGTACACAATAGTACTAATCCTGAATCGCGCAATGGAATTTCTCGCGTCGATTATCATATATAAAAACATCCCAACATCAACCGTTGGGCAGTGGCCTGCCAGGCATAATCACCTCGCCTGGTCGGAGGATCCTCCCTTTGTGTTGGAGGGACATGACACCCGTTTCTCCACAAGCGATTAATTTTCTATTTTGGTCCAGTTCCGATGATAGATCTATATGTTCTTAACTGAACAGACTTGAGATCACTCGTATACAACTATAGACATGGACACTAAGCTTTATCATAAACATTATTTGCATTATGATCTACTCTGAACTTCACAATGCTGCAGCGTTGTAGCATCCACCGTCTACAGTAAATGAGTCAGACTTTCCAGCACATACCTGTAACGAATTGCCAAAATTCGACCATGATCTTCTCCACCTTCCGTTCCCCAATTCATCCGTTTCAGCAAATATTTTCTCTTCCACTGTATTAATTGCAAATGGTTGTGGTGACGTTGGTGGTGATCATGATGATAAATTAAAGGAATAAATAAAATAAAGTAAAAACTTTTGACAAAATTTGTGTAAACTACCTTTGTCACCCGGGTCGTTATTACCAATCTATTGATACCTTATTCATTTTAATCCATTCCTTTATTTAGGCGCGGCTTCGGTGGAACATACATACACTACCAGAACTTCCATTTAGCTTCACCACAGTCGGCTAAAAGGAATGTCTCAAATAGGAACATAATGTAATTAAATTCTACGGGAGGCGTTGATTTGGTTCCGCTCAATGGAAATTCATGGTTGATATAGACAATTCAGGTTTACGGAGTAGATCGCTTTGTGAATGTTCTGTGGATCGGATATTACAATACATTATATAAACCGTTCTAATCTAAGACGTAGCTTACAGGAAGGATCATACGAGAACAAAAGATCCCCAAGTGATTGTTCGCTACACCCCCGCTTGTAACTTGAACAAGAGTTATGACGCCAAAGTTCATACATTAGGGGTTAAAGTATGAAATTGACGATATGTAAATCGTTCGGTTCGTTCATTAGCAGTCTCCACTTCAAATGCAGAATTGATATTGCGAACAGTTTCTGTCGCGTTAATTCTCGTATTCAAAGATTACTCGGATTTTCGACGTATCGATCTATCCAGCCTAAGCTAAATAAAAAAGAAATCGAAAGTAGAAAATCGTGTGTTGCACAATTTCAAAATAAGAACCTCATATGTATCATTGTGAAAAAGGTTTCACTCAAAAATCTTAAACCACGAATGTTTTTTTTTTATGTTATAGCTGCGCCAAAATGATTCTGCTCTGCCTGATGGAAAGCATGAGCAGATTCCAAAAGTGGTGATCACCATCCTCAATGCGACATTGCAGCATGGTGACCCATACTATGGCCGCCTAGTGAGATGCTTTTTACGCTCGCTTAAAGGACCCGGGATCATAGTGGGAGGGAAACACGTGCGCTGGAAGTGAGATCCAGGTTTAGACTGCTCGGCACAGAAAGGACGAACCGAAGCGATGAGTACGAGATCGTATGTCTACCACTCTGAAGGTGACTTCCGAGGCCGGCACTTGTTGTCCTGTAGAGGAAGGGGGAAGGGGTTTTACGACCAATACGAAGAAAATATTACTATTTAACGGCAATTACATACTTAAAACCCTATTATGGTATTTTAAACCTTTTTAACTATGGTATAGTATTCGTCACAACTCAACTTTATTATAAAATGTACTAAGGCATGTATGTACATTTTTACGCATCAGTCTGTTAAATTACCTATTCCCATATAAGTTTGCTGCAGAACTTGAGTCAATTTATCGGTGTTACTATATATTTGAAAGGTTGTTTCCCTGAACTCATTATTAGTTTCGACATAAATTAGACATTTACAATAAATATGTTAAAAAACATATTCTCATATTAATATTTTTCTACGAACCACTTCCCTTCATCCAAGGCCTGCCGGTCTCTGCGATAGGCGTCAAGATCTTCGCGCCATCTTTTACGGGGTCGGTCTCGTCGGCGGAAAAGATGAATCAATGATGATACATGATGTATGAATTTTGTATCTCGTGGCTTGTTGCAGAGGAGGCCTTTGCCCAGCAGTAGGACACAGTAGTCTCATAAAAAAAACTATTTAGGTAATTCGAATAGAAATTCAAACAACATTATAGATTGTCATAATTCTAATATATTTTCATCAAATCAATCTTAACTACTAATGTAGTAGATTTAATTTTAAAAAGCAAATGTATCTCTAATACAACACATACTGCAAAAATGTTTAATAAATACAAAAAATACAAATCAAAGTTCGATCTCGATATATATACGTTCACATGTAACCACCATAAACTTATTATATTAATACTATTCGGAGATTTAAGCACTGTGAAATACTTAATTGTTTTCTTCAACATCCTGTAACAAAGAAAAACAAAATCAGTTTAGTGGGTCGTAAGCAGACATATTAATGAAAATATTTTTTTGTGTTTTTTTTTTGTTTGTTGTGAAGTGACTGGCAGCGGATTGCCTAAGACTGGACTAGTTAGCTTTCCTTGGGGAAGGCCTTTGTTCAGATGCACCTAAATAGGCTGATTAATGTTTAGTATGTTTATAGCATGAATATTTTTTTGTTTTGCTTTATAGTAATATATCACTCTGTATAATAACGGGATAAATGTCGCTGCTTAAAAGAATATGTATTGTGATTGTGATCGGATCATCGAGCGCCGGTCGGCAATGATCGGTTATGTTCGGTGCCGCTGATGAGCGCGACTTGGCAGGGTAGATACAGATAAATGTCGATGACTACCCTCTCTAATTTATATTTAATTGTTGAATTCTTTATTGTTTACTGTGTTTCATTTGTTACAATTGAAACCAAACATGTGATTGGATGATGTATTTGGGAATGCTGATTCATTATATAGCCCTAACAATGTATAAAATTGGAAATAATTGTGTGTAGTATGTAAATAGATTTAAATATGCCTTGATGATAACACTGATGCACGGAAAAACTCGAATGAGTTTATGTGGCATCTTACATATAAGTTAAAGTTTGTACCTTTTCAATCAATAAAAAAAAAAAAAAAAAATGAAAATGAATCATTTTTGAAGTGAAACTTCTAATGCAACTTCCAACAAGGTTGCGTTGAAACACTTCCATGGAGGGCTGGAGGGGGTTATGAAAGCACTGTTGCACATTACGTAGTTTCACTTCTTCCGCGCGGAGGTACTCTATGCATTTTTTTTTGACAACTCCCGCATTTGATATAATATACTGTGTCGCAAAGTCGCAAAGAACTTTAAAACATACTTAAAAAACGGACACAAAGAACACCCACGACGCAGAACAACAATTTCTGAATCACACAAAGTGTTGTCCCGTATGGGGTTTGAATCCACAACACTCAGTTCAGTAGAAATCGCTGTGGAGTACCCTAAAACCACAACTAACCGTGTAGTCGACGACTACTGATTTATGAAAAGATTGAAATATCTGCTCAACATTAAAAAAAATGTTTTGTATGACATAAGAAGAAACAACCGGGTCATAACTACTGCCGGCCGTGGATAGATAAATCATCATCCTTTATTATTCCCAAGGTTTGAGGTCGGCTACTAGTTCAACCGGTTTTACCTGAATATCAGTTTTTACACGGAGTGACTGGCATCGGACCTCCGCAACCCTGAGGGTGAAGTGAATTCGAAAGTGGAACTAGTTGTCAGTATATTTGAGGGCACTGACTTCCTAATAACGATTGCCAAAGATGTTCATGACAACCGAGACCGACGGCTTAACGTGCTTCCCGAGGCACGAGCGGGAATCACCGCCATCTTCCATACTCCTGGCTGCTATTAAGAATTTCTTGTAAGAAAAACACAACAGCAGTCCGACCCGGGAATCGAACCCGAGACCTCTTGATCTGCAGTCGCTTTCACTAATCACTAGACCAACGTGGATAAATAAATGATTCACAAAAGCTTTGATGGGATTTTGTATCCAAAAGAGTAGATTCATTTATTCGGTTAAATACGCTATTGAGCGATTGACGATAAAGGCGAGATTATATTTAACCATGTATGTAAAATTTAAAGGGCCACTGCAGACCATGAGTGTGCAAATACTTTGCTATCATTCTCACACTACGAAAATACTGTTGAAGTTTTGTTTACATGTAAAACTGTCGTAAAAAAAATGTTTTTTTTTTGCATATCAATTCAGAATATGCTTTGCATAAGAATATTCATTGTGCTTTCTCCATTTTGCGCCAAACTTTGTTTAAGTTTTTCCTTTTTTGCGCCTTTCTTTGTTATTAAGGTAATTTGTAATTATACGTGAGTATGGGAGCAAACACAATTGAAATGTCCCATTAGCTTGGCATAAAACTAGTACTGTCATTGTTGTTATAGTGAATCGTTTTAAGCTTCTGGTAAACAAAGAAATGGATGTGCTGTAACGTGGTAGATATATATTAGACGGTATCATTTATAAATAATCGATTGTACGCAAGTTGATTAGTCGAGTTGGTAGGTACACCACTATTTGCGTGTACCTTATTTAATTGCTGTCGGTATATGGAGATTTTGTCATTTCGTGCTACAAACTTAAACGACAAACTGCTTTAAAAACTACCAAACTGCCATCGTTGTGCTAAGCTTGGGCAACTGTTAATTGTGAATTTTTAATAGTTTACCTATACGTGACCCGAATATATTTCGGTAAGTTAACTCCCATAATTTAAATAATTCTTATCCCGCTCCAGGGCTAATAAACTGCTTAGTAGCTGTTAAATTAAATATATAATTTGAATCAAATACCCGCAATCACCTTAAGTGAATTCGTTATTCAATAATTGTACGAGTATTTGCTTTGCTGTTTATTAGCTGTTTATGTGTACTATTTTTCTCCTTAATTGTGTAATTGTGAAGCGTCTGTAAACGTGCAGCGAATGCCTGAACGGGTGTTCGTTGCGCGTTTCGACGTTGTGTGTGGTACCCTACTGAGGCCGCCTACCTTCTCCGCTTCAGGGTCCACCCTACGGGTTAGCATCCACCCTACGGGTTAGCATCCACCCTACGGGTTCGCATTCAACCCTACGGGTTCACGTCCACGTTACGGGGTCAAGTCCCCTACGGATTCGAACCCATCCACGGGTTACCAGTTCACCCCACGGGTACGAAGCCACCTTACGGCCAGCGGCCAGTCTGCGGCCAGAGCGTCGGGTGACTCCACTGTGCCGCGTCACCGACGAAGGGGCCACCACAGGCACGTCCTAAACCGTGCGCGACCCCGATTCATCAAAACCCTGAGACGAAATACCCGCGACCCTGACTTTAAGCTACCGGAGCATTTCTTTCCTTTATTTTAAATATAGTATCGTAAATTATTACCTTCTTTTATTTCTAGTTTCCCACGTACAAAGGTTACATTGGCGCCAACTAGGTTTCGTCTCAGGGTAGAATTGGCTTCGCCACACGGTTTTTTTAATTTATTTCTGTACCTACTAGTTTTTTTTTTTGGTTGCTTTTGGATGTTGTGTGTTCTATCTACGGCCAAGCCAGCTTTCCCAAAGGTAAAGTAGCATAAAGCTGATTCGGCGTGGACGCCCGAGGCCTGTCTTAGTCCAGTGTGTGTTTTTATTTGCATTTTGTCCCCAGCACACACTTATTAAATATAAGTATATAAACCTATAAAATTCTATAGTCCCCAGAAAAACCGTTTTTTTTTTCATTGTAGGTACCACCGTTAAATTTTTTTAGCACTAACGCTTCAACTACATATATCCAATTTAATATAACTGTAACATAAATCTTTATAATTCCAAGATTAATTTCATTAGCATACAACATTCAAACACTGAACTTCATTATTTACTGTTTTCAATAATTGTGTTACATTTAACTGTAATTTTTCACTAGTATCTTCATATCATTTATATTGTAATCTTTAAGATTAGTCGAACAGAACTCGGCAAAGAAAAAATTCTACCCACAGTGTTTAATTATTTCTTGCATTAGCAGGGTAGATTATTTTAAAGTCATAACGGTATAATTTTGCATTCCATTGATTTTGTAAACAACTGCGTAATAGCACCTGGACGGAACTTGTTTCTTGTGTAATTTTTTTGGAAAAAGCATAATTTATAATAGTACTCACGTTATATTTGTAATAGTAGGTAAAAGTTAACCGTAATTAAAACAATAGTTTTGCAAACGATCGGCTAGTGGTTTGGTTTGAATTATAAAATTGTCCTCGTTCATTACGCGAACTTTTCTTTTAAAATTTTAAACTCGCTTATTTAACTTGCACTTAAAATTCGTTAAAATTTTGTTTATTGAAGTAAGGTACATAGTTAACATTGCTTTTCGTTGTTCATATAATTTTATAGTCATCGGTAGGGTAACACCGCGTTTAGTCAGCACTTTTAATTTATAGTTTATTTGTAGTAGGGTGTCCATATACTTGGACAACAGTGTACATTTTTTTATGTTTTATATAGGGTTGTCACCTTGTTAGGCAACGCCTTTTATACATTTTTTTATTGTTTGGCAAGCACTTAGGGTTGTGCTTGGCCAACATTTAGAAAATATTTTCTTTTTTTTATATTGTTGTCACTGTGTTAGTCAACGCCTTTTATACATTTTTTTATTGTTTGACAAGCACCTAGAGTTGTGCTTGGCCAACATTTAGACAATATTTTGTCTTTGTTAGGGTTGACACTTTAGTCAACATATTTTTGTTAGGTATCAGGGTTATTATAAAAAAAAAAAAAAAATCTGGGGCTGTCACTAATAATTTTATTTTACTTTATTTGTTTTTGTTTTGGTACTAAGTTAATTTTTTATTTTTGTATTCCCACTTATCACTTATAATTTTTTAAAAGTAGGGTTGTCCCTTATATTCATTTTACTTTAATCTAGATTTTTCTGTGTCAACCAGTAATAATGGCATTTGACATAGATTTTAATATATTGCCGAAACATGAACTTGCGTATGAAGTCTCAATCAGAGGTGAGGATCCTGGTGCAACCGTAAAAATATTACGCGAACAAATTAAACGTTTAATATTAGTTTCTCCAGACCCAGTTATTTCCGATATAGACATGGATACAGACATTAAAGGGTTGCAAGCTTCACTAGGAACCTTCAAATCAAATATCAATAATTTGAAAAAACAGTTTAAAATATCAACACTCTCAGTATCTAAATCGCTTTGTGGTCACTTAGAGAAACGCTTTAATCGCATCCTTACCCCGACGGAGGATTCAGTAATTTCCCTTTTGGAAACTATTAAATTAGATATAAAAGCATTTAAAAAAGAACTAAAAGTTTTAGTATCTTCATTTTCATCCACGGCATCTAGGTCAGATTTCGATTCTGACGCGGACGAACAAGACCTCGGTAAAATTAAACATAGTACTACATCACCCACTCCCCCAGAATCAAATCACCTACCATTGGCAATAACTGTCAAGTGTGAGCGTAGTATCGCATCTGAAATTTCTAAGTTTAAGTTTGATGGTAAAAAAGATGTCCGCGCTTTCATAGAGGACATTCAGGAGTTCCAGGACAGCAAACAAATGTCCGATGAAAATATGTTACATGCAGCATCGGACATGTTTACGGACGATGCCCGTCATTGGTACCGTAGTTTGCGCACGGAACTTACCTCCTGGCAAGCTCTTTTGCAAGCGCTGCTGAGAGATTTTGGCATTACCGATTACGAGTACAAACTTATGGACGAAATTCGACGACGTACCCAGGGTGAGACAGAAAACATAGTGGTATATCTCGCCATTATGGACCGCATGTTCTCCCGGTTCGAAGCGAAGCCCGCCGAGTCCGTACGTTTAGAGATTTTACTCCACAACATACGCCCATGTTACTCTAACGTTTTAGCCGTGAATCACCCCGTATCTTCAATCAATCAGCTTAAAGATATTTGCAGATCATATGAAGTTGTATCCTCACGCGCGTCCGCCTTTAAAGAACCACCACTTACTACGCCATCTTCCGTAGCTCCAGAATTCGCTTACCAAAAACTTCGTAAACCTACCCCTAATTTTAGTAAACCTAATAATAGCTTTTTTCAAGCTCGTCAATTTAATACTTCAACAAATAACCAAGGCAGATTTAATGGTAGTAGCAACGCTCACAACTCAGCCCTAGTGACCCCTCAAAATGGTAGATCCTTCAATAGACCGCCCCATAAAAATGAATTGGTATGTTATAGTTGTGGTACTCCTGGTTACCGCAGTACCGATTGCCCACAGTGTAAATTTAATAATAGTTCCTCTCGGCATTACCCTCACAATCATACCTCTCAGAATAATTATCGACGTAAATTTTCTTACAACTCAAAAAACGAATAAACAAAAGCCAAGCCCTGCAATACGCTCCACAAGAGGTGGGTGACTCTGTCGCACGTATGCAGGATATCAAGACATTTTTGGAACAGTATAATGTCTGCTCGGTTTTTGTTAACAAACCACCCAATGACCCTAGACCATATGTCGTTCTATCGATTGACGCGTCAGAGCCAATCGAGATTTACGGACTTCTAGACTCCGGCTCAGAAGTCACTATTATTGGTAACAATATGCATGTTACCCTTATCCAACATGGTTTTGTTCTATTAGAGAGCGAGCCATTAACAATTAAAGCAGCAGGAGGTCAACAACTTACTGGCATAGGCCACTTCTTACTCCCAATAGTTTATGATGATAAAAAATGCACTATAAAGGCTTATGTAGTCCCGGAGGTGACAAGTAACTTCATTTTAGGTATAGATTTTTGGCTAAAATTCAACATCTTCCCTAAAGATTTAAACAATTTAGCATTTTTAAATAGTACTGATCCTCTCCTTTCTCTTAAAGTTACTGCTCCTGAGGTAATAAACACACGAGATAACCTTTCGGAAGAGGAGCTTAGAATTGCAGACAATATTATATCTCAATTCAATAATATATCATTTGAACGTCGAGGACTTGGTAGGACATCGCTAATCTCACATAGGATAGACACGGGTGGCTCACAACCGATTAAACAGCGAACTTACCGCATATCGCCGGAGAAGGCAAGGATCGTCGCAGAAGAGGTTGATGAAATGTTAAGACTTGACGTCATTGAACCCTGCGAGAGCCCTTGGTCTTCACCAGTTCTTCTGGTAGGCAAGAAGGATGGACGCCCGCGTTTCTGCCTCGATAGTAGAAAGTTAAATTCGGTCACAAAAAAGGACGCATACAGCATACCTTATATTAGCGAGATCCTAGACAACCTCAACGAGGCCCACTTCCTGTCCAGCATCGACCTCTCTAAGGCGTTTTGGCAGCTGCCCATCGCCATAGAGGATAGACAGAAGACGGCATTCTTTGTCCCAGGCAGAGGAACGTTCCAATTTAAGGTCACTCCGTTTGGTTTGACCAACGCTCCTGCCACACAGCAACGTTTGGTCGACATGCTGTTTGGTCCTGAATTTGAGAACAAGGTCTTTTGCTACTTAGATGACATCATAGTAGTTAGTTCTTCGTTCCAAGAGCATGTCTCTCTCCTCCTGCAAGTCCTGAAAAAACTGCAATTTGCTAACTTAACGATAAACTTTGAAAAATCTAACTTCTTTAAAGACTCCATTAAATACTTAGGTTTTGTAGTCGATAAACATGGTCTGCGCACAGACCCAGAGAAGGTTAGAGCTATGCAGAATTTCCCCACCCCCCAGTCCAAGAAAGACGTCAAAAGATTCCTTGGTACTGCTTCATGGTACCGTAGGTTTATTCCCAATTTCAGCACAATAGCCGCCCCCTTAAATAAGTTGACCTCCACAAAAAAGTCTTCTCCCCCCTTTAAATGGACCAAGGAAGCCGATAAGGCGTTCCTGGACCTTAAATCCCATTTAATTCAAGGTCCCATCCTTAAGTGTCCTAACTATAGTCTCCCTTTTCAAGTGCATACCGATGCAAGTAACTTTGGCATAGGTGCAATGCTAACACAAGTGTTCGACGGTACTGAACACCCTATCGCTTTTATGAGCAAATCATTTTCTGGTGCTGAAGCCAATTACAGTGTCACCGAACGTGAATGTCTAGCAGTCATTCTGGCTCTAGAACACTGGCGATGTTATTTGGATAACGGACAAAAGTTCACTGTTTTCACAGACCACTCTGCTTTAAAGTGGTTCCTGTCCTTGTCCAACCCCACAGGTCGTTTAGCTCGTTGGGGAGTAAGATTGAGCTCCTTTAACTTTGACCTTAAACATAGGAGGGGCAAGGATAACGTCATTCCAGATGCGTTATCCCGAGCAATCCCCGTGTCAGCTCTCTCAGTAGCAGACGCTAGTATCCCCACTTCAACTGATCAGTGGTATTTGAATATTTATAACGGTTGCTCTTCTAGCCCCGTCAGTTTCCCTAACTATCGTATAGAGAATGGTGTACTATACCGGCGTACAAAGTCCCAGAGCCCTCTTAAGGAAGAGTTTGAGTGGAAGATTGTTGTACCTACAGAGTTGCGTAAAGATGTCTTACATGAACATCACGATGTACCAACCTCAGGTCACCTAGGCGTACACAAGACCTTCCATAGACTCAGACTGAGGTACTACTGGCCCGGCATGTACCGTGACACTGTGCGTTATGTCACCTCTTGTGACAAATGTCTTTCGAATAAACACCCCACACATTCCCCCTTAGGCAAGATGGGCAGACCCAAGGAGTGCTGTAGGCCTTTCCAGGCAATATCTATAGACCTCGTGGGCCCCCTTCCGGTGTCTAGGAAACAACACGCTTATTTATTCGTGGTGACTTGTTGTTTCTCAAAGTATTGTCTTTTCTTTCCCCTACGTAAGGCTACAGCTCAATCTATAGCTAAAATACTAGAAGATAATGTTTTCCTTTTTCACGGTGTACCTCAAACTATAATATTAGATAACGGCGCCCAATTTATTAGTAAAAATTTAGATATTCTTTTTAAAAAGTATAAAATACCCAATGTTCATTTTACCCCAAAGTATACACCTCAGGTAAACACCGTGGAACGTTATAATAGAACGATATTAACCACCGTCTCAATGTTCGTAGAACAGGATCATAGAACTTGGGATATCGAACTGCCCAAAATTCAGTTTGCAATAAACAATTCGGTCAACGAAAGCACCGGTTTTACTCCAGCATTCCTCGTCTTTGGTAGAGAATTAGTCATATGCGGGTCACATTATTTAGAAAATGACGACCCAAATACATTAGTTTTTGCACCGCGGGACAACTATGCCGATAATCTGGGTCACCTAGCCTTAGTCTTTGATCAGGTACAAGAGAATCTATGGCGCAGCCATCTGAAGTACTCGCATGGCTATAACACCAGGCACCGAACGGCTACTTTTGAGGTCGGTGATATAGTCTGGAAGAGGTGTTACTTCCAAAGTGACAAAGAGGCTTATTTTTCAAAGAAGCTTGCACCTAAGTTTATTAAGTGCAGGGTGATCGAGAAACGTTCCCCTTTAGTATACATATTGGAGGATATGTCCGGTAAAAATCTAGGATCTTGGCATATTAAGGATCTAAAATTAAGAGCACAACCACCAACGCTATGCTAGTTGGGGATTAATCAATAATTTGGTATTTTCAGTTTCGTGTCGTCATTCATTTACTGTAGATTGTCTAGTTACTAACGTTGCCTACTCCCCATCTTTCTTATTGTTTTCTATGTTGATTCCTTCCCCTCCTTAGTAAGGCTTGAAGGACAACAAACCATCCACCGGTGTGTCTTCTTTGAGCGCAGCTCTGAATAAATAGGGTCTGCTCTCTGTATGTTTGGCGTACGCACGGCCTTTGAGATAGGTTTTACGTTTCGGACGACCATTTTAGCGTGAGGTATGAAAGGATTTTTGTGTTTAGTGTTGGAGCACCCGGGACGTGTGCACGCATTTCCTCGTACGGAAATGCTTCCTCTTGGGGGGGGGATACTGTAACGTGGTAGATATATATTAGACGGTATCATTTATAAATAATCGATTGTACGCAAGTTGATTAGTCGAGTTGGTAGGTACACCACTATTTGCGTGTACCTTATTTAATTGCTGTCGGTATATGGAGATTTTGTCATTTCGTGCTACAAACTTAAACGACAAACTGCTTTAAAAACTACCAAACTGCCATCGTTGTGCTAAGCTTGGGCAACTGTTAATTGTGAATTTTTAATAGTTTACCTATACGTGACCCGAATATATTTCGGTAAGTTAACTCCCATAATTTAAATAATTCTTATCCCGCTCCAGGGCTATTAAACTGCTTAGTAGCTGTTAAATTAAATATATAATTTGAATCAAATACCCGCAATCACCTTAAGTGAATTCGTTATTCAATAATTGTACGAGTATTTGCTTTGCTGTTTATTAGCTGTTTATGTGTACTATTTTTCTCCTTAATTGTGTAATTGTGAAGCGTCTGTAAACGTGCAGCGAATGCCTGAACGGGTGTTCGTTGCGCGTTTCGACGTTGTGTGTGGTACCCTACTGAGGCCGCCTACCTTCTCCGCTTCAGGGTCCACCCTACGGGTTAGCATCCACCCTACGGGTTAGCATCCACCCTACGGGTTCGCATTCAACCCTACGGGTTCACGTCCACGTTACGGGGTCAAGTCCCCTACGGATTCGAACCCATCAACGGGTTACCAGTTCACCCCACGGGTACGAAGCCACCTTACGGCCAGCGGCCAGTCTGCGGCCAGAGCGTCGGGTGACTCCACTGTGCCGCGTCACCGACGAAGGGGCCACCACAGGCACGTCCTAAACCGTGCGCGACCCCGATTCATCAAAACCCTGAGACGAAATACCCGCGACCCTGACTTTAAGCTACCGGAGCATTTCTTTCCTTTATTTTAAATATAGTATCGTAAATTATTACCTTCTTTTATTTCTAGTTTCCCACGTACAAAGGTTACAGTGCAAACATTCATATTAAAGAGACGATTACAATAAATAAGAAAATAACCCAAAATATCTTCCTGAAAGTAAAAGATTTTATCTTGGGAAATGAATGAAGCACACATAATTGTGTCACGTATTTTAAAAGCTTTGGGACTTGCACACTTTCAAGCACAACCTCTGCTGTCACTGACATTACTTAACCGACAATTTACTATTGAGAAACATTTTAAGAAGCAGTACTTCCGAGTTAGAAGCTAAACTATTGACTGAAAATTTTAGATTTGATAAATTGCATGCTCCAATTGACAAAAATATTGCCACAACGTTTGAATAATTGAAATAAGACCGATGGTGGTAAATTAAAATAAGGTCAGGATTCTTAGTACACACCCTGCAATATTTACTAATATTTAGGGCAGTGCGGAATATTATGAATTTTGAAATCACAACGTCTCAGTCAGTGGTAAATGAAAATTATGAAAAACTGTGGAATGAACTGTCGCCTGCGGTATTCCCGGACCAATACAACCTTCAAGAAAAGAGCGTACTCCTTCGTAAAAGGTCGGCAACGCACTTGTGACGCCTCTGGTGTTGCGGGTGTCCATGGGCGGCGGTAATCGCTTACCATCAGACGATACGTATGGTCGTTTGGTCTCTATCTCATAAAAAAAAAAATTAGGCAACATCTTAACTTAAAAATGTATCGTTGATTAATTACCCAGACTCCTCTTACAAATACTAAACGGGCTGTAATACTGTACGCTAAAAGGGCCGACTCGACCGGGGCCCGTACCCGCTCTCGGAATACCGACCTAAAATGACAGCCCTCGTGCTGTCGTGGTGTTTCGTTGGTGAGTACGAGTCCCAATTATGCAGTAGAATCTCTTTAGGCCGCCATAGTATGGTCACCATGCTGCATTGTTGCATTCTCAGTGAGTATGGTGACCACCACTCTTGGATTCTGCACATGCTTTCCATCAGGCAGAGTAGAATAACTTCGGCAGATTCCTTTAAAAAAATCACAGCGGGTATACAAGTAGTATAAAATGTCAACTTACCGTAGGGTCGCAGTCGGCACAATGCCAGGAATATCCACGTTTCTTGGGGTTCTTATTCAACGGCGGCTCTAAACAGGTGAAGTGGTATCTCTTCGAACATTCATCACACCTATGGATAAGACAAAATAAATGTTAAACGTTGATAACTTTATTTTTCTATAGCGAAACTCATTTGATATCAGTAAAAGGGTTGGCCTTTAACCCTCTTTGTGGAGTCGTTTGTAAAAATAACAAAGAAATGTCAATTAGGGTGAGGAAAATGTATAGGCCGAGTCAATCGAACAAAACTCCTTTCTCTCTTTTGTTTAATAGTTACTTAAAAAATGTTTCCTAAAACCCTAGAACTCATCAGTAACTATTAAAGCTAAACACACACAAACTCCGAAACACCGTTTTTACCGTGGAAGAGCCACGCTTCGGCATGCATGGGCCGGCTCGACCGGAGTGAAACCACGGCCTCACAGAAAACCTTGCGCTGTGTTTCCCGAGTGAGTGAGGATATCGGAGGCCCATACGCATTTTAACTATAAAAATATAAAATTTCGGGTAATTTGAATTCTGAATACAGTGTACTCTATAAAGAGGATATTTTCGTTTTAAAATTGTTTGGTATTGTCGTTGCCCATAGACTCAGATCTGGACACATCCCATGCAATAAATTTAGCTATATGACGAAGAATGAATGTGGAGTTGTGGAAGACTTACACCATTTATTGATGGAGTGTGTCAGATATGAGTCTAGTAGAAATAGTTTAGTGTCCGACTTGGATTTGAATGGAGCCGACGACGTAGGAATGTTTCACAAAATTCCATCGGAACCAAATAGCGATCATGCGAGGGCTCTGTTCAAATTCATGTCGATTGTTCTTAGACGATAAGTATGTAGTAACTTGTTCAGGATACGATGGAACTGGCATACGCTGTGCGAAAAAGTTCCTAAAAAAATTTTTTTTGTACTTAACTTAAACACAGAAGGTAAAGTAGTCACTAGTCACTAAGTCACTAAGTCATCATGAATCTAAAAGCATCCTGTGTTATGTATGTAGTAGTTTGAGTTAACGTAACAGGAGTTCTATTTGTTTAACTTCGTATTTCATTTATATGTTTGAACTTTTACTCTGTTATATCACTACATAGTATAAAACAAAGTCGCTTTCTCTGTCCCTATGTCCCTTTGTGTGCTTAAATCTTTAAAACTACGCAACGGATTTTGATGTGGGTTTCTTTAATAGATAGAGTGATTCAAGAGGAAGGTTTTTATGTATAATAAATGCATAATATAGTATGGAAACACTGTTAATTTTCGAGGTTTCTAATGTGATGTAGCAAATAAACACATTTTTGCGCTTACATTGCAAACGCTGGTTGCACCCTACGAGATATATCAAAATAATGTACTACAGTATTATACACCTTAAAAAGATCTACAAAAAAGTCCGCGACGGTACATGTCTCTTAGGGATAACCCACAACAACCATTTCTTATTCCTTTCTTTTTACGAGAAATAATGGCTTATTTACGAAGCGATTTTAAGCAATACAGAATGAATCCTTATACAATTAAGTAAATTAAATACATTGTGCATTTAATATAGATCAAAATGGCCCTTTACAGTATTTAAGTTAAATGAATATATTCGAAGATATTACAGATTTAAAATGCACGAATCGTGTCGTCGGTGGGGGCGTCTGAAATCCACCCGTGCGAAGCCGGGGCGGGGCGCTAGTTTCTGATAAATAGAATCGTTTAATTTGTTAAATAAAATTTGGTTATATTCGACTGCCCCTAGTAGATCAGAGTCCCCCGAGGACTCCTAATAGGACCCTGTCGGTTTAACTAGTCGGACACCCACAAAATACGCAAGTTTATAAAAAATAACACTAAACAAAGTTTTTTAACACTAGTATTTTTAACACTAGCACGGTACTATAGTCCGGTCAATTTAGACCAAAAAATGAGAGTGAAGTTACATAAAGTCCCAACAAGCTGAATTTCAGTGAAATTGTTCAAAACATAATCATAAACAATGTCTAGAAGTTTCCCATCATTCCCGTGTAAGGAAAAAAAATTATTCAAGGTCAAAGGTCAAAAAAATGAGTTTTTCGCGATTTTCAGCAAAACGGTAAGTTTTATCATAAAAGTACCTTAAACAAAATTGTAGATCATAAAATTATCTAAAAAAAATATCAAAACCCTTTTTTCTACGAGCCTCCATTTCTGAGATATAACGATTCAAAAACTTTTTTTTTTGTTTTACAAAGACAATTCCAATACGAACTTTATGTAACTTCGAATGTCTAAATTGACCGGACTACTATGTACCTACATAATATATTATTCTACAATTCTCTAACTAGTCTAGTAAAACATAACATATAAAACACAGCTTTGTTTTGTAAAGCATTGGATATCAAAGTCATTTTCTAAAAAATCCTGGTTCTAAATACTATGTACTCCACTATGTGCTGATATAAAAAAATGATGGTGCTAATTCTGTTGTTGGATAATAAATATACTTTAATTTCATTTAATTTTGTTTACGATCCATTTCTTGATATCTCAAATCTTAGCTTTCACTATGTTTAGTTTAATACCAAATACAAGTTGATTAGAGACATACGCTTGTTTATTAGTTAAAAAAGTAAAATTTACTCCATAATTAGTTAAATTACTCAACTTGTGTTGAACGTTTAAAACGTGTAACGTAAAACTAGGCATCCATTTCCATTCAATTTGAATATAAAGAAATCCACGCTAGGGCCTTTTATGCCTAGTGTGAGTTATTTCATAAGTGGGAGCGTGGGAGAGCCACACTTCAGCATGAATGGGCCAGCTCGACCGGAGTGATACCACGGCCTCGCAGAAAACCGGTGTGAAATAGTGCTTGTGCTGTGTTTCACCGAGTGAGTGAGGATACCGGAGGCCCATATGCCCCATTCCCCTACCCCGCCCCGTCCCGAAAGGCCGGCAACGCACTTGTGAGGCTTCTGGTGTTGCAGGTGTCCATGGGCGGCGGTACTCGCTTACCATCAGGCGATACATCTGCTCGTTTGCCCGCCTATTCCATAAAAAAAAGTATTCTATCGCACGGTAACCGTATTCTACATTGAAATCTTCACCAATCGCAATCCAAAAACACTCTTGCCGTGGCAATAGAGTTTATGTAGAATAAACTCACACCGAAGCTCCAAATCTAATCGACATGGTGTCGATTAGATTTGGAGCTTCGGTGTGAGTGCCTGCATGCAATACTCTACCTAAGTAAGCTAAGTTCCCAAGTGTTCTAGAGGCAGTAAATGTATCGCATAGACACCACGCATGCATGTAATACTGTACCTCATTAAGCTAAGTTCCCAAGTTTTCTAGTAGAAGTTAACGTATCGCATCTACACCATGCATGCATGCAATACTGTACATAAGTAAGCTTCGTTCCCAAGTGTTCTAGTAGCAGTAAATGTATCGCATCGACACCATGCATGTATGCAATACTCTACCTAAGTAAGCTAAGTTCCCAAGTGTTCTAGTAGCAGTAAATGTATCGCATAGACACCACTCATGCATGCAATACTGTACCTAAGTAAGCTACGTTCCCAAGTGTTCCAGTAGCAGTAAATGTATCGCATGGACACCATGCATGCATGCAATACTGTACCTCAGTAAGCTAAGTTCCCAAGTGTTCTAGTAGAAGTAAATGTATCGCATCGACACCATGCATGCATGCAATACTGTACCTAAGTAAGCTACGATTCCAAGTGTTCTAGTAGCAGTAAATGTATCGCATCGACACCATACCTACATGCAGTTGTACCTCAGTAAGCTAAGTCCCCAAGTATTCTAGTAGCAGTAAATGTATCGCATCGACACCACGCATGCATGCAATACTGTACGTTAGTAAGCTAAGTTCCCAAGTGTTATATTAGAAGTAAATGTATCGCATCGACACCATGCATGCATGCAATACTGTACCTAAGTAAGCTACGATTCCAAGTGTTCTAGTAGCAGTAAATGTATCGCATCGACACCATACCTACATGCAGTTGTACCTCAGTAAGCTAAGTCCCCAAGTATTCTAGTAGCAGTAAATGTATCGCATCGACACCACGCATGCATGCAATACTGTATTTATTTTATTTATTTATTTATATCTTTATTGTATACATACAAAATTACAAACAGAAAACAAAGGATGAATTACAATATATGCAAATGTTACAATAGGCGGTCTTATCGCTCACGGCGATCTCTTCCAGACAACCACAACACGGATTTTCGATATTCAAAAATTTTTGGGTAGCTTACATACATGTAACACATAATCCTCTACGTGAATGGTTAAAAATATCAGTTAAACAATCATGAACAAAAATAGCACCCACTCACTTTCAAATTACAAACATACATACAGTAACACACACATACATATATTCATAATCCCACATATATACGATTTATATACATACAATACATATACAGATTAAAATAATATGCTAAAAAGAGGATATAATATTTCTATATATCTATTTAATATATCATAATGACAAATAATGGTCCTTCACCAGCTTTTTAAAAATAGGCAAATTTTTTGATTGTCGAATTGTCTCAGGCAAGTTGTTCCAAAGTCTTACAGCTTGCACAGTGAAAGACTTGTCCGCAAACTGAGTTGAATGTTTTGGCATTTTCAGTATTAAATTCTCTGATGACCTCAGGTCCCTGCAATGTGTGTTTTTTAAGAACTGAAAACGTTCTTTGAGATAAAGAGGTGTGTGAGGATGAAACAGAACACTGTATAGAAGAGAAAGAATATGTAGATTCCGGCGAAAGCGTATTGGTAGCCACCTGAGCTTAGAACGAAACTCAGAAATGTGATCATACTTGCGTAATCCAAATATGAATCTAATGCAGAGATTTTGAAGTCGCTCAAGTTTATTCAGTTGGTCTTCGGTGAGATCCAGATAGCTGACATCGGCATAGTCAAGGATGGGAAGAAGAAGAGATTGTGCAAGCGCAATTTTAGTGTTAATAGGAAGAAAATTCCGTAGCCTTCGCATAGATCCTGCTGCTGCAAACAATTTACGGCTATCTTCCCCAATCTGAGGGCCCCAGGATAGATACCTATCCATATAGATCCCTAAATTTTTAACTTTATCACTATATGGAATAACCGAGCCGTTGCAACAAACATCTGGTATCTGCTCAAAGTTTATTGTACATAGTAACCTGGAGCTACCCGCTATCATTACCTGTGTTTTGTTTGGGTTTACATTTATTCCATATTCCGTGCTCCAGTTGCATATCTGCTGTAAATCTCTATTAATGACGTCCACTGCTTGTTTTATACTGTCTGGAGTGGCTTGTGTGTAAATTTGGAGATCATCTGCATAAAGATGGTAGGAAGAAAGTAATTGTTTAGTGATTGAGTTAATAAAAACTGCAAAAAGTAACGGTGATAGCACGCCGCCCTGAGGTACACCTGCAGATGTTGCATGCCAAGAGGAGTAAACCTTATCGATACAAGCACGCTGCTGGCGACCGTACAGGTAACTACGAAACCAGTCAATTGCCGATGGAGATATGTTAAGTGAACACAATATACCTAGTAAGACATCAAAGTCAACGGTGTTAAAGGCATTGCTGAAGTCCAGTAAAGTGAAAACCGTTAGCTTACCTTCGTCCATGCCTGACCTTACATCATACGTAATATGGACTAAAGCTGTGGTAGTGCTATGGCCTGGTCGAAAACCAGATTGGAAAGGATTAAGGAAACAATTTTTCGTAAGAAATGAGCTTAGCTGAGTGTAAATGAGACGCTCGAGGACTTTGGAGAAAAAAGGAAGGATAGATATAGGGCGATAATCAGAGATGGAGGACGGATTGCGTTTCTTTGGGAGAGGAATAATTTGGGCCATTTTCCATGCAGATGGAAATGTGTTGATGGAAATGGAATAATTAAAAATATGACAAATTATGGGAAGGATTTCATCCAGGATAGGTAGTACCATATTACGGCTGTACGTTAGTAAGCTAAGTTCCCAAGTGTTATATTAGAAGTAAATGTATCGCATCGACACCATGCATGCATGCAATACTCTACCTAAGTAAGCTACGATTCCAAGTGTTCTAGTAGCAGTAAATGTATCGCATCGACACCATGCATGCAATGCTGTACCTAAGTAAGCTAAGTTCCCAAGTGTTCTAGTAGAAGTAAATGTATTGGATCGACACCACGCCTGCATGCAATAAACTGTGTAGTGTACATTCGTTTAGATAGTGTCGGTGCAACCGCACGCAATTGTGGTCATTTTTGTGAAATACGAATATATTAATTCGTACAACGGTGTAAAATGACAAATCATACTTGCTTGTGGGTGTACGCCCTTTGATTTTGTGACGGCCTACCGCACGTGCGACGGCGGCGCGATCAAGGTCACCGTATCTAAGCGAATGGACTATACCTAAGCAAGCTAAGTTAGCAAATGTTCTAGTTGTAGTAGAAGTAAAAGTGATCGCTCACCGTACTAAGTTGGTGTAGTCCCCGGGCTGGTTGCACACGTCGCAGTGCGTGAGCGGGGCGGGCGCGCTCGTCGCCCCGCTCCCCGCGACACCCCCGCTACCGCCCCGACGAGACCTCTCGATACGATTCCTCTAAACATTGTATGTATGTTACATATTGTTTAGCAAAATTATTATCTATTTTCAAACTTTGCCGCAGAATAACTTGCGCATTGCGACGAGTAACCATGTTACGTATATTGGTCACATTACCTAATCGTGGCGCGTCGCCACTTTAACAACGAGGTTGACCTTCCCGCATTAAATATTTCAAGAAATACACAAATAATATAAATAATCTTTTAGTACGCACACAGCAATAATGTTTCAAGACTTAATCAAACGAGTAACCAATCATTCAATGATAACATTTGAGGAAGGAAACCCGAAAGACATGCTAGACTTGTAAACCCTAGAAGGATAAAGAGACATACCTTCGATAGTCGAATTAACTATAGTAACTTTTAAACTTTTGCGTTCCATGATATAATAATAATTATTTTTACGGGAATTAACGCGATCACTTATTTAAAGGTATTACATACCTCTGATTTTGCCTGCGCCGCTGAGCCAGTCAGCCTGTGACCACGGCCGGTACAACCTGGTCGAAACGTCATTCAGGCAAAATCAGAGGTATGTAATACCTTTTAATAAGTGATCGCGTTAATTCCCGTAAAAATAATTATTAGAATTAACTAAATGGCAGATAAGAATATGTCATTTAGTTAATTCTAATAATTATTTTTCAGTCAGATCGCTTAATTTTTTTTTTTAAATCAACTGGTTATAAAATCCGTCATCGGAAGTTGTTTAATACTAACATGGCCTCAAAGCAATTGCACTTTGAACATAAGTGACTATAAAATAGAGAGGTTACCTTCGGTTTAGTCTTAACCGGTTCAGGCGATTTTTCCTTTTCTGGAGGAAGCTTGAGTGAAAAATTTACACATACAATAATATCACAATATATCTAATCACAACTTAACTAACACAATACGACGAGATTCGAGAAATGTAATAGGGGCCCATCTATAAATTACGTCACACGTAAGGGGAGAGTCGACGAAGTGGGAAATTGTGTGGCAAGGGGTGGAAGATAATTTTAACATCTAAGTACGAGAATGTGAAATTCAAATTATTAAAAGTAATATAATATATCGTTTTCTTTAATGATTCACATGTTCTAATTGATAATGGCTTTAATAAAACATAATTTTAATGTAAATACAATATAATTTGAATATAAATAAAACTAATTTCCGCACTTGTTTTAAATTTTAATCATTTAGGAATATTACAAATATGATCAGCTGTGACAAGGACAGGAGTGACGTAAAATATGGATGGTGCTTTAATAAAACAATTAAATATTAGTAATGGCAATACCAATCTAAAATCATATAAAATTAGAAAGATGGCGATATAAATATAATTGTAAAACTTACAGGTATTGTGTCAACCGGTTCTGAAGTTTCTGTTGGAGGTGGCGCCTGCCTTGCCTCTTCTTGCTTAGCTGCCTCTAGCTTTGCTGCCTCTAGTTTGGCTGCTACTTGCTCCACTTGCTGTTGTAGCAATAAAATTAGGAACAGTTAATAATCGTAAACACTTTTAAAAATCCTACCAATATTATAAACGCGAAAGTTTGTAAGTATGGATGGACGTTTGTTACTCTTTCACGCAAAAACTACTGAACGGACTTGGATGAAACTTTACAGTAATATAGCTTATACATCAGAATAACACATAGGCTACTATTTGTCGCGATAACCGACATACACGCGAGCGGAGCCGCAGGCAACAACTAGTCATAGATACAATTATAACAAAGCATATAACTAAGTCAAATTAGTTGAACTTCGAACACATTAAAAAAAGGGAAAAATTCTTGCAATGGAAAAGGGTGTCTTTCCAGATGCATTAAAGATGACCATTGTAAAGCTTGTGTTAAAGAAAGGAGACAAACTAATTTATTTATTTATTTTTTCAAAAAGACAACTCCCGCACTAGGAATAAATCCTGTGTCGCGGGGGACTTTACAAACATACATGTAACGGACACAAAGAACACCCAGACTCAGAACAGCAATTTGTGGATCACACAAAGTGTTGTCCTACGTGGGATTTGAACCCACGACACTTGGCGAAGTAGGAAACGGCGTGGTGACCGTTAAACCACTAGGCCAAACGTGCAGTCAAATAAAACATTAGTAGCTATAGGCCAATTGCACTTCTGACAATATTTTCTAAAACTTTTGAGAAAGTTTAAAGTGATGATATGGTGCTAAATTCTGTTGTTGCGTCACTAAGCAGGGCAATACCCGAAACTATCTTTTTTAGCCAATCTTTTGAACGTCACAAATTTTTAGTTTGATTTCTGGTTTTGTTTGGAGAGATTTTGGAACAACAGAATTGGCACCAATGAATAATGTAAAATCTGGTCTTGGTTGCCGCGACACAAGCCTCGAGCTTAGTGCGGAAACCGTTGATAAGTTCAAATTGTAATTTTTTTATGTACAAATAAATAAATAAATAAGTTATTCATAACAAACAGTGTGTAATGTATACAACTTTTCAAAATCTCATGATTTAATCATGCTTGAAATGGTTGGGTTATAAATATTTATTTTAGTGAGTCATGTTATATTTTTATTATTTTTGGTGAAAAAATTGACAGCATGGAGCTGTTTGTGCATTTAAAATCGATTTGGCAAATGTGTAAATTGCATTTCTGAAACATTATTAATTGTCTGTTAATTGATCCTCAGAATATTTATTTTTGAATATATACATTTGTATATTTACCTTAGAGAGTTTCCTCATAACAGCTGGAGGTGGACCGTCATTGCTGTCTGTAGGTACATAGAACATCTGGGTATCCAATGAACCATCTGGCTTAGGGATTGGCTTGATCTAAAATTAAATTAAAAAGTATTTAGTAACTCAACTTCAACGACAAACAGACTATGGGCCCGTGTCGAAAATTGATGGGTCATGTAAACCACCAGGAAATTTTAGTAAGATACAGGGACATAAAAAAATAACATACAGCACTATCCCGTCACTTGTAAGCTGTCCAACTGAGTACTGGTGAAGGGGAGGGGGTAGCAACTGTCGATTTTTATCCCTTGTTACATGATTTTTGTACGGAGTTGCGGAATAATGGATAAGAAGTGGTATTGAAATAGTATGGAATCGATGCCGTACAAAAATAGTGCGCCACAAAGTTGTTTTTTTTTTTTTCAAGGCGATTGTCCCGGTCCATTTGGTTATTTGATTTTGTGCGGCATCGGTTTCATACAATTACAATACCTCTTCTAATCCATTATCCCGCATCGCCTTACAAAAATCAAGTGACAAGGAGGAGAAATCGAGGGTTACTACCACCTTCCCTTCACCAGTACTCAGTTGGACAGCTTACAAGTGACGGCAAAGTGCTGAATTTTATTGTTTTATGCCTCTGTAGCTTTCTAAAAAGCTCTCGTGGTGGTTCACATGACCCATAAATTTTGGACAGCCTGTAGTCTAAAACATCCAAACTAAGCGATTGTTTTTAAGATACCTTGATCGTGATTCTGGGATGTGGAGGTTCAGGATTTTCCAAGTCTTGCGTCTTCTTCTTCCTCTTGTGTTTGTGTGACTTAGAAGGAGATCTCAAAAGGTCTGGCGAGTATCTAGATCTATGTTTCTCTTTCCTCCTCTTCCTGTTCGCTTTATACGTCGCTATATCAGATGACAGATTTGCTAATGTGCTTTCTATAGAACTCTCTATAGCTTTACTATCCCTTTCTTTGCTTTCACCCAATAAAGATGAAAATGAGAGATTCTGAGGTACAAAACTGTCTTCCCGCTTCGACGAGGCTAGGTTAGTAGACGCGTTAGAGTTTTCGTTATGGGAGTCATTAGGACTGTCAGCAACTATTGGTGTTATCGACATCAATGGTGTGTTCGTCAGTGTGGGCGATGTGAAACTACGTTTGTGTATCTTTTTACTAGAAGTGTCTTCTCCACCAGAACCTGACAACAGATCCTTCTGTTTCAACTTCTTTATCTTCTTTTCCTTCTTAGATTTCACTTCAGAGCTCTCGTTACCGTCGCTACTGAACTCGAACGGTTTAATTGTCACTTTTATGGGCGATATACTCTCTGAGATGGCTAATTTTGTGGATTTTTCAATCTTGTGCGATTTCTCTGAGCTCGCTTTAGGTGGTGAAGTCGGACTGTGTGGTTCGGTGATAATGGCACCGTCTTTGCTGTATCTAATACGAGAACGTCGTGGCACTTTTTTTTCTAAAACTTCAGGTTCAGAATCTGAAGTTTTATCGCACTCGGAGCATTGCCTGCGAAAGTGAAGTGTCAAAATAATAAGACAATAAACGACAATGTCAAATGCTAAACCATCACGATTACCTTAAATGGAAAAATATATCTAGATATTTGTACTATATTTGAAAAAGGAAATGTAAAATGTTAACAAGTTAAGTGCGAATTTACATCAAGACTCCTGCAGTGACCGAGCCAGTGTGGGTTGATCGGGTCTACCTCGAGTATCTTCAATACCACAGCCCCGGGTAACATCGCGGGACGTATCATCAGCTATCTGCCAGTGAAATATATTATCCGGAACAAACAGAAAGACGGACAAAAGAAAAAAAATCTGATGCAAGTACCGTATA
The DNA here is from genome assembly GCA_949125395.1 of Diaphora mendica. NCBI lineage: Eukaryota > Metazoa > Arthropoda > Insecta > Lepidoptera > Erebidae > Diaphora > Diaphora mendica. The sequence goes on from OX421320.1 coordinate 25,118,375, forward strand.
TACATTCATTAATATGAATTTGAAATTACAAACATATACTTCAACTAGCTTTTGCACGCGGCTTCACTCACGCAGACTTTCATCCCCTGATTTACTACCTTAGGGGTGGAATTTCAAAAAATCCTTTCTTAGTGCTCACTTACGTTATATAAAGAACCTACATGCAAAATTTCAGGATTCTAGCTGCAGCGGTTTGGGCTGTGCGTTGATCTCTGGGTATGTCAGTCAGTTAGTCACCTTACTCTTTTATATATATAGATATATATAGATTATGAGTAGAGGGGTCTGATCTGAAGAGATTACTTACTGCAAATCAAGAGTCGACAAAAATCAACTTAAGAGAATTGGGAACCAATAGTTGGACATAAGTAGTTGGAAAATAAATAATAATAAATATTTCGGACATCTAAAGGCACGCCTCCACCAAAATTGGTGGCAATTTCAGTGTTTCCAACTGTTTGCAACACTTAAAAACATCGCCAACTTTTGTTTCCATTATGTCTACACAGAGTCGCCAACAATTTGAAAAACATTCGAACTAAGCGTCACAACAGAGCCAATAAAAAAAACTGCAACAAGCGTATTCTTTTCACGTTTACCGCCAAAAACGGAAACACGGCTTCCAACATTTGTTGACAATTTTTGTTGCCAAGACAAGGAAATTACAGAAACTTTGTCAACACGTGTTGACAACACAAAAATTGACAACTTTTGTTCGGTGGAGACCCGGCTTAACACACAGCGCCGTATTATTGGTAGTAGAAAATTGATATAAATATACATGGGTATACTTGTTTCTAAAAAAAAACATACTTAAAAACACCCAAACTCCGAAACAAATATTTGCAGATCATACAAACATTTGATCCGACCCGGGAATCGAACCCGAAGCATACGCTACCACTGCGTCACCGAAGCAGTCACAATAACAAAACTATGACATCATCATTGGGGTCGTTTCCCGGTCACAAGTGATGGTAGGTCACTCACCATCCGTAGAGCTTGCTCTTCTTAGGAGGCCGCTGGAGTGGAGGTTTGAGGCAGTGCAGGTGGTAGTGGTGGCGGCAAGTGTCACATGCCGCCATCAGATGCCGCTCGCTGCTTCGACCGCAAGCTGCACATTCCCGACCAGCTAGGGCGCCCGCTGTTGCTACCACACACATACCCGCTGTACTCATACGTCACACATATACCCTATACTCCTTAAAATATAACTTGATCTCTATGACAGCTGTCACTAGTGTCATTTAAGACCCGCGGTATGGGTGTACCGCGGGTCTTATATGGGAGGGAGGTATTATAGATAGAGCAGGGGAGCCAGGCCTCCAGCCGTCCCTCGGCTAGAAAGAGAGAGACGATCGCGGTACCTATCTGTCTCTCTTTACTCGCGTATGCGCAGTTAGCGCGGAAAAGCAGCATAGCAGAACGATTCCATGGTTAATTGTTGCGATTGGATTACCATTATTAGTCCTTTACTGCGCATACGTCAGCAGAGAAAGTCTGATGGGCTACCGCGATCTTCTTACTCTTTTTAACCGTTGGACGTTTCCGCTTACAGGCAGCCGTAATGTCTTCCCTACTCTATCTATAATAGCTCTATGGCTACACATAGACCTACCAATAACCAACTGAAAACAGCCCTTTCTGCAAATACTGTATGTCTCAAAGTTAAATGTATTTGCGCGTTAGTTATTAGAATCCTAGCTTTTGCCCGCGTGTATGTCGGCTATCGCAAAGAAAAGTGTAGCTTATGACCTTTCTCAGGAATCAAAGTATCTCTATGCCAAGTTTAATTGAAATCGGTGCAGCGATTTAGCGGTGAAAGCGTAACAAACACACAGAGCTACTTTTGTATTTATTATACTACATAGTATGGATTTACTACTAAATAGAAAAAATACAGTATTCTATTTTTTATCGTGTTTATTTTTCTCATTTGAGCACTCTCTCAAGAAAAATCCTACTAATATTATAAACGCGAAAGTTTGTAAGTATGGATTGATGGATGTTTGTTACCCTTTACGCAAAAACTACTGAACGGATTTGGATGAAACTTTACAGTAATATAGCTTATACATCAGAATAACACATAGGCTACTATTTGCCGCGATAACCGACATATACGCGGGCCGAGCCGCGGGCAACAACTAGTTAATAATAATTAAATATAAATTTGAATACACACCTTCCAAAGAAGTAGACAAAACTTTTCCATGGCGAGCGTCCGGATTGTCGCTAAGAGGAAAACCAACGCCCATCTTAAGTGCGGCCGCAGTTGGTACAGACATTGACCTGCTGGCCGAACCTCCATACAGTACACTATTTGTATTATGTATATAAGTACTTGTTACAAATACTTGTATATATAAATTTTTAATAGAATTATCAACGTCTTCATTCAAAATACATGAAGGGATTGTAATGAGTTATATCAGTGTATACTTTGTTCATTTTCATAGTGTCATTTGGATCGTGCCGCCTGCGGTTCAATGTCAAAGGAACGAAATAAAGCCGCCTGCGCCGGCCGCCCACTAGTAAGTGCCGCGGCTCCTTTGATTCGTGTCGGCTTTCCTTTGACAATCAACAGCACCCGCCGGGGCAGCACGATCAAAATGACACTATGAAAATTAATAAACCTTAAATAGTAATTTAATTTCATGTAAAAGGTAGAAGAGGATTCAGTTTTTGAATCAAGGGGGAAGCGGCTATTTGATTCATCAGTCTAATAAATAGTTACATTAGTTTACATTATACGGTCCACTGCAGGACATATAACGCAGCCAAGCTAAGTTTGCACCACGCGTCGGTTACGTCACACTTACGCTTCGGTACCGTATGCAAAAAAGGAATTCGCTATTAAAATATGACTTTAAAAATTAAACGAATGTTTGTTACAAAATGTCGGCTTAAACAATTTTCTGTAATAACTGAACTGTGCTAAAATAATTTTAATTCTGCTCATAAAGTTGTTACAACTGCATTAATAAAACGCATTCCTACGTGTTCTTAACACGCCATGATTAAAGTCTTTAAAAAATAAAAAATATTAAGAAATATTTCCGGCAGTTACACTATTTAATCCCCAAATTTTGCCCACCGGTGGGGCTAAGTGTAATTTTATTTAAGATTTTCGGTACCAATAAGTATAATGACGCGAAAGTCACTAAGACATTGAAGTCGTGGCTCGGGCTAGCACCGTCTGCAGACCCGTCAACGTTGTACAGGAGCTCGAATAATTTTGGAATGAAATTAAAAAAACCTTCGGAACTCTACAAACACCTAAGAGTTACCAAAATGCATGTCTTGTCAAAATCCCAAGACGAAATCGTTAGATCCCTTCCAAAAGACAAAAATTCATCAGAGCTAGAGTCACGGCTCCAATTCCACAAAAAGTTCATGGTGGGTACGCAGTCCAGTAGAGTGGGATTGGGAAATGCTAGAAGACAGACCGACAAAGAGATAACAAAATCTTTCATACAACAAGATGAAAACGAGACCTACAAGGTGCACGCAATGAACCTAGAAATGCAGAATGAATGGTTAACTCTAGGAGAATTTTGTATCCCACCAGCTTTGAAATGGCGCACACTTTTATATGATTGGTCACCCGCCCTGTTGAAATTCTACCTCAACGCCTTTCAATTAACTCTCCCCGATCAAAGCAACCTAGTAAGGTGGGGAAAAGCTACAGAAAAGGCTTGTACGATGTGAAATGCGGCAATAGGTACAGCCAGGCACTTACTGACAGGTTGTAAGGCGCTATTAGACCGGGGTCATTATTCACGTCGCCATGATAGGGTATTACTCATCATACGCGAACCTATGAGTTTATCACTGGCGAGAGCGAAAAAAGGAATAACAACAAACATAAAAACTAACATCGCGTTTGTAAAGGAAGGCTCAACAAAAAAGACTTCACTCACACAAAAGCCGTACTCAATTATAAATACCGCCAGTGACTGGACATTATTAGTGGACACGTATGAAAATCACTACAGAATACCGGAGGATATCTGTGCCTCGGCGTCCAGACCGGACATATTTCTTTATGCAATGTCTATTAAGCGTGTAGTACTAGTAGAACTCACGGTGCCGTGGGAAACGAACATCCCTAAAGACCACGCTTTAAAAAGAAACAAGTACTTTGACTTAACCAACGAAATAACTAAAAATGGTTATGTCGTTGCGCTGTATGCCGTGGAAGTGGGTGCGAGGGGTATACCAGCGAAATCCCTCTATAACCTGCTTAAAGACCTTGGATTGCCAAGAGCTTCAGTAAGCTCTTTTCTTGAACGAATATCCAAAGCGGCATTGCTAGGCTCACTTCAAATATGGTTAGGTAGAGGGGGTAACACAGCGGACAGTGGAGGTGAGCGTTGACGCGTCGTAAGGAGTGCTCCTTAAACCTAAACCTGGGTCGCAATTCCCAGGCACTGTCGAAGTCGCATGTGTTGCCCCCATCTATCACGCGATGGACCCGGCACCCGCACGGTGAATCCATGGAACGCTAAGAAATAGGTCTTTTAGCAATCACTGATAGCCCTACTACATAGTTATCCCTACCGGTTATTGTAGTTTTATTTTTGCTTGTCCCTATCGGTAGAGCTGAAAAATCCAAGTTCAAAAAGTGATCCAATTTTTTTTAATTAGGTGTGAACAATTTTGAATTTTTGGAATGTAGATTTTACTTTTAAATAGTCAGTTTAATACGAATAGACACTGTTAATACACGATACATACCGTTTCTGTAACTGTTGAGGTGTTACTTTGGGAGTAGATCGGGGCAACTCGGGTATTACCAAGGGTTTATCTTCTAGAATAGCTGGAGTCGCTCGCTTAGGACATAGCGCGATGATAGCGTCGTATATCTTCTGGAGAGACTGCCGCGTTGACGTCATAGCAGCCAAAACGTCTGTGTTTTCCTTTGATGCCTGAAAATTGTTCGAACTTCTAAAGTTTTTCCTTCTTTTGCAGTCAATTTTCATAATAATATTTATTTTTACGGGAATTTACGCGATCACTTATTAGAAGGTATTACATACCTCTGAATTGCCTGATATTTTAACCAGGTTGCACTGGCCGTGGTCACAGGCTGACAGGAAATGTAATACCTTCTAATAAGTGATCGCGTTAATTCCCGTAAAAATAATAATTATTATATCATGGAACGGGAAAGTTTAAAAGTCAATTTTCAGTTCTTAAAGAACTATTATCAAGTATAATACAATATTTCTATATATCAAAAAAAATTCGTGTCACGATGTATGTGCGCGATAAACTCCGAAACTACTGAACCAATTTTGGCAAATTTTGTAAGTATTTGTAATTTGGTCCAACTTCGTAGATAGGGTAGTTTTTATATCAATTATTGACCTCAATATTTGTTATTGCATATTAAATGTGTGTATTTATCGGTTAGTTCTATGAAATCATAATAGATGGCGATTTGGCATCTAAGTTGCACAGATATCCGGTAGATGGCGCCGTATTTCCATTTCTAGAATTTACATATATTTTCATGCTTATTTTTTTGTTCGCGACTGTAAACTACCTGTAGGAAGCCGAGGTGAGCATAATTACTAAAACAAGTTTTTCAGAAATGTAGAAAATATTTACAAAAAAAATGTGGCGGTACGAAGTTCGCAGTATCAGTTAGTTTAGTATATATATATTACTTTTAAGGTTGCCTGTTGCCTGGAAGACATTGCTTTTGGCGCTACACATTGGATATTTTACGTATTCTCTGTTATAACTCTGTTATATAATGTGCCAAATAAATAGTTTCATATCTATCTATATTTAGTCCGTTTCGAAATTGGTAAAAGGTAGATTAAAAACTAAAACCCACCTCATCATAATCCAATCGCAACTTATCATCATCAGCCAAGAGTTTTTCGTTCTCATTGGTGAGTCTCACAAGCGACTTCCGTAGGGACGTGACTCGAGTGTTCCTCTCCAGGTAGTAGCCCACAAACTCCACTGAGAACGCCGGAGGTACGTGCCAACGACGGGATACGTCCTTGAGTGCTGCCATCTATCATAACATAATACAAATTATACCCAGACACAGAATATGTAAGAATCGAACCCACGACCTACAGCTAGGATCACGAACATCTACACAAACACCGAGATGTTCGTGATCCTGATAGCTAACATGAACAGGTAAAAAAACACCATGCTACTAACATTATAAATCCGAAAGTTGGTGAGGATAGATGTATGAACGTGAAAATTCGTTAGATGAAATTATTAGTAATATAGCTTTGCATCAGAATAACATATATGCCACTAATAACCGCGATAACCGACATACATGCAGGTTGAGACGTGAGCAAATCTAGTCTTGTATGGGACTATTCCCGCCCACACCGTGTGAGAGCCACGCTTCGGCATGAATGGGCCGGCTTGACCGGAGTGATACCACGGACTCTCAGAAAACCGGTGTAAAATAGCGCTGTGTTTCACCAAGTGAGTGAGGATACCGGAGACCCTTCCCCTATCTCCCCCATCCCTCAAAGGTCGGCAACGCACTTGTGACGCCTCTGGTGTTGCAGGTGTCCATGGGCGGCGGTAATCGCTTACCATCAGGCGATACGTCTGCTCTTGTTAATGCTTGTCAATAGGACAAAATAGTTTACAGCAAAACCCTTAACTATACACTTACCTGTGCATCTTGAAATTCCAATGCATGTATGTCCAAACCCATACATTCAGCTTTCTTTTGAAACTTTCTCATCGCTGACGCACTGCTAAACAACATACGCGCCATTTTTTGCGTAGGAACTGCAAAAATATTAGAAACATTAAGTGACCCAATTTAGAAAAAAATATATAATTGCACTAATAACCATTAGAAAAAATTAGTGACACATAATTTACTACAAAAAAAAATTACAAATTAGTGACCTAATTTAGAAAAAATATAGATATCGTAATAATCGTTTTATAATAATTTCTTACCCCATGGAGGATTTCTATTTTCTTTCTGTTGCAAATACTTCTTTCTGTACTTGACAAGTTTACGTTGAATCCTTAATTTTTCGTCTGTACTGAGATTATTTATCAATTCTAATTTCCTGAAAATAATTTATTTTATTACTATTTTTGATCATATTTAAAGTATACCATAACACACTTTAATTAGAATTTTGATTCCCGATTGAGAGTTTACTCATAATTTCTTTTTTCAATAACAAATATTCGATATGTGGTATTACCGTGGGAGAGCCAGGCTTCGACATGAATGGGCCGGCTCGACCGGAGTGATACCACGGCCTCACAGAAAACCGGTGTGAAATAGCGCTTGCGCTGTGTTTCACCGAGTGAGTGAGGATACCGGACCCCTCCCACCATCCCCAAAAGGCCGGCAACGCACTTGTGACGCTTATGGTGTTGCAGGTGTGAATGGGCGGCGATAATCCCTTGCCATTAGGCGATATGTCTGCTCGTTTGCCCGCCTATTCCATAAAAAAAAAAGGTAGTAGTTAAGTTGTGTAAGGTTAGTTCATACCTCTTTTCTGTCCTCAATTGCAAAGCTAGCCAGTTTCGTTTACGTTTCTTAATTAAAGTTTTATCCGAATGTAGTTTACAGTGAGCGTAGAATGGATCAGCTTGTTCAGCTTCTTCTGAATGCGCTTCAGCTAACAATCCAGCACGTTGACCACTGTAGTAAAAAAAAAGTATAAAGTGTAAAGGTAATTCTTGGAAAAGACAATTCGACAGAGTTAGTTTTTCTTTTTTCTATAAATTAAAAAAACAAGGGAATAGCGCTCTTAAGTGTGCCAAATTAAGAAATAAAGAAAAGTTCTTTGAAGTAGGTGTTAGTTTACTTAACCCTATGCCTTTCCTCAGAAAAGACGTTTTATTAACCGACTTAAAAAAATGAGGCTCTCATTTCGACCTTATATATATATATATTATGTGTTTTCGCGGATAACTTCGTCGTTTATGAACCGATTTTGATGATTCTTTTTTTAATGGAAAGGAGATATCCCAACGGTGGTATCATGATAAGATCTGATGATGGCGTCCAAGAGAAATCGAGTCGAACCTTGAAGTCGGTTTTTTTTTTGTTAATATTTTACTTGTACAGTAACTTTAAGGCCAATTAGACGTCTTCATTTATAGATATACGTTAAAATTACAATGCGAGTGTGATCGAACATCGATCTAGGCCACATCGCCCACTATACCCCAGGTCAAAACCTCCTTTCTAAAAAGAGACCTATATCCAGCAGTGGACTGATAAAGCTGTTGATGTGATAAGGGTTAGAGATATTTGGTACATACCAGGTAACATGAAAGAATGTCTTGCAGAGTCCAGCGTCGCAGCCCACGCACACACCCGTCCGGGCCAGCGTCGCGTCTTCACACAACGCACACGAACGCGCTCCCCAGCGAGAGTACGCCATCTCAAACAGCGTCACTCCCGACAGCTTCTCCACCTGACAACGACACACATGGATTATGACCTTCATCCTCTAAGCGTTTTCTCCTAGGTCAGAATCGACCCTCAGTCTACTTATACTGCAGGAGCCAGTTTTAACCGACTTCAAAAAAGGAGGAGGTTCTCACTGATTTTTTTCCAATGTATTTTTTTTGTTTGTTACCTCAGAACTTTCGACTGGGTGAACCGATCTGGATGATTCTTTTGAAAGCTGGTACTTACCGTGTGGTCCCATTTCAAATAGTTCCAGTTCTTGAAGTCGGTTTTTTTTTTGTTAATTTATATGTTTTTTTTTGGTACAAAAATTTAGTGTCACACTTTAAAAAAAAGACAGGTATAGTGAGTATAATAAGGCTGTTTCGATTTTCAAATGTAAAATGCCTGCTATGAGAACCTCGACATTGTCAAGTAGGTACTACTTCATTGATGTTGCTATATATAGGCACATTAGTGAAATCTTTATATAAAAAAAACACAATAATATACAACTTATATGTAGTGACTTTCTCTACCATGACATTGATAAACAATGTTTTTTGCAACTCAAGTAAAATTAAAAGTATTTATTAGATAGATAAAAGGTTTTTTTATCCCTAAGCTATTGTTTATTTATACATGCTAACATTCAATTATATATAAGTGAAATTTTAATATTTTTATTTGTTTTATATTGGACATTTTTGGTAGAATAATATAGTAAATCTTATAAATTTGTAGTAAATACTACCTCTGAAAATGCAACTCCCGGTACATAAAGTGCACATACTAAATGTACCCATGCACCAACTTCGGTTTCCTTGAAGATGCCACCTAAAACAAATATTCACATTCCAATAAGACAAATTCCTGAGATATAAGTTCATATTAAAGTTAGACCAATACATTTTTACATTCCAATAAGGCAGATAAGACACTTTAAAAACCTCTTACATGTATTTACAACACCAGCTAAATGGTAAAGGACTATTCATAGTTTTTTTTTTTAAAGTCAACTCCTGCATTAGGAATTAGGAGGCCCAATAATGCAGAAGCATCACTAGGCCGCCATGGTCGAGGCACCATAAAAAAAATAAAAAATTGTGTACTTCTGAGGAAATTTCCATTTAGACCTCGTAGTAACATACACATAGTAATTGTTTCATAGTGCATCTTATTCGCGATAAAATGATTTAAAAGGTTACAATACCTTCTATTTCCCAACAGACTGTAGTAACTTGTAGTCACAAGAACCAAATTGTGGCAAAATGCAACCTTATTGATAAAAAATTACAAAACAATTGAAATATTGCTATTCTCACCTCTATTCGGACAAAGCTCACAGTATGGATCAGTGACACCTGCTTTACATGCCTCACAAAACCATGGTTCAGTAGAAGCAGAACTGACTGTGCTAGATTCGCTGGTTGTATCTGAGACTCCATAACAACCTGCAAACAGAGATTTTAAAATAATAGAATAATACTAGTATTATTAATTGTATGTCGGTTATCCCGGCAAATAGTAGCCTATGTGTTAATCTGATGTATAAGCTATATTACTATAAAGGTTCATCCAAATCCGTTCAGTAGTTTTTGCGTGAAAGATTAACAAACATCCATCCATACTTACAAACTTTCGCGTTTATAATAGAAGTATACTTATTTTACAGGACAGGAGATCACAAAAATATATACACAATATTTTTGTAGTAGATTTTAAGGAATTCAAATTTTATTATTATGGAAACATATTAATTCTCATACACACATACCCGCATACAATGACCCAATCAAGAGGCTAAGTGCGGAAACAGTCGAGAAAAACCCAACACCAATACTCATACATTCCTAGCCTTTGCCTGTGGTATGCTCAGGTGTTTGTCATGTGGTATGTCTCTATGTATTTTCTCAAAATCTCAAAGTAATGTCAAAGTCATCTCAATAATAAATGGCAAATTTCATTAAAATCTATTTATCAGTTTAAACATGAATGCATAACAGAGACAGTAGTAGAGATAATGTAGCTAAAAGAATGTAAAATAAGATTTTTGAAGATTACCTTCATGAACTGTAACTCCACACCCATCACATTCTACAATCTCATTAAAGTCATCACTTCGAGACCCGAGACAGCCGGCGCAAATCAGCATATTAGCCAGTTCACCATGAAACTAAAACAACAAAAATTGTTTAAAAGCATTACGGAAATATTACAATTATACAAAAGACTAGCAACTTTCCACAGTTTCAAATGCGTAGTTACTGTACCCATGGGAATACAGGAATAAAATATAGCCTATGTCACTCAGGGATAATGTAGGATTCTAAGGGTAAAATATTTTTTTTTATCGTACCAGTAGGTTTTGACTTTATTCGTTACATACAAAAATACAAATCTTTCCTCTTTATCAGGGCTATATGATTTAAATCACTTAATTTAAATCAGTGATTTAAATCGTGATTTTAATCAAATGATCTTTTTATAAAATCATAAAAGTTTTACTGCAACCAAATCGGCCAAAAATTGTCTAGAGACTTCCCCCGACATAGACTATCCGGACGCACACGTCCACAAAGCCATGTAAGCAGGCGTTTACCATCACAGTTCTGGGATTCCAAATGCTACAGGACATGTTCTAAAAGTTACCAAATATTTCAGAAATCATTTCGAGCATGCTATTCAAATTCAATGCAAAGTGACAAGTATCATATTTCAGATAGTGTACTCATCTGGCAAGAATTAGAATATCCTTGTTATTTTTTCAACACTACTGTTTTTTAAATTGTTGATTTTAATAGAACATTTTAAAAATATGCTGTTTTCATTTAATAAATACTGACCATCAAAGTAATAAAAAAGTAAAGTAAAAAAAAAATGATTTAAGTAAATAAAAAAAAATCCGATTAATCCGATTTTTATGATTTTTTTAAAAAGATCATGATTTTTATCAACCCTGCTCTTTATAATATTAGTGTAGAGATAAGGATTTCCATACAAACTTGTGGTGACGGATTAAGAATATGGAGTGTGATCAAATCATTAGTGTCATAAGAGGACTACGGAAGCAAATTACACAGAACATCTACACTGCAAAGAGAAGGAAAACTTCACATAACCCCTGCACTGTCCCATCTAGCCAGTAGACTATAGTGTCACAGTGAGCCAATGCCTTCTTTGCCAACACCAACTACACCGTAGACGTTATAGTGCGTTTGTATTTTAGAAAGACCCAGGAATCAAAACAAAGACTTCCTGATCAGCAGTTGCTTACGCTAACCGCTAGAACAGTGAGACAATATGTATACAAGCAATGTAATACCTTAAACTCCTTCTGTGTAACTTTCTCTAGAGTATTATTAACAAGTTTATCTCCTTCAACATTATTTGCCGTACTTTCATATTCATTCTCCATATCAGAACCAGATTCCTCTGAAGATTCACTTTTTGCTTCCTTATCTGAAAAAGGATTAAAAATCATTGTTTATCAATACACTCTAAGCCTTCTCCATAAGTTGCACAGGGTACAGAAAAGCATAACTAAAAGTTAAAGAAGGTTTGATACTGGGTTTCAAGCAGGTATGGATTAAATTTATAGTGTTAGGTAAATAGTTACATATATAAATTAATTAAGAGATATTTACTTTTCCCATCGTCATCAGTATTAATAGAATAATCATCGCTTTCTTCTGGATGATCTTCTATACGAAAATCTGAGTCGTCCGAACTTTCACCTTCTCCAAGATCGAAATCTAGTAACGACTGAGGTTCTATAGGTTTCACCTTCCGTTTAGCAGGACCTCTGCTCTCTGAAAAAATGGAAAATTCATAATAACATGTAATTATAAAGGAATAGAAAGAAAAAGATCATGCATAAACCTAAGTAAATCGAAGTTGTTCGATTATTGTAAAAACTTACGATTATTCATTTTGGTGGCTTATGACAATAACATGAAGACGAAATCAAATCCGGCGTAGATAAAAGCAAACACTTATCGATATCTTACAAATATTTTCATGGTTTATTTCAATAGTGACAATACCAAAATACACCACCACACTATCTTTTCACCCACAGACTCTTATTTCATAGATCGTTTTTTGCAGAAATGCAAAGCAAGAAACAAGCCGAAGCCACAGACTAGAAATAAGGTGGTCATTTTGGAAGGAAATAAAAAAAATATGACAATTGTGTAGAAAAACGATTGTTTGACTTTAAAATTTGTAATAATAAAATCAAAATAAAATCAAAATCTTTATTGCTAACTAAGTGTAGGTACATTTGTGATCTTATAATATAACTTGTCTCAACTTAGTAGCCTTTTACAGGCATTGCAAATTTGAGAGAAGATGACGATGTTACACACATTACATAGGTATTAGGTTATAGAATTTTAGAATTATATAAAGATAAACAAATTAATAACTATAACTAAAAATTAAGTAATAAAGTGAACCATTTTAAAATCCTTAAAAAAATAAAATAAAAAGATCATTGATATAATGACATTTTACATCGAACAACTGCTTTAAATTACATAAGCCTAAAACTAATCATTTTGCATATATATTATATCTTTATCATTTATCTACCTAGCCATTATTGTGATTTATTGTTTACGTGTAGGATTTGTTGGTGTGTGTTCATTTGTGTGTGGCTGTGTGTGTGTGTGTGTTTTGTTTGTGGTATATTTTCTATTATGTATTATTTGTGTTTTGTTTCCATGTATTCTTCTACTGAGTAAAAGCATTTTTTGATTAAAAATGTTTTCAGTTTTTTAGTGAATATTGTAAGTTTGGTTTCACTTATAATGTGAATTGGTAAATTGTTGTAAATTTTAACTGCCATGTAGTAAGGGCTCTGGTTCAGCTTTTTAATTCTGGATTGTGGTAAGTATAGTCTGTCTCTGTGGCGTGTATTTAAATTGTGGGTGTCTTTTACTTTAGTGAAGTGATTTATGTTTTTATAAACAAATATACAAATATCAAATATATATAATGATGGTAGTGTGAGGATGTTATATTTAGAAAAATAAGGCCTACAGCTGTCACGATTTCCAATTTGGGCGATAATTCTGATACATTTCTTTTGAAGTATAAATAAATCCTGAAAGTATACACTATTCCCCCACAACATAATCCCATATCTTAACCAGGAGTATGCGTAAGCGTAGTAAGCGGATAGTGCGGTTTTTTCATTTGTGCTGCATTTAAGCTGGAATAAGGCGTATGTGAATCGAGATAATTTATTTTTAATAAGATCAATGTGTGCTTTCCAGTTAATATGTGTGTCTATTGTTATGCCAAGTAATTTGAATGTGTCTACGGTTTCTAATTGTGTGTTATTGTATGTTGTGTCAATGTTTATAGGGGTGTTTTTATATGATCTAAATTGAATGGTTTTTGTTTTATTGTAGTTTTCTATCACTGATATTGGATTGGAGTTTGAATGAATCAGGCAGGAGTTACTAGAAATTAGTTGGCAACATTTAATAATGTGCTCCGGGTCTAAATAATAAAATATTTAATACATTAGTTTATGGTTGTTTCTTTCTCTCTTTAAGGAAATGTATAGTGCTTTTCTGCTGTCATTTTCAGTACTAACAAACAAATAAAAAGTAAATAATTTTGTTTTTGGACGACTACGTGAGTGGTCGGAATTAATTTTCAACAAACAATTGTTCCGCGATTTGTTTGAATTCAATCAATTTTTCAACTATTTTTTCATTAAAGAATTTTACTAGGACCGTACCAAAATAAAATAAACGAAAATGGTAGGTCTCGATGCCGACATGAATCGGGACGATGATTGTGACAATATTGGACTTGGTTGCGCTTTAGAGAATTTCTCAGAGATAGAAGATGTAATGAATATGATAGATAATGTGAAAAATATATACAATACAAAAGCATTAGAATTAGAGTATGATAAGCTGTATGCTATACTAAAACAATATTATGAACAACCTCATCTTTTGGACCCTCATTTGGATAAGATTCTATCTAAGTTTCTGAGTCTGATTAAGGATAAAGACTCACCGGTTGAATTGAAACACGCTACATTTAATTATATGTATCAAATAATAAGAGTTAGAGGATACAAAGTGGTTGTGAGGCACCTCCCACATGAGGTATGTAACAGCTCTCTTTCTAGTATATATATTTGCATATTTTTATGGCACAAGAGACAAACAAACAGACTAGTCAGATAAATGAAAACACTTTAGTCAAACCAGCTCATTTTACCAAATTATGATTCTCCTAAGGTTAAAGCCAGACATTGAAGGCTCGTCGCAGTAATTCTAACAAGAGAGAAGTTAAAACATCTCATAACAATGCTCGTCATTGATCCCCTAGTACAGTACTATTATATGTATTTTATCTGCAACCATTGAATTTAGCACAAATATTGCTTTACATCTATACTTATAATAAAAAATGTAACAGGTCCAATTCTGTACATCTATCTATACTAATATTATAAACATGAAAGTTTGTAAGTATGGATAGATGGATGTTTGTTAGTCTTTCACGCAAAAACTACTGAACGGATTTGGATGAAGCTTTACAGTAATATAGCTTATACATTAGAAAAACACATAGGCTACTATTTACTGTGATAACTGACATATAGGCGGGCAGAGCCGTGGGCAACAACTAGTTAACGATATTTTGAATTTTTTTTGGAGGGCTCTCTATAATCGATACTGAAGCCAAAACTGTATTTTTTTTCATTTTTGTCTGTCTGTCTGTATCACATCATCGTCATCACGCTGAAACTACTGAATGGATTCAAATGAAACTTGGCTTGATTTGGGTTCATACTAGGAGGTAGGACATGGGTTACTTTTTATCCCGAAATTCAGCACGGTTTCCTGGAGAGAGGGGATGAAAGTCAAAATATGTACTTAGTTGTAATTCAATAACACATGTCCGATTTCTTTAATTCATTCATTTAATTTAAATAAAAGATAATGAGTAAAGTCTTTTTTTCTGTCCACGACTGTACACTGCCTGTGGGAAGCTGAGACAGATATGTAAATATGGCGGCACGAAGTTCGCCGGGTCAGCTAGTGTATACTATTTTCATACTTTAAAATTTTTACTTTTCATCTTATATGATGATAATTGTAAAGGTAAGCAGCACTGGGTGTGATCATAGTCTCACATGGCTACATAACCATCTACATAGATGAGAAATGAGACAAATGGCTATGTGTGTCTCACCCACTCCTCCCTGTGATTCATGGGTGGGGGGGAGGCAGTAATGCACTCGTGATTCTTAATTTCAGGCATACATTTATGGCATTATTTACCTACTGTCAGGGTCTACTCCGAAATTTTTAAATCTACAGTAGAAATTTGAACTGTGTTGAAGGAAGGCAAAGTTTACGTCGCATTTCAGCATTAGGGAAACCGTTTATGCCATAAAAATACTGCTATAATGTATTTTTTTTCTAATTTGAAAGTTCTAAATATTGACTAAAAATTGCTCAGGTTTCAGATCTCCTAACAGTATTGGCATTCCTTGAGAGTCAGGATCCGGATGATAAAGAAACTTGG
This sequence comes from Diaphora mendica, assembly GCA_949125395.1. NCBI lineage: Eukaryota > Metazoa > Arthropoda > Insecta > Lepidoptera > Erebidae > Diaphora > Diaphora mendica. The sequence goes on from OX421320.1 coordinate 25,134,363, forward strand.
AGAAGCAGATTTGTGTTGTTGCTATGGCTCTCTATTGTAGTAATTATTCCTTTCCCCATGAGCAGACTAGATGGCTTTGCACCTGGACAGCCAGGTAAGCAAGAACTTCTAACTATTAAAAAAAAAAGATAAATTTCCCAAAATACAGGCTCAAACCTAGTTTGGGAACCAGTGCTAGTATCCTAATGTAAACCTCAGTGCATATTAAGGCTTAAGAACATGATTGTAAATTCTTTTCTAAAACAAATAAACATTTATTATTATTCCCTTTATTCTTCAATCAAATATATCATAGATGCACTGTTGCCGCTTAAAAAATGGCACCGGCAAAACAAGGCATAAAACAACAATATGCCTTGTTTCACTCTCATTCGATTGGTGGCCGCGCTCGTGTTTACACAATTAGCAATGCCGAAGTGCGTTGTAAAAAACTGTAAAAATTACACTCTAAAAGTGCAAACGAAGGATGGAATATCATATTTGCAGTAAGTCTATCTTTAATCTAACATATTGGTGTATTTTCGTTATGATATAAGGCTGATTTTATTAATATTTTGATAAAATTTGCGATTTACAACGGCTTCTAATGTACGCATCTATCCCTTTCACACTCACGGGCGATGCTCATAAGAGAAAACAAGACAAGCCTAGTGCTAGCGAACAAAGTCAGTAGGATAATGATGGAGTCGCCTTTACAATTGTTTTTAGGTTAATTAAAGACTTGTTTTTGTTTTCCAAAATTTATATAAACCAAATGCATCTAGTGTGGTGTGTTCCAACCATTTTTGTGAATATGATATGTACACACCAGAAAAAGAATTCAGGAGAATAAAAAAGACAGCCTAACCAACTTTACAGGTAGGTATTATAATCTACTAAGAATATTTAACCGACTTTAAAAAAGGAGGTTATTAATTCGATCTGCATGCATGTATGTATTTTTGTCAAAATTGCAAACAGTTTATAAATGTTGGTCTAAACCAGATTCTAAACGTGATTACCAAAATTTTAAATTATATGTATGTCTGTTCGTAAATATCTGAAAAACATTTAAATTGGAATATAAAATATATTTGATGATTACAGTTTAGGTATAGTCCAACTTATGGAACAGTGCAATATAATATGTATAAATACAGGCACGTAGGTATCAAAGGTCTAATATCTGAGTGGAATAAAATTCTATTCAAACTTTTAGCTATCAGAATCAAAAGAAGAAATAAAAATTGTGTGAACAATTCATTATTTGTTGGTCCATCCAACTACCGTATTTTTTTTAAATCGAAAAGTACCCTAAGCAACTCCATTTTTTCCATGTTCCAAATAGCAGCGATAAGACGCGAACACACTATTTAATGTCAGTGGAATGTAACTCTCGTTATTCTTTGTACTATTATGTGCTTTATTGTAATAGGTTAAGTTTAATTTTTCAATACACTTGTTTTTGGGCATGTGTTGTTTTATTTCTGATTTTTGAAGGAGTCATAAAATTTTATTGTCCTATCCTGTCATCAAACTAAAAGGTAATATGTAGTGAATTTAATATGGATTTATTTCCGTCCGTACGTCAATTGCTTAAAGTTAACATTAGGTTAAGCTGTATGCCAGTTCAGGACCTTTTTTGCTATATCTCAAGTGGTATACATGTACCTAAGTACGTATAGAAGCGTGGACAGTATTTTGTTCAGTGTTGTATGGAACTGTGCATCTATAATATATTTGATCAAAGCCTTTATTTATATTTCTTTAGTTTCTCTTTTTTTATTATTATTATCTATAATTATTTACTTTAAAATTTCAGTGTTTTCTATGCATAATACAAGTACAAAAAAAAGTAGTTATATAAATCATTATGTCTAGGACCCATAGTACAAGCTCAGCTTAGTTTGTGACTAGAATTCTGTGTCAGATATCCGAAATATTATTATTCGATGTCAAGTTAATTTTAAAATAATCAACACAATCTCTATTTTTAATTGACTATTACGAAGTATATTCTTGTTTTCCATTCCTCCATAGTTTTCTTTATGAACCTGAAGCAAGTTGAGTATATAGGGAGATAATATTTGTTTTTTTTAAAGATGTTGCCAGTGGATCGAAGAAACTAACTGTGATAGAAAGAGTATTTAATATTTGCAAAACTTATGCCCTCTGCAAGGACACATGTGCAGAAGCCAGTGCTTACTTGGCTTCCAAATTTCTTATAAGGTATTTTTTTTTTGTTAAAATTATCACACATTTTCTGGAGTGGTTAGAGACATACAGACTCAAAACAAATTATTGAGTAATAACTACAATCATTTGATCAGTATCTAGATTTGTGTCCAAGAATATACTATGAAATGAATGTATATAAATATATTAGTATGTGTAATTTGGTATCAACAACTTACCTGTATGCTATGACAAAAGGCCGGTAAGGCCCGTATTCACTTTGATTAGTGCGAGTGCAGGTGTGAAGTGAGGTGATCAGTGATTGATAGAAAATACGCGTGGATGGCGAATTCGCGGTCCACACGTATGTAATTTCCACCAATCACCGATCACCCGCACTAAGCACCTGCACTCGCACTAAGCAAAGTGAATACAGGCCTGTATTCACTTAAGTAAGTAAGTGGGCTGCATAGTAATGTGATTAAAAGCGTGTTCTATTTTTTTGCGACACGCACTTTTGTATTTTAGCGTCGTCGGATTTTTATTTTGTTTTAGTATTTAAAGTAATATTCCATCTCTTCAGCAGCCAATTAGTAGTTTGCGCCATGAATGGATCTTTTATTAATCCATTTTAGAACCCATACTTTTCTTGTTCTTGCAAGTTCAGCTTCTAGCTACTCCAAAAGTTCTTCGGTTTCAGACACCACCCTATTTAATATTTCTTTCAGTAACATACTTGCTGGTCGACGGCTAACAACTGGGTTTTTTTATGTTATAGGGGGCAAACGAGCAGACGTATCGTCTGATGGTAAGCAATTACCGCCGCCCATGGACGGGTGTCCAGCAACACCAGAGGCGTCACAAGTCAGTTGCCGGCCTTTGGGGAATGGGGAGGGGGATGGGGGAAGGAGTTGAGGTATGGGCCTTCGGTATCCTCACTCACTCGGTGAAACACAGCGCCAGCGCTGTTCCACACCGGTTCTCTGTGAAGCCGTGGTATCACTCCGGTGGAGCCGGTCCATTCATGCCTAAGCGTGGCTCTCCTACTCACTAAACAGAGCCACTAAACAAGAATTGTATACTACACACCTGCACTAATCATCCTCAATTACTAATCACCTGCACTGGCACTAATCAACGTGAATACCGGCCTAAAGTCCAAGTGCAAGAAATAATTGACAAGGCTGCTTCTCTCATTCAATTATGCAGGCACAGATATATTGTTGGAGTATGAAGTTTGGCACAGTTAAAGCTTACATGGAGGAGGTGTGCAGCTAAATAAATAAATAATTAAATGGATAGTTGTTAGTATTTCGACCCCTGGGAGACCACTAATAAATATAAACAGAACACACACAAACATAGACATGTCAACACACACAATAGTCTATAATATATTTGTTGTACTACATGTTGTATTATGTATATTACAGGTCAGATGTAAAAGAATTATATATGGGTGCATTTTTTGACTGGGCTTGTAAGCTACATTCCAATATTCAAGAAGAAGATACAATCCACTATGGAGTATTGGCTGCTGTCGCTGCTGTTCTCAAACACGGCAAGAGAGATGACTTATTACCTTTTGCATCTAAGTTACTCGAGTGGGTCACCAATCAAAACTACCAGTACCATAAGGCTATGCTCGTTAGAAAATATGGTGTTAAAATTGTACAGAGAATAGGTAAGATCGTGTTTATTTATTTATTTCTAAGACCAATTTTAGTCAGATTGAGTTATGCAGAAAACAGCCATGTTGCTACTTCGAATTATGCAAAAAACACCCATGTCGTTTTTTGCCACGTTTTCTGCATAACTTGATCCATTCATAGGTAGGTTAAGTATTAAAAAAAAAAGTAAAAATACCACTTTACTTAAAAAATAAAAGTATTCAAAGATACTAGTGATAATTTTATTATATTGTTTGCTTAGATGAGCAGACAACAGCCTAATTTTCGTTGATGAATACTACTTCTTTTATGTGGGACTGTGCAGTAAAAATCAATATCTATAGGTTGCATTGACTGCCTCGGTGGTGCAGTGGTAGCGTATGCGACTGCTGTGCTTGAGGTCTCGGGTTCGACTCCCGGGTCGGACCAAATGTTTGTATGACCTACAAATATTTGTTTCGGAGTTTGGGTGTTTTCTATGTATAATATGTATGTATTTATAAAAAAAAGTATATATGTATTTATATCAGTTGTCTAGTACTCTTAACACAAGCTCTGCTTAGCTTGGGACTAGATGGCGTTGTGTGTTATATGTCCAAAATATTTATTTATTGTATTCAACATTCAGTGGATACCTTTTAATTTAAGGTAGCAGAAAAAATGTATCAAGAATATTTCTTTTTTTTGCCACATTCAAGGGTAGTTTTAAGCCAACACGTGTTGGTGACAAAAGTTTCTGTAATTTCCTTGTGTTGGCAACAAAAATTGTCAACAAATGTTGAGAACAGTGTTTCCGTTTTTGGCGGTAAACGTCAAAAGAATACGCTTGTTGCAAATATTTATTGGCTTAATGGTGACGCTTAGTTCGAATGGTTTTTCAAATTGTTGGCGACTCGGTGTAGACACAATGGAAACAAAAGTTGGCGATTTTTTGAAGTGTTGCAAACAGTTGGAAACACTGAAATTGCCAACAATTTTGGTAGAGACGCGCCTTTAGACTATAAACTACGTATGTTGCAGTCTACCTTCACTTGTTTTACAGACCTACCACCATCACAGAACAAGTGTTTTATTAATTCTGTGTTGTTATATACCAGGTCTAACATTCCTGCGGCCTCGTGTCGCGTCGTGGAGGTACACCCGTGGTTCGCGCTCGCTGGCCGTCACTTTGGGTGGAGTCGCAGCTGCTGGAGATACTGAACCTATTAACTCCCCTCCTGACGACGATGATCAGGATATACCACAAGAAGTATGTCCTATTATTAGTATTATTTGAAAAATACTTATAGATGTGTGGACTCTTTTCTTGACTATTGCTATAGGCGATTGAGTAGATGGAAAATAATAAATAGAAGACCGTTATAGAAGATAAGACACGCTTATATATCTAATCTATAATAATGTCATAACCTATACTTTGTCCATTTCTTTATTTTCTTTTTGACAGTTCAAGAAATTTTGAAATTAGTGACGCCTTCACCCATTACCGATTCGATTTGATACGAATAGCCATTTTATATATGAAGAACTTTCAATCGATTTATTTAAATATTTTTAGTTAAAATATTAATTATTCCTTTATTAGTTTTTTATATTATGTAAGAAATAAATAAAAATATAAATAATAAATCAGTAAATTAGATGAATGAACAGAGTTATTGTTCTTTACTCTTGGTTTGATCCTAATTTCCAAGATTTCGACTTAATGCCTTGCAAAAATTCAATCTTGGAGTCATAGATACTATTTTTATTTCCTTTTTTTATTAAATTTACAGAATAAATACTTATATGAAGTCAAATTATTTTTATCATATGATCGATTTATCGTATTTCAAGTACTGTTTTATAGTCTGTGGTTGTTTGTTATGCACAGACCACTTCACTAAAGTATCGTCACCGTCAATAAAGTACGACATTACTGTAGTACATAATTCCAAAAAAAAATAATGGTAATTTATAGGCGTGAGCTGTCAAAAAGAAAATAAAGAAATGGACAGAGTATAATAAGCTTATCATGTAACATCTGTCAGATGCGAACCATCGTAATATTTTTTTAGAAATAAAACGAATCTCTTTACATGTTCTGATCTTTATGATCTTCATAACTGTGGTGACACGTCGCAACGCCATCAGCCGGTCTGACTTTCTTTACATTAGATGATTTACATTAACTTCGTGGGTAACTTCTCCGTGGGAGAGCAACGCTTCGGCATGAATGGGCCGGCTCGACCGTAGTGATACCACGGCTTCACAGAAAACCAGTGGGAAATAGCGCTTGCGCTGTGTTTCACCGAGTGAGTGAGGATACCGGAGGCCCATACCCCAACCCCTTTCCCCATCCCCCGGTCGGCAACGCACTTGTGACTCCTTTGGTGTTGCTGGTGTTCATGGGCGTCGTTAATCGCTTACCATCAGGTGATACCTCTGCTCGTTTGCCCCCTATATCTATAATTATATATAAAAGAGTAAGGTGACTGACTGACATACCCAGAGATCAACGCATAGCCCAAACCGCTGAAGCTAGAATCCTGAAATTTTGCATGTAGGTTCTTTATATAACGTAAGTGAGCACTAAGAAAGGAATTTTCGAAATTCCACCCCTAAGGGGTAACTAAAAAATCAAATTTAATCAGGGGATGAAAGTCTGCGTGAGCGAAGCTGCGTGTAAAAGCTAGTATTATATGAAAAAAAAAGAAAACATGGTGTCATAAAGCCATCGCCAGACGTCCTGCAAATGTGAAATATCGAAACTATTTTGTTGAAATAATAAGTAAAAAAATGCGTTTCCACATAAAGACCTATTTCTTAGCGTTCCATGGATTCACCGTGCGGGTGCCGGGTCCATCGCGTGATAGATGGGGGCAACACATGCGACTTCGACAGTGCCTGGGAATTGCGACCCAGGTTTAGGTTTAAGGAGCACTCCTTACGACGCGTCAACGCTCACCTCCACTGTCCGCTGTGTTACCCCCTCTACCTAACCATATTTGAAGTGAGCCTAGCAATGCCGCTTTGGATATTCGTTCAAGAAAAGAGCTTACTGAAGCTCTTGGCAATCCAAGGTCTTTAAGCAGGTTATAGAGGGATTTCGCTGGTATACCCCTCGCACCCACTTCCACGGCATACAGCGCAACGACATAACCATTTTTAGTTATTTCGTTGGTTAAGTCAAAGTACTTGTTTCTTTTTAAAGCGTGGTCTTTAGGGATGTTCGTTTCCCACGGCACCGTGAGTTCTACTAGTACTACACGCTTAATAGACATTGCATAAAGAAATATGTCCGGTCTGGACGCCGAGGCACAGATATCCTCCGGTATTCTGTAGTGATTTTCATACGTGTCCACTAATAATGTCCAGTCACTGGCGGTATTTATAATTGAGTACGGCTTTTGTGTGAGTGAAGTCTTTTTTGTTGAGCCTTCCTTTACAAACGCGATGTTAGTTTTTATGTTTGTTGTTATTCCTTTTTTCGCTCTCGCCAGTGATAAACTCATAGCTTCGCGTATGATGAGTAATACCCTATCATGGCGACGTGAATAATGACCCCGGTCTAGTAGCGCCTTACAACCTGTCAGTAAGTGCCTGGCTGTACCTATTGCCGCATTGCACGTCGTACAAGCCTTTTCTGTAGCTTTTCCCCACCTTACTAGGTTGCTTTGATCGGGGAGAGTTAATTGAAAGGCGTTGAGGTAGAATTTTAACAGGGCGGGTGACCAATCATATAAAAGTGTGCGCCATTTCAAAGCTGGTGGGATACAAAATTCTCCTAGAGTTAGTTAACCATTCATTCTGCGTTTCTAGGTTCATTGCGTGCACCTTGTAGGTCTCGTTTTCATCTTGTTGTATGAAAGATTTTGTTATCTCTTTGTCGGTCTGTCTTCTAGCATTTCCCAATCCCACTCTACTGGACTGCGTACCCTATCCTACTAATATTATAAACGCGAAAGTTTGTAAGTATGGATGGATGGATGTTTGTTACTCTTTCTACTGAATGGATTTGAATGAAACTTTACAGTAATAGCTTATACATCAGAATAACACATAGGCTACTATTTGCCCCAATAACCGACATACACGCGGGCGGAGCCGCGAGCAAAAACTAGTGTTACATAATTATGTTGTAACACAATGTGACTACACATGCTGTGGCGATATGTAGCCACGTTAGCAGCGACTCTCCACATTAGACGTGATGACCGCTATCAAGTGCTGTTTTGACTGCCTGACTCATTGGCGAAGTGGTAGCGTACCCGACTGCTGTGCTTGATGTCTCGGGTTCGATTCTCGGGTCGGAACTAATGTTCGTATGATCTGCAAAACTTTTGTTTCGGAGTAAAAAAAAAGTATAAATATATTAATTAACCGACTTCCAAAAAGGAGGAGGCTCTATGTTCCACTGTATGTAATTTTTTTTTTATATATGTTCACCGATTACTCCGTCAGTTGTAGACCGATTTTGAAATTTTTTTTTGTATTCGAAAGGGTATGCTTCCGAGGCGGTCCCATTGCCAGCATATCAGGATCTGATGATGGGATCCCAGGGAAATCGAGGGAAACCCTCATTTTTTATAGGCACATACTATGTTTTTCGTATGTTTTCTGAAGTTACACCGTTATTTGCGTCTGGTAGTCATCATTTTATGATGATGAGCTGATGATGTAAGGTACAACTCCCTAACGGTTAGGAGTTGGCGGATAAATCTTTAAATATCATATGTTCATATGTTACCTTTAGTCGTATTCTTTCAAATTATTTAGGTAAGCTGATGATGGAAGGTGGAAGGTACAACTCCTCAACGGTTAGGAGTTGGAGAATAATTCTTTCAATTTCATACGTATCCAAAGACCTTCAGTCGTATACTTTCAAGTTATTTAGGTGAGCTGATGATAGAAGGTTAAACTCTTCAACAGTTAGGGATTAGAGGATGATTTTAATATTACACGTACGTATAGACCTTAATTTGTATTCTTGATGATAAAATTTGATGAAATAGTTCAACTTACTACTTACCTACGATTGTTTGCACTAAACTGAAAAATAAAAAACTTTATAAAACAAAAAAACCGACTTCCAAGAAACATCCAACGAAAACTCTCTGCCAAAAAAAACACTTAAAAGCGTAAAATAAACTGGTTCTTCATAAATTGCCTATACCTAATTCTTTATTCATTTAAATAGTAGTATTATAATGTGTGCTAGGTACCTAAAATCTGTTTGAAGTTGGTGCTAAGCCAAAAAGAATACAAACGAACAATTACAAAAGTCAAAACAATAGTCACTTGGCACCGAAATTCGACAACACAAAACAAGGTTGACAACACAAAAATTGCCAATTTTTGTTCGGTGTAGACTTGGTTTTACAAAAACTTTTGTCACCAACACGTGTTGACAACACAAAAATTGCAAACTTTTCTCCGGTGGAGACCCGGCTTTAGATGTTCTAAAATATTTATTATTTATGTCTACGGTGTGTTGTGTGTAGGTAGAAGACGTGGTAGAGCTGCTGCTGTGCTCCCTGCGTGACGATGACACGGTGGTGCGGTGGTCGGCGGCAAAAGGCGTGGGACGCATCGGCGCGCGTTTGCCGCCCGCCGCCGCTGCCGACGTGTGCGACTGCGTGCTCGTGCTCTTTGCCGACCACGAGCGCGAGACCGCCTGGCACGGCGGCTGCATGGCGCTCGCTGAACTAGGTAACGCTCATACATCTAGACAAATAAATAAAATTGGACTGATTGTAATATCAAAATAACTGCTTTTTACTAAATACACATGCATGTATACACGGTACATATACCATTTTTTATTTTTTTTTGTCTCTGTTTGTGCCGGCCAATCTCTGGATCGGTTGGACTGATTTTGAAGGGAATTTCACTGGCAGATAGCTGATGATATAAGGAGTAACTTAGGCTATTTCTTTAGACTAGCTATGCCCCGCGGTGTTACCCGCTGATGTTGTTGTACCGCGGGTAAAACCGCGGGACTCAGCTAGTTTGATTTTATATCTGCATCTTTCAGACAATTGTATTTTCTGTGATAAAATAAATCCGCTTTAGTGTGGCTGCATTACGTCCTATGTGGGATTTAAACCCACAACACTAAGCGCAGTAGAGAGCGGCGTGACAACCGCTTCTGTGCTGTGAAAACTTTCTCCGCGCGGTCATGTGTACCTAGCCTAAGAATTTGTTATCGGCAGCACGTCGCGGGCTGCTGTCTCCGCCGCAAGTGGGCAATGGCATAGCGCGTGTTGGCGCAGCGCTACGACGTGACGAGCCGCGTAGCGCAGCTGGTGGTGGCGGAGGGCGTGCCGCGCGTGATGCGGCTTGTCACGCCGCCTGGGCCTTCGCGCGTGCTTATGACGCAGCCGCCCTCGCCCCGCACGCTACCGCCCTCGCCAACGCGCTCATCGCCACCGCCTGCTTCGATAGAGAGGTAAGTGCTTTGTTCCTTCTATATTACATTCAACTTTGTTCCTTCTTTTTGACGCGATAACGTCTTATAAATCGATGAACACCGGCTGCACGCACGAAAATGCATGACTCATTGTCATGTTCCGCCTGAACCGAGCGTACAAGTGAGAGTGCGTGACAAGCTATAGAGCGGCACGATCAGACTAATTTTTCATGTTTTCAAATGACGTTAACACGTAAAATTATCATAATCCTAATCATGATGTAATTTAATATTTGAGTATTTATTTGTTAAGAGTCTTATTTTCACTATAATTTTATTTTGTCTTATCTAATCGAACCGCGACATTATAGGTATCATAGTTCATTCTCGTTAAGAAAATAATGACACATCGACCGAGCCCCGCCCCTGACCGATCGAGTTTCAAGAAATTATTATTTCTTTTGAACCTGATCGGGCTCGATGTGAGACTTTACAGAGATGTCACTATTTTCTTTACGCAAATTAACTTTTATTGATTTTCATCATGATTATAAACTGACTCTTGTGATTTTTTTAGGTGAGATTATGAATCTTATTTAAAAACTAGCTGTTGCCCGCGGCTCCGCCCGCGTGAATGTCGATTTTCGCGGCAAATAGTAACCTGTATAAGCTATATTACTGTAAAGTTTCATCCAAATCCGTTTAGAAGTTTTAGCGTGAAAGAGTTTAACACACACACTCACACACATTTTGTGTTTTGTTTCTGGTAAATTATCATAACTATTAAGTTATATGTTTGTTTATATTAAAAATTATAACTCCTAATTCAAGTATTTTAAACTTAAAATTGATCTTTTACATTTTTATTATACGATAAAAAAGTAATCATATAACGTACCTATTGTAAAGTATCTTTTAGAAACTGTTTAAGAACTACCAGATGTGGATGTTGTGTTAGTTACATTGAGATGATAATTTTAGGAACTGGTCACACACACTTTTTTGGAAATATAAATACAATGTAGATTATTTATATATTATTTATTAAATTTATGCACTAAGAATGTACATCGGCGGACTTAATGCCCAGAGCATTCTCTTCCAGTCGACCTTCGGGTGGTGGAGAAATCTTATAAGGCAGGTGTGTGAAATCTTATATACATAAGAAGTCCGTTCAAATTTACAATAATCACATCATATTCAACGTTATACATACAAAAGTAGATATACATAAACAGATTACGTATACATAAATACAACATTTATACACTAAATAATGGAAAAAAAAACTTCGTTTAAAAAAACCGACTTAAAAACTAAAAAGTATCAAATAACTTGTATATGCTACCTATTCATAGGTTTGAAGTCGGTGCCAAGCCAAATGTAATAGTAGGTACCACACTCGCTATATTTCGAGACGAACGTTAACGACGTCACCGACGCTTTGGTTGTTTTGTTCTACGCCAAGAGCAGCTATCCCGCTCAAGGTCACGCCATATCAGGAGATATGGTGGCCATGGGACCACATGAGGAGCATACCCTTTCGAATACAAAAATAATTTTCAAAATCGGTCCATAAATTAACGGAGGAGTAATCCGTGTACATACATACATTAATAAAAAAAATCGATGAAATTGCGAACCTCCTCCTTTTGGTAGTCGTTTAAAAAGGACGGTAAGCTATAGATTAGAAAATTCTGCCAGTTCATTGAGAAAGAGCTCATGTACTTTATTTTTGAATGTATATCGGTTAGTGGACATACTGATTTCTAGCGGGAGCGCATTCCAGAGTATTACTGCTCGAACAAAGAAGGAACAGTTCACGAAGTCGGAGTAATGAGACGGACATGAGAGAAGCAGATTATTGACTGAGCTAGGATTTCTATCGTGATTAGAGCACAGGTATCGGAAATACGGAGCAAGGTAGGTAGGTAAGGATGGCGAGTTGAGAAATGAAAATAGGAAGGTAAGTGCTCGCTGATTGCACTGTAGGCGAATAAGTAACCATTTTAACTGGGAACGCAAAGCAGACACATGGTCATACTTTCGAATATTGAAAATAAATCGAATGCAGTTATTAAGAAGACGGTCAAGCTTGTTAAGGAGGTCTGCATTCAGGTCGAAGTAACACACATCACCATAGTACATTCAGTGTTCCGCAAACTTTTTGGGTTCAAGGTACATCTAGGAAGATTTAAAATTTTGGAGGTACACCATAATTTCAAAATATTTTTAAGTAATAAAAAACAATGTTTCTTATTAGTCACAAAACTATATTTTTATTTTACACTTTAATTGAGCATAGGCGGTCTCATCTCTCGTCGATCGTCTTGAGGCGTTCCCTTTTTTGTTTTTTACTGTGGTAAGAGTTAAAAATCCTAATCCACATAACTTAAAAAAATTCTTATCTAGTTTTATGGTTAGGCATATTTAGACAAAATAAAAAGATCTCAGAAATTACAGAATAAAAAATAAAAAGTCCTCAGAAATCAGAACAGACTTGTCTATAAGTAAATTCTGAAAGCTGCAGCACTTTGAATAGAAAGGAAAGAATAGAAATGGAGCGAAAATATTCAGGAAGGGTAGAATAAAAATAAACTTCGTACCGCCATATTTACATATCTGTCTCAGCTGGTCTCAGCTTCCTACAGGCAGTGTACAGTCGCAGACAAAGAAAAAGACTTTTCCCGTTATTAAAAAAAAATTAAATTAAAAAAATTAAAAAAAAAATCCTACCTCGTAGTATGAACTCAAATCGTGCCAAGTTTCATTTAAATCCATTCAGTAGTTTCAGCGTGATGCGCGGCCAAGATACAGATAGACGTCGCGGACAAAAAAAAATACTTTGCCCGCTATCTTTTAATTTTTCTTATACACAAACCTTGTCCTAACAATAAGGTCCTACACATAAAAAAAGAATCATTTAATTTGGTGCAGCCGATCGGAAGTTATGCGCGTACTAACATTTCGGCGATACATTTTTATATAAATAGATATGTTGATACTGAATTTTAAAAATATTATCTAATATCTTTACCATTTTTATTTGCATTCTAAGCAGTGACAACCAACAAAATATGTCGATACAATGACAATTTCTGAATAAACCAACAATAACAACCATCAAAATAATAATATTAAAATACGCGATAATAATATATAAATAATATGTGGTGTCTATTTAAAACCCTTAATTTCGTTCTTGTAATAATATATGATGCCTATTTAAAACCCTTAATTTAATAAGTGCTTCAATTTGACAGTCAAAAGTTTGACAGGAAAGTTGGTAGAACAGTTTTTATGGGCAAAAGGAAATTGTTGTTTTTATTATCTTCCCCGCAATTTTTCCATATTTTCTCACCGTTTAAACCTTCCCTGAACCACGGCAAACATTTCAAAACCTAAATCAGCTAAATCGGCCCGGCGGTTCTAGAGTTTTAGCGAGACAAACGAACAGCAATTCATTTTTAGGGTTCCGTGCGAAAGGCAAAAAACGGAACCCTTATAGATTCGTCATGTCTGTCTGTCTGTCCGTCCGTATGTCACAGCCACTTTTTTCCGAAACTATAAAACCTATAATGTTGAAACTTGGTAAGAAGATGTATTCTGTAAACCGCATTAAGATTTTCACACAAAAATAGAAAAAAAACAATAAATTATGGGGGTCCCCATACTTAGAACTGAAACTCAAAAAATTTTGTTTTCATCAAACCCATACGTGTGGGTGTGGGTAGGTCTTCGAAAATGATATTGAGGTTTCTAATATCATACTTTTCTAAACTGATTAGTTTGCGCGAGAGACACTTCCAAAGTGGTAAAATGTGTCCCCCCCCCCCTGTTACTTCTAAAATAAGAGAATGATAAATCTAAAAAAAATATATGATGTACATTACCATGCAAACTTCCAACGAAAATTGGTTTGAACGAAATCTAGTAATTAGTTTTTTTTTAATACGTCATAAATCGTAAACTGCAATTTACCTTTCATTCAATCAACACAAATATAAAAATAAAATAAAAATTGTATTATGCTACTTGCTGCTGTGGAACCCTTCATGGGCGAGTCCGACTCGCACTTGGCCGCTTTTTATAGGATATAAGAGAAGAAGAAGATATACAAATTGTTTTGTCAACTTTGCAAGTTTTTTCTAGTAAACTATTACTGTAAAACCAGCAAATTAAATACAGTCTACTGAAAAGTCGTCTTCCTTCATACATTTGACCTTGCTCCTTTACAATGACCATTTAACGTTATTATGGTATTTTAGTTTTTGGTTCAGAATCGATAAGAGCGTCCTCCCAAAAAAAACCTAAATTTCTCTAATGTACAGAATTAATGTTTTTTTTTTTATTATACCTACTTTAAAAATTAATCATATATGGATTACTCGTATATAGGATAGGTACATCCTACTGTGAAGTTAGTGTTACTTAATTCCAATAGATGTCGTTGTTAAGTTTAGAAAAAATTTCAATAAAATTTCATTGCCGCATTTCAGTAACGATTAGAGAGCCCTCCCGTTAAAACATCTAAATTTCTTTAATGTACAGAATTGATCTGTTACATCACATTTTTATTATACGTTCAAAAGAAAATCATATTACGTACCTATTGTAAAGTTAGTTACTTGATTCCAAGAGATGTCGCTGTTTTAAGCAAAGAAACAGACAAACTCAACGTCTACAGATTTATTATACGGGATATATGTATAAATAGATCACGGAACAATATTTAAAGTACTTGCTGTCTAGCAAAAAAAGAATGAATGAAATCACGTGTCATTGAATTACAACCAAGTACATATTTTGACTTTCATCCGCTCTCTCCAGGAAACCGTGCTGAATTTATGGATAGAGAGATTTCGATAAATCAAATACTTAATGCTACACCGAATTATACGTAATACGTTCTACGATTATTCCACGATATATTAATCAAAGTGTTATTAATTACGCATGTCTTCCAAAAGATGTCACTACGTGTCGTATTTCGTAATGATAAATTCTTTATATTTTTTTTTCCAATAGATAGAGAGATTGTGATAAATTAAATAATTAATGCTACAATCTTCAGAGTATCTCCTTTCTAACAAAACAAGAATTATTGCAATCGGACTACTCGTTAATGAATTACAATTAATTACACATTTTGACTTTCATCCCCCCTCACAGGGAAACCGTCCGGAATTTCGGAATAAAAAGTATCCTATGTCCTACCTCGGAGTATGAACTCAAATCATGCCAAGTTTCATTTGAATCCATTCAGTAGTTTCGGCGTGATGCGCGGCCAAGATACAGACAGACAGACAGACAGACAGACAAAAATGAAAAAAAAAATAGTTTTGGTTTCAGTATCGATAACAGAGTGCCCTCCAAAAAAAATTTTCAAAATATCTTCAATGTACAGAATTTGACCTGTTACATTTTTATTATAAGTATAGATAAGTATAGATATGAATCTTATTTAAAAAAAAAAAACATTTTATCTATTTTAGATAAATTGTAGACGAGCAGCATCAGCCGCTTACCAAGAAAACGTAGGTAGACACGGCATGTTCCCGCACGGCATCGACGTTCTCACCACCGCGGACTTCCAGTCCGTCGGTCCGAGGAACAACGCCTACCTGGTGATCGCTCCGCAAGTGGCCAGCTTCCCAGAGTACACTCAACCGCTTATCGACCATCTAGTCGATTTAAAAGTCGAACACTGGGACTACGCCATTCGTGAGATAGCCGCTAAAGCTCTACATAAATTGACCATGAAGGTTTGTTAACTTTTTATTCATAAATACTGTCCACTAATAAAAATGTTTTCAAATTAAGAACAATCAATCTGACAGATTTGACATTACTTCATTCGTATTTATGACTTAGGTTATGTAGGTTATTTGTAATTTTATTTAATTTTTATATTTTTTTTTTCACATCACAGCCTCATTTTTTTATTTGCAGGAATGTCTGAAGTAAGAAACTACGTAAATTATGTATCATGAACTTAATGATTTTTTATTGTATTTCGTTATAAATTGTAGATTCCGGATTACGTCGCGACTGCTGTACTACCGAAGTTAGTTCACAAAACTGAGTCGATTGATCTGAACGTTCGCCATGGAGCAATACTGGCTATCGGAGAAACCATTTACGCTTTGTCTCGAGCTAAGCTATCGAATGGTATGTATTTTATAAATCCTACATGATATGCGTGTTGAGTGACGTTATATATCAACACTAGCTTTTACACGCGGCTTCGCTCACGCAGACTTTCATCCCCTGATTTACCCCCTTAGGGGTCGAATTTCAAAAAATCCTTTCTTAGTGCTCACTTACGTTATGTAAAGAACCTACATGCAAAATTTCAGGATTCTAGCTTCAGCGGTTTGGGCTGTGCGTTGATCTCTGGGTATGTCAGTCAGTCAGTCACCTTACTCTTTTATATATTATAGATGACCCACGCAACCTCGTGTACGTCTCCTGTTGCCCGTAACGTAATAATTTTCCCCCGTTTGTGTAACATTTTTCATTGGTGCTCCTATTGGTCTTAGCGTGATGATACATAAGCCTATAGCCTTCATCGAAAAATGGGCTATCTAACACCGAAGGAATTTTTCAAATCGGAGTAGTCGTTCCTGAGATTAGCGCGTTCAAACAAACAACAAACAAACTCAGCTTTATATATTAGTATAGATTAACATCTATCAGCCTTTTTTCAATTTATTTAAAAATCACCTAGAATATGTCCTCAACTTCAGTTGGTTTATTTTATGGCTGTTGTATGTGTTTTCGGTTAGTAAAGGTAAATTAGGGTATTTAGCAAACCGTATCTAACAACAGCTGGTTACAGCAATATGCTGAGATAGGCGCCTCTTCAGGCATTGCACAGTGTTTTTGTTTGCTGTATATAACTAACTTTGCTAATACTGTGGGAAAGCCACGCTTCAGCATGAATGGGCCGGCTCGACCGGAGTGATACCACGGCCTCACAGAAAACCGGTGTTAAATAGTGCTTGCGCTGTGTTTCACCGTGTGAGTGAGGATACCGGAGGCCCATACTCCAACGGCCAACCCCCCTCCCCCTGTCTCTCCCCCCATCCGCCCAACGGTCGGCAACGCACTTGTGACGCCTCTAGTGTTGCAGGTGTCCATAAACGGTGGTAATCGTTTACCATCAGGCAATACGTCTGCTCGTTTGCCCGCCTGTTTCACAAAAAAAACCTCAACATATGTTGTTTTGCATATGTAATAACAAATGTTTTCTTTATTTCGTCTTCAATATTTTAGTAAATGACTAACGTAATCAGTCCCAATAAAATGGTACAATAATCGCTTGTAGGTAAGACAGCGGAGTGTCTAATAGCCGAGGAGGTGTCCGTGCGGGTCCGGGAGCTGGTGCCGTCCCTCCGCCGCCGCCAGCAGTTCCGCGGCCTGGGCGGAGAGCTCATGCGCCAGGCCTGCTGCCACTGCATCGCCTCCCTGGCCCTGGCGGGGGCTCCTTACCATGGACACGACATTATAGGTAAACTGATAAAATAATATTCATTCCATTGTCTTTAAATGTTAAATATTCTTTTCAATATACCTCCTCTACGTTGAATATCGCAGTATCGACACTCGCAAATAATGTGGTTTTCGATTGGTATTTTTTTTTTTAAATCAGATCAGCTGATCCAGATAATTCCATCTACAGTCTCATAAACTTTATAATATTAATATAGATCTATATAAATATCTCTAGGAAGTATATATTATTATATTACAAATAATAAATATTTCGGACATCTAACACACGACGCCATCTAGTCCCAAACCAAGCAGAGCTTGTATTATGGGTACTAGACAACTGATATAAATACACATATTATTTTTTTTGTAACTACATACATAATACATAGAAAACACCCAAACTCCGACACATATATACAGATTATACAAACATTTGGTCCGACCCGGGAATCGAACCCGAGACCTCAAACACAGCAGTCGCGTACGCTACCACTACGCCACCGAGGCAGTCGCAAAATTAAATCTGTAAAATTAACAAAATAAAAACCGACTCCAAGGATCGACTCGATTTCTCTTGGATTCCATCATCAGATCTTAGTGTCCTTATCACGGTACCACCGTTGGGATATCTCCTTTCCATTATAAAAAGAATCATCAAAATCAGTTCATAAACGACGAAGTTATTCGCGAACACACCTCTTCCTTTTTTTGTAGTCGGTTAATAACTCCAGATTTTGATTGACTAATAAAGTAAACCATTATTTCAGACGATTGGCTCAGTTTGATTGAAGAATGTTTATCCCACGAAGTCCAGATAATCAGAGAGAAGGCAATCTACGCGTTGCCGTTAGTTTTCGACCAGTATCTCTGCAACGACGACCTCAAGTACGGCGAGGTTACCGCCAAGGAGAAACGGAAGCAGTTGTTGGAGAAGTATTGTGATCAGCTGTCGAGCTGTGGGGTCAATGGTTTGGTGTTGAGGATGGGATATGCAAGGGCTGTTGGTGAGTTTTTTTTTTTTACAACTTCCGCATTATGAATATACATCCTGTGTTGCGAGGGACTTTACAAACGGACACAAAGAACCGTGGGAGAGCCACGCTTCGGCATGAATGAACGGCTCGACCGGAGTGATACCACGGCCTCACAGAAAACCGGTGTGAAACAGCGCTTGCGCTGTGTTTCACCGAGTGAGTGAGGATAACGGAGGCGCATACCCCAACCCCTCCCACCAATCCCCCAAAGGTCGGCAATGCGGGTGTCCATGGGTGGCGGTAATCGCTTACCATCAGGTGATAAGCTTGCTCGTTTGCCACCTATTCAATAATAAAAATAAGACCACCAGACTCAGAACAACAATATACGGATCACACAAAGTGTTGTCCCATGTGGGATTTGAAGCCACAACCCTTGGCGCAGTACAATGCGGCGTGGTGACTGCTTAAACCACTAGGCCAATCGTGCAGTCAATATAGTTGTTAAATAAGTATAATTTAGTTAGTTTTATGTTGGTATCATTGTTTTCGTACGGAAATTATGTTCTTTGTAGGTAACTCTGTTTTATAATTGACTCCGACACCTTATAGAAATTATTTTCACTTTTTCTCGTAGTTAAAATCTACTTGAGTTTCCAAGTGTGGAATGGTTTTTCGTTTGAGCTTTAAACAACTACATTTACTTTAATAAAATGTTTGGATTCTTTGTTTTGATTAATCTCTGGAATAATTCCAGAGATTTGTTTCAATTTATCGCCTTCGAATTTTTAAGGAAGTTTTCAAGATTAATCAACAGTTATTATTAATCAGGCTGGAATAGTTCTCTTTGAATTAGATAATCATTAAAGTTGGTTACGTTACGGGCTATGCAACTTAAAAAAACTGCAGCAAATTTCTTAAAATTTGAATAACGATCATATTAAGATGCCAGAAATACGTGATCGACTTGATTTTTATTTACAGGTTCATTACCAAAGTTCGTCCTTACCGAACACCTGCCAATGGTAATCAAAGCTCTCATCCAATGCACTCGAGTCACGGACTCGACTCAGAAGTGGGCTGAAGCACGACGTGACGCTGTCATAGGACTGACCGAAGTCTGTCAGACCCAGGGCATCCTCGGCTCCATCGACAAATACATCGGGGATATTGTCTCTGCACTCTTGGACTGCTTGTCGGAGTACACTATTGATATGAGAGGCGATGTAGGTGCTTGGGTCAGGGAAGCCAGTATGACAGGTTAGTACAATGTTTGTTTAGGGAAAGATTGGGAACCGTGGGAGAGCCACGCTTGGGCATGAATGGGTCGGCTCGACTGGAGTTATACCACGGCCTCACAAAAAACCGGTGTGAAAAAGTGCTTGCGCTGTGTTTCACTGAGTGAGTGAGGATACCGGAGGCCCATATCCCCCTACCCCTACCATCTATCAAGCTCCTCCCCGTGACCAATCAGGTTCCAGGATTTCGTACGAAGCGATGACCTCTTGGAAACTAATTGATCAGAAGGCCGGGCCTGCAAACTAGAAGCCATATATACCTTCTGGAATTAGGAATCGTGTATTTCTATATGTTAATATATTTAATATTTATTTTCCAGGTTTATTGTCAATCTGTCGGCAATGTGCAGTGGAAGCTCCACATTTAAATTCACCGCAAGTGCTAAAGGACATAATGAGTGGTGTCGCTCAGCAGGCTGTCGAGAAAATCGACCGCACCCGGGCTCATGCTGGCAGAATATTTACTTCCTTTATTTATAAGTAAGTACTTACATATTACATAATCTATATTATTATATATATAAAAGAGTAATGTGACTGACTGACATACCCAGAGATCAACGCATAGCCCAAACCGCTGAAGCTAGAATCCTGAAATTTTGCATGTAGGTTCTTTATATCTTTATATATAATATATATATATTTATATAACGTAAGTGAACAGTGTGAACACTAAGTATTTTTGAAATTTCATTCCTAAGGGGTTAATCAGGGGATGAAAGCTGGTTAATCATAAAAGGATTCTTCGCTAGATCCACTTACACTCAAAGGGTAATTTTAATTCGCCTAGCGCCTGTCCAAGCTCATATGTCGTAACATCCCCTGATTAACCCCTTAGGAATGAAATTTCAAAAATACTTAGTGTTCACACTGTTCACTTACGTTATATAAATATATATATATTATTTTTAGGTGCATTCCGCGGTGTGATCCGCGGTTGTTGCTGTGCCTTCCATATTTACAGGAATACTAGATTTTTCGGAATAAAAAGTGGCCTATGTGTGATTCTAGACTATAATCTATCTCTTTGCTCAATTTTATAAAAATCCGTCCAGACATCCATCCTCACAAACTTTCGTATTTATTAATAATAGTAGGAAGTAAAATGTTCGTTGCTGTGTTCCCTCGTAAGAACTAGAGGACTAAAGGCGTGTCTCCTGCGGCTAAAAATAACAAAACAAATTAACAAAACTTGTTAACTAAACATGTTAGCGAAAAGTCGCAGGAGACGGACTTTTAAACGAACATCAAACACGATTACACGAAAAGCAAAAATCTTTTATCTACTCGACAAATGACTTATAGTACACTTACTTACTTACTTTTATAGTATAAATATGACTAATATAAGAATTAATGTTAGTTCAGTTCAGTTTCATTATACGAGAAGTATACGCTGGGATGTTTTCAGTCCGCTTTGGATAACAAATTTGCTTGTTAAAATTAACAAAACAGTTAGGCCACGCCCATATTTTGATAAATATTTGACGTTTGGTGTTTGAAAACATAAAACAGTGTCGCAGGAGACCCGGCTTAAGCCGGTATTGAGGAACAGTATATTGTTAGATTTGTTTCTACTATTGCAAGTAGATGGAGTTATAGTTATTCTACGATTGTTTTCAGCGATCCACCAATAACAAACATTCCTCACCACGACGCTCTGAAGAGAATCTTCCCATCCGAGGAAGTGGAGCTGAAGCCACCGCAGCAGGTAGACGATGAGAACGAGCAGACGTTGACGAGTGAGAACTCCAACGTAGTGCTGTGGCTGTTCCCGGGACACACCATGCCTAGATTCGTGCAGCTGCTCAACTACCCAGACTATAGGTACAACGTAATAAAGGGACTGGTTGTCAGTGGTGGCGAGCTGACGGAGAGTTTGGTAAGTTATAATAAATATTTTTCGGACATTTATACCTTATTGGTCTAGTGGTAAGTGAAAGCGACTGCAGATCAAGAGGTTTCGGGTTCGATTCCCGGGTCGGACTGCTGTTAGGTTTTTCTAACAAGAAATTCTAAATAGCATGGAGTATGGAAGATGGCGGCGTATCCCGCCTGTGCCTCGGAGAGCAAGTTAAGCCGTCGGTCCCGGTCGTCATGAACACCGCTGACAATCGTTATTGGGAAATCAATGCCCTCAAATATACTGACAACTATGTAGTTCAACCTTCGAATTCACTTCACCCTCAGGGTTGCGGAGGTCCGATGCCAGACGCTCCGTGTAAAAACTGATATTCAGGTAAAACCGGTTGAACTAGTAACCAACCCCAAACCTTGGGAATAATAAAGGCTAGGAAATTGATGATTGATTTAACACACAACGCCATCTACTCTAGTCCCGAACTAAGCAGAGCTTGCTAAAAATAATTCTTAAAATATTTAATTTGTGCTGATTAATGTTTTTTAGGACTACCCGCTTTTTTCTACCATACTTCTGAAGTAATGGCTACGGCATCTGATGTTTTATTATATACTAGCTGTGACGGCTACTTCGTACACGTGACATTTGGATTTTCATGTTATTTTTAATTTTTCATCCTTTAAACCTTTCCTGGACTACGACAATAATTTCAAAACGATTGGGCAGATTTAGCTGATTTTGCAGCTAAATCTGCCCAACCGTTCTTATAATTTTTATTTATAAGATTTACTCCAATTTATATATTCTTATTTTTATAATGACAAGTTTAATTGGTTTTTTTTTCTTTTAACAGGTGAAGCACACAACACAATCTCTGTACGATTACCTAAATACTCTGCACTGTGATAAAGAAATGCTCACTAATATTTGTGATACCATCATAAAGGTGTTTGCGGACAATTTACACGTCAAAAGGATCATGGGACCCATGTTCAACTTTTTGGATAGATTATTGAGTTCAGGTAAATGACTCATGAGAGACTGTTACTATACTGCATTCGGATTACGAAAATAGTGACGCATCTATTATGCGTTGTTTCTTGACCAACCAGGCCCCTTACCCAAGATAATAATAAATAAATAAATATTTCGGACATCTAACACACAACGCCATCTAGTTCCGAGCTAAGCAGAGCTTGTGTTATGAGTACTAGATAACTGATACAAATACACTTTTTTTTTTGTAAATACCTATTATACATAGAAAACACCGAAACTCCGAAACAAATATTTGCAGATCATACAAACATTTGGTCCGACCCGAGAATCGAACCCGAGACCTCATACGCTACCACTGCGCCACCGAGGCAGTTAAAGATGGAAGAGTTTCATCCTTAATGCTTCTATTCTCTTGTATTATTGGCTATATTTTGTTTTGACCACGTGACTTAGCGTTGTGATGACGTCATTTCTGTACATTTTCAGTTTTTTATAAAGTTAACGTTTATAGAATGGCAACTTTATCGGGACAGGTTGCAAAAATGATCGTTTTGTATGAAACCTGATTGGTTAGGGTGAGTGGTTTAATTGATGCGTCAGTATTTTCTTAATGTGAATAGACAATAATAATAATTTTTTTGCATTGCATGCCGGAAATTTTCACATAAAACCGAATTCGTCCTGATTGTAAATTTCAACCAGTTGGATTCGGGATACTTAATACTTATTGTTTCTTCTCTAATGTATACGGACTACATGCTTAATAAAACCGATATCATCAAACTAAGTAATACATTAAAAAAAAAAGATAAAAATGCCCTTGTTTTGTGTGACCGAACACACTAATAAAGTACCTATATATTTTTACATTTTAGGTTCTATTTCGCCGATATTAGAAGATGAAAATTCAACATTTGCTGCGGACATTTTGAAATACCTACTGCAAGAACTAAGAGGCGGGAAAAACATTTATAAGCTGTTGGATTCCATCAACGTTTTATGTCAATTGCTACAGGTGAGCTTGAGTAATTTTAAATTTCATTTTACTACACAGCAGAATACACGCAGGCACGCATGGGCCGGCTCGACCGGAGTGATACCACGGCCTCACAGAAAACCGGTGTGAAACAGCGCTTGCGCTGTGTTTCAGCGAGTGAGTGAGGATACCGAAGGTCCATACCCCCAACCCCTCCCCCCATCCCCTTCCACATCCCCCAAAGGCCGGCAACGCACTTGTGACGCCTCTGGTGTAGCGGGTGTCCATGGGCGGCGGTAATAGCTTACCATCAGGCGATACGTCTGCTCGTTTGCCCCCTATTCCATAAAAAAAAAAATACTAATTAAGATATACATATATTATACGTATCTCAGAGAACACGTTTAGGTGTCGCGTCCGTCCCTAAAATATCCGAAAACAGTCTACTTTGGTTGTAAAGACGTGGCAGTCGTTCCACATAAAGACTCTAGTTGTACTATACATCAAAGTAGCAATGTATATTAAAGAAGACCTCTATCTAATTTAGAATATGGTTCAAAAGAAATAAAACTGCCAAGTGCGAGTCGGACTCGCGCACCGAGGGTTCCGTAGAAACCTGTAGGTATATTATATGATGTAACTAATTTTATGCTTTTCGCAATTATATGATGTAACTAATTTTATGCTTTTCGCAACTTTTCCTGTATCTGTGCTATAATAACCATAGATCGGACTAGGTAGATTGATTTGGGTCAATGAGATGGCACGTATATATAAATATGGATTTGCCTCCGGGATTTTGAAATTAATAAGATTTTTTTACGAATTTCAAATGTTGAAATGTGTAGGATGAAGAATATATCATAGGAATAAGAAATATTTAACCCTTTTGCTGTCTCTTTAATAGTATACAGATGATCGGCCTTCTACTGTAAAAAAAACTATGGCATGTTATCTATGCCACTCGAGTAAAAATGTAGAAAATGTAAAGTGGATGATTTAGTTATTTTTTTATATATTTTGTTACTTCACAGTTGAAAAAGACCATGTGGTTTTTATGTACTTTAAATATCTTGATGTGAAGGTATGGCAATAGCAGTTATTCTTATAGATTCGCCTATTAAATTTTTAAATAGTATTTTAACCTTTTACGTACGCTTTAAATGCATTTTTCTTGGCAACGTAAAGTATTTATTGTTCGATTCAGTGATTTTTATATATTATTTATTTACTTTACAATTGAAAAACAATACGTTGTTTTCATGTACTTTACATAGATTCGCCTATTAAATATATAAAAATAATTAAATATTCTAATAAAAATCTATACCATTTTTCGATCGAGTCGCGAATCTCACATAAATCATTATAATAGGTAGTAGACTTTTATATAAGTAAGTTTTAGATTGTTTTTAAATCGCAACAAACTTAATTAATTTAAAAGGAGAATTAAGTTATTATATCAAGGCTGAAACAGTCGAAAAGTGGATATCACGTTATCACGATATCACAAAGGCAAAATCAAAAGACACATTGAAGGCGCAGTACATAAAGGAACGTTTAAGAAGCCGCAACAAGTATTTAGTTTTATTTTAATTTAATGAAGTTTAAATTAAGTTTAAAAAGGCTTATCTATGTTATGATTTCTATGACTATTCATGGTGTGAGTACGTAAAATCAATCTACCTACTCCGATCACTGAATTAATAACCGAATTTCAAGATTCTGAGTTAAAGAAAGTACCCTATCTTTAACTAGCAACCCGCCCCGGCTTTGCACGGGCTCTTTACCTAAAATATAATATAGCCTATGCTACCCCGAGAAGATGTGCGGCTTAATTTTAAACCCCCGACGCAAAAAGAGGAGTTTGACGTCGATGTCAGTCTGTCTTTCTGTCTGTGGCATCGTGGCTCTCAAACGAATGGACCGATTTCGATGCGTTTTTTTTTCATTTAACCATTTCATATCATATCGGTCCAGCAGTGTAAGAGTATCAGCTCTTTTCCAAAATGATGCAAAGCATTTTTGGCATATGATTACTGGATTAAGTGCTTTCGTAGGGGTTTTTTTAGGGTTCCGTGCCAAAGGCAAAAAACGGAACCCTTATAGATTCGTCATGTCTGTCTGTCTGTCCGTCTGTCCGTCCGTCTGTCTGTCTGTCTGTCTGTCCGTCCGTCCGTTGTCACAGCCACTTTTTTCCGAAACTATTAGACCTATAATGTTGAAACTTGGTAAGTAGATGTATTCTGTGAACCGCTTTAAGATTTTTACACAAAAATAAAAAAATAAAAAAAAATTTGGGGGTCCCGATACTTAGAACTGAAACTCAAAAAAATTTTTTTCATCAAACCAATATCTATGGATAGGTCTTCGAAAATGATATTGAGGTTTCTAATATCATTTTTTTCTAAACTGAATAGGTTGCGCGAGAGACACTTCCAAAGTGGTAAAATGAGTGTCTTTCCTTTGTTGTGTCCTTTAACTTCTAAAATAAGAGAATGATAAATCTAAAAAAAATATATGATGTACACTTAGAATAATAGCGCATAGAAAGATAGCTTCATACAAAGCGCCCTGTCAAAAATGAAGCACTGAACGCTGATACGCACACATGCAAACGGAATATTGAAACAAAACATTTCTATTTTGACCTAATTATTTGCAAAATACTGTAAAATAAAACAAAACATTCACAGCGAGACACGTTCGGCGTACTTTGACCTTGAACACTGCGAAGCGGCCCGGCGTTTGGAGCCATATATGGCTCCATTTAAGGTGCTTCAAAACGGACGCGCGGACTCGCCTTCTATGCGTTATTATTCTAAGGATGTACATTACCATGCAAAGTTCCAACGAAAATTGGTTTGAACGAAATCTAGTAAGTAGTTTTTTTTAATACGTCATAAATCGTAAACTGCAATTTACCTTTCATTCATCAACACAAATTTAAAAATAAAATAAAAATTATATAATGTTACTTGCTGCCGCGGAACCCTTCATGGGCGAGTCCGACTCGCACTTGGCCGCTTTTTTTAATTTTAGCTTGTTTCCGACGTCTTCCACAAATATCGTTATTTTAGCCAATATACTCAAAAATTTCACAAATTATATACGAAAACCTGCCTCAAGAATAATTAATATCTGCTGGTAAAAACTAATATTTGAAACATATCTTTAATTCTGATGACAATGCAATTATATATAATCGGTATTATTAATCCAAAATGGCCGCAGTAACAAAATGGTGGCCTACATATTTCTGAAAAACCCACTAAGTGCATCAAATGAAAGGGCTTAAAGTTTTTTTTTTTTCATTAACAAGTAGTAAACGCTTGTTTAAAAAAAACTTTTTAAGTTAATTACATGTTACGAAACATAAGCGCACAGAGGAGTATGTCAAATATGGCACAGTTAAAGTTTATATGGGAGAGAAGATCTGAAAACTAAAAATAAATAAAATATATATTTATGCTTGAATTTCGACCAATGGGCGATTACTAGTTAATCGTAATTGGCTAAGCGGAAGTCTCTTCAATTTGGAGTTAAAACTTGACATTGAACAAAAAAACAGCAGTCAACATTGTATTGTTATCAATAATACTTCTTACATAATATTATCGTATCGTATAGTTATGTTATACCTACGATATTAACGTACCGTGAAAATAGTGCACCCGTTTCTTTTAACGCCTCATTATAAACACAAATAACTTCATTTGTCAACCGATTGAAATAAAAGAATACTTAATGTCAAGTTAAGCTTACCACAATACACAAGAGAAAACCGCATCTAAATCCATTAACTACTTTTTTATGGAATAGGAGGCCAACAAGCACACGTATCACCTGATGGTAAGCGATTACCGCCGCCCATGGACACCCGCAACACCAGAGGCGTCTCAAATGCGTTGCTGGCCTTTAGGGGAGGGAAGAGGGGTTTGAGGAGGGTAAGAGGTGGAGGATGGGAGGGATTGGGAGATGGGCCTCCGGTATCCTCACTCACTCGGTAAAACACAGTGCAAGCACTATTTCACACCGGTTTTCTGTGAGGCCGTGGTATCACTCCGGCCGAGCCGGCCCATTCATGCCGAAGCATGACTCTACCACGGTATAATCACTTCTTGAGATTAACGCTGACCAACAGATTAAGAACAAAAGTTCAAAATAATGATTTCTTGAGTTACTTTAATAATGACTCCTTCATTCGTTTTTAGGGTTCCGTGCCAAAGGCAAAAAACGGAACCCTTATAGATTCGTCATGTCTGTCTGTCTGTCTGTCCGTCTGTCCGTCCGTCCGTATGTCACAGCCACTTTTTTCCGAAACTATAAGACCTATAATGTTGAAACTTGGTAAGTAGATGTATTCTGTGAACCGCATTAAGATTTTCACACAAAAATAGAAAAAAACAATAAATTTTGGGGGTCCCCATACCTAGAACTAAAACTCAAAAATTTTTTTTCATCAAACCCACGTGGGGTATCAATGGATAGGTCTTCGAAAATGATATTGAGGTTTCTAATATCATTTTTTTCTAAACTGAAAAGTTTGAGCGAGAGACACTTCCAAAGTGATAAAATGTGTGTAGAACCCCTGTAACTTCTAAAATAAGAGCATGATAAATCTAAAAAAAATATATGATGTACATTACCATGCAAACTTCCAACGATAATTGGTTTGAACGAAATCTAGTAAGTAGTATTTTTTTAATACTTCATACATCGTAAACTACAATTTACCTTTCATTCAATCAACACAAATATAAAAATTAAATATATATTATGTTACTTGCTGCTGCGGAACCCTTCATGGGCGACTCCAACTCGCACTTGGCCGCTTTTTTTATATCTTTAATGTACAGACATTGACCTCTCAAAATTGTATTATATGTTTGGATTACTATAAAAGTTGCCATATTGCATCATACAGTTAAGCTTAATTATTAAGTAATTTCACCGCGATACAACTGCAATTTATAATTGCTATGGTTTCTGTAATTTACACTATCAGAGAATGAAACGTGACTTTAAATTTTTCATACATGATGCAAAACAGTCTGGGGGAAATCTTCACAGATACACATTTTAGACTCGCATTCAAAATGAATCACCTGTCACTACGAACTCATACATAACAATTGAACCAAACATACAGAATTTTACGCTCACATAAATACATTGTTTGTTATAACAGTGTAACGCGTAGGCACATTTGGGCTTGTACTTATTTAAATGACAACTTTTATTTCCATATCCATTCGTATAATCGATATTCGTTTACGGCATCTCTGTCTTATCTTTCTATCTACCCTTTTTTTCGTTATACTCCGCATTTTCCCGTCTGTGGTGACTTCCACGTACATCGCAACAAGAAAACACTACCGCGCCATCTACCGGATATACAACAAACGACGGAGTAACGAACAATACGAAGAAACTTCCAATCCTGCATCGCGCAATAGAAATTTTACTACTATAATTCAATAGAAATACTACTACGACATGGATAGCGTATTGGTTTAAGCGGTCACCTGGCCCCTTTTTACTGCGCTGAGAGGTGTGGGTTCATGGGCCAACATTTTGTGTGAATTAATTGTTGTTCTGAGACTGGGTGTTCTTTGTGCCCATTTCTTGTCCGACACAGACACTGGTACATCTCTAGTGAAGGGGTTGTCTTTTAAATAAAATAATACAAAAATAAGTATACATAATAGCGGTTCCGTACTTATTTTTAATAGAAAAGTTTTACGTAGGTCGGCGGCGAAGTATGTAGCAAGTCCTTGGGTCAACTGGTGATCTACCTGTGCTACGCCGACCGCTACGTGCGCAGGTGCGCCGCAGCCAGGCTCTACGAAGCGCTCACCCTCTACGGCGACGTGTGCTCAGTGCCACAGGACAACATCGACCAGGTGAGTTTTATAACAGCTTCTGGCAGAAATAAAGCAGTGTGTTGTAAAAAGTTGTATTTAAGTGTATCGTCATCTCTCTAGAGTTAAAATTGAAAGAAGGCTCTTAACACAATACATAAGTAACAGTTAGGTAGCCTAAGTCTTAAATAAATTATTTCTCCCACATCATTATACATTAAGGCGCGTATCCACCGAAATTGTTGGCAATCTCAGTGTTGCCAACTGTTTGCAACTATTCAGAAAATCGCCAATTTTTTTTGCCATTGTATCTACACCGAGTCGCCAACTACTCACCGATCTATTAACAACTCCATTGATTCGTTCGTCTACGTGTCAGGCATGTTTCTTTTTGTTTCCAACTAAGCGTCTCCACTGAGCCAATAAATATCTGCAACAAGCGTATTCTTTTGATTTTTACCGCCAGAAATAGAAACATGGTTCCCAAGATTTGTTGTCATTTTTTGTTGCTAACACAAGGAAATTACAGAAAATTTTGTCACCAACACGTGTTAACAACACAAAAATTGCCAACTTTTGTTTGGTGGAGACTCGGCTTTACTTTATAGAAGTACAGCTTAAATTGTCCTTCATTTTCAGCCTAATGCTTTTAAATTTAATAATTATTCAAAAAATGTACCACATGTATCGTTTTGACATATAATTTAAAGACACTGTTTTGTCTTGACAGTCGTTTACCTTGATGTGTCAAAATTAGTGAATCGTCATTTAAAAAACAGATATTGGTGTTGCTTTTTAAAAGTCCTACTTTTATTTCGTTTTAAAAAAATAAATGTATAAAATAAAATCTTTATCATCATCCTAGCGTTATTATTCGTTAAGTTTACGTTTTGAAGCCTGGACTCCCGCTTTTCTGCTCGGCATGAGACGGGGCAAAGTGGTCGATTCGTGTCTACAGCCTGACAGTGAGATCATTGGCGCGGATATCACCTTTTACGACTTCAAACAGCACTTTTCTACCATCCTACCGGGTCCCGGCGCAGGCAACTCTCCTGCAGTTTGTCTGTGATGTCACAGTCAAGGATTCGTACATCCACCGCAGCATATTCATCTCAGTGGTACGCTACTCCTGCTTGTGTCGCTCCAGCATCGGCCACATTTCATAGCCGTATAAGAGGACACGCCTCATGATGATTTTATAGATCTGTTGCTTCAACCTAACCAACATTTTTGAAATATTATAATATATATATATACAAATATTTCCAGATCATACAACATTTGGTCCGTCGAGCTTCAAGCTCAGCAGTCGCATACGCTATCATTGCGCCACCGAGGCAGTCTAGTCAAAAGTATTTGTAAAATCTCCCCCGATACAGAATATATTCCTAGTGCGGGTATTCTCTATTTTAACCGACTTAAAAAAAGAGGAGGACTGTATTTTTTTATGTTTGTTACCCCTGGGTAAACCGATTTTGATGATTCTTTTTTAATTTGAAAGCTGGTGCTTTCCGTGTGGTCCCATTTCAAGACATTTTGATCCAGTTCTTGAAGTCGGTTTATTTGTTAAAATTTTATTAAAACAAGAAACAAAAATAGTTATACGAAAAATCTAGTATCTACTTGTACTGAGCCGGTATTTACCAACGCAATAGCTGAAGTAATAACAAAGTTCACGGACGTAATGAGAAGTTATCGCTGCAGCTCAAATTTTAATGTTTGCGACAAACAGTACAAGTTTAGTGAACGGTTATCTACTCTAGATATACTGAATGGCACAAACAGTCACCTTATGCCACGAGATATGTGACTCAGTTTTTGAAATTGAATTTGGAACATTGATTGAATTAGTATTGCATCATCTTCTATATATATAACAGAGTAAGGTGACTGACTGACTGACTGACATACCCAGAGATCAACGCACAGCCCAAACCGCTGAAGCTAGAATCCTGAAATTTTGCATGTAGGTTCTTTATATAACGTAAGTAAGCACTAAGAAAGGAATTTTTGAAATTCCACCCCTAAGGGGGTAAATCAGGGGATTAAAGTCTGCGTGAGCGAAGCCGCGTGTAAAAGCTAGTCTATCTATATAATTACTAGTTGTTCCCCGCGGCTCCGCCCGCTTATATGTCGGTTATCGCGACAAATAGTAGCCTATGTGTTATTCTGATGTATAAGCTATATTACTGTAAAGTTTCATCCAAATCCGTTCAGTAGTTTTTGCGTGAAAGAGTAACAAACATCCATCCATCCATCCATACTTACAAACTTTCGCGTTTATAATATTAGTATAGACTAGTATAGATATAAAAATGAATTGCCGGTCGTTTGTCTCGCTAAAACTCGAGAATGGCTGCACCGATTTCGCTAATTTTGATCTTGAAGTATTTGTGGAACTTTAGCGAAGGTTTTAACGGTGAGAAACATAAATAATAAGTAACGGAAAATACTAAAAACAAAAATTGAATTTTTCAAGAGAAACTGTTCCTAGCTGTGAAACATTTGATTGTCTTGCCTTTTTGGAAAAAAAAATTGTCACTTGGTTATTTATAGGTGCGTTCAGAAATTTATCTGTTTCATAGCCTTATTAGGAGATCTCTAGTCTGTTATAATAATAATTAATTTTACGGGAATTACGCGATCACTTATTTCGTGGTCACAGGCTGACCTGTCAGCCTGTGACCACTAAAACCTGTACAACCTGGTCGAAACGTCAGGTAAAACAGAGGTATGTAATACCTTGAAATAAGTGATCGCGTTAATTCCCGTAAAAATAATAATTATTATATCTCTAGTCTGTTTTGTTGGAATACAAAACAGTTCTGTTTCAAAAATAAAACAGTGTAAAACTATCGGTTGGTTGTCTAAAAAAGAAAGTAATTCAATAAATTTCAAGACAATAATTAAAATTTATCACAATTAATGTAGATAAAAAATTTGTATTAAGTTTTGACCACATTTTGACACAAATATATGTAGGTGATGCGAAGTTCACCGGATCATCTAGTCTCTCACGATGAACTCCGAAAATACACACATCAAAAGTGTCTAGGGATCAAGCATTTTTATGCGGATTTCTTGAGATTGAGATGTGGCTTTGTAATAAATTTATGATTTTATAAATTTATATGGATCCTTTTTGGTGCATTTCATAATTTGAATCAGGAACTGTCAATCAAATTCGAGTAAAAGATGAAAATCAGCTGTCAATATTTTCCCTATAAAAACATACAACGCATTGAAGACATTATTAGTGCTACTGTTTCCCTACTACTGATTAAAACCAACGTTATTATGGAGCGGCGACGTCATTTAAGCAGGGAAGAAATGCTCAGAGCCGTGGGAATGATAGAAGCTGGTTCCCGGCAACGTACTGTGGCTTTAGCTCTGAATACAAGTCAGAGTGTTATCAGTCGACTTTGGACACGTTACCGAAGCACTGGTACCGTGGCTGAGCGCCATGGAGGACGGTATCGCTGCACCACACGGAGACAAGACCGATACATTCAAATCTTAACTCGAAGAGCTCCAACAATAACCGCCATGATGTTAGCCGTGAGGCTTCATCACTCTTCAGGGAACTTAATTAGCGACCAAACAGTCAGAAACCGCTTGGATGAAGTGAACCTTCATTCCCGAAGACCGCTACGGGTACCACCTATAGCAATGCACAATCGTAGGATTCGATATCAATGGGCTCTTGAACACAGAAATTGGGCAGAAGAACAATGGCGTTTCGTGTGCTTTTCTGATGAGTCTCGTTTTGGTATGAGATCGGATACAAGACGTATACGACACTGGAGAACCCCTGGACGCTAACAGCGATTAAAATCCTGCCAGGAAGTCCATCCTTATAGTGGTGGAACCATCATGGTATGGGCGGGTATTTGGATCGGCGGAAGAACTGAGTTGATTTGGATCAGAGGCAACCTCAACGCTTAAATTTATGCTGAGACGATTGTATCAGACGTCATCGTTCCTCTACAAGTGCAAATCGGTCCCTTATTTCAGTTAATGCATGATAATGCACGACCGCACACCGCAAGAGTTTTAAGACAGACTCTCGCCGCAGCTAACATCAATGTCCTGCCCTGGCCTGCTCAGTCGCCAGACTTGAACCCGATTGAGCATGCATGGGATATGCTACAGAGAAGAGCTCTGCCGAATATGGAGGGTATCCAGTCGCAAGAAGACCTTTTTTTGTTGTTGCAACGAACATGGGCGGCCATTCCACAGCGTGATTTGGATGAACTCATTTTGAGTATGCCAAACCGATGTTCTTGTGTTGATAGTGTTCGCGGTAGAAACACTGATTATTAATTGTTTAAGTTACCTAATAAAATTTTAAAGAAAACTGTTATTTCAGTCTTTTTTTCGAACTTTAATGTTAGTGGTTCAAATGTCAAAAATCCCTTTATTAGGAAAATGGCAAATTTCTTTATTAATGCAAAGGTGACTTGGTTTATCGTTACTGTGACAAACGAAAACACTTTATTTGATGAATCCTTAAAGAAAATTTTAATTAATATCAATCAGGAGAAAAGTTATTGCAAAAATATATGTTGATCCCTAGACACTTTTGATGTGTGTATATAACCGATTTTAAGTTCTCTAAGAAAGTGTGTTTTAATGGCGTGCCTAGGATAGGATAGTTTACATCAGCTATGACCAATAGAATCTGAGTATGATTGAAATGAGACGTAAACGAAGTTACGTGGGTGTATGATATTTTTATCTATAAAGTGTAATAGGAAGTAAATTTGTTTGTCATGAAGCCTTGACCTGATGAGTGACGAAGTCATTACGTAAAGTTACTACGGCAGTGGCAAGCAATTTACCATCATCCGATAACATCCGATAAGGGGTTCCACTGTTCCATGTCTGTAATCATAATATACCAATGCGAGCGTGATCTTTTTTTTCAAGCTTTTTATTAACTTGCAATGTATGTATGTTGTATGTTCGGGTGGAATCTTGCAACTCAATTTTGAAGCAGATATCTTCAACCGATTATGCTGAAATTTTGCAAGCATATGTATACAGCGTGACAATACAATCTTTTACATGGAGCTGATCTGATGCTTTAGCTGGAAGGTGGCCATAAGAACTCTATAAAGAAACGTCGCAACATCATCGAGTTTGGACTCGTTTGATTCGTCAAGAGGCTTTCCAGTAAAGGCTTGTTTTTAAAAAGTTTTTTAATTTAATTTATTTAAAAAGAAAAAACTCCAGTAATTCCCGGTAATAAACATTGTAAATATCCCGTAAATAAAAACTTATTAAACCAATAACTATTACTATTAAAGGGTGCTAAAATATAATATTTTATATATAATATAAGAAAATAATTTATCCAAAATCATTATATGACTATGATATTGTTATTTATCATGGTTTTATTAAAAAAAAACATCAACAACAACAGAAAACATGAAGGATTAATGAGCTCACTTAATATAAAAAGAAATGTTGTAAAAAGTATTATTTATTGCGCAAGGAATTATCATTTATACTTATTATATAAAGCTGAAGAGTTTTTTGTTTGAACGCGTTAATCTCAGGAACCGCGGGTCCGATTTGAAAAATTCTTTCAGTATTAGATAGCCCATTAATCGAGGAAGGCTATAGGTTGTATATCATCACGTTAAGGCTAATAGGAGCGGAGCACCAATGAAGAATGTTTCAAAAACAGAGGAAAATTATCACGCTACGGGCAATAGGAGACGCAAACGAGGTTGCGTGGGTCAGCTAGTATTAAATATTAATCAATCTGTTTATTATTATTTTTTTCATAACACAACCTAATTTTTAAATGTGTTCTCAAAGAAATATATCACTGCCTCGGTGGTACAATGGTAGCGTATGCGGCTGTGGTCTTGGATTTGAATCCTGGGTCAGATCAAATCACCTTTATATGATCTGCAAATATTTGTTTCGGAGTTTGGGTGTTTTTAATGTATGATATTTATTTATAAAAAAAAATATATATTAGTATTCTATTCATCAATGTAGCTTTCATAGTACAAGCTCTGCTTAGTTTGAAACTACATCGTGTTGTGTCAGATGTTCGAAAAATAAAAAGTATAGAATAGAATAGAAAACTCTTTATTTGCACACAATATTACAGAGTTAAATAAAAATACACAAATAAAAGTAGATTTGTAAGATTTGTAGTGTACAAAGGGCGGCCTTATTGCTAAAAGCAATCTCTTCCAGGCAACCTTAAAAAGTATGCACATACTGTGGCACCTGTTCCAATGACACTTAAATCATTATTTTCTTTTCAGATAATGTCAGTCTTAGCTGAAACGGACTGGGAGAAAGAAGTATCTGAACTAAGGCCCATAAGAAATGACCTATGCGATTTAATGGGCATCAGGAGGCCCGTCATGAAACAAAAAACCTCTTCGTAAAACTAACAGAGTTTGTTAAATAACCCAAGTGCTTTTGCTAATTGTATTAGCTTTTATAGATGAACTAATTTTAGCAGGTTCCACTTGCTACTGCTATGATATTTGTAATTTTTATTGCGAAGATTTTGCAGCTGTCTTACGGCATTTTTCAATAACCTATCTCTAGTTACTGGCGATGTTCTATATTTTTTCAATATGAATGATTCAATACCTTCATTGATATGCAAGATTAATTAATTGGCAAGGTTGAGTTGTCAAAAAAAAAAATAACCAACCTCTCAAAAATAACTCTTTTTTTAAGGTTAAGGTTAATTCAAACCCTTTCCAATAGGGTATAAAACTGGAGATAGTCTTTATATTATTTTCAATATGATTGATTCAATACTTTCATTGATTTGCAGGATCCTTTTTTTTTTGACAAGGTTTAGTTGTCAAAAAAATAATAAATACTCATAAGGTAAATTAAAACCGTTTTCAATAACGTATCTCTAGTTAAAACTGGAGATAGACCATACATTATTTTCAATATGATTGATTCAATACATATATTGATTTGCATGATCCATTTTTTTGACATTTAGTTGTCAAAAAAAGAAATACTCTTTTTCAAGGTAAATTCAGATCGTTTTCAATACTGGAGATAGGTTATTGACGGCCGTACGGTTTTCGATCTTCAAATCTGCACGCTTATATGTATCTCGTGGGACTATCGGCTGTCGTCCATCGTTATTTTTTTATTACTTAATAAATATTTACACTTGCTAATGTGATAAATTACGTGTAAGTTGAAACAGTAACGTAATATTCTATTTTTCTTGGCATATCTGTTACATATACGACCTTTGACACAATTTCACATAGCGATAACGATCATAACATGTTTAGCTAGTTTTGTTACATATAGGTACATTTTATGGTTTGATTTATCTGGATATCGTATGATGAATTTATGTTAATCGATGTAATACTAATAAACTTATCTATTTATTTATATTTAGTTTGTTTTATTTACAAATAGTCTTAATCAATAACAGTTTTAGGTACAACAGTGAGTATTCAGCGACAACATCGTAAATCATGTAAAAGAAAAAAATAGCGTTTATATCTTGTAAATATGGCGAGCGTAAATTTATTTTATAATAATAAATTCAGTTAGTATCATCTGTGAAAATTGTGAATTTTTACATTTTTCGCTGTTAAAGAGAACGCTCTATCCCACAACTGCGATGCGATGCGATGAAGTTCTTGCGGTGCATTCGTGCGAGTTCGCAGACATTTGCGATGCGTTGCGAATTCGCAGTTATGTGTGGGAGCCCATAGTCATTTAAATAGCGATTATATTAAGTAATAATACAGTAATTATTTATCATAAGCAATTCAAACATAACAACATCAAGAATAAACGCTATATTTCTTAGATGATTACTCTTCAGCCAAGTATTTGAAGCTGCATAGGGTCCTGAGGTGGTTCAGCGACGAGGTTGGACCAAAACGTTCCGTAGTTCTTGAGAACAGTGCCTCTGTAAGGAAAATAGTTATTTGTTATTAATAATAATATATATCAGTTTTATATGTCTGACATTTGACACAGGGAGCGATATCATACAGTAAGTCAGATTAATTTTATTTTTTACCATCCGAAGCTTAACAGAAAAATATAAGTTTATACTAGCGATAAATTGTTTTTAGTTTCGATTCGTTTGACCCTAAAATAATTTGTACCCGACTGCGACAAGCCAAAAAGAAGGGTAATAGTTTTAGCAATCGTATGTATGTTGGTACTTCCACCGTAACGCCTAAATTACTCAACTGGTTTTAAAAAATGAGATGACAATATATTTCTAATAATGGCCTGGGTGACATGGCTATATAAATTTTATCAAAAGTATTTTCGTAGTCGGGTCTTTGAAACTTTTTTCTTGTTTTATTATCTGGGTAGAAACGTGCAGACAAGTTATCTATGCTACGGCGCACGGCGATACATGGCAATGAGTCACAAAAGTGTTACTGCCCTTCGTGTCATCCCATCAATCACAGTGATGAGTGTTTTGGGTTCTGGTAACCTCACATGAACCTCTCTCACTTGATGGAAAGCAATAGAGATGTTTGTTGTGATGCCGTGATAGCAATTCAGTGGGGGAGTGTATTTGTGTGCATGCCTCTGGTGTTGCGGGTGTCCATGGGCGGCGAAAATCGCTTACCATCAGGCAATACGTCTGCTCGTTTGACACTTATCTCATAAAAAAAAACTGATTTAAAGCAGTTATTTTTACTTTTGCACTCGAGGGCACATTTTTCACTTTTTGCGAAACGAAATTATCTATATATAAATAGAACTTTAATAATAAAAACCTAAAGCAAAGGGCCATACATTTCTTAAACGTGTCTTAAAACTGCTTAGGTTTTTGTTTTTTAATTAATTTTAAATCTTATTTCGGTTTGCAGAAATTTTAAAAATGGCCCAAGAATTTGCTTAGAAGCGTTTTCCATTAGGCACGGTAGAGAGTCACTTTGGCAGGTCTCCCACGTTAAAAACTCTATCTTTTACCTACCGAAATCCCTTGAAAAACTTGTCACCATGTTTCCTAACTCTAACTAACTAACTAGAAGTCTAGATATACTATGACTAATATCGCTTCAAATGACCTTTGAGATGTGTCTCAAGTAGGA
Organism: Diaphora mendica; assembly: GCA_949125395.1. Classification (NCBI taxonomy): domain Eukaryota; kingdom Metazoa; phylum Arthropoda; class Insecta; order Lepidoptera; family Erebidae; genus Diaphora; species Diaphora mendica. The sequence continues at coordinate 25,173,136 of OX421320.1, forward strand.
AGCTGCACACGGTCGGGGAGTATTTTTATAAGTTGAGACCTCTGTAGTTAAATATCAATATTAATTTATCATAATTATGAATGACGAAGATAATGTAAGTATTCCATAAATCTACATCACAATTATCAGTTAATATAAATGACAGTTAACTAAGCCAAATAGTTAGGGATCTAAATGGTCTTCTGACATTTTTGTCATTGTAAAATATGAGAGCCACGCTTCGGCATGAATGGGCCGGCTCGACCGGAGTGATACCATGGCCTCACAGAAAACCGGTGTGAAATATTGCTTGCGCTGTGTTTCACCGAATGAGTGAGAATCCCGGAGGCCAATCCCCCTACCCCTAGCTATCCCCCTACCCTACCACCTCCCATCCCCAAAAGGCCGGCAACGCCTGGTGTTGCTAATCGCTTGCCATCAGGCGATACGTCTGCCCCCAATCTCATTAAAGAAAAAAAATCTATAACCTTTAAACGAGCAATTCTCGTATATTAGTAATCCGAATCTCGTAAAAGGCTCCAAAGATTTTCATGAAATTTAGTATGTAGAGGGGTTCGAAATAAAAAAAAATACCGAGCAAAGTTCGGTCATACAGGTACTGTTTTATAAGTAAGTACTTAAGGGAAATTCATGATGAATTGGTAGCCTCAGATTACTGTGTAGATATTGGTTTAACCCTTAATTTGACAAGGTAGAGTATACTCAACACTTACTTTGCGAAAATCTATCTATGTAATTTATTAACTAGCCGTCTACTTTTTATCAAGGCAACTATTGCAAATATAACCTAGTTTGACAGAAAAAAAATAATACAAAAATGACAGAAAAAATATTTCATCCGGTTGGCAACATTAAACTATGACATTTTGGTCAGAAAATGGCGACAAAACCGTTCACGCTGTGGATACTGAAGGTGAAAGCTCATTTATTTTAGTTAATTAGTCAAATTTGTATTGAACTGAGATGTAATCAAGCTTTCTAAAGTTTATTCAATATTTTAACACATTTTTCATGTCTGTAATCAGCGCGATAAGTATTTAACTGCTTGGTAAACATGGAGTGTTAAGTATGATTAGAAATGTTGGGTGACCATTAATTTACTTTCTTTTGTGTATGTTAAGTATTCTCAACAATTCTGCACGTTCAGCACGAGCATGGATATATACTTATAACTGTTTTTTGTTCAGACTGGCCTTTTATTTGAATATTTTTATAACAAATTTAACACTGTTTTCTCTTAAAACTAACCAGTGTCAAAATTAACTATGTGCTTTGCTCGTTTTTCTGCAAAAACTGCTTTATTTTCAGAATTCTAGGTCTAACCGTATTCTGGCTCTTGTACCTTCAAGCAATGCAAAGCAAAGCTTGAGAAGAGAGTAGGTTCAGCATAGACGAGATAGTTATCCATATAAACGAATGAAAGCAGGAAAACCTCGCCAATATAACCCCCAAAAGCAGCGGAAATGGGTTTTTCAACATCTGGTATTTCTTTTCATCCTTGAGACTCATACCCCACTTGCTAAATTCCAATGGGATATTCAGTCTTGGCACTATGCGTAACAATCGCTTAAAAGATGCAGTATATAAACTTAAAACAGACAAGGCACTGAAAATTCATGGCACAGGATCATTCTGACAAACTTTTTGCAACAAAACTAAAATCTCTGTTGTTAAATGGAATGAAAACAAGTGTATAGTATTAGGATCTAGTTATACAGATATTATTCGGATATTATTACATATTCGGTAACTAGAATAACAAGATACTGCAAAATCAAGAAGGAAAAGATTCAGGAAGTTTACCCTACATAGTCAAACATGGGATATGGGAAGTGTAGATTTAGCAGATATGCTTGTCGCACTTTATCGTACCGAAATGAAAACCAGGCGCTGGTACCTATCAATATTTTCTCAATTAATATATATTTGTGACAATAATGTATGGTTAGCCTATAGGCGAGACAACAGTAGACGGGGATAAAACAAGTACAAGCGTTTTAAACAATTTCGAGTTGAAATTTATAAGGCTTTGACAAAAAAGGGTATAGCAGCAGATGATATATATATGCCGACGTGCTTGATGTTCCAGAGGAGAAAAAGCTCTATAAGCCTACCCGTACTATCCCAACTGATGATATCAGATTCGACAATGTTGACCAGTTCCCAGAGCACGGTAAAGGTTACGGTTGCTGCGTCTACTGTAAGAAAGGTTTCACTACAGTTTTCGGCCTAAGGTGTTATATAAGGCTATGTTTTGTTAAAGAACACAATTGTTTTTATAATTATCACCACAAACAGAGCTAGATATTGTCATAACTACGGAAAATTTCTGTATTAATTCACATTTTCATACTTTTTCTGCTTTAGAATAAATAACTCTTTTCATACCTTAAACAGATATTTTTAAGTATACTTAACACTCAAAACTCTGCGTTATTCTTTGAACATGGATTTTTGTTAAGTATAATCAACACCATTTTCCCATGAGAACCGTGAACCTCGATTTTTTTATTATTTTTTTTTCTTAATTCTGAGATGTCTATTGACAACATACTTTAAATGGAAGGTCTAATGATAAAAAAATTTTGCTTGCCAAATTAAGGGTTAATACCTATGCTCAGATCAAATAAAAAAAGGTAGATAATGCACCTTGTTCTTGTTTAAGCAGAAAAAAGGCGCGTAGTTCCAAGTAAACACGCGTCAGGCACTAACTAGAATAATTCTAATAAAGAGAGGATTTGGTCAGCAAGGGAGGGAGGACGATGGAAGATGAAGACTCATTGCACCGGCCCCAAATAAAGTTGGGAAAAGGGTAGAGAGATGATGAGTATGAATGAATAACTATTCAAAAGAACAGTAAATCTCAAGTTGTAGTGGGTAACAGGTAACTAATCTTGTAAATAGAAGTCAAAGAACTCGCTGTGTAATGCCATGTAAAAAGAATCCTTGAGAATGTTCTTTAGCTGCTACAGTTTACGAAATCGATAGCAAACGGTTGATGAATGTTCTAAGTAGGTAAGTGTCGAAACATGATTTACAGCATGTGAGTCAAGCCTCGCTTACCGGATGACCGACGTCACATTTAATTCAAGGATAATTGCTCGCATTTAGAATCATCTAATGTAAGTAAATGTAGATCATTCTCGAAAGATATATCGAAAACTAGTTGACTCGCGCAACTATGGCTTCGTTACTTATTAATGGTAAAGTGTAAAAATTCCTCGGCCTCTGTGGCGTAGTGGTAGTTATGCGAATATGCGTGCTGCTTGAGGTCTCGGGTTCGATTCCCAAGTCGGACCAAATGTTTGTATGATCTGTAAATATTTGATTTGGGTGTTTTCTTTGTATAATATGTATGTATTTCCAAAAAAAAAGTATATACTTAATGTATTTATATCAGTTGCATAACACAAGCTCTGCTTAGCTTGATACTAGATGGCATTGTGTGTTAGATGTCCGAAAAATTTATTATTTATTTATCATGAAAAAGTGATAGTGAGCCAACCATAAAACACAGGTATATGCTATTGCAGACTTTTTTTTAAGTTTAAAGGGCAACAATTCTATCATATATGATTTTTGCGAAACTAGCCGGCTACGCAGCGCACACAATGCAATGGTAGCTTTCAAGCGGAATCATTTTTCGGATTTTTCCCCGTCTTTAAAACATTTTTCATTGATATTCCTATGGTCGTAGCGCGATGCTATATTATAACTTATAGTCTTTCTCGATAAATTGGCTATCTCACACTGACAGATTTTTTCAAATCGGATTGTACTTCTTGAAATGAACGCAACAAACAAACTCTTCAGCGTTTAAATATTAATGAGTATTGATGTAGATAACTGAAGTTTATCTAAAGGTCAGTCAACGTGTGCACTCATGGTCTTGGTAACTCGTTGACGTTGCACAACTGCTACTCATGTTAGATGGAGTGAAAGGACTAGTTATTAGGGCACAGGTCGATAACCTCATTATCATGTCTTGCCTTCAATTCAAGTATGGGAACGGACACTGTATGTAATTAAATTAATTTTATTTAATTGATGGTTTTACCTAACGGATAAGGTGCTAAAATAATAAATTAATATTTTGGACATCTGACTCAACGCCATCTAATCCCAAACTAAGTAGAGCTTGTAACTATGGGTACTAGACAACTGATATTACTTTTTTTATAAATACATACATATACATATCATACATGGAAAACACCCAAACTCCGAAACAAATATTTGCAGATCATACAAACATTTGGTACGACCCGGGAATCGAACCCGCGACCTCCAAATAAAATAATGGTTGGTACATGTTGTAATCACTGAAGAGCGCGTATGAGTTTTAAGTTTTTTTTTTTTTTTTTTTTATGAGTAGAAGAAGTTAGGTATGAGACCTTTGAGTAAGATAGCCGGTGCAGGAAACCCCAGAATGTATACTGAGCAGATTAGTGTATCTACTGAAGAAGCGCTACGTTAAAACCACCCGTTACCAGCGTGCCCTGGGCCTGGACCCTTAAACTAATATATTAATTTGATCTTTTTTAAAAGACAACTCCCGCATAAAGAATACATTATTATGTACTACCGTGGGAGAGGCACGCTTCGGCACGAATGGGCCGGCTCCACTGGAGTGATATCCACGGCCTCACAGAAAACCGGTGTGAAACAGCGCTTGCGCTGTGTTTCACCGAGTGAGTGAGGATACCGGAGGCCCATACAGGCCACCACGCAGGCAACCACGCCCCCCTTCCCCATACCCCAAAATCCGGCAACGCACTTGTGACGCCTCTGGTGTTGCGCGGCGGTAATCGCTTACCGTCAGGCGATACGTCTGCTCGTTTGGCCCTATTCTATAAAAATGTCCTGTGTCGAGTACGACTTAACAAACATACATGAAACGGACACAATGAACACCCAGACTCTGAACAACAATTTACACACAGTGTTGTCCCATGTGGTATTTTTTACCCACAAAACTGGACACAGTAGAAAGCGGGATGGCGACCGCTTAAACCACTAGGCCGACCAATTGCAGTCAGTGCAATTGTTCTTGTAGTATCAGGAATTACATAACAGTACGACCGACAGACAAAAGGACGTCAATCTAATGACGTTTCTGTATGACGCAACGGTTTCCAGGATTCTAATTATTATTTTTGTTCTTATAACTACAACAGAAATACACCGTAATTCATTAATCTACCCACCCATTATGGTGCTTATGAAATAGCTCATTGATTAATGGAGAATCGTGCGTTGTGTTCTACCCAATTACAGAATTTACATTTTCTATGTATCGAAAAATGTAATCTGTTTTTCCTCCCTTGAGTAGGTATAAGTACCTACGTTTTTTTGCCCTTATGCCTATGTATGTCGTATATCGCGGTAATCATTTTTTGCATTAATATATAGCCTACTTATTGCCCGCGGCTACGCCCTCGTTTGTATCGATTATCGCGGTAAAGCGTAGCCTATGTCCTCCCTCAAAAATCAAAGTATGTCCATGCCATATTTCATTGAAATCGTTGCAGCGGTTTAGGTGTGAAAGGTTAACAGACAGACAGAGTTATTTTCGAATTTATACCATTAGAGTGAGTGACATTCACAAATAATATGGCTTTCTATTGGTAAAATATTTTTTTAAATCGGCTCAGTAGATCCAAAGATTACCTTCTACAGCCTCTTTAGAATATTAGAAGGTACACCTAGGTGGTAAACACAAAAAATCCTCACTTTTTTTGTACAAAACATAAGTTAAACATATACCACACCCACAGATTATTTTGAGTAGGTCAAAGAAAGTAAAACAGATTAATAGTTGTTATGATATAAACAATCTCGACATGCACGACTTATTGATCGAAACGTGATGTTGTTGTAACGTGATAGCGAGCCACTGAATGGAAACAATAATTTCGGACGAATAAAACGTATGATTAGCCTTTTCAAACCCTATTATTATATATAAAAGACTTCATAATCCAAACTTATATTATAAATGCGAAAGTAACTCTGTCTGTCTGTCCTGCTTTCACGGCCAAACCGCTGCACCGATTTCAATGAAATTTGGCATGGAGATACTTTAGATTCTTGAGATAGGACATAGGCTACTCTTTGCTGCGATAACCAACAAACATGCGGGCGGAGCGGTGCGCAAAAACTAGTGCTATATATAACGTAAAAACTGTAATGTAATAATTAAATTACTACCTGATACTTGCAATTTCATCTGTCTTTTATTTTCACCCTTATTAACTTTTTGACGTCCAAAAGATGGAGGTTCTTAATTTGTAACCAATTTTCTTTGACGTTGGTATTTAACATATATTGATTAATTATTAAGCTAAATAAATGTCTATAGACCTATTGTAAAATGCTAAGAATATCTATACTTATAATAAAAATGTAACAGGTCCAATTCTGTACATTAAATATATTTAGAAATTTTTTTTGGAGGGCTCTCTATAATCGATACTGAACCCAAAACTGTAATTTTTTTCATTTTTGTCTGTCTGTCTGTCTGTATCTTGGCCGCGCATCACGTCGAAACTACTGAATGGATTGAAATGAAACTTGGCATGATTTGAGTCATACTACGAGGTAGGACATAGGATACTTTTTATCCCAAAATTGAGCACGGTATCCTGGAGAGAGGGGATGAAAGTCAAAATATGTACTTGGTTGTAATTCAATAACACATAGTCCGATTTCATTCATTCTTTTTTTGCTAGAAAGAAAAAAAATAAAAGATAACGGGAAAAGTATTTTTTTTTGTCCGCGACTGTACACTGCCTGTGGGAAGCTGAGACAGATATGTAAATATGGCGGTACGAAGTTCGCCGGGTCAGCTAGTAAATAATAAATATCAACAAAGAACTGGCATGTAATACAATGATTTCTTTTTGATTTTTGAAGTAGGTTATACCTACGTAGATCAATGAGGTATTATGCAGCCAATAAAAAAATAGAAGCTTTATCTTGTGTTTCAAGAAGTTGCAGTTAAATGCAAAACATTCCTCCAGATATCGAGAACACTCAATGTATACAAAACAAAATGACAATGCATAACAATATAATATACTTATCATTTAATATGACCTCGACACCCATTTTTGCACCCGTCAACCTCTAAGGAGGTTCAGGAGGTTGACGGGTGCAAAAATCTATTATCTTGTTATGTAAGTCTTAAAAGAATATCAACATCAACTCAGGATGTTTGTTTTCTTTTTTCATTGTTTAAAAACCCAGAGAGGGAAAGATAAAATACCTAAGTTTTAACAAAATTATGCAAAACTTATCACGTAATATTTTTTTCATCCCACCAGCTCGTAAAGAGTATTTTTGCCCTTCGATATCTGAGTGCAAAAGCCGTTTTTAGGGTTCCGTTCCAAAGGCAAAAAACGGAACCTATTATAGAATCGTCATGTCTGTCTGTCTGTCTGTCCGTCCGTATGTCACAGCCACTTTATTCCGAAACTATAAGAACTATACTGTTGAAACTTGGTAAGTAGATGTATTCTGTGAACCGCATTAAGATTTTCACACTTAGAACTGAAACTCAAAAAAAAAATTTTCATCAAACCCATACGTGTTTTTTCTATCTACCGATAGGTCTTCGAGAATGATATTGAGGTTTCTAATATAATTTTTTTCTAAACTGAATAGTTTGCGCGAGAGACACTTCCAAAGTGGTAAAATGTTGGTCCCCCCCCTCTAACTTCTAAAATAAGAGAATGATAAAACAAAAAAAAAATATGATGTACATTACCATGCAAACTTCCACCGAAAATTGGTTTGAACGAGATGTAGTAAGTAGTTTATTTTTAATATGTCATAAATCGTAAACCGCAATTTATCGATCAAAGTTGCAACGAACTACAAGAACTTTTATATTATGTTACTTGCTGCTTCTGAACCCTTCATGGGCGAGTCCGACTCGCACTTGGCCGCTTTTATTCGCTAGAGGATAAAGTAAAATTGAATTTAGAACATCATGTGCACTAAGCTTGTGAAGTCAAAACATCATTAAAACCTATTTACTTCTACCTCCATGGTGTCGAATTTATCATACATTTTTTTTATTTGTTAAAAACTCAGACTCGGGAATCTTCTTGGTGTACTTTTTTTTGATTTGCTTTGCCAGCACCATTTTCTTTTTACGTCATTTAGTCATTTCCTCGCTGGGTGGAATGAAAAGTTACGTGTTGCACTCGAGTACAATTTCTTTTTACCTAGTTCTCTTTTGATTCCCTCGCTGACGCTCAGGATTCTAATTTTTGAATCACTCGCTGTGCTTGTGATTCAATTTTAGAATCCTTCGCTTGCTCGGTCATCAAAATTGAGCACGCTGTTAAAAAGCAACTTTGCACTCTTATATAACAAATAACTATTAAGTTACTCGAAATCATCTGTTTTCAACTACGTAGGTACTCAGTTCCCGTGCTTGTCAACAGTTTAGCAGATTAATTGACGGTTGTTTTTTGCTTCTGTAGACTTACACTCTCGACATACTCGCTGCTTACCTAACATAAAAGGTAGATAACATCATTTTACTAAATTCTTCTTTTAATTTATCTCCGTGTCGACTTTCGTTTGAGATTTATACGGACGAAGTAAATTTATATTTATTATACCTATCTCTGATTTGATTCATATCATTCATAACCTACCTATACTTACAAATGACTCAGTTTTTAGTTTAAGTATGTGATACATTTTAAAGGCCCGTATTCACTTTGATTAGTGCGAGTGCAGGTGTGAAGTGAGGTGATCAATGATTGGTAGAAAATACGCGTGGATGGCGAATTCGCGGCCCACACGTACTTTCCACAGCCGGCTCTACACTCGCGGCGCGAGCGGCCGCGAAAGCCCGCGACAACTGCGAATCACGAGTGTAGATGTTGTTCACGCCTTCTCGTTCGCGTTTCGCACCGTTCCCCGATCAGTGTCGGTTTTTTGGCCCGCGACAAAGAGTTTGCGGCGCGCGAACGTGAAGGCATCCACACTCGCAGTTTTCCGCAGTAGCATACAAGAGTACAAGACATCGTAGGGAATGGTTGTACGTGCGTTGATGATTGACTTAAATATGAATGCTACATGGAATAATGATCTGGAACTGACCCTCATTGAGTGTTATCAAGCTGAGCCGATACTCTGGCAGTCGACACAAAGACCATAAAAATAAGAATAAGGTTCACGATGCCTGGACACGGATAAGTACCTACTATCTATCTATCTATCTATATATATAAAAGAGTAAGGTGACTGACTGACTGACTGACATACCCAGAGATCAACGCACAGCCCAAACCGCTTAAGCTAGAATCCTGAAATTTTGCATGCAGGTTAATTTAAGGTTTAAGGCAGGTTTTAAGTTAAATAACATAAGTGAGCACTAAGAAAGGAATTTTTGAAATTCCACCCCTAACGGGGTAAATCAGGGGATGGAAGTCTGCGTGAGCGAAGCCGAGTGTAAAAGCTAGTCTTAAATATACCTGTAGCTGAGTTAAAAAAAAAGGAATAACAATGGCAAGAAGTGACACAGCAGCAGCAGAAATCACGTCGTCGTCCATCATAGTCGCGAACATGAGTGTGAAGCTTTGCGAGTGTGGAGGGACACAGTTCACGGCGTGAATCACGCGAGTGTAGAGCCGGCACACCGATCACCCGCACTCTGCACCTGCACTCGCACTCTCGCACATACATAGTGCACAGCACAACAATAAGTGTTTTTTTCTACAAGTGTTTTTTTACAATGCACAATGTAAACAAGTATGCACAATATGCACATTTAATTTTTTTGATAATTCAATCTCAATAGGAGAGTTCTCACGAAGATTAGTGGAATAAGTAGGTATGTAGTTTAATAATCACAACAAACCGACTTCAATCAAGACCAAATTGAAATGGGGCCACACGGGAAGCAGCAGCTTTCAAATAAAAAAAGAATCATCAAAATCGGTTCACCCAGTCGAAAGTTATGAGGCAACGAACATAAAAACAAACAGTCGAATTGATAACCACTTCCTTTTTTGAAGTCGGTTAAAAAACAAATGACACGGTTACAAATGTCGGTTACAAACGAACATGCAGGTGAAGCCAATAAAAGCGTATTAAAAATCGACCCGAATATAAAAGTTTTGAAATCAATTAATTTTTGGTTTTATCAGTTTTCACACATAATGATGTGTCTCACTCTAAGAACCAGGTATTTAACAACAGTTATCGTCTGAACAGAATACAGAATCATTCATTGCGATTCAATTCCGATTATTATTCTTCACAAGCCAACACGTCATTTCACGACAAGGTCACTCTGCACCCCAAAAGTGAAACCTTGAACTAAATTTATCCTATATTTATGCATACCCTTGAAACGGATAAGGGTCGTTAAAAGGGGAAACTCGATCGACTCGATAATCTTCTATATATATATATATATATAAAAGAGTAAGGTGACTGACTGACTGACTGACTGACTGACATACCCAGAGATCAACGCACAGCCCAAACCGCTGAAGCTAGAATCCTGAAATTTTTCATGTAGGTTCTTTATATAACGTAAGTGAGCACTAAGAAAGGAATTTTCGATATTCCACCACTAAGGGGGTGAAATAGGGGTTAAAAGTTTGTATGGAAGTTCGTCATTTTTTAAGTAAGAAACATGAAACTTTACATTTGGGCTACTGATTAAAAAAGAGTAGAAACGTATTTAAGCGTTTCTGGATATTCTACCCCTAAGGGGTTAAATAGGGGTTGTTATTTCGTATGTAGGTCAGTCTGGAAGTCCGTCATTTTTGAAGCTAGAAGCATGAAACTTTATTTTTAGGCTGCTGATTCAAAATGAATTGACACGTGTTTCAGCGTTTCTGGATATTCTACCCTTAAGGCGGTGAAATAGGGGTTGAAAGTTTGTATGGAAGTCCGTAATTTTTTAAATAAGAAATATGAAACTTTATTATTGGGCTACTGATTAAAAAAGAGTATATTTAAGCGTTTCTGGATATTCTACCCTTAAGGGGGTGAAATAGGGGTTGAAAGTTTGTAAGAAGTCCGTCATTTTTTAAGTGAGAAACACGAAAATTTAGTTTTGGGCTACTGATTAAAAATGAGTAGATACGTATTGAAGCGTTTTTTTATTTTATTGCAAACAAGTTTCATACTTATTCATAAATCTTCGTCAAAGTTCACAAGTTTTATTATGATGTAGGATTTTTAGTTTTTTGTTTCGTTCTCTTTAAAAGACAACGCTCGCATTAAGAATTATATCCTGTGTCGCTAGGGACTTTACAAACAAACATATAAGAAACCGACAATACCCAGACTCAGAACAACAATTTGTGGATTACACAGAATGTTGTCCCATGTGGAGTTTGAACCCACAACACTCAGCGCAGTAGAGAGCGGCGTGACGACCGCTTATACCACTACACCATCCGTGCAGTCAAAGATGCGTGTATAGTCCATTCGCTTAGATATGGTCACCTTGATCGCGCTGCCGTCGCATGTACGGCAAGCCGCCACAAAATCAAAGGGCCCGCCTGCAGTGTACCGCCACAAGCAAGAATGATTTGTCAGTTTACGCCGTTGTATGAATTAAATTGAATTAATATATTCGTATTTCCCAACAATACCCACAGTAGCGTGCGGGTGCACCGACACTATCTAAACAAATGGACTATTTACGGTTGATGTATCTATCAGGAATAACAAAACTTACGTAAAATAAACCCTCCCATGTGCATTTGGTGGTGCTCTCCATAAAAGCGTGGCCCTTGATTTGAACTCCGGGTCGGCGTGTGTGATGGACGCGCACTCCGGGTGTATGGTGGTGTTAGGAGCCTGTTCCCACGCTCCGATCCAGTTGTTGTTTTCAACAGATCTCGCTTGTAGGAAGAAACCTTTGAATGGTTCGCTGCCATCTATTGTTACTGGGGATTAATAAAAAAAGAGTTAATATAATTAGGATTGTTTTTTTTTCGTATAAATTTGGGTCAAATTTGAGGCTAAGTCTTATCAAAAGAGTGCAGCATAAATAAACCTAGCTTATCAGTTTCGGAGTCTTAATTTGTTTTCATAAATGCAGGAAGTTTTATGTACTAATTTTAGAGTATCTATATACAAAAAAATATCTACGTCCTACATAACTACTCGTGCAGTCAAAACAGTATAAATGGGAGCTATATTTTTGTCACTTATGAGGCTTTTCATTTTACTCATTTTTCTAAATAGAAAGGTAGGTTAGCATGATTGTTGTCTTATTTATATAGAGGGTCCCACTATTGGAGGTCGAAATACATTCTTTTTCGTATACGAAGGTGGAAATGTTATTAAAAAAGGAATTCATATTTGAATGTTATACAATAACATTGCTTTATTTATTGAGTGTAATGTCAAAACTTGTCAAAACCGATAAATTATTCTACTTATAACAAATATTGGGCTAGTCCCAACTCTCAACAAAAAATTAAAGGAATCAAGTCTCAGTCACAAAGGTTCAAAAATTCCTAACATTTTCATAGATATTATCTTAACAGCATGAACAAGTAATTACTGATCAACAGCTTTTAATAGGCTGGAGACGGGTCTCTCCTTAGATATCCTCTCCTACTATACCACGCTGGCTTAGACGGGTTTGTATAAAAAAATAATGGACTTCATGCCCAATAAGAAACGTATTTTAATGCAAAAGCGTTAGATCGAAGGGATTAAACCCATCTACCCGTGAGAACAAGCACATTCGAAACGTCAGGAAATAAGAGTTATCGGAACCTTATCTATACAAATAAATAAAATTGGAGTGTCTGTTTGTAATATTAAAATAACCGCTTTTTACTAAATACATATGTATGTATACACGGTATACATACATATGTATTTAGTAAAAAAAAATTCAATTTTTGTCTGTCTGTCTGTCTGTTTGTTGCGGCTAATCTCTGGAATGACTGAACCGATTTTGACGCGATTTTCACTGATAGGTAGCTGATGACATAAGAAGTAACTTAGGCTACTTTTTGTAGACTAGTTTAGCCCCGCGGCGCGGGTTCAGCTAGTAATAAATAATTTTATCGCGAATAAGTCCCGCTACCCAACAAAAAAATGAATTTAAATGTTTTTCCAATGTCCGATTTTAACATACGATTGTTTTATATCCCTGCAGTGATTTGGTAACCCTCTCAAATTCTATATTTCCGAGGTCATCGTTTATCACCCTAGAGTAAAAACTGGTTCAACGACTAAGCCGTCTGACCTACAATAATAACATGTGTACGGTGTTGTACCACATGAGACTTACGCAACCGTACTAACGAGACTTGCTCACAAACTTCTTAACCCTAACTACATATATCGGTTGATTTTATCAATGAATTTCTTTGTAGTGTAATTTTGATACCCCAAATATCTTATACACAGTCGTCTGATCTGTCTCTGTCTCTCGGGAATTGTATATTTGCAATTTAGTCTTGGTGTCTTCTTTTTCTAAATATAAATAAATGGCAAACTGTGCCGATGTCGACAGTAGGGTAGTTGACTGTATCATAAATAAATACCTATGTCTCCTTCCTTAAAACAAATAAATCTAAGCAAATGGAAAAACTAAACATCTCGGAAAATATAAATATTATAGCTTTTCATTTCTATTGCAAATTTTTATCCATTAACATTGAAATATATTGCTCAATTTAGTAGTCTAAAACAGTGACGTCTTAAGTTTGTATTTAGTACATTTTTCATCATATTTTTATTTTCTTTTATTTATTTATTGACACAAAACTATATTCATACATTAAATGTGAATTCTCTTGCCCCTGAACTAGTGTAAACTGTATTTCAGAGACCAGTAAAAGTTATCGTTTTGACAGACGCCAAAAAATAACTAATTTGATTAAGATGTCATCTACCCTATTACCTATCAAAGGTGGAATCGAACCCACGACTTCTGGCTTAGCAGACAGCTTTGCTATCATTGACTCACAGGCTCTGTGCTTATATGTATTTCTAACTTTGAAATCTAAAAATTGTGTTTCCAAAATAAAAGTGTTTTAAGTTATTCTTTAATAGTTGTTGCCCGCGGCTCCGCCCGCGTGTATGTCGATTATCGCGGCAAATAGTAGCCTATGCGTTATTCTGATGTATAAGCTTTATTACTGTAAAGTAACATCCAAATCCGTTCAGTAGTTTTTGCGTGAAAGAGTAACAAACATCCATCCATCCATCCATACTTACAAACTTTCGCGTTTATAATATTAGTATAGATAACATTACTTGTCTGACAGTGAAAGACAAGTATATAAATTTATTTACATACAATATAAGATTACACTCACGTGTGTGTTTAGGTATCTATTTTAATTAATTTCCCATTCCGTTTATGTATAGGACGTTCAATGAATAAAGAATTAATTTAGAAATGAAAAAAACAGAAAATGAAAAACATTTTCTTGGCAATAATGTTATCAAACTCTATTATTAGATTGCTATTCAAAACAACGCTGAACTCATTGTTTTTACCGAATAATTAAATTTGCCTATATAATGTTTATGTAGTATAAACGCCGTAATAAAAGCCGTGGGGAGCCACGCTTCGGCAAGAATGGCCTTATATATTATCAGCTGAATGGCTGGGCAATAATAATATGCTTTACTAACTTTTTTTGCCTGTGGCCACGGCCAGTGCAACCTGGTCGAAACGTCAGGCAAAACAGAGGTATGTAATACCTTGAAATAAGTGATCGCGTTAATTCCCGTAAAAATAAATATTATTAATAATATGCTTGTTTGCCAACTTATAAAAATATTTAAAAGCCATCCCCGACTAAAGAAATGCATTGCATTAAAGAGAGTTTAATCTGTCAAATCGCTAGTACATCAGTAGATCGGTAGGGTATGCCTATCAAGTGAAACCATTTTTTTTTGGATCGTTATACTTTCGGGACTGCGTTTCTGGTTCCGAATTCTTCTTGTGATAGAATACTTTTTTTTGGTAAATAAAATTAATAGTAAGTTGGATCCACTATACTCTGTCCATTACTTTATTTTCTTTTTGACAGTTCAAGAAATTTTGAAATTAGTGACGCCCTCACTCATAACCGATTCGATTTGAAACGAATAGCGATTTTATTTACGAAGAAGTTTCAATCGTTTTAATTAAATATTTTTTGTTGAAATATTAATTATGCCTTCATTAGTTTTTTATATTATGTAAGAAATAAACAAAAATATAAATAATAAATCAGTAAATTAGATGAATGAACAGAGTTATTGTTCTTTACTCTTGGTTTGATCCTAAATTCCAAGATTTCGACTTAATTCCTTGCAAAAATTCAATCTTGGAGTCATAGATACAATTTTTATTTCCTTTTTTTATTAAATTTACACAAAAAATACTTACATGAAGTCAAATTATTTTTATCACATGATCGATTTATCGTATTTCAAGTACTGTTTTATAGTCTGTGGTTGTTTGTTATGCACAGACCACTTCACTAAAGTACCGTCACCGTCAATAAAGTACGACATTACAGTAGTACATAATTCCGAAAAAAAATATGGTAATTTATAGGCGTGAGCTGTCAAAGAGAAAATAAAGTAATGGACAGAGTATAATAAAAAAATATGTCTTAGGAAAGTATATCACACGTTATAGATACGTTGGATGACAGTTTTAATAATTTTGTTATCCAAAGTGGCGAAATAATTTATTTTTAAATAAGTTAAATATTTGTTCAAAACAAATTTCGGGTTTGATTTATATACTAGCTTAGCACCCCGGTGTTACCAGCGGTTATTGTTGTACCTTTACAACAAGAACCGCGGGTAATGGCGAAGCTAGTCTAAGAAAAGTTGCTTAAGTTACTCTTTATATCTGCCAGTGTAGCAGTAGCGGGAACAGACAGACAAAAATCTTAAAAAATGTTTTGTTTTTTTATGTAAGTACCGTATATACCTACTTTCATATACATTTAGTGAGAAGCTGTTATTTAATATTACAAACAGACTCTTATATTTTATTTTTTAGCCCTTGGCAATATACATTGCTATGCAGACGATAGCACAGTGCATGGGCGATATTATGGATACCCTGCAGCCAAGATAGTAGACGTTGAGGAAAATGGATAGGAGCTTGTCGCTGAGCTTGAACGGGTTTTGAACCGCATTTAACAATGGGGTGATGAGAATCTGGTCCAGTTCAACGTTAAGAAAACACAGGTGTGCCCGTTCTCTACCAAAAAGTCTCCGTTTCTTCCCCTCCCCACTTTTCAGAGCACTCAACTGCCACTACGGGATAAGCTCGGTATCCTGGGCATGGATATTTGCCGAGACCTCAACCCACGGGAGTACATTGAGGGCACCACTAAGGCAGCCTGAACAGGGTGAGACGGTTTTTCGCGCCCGAGCGTTTGTGACTCCTTTATAAGATCCAGGTACGCTCGTCCGTACTGTTCTCATCTTTGTGATGGATATAGGCATTGATTTTCTCAATCTTTTGCAGCGGCAATCAGTCCGCATTATCAACAGTCCCAATACTACCGATTCCTTTGAGCCTCTGCAGTTGCGGAGAGATATCGCCTCTATGGCAGTCCTCTACCGCTTTACCATGGAGAGTGTTCTGAAGCGTTCTTCCAACTGATCCCACCTTCTCCCTTCCTCTACAGAACAACACGTGCTGGTCTTGGAAGTCACCGCCTCAGTCTTAGAAATACGCTCTCGAACCAAATGGTTTGGTTCTGCATTGTCTGCTTTCACAGCGAGTATGGTTGCCTCCACTGTTGGATTCTGCTTGAGTTTTCCCTCAGTCTGAGCAAATTCTCAATTTCTTCAATTTTAAAATACTACGTTTTTGATTTGCCATCCTTTGTCAAAATATAGTGATTTAGCTGATTTGATACACGCGATTGTGCTGCCCATTTGAAAAACATGTTTTTTTTAAATGAACTGCAACTTTAACCGTCTGTCTTTGGACTTTGATAATTGGTAGTGCAAATGTTGTTTTCAGCGGAAACTGCATTCTTTTAAATTGAAATTGCAAATAAGTTTGAATTATTGGAATACGGGGAATTGAAACATTTTCTTTTACAATGTTGTACCCCAGATGTGTATTTTGTAGCCGTGTACCATTACATATCTTTGTCGCTCAATATTTCTTATTAATAGGACTGGAACATTAACTTTCAGTCTTAACTTATGGGAATGCGCTCCTGATGATTCTAAAGATTTAAAAAACGTTATGCATAAGCTATGATATGACTGGTTCAGTTTCCCTTGCATTGTTTCCTGAGAGGTATTCGTTAACATCTTCCTCCACGTCTGACATGATCCGTTCGTTTATTTGATAACTTTAGATCATGTGTGCTATCATATACCAGAACTCACGTCTCAGTGTAATCATGTCGTTACTGTCATTTGGCATACAATCATCTCCTATTTTTAGAAGAGCATTTGCATATTGACACTGCTCATAAATCATTGTGAAATTGTACTCGCATAATTGTGGTAAGACAAAACTTTTTAACATGTACCCATAATACATATGTTTCATACAGGCATTTATTTCATCTTGCGGCGTACCCCTTTTGCTTTTTTTTTTTGTTTAAATCCCGCCGGATACTTTTCCTTCGGATTTTTTCACGAAGAAAATTATTTGAATAAACAAAAAATCATGTAAACAAATCGAATCCTAGTGAATAATAACGAATTTGTAGGAGCAAAATTCAACATCCGCATGCGGCACAGTCGTCTGCCCTCACATGTCTGCCCGTTCGGGTAAGCACACTTAAGCATATTGTGATAACTCAGTAAATGTTACATCTGAATAGCTCTAATATTTTGTCTCCTGTCCCAAATTCATGAAGCATTTTCGCAAACCTTGCATCATCATCATCAGCCTATCGCAGTCCACTGCTGGACAAAGGCCTTGCCTTGCCTTTCCTTCACAAACCTTGCATATTTCCATACAAACTTTCATCCCCTATTGCTATTTTACCTTGATCTTAAAATTTTATTTATTTTATTATAAATTTAATTATTATCTTATTATTTTATGGAAGCCTTTATGGCTAGCCTTCCTCGATAAATGGGCTTTCTAACACTGAAATAAGTTTTCAAATTGGACCAGTAGTTCCTGAGATTAGCGCGTTCAAACAAATAAACAAACTCTTCAGCTTTATATATTACTATAGATGTATTTATTATACTCTTCTAAGATCTACTACTCATAATTAACAACACAATTATTTAGATAAAGATTAATATTACGCATTATGTTGATAAAAACTCTTTGGCAAATAACTCATTATTAGGTACCAACTCTTAGCGTCTTATACTCGTGATAACTTCTAAACGAAATGTCGGATTGGGATGAAACAAAAAGTATTTTACTTCTACATAAATACCCTTGATAACATAAAGCTTAATTTGGATAAGGATTAATATTACGATACACATTTAACGTAGTTTCTTTCTTCAGACGATTTAATAATTTTTTCGAACACAAAAGCGGTTATTGTGACTAAACCATGATAGTTAGATATATGCTCTCGCGGACTTTTTTGTAGATCTTAATGAGCCCTTCAAACCCGTAATACATTATTTTGTTCTATTGTCAATAGTCTTTGCAGCGCACGCAAAAATAGGTTTTCGATTTCACACCTTGGGTTATAAAATAGCAATTTTCTTACGGATCCCTATTTTTTTTGAAAATAAAATATAGCCTATAGCCTTCCTCGATAAATGGACTATCCAACACTGAAATAATTTTTCAAATCGGACCAGTAGTTCCTGAGATTAGCGCGTTCAAACAAACAAACTCTGCAGCTTTATAATATTAGTATAGATAAGACTTATTTTTGCTGATATTAGAAAGAAAAAATCAATTTAGGGCAAAATTTTAAAACATAATTAAAGAAATTCTGCAACAGTCTTGCTCGTGCATTCTGACCTAATTACTTTTAATATATTTATGTACACTCTATTGATATAAAAAGAGCTTTTACTCCTGCGTAAAAGTGATCATACTGTATATTCATTATTTACTTACCTGTAACTGGAGAGTTTGGCTCATAATATGTGGATGAAGCTAGCACTCTGTAAGGCAAAGAGGACAAGGGCTGTGTTCTGTGTTGGCTATGATTGGGTTGATTAGCACGATCTTTAACACATGTGTCAATCGGTGCCCCGTCCGGGAAACTTTGAACACCCCAACACAAAAATAACGCGAGAATCAAATTCGACAACATGTTTATAAACAAGTTGCCAGATTTGTTTAGAAGGTAACACACAAAGATCTCGCGTTCGACTGTGCGTAAGTATATTGCGGCACTTACTTTTGTAACTTTGTATTGCGAGTTGGAAAGGATCTAGATCTGTTGGACAAGTTGACGGGTCAATTAATGACAACTCGTAAGCGGTTGAGGTGTACCGAAATTGAGTACTACTAAAGAGATTGCGTAGTCTATGTTTATAAAAGCGAAATACCACTCACTTATTAATCACGAAATGTTAGAAACTATAAACACCTACAAACTTGAAATTTGGCATATAGTTCCCTTATAGGGTGTAGACATCCGCTAAGAACGGATTTTACCAAACTTCACCCCTAAGGGGGTAAATCAGGGGATGAAAGTCTGCGTGAGCGAAGCTGCGTGCAAAAGCTAGTATTGTATAAAGGTAAGTGATTGGTAATAAAAGAAAATAGTTTTAATATAAATACTTTATTATCATAACCAGCTTAATACTGTCGGGATTTTTTGCATATCAACTGACTTATAATCTATGATTATTACTTTATCTAATTCAATTAATGTTAGTCCATTGAAGTACCAACAAATGAAGTCGATCGGAAAAATATAAGCAGACTCTTCTCAATTTGTAATTACAGATACATTCTAATGTAAGCATTCGTAGCAATGGATTCAGTCCTTTATAAACACGATTTTATCGTCTTCTTTTTTGATGGAAGCATTTTTTGGTTCTGAAGGTGGTCTACTTTCAGTAGTTTCCATGTACTGCATTATCTCATCAAGCATATTTTCACAGTCTTCGTACTCGTCATCTCTCACATCACTTGCACCGGCCCGGTTCTCAGGGCCGTTATCTTTCCTAATATCTTCAACATTCGCTTGCGCATTTCTAAATTCAATACATTTCGAACATTTTGGATCTATTTTTATATCCCGATGTAGTCGCGGGTGGTGTGGGAATTTCTTCTCTAAATATCTTGTTTCGTAATCATTTAATTAATTATTGTAAACGCTGCTGGATGGCGATGAAACGCATCGTATCCAATCTTGGCAATCTATTGAAATGCTGGAAGCATTTGTAAATCCATAACAGTCCTCGACTTTGGAGTCTCTGTTAGGTATATAACCGGAATCGTTATCTGACCTATCTAAAGAATCGTAGCTCTCATTAGTTACTCCATTTTGTATAGTTTCATATACTGGTTCTAGGATTTCTGCTAATCGCTCGCTTGCTTGTATGGATATTATTTCAGCGACGTGTAATTTTGGTTGTATCGTAGCATATTGGTCTTTCGAGTCTTCGACCTGGTTAGGAGGCAGTCCTGTACTATACGTCATTCTTCCATCATTACTGGGGCCAATACTGTTGCCACGTGGATAGTTGGAATCTCGAATACGGGATATTACTGCGTTTTCCGTTTTCTTGTATGTTGATTTGACTAAAAGATGAACCTAGAACATTTACACACTGTTACTATTTCGTACTTTTCAGTAACATAATTACGACTATAATCAGAAAACTTGCTTTTGCATTTGTCTTTGCTTTTAAAAAAAACTCAAAGTAATCCTAAAGAAATGTGAGTTAAGTGTCTTTTATAAGAAAATCGAATATGTTTTTGTTTAATTCCATGTTAATTAAAGCTAGACTTGCTTCATTTACGTCATTCTGATTTGTATTGCTGAATAGTAAACTAAAGGTGATTCCTTATATCATTGGTTAACTAGAGGTCAGTTTTTTTTTTAAATATTTACACAGAACGCTATCTAGTCCCAAGCTAAGCAGAGCTTGTGTTATGGGTACTAGACAACTGATATAAATACATATATGGATACTTTTTTAAACATATACATATTATACATAGAAAACACCCAAACTCCGAAACAAATATTTGCAGATCAGAAACATTTGATCCGACCCGGGAATCGAACCCGATACCTCAAGCACAGCAGTCGCATACGCTACCACTGCGCCACCGAGGCAGTCAAAACGCAAAAGACAATTCAAGGGATGGTAAACGGTCATCGGTGGTGTTGTGTTAAAAAGCAATTATGGCGTCGCATTACTCGCATTACTTGGGCTCAACACCCAAATCAAATAAAGAGACAGTACTACTTCAATTTGGGTAGTCTTATACTAAGAGAGAGAGAGACAATAAGAATGGTCTCACCTCTTTATTAACATAGCAATACAACATTGCTACTATGAAACCTTGCAGTCCTTCAACGGTGTATGCTACGTAGTAATAAATTTGCTCTCCTTTACAATTTGTAGTGTTTGGTCGAATCGCAGTCAACAGAAATTGTGTTCCGAAGAGTGGCATCAGGAAGAGTGTCGCTTTCGCGGTGTTCCTACAAACGTGGATTTATTAAAAGACACATTTCCGATACGCTGTTTCATCGCAAACTATGGAGAATTATGGCAATATTGATGAACCTATTTATATATTTATAATTATAGATAAAATATACCCAAGTAAGTAGTAGCCGTTGGATACGGGTAGTACAGGACCGTTTGTTGTGGAGAAAGGGGAAGGCCTATGAACAGCAGTATACATCTTTTTTTCAAAGACAACTCCGCATTAGCAATAAGTATTCTGTCTCGCGGGGGACTTAACAAACACACATTAAACGGACGAAAAGGACGCCCAGACTCTGAACAACAATTTGCGGATCACACAAAGTGTTGCCCTTTGTAGGATTTGAACCCACAACACTTGGTGCAGTAGAAAGTGGCGTGGCTGCCGCTTTAACCACTAGGCCACCCATGCAGTCTAAATATCATCGTCATCTCAGTCTTTTGTCCCACATGATGATGATACCCAAATAAAGAATAAATAACCGTGCTGGTCGTATAATATTTTATTTCTCCTTGGTAGGAATCGAACCCATGACCTCTGGCTTTGGAAGTCAGATGCCACTAACTACTAGACCAACATGGCAGCAATAGTTCTTTGATATCTTCTTTGATCAACAGATAATACATTAGAGAAACTTGAATCATATATCGCTTTTTACTTTCAAGGTAGGCATATACCGGCCTCTAATGATCTAACCTTCTAGGTACTATAAAATCACCGTGACATTGATGGTACTAGGGTTTTTACCTTAACATAAAAAAATAATAACATTCTAAGTGTCCATTGTAAACCTAATTATTGAGCACAATTAAAAGGGTATAATTCCGCTTTAAATACTTTAAACGTTGTATTATTCAGTAATAGTTTTCTAAAGGCTGTTATTAATTGTTTATATCACCTCCATAGTTACTACGTAATACTGTTAGTACTCTGAGTCATTGACTGTAGGTCTAAAAATGATTCTGTGGCGACATCCACATTTACAGCGGCAACAAAAACATATAACAGCGCCATCTACCGAAGATACACTGAACTACGGAGCAACGTACTACACAGCACTACTAATCCTGAATCGCGCAATAGAAGTTTTCGCGCCGTTAAGCATATATACAACATGCAACATCAACCGTTGGGCAGAAGGCCACTGCCAGGCATGATCACCTCGCCTGGTCAGAGGTTCCTCCCTTTGTGTTGGAGGGACATGACATCCCATTCCTCCACAATTCAATGTGAACGTTTAAAACTATAGCGATATTAAACTTATTGTCGTAATCCACATGGGTCACCAGATCCCTTATCAAGTCTTGGTGAGTATTGTGTTATTATGTCCGTATGCTGACTGATTAAGAATACTCAGTGACATCATCCCGATTCATCCCATGGCTGTCTTAAGAGGCGACTAAGGGAGCTGACTAGGCAGGTCAAAATCACTGCAAAAAGTAGGAAAAATTGAAACAAATCCTCTACCAACCCATCATGCCCTCGTGTTTTTTTTTATGCACCTAATTGGTAGGCAAACTAGCAGACGGAACGCCGCCATTACCGCCACCCATGGACACCCGCAACACCAGAGGCGTCACAAGTACGTTGCCGCCCTTTAACGGATGGGGATGGGGGAAGGGGTTGGCGTATGGGCCTCCGGTATCCTCACTCACTCGGTGAAACACAGCGCAAGCGCTGTATCACACCGGTTTTCTGTGAGGCCGTGGTATCACTCTGGTCGAGCCGGCCCATTCATGCCGAAGCATGGCTGTCCCACGGTAAAAAGTCAAAATCATAAGTTAAGGTCTAATACTTACAGATGGTTAACATTTTCCGAGTTCCTAATCTTCGTCAGCAGAACTCTCAGAACATCAATGAACAAAACTGTGTTAATGATAATAATAGCAATTCTAGGTGTGTCCAATATCCATTGTATGTGTGGGACGGTGAATACCACCCAGCAGGAGTGGTCGTTGTGTAATGCCATGACAATGGCCCAAGCTACGGCTGGCACCAGCGCTATTGCTGTTGAGAAAATAAGGTTGTGATGTAAAATTAATTTGTGCTATAAAATAAACACTTTTTGTGTGGTTTTCCCTTTTTCAATCAATCGTGAAAAATAGCGTAACTTAATAGATCTATATTAAAATAAGCTTATTGAAAACCTCATATTTAAATAAATAGTTCGTACGACAGCGGTAATTTTTTTTGGAACAATGTTCTTAAGCAAATTATATTCAAGTAACCAGCGACTTAGAGTGACTGTCACCTAATGTTAAGTGCTATATATATGCACTTATTTAAGAATAAGTGTAATGGAAATAGCACTATTTGAAGGGCACTTCAGACTTTTGTAGCTGTCGCACTCGGCCGTATTTAAATTCTAATCCATTTCTAGGAGACGTACAAGCTACTTGTCAATAAAGCAGTGAAAACGCAACATAATAACAGGTCAATTTTGTGTAGTATGAAGCTACATTTACAATTACTAACAGTATTTCTTAAATATAACTATAATTATCTAAAACCAGAAACAGGATCTCATCTAAATACTAACGAAAAAACAAAACTCGGTAGTTGCAAGGCAGTCTACCGGAAAACATTGCGCATTCTAAAATGTAGGTACGTACTTAATTTGATAACTTGCAATGTTTAATAGTGATTATGTCAATGGTAGACATCTTCATTTAGACGTTCATGCTACTTTCGATACTTGGGTTTTTCAAACTTTTTTTTTATATTTTTTTTTTAAAAGACAACTCCCGCACTAGGAATAAATCCTGTGTCACGGGGGACTTTACAAACATACATGAAACGGACACGAAGAACACCCAGACTCAGAACAACAATTTGTGGATCACACAAAGTGTTGTCCACTACGAGGGATTTGAACCCACGACACTTGGCGAAGTAGGAAACGGCATGGTGACCGATAAACCACTAGGCCAAACGTGCAGTCAATATGTTTTTGAAATACCTAATGAATAAATAAATATTTCGGATATCTAACACACAACACCGTCTAGTCCCAAGCTAAGCAGAGCTTGTGTTATGGGTACTAGACAACTGATATAAATACCTAGGTACATTTTTTTTTTAGAAAACACCCAAACTCAGAAACAAATATTTGCAGGTCCTCAGATCAAATAAAAAAGGTAGATAACGCACCACCTTGTTCTTGTTAGAGCACAAAAAAGTAGCGTAGTTCCAAGTAGACACACGCTTTACGCACTAACTATGCTATAACTACACTACTTTTCGTCAGTATCGTGCAAACAACACAAGTCGGTGCGTTATCTACATTTTTTATTTGATCCGAGTGCAGGTCATATAAAGTTTTGGTCCGACACGGGGATCGAACCCGAGACCTCAAGTACAGCCATAATAGATCAATGAGTACAGCAGTTGTATACGCTACCATTGCGCTAACGAGGCAGTCAACAATGGTCGCCCTGTGGTCGAAATTCAACCATAATTTATTTATTTGTGCCAAACTTCATACTCCTTCGTTTGCATAATTTTCCTAACAAGGAGTAAAAAGTTTTAGCTTCACGTATTAATAAATTACTCAATATTTATATTGGTTGGGAATCGAACCCAAAACCTTCGGATTAGCGGTCAGTATCGCTGAACAATTAACCAACATCAACAGGCAAATGGGATATAAGTATTTAGGGACTTTTTAATTTTTAATTAATTTGAACTGCCTCGTTGGTCTCGCGGTTGCCGTGTGCAACTGCTGATCATGAGGACTCGGGTTCGATTCCCGGGTTAGACCAAATGTTTGTATGATCTGCAAATATTTGTTTCGGAGTTTGGGTGTTTTCTATAGTATCTCTATAGTTATCTATAATATGTATGTATTTACAAAAAAAACTATATATGTATTTATATCAGTTGTCTAGTACTCATAACACCAGCTCTGCTTAGCTTGGGACTGGATGGCGTTGTGTGTTAGATGTCCGATTTTTTTTTTTAATTACCTCACTTTGGGACACATTTTACCTTTAAAAAGCAATTAAACAGTTTTTGCATCTAGAGACTGATTGTAAAACTCTAAAACAATAGGTAAATACATTTCTTGTCATTGTTTCCGGTGTGACTCAATACCAACCTGATTAAATTAGTAACAAATTAATCGTAGATAAGAACAATGAAAACATACCGAATCCGATTACATACAGCAGTCTAATATTTAGCTTTCGCCTGAACACAGTGACGATGGTCCGATGTAAGTAGATTCCTTCAACAAGCATGCACACAAATACCGCATTTCCAAAGAATCTTTCACCGAAGGCGAGCACACGGCAAGCGATGCTGTGTATGGACATCGCTGTATCGCCCGTATTTGTTATCTCATCGATATAGACCTAGAATATTATTTTGGAATTAATTAATAGAACCAGTCTAAATTATACAATGATTGTTTTAGTAAACAAGATGTAGTGACAAGGATTGAAAAGGGCATGCTTCGATGGTTTGCCAACTTAAAGAGGATGGATGTTAGATGATTCACGAAAGGAATTTTTAGAGTGAATGTGTGTAGAAGTGTTGGAAGCGTTCGTTCACTGCGAACATTTACTGGTCAAATTGGTGAAGTTCTGAAAAAGAGCAATGTGAAAAGCACCAGGAACCGACGAGCATGCATGCAGCATTTGATGAAAGTGGATGAAGCAAAAGAGGTGTGTTAGAACCGTAGTAAGTGGGGATCAATCGTCTCTGCATACCCCTCTGGCAAATGGACATGAGTCTATGTGTGTAGTTTAAGCTATAATGGTTCCCCTTGGTATGTTATAAATAAACTGCAGTTTTATTTGAGTTTCCGTCTGCCAGCAGATCGATTAGACTTTTATTTTCTAAAACGTAGCTGTATTGTGTTTTTTTACCCAATAGATTATACGTCGTATGATTTGCATTTCTAACTGTTGAAAAATATTCAATTCGCCTCAATAATAGCTCTGCTATCTATTTGCTTATATGTAAAATTAATAGTAACTGCCTAAAATTATTCTGAATTGTATTAGTTTTTTTTTCTTACCTCACTTCTACTGATTATTACAAAAGTATTCCTTAGTATAATGGCTATAAGTAAATTCCTGTGTAAAATCACTCTTGTAATGCGTAATCTTTTGTAAAAGAAAAATATGAAGACCGCAGGAACACATGATGCGATTGAGAAAGACAGCATTGCGATATGAAACCTGTATCTACGGAGTAGTCTTGGAGTTATACTGCAGGTGGTATAGTCTGTGTGGATATCCCAAGTTGCATTCTTATGGCATTGTTTGCTGCTAAAGTCTGGAAAAGTATTTAAAATTATCTACTTAAAAGTAACAAATAATAAAAAGGGTTCCGTTCCATTATACATTTTACATTTCAAGCGTCTAGCTGTTGCCATTATGAATATCGAGCAAAAAGCCTATTTTATCGTATGGGAGCCCCCTTAAATATTTGTTTTATTCTGTTTTTAGTGTTCGTTGTTATAGCGGCTACAAAAATACATGATCTCTGAAAATTTCAACTGTCTAACTATCACGGTTCATGAGATACAGCCTGGTGACAGACGGACAGTGAAGTCTTAGCAATAGGGCCCCGTTGCTACCCTTTGTATATGGAACCCCAAAAAAGAAAAATACGTCAAATACAAATTGAGAAATCTCTTTCGTTTTTTCAATTCGTTAAAAAACCTACATATGTTGCGGTATCATCATCATTAACAGCATTTCATTATCCACTGCTGGACATAAACCTTTATCTTTATTTTAGGATCTTTAGAAAGGAGAACTTGGCCTAAGGCTATTATACCGTAAGCAATTGTAGAATTTTCTGGATTCTTCGCACTAGGAATAAATCCTGTGACCTGAGACTTCACAAACATACATGAAACGGACACAAAGAACACCCAGACTTAGAACAACAATTTGTGGATCACACAAAGTGTTGTCCTACGTGGGATTTGAACCCACGACACTTGGCGAAGTCGGAAACGGTGTGGTGACCGTTAAACCTCTAGGTCAAACGTGTACTCGCAGGACTAGCCCTAACTGGACTAGCCCTGAGAAGAAAGGACGAAACAAACTCAAGGATCATTTTCTCTTTTAAAGTCCATAAAAGCTTCTCAAAATTCAAAAGACATTCTATCACTAATAAAAAAAGCGATAGTTATAATTCGAGTTAAAACTATCATAAATTGGTAAAAATAGGAATTAAAAAATGTTAACAGCTATAAAATTAAAAATTAATAATCTGTTTCAAATTATAAATTATCGTTACAAAACACATGGTCTTCCGATCCTAAGCTAACCAGAACCTGTACTATGAGACCGGGACTACTAATGAACATACTAATACATTTCTAAATACCTACACGCAAATTATTTATAATATTAGGGTATTAAATAAATCATACGGTGGCATGTTGGGGGTTCATTTGAATATGCAAATTCTGAACAGACTTGTGTGGCTAAGACTCCTGCATCAACTGCGTGCCAACACGTCCAGCCATCGAATGTCACCTCACATCGCTTATCTAAAACAATGACAAAATATATATACCAGAATTAAACAACTCCTCCAGTTTTTCTTCTGATTAATTTCGTTTCGGGTTCCAAGACAGTTTAATTTTTCCTGAGACTTCCCGAGTGTCATAACTCGGTGTGTTCGTGGGTCACTGCTGTTGATCCTGGTGTACAGGAGTTACAGTGGTGGGCGTGTGGGGGATGTCTCAAATACCAGAATTAACTTAATATACTGACACACGGCCTTCTGATATCTAAATACAGAGCCATTATCATTTAAACAGGTCTGGTGATAGAAAATTTGTCCAAACAACCTATTAGACATAAACCTCTGGCTCTCTTCAGAATCACTACACTTTATAGAAAAATAAATATTTATGACACTTCTTTAGTCATAACAAAAAAAATATAGGTTGAACTTGTTCTGTGCGACTGTCCGCGGTTTATCTTAGAGATACCTGAAAGCTACTGATACATTAATAATGACAACAAATTCATAGTACATATTATATCTTGAAATTAATTTTATTTAGGTAGGTTTTATTTAGGGCATCTCCCGTATACGTAACCCTCATATTTGGAGAACATTCAAAGTGCGGAAACTCACTGAACCTCTTTAGATGCAGGTGTCCAGAAGCAAATTATTCACGATCAGCTGAACTGTTTGTTTGTTTGTCCTCATACGTCAGCCATACCTTTATTTACATTCAAGTGAAATAATTTACCTGAAAAGTTTTGTTCTCCACGCATATAATGACTGCAGCAATCACTCGCGGCATAGAAGCATCGCTCCCATCGTCCATGTGCAGCTGGTATTAGCGCTTCACGAACCGCGTTTGCAACCTCTTCCAGACCAGGATCAAATGGGTAGCAGCCACAAGTGCCATCTGCTCTTTGCTAAAAATAGTTCCAACTCATTATAAACGTAAAAAAAAAAACCGACTTCCAAAAACATCCAACGAAAACTCTCTGTCAAAAAACACTTAAAAGCGTAAAATAAATTGGTTCTTCATAAATTGCCTATACCTAATTATTTATTCATTTAAGTAGTAGTATTATAATGGGTGCTAGGTACCTAAAATCTGTTTGAAGTCGGTGCCAAGTGACTATCGCTTAGACTTTTGTTATTGTTCGTTTGTATTCTTTTTGGCTTAGCACCGACTTCAAACAGATTTTAGGTACCTAGCACCCATTATAATACTACTACTTAAATGAATAAATAATTAGGTATAGGCAATTTATGAAGAACCAGTTTATTTTACGCTTTTAAGTGTTTTTTGACAGAGAGTTTTCGTTGGATGTTTTTGGAAGTCGGTTTTTTTTTTTTTTATAATAAGTTTTTATTTTACAGTTTTTAGTGCAAACAATCGTAGGTAAGTAGTAAGTTGAATTATTTCATCAAATTTCATCATCAAGAATACAAATTAAGGTACGTGTAATATTAAAATCATCCTCTAATCCCTAACTGTTGAAGAGTTTAATCTTCTATCATCAGCTCACCTAAATAGCTTGAAAGTATACGACTGAAGGTCTTTAGATACGTATGAAATTGAAAGAATTATTCTCCAACTCTTAACCGTTGAGGAGTTGTACCTTCCACCTTCCATCATCAGCTTACCTAAATAATTTGTAAGAATACGACAAAAGGTAACTTATATACATATGATATTTAAAGATTTATCCTCCAACTCCTAACCGTTAAGGAGTGGTACCTTACATCATCAGCTCATCATCATAAAATGATGACTACCAGACGCAAATACCGGTGTAACTTCAGAAAATATACGAAAAACATAGTATGTGCCTATAAAAAATGAGGGTTTCCCTCGATTTCCCTGGGATCCCATCATCAGATCCTGATATGCTGGCAATGGGACCACCACGGAAGCATACTCTGTCGAATACAAAAATTTAAATCGGTCCACAACTGACGGAGTAATCCGGTAACATACATAAAAAAAATAAAAAAGTAAAAAATACATACAGTGGAACATAGAACCTCCTCCTTTTTGGAAGTCGGTTAAAAATATGAGTATTTCGTATTTCTTCGTATTTCTTAATAAATACGTACAAATTAAAAAATAATTAGAGACAAAATCTTTAAATTCATTTTCCGCAGTATTATACCACCAATAAAAGATGCTCCGTATATATTAGATAGACCAAGTATTATTATGAAAACGTGAAGTAGGTAGGTACCTACTTGATAGTAGATCCATGCTAATATATTCAGTACTTCACTTTTAATTATACCACTGTCTATCAAGTATGTGCATAACAACGACATTTATTCGATAACTAGCCGAGCTCCGCGGTGTTACCCGCGTTTACTGTTGTATCTTTACAAAAAACCGCGGATAGCGACGCGGGGCGAAGCTAGTCTAAAAAAGTAGCCTTAGTTACTCCTTATATCATAGCTATCTGCCAGTGAAAGTCGCTATCTCGCATTTAAATCGGTTCAGCTGTCCGGAGATTAATAAGAACAAACAGGCAAATATTTTAAAAATTGATTTTTTGATGTAAGTACCGTATATACTTTCGTATGCATTTATATAGTAAAAAGCTGTTCGTTTGAAATTATAAACAGACACTTCAATTTTATGTATCTATCTTATATATACAAAATTCTCGTGTCACAATGTTAGTTACCATACTCCTCTTAAACGGCTGGACCGATTTTTATGAAATTTGGTGTGCATATCGGGTAGGTCTGAGAATCGACCAACATCTATTTTTTATACCCCAATTTTTTTATGGCAAAACAACGTTTGGCGGATGAGCTAGTAAGTATATAAAAATTAATCGCCGAAATGTATGTACGCGCATAACTTCCCATCGGCTGCACCAAATTAAATAATTTAATTTTTTGTGTTCGTTATTGTTAGGACAAGGTTTGTGTACTTGAAAAATTGAAAGATAACGGGAAAAGACAAATTTTTTTGTCCGCGTCTGTACACTGCCTGTGGGAAGCTGAGACAGATATGTAAATATGGCGGTACGAAGTTCGCCGGGTCAGCTAGTTGGTATTATTTATTGACTTTTTCATTAAATGTCAGACATGATTTATAAATTACACAAATTATTCAATAATTAACAAAAATTTTCTATGACCTTGCCGATCAATGAAGGAAGCACTGAATATAAATTAATGCTTTGCAATTTAAATACATTGAACTATAATTAAAATGTAAATAATGACACTGCAATTTATTTATTCGCTGAAATGCATACAAAAGTAGTAGGTAAGTATAATAATAATATAATAAAATAAAATTTATTGTGTCAAATAATTTGTTTACAACCATTAGTGTTCAGAATCTTCTTTTAGGCAAATAATGCCTGTAGTAGAAGACTCTGCTCCTCCACATTTTAAACAATGTGATAATTAACACAATAATTATTATAATCTTAAACAATACCAAAGTGATCCTAAAATACATCGCTTTAGATACATTTTATGCAATTGTATGTATATTCAGAGAAGCGTGCATGAGTGTTTATCTGTTTCTGTGTGTTTGTGTGTTCGTGTGTGTGTGTGCGTGCGTGCGTGTGTGTGTGTGTGCGTGTGTGTATGCATGCGTGTGTGTGTACTTATATATATATACAAATATCATTCTCCGTATTGCAACAATGCCTCTGTGTCCTCATATGTAAGTGGTTTTATCCACTTTATAAGTGTCTCTTTACAATCATATAAGGTTTTTGTGTGTATGTTTAACTGTTTATTTATTCTGTTGTACAGTTGAGCTGACCTTCTATTATACTGTACACTTCCAAATTTGGTCTTCGCTATTGGTATATCCGCAACATTACACCTCCTTCTCCTTGAGGCAGTTGTAGTACCCAATTTAAAAGGCAGAGACTTATGCTTTTTTAACACCGTCTGAACTATATACAACTGTCTGACAGACAATACAGCACTAATCTGATACAGGCTCACTGTAGGAAATCTAAGTTTTTTAAAATGCATTATCTTTAGGAGTGCACGTTGTGATCGTTCTAGGTGTATGAATTTAGTCTTAGCTGCACCTCCCCAAGCGGGAATACAGTATATGAGCACGGACTGCACCAACGCAAGGTATATCTGTGTAAGCAGATTATTTGACGGGCTTCCGCTGTCCGCTTTGACCAATGGCGCCACATGTCTTAGGGTTTTGAATAACCAGCTAAGCTTCCTAATTCGAGCTGCAACTTGTTCCAAGTGAGGGTACCAAGAGAGCCTATTATCGACTACTACACCTAAATATTTTATTTCAGTTGTTGTATGTATAACAATACCGAAATCATCCGCCGGTTCACTACGTTTGGTGATACTAAAGCATATAAAATTTGTTTTTGAGGTATTTAACGTTAGGAGGTTGGAGTTTAGCCATTGAGCAATATGAGTCATACCTGTTTCAGTATGGTGCTTGACATCGAGCCAAGAGCTTCCATAAAAGGCAACGGCTGTATCATCGGCGTATGAAATAATTTTTGCATTAGGTAGTGTCATATTACAGAGGTCGTTAATGTATATTAAGAAAAGCGTTGGGCCTAGTACGCTCCCCTGTGGGACGCCATATAATACAGCCGTATCATCACTGATGTGCTGGCCAACTTTCACTCTTTGCTTTCTGTTAGAAAGGTAGTCCTTTAAGAGATCAAGAGCCCTATCCCTAATGCCAATTCTCTCTAGTTTGTTCACAAGGATAGAGGTTGAGACCGTGTCAAATGCCTTTTTAAGGTCTAAAAAGACAGTCAGGCATTTCTCTCCATTATCAAAATGTTTGGTTATTAAAGAGGATAGAGCACCAACAGCATCTTCCGTAGATACACCCCTTCTGAAGCCATATTGTGAGTCCGAAACTATTTTAAATTTATTTAGATAATTTAGTAGTCTGGTATTTATCAGTTTTTCAATAACTTTAGATAAAGAAGATAGAACTGAGATTGGTCTATAGTTACCAATATCGTCAGTATCTCCACCCTTGTGAACCGGCTTCTTTTAGCGGGGTCGGGAAAACTCCCCTTGTAAAACAAAGATTCGCAAGATGTGTTATAATGGGGACCACAAGCATGTTGGTAAATTTTAAAAACTTTGTAGAGATGTTATCCCAGCCAGAAGCGCTTTTGGTTTTTAGATTCATAAGAGCTCCATATACCTCATCGCAGTCAGCCTCAAGAAGCACAAAGGAATTAACCTGCGACGGTGCAATACTAGATAGAGGACTCTGAATCACGTTTCCAGATTGAAGATTTTGAGCTAGCTCAGATCCTACATTAGCAAAATAATTGTTGATGTAATTAACAGATTCAGAGGGGGATGACTTCAAGGTCAGCAATTCTGTATTATGTTTATTTGACTTATTTGCGTAGGTTATTGATTTGATATTTTTCCAAAGTAATTTTGAATTTCCTATTGAATTTGAAAGCAGTTCTTTTTCATATTTTCTTTTTAATTTTTTCAGCAAATTATTACAAAAATTTCTATATCGTGTGTAGGTTATTTTTAGTATTATGTTTTCTGGGTCATGGCTAAGCTTTTTTTGAAGTTTGTTGCGATTCTGTATGCAGCGTAAAATGCCTTTAGTGATCCATGGTTTGATGATGCGTTTACTACTAGGAATATTTGTTGTAATTGTATTAGAATTAATTGTATCGGTAAGAGAGTGCAACAAGAGTCGACACAAATAATCCGGGTCATTAACCAAATTAACTACCAAAGCAATCAGCTTAAAGACAGTGTAAAAAGACAGAGATTTTATATAAAATAAATAGTGAAGAATTATTAGGATGCAGAATAACATCACTGTGCTCCCATTACTTAGCTGACTAAAAGAGCAGCAATTATAGCAATAACTCACAAATAGTCATTTAGCCATTAGCTTGTGTATTTGCTCCTCGTTTCTAATAGCGATAGTTGGTGCTTGATCATCCTTTCTCACATACACATTGCCATATGACGTCCAGCAATACTTGTAGGATCCCGATTTGACTAAGTCACGAGCAAGAAAATGCAATCGGGAACCCTTTGCAGTTAGATGTTCCGATAGGAAAATGGGGTTATCTTCTTGCGTTTTAAAGTCGAGATGTTTGCAACATAATTTTGTTTTGTGTTTTGTATTAAAAGCCTTTGCAGCTTTCATTATTTCAGCTTTTAAGATAGTAGAACCAGTTTCCACAATTAAAGGGGATTTTTGCTGTTCCAAGTTCCTACCGCGCACCCTGTAAATGTCCTTCATGTCATATTTGTTAATGTTACAGCCAATCGTTTGGGATAAAAACAAAGTCAATTCCAAAAGATCTTCTTTTTTTTCATTATTCCTCTTCGGGACATTTTTTATGACAAAATTCGATTTTCTACTTCCAATCTGTATCTCCTCCATTCTATTTTCTAATGTTACAATATATTTTTTATCTTCCTTGGCCTGGTTCTCCAACTGAGTAATTTTTTGTTTATATTCCTCATTTTGCGCTGTTAGAAATGTGACGGAGTTCTCAATGTTAATATTAGAATGTTGAATTTCCTTTAAAGTTGCAGAAATTTTCATGATTTCATTGCTCTGTTCTGCTGTAAAAATAGACATTATCCTCTTCAATTCCTCTCTAAACTCATTTAATTGCTCAGCAAGACAGTCATCCACTTCCTCTCTGCTTCTCTTCGTTCTTTGAAATATGTAGCTCGGCGGTGTCTTATTTACACTACCCACCTGATTTAAATCAGTATCAGATACAGATTTATTTAATTGCGAAGTCATAGTAAAAGGAGGGTAGTAGTACAAAGCAAGCAGTAGTGGGCGTACGTCTGCGCAAGCGCTTAGGGTGTTGCCCTGAGGGGTTTGTCTCGGAGGCGTAGCCTTTTAAGCTGGTGGGTGTGGTCACCGTTTATGTTTCCAAGATGATATAGGACGAGTATGTTGCTAATATTATTAAATGTTGTCTTACTTATGATATCAGCGGTGGGGATCGCGTAGCTCGTATCGATGCGAAGTACCAGGCGTTCATGCGAGCAGGAGATAAACGTGGCGCGGTATTCAACTGTTTGTTAAACTCCTTATTGTCTATGCACTCCTATTATTATGAACGGATTTATTTTGTTAAATATTATTTTAAATAATGAAATGATACACTTTAGACTAGTCCACACCTCTCGGCGGCCCAGGGGGAAGGAAGTATATTATGAATATTTTCCATATTAAATTCAAGACGTCTAATAGACGTATTGCCTAATGGTAATCGATTAACGACGCCCACCTGAAACAACAGAGGCGTAACAAGTGCGTTGCCGGCCTTTGGGGGATGGGGTATGAGCCTCCGATATCCTCACTCACTCGCGCTTTTTCACACCGGTTTTTTTGTGAGGCTGTGGTATCACTCCGGTCGAATCGTGGTCATGCATGCCGAATGCCGAAGCGTGGCTCTCCCATGGCAATTGAATCAAATCTATTTGTTAAAGTCAATCTATTGAAGTTTTTAAAATCCTATAAGCCTCATGCCGAGTTTGCCGACCTTGCAAAATACTTCCAAACTAAATCCAAATATTGGCTGGTATGGATGCGCAGCGCAGTGCACTAAGTATGACGATGTACACGAATGCATAAAGATGTAAAATAAATAAGTATCATTCAACGTATTATTTCGATACTACAATTAGAAACAGGTTTCAATTGGTTTTTGATTTTTTTAACTTGCTATTTAGTAAGCCAATAATAGCCAGTGTCAAAATATGAAATCAGCAATGGGTCCTGAAAAGTGTATAGTATCTTCTGACCATTCGAGTGGATCATGCCTGGCGAGCTGCTGCCCAACAGTTTATGTTGAGATGATACATTAAATACAGATGTGTGGTGGCAAATTAAGAATCTATACGAAGTGTCATCACCCATATTCATCCCGTGGGAGTCGTAAAAAGCGATGGGAACAAACTAGGAAACACAACAACAACTCATCACTGCAAGCAAAGAGAAGACACATAAAACAAACCTTACCAATCTCCCTGCTAAGGAGAGGCCTATGTCAAGCAGTCAGTACACCGTTGGAGATTGTTGATAATGTAATTTGTTGTGATAAATATAGATGAGCGCGAGAATTATCATTGCGCGTTTCAGGATTATTTATGCTCTCTAGTTCGTTCTCTTTCGCTGTATGTTGAAGTTGTCACAAAATGATCATAATACTATGTCAACAGGCTTTATTCTATCTGTATAACAATTTTGTTAAATACAACTCTCGCATTATGAACAAATCCTGTGTCGCAAGGGACTTTACAAACTTACATGAAACGGACACAAAGAACACCCAGACTTAGAACAACAATTTGTGGATCACACAAAGTGTTGTCCTTTAAAGGATTTGAACCCACAACACTCAGCGCAGCAGAAAGAGGTGTGCAGACCGCTTAGACCACTAGGCCAACGGTGCAGACAAAAAAATTACTTAAGAGGACACTTACGATCTCCAAGCACGGTGCGATCCAGTGTCCATACAAGCAACCAGCATTCAAATTGATAGTGTTAGTTCCAGCCACGAAGAGGAAGCCAGGAGTGAAGAGCAAGCACCCTCGGCCAGCCACCCAGCGGTACACTTGCTCGTGGAAGTAACTATTGCGGTAGTTACATGTTTTCTTCACATCATGTGGCACTGTATCTGGTGGTTCCTACAGTTGAAGAACGAATAAAATATAAGAGAAGTGAGAGAGTACTTTGGCCCTAAGGGTTTTGTATTGTATTACACAGCTGACCCGTGCCCACTTCGTTGGGCGGTAAACATTTTTTTCTCCGACTTACTTTGCAAATTCAGCTACTACGAAAAAGTCTTTCCACTTTTCGCGTTATTATATAGCCTATGTCACTCACAAATAACGTAGCGTTCTATTGGCAAAATAATTTTCAAAATCCGTTCAGTAGATCCAGAGATTACCCCCTACAATGTCACAAACTCACAAACTTTACCTCTTTACATAATAAATATAGCGTAGATTATAAATCATCCATCTTTAGAATCCGGTCTATTAAAATTTACATAATGAATTTCCTTGCAATGAAATGCAAATTTGCTATTCATTTTTTTTTTCTCTTTTAATAATTGTTCTAATGAAAAGTTTATCTGCATTGAACAGCCAAGAGCTAACAATTTGTGGATCACTCAAAATTATGTCCCATGTGGAATAAAACCCACAACACTAAGGTTTTCAAGGTAGTAGAGCTTGATTTCGGCACGAACGGGCCGGCTCGAACTGGACGGTACTACCCCCGCCCAGAAGACCAACCTAAAATGACAGCATTAATGCTGTCGTTTTAGTTTGGTGAGTGCGAGACCGAAGGCCCAATGTTGCAGAAGCATCTCAATATTGTTGCTTTGTTTTTATTCGCAATGAGTATGTTGGTACTATTAACATATACAGATACACTACTCTTCGATTCTGCTCATGTTTTCCATTAAGCAGAGTAGCGTCACTCTGGCAGACTCATATATACATATAAACCCCAACGCAGTAGGAAGTCACAAAGACCTTACACCACTTCACCATACGTGCAGGATATAAGTCGACATTATGGTCAATTTGATTGATATAATTATATTAAATGTAATGGCAAGGCAATGGCAATAATAATAGTGGTAATGCCATGCAAAAGCGTATTAATCATTATCTTCTTGATCATTTATTTGGGACCATTTTACGTGCAGTGTGTAAGATTTTTTTATAACATAGGTCATCCGGCATGAAGACTACCGCGCTGCCCACTTTAAACGCCTACAACCCAAGAGTCATAAGCTCATAACCGTCATTTGAGGTTGTTTGAATGTTTTTTTCTTGAAGGCGTAATATAGTCACCATGTAACCTTTACACGAGCGATGCCGGCGCGATAAAATAAAAACTAAATATGGATATCGAAGTATCTAGATTTAGTCTCCATTCGTTTGGATATCGGGTTCTGGGATTATAACGTGCGGTGGTCGTATAACCCGATAGGTATGTTGAGCAGAGTCTCAAACAGAGTCATTTTATCAAAACCGATAAGTGTTGATTACTTTGCAGTCTGTAAAAATGTATTAACTATCATGCGGGACTTCCCCACACCAAGTCATATGAAATTTACGTTCATGACAAGTAAAGTACGACAAACAGCGTTAGCGCTTAGCTGATGTTGTTGTTTTCTGCATAACTCGAAGTAGCGACATGGCTTTTTTTGCATACCTAGATTTGTCATGAGCCTAAATTTCGTATAACTATTTTCTGCACAACTTGATCCACTTGTCGTTAGAGTGAGTTATAGTCGATTGATTGAATGATGATGACATGATTGACTGCTTATATAATGCCGTGGTTAAAAGCATAGAGCTATTATTATAGATAGAGCAGGGGAGCCAGGCCTCCAGCCGTTCCTCGGTTAGAAAGAGAGAGACGATCGCGGTACCGTTCTGTCTCTCACTACTCGCTCACTACTCGCGTATGCGCAGTTAGCGCGGAAAAGCGGTTAATTGTTGTGATTGGATTACCATTATTAGTCCTTTACTGCACATGCGTCAGTACAGAAAGACAGATGGGGTACCGCGATGTTCTCTCTCTTTTTAACCGTTGGACGTTTCCGCTTACAGGCAGCCGTATGTTTACCATGCTCTATGTATAATAGCTCTATGGGTTAAAGAGGTCACCTAATACTGGTCTGGTAGTGCTCCTCTACTGCGCTAAGTGAGTTCAAACCCTTATAAAGGATAACTCTTTATGTGATCCACAAATTGTTTTTCTGAGTCTGGTTATTATTTGTGTCCGTCTTATGAATATTTGTAGAGTCCCTCGTAACTCGGAATGCGAGAGTTGTCTTTTTTAAATAAGAAATAATAAGATGATGATGAAAAATGGGGCAAATACCTTCAAGAAACTGTTTCCAAGTAAGACAAGTAAAATTTTAACAAAAACAAAAACCGACTTCAACGTTCGACTCGATTTCTCTTAGATGCCATCATCAGATCTTAGTGTCACTATGATGGTACCACCGTTGGGATATCTCCTTTCCATTAAAGAAAGAATCATCAAAATCGGTTCCTAAACGACGAAGTTATCCACGAAACACCCATTAAAAAAAACAACGTAAATATACGGTCGAATTGAGAAACCTCCTCCTTTTTTTGAAGTCGGTTAACAATATAGGTATAAAATGCAAGTTTGTGTGGAACCCGCAGTCTGAGTCAGACTCGCACTCTGCTTTTTAGGGTTCCGTACCTAAAGGGTAGAACGGGAGCCTATTACTTAGACTTCGCTGTCTGTCTGTCACCAGGCTGTATCTCACGAACCGTGATAGTTAGACAGTTGAAATTTTTGGAGATGATGTATTTCCAGCGTTGCCAGATGTCCCGATTTTTGCGGGACGTCCCGCTTTTTTAATCAAAATTGTAAGGACACGCGCGGAATAGTATTTGTCCCGCTTTTTGGGGATAACTAGCCGGACGCCCAAAGTGAAGTTAGCAAATAGGAAATGGCACTAGTTCTTTCACGAATTAGGGATGATGTATCAGAAACACAAGAATATTGCAAATGACCTTTTTTTTGGTCACTGTTCCTCATGCATCGTATAATTATGTTTGTTTGCTTTGTCCCGCTTTCGGCGAAAGAATCCCGCTTTTTTTCACAAAAAAGTCTCAAAATCCCGATTTGTCAAAAAAAAACTTGCAACGCTGTGTATTTCTGATGCCGCTATAACAACAAATACTAAA
The DNA here is from genome assembly GCA_949125395.1 of Diaphora mendica. NCBI lineage: Eukaryota > Metazoa > Arthropoda > Insecta > Lepidoptera > Erebidae > Diaphora > Diaphora mendica. The sequence goes on from OX421320.1 coordinate 25,212,926, forward strand.
AAACAGAATAAAATAAATATTTTAAGGGCCTCCATACAAGAGACGTCATTTTTTTTTGCTCGTTTTTCTCGATATTGATAACGGCAACAGATGACGCTAGAAATGTATAGATAATGGTATGAAAACCTTGCGCGAGTCCGACTGGCACTTCGCCGATTTTTTGTATTTCATATTTTTTTTTAATGATGATTTTATTTTAATCTCATTAGTCTGTGAATGTTCTGTTGATTTTTCTTTTCTTTTCGACCGTTTCTTTGTATGCAGATATAACAGATTTAAAAGTCATTGAACTTGTCTGTAACTGTTTATTTCATTGATTAAGTGCGACATTGATATAGAATTTTTGTGTTTGAAATATTAAATACATATTATATTTACATATGTGATTATATAGGTATATACAAATATATATAAACTAGCTGACCTAAGCAACCTCGTTTGCGTCCAAACTACCATCCCCCGTTTTAACCCCAAAAGGGGGTTGATTTCTAAAGATACATTATTAGTACACCTCCACACCGTCTATAGAGCATACATTTTAAATTTCAAGTCTCTTACTTCAAAAACATAGGGCTTTCATACAAACGTCCAACCCCTGTTTTACCCCCTTATGGGTGGAGTTTTGTAAAATCCGTTATTAGCGGATGTCTACACCCTATAAGGAACCTACCTGCAAAATTTTAAGTTTGTCGGTGTTATAGTTTCTGAGATTTTGTGATTAATAAGTGAGTGGTATTTCGCTTTTATATATATATATATATAGATTACAGATAGTTTGTGTTCATGTCTTCAATTTGATCACTTTACAATGTGCCCAAGAATAAGGTAGCAGAGCCACGCTGATCTCAGCACGAATTAACCGGCTCCACCGGGGCAGTACTACCCTTACACAGAAGATCAATGTAAAATGACATAATCTCCATGCTGCATTGTTGGATTGTGTGCATTCGCAATGAGTATGGTGACCACCACTTTTGGATTCTGCTTATGCTTTCCATCAGGCAGAGTAGAGTCATTTTGCCATACTTACCATACTTAAGAAAAGGTTCCTGGTATACTTTTTAGAATCTAATTTTAAGATCTCTATGACATATTTTAAACAATGCTGAAACACTAATAAATTATTTTAATATTGCTTTTGTAATACAAGAAAGTGAGAGTCTGAGGTACTTAGTCTTACCTGAATTTTGAAATAAGAGGGAATCATGCTGATACGGACTTAAGACCTTAGTAAAATTATAGCCAAATGGGATTCAAATAAATGGTCTATAAATTTAGGCAGTGACATAGTTCTTGCATTTAGTTACAAAATGCATATTCACTGATTCAATGATGCCTAAAAATATATTTAGATGGTCTTAAAAGCCTTCATTATCAAGAGTCCTTAACTGTCCAGTTCGACATAGGTTTCTAATTAGAAAGAATGTTCATATCTAGGTACTAGTTATGTTTATATAGAACTAGCCGACCCACGCAACCTCGTTTGCGTCTCCTCTAGCCCGTAGCGTGATAATTTTCCCCCGTTTTTGAAACACTTTTCATTGGTACTCCGCTCCTATCAGTCGTAGCGTGAATATATATCGCCTATAGCCTTCCTCGATAAATGTACTATCCAACACTGAAAGAATTTTTCAAATCGGACCAGCGGTTCCTGAGATTGGCGCGTTAAAAAAAACAAACAAACTCTTCAGCTTTATATGATAGTATAGATAGGGTTTGTATCTAGTTCCCCTTTACTTTGCAGTGCCATTGTCCACGGTAGTTTGCAGTCTGAGTTGGCTGTTATGACGGCGACGGCTTATTCCAATTTTTTCATCTGAATGAAATCATCTAAGTGAAATACTTCCAAGGTGAGATGAGAAAACTCAAAAGTCTACCTTATTCATCCGGGTGATTTCATCCAGGTCAACAAAGTATAAATCTTTACGACAGTTATATAAGGTTAATAACGTTATATAAGTATAAGACGCTAGGGTCATGCGTGAATCGTCGCATTCCATATTCTCACAATAATATAATGTCACAACTATACCTATTGTAATTAAATCTTAAAAAGGAGGACCAAATTTTAAAGGGGGTCGAAATTTCAAATTGAAGCTACTAGTTCAAACAGGGTATCATATAAAAGGGCTTGATGTGCACATTGCAAAATTGAACTAATTATAATGATCGGAACCCTTGGTAGGCGAATCCGACTCGCACTTGTCCGTTTTTTTTACATACACCGAAATCTAAATATGACCGATTAGTGGCCGCTTTTCACTATGGATTTGTTGAATATTTAACTAGGTATGGCCACACTGTACCTTGTACTTGACTTATTGCCGATCCAAATGCTAAGCATTTAGCGTAATCATTGTTAATCCGTAATGTCACAAATGAAGGATCTGGTCACCACGATAAGTACTGATTATCACTTCGATTAGATTATCAAATATATCATTTATATAATTGTGTAATTCATTTTTGCTATGCTAGCTGTTAGTTATGAGTCTTATAACTATGCACTGAAAAGATATTCTTAAAAAAATAAGGATCCGAGTCCAGATAAGCGCAAATTGAATAAAATTGTTCCATAAACGAAATAATAATTTTAGTTCTGAGTTATAAATCACGAGGTGATTTGTCTGGTTTACTCAAAACCACGTGACTAGTGATTACGATTCATTAAAAGAAGCATCGAGAGTGACATATTGAGGAATGATGCATGCTTCAAGTCTTAGTGTGTACACTTTCTGAAAACTTTATATTTAATTTATCTTAATATAATGATGAGTTTGATGTAGAATACATAGATATGTAAGTAAATAAAAATGAACTACACTGGCGGCTTAGTGGTCACCTTGGCACATCCTATTCTTATACTGAGTGTTGTGGGTTCGACCCCCACATGGGACAACACTTTGTGCAACGTAATTCCCAAATTCTTCTTCTGAGTTGGAGTGTTATTTGTATCCGTTTCATGAGTATTTGAAAAGACAAAAAACAAATTATTGTAATAACTAGTTCTTGAAACGCTTTTTAACCGACTTCAAAAAGGAGGAGGTTCTCAATTCGACCGTATTTTTTTATGTGTGTTCGCGGATAACTTCGTCGTTTACGAACCGATTTTGATGATTCTTTTTTTAATGGAAAGGACATATTAAAACGGTGGTACCATGATAAGGACACTAAGATCTAATGATGGCATCCAAGAGAAATCGAATCGAACCTTCAAGTCGGTTTTTGTTTTTGTTAAAATTTTACTTGTATTTACTCTGACTTTTTTTGTATTTACCAGTGAAACATGTTTTGTTTCACTTGTAGTCACTCGTGATGTTATGCTCTTTCGTCCTTCAGAACAAATAAAGAATCATATTTTACCTTATCATGTCAATGCAATAAAAATATAATGATACTTTCTATAAATTATAGCTTATCATAAAATTTTGCCACTATCAATGTCAAACGGCTAGCTCATTCAAGCAAAAAAATATCAGGAAATCGCCATTTTTATAATCTTTGATTTATTTACCTGATTTACATAAACATAATCAAAGTTTTCAACTGTCATATGATTTATAAACTGTTACCACAAATTCAAAAGCCTCGATCTCTGAGGATTTTCAATTACCTATTCGGGTTTTTCGACGTCAGAATATATTGCTCAAACAAATAAACTAGGAAGACCAAAGATGTAGGTAACTAATTAGACAAAAGAACTGCCGTAATGGTTATGAAGTATAATTTGGAATGTATCTTTTCAAGAGAGCCTGGGATTCCTGGCCTGTAGAATTCTCACATCGAATTACGTAACTGTAATTTTTATTTGATAGATGAATATAGACACATGCTCATTAGACAATAATTGACTATATTAGCATGCTGTTAGTGTCAGTGTACTTATCAATGCGGTAATTTTATTTTTTATAGACTTTGGTGCATATGTCAAAAGGTTTAAAAGTTAGTAGAGCCACGCTGATTTCAGTACGAACGGGCCAGCTCGACCGGTGCTACCCACGCTCAGAAAATCAACGTAAAATGACAGCGTTCATGCTGTCGTGTTTCGTTAGTGAGTTCGAGACCGGGGCCCAATGATGCAGAAACATCACTAGGCCGCCATAGTGTGGGTCACCATGCTGCATTGTTGCATTGTCTGCATTCGCAATGGTGACCACCACTCTTGGATTCTGCTTATGCTTTCCATCAGGCAGAGTAGAGTCATTTTGGAAGGCCCATACATAAAAAAATCTTAAAAACCTATTACCTCACAGGATGCATATATGTTAGATCTCTCACAAGTGAGAGGTGGATTGGCTCGAATAGCCATTCTGGTGTCACGCGAATGCCATCCTTCGGCGTCAATGTGCTCAGGGTTGAGGACATCGTAAATGAAACCGGTCACCTAGAAACAAGAAAAAGTTATAACACTATATTTCATCTATTGCCTTTCTAGCGATATATCATTGATTAAGGAAATTGATCTGTAAGGAAAACTGTCACCGAATCAAGGTTTCAATACGTCTTAGGTATCTTCTTAGATATATCTGGCACCTTCGACAACGCGTGATGGCCCATAATATTGCTAAAATTTAAATAAAGAGGATGCTTTAAAAATATTTATTCCCTTATCTCTTCGTACTTCTCACAAGGCACAATTAAATTGAGACTCGGGCATCATTCTGTGTCGAGGGTGCTTACGATGGGGTGTCCTCAGGGGTCAGTGCTAGGTCCATACTTGTGGAATAGAGGCTTTGACTATTTTCTTACAATAACCATACAATCCGGATGTACCCTAAACGCGTATTTGAACGACGGTTTCTTATTGGTAGAATCTGATACTAGAAGGGGACTTGAGAAACTAGATAATAGATATTTGAACTTAATACTTCTTTGGGATGTACGTAATCGGTTAACTTTTGCACCAAACAAAAGCTTCCTACCCTCAAATCACTGTCGTATATTAAATTTAAAAAAGTTACTATTAATAAAATTTTAACAAAATAACAACCGACTTCAAGGTTCGACTCGATTTTTCATGGATGCCATCATCGGATCTTAATGTCCTTATCTTAATGTCGGTACCACCTTTGGGATATCTCCTTTCCCTTAAAAAAAGAATCATCAAAATCGGTTCATAAACGACGAAGTTATCCGCGAACACACATAAAAAAAAAACATATATACGGTCGAATTGAGAAACCTCCTGCTTTTTTGAAGTCGGTTAAAAATAAAACCTCGGTTTGTTATTTGGGATTGGTTTTAGAAAGATTTTTTTCATTTGCACTGACAAGGATATCAACTGCGACATGGGGTCTGTCATTTAATACACTAAAGATCATATAATTATGGAGCTACTTATTTGGGTTCTATTTGCTATGGTATTCTTGTATGGGCCGATAGGGCGACTGTACGCGCTGTCCGTCGCAAACTGTTACAAGGCCAACGATTTGCATTGATTTTCTTGTGCAAGGCATATAGGACGGTTAACACTGAGGCTTTATACCGGTGTTGGCGGGTGTTCTGCCGATCGATCCCGAGGTACGAAGACGTGCAACCATGTACTATTCCACAATACAAAACATGGATTGGAACATGATTTTTTGGTCGTACGAGACAGCGATAAAATCATGAGATTGTTTCAACAGCAGTCCGATGTCTATAACGACTTCATGGATGGATGGCAACAACGATGGGACGAATCATCTAAGGGGCGCCACCTTTACCAGTTCTTTTCATCTGTTCGCGAACGGTTGTCTAGGACATAGCTCGAGGTAGATCACTGTGTCGCTCAATTTCTAACAGGCCATGAAATATCTTTCAGTGTTAGAATTCTGAATATTGAGCGTAGCTAATTAATTGCTGCGCGCTTGTAACAATTATTTTCCTATATAATTAATTTATTGTTAAAGCATTTTGTTTAGTATTGGAAAAAAGTTTTTCATTCATTCATTTTATTTGTTTTGTTCATTAATTAACAATTAATGACGTCCGATCGTACTTAACATGATTAACACGATACCTTCTTAAACAAATATTACATACAATCATATGATTCGTCTATGATTCGTCTCATACGCGTATACCGTAGTCTATGATCCTTACCACACCTATTCAGGGATTGGGTATTCAATTCCCAACAGGTCATTTTTTTTATACTATAGTACCCGATTTTATGTTAATTGCCCATGATTGACCAAGCAAAAGAAGGTCTTGTACTTTTATGAAAATGTTTTTAAAATAAATCAGGAAGAGAAGACTGTGATAAGCCTTAAGCCGGGTCTCCAACGAACAAAAGTTGTAAATTTTTTGTATTGTCAACACGTGCTGGTGACAAAAGTTTCTGTAATTTCCTTGTGTTGGCAAAAAAATTGTCAACAAATGTTGAAAATAGTGTTTCCAGTTTTGGCGGTAAACGTCAAAAGAATACGCTTGTTGCAAATATTTATTGGCTCTATGGTGACGCTCGAATATCTCTTAGTTCGAATGTTTTTCAAATTGTTGGCGACTCGGTGTAGACACAATGGAAACAAAAGGTCGCGATCTCGCGATTTTTTGAAGTGTTGCAAACAGTTGGAAACACTGAAAATGCCAATAATGTTGGTGGAGACGCGCCTTTACACTTTTTCGCGCCCATTCATTTTTAAATCGAATCGGGTATGTATAGTACTCGTAGTTCTTATACCTATTTCAATGTCAAGTCGTCTCCGCGCCGGTGCGTCATCCGCAGTCGTGGCAATGTGCCAACAGCTGTTAAAATATAGGTTAACCTATCGGCATCTCCATCTACAGGTTTTATGGTTTTATGTTTGATATTTTAAGTAGTTTTTCTCACTCATTTAGTGTTTTTCCAATAAAGCCTGTTATAGTTTATTGATTTAGAATTAATTAGCTATTTTATTACACTTGTTAACTTTGACTTTGACAACTACCTGAAAACTTTTATACAATTTATAGCCTAGCTCACCCTTTAGATTCGTAATCTACTGACACCTCATTCATTTAAATCGATTCAGTAGTTTAGGAGCTACGGGGTGGAACAAACTTACTTCGTTTCGCCGTAGTTGCATAAAAACAAAGACATCATGACATACTTCTGTTTTTTCTACCTCTTCTGTAGGTACCTACTCTTTGTAGTACCTTCTTTTAAAATAAGGTACCTACTCTTTTGTTGGTGTGATGTTCTAGAATTAGTACAGAGTTCCCAGTGGGAATTCAACTCAGAAATTCAAGACTCGACAACCAGTGGGTTGTTTCTCATAGGTCTAAATTTTTTAATCTCTTCATATGGCGGCAAAGGTTATCTCTGTTCATTTCAAGGAGATCATTTTGTACTCTGCACTTGTTACGCATTTGCGAGATAAGAAAATACTCCTGTTTACCTAATCGTGTTCTTTTTTTTTTGTAAAATAGGTGGAAAACGAGCAGACGTATCGCCTATGGTAAGCGATTACCGCCACCCATGGACACCCGCAACACCAAAGGCGTCACAAGTGCGTTGCCGGCCTTTGGGGGATGGGGAAGGGGATGGAGATGAGGGGGAGTTTGGGCCTCCGGTATCCTCACTCACTCGGTGAAACACAGCGCAAGCGCTGTTTCACACCGGTTTTCTGTGAGGCCGTGGTATCACTCCGGTCGAGCCGCCCCATGCATACCGAAGCGTGGCTCTCCCACAACTGCAACCTTTCTGATCAACGGTCGCTAAATAATCTTCAGGTAACATTTTGAACCCCCTAAACTTCAACATTAAATATGTAACTGTAGCTTAAAGGTCGCTTGTTTATAAAAATTCCAAAATTCATCAAAAATGTACTTGACAAATAATGGTTGCAAAATAGGAAATCAGTGGCATGATCTTGCAAACTTTTAGGTGTATTTCATTGAACAAAGTTATCATAATTATTTCTACGTGTTAGTGAATAACAATAAGTATACATTTTTATTAAAGGTCGACCAAGCAGGAAGTGGATAGATGACATCAGGGCCTGGACTGGGCTAGAAAAATACCACCAATTGAAAGAGGCCGCTCGTGATCGCGAGGGATACCGGCTGCTGACCTCCAAACTTCATTTTGAAGATGGCACCCCATGATGATGATGATACATTTTTACTTTTATTCTACGTCTCTAGCAAACCGTACTCAATTTCGTGACTGCCTCGGTGGTGCAGTGGTAGTGTATGCGACTGCTGTGCTTGAGGTCTCTGGTTCGATTCCCAGGTCGTATCAAATGTTTGCACGATCTACAAATATTTGTTTTGGAGTTTGGGTGTTTTCTACGTAATTATAATATGTATCTATTTACAAAAAATAAGTATACATGTATTTATATCAGTTGTCTAGTACCCATTATACAAGTTATGCTTAGTTTGGGACTAGATGGCATTGTGTGTTAGAGTTAGATGACCGAAATATTTTATTTATTTATTTATTTAAAAGCATCAAATGACGTACCTCGAAGGGTAAACTCAATCTATGCTAAGTTTAATTGGAATCCGTTCATTTCGGCGCGATGCCAGTCGATACATAAAGAAAATAAATTAAATCTTGGTGTTAGTGTCAATTATAAAGTTCCTTCTAAAACACATCTCAAAAAAAAAAAAAAAATGTACACAAATAGACCTGTTATAGTTTGATTAGGTTAAGGTTTTTATATCGAATTTGTAAATATTGTTCACTTGTACAGAATAATTTGAAGAAAGTATTAAAAACTACGATTATACACTATCGTAGTTTTCATGATTAGATATAATCTTAAACAAATACATTATAATTAATATTTTATAATTACCTGACTTCCATGTAGAATAGTTGTCCAAAGCAAGCATTTAAATAAAAATAATAAGAAACTACGATTACGCATATTGTCCATAAATCACTTTACGGCGTTCGCAGAACATAATGATTCACAATGTTTTAGTATCACACTATCACCAAAATATGTCTTTATTCCAATTATCGTTAAAAAGCCGTCATATAACAATGCACTTATAAATTTGTTACTAGTCTGAGAGCGGCGAGGAACTGTTTGCAAACAGAATAGCATCAAACATTCCAGCACGAGGAAAATCCATAACAGCCTTTGTTGATTGTCTTCAGTACTGAATGTATTTTCATTCGCTGCGACGGACCGACTAATTGTGCTAAACAACACACTGTTTACAAATTATCTACATCCACGATCACAATTGATATCTATCTAATTATTACCTATAACTTGTGGCCCAATATCTGCTTAAATACATCATTCTAATATGCAGCTAAACAATCACTATTTCTTTATTGATGTAAGTAATGCAAATCTGCGAAAAATGTGATAAATAAAATATATGATGCATATTACAATTAAAATGTCATCACTTAAATTAGTTAGTAGTGATTTCTCGCAATTTTGATTACGTTTATGGTTACTGCTCCGTTTTGAAAGCTCAGATCAAATAAAAAAGGTAGATAACGCACGGCCTTGTTCTTCTTGAAGCAAAAAAAACTCAGCTACTTCGCACACATATGCTAAGAAACTACGCTACTTTTTGTCAGTAATCTCGTATATCGTAACTTGTACGATACTGACGAAAATTAGCGTAGTTTCTAGAGTTTGAAAGTATGTTAGCGTGATGTTAAATGGTTAAAAGTCTTTCTTATGCATAAATATGCAAAAATCTTTTGAAATCTGATAAACAGTTCCAGAGATGAGCATTTTTAAACAAACAATGGAGAAAACAACGAATGTGTTTGATAATAATTATTATAATAATAACAAAAGATACTCATGTTACAGATAGACAGTAGGATCTTCCGACATATTTATTACCAGCTGTTGCCCGCGGCTCCGCCCGCGTGTATGTCGGTTATCGCGGCAAATAGTAGCCTATGTGTTATTCTGATGTATAAGCTATATTACTGTAAAGTTTCATCCAAATCCGTTCAGTAGTTTTTGCGTGAACTTCTTCACGCAAAAACTACTGAACGGATTTGGATGAAACAAACATACACACAAAGTTTCGCCTTTATATATTAGTATGATGTGATGTAATTAGTGTGATTTAGCTCAGAAACACTCATTGGAGCCAATATAATACGATCAAAACTGCTTAAATCACGATATTGAGTTAGTATATTTACGTCATTGTATACCTATTGGTAATCTTATCTTGGAATTTAAAAATAATCAATATGTGGCTCAATGGCTTTGATTTTATTATAATATGATAAAAAACTAAATATATGAGACAATGAATTTAACATTGACATCATTATATACATACGGGGCTGTCTGGAAGATTACAGGAGCCCTTCAAACTCAAGGCAAGCATTGATGGACATAAACACTCCTATTATAGACCAAGAAATAATAGTTAATACGAGATAGTTCCAAAGGCTAAGATAGCCAAATACAGAAATTACAAGTTTTCTGCCATCTGTCCTCTGTCTAACACAGAATAACCTCAGGTCTTAATGATCTGAATGAAAATTTCCTTCTAATGTTAAAAGTCAATTTAGCTTTCAGCGGTAGGTTGTTCTCAATTCGACCGTATTTTTTTATCTATTTTTATGTATGTTCGCGGATAACTTCGTCATTTATGAACTGATTTTGATGATTCTTTTTTTAATGGAAAGGAGACATCCCAACGGTGGTACCATGATAAGGACATTAACATCTGATGATGACATCCAGGAGAAATCAAGTCGAGCCTTGAAGTCGGTTTTTGTTTTGTAAAAATTTTACTTTTTGTATAAATAAATAAACATTTCGGACATCTAACACACAACGCCATCTTGTCTCAAACTAAGCAGAGCTTGTATTATGGGTACTAGACAACTGATACAAATACATGTGTACTATTTTCTGTAAATAGATACATACTACACATATAAAACACCCAAACTCCGAAACAAATATTTGCAGATCATACAAACATTTGGTCCGACCCGGGAATCGAACCCGAGATCTCAAGCACAGCAGTCGCATACGCTACCACTGCGCCACCGAGGCAGTCAAATTAAGCCATGTTATCGCAAGCGCGTCATCGTCTTCTATCGCGGACGACATGTTTATAGTCTGAGCTTCTGCAGAGAACTGACGATCGATGCAGATATCGTTGACGTGTGGACGCTCTATGGACGTACGATAACTGTACAGTCGAACTGTGCAGTCACATCGCAACGATATCGTAGTAGTGTATACGGACCAGCGGGACGTGAAAAAGAATTTCACTAGGTTGCTTTCCATCAGGCAGAGTAGAATTACTTTGGCAGGTCCTATATAAAAAAAAATTAGTGAAAACTAAAACCCAACTACGACAAAAAACGACGCTGAAAAAGTATGAAACAAGTTTCAAAAGCCGTAGTTACGCGTTGTTAAAGTGTTATGGACTATGGTCATGGGCGTAGCCAGCCATGGGCTCAGGGTGGGGCAGCAGTCTAAAATAATATGTAACTAGCAAACTATGACGCTCATTGCCCAGTTGCACTCGGTGATTAGAAACAATCACCGAGGGTAAGTTACGACGGCGCGGTCAGTACCTGGATGGGTGACCGCTAATCTCATGATACCATGAGCGTCTCCGTGTTTCAGAGGTCACGTTATGCAGTCGGTCCCGGTTGTTATCATAGGATAACAGTTGTGAAGTTTAGTTGGAGGACTTTGGGCGGCTTAAAAACGTCCAACAGCAAGCTAACGTAGCCACAACGTTGTCTTGCCAATCCCCAACCCGCACTCAGCCAGCGTGGGGACGTATGGCCTTAACCCTGTCCTGAGAGGAGACCAGAGCCCAGCAGTGGGACGTTATGGGTTGTTGAAACTATACCCGCGGTTTTACCCCTACCGATTCGGTCGCGCCCTATAGGCCCATCGCGTTGTTGGACGAGGCGGGCAAATTGTTTGCCCGTATGGTCCGGTGGGCCCGATCTGTTGGAAGCTCAATTCGCATCCCGAGACCGTTTGACGGTCGATGCCGTGGTGTGCCTGAGGGCCGTGACCGAAGAGGCAGTGGGCTGTGGCGGCGTGCTGTTGCTGGTGTCGTTCGACATCGCCAACGAATTCAATATTCTGCCATTTAGCTGCATCAGGGAAGAACTCCACAACCATGGCGTGCCAGAGTACCTGAGGCGGCCAGTGGCAGACTATTTAGAGGAGCGTACCATCATGTACGAGGACCGAGAGGTCATCTTGAGACGGCGACCCATGTCCTGCGGTGTACCGCAGGGGTCTGTCCTTAGACCACTTCTCTGGAACGTGGTGTACGACCGGCTCCTTCGAAGTCGTCTTCCCCCCCGGGCGAGGCGTAATTTGTTACGCCGATGGCACTTTGGTCACGGCTCGGGGAGCAAACTTTCCCTGGGCCCCGTCGTGATCCGCCCCCCGGTGCCTCTATCGTGGTTAACTCGGTGCTCGTTGGTTGGTGCTCGGTGCTCGGGCAGGGTGGGGCGAGTGCCCCACCCTGCCCCACCGTGGCTACGCCCATGACTATGGTATATTAAACTACATGGACTACGGCTTTTGAAACTTAGTAATCCGTACCGTAGTCCATAACATGTCTTGCAACTGGAACTGATAAGTCGTTTATCGCACCCGGTAATCTATCTGCGTTGACCCTATCCGTAGTATCGTATTAGGGTTCAATATCACTACATCCACTTGGAATGTGTAGCACGAAAGAACAAAGTTTTTTTATTTTAAATATATGAGTCTTCAAACTGACTCTACTTGCCTGATGGAAAACGTGAGCAGAACCCAAGAGCATTTGACACCCTATTACACAGACAATGCAGCATGGTGACCCAAACCATGAATGGCGACTTTTTGTGTTGCTTCTTAAGCATTGGGTCTCCGGTCTCGCACTCTCCGTACCAACGAAACACGACGTCGTGAATGCTCTCATTTTAAGTTGTATTGTTAAATCGTAGCACCTTGTTAATGCATAGAAATATCTTATAGTGACAGCACGAAAAATACACACTACCTAACCTGCCACAACTCTAAATAACTGAAGTCTATTAATACTTTGGTTTAAAAAACTCAACCTGTATACAATAAGCTAACTATTTTTGTACTAACAAGATCGGAAGTGCTTACCATATGAGATAACATTCATAAATCAGTAGTTACATTACAACAGTAAAACCCCGTCTTTTGTTACACACATTATATTTTCTATTCTATCTATGATGACGATAAAACACATTGTAACTAAAAATACACTGTGTCAAGATCGGAGTAACTTAAAAAATGATATCTGAAATAGATGGCTAGTTCAAGATAACTTGGAGGAAGCAAAACATAATACACGTGTTAGAGTAGATCTTTGACCCACATAACTTCAAGAATATATTCAAGGCAGCTATAACTAGGGTAGTGCATTTTATTTCTACAACTGCATAAACTGATTGATATTTTTGAAAAACAACTTTTAAAATTAAATAAATCTTTTTTTTAACCGACTTCCAAAAGGAGGATGTTCTCAATTTCATCGGTATCTTTTTTTTTTTTTTATGTATGTACATCGATTACTCCGTCGATTGTGGACCGATTTTGAAAATTCTTTTTGTATTCGAAAGGGTATGCTCCCCATGTGGCCCCATGGCCACCATATTAGGATCTGATGATGGGATCCTAAGGAAATCAAGGGGAAACCCTCAAATATACGTGAGCGCCTGCAATGAAGTTACGAGCAATTGTCTACATACCTTCATATTCTGTAGACATCATTAAATTTTAAATGAAATGATGATAAGAGACTTGAGGAATACTTAAAAGCGAAAAATAAAAAAAAACTTCGTTTACAAAAACCGACTTCAAAAACTAAAAAGTATAAAATAACTTCATTTGTATGTGCTACCTATTCATAGGTTTGAAGTCGGTGCCAAGCCAAAATGTAATAGTAGGTACCGCAGTCGCCGTGCGTGACCTACTGACTTCAAACCTATGAATAGGTAGCACATACAAATGAAGTTATTTTATACTTTTTAGTTTTTGAAGTCGGTTTTTTTAAATGAAGTTTTTTTTGTGATATAATGATACAATATCATCGCTAGTTCATTTATCTCAGTTTAACGTTTTTTAAGAAGTGCTCTCACATGGAGTAGATGTCACATCTATTTATTTACTACTACCAGTTTTATCCCGCAGCACCGCCCGCGTGTTCGTGGGTTATTATATTATTTTAAACAAATGTTATTATATTATTGTGGCATGAATACAAAATCATGATTAGCATCATGGGAGCTTTCGCCCCCGGCTTCGGCCGTGCGTATGTCGGTAATCGCAGTGAAGAGTAGCCTATGTCCTTTTTCAACAATCGAAGGATTTTCATGCCAAATTTAATTGTAATCGGTGCAGTGGCTTAGCCGAGAAAGCGTAACAGGCAGACAGACAGAACATAACCTTAATTTCGAATTTATGATATTATAGTGTAAACTAGTGGTTGCCCGCGGCTCCGCCCGCGTATATGTCGGTTATCGCGGTAAATAGTAGCCTATGTGTTATTCTGATGTATAAGCTATATTACTGTAAAGTTTTATCCAAATCCGTTCAGTCGTTTTTGCGTGAAAGAGTAACAAACATCCATTAATCCATACTTACAAACTTTCGCGTTTATTTCGCTATTAGTATAGATAGTATGAATTTTCAACTTTGTTTAACTTTCATTAGAAAGCGCCCCGTGGGGTTTGTATGCTTCTGTAGAGTAAATAAAACAAGAAACATTTCAAAAACTAATTTACTGTGATTTTCCTATCACTATACTTGTCCACACAGAAGTAAAAAATGGCTCTGATATACAAATACACCCAAAAAATATTTGGAACTTTCAATTTGCAATATCTTAATTTATCTGCTTTTATTTGTTTCTCAAAAGGTAAATTAACCTAAACAGACATAAATAAGACATTATAGAATTGATAAGGGAGGAACACACCTCAAATATATTGAACTTATATTTATTACTAGTGGTTGCCCGCGGCTCCGCCCGCGTATATGTCGGTTATCGCGGCAAATAGTAGCCTATGTGTTATTCTGATGTATATGTGTGTATATGTTACTGTAAAGTTTCATCCAAATCCGTTCAGTAGTTTTTGCGTGAAAGAGTAACAAACATCCATCCATCCATACTTACAAACTTTTGCGTTTATATTATTAGTATAGATTAAATGTTATAAACAAGGTGATAACTTTACCTGTTTAAGCATTATTTATCGGTTATTACCATTAAGTACCTACTTTCTCCACAATAAATAATACACTAAGGTTATATTCAAATACACGTCATAAAATATATATCAGTTACGTCTCTCGGATTTGGATGAAACTTTACAGGCTACTAATTGCAGCGATAAGCGACATACACGCGGGCGGAGCCGCGGGCAACAGCTAGTACATAATAATTATTTCAATATTTCCTTTTCTTTACAGCAATTTTGCCCTACATAGTTTTCTCCCTCGGTCGATTATTGGGACTCCCACGAGTTGAAAAGGGGTGGTTACACTCGGTATTCCCGGCACTCCTCCACCGCATAAAATCTTGCTGATTTTAATTTACAAAGAGTGGAAAGGTCTTCCCGTATCACGAAATGATGAAATTCAGTCCAGAGATTGGTGCATGGTTCAAGTTTGTTCCACGGTCGCTGATAACTTAGCGAGTCATCACGATTATTTGTATAATAATATTATTTGAAGTTTTTACCTCAGTAGATCACATATGGCATTACACTGAAAAATACTGGGCTCAAAGTTGAGTAGGTCTCCCAATTCCCAATCACTGCTTTGCTATGTAGAAACAGATTCCCCAGCAATAGTCAGCTCTATAGGAACGTTTAATGAATCTAAACACTTCTTTAGATGTGTCCATGTCCAAGCCTTTATGTTTTGTGTGAGTACTATCAGAATTGAATATTTCTTTCACACGGAGTCGAGCTTATCCGTTCTTGCCTTGACATAACATAATGATATAATACTATATATCATAAACTTCAGTTGAGTGTACTAGTCACGTAGTTCAAAGAGGCAAATATTTAATCATATAGGTATAACATGGACAGGTCAGTGTTGATATGTTATCAGTGCTCACATTTTTACGAAAATAATAATTTATAACAGGTCCATATATCTACATGAACCTCGACCTCCAAATGATTATCATTCTAGTCAAGATTTTAAATTCATTTGGTTTGAATATACTATAGATATGACGTTCCCTTTAGCAATATCACGTTTTCCTGCTATTTGATTTTCCTTATTATAACTGTTATTTAACCTTACAATTCATGATGCTCATTTCCTTTATAGACGCAAATGTCTTTGCACTAAACCTCATCAACTTATGACTGCGAATAATTTTGATTATTTTCCTTTTTTTATTTTACAGTCAAACCCGGAGGTATCTCTTTTTTTTTTTTTTTTTTAACGTGTGGAAATCCCCTCGGACCGTCACCCCACCGGGGCTTGCGGCGGGGCGGTGTGTCGGACTCGAACCGACTAAAACCACACGGTGTGCCACTCTGCGCCTGTGAAGGGAGGAATCCGGGAACTGTTGATATTAACACATCCGGACCCTCCCAGCGCCTGCCCGCACAGAAGCGGGCACCGTCATCTGATGGACTCTCTAATTAGGCGACGTACGGCACACGCGCACGTCGCCCCCTCGCGGGTGGCCACTGGAGCGGATGGAGGGGAAAGCCCGTCCCGACCATCCGCAGCCACACTCAGGGCGGCATGAGCCGCTGATAGGCGCGCCTCCGCCGCCCGGTTCGCCGGCGGCGGATTGGGTCCGAGTGGAGGTCGTCCTCCCGGGCCTTCTCCGCCACCTCCTGCGAGATTACATCTTCGTAGAAGGTTGCGACCGCGGTAAAACTGCTGTCGCTACCGGCCATGGAGCGTATGACGGTCGGTAGCGAGAGATCTCCTCCGATGACTGCAGTGAGGGCCCGACGCTGCGACGCCCATGCGGGGCAGATCGCCAGCGTATGCTGGGCCGAGTCCTCACTGCAGTCGCAGTGGTGGCAGGCAGGACTCAATTCCCTCCTAGCGACCGAGTGCAGGTACTTCCCGAAGCAACCGTGCCCGGAAAGGACCTGCGTCAGTCGGAAGGAAAGGCTCCCGTGCTGCCGCCCTGTCCACTCGAGGATGACCGGCTGGAGAGCCTCCACGGCGGCAAAGCCAGCGCGTGGAGTCTCCAGCCGGAACGACCATCTGTCCATAGTGGCTCGACGAGCGGCTTCACGCCATTATATGGACCCCCACGAAATGGATTTTGCGTTGAAGTCCCCAGCACGAAGACGTGCCCAGACGAGGACGTGTCCAGACGGTCTAAGATCCGACCCTAGATCGACCTTCACCGAGCTGATAATATAATAAAACTTAGTCTACACTTATATTATATAAAGAGGTAAAGTTTGTGAGTTTGTGACGATGTGACGTTATGACGTTGATCCGTTGTAGGGGGTAATCTCTGGATCTACTGAACCGATTTTGAAAATTCTTTTACCAATTGAAGGCTACGTTATTTGGGAGTGACAAAGGCTATATAATAACCCGAAGAGTGGAAAACTTTTTCGTGGTAGCTGAATTTGCAAAGTAAGTTCTGTCTCGGATTTTTTTAGACAACCCATTTTAACATATTATTTTCTAATATAAGCAATATACACTATTATATAAAGAGGTAAAGTTTGTGCGTTTGTGACGTTGTAGGGGGTAATCTCTTGATCTACTGAAGCGATTTTGAAAATTCTTTTACCAATAAAAGGGTACGTTATTTATGAGTAACATAGGATATATAATAACCCGAAAAGTGGAAAGACTTTTTGACGGATTTGCTAAGCAAAACGGAGAAAAAAAATGTTTACTGCCCAACGAAGTGGGCACGGGTCAGCTAGTTTATTATAAAATAAGTTTTATTCTATTATCAGCTCGGTGAAGGTCGAATCTTCTACTATCATGTATGAAGACGACGTGATGTGACAAGTGATAGTATTCCACACACTATTTAAGCATCACCCTTGGACTATTAAAATACAGAAGCTAAAGCTGGACATCTCTTTGTGAGATTCTAGTTTCCAACATAAAGCAACTGCATCACGGGATAGAAGGTGATGTGATGCGGCATTGACGTTTACATCCTTGTTGAGTTCGATGTTTAGTATACATTTGTAGCAGCTTTTGCACCACTGGTGAATACGACTCAAGCATTCTGCTCACAAAAACGAAAGTTCTACAGTTCTACTTGGTTGTAACTTTCTTACTATGCATCTTTGATGCAACGTGTGAAATGTATAATTTCACATCAGATATGTTTGGATCCTTATCAACTTCGACCTTGGTCTCGACCTTCATTAATGATAGTTCAAAGGATGAATCATGGACGATCACCAACGGGCATACTTATGGCGCATAGATTGGGAACACTACAAACATATTATACTAGCTTTTACACGCAGCTTCGCTCACGCAGACTTTCATCCCCTGATTTAACCCCTTAGGGGTGGAATTTCAAAAAATCCTTTTAAAGTGCTCACTTAAGTTATATAAAGAACCTACATGCAAAATTTCAGGATTCTAGCTTCAGCGGTTTGAGCTGTGCGTTTATCTCTGGGTATGTCAGTCAGTCAGTCAGTCACCTGCCTCTTTTATATATGTAGATAGATAGATGAACTGCAACAACATTGCGACTTTATATTTTAAAGTTGGGTTTAAAAAAAATTAAATAACACATCGGTTTTTGTACAACAAATTAATTACGAAGTAACCTTAATACCAAGGAAGTTCACGTGGTGGTCTCATCCCTCGGAGCCAATCTCTTACAAGCAACCATGGGATGGAAAGTATAGGATAAATTTAAGGTATTTCATACATCCCGGAATACCTCTCATTCATTCAATATCAGAAGATTGGATAGAGGAGATTGGAGATTTTAATGTCAAGTTCTCTGATGATCTCAACAACTTTGGATGTGTGCTATGAAAAAATGTAAACCGTGATAACTTCGTCGTTTATGAACTGATTTTGATGATTCTTTTTTTAATGGAAAGGAGATATCCCAACGGTAGTACCATGATAAGGACATTAAGATCTGGTGATGTCATTCAAGAGAAATCGAGTCGAACCTTGAAGTCGATTTTTGTTTTTTTTTTTAATTTTATATCACTACATAGTATAAAACAAAGTCACTTTTTCTGTCACTATGTCCCTATGTTTGCTTAAATCTTTAAAACTACGCAACGGATTTTGATGCGGGTTTCTTTAATAGATAGAGTGATTCAAGAGGAAGGTTTTTATGTATATTAAATGCATAATATAGTGTGGAAACACTGTTAATTTTCGAGGTTTCTAATGTGATGTAGCAAATAAACACATTTTTTTTGCATTGCTTACATTGCAAACGCTGGTTGCACCCTACGAGATAGATCAAAATAATGTACTACAGTATTGTACACCTTAAAAAAGTACTACAAAAAAGTCCGCGACGGTATATATCTATCTCTTAGGGATAACCCACAACAACCATTTTTTATTCCTTTCTTTTTACGAGAAATAATGGCTTATTTACGAAGTGATTTTAAGCAATACAAAATGAATCCTTATACAATTCAATAAATTGAATACATTGTGCATTTAATAAAGATTAAAATGGCCATTTACAGTATATAATTTAAATGAATATATTCGAAGATATTACAGATTTAAATTAAAAAAAAAAAAAAAAAACTAAAAATAAAAAAATTCTTTGATTTTCATGAAATTTAGTATGCAGGGGTTTTCAGGAGCGATAAATCGATCTAGCTAGTATTGCCTATGCGATCTAGCCTGCGCCGTCCGCCCACTAGTACCTAAGCTTTTTTTTTAATACTTATTTATGTGCGTGGCGCGGCGGCGTATCTGTTGGTGGCGTCAAAGTCTCGAATCTTTGTTACGCAGACGACACCACTCTCCTAGCTGCGGATGAGGCCGAGATGTATGCTCTCTTGAGCAGAATGGAGAGAGCCAGTGAAGACCTAGGGTTCAAAATGAACACGGCCAAAACAAAAGTCATGGTTGTTGACAGAACCGCCAAACTGGAACTCACGGGTTCGCTTAGCCAGACGGCTCCAACATCACCAACACCGGATAAGCTGAAAAAAGAGATTCGGAGACGAATAGGCATGGCTAAGAGTGCAATGTCTGACCTGGATAGGATATGGAAGGACCGCAACATCTCTAGAGGAACAAAAATAAAGCTGGTACGGACCCTCATCTTCCCCATATTCCTGTACGGTGTCGAGACGTGGACGCAATAGGCTGCCGACCATAAACGCATTGATGCCTTCGAGATGTGGTGCTGGAGGAAGCTGCTACGAATACCCTGGACAGCCCATCGTTCCAACGCATCCATCCTAAAAGAACTTAACATTCATGAGCGCCTATCGACCCTGTGCATCCGCAGAATCCTCGAATACTTTGGCCACATTGCGAAGGAGAGAAGGCGATAACCTTGAAAGACTGATGGTGACGGGTAAAATAGAGGGGAAAAGACCCAGGGGCCGTAGCCCTTTGCGCTGGGCGGACCAAGTTTGCACTACTCTCGGCACTACGATCCATGCTGCCCTACACACTGCTCAAGATAGAATCAGGTGGCGAGCTATTAGTCGCACATTAGTTCCAAATAGAGGTCACGACCCTCAGAATTGAGGATAACGATTCC
Organism: Diaphora mendica; assembly: GCA_949125395.1. NCBI lineage: Eukaryota > Metazoa > Arthropoda > Insecta > Lepidoptera > Erebidae > Diaphora > Diaphora mendica. The sequence continues at coordinate 25,233,572 of OX421320.1, forward strand.
TTTGATTCGTTTCGGCGTTCCTTTGATAATGGACCGCACCCGCCCCGGAACGGCACGATCAAAATGACACTATGAAAATGAGCAAACCTTAATTGGTGATTACTTTTATTGACCTTTTCTTCCACGTCTACTCGTATACATATCTACGTAGCACGATGCATTTCATTTCAATATCTATTGTGGCAGTAAGGTAAATTCGGTTAAAACGTGTGTGAAATTTTTACAAAACGCTTAATTGCGATACTGGGTACTTAAATACATATATATGTATCACCTAATGTATATGTAAAGTAGTGAGTTAATGTATTAGAATTAAGTAATCCCACCAAAAACATTTTCATGTAAAATGTTGCCAAGACGACTGCATATGGCGTACCCTGTGAAAAAGATATCAGATCTCATGTAGAGCCAAGGTTCTGTATCTACACGCCCTTTTTTTTTTTTTTTTAACGTGTGGAAATCCCCTCGGACCGTCACCCGCGCCGGGGCTTGCGGCGGGGCGGTGTGTCGGACTCGAACCGACTAAAACCACACGGTGTGCCACTCTGCGCCTGAGGAGGGAGGGTTCCGGATATCTACACGCCCTAACTCTACCAACCCTAACTTCACAAACTCTACATCTCAGTAAAAATGTATGGCTTGTCTGTTTCGTTTTTTACATTTTTACTGAGTTGATGATGTAGAGTTTTTATATGAATATGGTTTTGGTGGGATTTCATTTCTTTTTGTAAGTTTCTTAAGGTAGTTTTTTTTCTTGTTTTGGGCTGTATTTCTTGTACATCTTCTTTCTTCTTTGGAAAAAGTCCGTGTACCAAAAATAAAACCTCTAGCCTAAACATTTGTGAAAGTCTTATACAAACTTCCACCCCACAAATTTGGGGGTTGGGGGACAAAAGTAATAGGTTTATGATATTTTTGTTGATTTTTAACAGTTTTGATGATCATCAGTATGTCAGTGACGAAATCGGTGTTTTTTAGGTATCAATAAAATCTAAAGTATCAAAGCTATACAATTGAAACTTTGTACGCTTTAATTGTTTTTAAACTTTCGCGACTATACATATCATTCCTCTGTAAATCGGGTCTTAATCGCGATAACATCTCTACCCGTGACCACGATCGGTGCAATTCGATCGAAACGTCGGGTTATCAAAAAAGGTATTGTACCTCATAGATATTATCGCGATTAAGACCCGATTTACAGACGAATAATTTGTACGCTTTATTAGTCTATTGGTAACATAATATCCTGAAAATTTGAACGATCTGGTATATCGGGAACCAAAGTTATGAGGGTTCAAAAAAACGACGAAACACTTCGAGAAAAGGTAGGTAGTGCCTTTGCGCCACGCTTGGCTCGTCTTGGCGGGGGCACGACAGTGCCCCCAGATTATTTCTTGACCTTGTCTATCATTTTGCTTGTTTGCTTTTCTTATTTCCGTTGGCTTTTTAACCGACTTCCAAAAAGGAGGAGGTTCTATGTTCCACTGTATGTATTCTTTTTTTTTTTTTATGTATGTTCACCGATTACTCCGTCAATTGCAGACCGATTTTGAATTTTTTTTTTGTATTCGAAAGGGTATGCTCTCGAGGTGGTCCCATTGCCACCATATCAGGATCTGACGATGGGATCCCAGGGAAATCGAGAGAAACCCTCATTTTTTATAAGCACATACTATGTTTTTCGTATATTTTCTGAAGTTACAACGGTATTTGCATCTGGTAGTCATCATTTTATGATGATGAGCTGATGATGTAAGGTACAACTCCTTAACGGTTAGGAGTTGGAGGATAAATCTTTAAATATCATATGTATATATATTACCTTTAGTTGTATTCGTTCAAATTATTTAGGTAAGCTGATGATGGAAGGTGGAAGGTACAACTCCTCAACGGTTAGGAGTTGGAGCATAATTCTTTCAACTTCATACGTATCTAAAGACCTTTAATCGTATACTTTCAAGTTATTTAGGTGAGCTGATGATAGAAGGTTATACTCTTCAACAGTTAGGGATTAGAGGATGATTTTAATATTACACGTACGTATTTACCTTAATTTGTATTCTTGATGATGAAATTTGATGAAATAGTTCAACTTACTACTTACCTACGATTGTTTGCACTAAAAACTGAAAAATAAAAACTTTTTATAAAAAAAACCGACTTCCAAAAAACATCCAACGAAAACTCTCTGCCAAAAAAACACTTTAAAGCGTAAAATAAACTGGTTCTTCATAAATTGCCTATACCTAATTCTTTATTCATTTAAATAGTAATATTATAATGTGTGCTAGGTACCTAAAATCTGTTTGAAGTCGGTGCTAAGCCAAAAAGAATACAAACGAACAATTACAAAAGCCTAAGCGAAAGTCACTTAGCACCGACTTCAAACAGATTTTAGGCACACATTATAATACTACAGTTTAAATGAATAAAGAATTAGGTATAGGCAATTTATGAAGAACCAGTTTATTTTACGCTTTTAAGTGTTTTTTTGGCAGAGAGTTTTCGTTGGATGTTTTTTGGAAGTCGGTTTTTTTTTAAATCAAACTATGTGTTTTAAATTAATATTAAATCAATATTTATAACTTAACTCAACTTACACTTGGCGATCAGATCCCTAACTCGGCACAGCCACAGTACATCTAAATGCATGATAGATGCTAGAAGGCTAAACTACACCTAGACACCGAATAAATGTTGTTGATCATTACTTGACGATTTACCTTTTAAAAACACTAACACAAACACACGCACACACACACACATGTAAAAATTCATTAGAAGAAAAAATAATCATGACTATAGTTTTTTTTATGGATTTAAATATTTTAGGCGGCAAACGAGCAGACATATCGCCTGATGGTAAGCGATTACCGCCACCCACGGGCACCCGCAACACAAGAGGCGTCACAAATGCGCTGCCGGCCTTTGGGGGATGGGGAGAGGGATGGGGGAGGGGTTGGATTATGGGCCTTCGATATCCTCACTCCGGTGTGAAACACAGCGCAAGCGCTGTTTCACGCCGGTTTTCCGGCCGGCCGACCGGCCCATTCATGCCAAAGCATGGCTCTCCCACGGTAAATAGTACGCTGTGTCCTACAATTATGCATTATGCACTGCCAACCCTAGTTCTTGATCAGGGCAGGTAGAACATTTCACTTAAATTTTATATTATAACTAGTTTATTGTTCAATACAATAAACCGTTCCGTTGCTCTAATTATTTTTATTTTTACAACTTTATTACATTACTAGCTGTTGCCCGCGGCTCCGCCCGCGTGAATGTCGATTTTCGCGGCCAATAGTATCCTGTATAAGATATACTACTGTAAAGTTTCATCCAAATCCGTTCAGTAGTTTTAGCGTGAAAGAGTAACAAACACACACACTCACACACATTTTGAGTTTTGTTTCTGGTAAATTATCATAACTATTAAGTTATATGTTTGTTTATACTAAAAATTATAACTCCTAATTCAAGTATTTCAAACTTAAAATTGATATTTTACATTTTTATTATATAAAGATAAAAAAGTAATCATATAACGTACCTATTGTAAAGTATCTTTTAGAAACTGTTTAAGAACTACCAGATGTGGATGTTGTGTTAGTTACATTGAGATGATAATTTTAGGAACTGGTCACACACATTTTTTTGGAAATATAAATACAATTTAGATTATTTATATATTATTTATTAACTTTATGCACTAAGAATGTACATCGGCGGACTTAATGCCCAGAGCATTCTCTTCCAGTCGACCTTCGGGTGGTGGAGAAATCTTATAAGGCAAGTGTGTGAAATCTCATATACATAAGAAGTCCGTTGAAATTTACAATAATCACATCATATTCAACATTATACATACAAACATACATATATAAATAACTTGTATATGCTACCTATTCATAGGTTTGAAGTCGGTGCCAAGCCAAATGTAATAGTAGGTACCACACTCGCTATATTTCGAGACGAACGTCAACGACGTCACCGACGCTTCGGTTGTTTTGTTCTACGCGAAGAGCAGCTATCCCGCTCAAGGTCACGCCATATCAGGAGATATGGTGGCCATGGGACCACATGAGGAGCATACCCTTTCGAATAAAAAAATAATTTTCAAAATCGGTCCACAAATTGACGGAGGAGTAATCCGTGTACGTACATACATTGTGACGATGAACGATGAAATTGAGAACCTCCTCCTTTTGGAAGTCGTTTAAAAAGGACGGTAAGCTATAGATTAGATAATTCTGCCAGTTCATTGAGAAAGAGCTCATGTACTTTATTTTTGAATGTATATCGGTTAGTGGACATCCTGATTTCGAGCGGGAGCGCATTCCAGAGTAGTACTGCTTGAACAAAGAAGGAACAGTTCACGAAGTCGGAGTAATGAGACGGACATGAGAGAAGCAGAGACCGTGGGAGAGCCACGCTTCGGCATGAATGGGCCGGCTCGACCGGAGTGATACCACGGCCTCACAGAAAACCGGTGTGAAATAGTGCTTGCGCTGTGTTTCACCTAGTGAGTGAGGATACCGGAGGCCCATACCCCAACCCCTCCCCCTATCTCCCCCCCCCATCCCCCAAAGGTCCTCAACGCACATGTGACGCCTCTGGTGTTGCGGGTGTCCATGAGCGGCGGTAATCGCTTACCATCAGGCGATACGTCTGCTCGTTTGCCGGTCTATTCCATAAAAAAAAAAGCAGATTATTAACTGAGCGAAGATTTCTATCGTGATTAGAGCACAGGTATCGGAAATACGGAGCAAGGTAGGTAGGTAAGGATGGCGAGTTGAGAAATGAAAATAGGAAGGTAAGAGCTCGCTGATTGCACTGTAGGCGAATAGGATTGCATTTTAACTGGGAACGCAAAGCAGACACATGGTCATACTTTCGAATATTGAAAATAAATCGAATGCAGTTATTAAGAAGACGGTCAAGCTTGTTAAGGAGGTCTGCATTCAGGTCGAAGTAACACACATCACCATACAGGGGCGGTTCCAGCCTGAAGTTTTGGGGGGGGTCACTAATCCACTAAGTCGAGTAAATTAGACTTTATTGCACAATACACAATATTATTTCACACAAAAAAACAAATGGATATCTTTTGTTTTTATTGATAAATCTATTGGGATCATAATATTTGAGACATCTGTGACAATCTCTGGATGAATATTTAGAGGATCTTGCTCCGTTGGGGGACGAAGGGCGTGTATGGAACTCCCGACAAATCGGTCTAACCCTAAACCCCGGCGGCGGCCTACATCTGCAGTCAAGAGGAGCTGCAGGAACGCATCAGCGGCTTCTGGAGTTCCCCCTGCCTTACCCCATCACTAAGGTACATCCCGGGGTAACCAGATTCAAACCCGGGACATGTCGCTGTCGTACCTCTCACCGCTCTACACAGTAAGAGAGTCGGAACACCGACCCACCTGAGACGACACCCCCGGTCGCACCGAGGTGTCGCGTCGTTTCCAGCGGCCACATCTCCCATGCATGTGGCCACAACGACCCTTAACCGACGATTGGGGAGCAAGCGGCCTTTATCGCGCATCCTTCGTCGCCTCTTTCGAGCGGGATCGGCCATTTCCCGATCCCGGTTCCCCGATCGAGTGAATCGGTAGGTGATAAGTTGGTTCACTCTATGCAAGCTTCGAAGCTCGGCAGAAAGGCTCCGACAGTGCCCGCCAAGCTCGTAGGGCTTGCTTATGTGTGTTCTGACGATGCATTCTGGGCTCATGATACGGCGCTATCTCTTCGTCATTCCGACCGACAGATCGAATTTCGTCGCAGACCATTGCGTTCATGTCGGCTAGAATGTCGAAGGGTGGATTTCGTGCCAGGATCGTCGCCGCCTCGTACGAGATCGTACGGTGGCCTCGTACGATCCGTATGGCTGCAGACTCCCGAGTTGAGCATTACAGCGGGAAGATCCCGCCGGTGCCCCATAGAGGACCATGGATCGCACGACGCCCTTACGCACTCCCAAGCACAGAGAGGCAGCGAACTTCTTCCCGCGGTCCCCCAAGATTGGGCAGCAGACATTGTAGCACCCCTGCTACTCCTCGTACTGGGGACTAGTCGCCCGAAATGCTTTTCAAAGTTCTACCGATTGTCCATGATGAGGTACTTCATGTACTGACCCACTTGGACTTCGGTGTCATCCACCCGGAGGTATGAGCAGGGTGGTTCCTGCCCGAAGTCAGACTAGTGCGAAGGCCCGCATCGTATACGAGGTTCCATAACAATGGGCCCACTACAGAGCCCTAGGGAACCCCACAACACACCTCCCTTCAATTTTCCACTCCGTTCCGATCGACAAACTTCACTGTCCTGTCGCGCTGATAGACCTCTATGACTGCACGCAGGTAAGTCGGCACCTCGTGATATTCAAGGGCCTCCCTAATCGCGCCCCATTGAAGGGTGCCAAAAGCATTAACGATATCAAGGCTAACTACCAACACCACCACCCCGATCGGACTGCCGACCCCGATAGGGAGCGAACACATCTATATATTAGCGTCCATTGTCGAGCGTCCCCGTTGTAATCCAAATTGGCAGTCCGATAGATCAGGGCCCACTCGCGACAGGTGCTCGCTGATACGGCCAGAGATAACTCTCTCAAAGAGTTCCTATCCTTCCTATCCTTTGATTTCTTATCTCGATTGAACAATTATGGAAACTGATAAGAACAAGAAAATCAGGTTCTAGTAGCAGATTTTGGGGGGGGTCACGTCCCCTGTGACCCCCCCCTGGAACCGCGCCTGTCACCATAGTACATTCAGTGTTCCGCAAACTTTTTGGGTTCAAGGTACATCTAGGAAGATTAAAAATTTTGGAGGTACACCATAATTTAAAAATATTTTTAAGTAATAAAAAACAATGTTTCTTATTAGTCACAAAACTATATTTTTATTTTACACTTTAATTGAGCATAGGCGGTCTCATCTCTCGTCGATCGTCTTGAGGCGTTCCCTTTTTTGTTTTTTACTGTGGTAAGAGTTAAAAATCCTAATCCACATAACTTTAAATTTTTCTTATCTAGTTTTATGGTTAGGCAGATTTAGACAAAATAAAAAGATCTCAGAAATTACAGAATAAAAAATAAAAAGTCCTCAGAAATCAGAACAGACTTGTCTGTAAGTAAATTCTGAAAGCTGCAGCACTTTGAATAGGAAGGGAAGAATAGAAATAGGGCGAAAATTTTCAGGAAAGGAAGAATAAGAATAGGGCGAAAATGTTCAGGAAGGAAAGAATAGAAATAAAGCGAAAATATTCAGGAAAGGGTAGAATAGAATTAGGGCGAAAATGTTCAGGAAGGGAAGAATAGGAACACGGTGAAAATGGAAGGGTAGAATAAAAATAAACTTCGTACCGCCATATTTACATATCTGTCTCAGCTTCCTACAGGCAGTGTACAGTCGCGGACAAAGAAAAATACTTTTCCCGTAATTAAAAAAAAATGAAAAAAAAAAAAATTAAAAAAAAATCTATGTCCTACCTCGTAGTATGAACTCAAATCGTGCCAAGTTTCATTTGAATCCATTCAGTAGTTTCAACGTGATGCGCGGCCAAGATACAGACAGACGTCGCGGACAAAAAAAAAAGACTTTGCCCGCTATCTTTTAATTTTTCTTATACACAACCCTTAATTTCATTCGTGTAATAATATATGATGCCTATTTAAAACCCTTAATTTAATAAGTGCTTCAATTCGACAGTCAAAAGTTTGACAGGAAAGTTGGTAGAACAGTTTATATGGGCAAAAGGAAATTGTTGTTTTTATTATCTTCCCCGCAATTTTTCCATATTTTCTCACCGTTTAAACCTTCCCTGAACCACGGCAAACATTTCAAAACCTAAATCAGCTAAATCGGCCCGGCGGTTCTCGAGTTTTAGCGAAACAAACGAACAGCAATTCATTTTCAGGGTTCCGTGCGAAAGGCAAAAAACGGAACTCTTATAGATTCGTCATGTCTGTCTGTCTGTCCGTCTGTCTGTCCGTCTGTCTGTCCGTCCGTATGTCACAGCCACTTTTTTCCGAAACTATAAAACCTATAATGTTGAAACTTGGTAAGTAGATGTATTCTGTGAACCGCATTAAGATTTTCACACAAAAATAGAAAAAAAAACAATAAATTATGGGGGTCCCCATACTTAGAACTGAAACTCAAAAAAATTTTTTTCATCAAACCCATACGTGTTAGGTGGATATATCTATGGATAGTTCTTCGAAAATGATATTGAGGTTTCTAATATCATACTTTTCTAAACTGATTAGTTTGCGCGAGAGACACTTCCAAAGTGGTAAAATGTGTGAAGTTACAGGGGGGGGGGGAGCCGGCCTGTAATTTCTAAAATAAGAGAATGATAAATCTAAAAAAAATATATGATGTACATTACCATGCAAACTTCCAACGAAAATTGGTTTGAACGAAATCTAGTAAGTAGTTTTTTTTTAATACGTCATAAATCGTAAACTACAATTTACCTTTTATTCAATCAACACAAATATAAAAATAAAATAAAAATTGTATTATGCCACTTGCTGCTGCTGAACCCTTCATGGGCGAGTCCGACTCGCACTTGGCCGCTTTTTATAGGATATAAAAGAAGAAGATATACAAATTGTTTTGTCAACTTTGCAAGTTTTTTCTAGTAATCTATTACTGTAAAACCAGCAAATTAAATACAGTCGACTGAAAAGACGTCTTCCTTCATACATTTGGACCTTGCTCCTTTACAATGACCATTTAACGTTATTATGGTATTTTAGTTTTTGGTTCAGAATCGATTAGAGCGTCCTCCCAAAAAAATTCTCTAATGTACAGAATTATTATAATTATAATATAATTATATTAATCTGTTTTTTTTTATTATACCTACTTTAAAACTTAATCATATATAGATTACTCGTATATAGGATAGGTATATCCTACTGTGAAGTTAGTGTTACTTAATTCCAATAGATGTCGCTGTTAAGTTCAGAAACAATTTTCAAGAAAATTTCATTGCTTCAGTAACGATTAGAGAGCCCTCCCGATAAAACATCTAAATTTCTTTAATGTACAGAATTGATCTGTTACATCACATTTTTATTATAGGTTTAAAGAAAATCATATTACGTACCTATTGTAAAGTTAGTTACTTGATTCCAAGAGATGTCGCTGTTTTAAGCAAAGAAACTGAAAAACTCAACGTCTACAGATTTATTATACGTGATATATTTATAAATAGATCACGGAACAATATTTAAAGTACTTGCTGTCTAGCAAAAAAAAGAAAGAATGAAATCACGTGTTATTGAATTACAACCAAGTACATATTTTGACTTTCATCCCCTCTCTCCAGGAAACCGTGCTGAATTTATGGATAGAGAGGTTGCGATAAATCAAATACTTAATGCTAAACCGAATTATACGTAATACGTTGTACGATTATTCCACGATATATTAATCAAAGTGTTATTAATTACGCATGGCTGGCAATAGATGTCACTACATGTTGTTTTTCGTAATGATAAATTCATTATAATTTTTTTTTCCAATAGATAGAGAGATTGTGATAAATTAAATACTTTATGCTACAATCTTCAGAGTATCTCCTTTCTAACAAAAAAAGAATTATTGCAATCGGACTACTCGTTAATGAATTACAATTAATTACACATTTTGACTTTCATCTCCCCTACAAAGGAAACCGTCCGGAATTTCGGAATAAAAAGTATCCTATGTCCTACCTCGGAGTATGAACTCAAATCATGCCAAGTTTCATTTGAATCCATTCAGTAGTTTCGGCGTGATGCGCGGCCAAGATACAGACAGACAGACAGACAGACAGACAGACAGACAGAAATGAAAAAAAAATAGTTTTCGTTTCAGTATCGATAACAGAGTGCCCTCCAAAAAAATTTTCAAAATATCTTCAATGTACAGAATTTGACCTGTTACATTTTTATTATAAGTAAGATAACAACTAATCAAAGGTTTCACTTTCATGTCTTTAAAAAGAGCAATCATTATTTTCGCATCTAACATTTTGGCGCCTCTGATCCCCGACGAAGCCATCTATCCATTGTCCACTTTAGGCCGATAGCAATATTAGTCTCTATGCAGAGCCTTAACCAAAAAAACCTTCTTTCACACTTAAAATTTACTATATTCCTTCAACCAACTTAGAGAAAACGTTTACACTCTATCTAAACATAAATGTCTGGGTAGGTACAAATTGATTAATTGAAGTCCGAAAGAGGTTCATCATGAAAGTTCAAATGGGTCATCAAAAATGCTGAATAATTATCTTAATACACTGTTATCAGTTCTTAACCTGCTTCATGGATTGTTGTTGACACTTAATAATCACTATCTTCTCACTTAGACCTACGTGGTTATCAGAAGAACAAACGAAGATGTTTTTTTGTATTTGAGTCATGATAAGAAGAAAATGATGTTATCCTCTTAAATTTGCTCTCGGTGGTCCCTATTTAGGGTTCCGTGCCAAAGGCAAAAAACGGAACCCTTATAGATTCGTCATGTCTGTCTGTTTTTCTGTCTGTCCGTCCGTCTGTCTGTCTGTCCGTCCGTATGTCACAGCCACTTTTTTCCGAAACTATAAGAACTATAAGGTTGAAACTTGGTAAGTAGATGTATTCTGTGAACCGCATTAAGATTTTCACACAAAAATAGAAAAAAAACAATAAATTTTGGGGGTCCCCATACTTAGAACTGAAACTCAAAAAATATTTTTTTATCAAACCCATACGTGTGTGGTATCTATGGATAGGTCTCTAAAAATGATATTGAGGTTTCTAATATCATTTTTTTAAACTGAATAGTTTGAGCGAGAGACACTTCCAAAGTGGTAAAATGTGTGTCCCCCCCTCTGTAACTTCTAAAATAAGAAATTGATAAAACTAAAAAAAAAAATGATGTACATTACCATGCAAACTTCCACCGAAATTTGGTTTGAACGAAATCGTGTGAGTAGTTTTTTTTAATAAATCGTAAACTGCAATTTACCTTTCATTCAATCAACACAAATATAAAAATAAAATAACAATTATATTATGTTACTTGCTGCTGCGGAACCCTTCATGGGCGAGTCCAACTCGCACTCGGCCGCTTTTTATGTATTAGCTGCGAAAGTGACTCTACTCTGCCTGATGGAAATCATGAGTAGAATCTATTTTGATTGAGAATGTGAACAATGCAGCATGGTGACTCACACTATGGCGGCCTAGTGAGATGCTTTTTCACGCCCCGCCTAAAGGATTCCGGATCATAGTGAAAGGGAAAGTCTACACGTGAGCAAATTAAGCCTATATTTTAACCAAAACTCAAGTAACAAATTGAGCAATTTAATCCCTTTTTTCTCCTAGTATTTTTTCTTTAACAACTTTCATTAAGTAATAAAGTAAATATTTTGTACTTAGTATGTAATATATTTAGTCATCATCATCAACAGCCTTTAAAAGACAAGTCCACTGCTGGACTGGACATAAGCCTCTCCTTAGAAATTAGGTTTAGGCCTACTATACTACCGTGGGAGAGCCACGCTTCGGTATGAATAGGCCGGCTCGACCGGAGTGACACGGCCTAATGGGACTAATCCCGCCCACACGCCCACCACTGCAACTCCTGTACACCAGGATCAACAGCGGTGACCAACGATCACACCGAGTTATGACACTCGGGAAGTCCACGGAAAAAATTAAACTGTCTTGGAACCCGCAACGAAATTAATCAGAAAAAAAACTGGAGGAGTTGGAAATGTTATAAGTCCACTTCCCTCCTTAGCAAAGCGGGAGACAAAATTAAGTCAAAATAGGCATACTACTTTACTACTTTTTCAAAACGGGAAGCACCACGGATTAAATATTTATATATATATATATATAACGCAGAATCGCCTAAACGCACGGAAATTCACCGCAGTTGACACAAGATCCCCATAGTATACCGCCCGAGATGTCATTTGTAAGCTATTTAGCATCATGTTACGTTCATTGCACCAAAGACTACATTCCCAGAGGATATGATGAGCCGACTGTTCATAGCTATAATCAGGTGTTGAGCATTGACATAACGGTGAATCGATTAATTTAAATGAGTGTAGTTTGCTCTTAAACTTACCGTGGCCTGTAAGAAATTGAACGACACAGTGATCTACCTCGAGCCATGTCTTCGACAACCGTTCGCGAACAGATGGAAAGAACTGGTAGAGGTGGCGCCCTTTAGATGATTCGTCCCATCGTTGCTGCCATTCATCCATGAGGTCGTTATAAACATTGGATTGCTGTTGTAACAATCTTACGATTTTATCGCGGTCGCGTACGCCCAAAAAATCGCATTCCATATTTTGTACTGTGGAATAGTACATGGCTGCACGTCTTTGCACCTCGAGATCGACTGGAAGAACACCCGCCAACACCGGTAAAGCCTCAGTGCTAACCGTCCTATGCCTTGCACAAGAAAATCGTTGGCCTTGTAACAGTTTGCGACGGACAGCGCGTACAGTCGCCCTATCGGCCCATACAGGAGCACCATAGCAAATAGAACCCAAATAAGTAGCTCCATATATGACCTTTAGTGTATTGAATGACAGACCCCATGTCGCAGTTGATATCCTCGTCAGTGCAAAGAAACTCTTTTTAGACTTTTCATTAACTGTTTTAATATGTTCGATAAATGAAAAGTTTCTTTCTAAAACTAATCCCAAATAACAAACCGAGGTTTTATTTTTAATAGTAACATTTTCAAATTTAATACACGGCGGTGAATTGAGGTTACCTTTGAGAAGTAGCTGGAAGGTTTTGCCTGGTGCAAAAGTCAACCGATTACGCCCACCCCAAAGAGATATTAACACTCACCAGCCAGCCTCTTAAGGCCCGTTCTAGTATCTGATTCTATCAATAACAAACCGTCGTCCGAGTACGCGTTAAGGGTACATCCGGACGGTACTGGTATTGCCAGAAAATCGTCGAAGCCTATGTTCCACAAGTATGGACCTAGCACTGACCCCTGAGGACACCCCATCGTAAGCGCCTTCGACACAGAATGATGCCCAAGTCTTAATTTAGTTGTACCTTGTGAGAAGTAGGAGGAAATAAGGGAATAAATATTTTTAAAGCACGGACCCTCTCTATCGAGTTTATCAACAAGTTTACGTGAGTGACACGGCCTCACAGAAAACCGGTGTGAAACAGCGCTTGCGCTGTGTTTCACCGAGTGAGTGAGGATACCGGAGACCCATCCCATCCCCCAAAGACCGGCAACGCACTTGTGACGCCTCTGGTGTTGCGGGTCTCCATGGGCGGCGGTAATCGCTTACCATCAGGCGATACGTCTGCTCGTTTGCCCACTATTCCATAGCAAAAAAAACAAGTTGGTACAGGGATTGTGTCAAATTTCCCTTCTCTTTGCAATGCTGTCGTAGTTTGCTCCCTTAGTTGCCTCTTAAGAGCGCGGCGACCGACGCTCGCAACTGCAAGTTGAAATTTGTTCGGAATATTGCTGTATCTAATATATAATAAAATAAAATATAAATCTAATATCTCGTCACTGTATCTCGGTAAGCCATACCTGGTGTAGTATATTGACATCTGTTTGCTGCGATAGCACTACTATTTGGTTTTTATAATAAATATGGATGTGTTGTAGACTACCAAAAATCATCAATGAAAACTCAATGTTTTTTCATTTTCTTTTCGATAATTATTAATTTGATAATACAAGCTATGCTTTTTTATAATAAATATTATACGTATTGCTGTTTATAATATAGAAAAAACAAACTTAAAACATGCCATTTACGCTGTAAAAATGTGCAAAATTAAATTAAACTTTTTCGTTACTTTACGTAAGTTTTTTTAAATTAAAAGGGAAAAAGAGCCTGGATAAATACTGTTTAAATCTGGATATCAACATAATATGGTGGAAATATGTTCAAACTACAAATTATTTTGGTATTCAATTTGTATGGAGAACTCCGTGACCGCCGGCCCCTTAAGAGACCCAAAGGATGAAAAGGGTTAGTGACACTTATTCTTAATTCACGCGTATTCTCAATCCGACACCACACAAACTTCCACCATCATACGGACTCGAACGGATTGTATTAATTAATCCAATCAATTTGGGAATACTTTAAGTAACACTTTATTACGCAGTTCCTCCATATTCTACACTTACCTAAATAACTTCTATAGAATTTTGTATGAATAAAACAAAATTCAAATCACTTACATTGAATGGTATTTAAAACAATTTAAACAAATAAAATAACTAATACCATAACAATAAATAACGGTTAATCACGAATAATTTTAATTTTCAGACTTTATTTCACGAGGAATTTAAAACAATTTTACGTATTAGTAAGTGTCGAACTCACACGGCTAATTACTAAGCAAATATGCATGACTTTCACTTCTAATCGATCTATCCAATATGGTCTTTTAAGTCTTCTTTAATGAATTTAATTATTCTCCATAGGTATCTGACAACGAACTTTTATATCAAGCAATGACGCGCTTTAAAAATTTGATTGCATCCGATCATGGGAATATCCTAATTTCTTACCTGTTCACAATTGTTTGTCTAAAACTAGCTGACCCACGCAACGTCATTTACGTCTCCTATTGCCTGTAGCGTAAAAAAAATCCCCGTTTTTTTAACATTCTTTATTGGTGCTCCGTTCCTATTGGTCTTAGCGTGATGATATATAGCCTATAGCCTTCCTCGATAAATGTACTATCCAACACTGAAAGAATATTTCAAATCGGACCAGCGGTTCCTGAGATTAGCGCGTTTAAACAAACAAACAAACTCTTCAGCTTTATATAATAGTATAGATACAGTATTGATGTAACATAGTAATATACAACCTAGCCCACCTAGTATACTTAAAAAGTTACAATTACTTACACATAGGGAAAAAACATGTTGACAATAGAAATGTGCATATTGGAATACTCACAATTCTTAGAAGCTAAAAATGATTCAATATTTATTCAACACTGAAAATGGGTAAGCACTTATTGTAGAGTCGATAAAAAGAGTAGTACCTAAGCACTCACTAAAAATTAAACCAACATAACAAATTAAAGTCCGCCTTGTCACTTATTTTTTTACACAAAGGGTTCTGTAACATTTGAGTAGCTTAGTTCTTGATAGGTTCTTTTATCTTAGTTTCTTTTTATCCTATGTCACTATTCTTCTCATTTGGGTTCTTCACATATCAGAACGCAATGAAGGAATTTGATATTTTGAAATTGTCTAGCATCCAGCGCTCCTGTAATCCAACGCGTGTTCAACAGTTTGCAAGAACGTTAGTTTCAATTTGAAGAAGTGTTCATAAGACTGAAATTTTTCAGCTCTGATCATCGTCTTTCTACCCTGACATGCGCAACGGTACTATAGTTTGCCACAATAGCAAGAGATCAGATGATGTGGTATTGACATCTTTGCATCCATTGTAATTTTCTGACATGATATTGTTTATTCCAATGCTGCTACTGCATACGAAATAATAAATTATGACTTTAAATATAATCTTGTCAGTAATTATTTATATGTGAGAGCAGTTTATCATTGAAATGATAGAGAAATCGGTCTCAGTGTCCACGTGCCCGAGCACGTGTTCTCTTTCTGTAATAACTCGTACAAAAGTTGGATTGACGCAAACAAGAATAAGTTGATATAATATGCGCTTCACACGTCGCGGTTTTGATGACCACTCTAACAAACTCGTATTAAGTCATTTGAGTTTATTAAAATTACCCTAACAAATGTGAAAATATTGCGATAGCCTCATATTTTTATCAACTTCAATGACATGCTTACGCCAACATAAACACTTGATCTTCTGATATAAACTAAACATTAAACAAGCTACCAGATTTTGCCCGGGTTAAAGATAACTTTCAGTTTATCAATCTGTTTTTTACGAAAATAAAATACTAGTTAAAAAAATAAATCTTTCTTTTAAAGACATATTTTAGTCGTAACTACAAAACCTCCTGAATGTAAAAAAAACTGGTATACTGGTTTTCTACGAGCAAAATCTCTAGGAGATCTGTATACGATGAGATAAGTAAGCCTAGTAGACTAGAAAGCCTAGTACCCCTTTTTTGTGCGGAAATTCCCCCCGGATTCCACCATCTAGTGGCAATGTCGGACTTGAACCGACTAAAATTATTGTTTATGATATAGGGGGCAAACGGGCAGTCGTATCGCCTGATGGTAAGCGATTACCGCCGCCCATGGACACCCGCAACACCAGAGGCGTCACAAGCGCGTTGCCTGCCTTTTGAGAAGGAGTACGCTCTTTTCTTGAAGGTTTGAAGGTCGTATTGGTCCGAGAATACCGCAAGCGACAGTTCATTCCACAGTTTTGTTGTGCGAGGCAAAAAGTTCCTGGAAAGCGCACAGTTGTGGACTGCCAATTATCTAGATGATGGGGATGTAACTTCTTTCGCGTAGGACGAGGGCGGAAAGAGGCGGCAGGAATCAGTCCGAACAATTCCTCGGAGCACTCCCCATGGTAAATGCGGTAGAAGATGCACAGCGAAGCTACATCTCTACGCAGCGCCAAAGAGTCTAGTCGAATTGAAAGTTCTTGGCAGTCGATGATTCGAGTCGCTCTCCGTTGTATGCGGTCCAAAGGGAGGAGCTGGTATTGGGGGACTTCTGCGCACGCCCAAAGGAACCCCTGATGGGAATAGTGAATCCCACTTCTGCCACTTCACCTATGGCAGGTCAAATAGTATACCTAGCATTAATATGGACTTTGCTACAATAACGTAAGTCTATGGAACGCTGGCTTTCGGTCCATGTCATTAACAGCAAGAAATTCACTTATTTTTTAACTTACTTCCAAAAGGAGGAGGCTCTCAATTTGATTGTTTTTTTTTTAATCTGCAACGCTAAGGAAAATATCAATCAATGCATTTACTTAATGCTAGCAAAATTTTAACTGTTTCGATTTTGTTAAATCGTCGTGTCATTGCGAATTAGTCCGACCACGTCATCAATGACCTTGATCTTTTCATGCGTATCCATTTAAAGTAATATTTAATTAACTTGAAAAAATTAAATTCTTATTTTTGTAGGTACGTAAATATAAGTAAACAAGTTTTGCCCACGATTTCGCCGGCGTGTGCATCGTTTTCAGGGCCAGGAGCTTCCTGCTTCTTATAAAACTTTTTTTGCTCAACATTAATTTCACATCTGTGACAAAATAAGCATCTGTATGTCCTTACAAACTTTCACGATTATGTAAATATCAATATGAGTAAGTAGGTCTGTACTCTCTGAACTTAATGGACTGGGCTATCCATTTCTCAATTCTACATAACGCAAGAAAGCCAACAGCAAAGAGAAGGTTTTATTATATTATCATCATCAACATGTCTAAGACCATAGGTTGGAGGAGAGCTACTATTTGTAGCAATATGTGCCCTTGAAAACTGCAAATGATTTAGTAATTGACTTTCCGTTTTCCATCAAATCACCAGGCCATTCGGATAAATTTCAGAAAAGTTTTTGACTTCTAGCTGACTTTGCAGGCAGTTACGGTGGGTCGCGTTCCTCTTTTATAATTAATGAATATTATTCCTCAATAATTTCTAACGTACAATGGAATAAAAGGAATAGCTACCATGAAGATGTTAAAAAACTGAAATAAATCGGAGAAGCTCCCAAGATATTACAAAATGAAAAAAATTGGAAAAGTTCTTTGCTTTCATACTTACTTTTTTTTTTAACTTCCTAGAATTACATTTTTTTTTTATTTATATTTTTTATAGCCTTCTATATTTAGGAACGAAAATTATCCGAATTCGTCAAGCACTTCACGTACCTAATAATAATATAATGCTGTCTTTACAATCCTACCATGGCATTGGTGCATAGTAAAATGATCCTGTTTGAATTTCAAATGATTTCTATTAGTATTAAATTTTAGGTTTGTATCTTACCATTTGCCAATTTGTAAGTCTCCTAACTACAATACTTTAGTCCTTAGAAATTGCATTGATACACTTCTAATCCATTCAACCTATTTTCGTAAATACTATTTTACAACAAAAATGACAAAAAAAAATCACCTCATGACTATCCTAAAATATGAACGTAGTGTTTGTAAACTCTTTGAAATATCAAAACAACATCTAATGTCATAAATTATGGCGTTACAATATTGAACTGTAACTAATATCGCTTTTCATGATTATTTTTCGAGGAGATTTGTCTAAAAGTGACTACAGGCCAGTGATCTTTTTTATAGATTGAAATAAAGCTAAAAAATGTAGCTACAAGAAAATTGGCTAAAGACGAGGGTTTTATTATTCATCAAATTTTATGATGCTCATTTTATGATTATTTAGGTAAACTCTGTAAGTATTTTATAAGCACTTGATGCATTTTTAAAGACTGTATATAAGACACATACTAAATTAATATTTTCACTCGACCTGCCTGCTTTCTTTAGCCTAATTTTCATTCCTACTTTGTCCCGCCTGAAAACAATTACATACATAAATATAAATATTTTCGGACATCTAGCACACAAAGCCATCTAGTCCCAAGCTAAGCAGAGCTTGTGTTATGTGTACTAGACAACTGATATAAATACATAGGTAGGTATATACTTTTTTTTGTAAATAATGTTCTCCTAGCCGATAAGGGCCACGGCGGCCAGTCTCAACGGAGACCAGCCAACTACGCGGGAGATATTATAGTGCACAAGTGTGTGCGCAAACACAGGTGCACTCTCTGTTCCCTCTCTCTCGGAATCCGATGGGACGGTTAACCGACACGACCGGGGAGAGATCAGGCGCAGGATCGACAACTTTACGTGCTCTCCGAGGCACGGGGGTTCAGACCCCAACTTCCAAACTCCGAGCTGTTATTAAGTATTTCTATAATCAGAAAAACTCAATAACACTTTTTGGCCCGACCCGGGATTCGATCCCGAGACCTCTTGATCGGCAGTCGCATACGTCAAGTGCTAGACCAACGAGGCAGTGTAAATACATACATATTAAAGATAGAAAACACCCAAACTCCAAAACAAATATTTGCAGATCATACAAACATTTCATCCGACCCGGGAATCGAACCCGAGACCTCAAGCAAACGCTACCACTGCGCCACCGAGGCACATACATTCTTAAAGAAGGTTAGGCGTCAGGTCAGAGGGTCAATTTAATAGAAGAACTCCCAAAACCATTTGCTACATATTTCATCAACCTTAAATAAAATTTTAAAAGCTATATAGTAAGACTGTGGTGATGACGAATGATGATCATGCATGCATATTCATTCAGAAATGATGGTCATGCATATTCAGAAATGATGAAATGAAAAAAAACTCATGTACCTATCTTATGTTTTAACACTTTTGTTTATAACGAGATATGTACGTGTTATAATTAAATAAAAACTGTGTACCTACTAGTAAGACACACGATCAAAATAAGAGAACCATAATATAACGAACTATGTTAATAGTCGTTAGTATTTAAGTAAACACGAGTCTACTTAGTCGTCCTCAGTTAACGACGAGATCTCTTCCAGTGAACTTCTTCGTATTTGAACAACTTTTATAATATTCTATTTTATACGTTGCACAAATAAGTAAAAGTATTTTATTCAGTGGTGCTTTTAATTCTCAACCGTGAAATAAACGTATTTCGTAGTTTTTGAGAAGGTAAAAAAAAAATGTTTTTTTTTCGTACGTTCGTGTGTATCTTTGAAATTCAGTGGATTTTATATTGTGTAGCTGGTTTGTAGGTAAAAAGCTAATTACGTCTAAATCTGTGGCAAGTAATTCTGTGGAATTATTTTAATAGAGCAGTTCTTTACTTGTAGAATGCACCTTTTTCTTACTATGAGATGATATTTTTACACATTAATTTTACCAATAAGCTTTTATATTTTTTAAGTAAGAAATCCGAACATTGTTTTTCTTAAATAGTGAATTTTTAAAGTATATTCTCACGAATGATTGTTAAATATGCAGTACCGAAGTGTTAATTAAACGTAAAGTAGTGAATATGAGATATGTATATTCGGTAGTTACTCACATTAATCGATGTTTTGACCGCAAGTTGAGACTCACACGCACTAAATATATTATTATTAAATCGCAATAAGAAAAATTGCTATTTATCTATACTTGTACCTATGTCAAAGACGCGCACTAATCCTGCTGTGAAGTTAGTTTGAATGTGAGTTTCATTATTTAATGCACTAGAATTATTAAACAATAAATCCGTAGATGTGGATGTTTAAAATTTAGCGCAGTTATGTTCCACATGAGCCCAACCAAAACAATATATTTCAACCAATAGGAGCATTCACCGCCATTGGTTAGCTATGTTCTCATTGGATAACGAAGATTGCTCTGTGGCGCCTCTCCGACCTTATAAATATCGGCGCGATCTTAAACGAGACCTCTTTTCCACAGTGTTAATTCGAGGGGAGTCTTACGGGTTATTTTTGTGACCTAACTCTAAATTCAGAATGCCGGAGACCTCAAAAATGAATGGCTACGCAAAAACAAACGGACACAGTTATGATATGGAAGATGGATCACTATTTTTATTTACGTCGGAATCTGTCGGCGAGGGTCATCCAGGTTAGTTAAATAAAATAACCAATGTAGGGAATTGTTCTGAAAAATGGCCGCCTCAGCATGTGCGCATATAAAATTGTACATAGTTAACATTGATTTTGTTATTGCTTTTCTAGTATGTTAAGAAAAACATAAAAATATCACGTTTCTCATACACTGGTTCAGACTTAATCAATAACAATGTTTTGTTACATCATGATTACAAGTGGCGGCTTTTAAGCCAATTTACATTTGTCAAAATATACAAAACACGTGGTGTCAATCAAACAACGTTGAAGAACTTGTTAAATTCGCTATGTTTTTACGTTTTCTTTTATTTTATTTACAGATAAAATGTGCGATCAAATTAGCGATGCTATCTTAGACGCACATTTAAGAGAGGACCCTAATGCGAAAGTGGCCTGTGGTAAGCACTAGAACCATTAAATATGAACATGTTTTTTTTTGAGTTAGAAAAATTGCTAATAATATGCATGTTCTGTACAGAAACCGTGACCAAAACCGGGATGGTATTATTATGCGGTGAAATCACATCTAAAGCCAATGTTGACTACCAGAAGGTGGTCAGAGACACAGTCAAACACATCGGATATGATGATTCATCCAAAGGTATGTACAGTATCCTTGTATTTCTAAAATTTATTTAAGGTATACTTGGCTTTTGGCCAGTACAGAGTATCTATGAGATTAATGAATATATATTATTCTGTATACACTAGGTTTTGATTGGCGTACACTAAATTTATTAGTGGCTATAGAACAACAAAGCCCAGATATAGCTAACGGAGTGCATGCAGGCAGAACAGAACTAGACACAGGTGCAGGAGATCAGGTATAATAATATACAAATTTGCTGCACGAAGATGGGTCTATTGACTGTCTGTAAACTATTGGGGACTTACATCTGCATGATGTATCATTATAAGTCATTAAAATCATAATGGAACAAAAAATTAATGTTTGAGCCGGAGTATCATTCAATTACATTCAATAGAAATAAGACCAAAATGTTAGTTGTAAGTGGTTAATCTAATGTCATTAGCATTAATATGAGCATGTTGGGGAATAGGATTTGATTACAAGACATGCAGTGTGATGCTTGCGCTGGATCAACAGTCTCCAGATATTGCAGCCGGTGTGCATGAGAACAGAAATGAGGATGAAATAGGGGCAGGTGATCAGGTATGCTAATTCTTATGGTGTTTCTGCGATAAACTAATAATTACTATTTTATGTGATATTTACTGCAACTTCACACTCCATTTCTCCATGTTGGGTAACTTGTCCTCATTTGCGTGTCACATGGGATGTCATCAAAATAAAAGCAGTATTGTAATTACTCATTTTCTTCCTTGCCCTACTCATTTATCAATCTACTTATAAACATAAGGCATAGATAACCATTATTAGCATAGATTGTTATTTCTAATCATTGGGATTGTTTCAATGTAATCAAATCCATATCTTTTTGTAGAATTAAACCTTTTTTTGTCCTTTTTGTTCTCAGAAAATATCTTTGCTATACAATAACAAAGATATTTGAGAAATAACATATTAGGTATTGTAAACCACTGTACTGATTTCAAGCAAATTTGGCTTTACATTTTGCTTTACTTGGATATACTCTTTGCCGAGATAATCGACTTATCATGAGCAGAGCTGAGGGCAGAAGTTAGTAAAAACATCAAAATATGTCTCATTAGATATTTATCAATACTTTCATTTCCAGGGGTTGATGTTTGGGTATGCCACAGACGAAACTGAAGAATGCATGCCATTGACAGTTGTGTTGGCTCATAAACTGAATCAAAAAATTGCAGACCTGCGACGAAATGGCGAGTTCTGGTGGGCCCGCCCAGATTCCAAGACCCAGGTAACTACCTAAACAATTAATTATACCAATTTATATATTATTTAATTAAGTCTTTTGGCTGAACATATGCATCTCCTAAGAAAAAGGTTTTTACCAACCATACCACAACTAACCAGACATTTGCTCTCTCTTTGCAGTGACTTTGTCTTGTGTAGTTTGCTCCTTTAGTCAGTAAGGAACACCCATATGATAGTTAGGGGTTTTGACACATTTTGTATTCTTAAGCCGAGTCTCCACCGAACAAGAATTGCCAACTTTTGTGTTGTCAACACCTGTTGGTGACAAAAGTTTCTGTAATTTCCTTGTGTTGGCAACAAAAATTGTCAACAAATGTTGGGAACAGTGTTTCCGTTTTTGGCGGTAAACGTCAAAAGAATATGCTTGTTGCAAATATTTATTGGCTCTGTGGTGACGCTAAGTTGGAATGTTTTTCAAATTGTTGGCGACTCGGTGTAGACACAATGGAAACAAAAGTTGCCAATTTTTTGAATTATTGGATACACTGAAATAGCCAAAAATTTTGGTGGAGACGCGCCTTTATATCGCCACATAGAAAGGAATTTATTTTTTGCAGGTGTATAAAGGCTGTGAATAAATACTTGTGTGTTTTAAAATTTGCTACCAATATTGATTATATTTTAAAAACAGTATCACCATAGCTAATTTAATAATTAATTGACATTTTAACACTTGGACTCAAACTGTCTATCTTTATTTAGCTTTATTATGTCATATTTTATTGAGATGGAGATGTTCATTAGTATCGGCTGATGTAATCACTGTCAATGATATATCAATTGTTTGGTGACTGGGGTGATAAAGCTGACACCAGTGTCAAGTGACATTCGAGCTGGGTCAATTATTATGTTGACAATACACTGCTTAGTAACAACAGACAATATGGACGTTAATTTCGTAAGTGCTAACTGATACATGAGACTTAAGAGACACATCTCCTTAAGAATAGGAAGTGCTCGAGTAGCACCCTTTTTAGGGTTCCGTGCCAAGGCAAAAAACGGAACCCTTATAGATTCGTCATGTCCGTCCGTATGTCACAGCCACATTTTTCCGAAACTATAAGGCCATGTTCAGATGACGACCGCTCAACGCGCGTTTTGCTAACGCGCGTTAACAACTCCATGTAAAAACGCGCGTTAACAACTCCATGTAAAAACGCGCGTTAGCATGTGTACTCCTAGAACAAATTACATGTAGTTGTAAACGCGCGTTAGCAAAACGCACGTTGAGCGCTCGTCATCTGAACATGGGCTAAGACCTATAATGTTGAAACTTGATAAGTAGATGTATTCTGTGAACCGCATTAAGATTTTCACACAAAAATAGAAAAAAAACAATTTATTTTGGGGGTCCCCATACTTAGAACTGAAACTCAAATTTTTTTTTTTCATCAAACCCATACGTGTAAGGTATCTATAGATAGGTCTTCGAAAATGATAATATCATTTTTTTCTAAACTGAATAGTTTGCGCGAAAGACACTTCCAAAGTGGTAAAATGTGTCCCCCCCCCTGTAACTTCTAAAATAAGAGCATGATAAATCTAAAAAAAAAAATATGATGTACATTACCATGCAAACTTCCACCGAAAATTGGTTTGAACAAAATGTAGTAAGTAGTTTTTTTTTAATACGTAAACTGCAATTTACCTTAAATTCAATCAACACAAACACACTTGCTGCTGCGGAACCCTTCATGGGCAAGTCCGACTCGCACTTGGCCTCTTTTTTTATCAACCAGTAATCATAAACGCCACATGTAGGTAGTTACATAATGTAGTTATGATATAGTAATAAAATAAATATAGTTTATGAAATACTAAATCGGAAAGTTAATAAATAACAAATATTTAAAACAAAAGTTGCCATTGCGTAGTTAAGTCAGTAAAACAGTTTTAAGATTTCTAATGTATCTGTCTTTCATTTTAATAATTACAATGGACACAAGTTTCAACATTTTTTTTTTTTATATTTGCGCCATAAATCATCTACTTATACTGGATCATCTGTAGCTATCTATGTAGTAATGTACCCTATAGATAGCGGTAATGTATGTATATTTTTGATTAATAAAATTATATTAATTAAACATTGTCAACACCTTGACATCGAGGGTTTTATTAATTTACTCGTTAAATTTTTTTGCCGCGTCTACTGCCACTTTTCGATAATTTAATTTAACTAAGTTTTACGTTTTTATCCGTCCTTTACAAAAATATTAAACACACTTCGAATAATAATGGTGTTACTTCTTATGTTACACAAAATAGGTTCTACTATAAATACTAACATTTAAGAGCTGATAAATGATAACAAAATTTATTATAACAGGAAACCTCATGTTTTTCTACCTGCAATAGAATGCATATAATACCAAAGTGAATCTAGAGAAAAGAGTAATATTGAAACTAATTAAAAGTATGGATGAATGGATGTTTGTTACTCTTTCACAAAAAAACAACTGAACGGATTTGGATGAAACTTTACAGTAATATAGCTTATACACCAGAATAACACATAGGCTACTATTTGCCGCGATAACCGACATACACGCGGGCGGAGCTGCGGGCAAAAACTAGTTATTGAATAAGACGAGCCTTCGATGATTTATGTGCAGCAGACGTCAGATTGACGCTCATAAATTGACTTCAATTTAACCATGTTAAAACCAATCGTATGCACAATTTGTAGTTTGATGCTGATGTGATGTTTCTATTGTAGTGAAAAGTGAATGAACTACAGAAGTATACAAAATACAATCGAATTGAGAACCTCTTTCTTTTTTGAAGTTGGTTAAAAATAAACATTGAAATCGAAAATCGTAACAGTTTATAATATATTTTTAACTAGTGGTTGCCCGCGGCTCCGCCCGCGTTTATGTCGGTTATCGCGGCAAATAGTAGCCTATGTGTTATTCTGATGTATAAGCTATATTACTGTAAGGTTTCATCCAAATCCGTTCAGTAGTTTTTGCGTGAAAGAGTAACAAACATCCATCCATACTTACAAACTTTCGCGTTTATAATATTAGTATAGATATATATTATTACAAGTGTAATAGTTTACTAGGTTTACTAGGGATATATAAATCCGAAAGTTTGTGTGTATGTTTGTTACTTCTTCACGCAAAAACTACTGAACGGATTTGGATTAAACTGTACAGTATTAGAGCTTATGCATCAGAATAACACATAGGCTACTATTTGCCGCGATAACCGACATACACGCGGGCGGAGCCGCGGGCAACAGCTGGTTTATTATTACTTTTTTCATGTCACTGCTACTGATATCCATACTTACATATTTCTAAGTATATTGACAATTTAGATTAAAAAAATGTAGATTTAAACCAATTCAATAAATTCCGAGGAAAGTATTTATTTAAGATTTGTGTTATGGAAGGAATTAAGTATTATAAAGTAATAGTATTGTTTGTAAAATAGGCATTGTCAATGCTTGATTATTTTTTAACCTACAACACAATACAACTGTTATTTATGCAGGTGAAAGATTGTTTAATTTACTCTTACGACAATATTTTTACATAAATGTTTTTTAAATAACTTTGAATTACATTTCCTGACCTAGTTGTATATATTAAGGGTTCCGTACCCAAAGGGTATATATAACTGGACCCTATTACTAAGACTTCGCTGTCGGTCTGTCACCAAACTGTATCTCATGACCCGGAATAGTTAGACAGTTGAAATTTTCACAGATGTGTTTGTTTGTGTTGCCGCTATAACAACAAATACTGAAAAATATAATAAAATAAATATATAAGGGGGCTCCCATACAACAAGTGATTTTTTTACCGTTTTTATAGATATGTACGGAACCCTTCGTGCGCGAGTCCGACTCGCACTTGGGAGGTTTTTTTTATTCTCCCTGTAGATTATCAAACAGTAAATAGTTTTATGTGTGTAATGTGTGCACCTTTTTTTATTTGACGCTGCTGCTTCCCGTGTGGTCCTATTTTAATTTGGTCCAGTTCTTGAAGTCGGTTGCTTTTGTTAAAGTTATAGAGTTTAGAAGTAGTCTTCTTCTATAGAAGAAGGAAGCATACTGAGACTAGGGCCCAGAAAATCAGGTCTGAATAATTCTTTCATCGCTAATTATCGAGCGGCCGAGGTTATGGAATTAGGGATTGCAATCCGGCGTCATTTTCAATCCGACCGGATCCGGACCGAATTTCATAAATCCATCCGGATCCGGTCGGATTGATTTAACAAAGATACCTTCATTTCCTTGTGCGTTTCAACATGGACCGTTATTGAAGCGTAAAAAAAAACGATAGCTATAAACGAAGTAGACTTTATTATGATAACTTTTAGAGAAAACTTTTAAATACTTATCATCGTTCATCTTTGAAACAAATAAGTTCATCTTTCAAACTTGCCGTGGGAGAGCCTAGCTTCGGCATACATGGGCCGACGGCCGGCTCGACCGGAGTGAATCCACGGCCTCACAGAAAACCGGTGTGAAACAGCGCTTGCTCTGTGTTTCAACAAGTGAGTGAGGATATTGGAGACCCATCCCCCAAAGGCCGGCAACGCACTTGTGACGCCTTTGGTGTTGCAGGTGTTCATGGGCGGCGTTAATCGCCTACCATCAGGCGATACGTCTGCTCGTTTGCCCCCCTCGTTTATTACATAATAAAAAAAGACTATAGACTAAAACAAAAATAATTAAAATTTCCAAAAATAATAACGTCTTTATCTTTATTACCTAACGTAGCTGGTGATACAGTCTACTTTTACAGATTAATCAGAGATCGATACTATTAATCAACATCATGAAACTAATTAAACATAACGTAATGATTAACCTTAAGTGAGATCAAAAATTCATCATTATGTCGTTATCATTAGTGGCTATTGCGAAAGTCCTAATCAGCTATATGTATATTGCATATTTGTCGATCATGCAGGTAATTGTAATGTTTAAACTTACCGACTTAATGAGTAGTAGATTCTTCAAGTGTCAAATAGTATGGCCAAAAATTGATCATTTCGCGCATGCTATTCAAATCCAATACAAAGCGACAAGTATCCTATTTGAGATTGTGTACTCATCTGGAAGGAATTAAAATATGTACCTTAATGAGTTGCTAAGTTTTACTTTCCTTGTTATTTTTTCAACACTACTATTTTTTTAATTGTTGATTTTAGTAAAACTTGTTAAATTAATTAAATTAAAAAAAATACGTTGTTTTCATTTAATAAATAACTGACCATTGAAATAATAAAAAAGACAAGAAAGTAAAAAAAAAAAACTGATTCTAATCAAAAAATCTAATTTAAATCAAATTAATCCGATTTTTATGTTTTTTTTTAAAATCATGACTTTTATCAACCTTGGAGGGTAGTACCGCCCCGGAAAAGTCGGCCCGTTCAATTTTAATTTCACGTGTAATAACTCAAAAAGAGATACGAATAATAAAGGAAAATATTTTCGTATATATTTCTAAAACAATAGAGATTTCACATTTATAAATAGATTACACTCAGACACTTAAATTATCAATTACACGCCTCTTGCGCAAGTAACTGGAGTGCCACAAGCATTATCAAAGTGAATGGAATCAAAATAGAAAAAATAATGGTTATCCGAAATTAAAATAGACAATTTTAGTCTTTTCATAAAATGAACATAATTATTGTTAAATATTAATGTTAAAAGTCGAATAAAACTTGCATTGTAACAATAAAACGCTCTGTTGCAAGTGAATTAAACAATATCACCTGACCAGCTAGCTATTTACTGAGTTGAATGTAATTGTATTATCAGCGTACATTAAATTATGTAATCTTTAGAATTTATTTTATAAAATCGGCACAAAAACACGATTAACATTGAGTTTTGAATGTCTTGTTTCATTATAGTGATTGTATGGGTACTCAAGTCCTCTATTAGTCATTTTTCCTGATTTTAAATACAGCATTAACTAACTCATTCTTCACTCACTCATTCCTCGATCGACCGTTGCATTGTGAACAAGTATCAATTGTGTTGTCAAATTTTTTTTTAACCACCCTCAAGATGGCTAAATGTACGCGCTGCAATAAAGTAATATCTAAGAAGTCCCCAGGGCTGGAGTGCAGCAAATGTGGAAAAGTGACACATGCAAGCACCTCCTGCACTGAGCTCACTGCAAAGCAGCTAGGAATGTTGCAAGAAGCAGAAAACCTCGAGTGGACCTGCCATGAATGCGCGACAAAACCACCTAAACGATGCTCGTTGGTAGCGCCGGACGATGGAGAGGATGATGACGATGATGACCTACAAGGTGATGGAGTAGTATGCCCAATCGACACGAAGAAGCTTGTAGCAGACATAACAAAACATATAGACAAAGTGTTCAAACGTGACCTGAAAGAACTACAACAGGCAGTCCAGTTTACAAGTGACAAAATGGATGAATGTTTGGAAAGTATAGAAGCATTCAAAGAAAAGATCAAAGAGCTAGACAAGAAAAATACTGACCTTGTAAACCGCAGCAAACATCTAGAAAGGAGATTAGAGGCGCAGGAGCAACGTTTGAATGAATACGAACAAAGAGAACTAAAAAACGTAGTCGAAGTTCAAGGAATTCCTACTCAAGAAAAAGAAAACCTAAGAGTAATCGCCGGAGGACTTGCGAGTAAACTGCAGAGAAATACAGAAGAGGTGAAGGATGTAAAGAGAATACCTACCAAGGAAGGAAAACCTGGAACATTACAAATCAAGCTACAAAATGAAGAAATGAAGAGACAGTGGGTGGACACTGCGCGGAAAATATCGGTACAAGTCTCTGATGTGGTTACAAGTTGTGACGCAGAAATTAAAAAGAACAAAATATTTATACGACAAGCCATTACCCCGCAAGTAAAAAATCTACTCTGGAAAGCCAAGCAGGAACTAAAAGAAACCTACAAGTATATCTGGTGCAAAGAAGGTAGGATACTTTTACGTAAAACTGATAACGCGAAAGTCATAGTTCTACGCTCTGAGGGCGATATTAAAAATCTTGCTCAGTCGTAATTCCGTCTTAGCTTTTTCATAATTTAATTATCTAACAAAAAAGTTAACCTTTAAAAATGGATGACACTCAGGATAACATTACTGAACTACGCGACTGCCCCAGTGTCTCATTTTATTTTGAACAGCTACCTAACCCTTTTAATAAATCAGCCTACCTAACTTGTCTACATGTAAACATTCGTTCAATAATTAAAAACTTCTCTAAGCTCGAATTGCTACTATTTGATTTGAACAGAAAGGTGGATGTAATTGTGCTGACCGAAGTAGGTATATCGGAACGTATAAGCTGTTTGTATCACATACCTAACTATAACATGCACACGGAATTGCGGGACAAGCGAAAAGGCGGTGGTATAATAGTTTACGTACACAAAAATCACAAATTTACGCTTTACAAAACCACCACGATTCACTCAGAAAGCATCATAGGCAAAATAACTACAAATTCCAACTTAACTGCCGTTCTGCTTGCACTTTATAGACCACCAGCACAGAGTAAGGCTCGATTCCTTGTCGAATTAGATAACATACTCAAGAACTATCATTCGGAGGATGTCATACTTATTGGAGATATAAATATAAATCTTAAATCCAAGACTACCTCAGTACAACTGTACCTGAACTTAATGTACGAACATGGTCTTGTCTGCGGGATCAAAGATTATACAAGAATTGAATTTAAAAAAGAAATCTTGACAAAAACCTGTATTGACCACATATTTATTCGATCCCGCACGCAGGACGTGTATTGTGCGGCGCTCGGTACAGTACTAGCGGATCACCGTGTCACTGTTGCCTCGCTCCCGTGTAGCCCTCGTATACAGGATGATTGTAATTATAAGCTCCGTTATGACAAATCTGTGCTTGAAAAAGAACTAAATAGTATCGTATGGAACAACATAGATAACCTCACTTGCCCAAACGAAATATATAGTATAATTAAAACAAATATAGATAACTGCTACAAAAAATCGCAATATTTAACAAAATTAAGCGCATCACTTAGAAACACAAAGAAATGGGTAAATAATAAAATAATAAAAATGTGTAAAATGAAAGATAAAAAACTAATAGAATTAAAAAAAGATCCCACAAACAAGATAGTGAAATTAGAATATATGAAACTACGTAATAAATGTAATAAAACTGTGGAAAGATCTAGGAACCAATTTTATAAAAAGGAAATCAATACTTACAGGGGTAACCCAAAAAAGCTGTGGGAAATATTAAATGAAATGACAGGCCGACTGAAGTCCTCCATAGATAGCACAATTTTAAAAGCCTTTGCAGAACAAAATTATTGTAGTAAAACTATAGCTAATAACTTTGCTAAAGAATTTGAAAACACCGTTAAAAATATAGTACCTAAATGTAAAACCTCCCTACTCGACCCTAATTCCTATGTCAAAGAGGCAAACGTTTCCATATTGTTGAAAAATCCTACACAAACAGACATTCTTAAAATCATTAAAAATATTAAAATCAATAAATCTTCTGGAATAGATAAAATTAAACCAATAGATATTAAAACAATTTCAGATAAACTTGCCGGTGCAATTGCAAAATTAATTAAAGAAAGTCTTAACAAGAGCTCATACCCAAACGAACTTAAAGTTGGATTAGTCAGACCAATCTACAAAAAAGGACCACGTAACGAATACAGCAACTATAGACCCATTACTATATTACCTATAATTGACAAAATAGTAGAAAAATACATTTGTAATGAAATTCATAATTTTTATAGACAACATCATATAATATCAGAGAACCAATTCGGTTTCCAGCCTAAAAGGAGTACAACACAACTACTTTCCAGTTTTACAGATTATGTAAATAGCAGACTTGATGAAAAAAAGCATGTTCTCATGGTCTTTATAGATTATAGTAAAGCATTTGACACATTGAGACATGACACGCTTTTACAGAAATTAGAATGCAGTGGCATACGCGGTTCCCCTCTAGCTTGGTGTGCAGACTACTTAAAAAATCGTTCCTATCACGTAAAGATAGATGAGGCATTGAGTGACCAGGTTAAAGTTACGGAAGGAACGGCGCAAGGATCGGTGCTAGGCCCTCTGCATTATCTTGCCTATGTGAATGACATGAACAATATCATACAAGATTGTGTCGTTTATCAGTATGCTGACGATACATGTCTCATTTCGGCTGATCGTGATATATTGGTAGCCCTGAGCCGACTACAAACAGATTTCACGCTTCTAACAAAGTGGTCTCACGATGTAGGGCTAGTCCTGAATGCACAGAAAACTAAACTGCTTCATGTGTCGTCGGCATATAATAAAGCGAACACCGATGACAACATTCAATTGGTTGCGCACGATCACGACTGTTTGCATGGTAGAAAAACTCAATGTAACTGCAAATGCATTCATAAAGTTTCCCAAATCTCCTATCTAGGAGTAACAATAGATAATAGGTTCAATTGGGCTGCTCATATTGATACTGTGTGTGACAAACTACGCACCATTTTAGCAAAGGTCTGTATACTTAAATATAAAATACCTTTCGCTATTTTACTAGATATGTATACGGCCCTAGCGGAAAGTATTATACTATATGGGCTCAGTAGTTATGGACGCACATTTCAGTCATATTTGCATAAAATATATTCCCTACAACTTCGTTTATTAAAGTCTATTGTACCTAAGAAAGTTCGAAAACAATTCAACTATGATGATGAAAAACTATTTCAGTTTTGTAAAGTAATACCAGTTCATGAGAGAGTAAAAATGGTGCTCACCATAGAAAACTACCATAAATTTAATTGTAATCTAATAAAACACCCAATAACGACACGTAGAATGGCTAATAAAATGCTAACTACCAAAACGGCCAATAACTACTACGGAAAGCGAACTACTGACTACCTCTTACCAAGACTTATAAATGAAATACCAGTGGAAACAAGAAATAAAATAAATTCATCTAACTTAAAGCAAATAGTCAAAAATATCTACTTACCTAAAGCAAACAGTAATCTAACATAATTCTATATATTAATCATCTAACATAAACCATAATAAAACAAATATTGTTATTGCTATGAAAAAAAAAAAAAAAAACAATTTAATTTTGCAATAGTTACCAATCATCCTGTATAGAGTCTGAGCCTCATAAGTTCATAACATAACATTAAGTAAAAGTTATATTGGCTCGTCGAACGTAAACAACTGTACCGGTCAAACGCTAGAAATATTTTTAACGCCTACCTACCTATTAATTTTTGTAGTGCTACTAACAAATTTTTATAATTCCTATAATATGTATGTAACGTGATTACTTGTTTATATCGTGCGTGTAGATTATAACAAATGTTTATAAACAAATGAAATGAGGAATGTAAACTCACACCCAAGATAAACCTATACGGGTTTTATGGGTGTTTCATGTTTGTTAATGTATATTATTTTTATAATTTAAATAAATAAATAAAAAAAAAAAAAAAAAAAACTAACTAATCCTTCTACTCCTTTTTTAACCCTTGACGCAAAAAGATGGGTGTTTGACGTTGATGTCTGTCTGTGTGTGTGTCTAACGGATTTTTTTTTCATTTGAAAGATCTTGCTGTGGTTCTTAGCTATGTTTGGTTAATATTTAAGGCGTAAGATAACTCGATTACGTGCTTGCGTAGGGGGTTTTTAAATCTTTTATTTTAGCTTGTTTAAAGATAAAAATGTTTCGTATGTAGGGTTTGTTTCAAGCTTACCTTACTTCCTTTAGTTTGCTGCCTTCGGCATATGACATGACTTAGTTTATAAGATTTTAAATTCAAAACAATTGACTTTTTTTTTACTTTATTTTGTAAAATTAATTATACACCATAAAATACTTGTTGTTAATCGAAATAATAAAATTTTAATTGTATATTTGCATGTCGAATTCAGTAGGCCAAATATGAAGAACGAAAACTAACCCTAAGATCTCTATAATGTACCATATTTCTAGCAAATAAAGAATCTTATGCTACAACACCCATGGAATGGAAAGGGTAGTGACACTGCGTATTTTATACCACAACAATCCTTCTGGTCAGCGTGGTATAGTAACTTACCACTTTTCTTAGGAGAAGCTTATGTATAACAGTGGACTTTTAAACACTGTTGAAAATATAGAAGACTTGTGTGACCTACAAATACATTTACTAATAAAGTAACCTACATTATGCATGATCCGACACGCATTTGACTGCTTTCTTTTACCTATTTCTAGTAGAGTAATTAATGTAATTTATTTAAGGTGACATGCGAGTACGTGTTCGCTGGAGGCGCGACAGTGCCACAGAGAGTCCACACTGTCGTCGTTTCTCTTCAACACTCTGAAAAGGTAAGACAAATACTATGCAATATTTACATCTTAGATATAGGTACAATCACATAATTTGTTTTTAAATATTTGTAATACATCTATACTCTGTCCATTCGTTTATTTTCTTTTTGACAGCTTACGCCTATAAATTACCGTTTTTTTTTTCGGAATGATGTACTACAGTAATGTCGTACTTTATTGACGGTGACGGTACTTTAGTGAAGTGGCCTGTGCATGACAAACAACCACAGACTATAAAACAATACTCGAAATACGATAAATCGATCATTTGATAAAAATAATTTGACTTCATGTAAGTATTTTTTCTGTAAATTTAATAAAAAAGGAAATAAAAATAGTATCTATGACGCCAAGATTGATTATTTGTAAGGAATTAAGTCAAAATCTTGGAATTTAGGATCAAGCCAAGAGTAAAGAACAGTAACTCTGTTCATTCATTTAATTTACTGATTTATTATTTATATTTTTGTTTATTTCTTACTTAATATAAAAAACCAATAAAGGAATTATTAATATTTAATTAAATCGATTGAAAGTTCTTCATAAATAAGATTGCTTTTTTCATTTCAAATCGAATCGGTAATGTGTGAGGGCGTCACTAATTTCGAAATTTCTTGAACTGTCAAAAAGAAAATAAACGAATGGACAGAGTATAAAAGTTGACAACAAATAATAGGACTTTACCTATGAAATTGCCGTTTTGTATGCAATAAGTGAAAGTACTTATTTTTTCAAACTTTTTTATTTCTGTTATTCGAAGTAATCACCCATGCAATCGACGCATCTTTGCCAACGCATTGGCAGTTTATTGATTGCCCTTCTTGTAAAAATCAGCTGGACGGGAGGCAACAAACTCTTCAAAGGCATTTTGTACTGCCTCTCGGGAATTGAATTTTTTACCCACTAAAAAGTTGTCTAAATTTTGGAAAAAGTAATAGTCGGTAGATGCAAGGTCTGGTGAGTATGGCGGATGAGGGAGAGCTTCCAACCCCAGCTCTTGCAGCTTGGAGACCGATGTTGCGAACTGTACCAAATGATGTTGTCAGTTCAGACAGTCTGCAAGCTGCAAGAGCTGGGGTTGGAAGCTCTCCCTCATCCGCCATACTCACCAGACCTTGCACCTAACGACTATTACTTTTTCCAAAATTTAGACTTTTTAGTGGGTAAAAAATTCAATTCCCGAGAGGCAGTAACGGCAATTTCATAGGTAAAGACCTATTATATCTGTATCTGTCTCTCATAGTTTGTAATTAATGTAAGTATGTAAGTAGATTATAATTGATATAAATGTTTTATATGTTCATATGAGTATAATATAAATATCAATACAAATATAAAAAAAAAAAAAAAACCACTGTAAATTCGTCTATAGCATAATAATTACTTCATGGCGTTAAAAGATACTGCTTATCTGTACTATTAGTTTACACATGATACCGACCCATCATAATCCAATGGTTAAATTACTATTAGATCCACACATTTTAAGTTCTTTACAAACAAATTATCTCTCGAAATATCTATAAGCGGTCGTCACCTTCAACTTTATTGAGTAAATATTGATAAATTTAATCCGTGATCGTAACATAGCAAACCTAATGCCACAATACCTTTACCGTACTAATATTCATTGTTTTACAGTCGTCAGGACTATATATTGCAACTGATGAATGAATTAATTTATCAGTATGTTAAAAAAATTGACTTTGTTATTCTGCCGTGGTGGTCAATAGGGCAGTAAGACAATGTGTAAGACTTAAAATGATAGATATATTAAATTTATAGATTACACTGGAAACCTTGCGAGAAGAGATCAAGGAAAAGGTTATCAAAGAAGTAATTCCCGACCATTATCTGGATGAGAAGACCGTGATTCACATCAACCCATGTGGCAATTTCATCATTGGTGGACCACAGGTATAGTACTTTCATGTTTACTTTGTTGTGGGTTAGAAGGCAAGTTATACAGCAGTGGAGGCGCGAGGCAATGGTAGTTTGTGTCTAAAAGTCTAACGTCACATATCGCCATGCTTAAAGCTTGTATTTTATAACTTGCTATGTTTCCGTTCCACATATTCTGATGTTACCGATGAAAGTGATTTTGAATAATTTAGCGTTTACATGAAGTTGTTCTAATTCATTTGCCATTCAGTTGTAATAACTGGATCGGTTCATCCAGTTGTAATAACGATGTCGTTGTTATTTGGTTGCAACAAATATTTTATAGATTCTTAAGAAACCTGGACTATCATAAATTACGAGACTTTAAAAATGAGGATATAGTGAGAAGTCTGTTTTAGAAAAACAGTTGCCATGATTAAATGCTGCCTAGAGAATATGAAGCGAAATAGTGAGTATGAGTAATACAATAAAGTGTGTGGTGTTGCAGTCGGACGCGGGCCTGACGGGGCGCAAGATCATCGTGGACACGTACGGCGGCTGGGGCGCTCACGGCGGGGGCGCCTTCTCGGGCAAGGACTTCACCAAGGTGGACCGCTCCGCCGCATACGCCGCGCGCTGGGTCGCCAAGTCGCTCGTGCGGGCCGGCCTGTGCCGCCGCTGCATGGTGCAGGTGAGCTATAGCACTTTACCAAGGTGGACCGCTCCGCCGCATACGCCGCGCGCTGGGTCGCCAAGTCGCTCGTGCGGGCCGGCCTGTGCCGCCGCTGCATGGTGCAGGTGAGCTATAGCACTTCACCAAGGTGGACCGCTCCGCCGCATACGCCGCGCGCTGGGTCGCCAAGTCGCTCGTGCGGGCCGGCCTGTGCCGCCGCTGCATGGTGCAGGTGAGCTATAGCACTTTACCAAGGTGGACCGCTCCGCCGCATACGCCGCGCGCTGGGTCGCCAAGTCGCTCGTGCGGGCCGGCCTGTGCCGCCGCTGCATGGTGCAGGTGAGCTATAGCACTTTACCAAGGTGGACCGCTCCGCCGCATACGCCGCGCGCTGGGTCGCCAAGTCGCTCGTGCGGGCCGGCCTGTGCCGCCGCTGCATGGTGCAGGTGAGCTATAGCACTTCACCAAGGTGGACCGCTCCGCCGCATACGCCGCGCGCTGGGTCGCCAAGTCGCTCGTGCGGGCCGGCCTGTGCCGCCGCTGCATGGTGCAGGTGAGCTATAGCACTTCACCAAGGTGGACCGCTCCGCCGCATACGCCGCGCGCTGGGTCGCCAAGTCGCTCGTGCGGGCCGGCCTGTGCCGCCGCTGCATGGTGCAGGTGAGCTATAGCACTTTACCAAGGTGGACCGCTCCGCCGCATACGCCGCGCGCTGGGTCGCCAAGTCGCTCGTGCGGGCCGGTGCAGGTGATCTAGCCACTACACGAACTTCACCAAGGTGGTGCACCGTTGTTGAGAAACGGATG
The DNA here is from genome assembly GCA_949125395.1 of Diaphora mendica. Lineage (NCBI taxonomy): Eukaryota > Metazoa > Arthropoda > Insecta > Lepidoptera > Erebidae > Diaphora > Diaphora mendica. The sequence goes on from OX421320.1 coordinate 25,270,833, forward strand.
TGATGTGCCTCTAAAGGAAGGATGCTCCGGGTGGGCGGAACCCAGCGTTAATAAATGCGAGAATTTCTATATCGCGATACAGGATTAGCAGTTAGTCCGTAGTTCGGTGGGTCTGCGTTAGATGGCGCTGTAGTAAATTCTTTTAGAGTCGCCGCAACGCAGGTTCTCACTAAAGTTACGAATACTATGTTCTCTCACAGTAAAGCGAGTGCAATTCAACAAATTGTAAACGACTATTATTTTTCTCCAGGTCGCATACGCCATCGGTGTTGCTGAGCCACTATCTATCACAGTTTTTGACTATGGTACTTCACACAAGACTCAAAAGCAACTTCTCTCTATCATTAAGAAGAACTTTGATCTACGACCGGGAAAAATTGTCAAGTGAGTACAATTTTATTATTGATTGACGGACTCACCTCACGCACTGACGACCACGATCAGTCCCCTCCACCCTAGAACAATTTGACCAAAAAGCACCGGTTGAGCTGCGGCATAGCCTCGCCTGATCGTAAAGTAGTCATTGTCAAACTGCTGCAGTTCTTGTTCGGAGTTTCGAACAGTATGAACATAGAAATCGGTAGGCACAGCGTTACTTCAGCATAGAGAGCCTAGTGTGAATTTAATATCTACTCGATCCTAATGGAAACTGCGTTCGGCGTTTCTATTGGCCCGCACTTCCAGCCTAGTGTAAGTTTCGATTGGTGAAGATATTGGCGGTCACCGTGACGATCGAGTAAATGAGAAATAAACACTAGGGTCTCTTGAACTCTTCACCATTTGCAATATTTAACCGTTACCGTCTAGTTGATGTGAAATAAACTCTCTCTCTCTCAGCTAAGACCTCAACATTGCATGTTTTCCTTAGTCAACCTGGGGCTTACTTACTTACCATACCAGTCTGGTGTGCGAGATCCGTTAATGAATATTAAGGGACCACCATTAAAATAGTTTTTTCCAGGCAATTCTTTTAGAAATTAAGTGCTAAATTAGGGGACTTGTTTATTTTCATAAAATAAAAAACAAAATTAATAAAGTCAGAATCGTATTAATACAGCGTAATTTTTACCCACACACATTTATGATAACATAACGACTCGCTTATTATTTTGTCTTACCTACCTAATTTCTTGTACGTTATTGATATGTCGCTTTAATATTGTTGAAATTGTAAACGTAAATGTTTATTTTGTTTACAGGGAATTAAACTTGAGGGCACCCATTTACCAGAAAACCAGTACTTACGGCCACTTCGGACGAGAAGGATTCCCATGGGAGAATCCCAAACCGCTTGTTGTAGAATGACTTCAGACTTGATCATTAGAACATTGTAAATATTTTTATCAGTATATTATAAACACTTATTCTATGTGTGGTAACTGTAGCGAGGACGCAGAGAACGCTGGTCTCTCTCTTTAGATATAAATGTAGAGTCCATTCGCTTAGGTACGGTCGCTTTGATTGCGCCGCCGCCGCACGTGCGGTTTTTTGTCAAAGGAACGCCGCCACGAAATCAAAGGCGTACGCTCACAATTAAGTATGATTTACGACGAAGCAGTGTAATGAGTGGTTGTTTGTTAACTCTTCTAACGTGGTAACTGAAAATATTTTAATTAAGACTAAGATGAGATATTTTTATTTTTCACGCAACTTGTCTTTACTACCTAGCCAAGCACCTAAATCGTATTGTATGAATTAAAATATTCGTATTTCACTACAATAACCGCAATTGCGTGCGGGTGTACCGACACTATCTAAACGAATGGACTTTACACGCTGGAACCTCGACAATGGAACTGTGCTGCGACAGTGATAACCCGTGACGGTTGCATTTACGGGGTTCACTGTAATTTTTAAGTACTCTCTAGTTTATTAGACACACATAGGTTTAATATGGTTCCGTCATTTCTGAATTTGAGTTAGTTCAGGGTACAGTCGGCAGTCCTATTTTTAACATTAAAAATGTGTTTGCTTTTACACTGCCTAATCATTTAATGAGTAAGATAAATGAATTTTCCAATGATTACGACGTTTTATTATTTTTATAGCTTAAAGTATGGACTGCCTACACTCTCGAATGTTGTTCATTGTTCGCTTTACACTGTAAGTGCTATGATTTACTAGTAGAGTAGACTACTTCTCTGGTCGCGTCACAGTGCGAGAGTACGGATATTGTGCTCTCCACTGCAAATATAATGCTGCGACGAGACACTCCTTTATGTATATATTTTTTTAATTTATAAACTCTAGATGAAATAGAAATAAATATTTATTCTCTTGTTTTGCTGTGAAATGCTAATTAATAAATTATGTCGACTATCGTCTCGGGCGTAGTATAATTTGTGTTGTGTTTCCGAAAAGGATTGAAGTGGAAAAGAGCCATTTTGAAAACACACCGACTAGACCAGGGTAGTAGTGCACTGTGCATTTAATTATACTTCCGCCGGTAGTAGTTGTAATTAGGCCAAAATGCTAACCGTACATTTGACATATAGGAATTAACTTAGATTTAACTATATTGTGTAGGGCGGTTAGTGAGTATTCCCAACTATATTTTTTGATCTGTTTCAACTTCGACCTGTTTTAAAGTTCTATTTAACTTCTGTGGATTATCGATTTGTCAGATTGTGGAATTTAAACTTAATAAAATAAAATTTTATCCTCTCGATATATTAGCGGGAGTAAAAATAAGGGTTTTATTTTACTGTTAATGCCATATCCATTTATTCCTTAGTGCGGAGTGCTATAAACTATAGTACATCCTCTCTAAGAGGTACCGTATGACAGGTCTGTCTGACACAAAGAGAAATACAGAAACCGTCAAATATATTGATCACTACAATATCTGATAGGTAACATTTAGGGACCGTTGGCTTGGAGAGCATCGGCTCGCATTTTTCTTTTCGCACAGACCGGATCGTATACGCTTGGAATTGGCCGGAGCGGAGCCGCCAACTATGTATTTCACATAGACCGGTTGTGGAAGAGAATCAGAGCCGATCGACTGCACGAGCGAGAAAGAGCACGCAATCGGAGCCTGTCGGCTCCTCTAATTATTTCACACTAAGTGCGTTCAAGCATTCTTGATGACAAAAGAACTGCACTTGCAAAAAACTTTTTATAAAAAAAAACCGTGTTTTTTTGGCAGAGAGTTTTCGTTGGATGTTTTTTGGAAGTCGGTTTTTTTTTTATAAAAAGTTTTTATTTTTCAGTTTTTAGTGCAAACAATCGTAGGTAAGTAGTAAGTTGAACTATTTCATCAAATTTCATCATCAAGAATACAAATTAAGGTCTATACGTACGTGTAATATTAAAATCATCCTCTAATTCCTAACTGTTAAAGAGTTTAACCTTCTAATCATCAGTTCACCTAAATAACTTGAAAGTATACGACTGAAGGTCTTTAGATACGTATGAAATTGAAAGAATTATCCTCCAACTCCTAACCGTTGAGGAGTTGTACCTTCCATCATCAGCTTACCTAAATAATTTGAAAGAATACGACTAAAGGTAACATATATACATATGATATTTAAAGATTTATCGTCCAACTCCTAACCGTTAAGGAGTTGTACCTTACATCATCAGCTCATCATCATAAAATGATGACTACCAGACGCAAATACGGGTGTAACTTCAGAAAATATACGAAAAACATAGTATGTGCCTATGAAAAATGAGGGTTTCCCTCGATTTCCCCCCCCCCCCCATCCCCAGGATCCCCATCAGATCCTGATATGCTGGCAATGGGACCACCTCGGAAGCATACCCTTTCGAATACAAAAACAAATTTCAAAATCGGTCCACAACTGACAGAGTAATCGGTGAACATACATAAAAAAAAAAATTAAACCTGACTACACTTACTCAAACCTCTTTTGCCAGTGTGATAAAAATCTGCTCTCCTCTCCGAGCCGGTCTGTGTGAACGGACCCTTAGTCTCATTTTCAAATCGATTTCAGTTTGACAGATTTTTCACAACCAGTCTAAAGTAGTTTGTTTTGAGCATGAACACTTGTTTTCTGGTTTCACACTACAGCGCCATCTACCGAAGATATATTCAACTACGGAGTAAGGGCCTTATGATACTAGCGGTTTGGGAGCGGCTGCACACCGAGGACGTCGCGGTGGTAGCGGGGTTTTCGAAGGACGAGTCCGCTTAGAGTATTCAAAAATGATAGCAAAGGTGAATATAGGTATTCTTTAGAAGTAGATGCACCGGAGCCACTCCTGATTTTTTATTCCTATCTTTGACGTAGGTTAATCTTGTTGCGCGTCCGCAACGAATTCGCTGCGCATGCGCGGCGTGGTCGTTGCGCGTCCGCTCCACTTTAAGGACGCTCGCAATCCGCTTGTATGATAAGGCCCTAACAAATATACAAGTTCTCGCGCCGATAAGCATAAGCAACTTCCTAACAAAATGCATAGCATCAAATACACACATCAAAAGTGTCTAGGTATCAACATATGTGTCTAGGGATCAACATATGTGTCTAGGGATCAACATATATTTTTGCAATAACTTTTCTCCTGATTGATATTAATTAAAATTTTCTTTAAGGATTCATCAAATAAAGTGTTTTCGTTTGTCACAGTAACGATAAACCAAGTCACCTTTGCATTAATAAAGAAATTTGCCATTTTCCTAATAAAGGGATTTTTGACATTTGAACCACTAACATTAAAGTTCGAAAAAAAGACTGAAATAACAGTTTTCTTTAAAATTTTATTAGGTAACTTAAACAATTAATAATCCGTGTTTCTACCGCGAACACTAACAACACAAGAATCGGTTTGGCATACTCAAAATGAGTTCATCCAAATCACGCTGTGGAATGGCCGCCCATGTTCGTTGCAACAACAAAAAAAGGTCTTCTTGCGACTGGATACCCTCCATATTCGGCAGAGCTCTTCTCTGTAGCATATCCCATGCATGCTCAATCGGGTTCAAGTCTGGCGACTGAGCAGGCCAGGGCCAAAGCCACATCTCAATCTTAAGAAATCCGCATAAAAATGCTTGATCCCTAGACACTTTTGATGTGTGTATATGTACTGATCTAGCAAATATCTGCCAAGTAGCAAGTGTTTCGCGTTGCGTCTTTCTGCAACCGCTAACGCCCCTATTCTCTTGTCATATTGGCTAATATTTTGTGTTGACCTCGTGACTTAGCGTTGAGATGACGTCATTCCCTTACATTTGTTAATTTTCTACTAACGTTTGTAGAATGTCCGCTAGAAGTGGTAATGCCTGTACAGTTCGCACGCGAGACCTGGGGAATCCTAAGGTCTAAGGATGGTGGACTGACGTGAGTGACGTGATTTGCATTAGCCTACAGTCCACTGCTAAACATAGGCATCTCCAATTTTGTTGGACATGAAATTTTATTCAGTGAAAATTATGTTTTCCATTCTGTTCTCGACGCACTTCAATTTAATTAGTAATTACATGAAAACATTTTGTGCTTGAAGGAAAAACTAATTATTATAACATTCGATTTTAATGAACGTAAAATTAATGACTATTGCAATCAGGAATTCAAGAATTCCTTACTCTTTATACGTACCTACTTCACTAAATGATGTTGACAAGATTCTACATTGCGCCATCCTTTTTTTACCCGACTAGGGCGAAGCCAAAAGGAAGTCTATGGTTTTGGCAGTTTTAATGTACCTATGTATGTTCCACGGTCGTAACGCCTAAACACTAAACCAATTTCAATGAATGAAATGTCAATAGATTTGTAATAATGACCCGGGTGGCATACTTATGATATATTCATTAACCGACTTCAAAAAAAGGAAGAGGTTCTCAATTCAACTGTTTTTTTAACCGACTTCAAAAAAGGAGGAGGTTTACAATTCGACTGTATTTTTTTTCGTTTGCTACCTCAGAACTTTCGACTGGGTGAACCGGCTGCACGCACGAAAAAGGATGACTCCAGTTCCTAGTATATATAATGTACTCTGTGGATGACTCATTGTTCCGTTACGCTTGTACGTCGTTGTATGAGAGATAATACTAGTACGACTACTAGAAGAGTCCGGAATGAAGTTAGTTCATCCACCTTCCTCTGTCCCCAAATCCTCAACTTAATAATTATTCGGGTGACTAGGAGGCTATATATTACATATACCTACTTATATGTATATTTAAATTCCCCCTAACCAGTTTTAAAACATCAATATGTATTACAAAACAACCATACCTACTTATGCATTAAAGCTTTTAGTAAAATGTTACAATTTTTTAATGTTTAAATTCTTGCTAGGTGTACATCTTGAAGAGAAAAACTCAGAATGTTACATTAGGTACGTTGATAATGGTTTAAAAATCCACTTTAATTTCCGTAAATTGTATTACAGTTACATCTTCGTTTATTTTTCAGACATCCGCATTTTAATTTGGTACTGGGCCCACCTTTCTTGTACGGTTTTTGTCCAATCATGTTGCCCCTATTAGATATTAAAAATTATTAGTAACGAAAATTAAATTCTAAACAAATTACAATATAAATATTATGCATTTAAGTAATTTATAGATGTAGGTGTAATAAAATACAGTAAATTAAAAATCAAAATACTACAAGGTACAGTCGGCATCAGATTGATATGCGAAGTATTTAAACTACATGAACAAAAAGGTACGATCATGTATTTTTATTTACGATCAGAATAATTATGAAAATTGTTACAACTAATAAAGTGGTCAGGTTTGGTTCATTTAAGGTTAGCCACCATTTCTTCAACACTTCTAACTTAAAAGTATGTAACCCAATTTCTTTTTCTTTTAGAGAATGGCTCTATTTGTTAGACATACGGTTAATAAGTAGGTACGTCAATAAAAATTTAACTATATAATGTTTATCTAATAGGGTAGATGACACCATAATCAAACTAAGTAGTTACTTTTTATCATCTTTCAAAACGATAGCTTTGTATTGTATGACTATTGTAGGTACTAAATACAAACTTGTGACGTCACTGTTTTAGACCACTCAATTGAGCAATATATTTCAATGTTTATTTGAATAAAATTTGTAATAGAAATGAAAAGGTGGACTAGTTATATTTTCCGAGATGTTTTGTAATATTCTTTCTTAATTATTCCATTATTAAAACGAATATTACACTAAATGTAATATTCGTTTTAATGAGGGAGACATCGGTATTTATTTACGATGCGGTTATCTAACTCCATTATGGTGCGAATCACTTACGCTGGTCCATAGTTACACACGACATAAAACTTCTTCCATTTCCCTTTGCCTGTTTGTGAAATAGCACAGCCAACGTAAATGCTATCCGACCACAACATCTGAGAAATTTAAAAAACATTTTGTTCCAACATTATCTTAAGGTCGCAGTTTAGGTTTATAGTTACCTATTCTCCTAAGAAAATACAACTGTTTACTTATGTTTTTTGACTAATTAGGTCTAGTGGTTAGTGACTACTAAGCCGGAGGCCGTGAGTTCGATTCCCCTAGAGGACAAATATTATGTGATGAGCACGATTATTTATAAATAAATAAATATTTCGGACATCTAACACACAACGCCATCTAGTCCCAAGCTAAGCAGAGCTTGTGTTATGGGTACTAGACAACTGATATAAATACATATTATATACTTTTTTTTTTGTAAATACATACATATTATACATAGAAAACACCCAAACTCCGAAACAAATATTTGTAGATCATACAAACATTTAGTCCGACCCGGGAATCGAACCCGAGACCTCATGATCAGCAGTCGCACACGCCAACCACTAGACCAGCGAGGCAGTAAATTTGTTCTGTGTCTAAGTGTAATTTATCTATCTATATATATCTATAAATATATACCTAACTATATTTGACAACAGTCTGGTAAGCTCTGCCTAGCTTGGGATTACGTCTGGGACGTCTGAACGTCCGTGTGTGAGATGTATTTTTTTTAAAGACAATTCCCGCATTATGAATATAAATCCTGTGTCGCCCTTAGAGCATTCAATATATGGAGGGAGCGAGCGAAAAGCGTGATCGGAATAGAGCTCTCTCTATTCAGTCTCTACTGAGTTTAGGTAGAGTCTATCTCTCTCACACAGTCTCCGTGATTGGTTGGTGCATTGCGCATGCGCTGAGTAAAATGATGAGGTTATCTTGGGGAAGCTTGCTTGAGAGAGTCAGACTCTACCTAAACTCAGTCTCTGTCGCAGTGTCGCCGGGGACTTTATAAACATACATCAAACGGACACAAAGAACACCCAGACTCAGAACAATTTGTAGATCTCACAATGTTGTCCCATGTGGGATTTAAACCCACTAGGCGCAGTAGAGAGCGGCGTGGCGACCGCTTAAACCACTAGGCCAACCGTGCGTCAAAGATCTAGTGTCTAGTTATTATTAAAAATATATAAAACCCACATACCCACCATAGAATACAAACCTGGGTGTAGTGACCAGTCTTTCCAAGAGAACCCTTCTGCAGTGGTCCGTAGGTATAGTTCTGGTGTTCACCAAACCAAGCTTGCAAGACTTTTTCCGGGTCTAGTTTAAAATTACGATTTGTAGTGGAGTACCAGTACAAATTTTCACCAGTTTTAAACCTACGTGATTCTGAAAAATTAAGGTTAATATTATTGTTGTCCTCTGAATGACTATATTGCTGTTTTATTGAGGTTCTAACTAATTTATTCCTCCAAGATAGAATTGTAAAAAACCTAGCTTTAATTCCTGTTAGATACACTTTTTTAATTCCTGAATAGACGTTCCTTTTTATCGATGCGCGACGATTTTCCTATCTATGTATACATCTATACAAATATATAAAATTAGAGTGTCTGTTTGTAATATTAAAATAACCGATTTTACTAAATGCATAGGTATGTATACACGGTTCATATACCAAAAATGTTTTTTTTTTTTTTGTCTGTCTGTCTGTTTGTTCCGGGTAATCTCTGGAACGGCTGGACTGATTTTGACGTGACTTTCACTGATAGGTAGCTGATGATATAGTGAGTAACTTAGGCTACTTTTTCACGTCACCCTCGGTACGATAATAATCGCGGGTAACACCGCGGGACTCAGCTAGTACTAAACAATTAATCGAAGAAATGGTTATCATCTTGGCTGGAATTCGTACACTTCTGTACATAAGTCTCCCCGAAGGTCCTTTAGTGCCTGCATCCAACTTGACTTGATGACCCACGCTCCATCCCACTCCACACGGTTGCCACTCCAGAAATTTTTGGGCCCTGCGGCCATCTTGTCTACGGGCAATGTGCCCCGCCCACTGCCCTTTAAGTTTGTCAATTCTCTGAGCAATATCAGTGATTTCTTCTTCTGCGGGTCTCATCGTTTGTAAAATACATTTTTGAAAATGTATGAAAAACAATACACTTTTCAGTTTTTTAAAATTAAAAATTGTATGCAAACACTTTTGTATTATGCTGAACAAGACAAACGTGTATCTAACAGTATTAGTACCTACCTAGAGATAATTTTTAGGAGGAAAGTGTATCTACGTAGATACGAAGAATTATTCCTCGTTGATAATCTGGGTACGAGGAATAATTCAAAATATTTCTATAGGTACTTACCTATAAGAGAAAGATTTAAGTTCAACCTGTGTTTATAGTACCTACACAGATGGACATAAATCTCAGCCTTTAATAGTTCAAAGGTGATGCTTATGTCAGTAGGTATTAATATTATAAACGCGAAAGTTTGTAAGTAGGTATGGATGGATGGATGTTTGTTACTCTTTCACGCAAAAACTACTGAACGGATTTGGATATAACTTTACAGTAATATAGCTTATATACATCAGAATGGGAAATACACATACCGTGGGAGAGCCACGCTTCGACATGAATGGGCCGGCTCGACCGGAGTGATACCACGGCCTCACAGAAAACCGGTGTGAAATAGTGCTTGCGCTGTGTTTCACCGAGTGAGTGAGGATACCGGAGGCTCAACCCCCCTGCCCCTATCCCCCCCCCCATCCCCCAAAGGCCGGTAACGCACTTGTGACGCCTCAGTGTTGCGGGTGTCCATGGGCGGCGGTAATCGCTTACCATCAGGCGATACGTCTGCTCGTTTGCCGGCCAATTCCATAAAAAAAAAAAAACGAATAACACTTAGGCTACTATTTGCCGCGACGCGGGCAACAACTAGTCTATTTCTATTTTGTAACTAAGTATACAAAGATGACAAATACTTACTGACATTTTTATCAGGGTTATGCTTATTAGGGTGCTTAGCTGCCCACGACGATGCTTTTAAATACAATTCATTGTCCCACCTCTATGGAAGGTAAAAAATAATGAGAAAAAACTTTAAAGAATGTCGATATTCTACATTTCGTAGTTTCCTATAACAATGTGAATAAACAAAAATTTTAACAAAAGAAAACCGTCTTCACGAACTGGACCAAATTAAGATGGGACCACAAGGGAAGCACCAGCTTTCAAATAAAAAAAAAACAATCATCAAAATCGGTTTACCCAGTCGAAAGTTCTGAGGTAGTAACAAACGTAAAATAATTACAAATTTTAACAAAAAGAAAACCGACTTCAATCTGGTCCAAATTTAATTGAGACCATTCGGGAAGCACCAGCTTTCAAATAAAAAAAGAATCATCAAAATCGGTTCACCCAGTCGAAAGTTATGAGGTAACAAACATTTTAAAAAAAACAGGCGAATTGAGAACCTCCTCCTTTTTTGAAGTCGTTTAAAAAATACAGTAGAATTGAGATCCTCCTCCTTTTTTGAAGTCGGTTAATAAATAAAAGCTTTTATTATTATACTTTAATGTTTTCATGTACAGTAAGAATAATTATTAAATGTGTACCTACGTACAGTATGACTCTGTATGATAACTGTGCACTGCCCGGTGTGCACTACACCAAGCATCCAAGTTTTCATGTAGGTACCTACTTAGGTAGTTAAACTGCAAATGGTTAATTTTATCAACACACTCAAAGTCACTAATTTTTTTTAAACTATACCTAAAAGCCATTGAGCGGCCCCAATCCAAATAACGTGACAGAGTTTTAGATTTTCCGTCACATTATGATGTAGTATGCATCTAGTCTTTCATCATTCTATTATTATTCAGTCATTCTAGTCAAAGCTTAACAATGTATTGTACTTGACTCATCCAAAAGCTGCTGGAATCTGAAGAAATGCCACCTTCTATCAGCTTCTATCGTTAGCCGCACAGCACTCACGTTACCTTCAGTATTTCCATTAGAAGGATAATATCTTATCATATCTTTCTTGAAAATCTTCAGTAAATTTGCCTCGACCATGCTTAAATTCATTAAAGCAGTTGTAACCGAGATGAGGCTTCGTAATGAAATACGGATACCAATTGACGTCTATCGTAATAATCGATCGTAACATTGTTGTCGATTGTCGAGTAAGATCGCAAGGAATGTTGTTATAAATCGTTAAACGAAAATTTTCTTGGGAGAAATGTGTATTTTGATGCACGATAGACACTTTAAATTGCCGCCAATTTGTAAAGACAAATGACCTTAAGCAGGGTCTCCACCGAACAAAAGTTGTCAATTTTTGTGTTGTCAACACGTGTTGGTGACAAAAGTTTCCGTTTTTTTTTCTTGTGTTGGCGACAAAAATTGTCAACAAATGTTGGGAACAGTGTTTCCGTTTTTGGCGGTAAACGTCAAAAGAATACGCTTGTTGCAAATATTTATTGGCTCTGTGGTTAGTTCGAATGTTTTTCAAATTGTTGGCGACTGGGATGGAAACAAAAGTTAGCGATTTTTTGAAGTGTTGCAAACAGTACGAAACACTGAAATTGACAACAATTTTGGTCAAGACGCGCCTTATTCATCACTAGCTGCGCCCGCGACTTCGTCCGCGTGGAACAGTGACTTTGGGTAGCAGTTTTAATTATTAAGGCTAATATTATTTTAAAAATAAGACACAATTTTCACTGTTAAAAACATATTTAAGTATTTATATAAGTACATAAAATAAAAAGTATTTTGTATGAGCTTATTTCGACATTCGACATGGCCAAGGCTTTCAACCTGTTCTTGCACCGTTCGCTTCTCTCCGACCTCTAAGCATTCGGTCTGCCTCCTAGAGTCGTCTCTAGATTGACTCTTTTCTTCATCAGCGCCTTCGCATTCGGGTTCTTTGCGACGGACGGCGCGGCCTCTGTTTTTCTGGAGGTAAACGCTAGCGAATTCGGTCGGAAATAGCTCAGAATTCGGTCCTGTCGCCCAAGATGTTTCTTCTGCATGTCAATGACATATTAGCCCTTGGCAATATACATTGCTATGCAGACGGTAGCACAGTGCATGGGCGATATTATGGATACCCTGCAGCCAAGATAGTAGACGTTGAGGAAAATGGATAGGAGCTTGTCGCTGAGCTTGACCGGGTTTCGAACCGCATTTAACAATGGGGTGATGAGAATCTGGTCCAGTTCAACGTTAAGAAAACACAGGTGTGCCCGTTCTCTACCAAAAAGTCTCCGTTTCTTCCCCTCCCCAGTTTTCAGAGCACTCAACTGCCACTACGGGATAAGCTCGGTGTCCTAGGCATGAATATTTGCCGAGACCTCAACCCACGGGAGTACATCGAGGGCACCACTAAGGCAGCCTGAACAGGGTGAGACGGTTTTTCGCGCCCGAGCATTTGTGACTCCTTTATAAGACCCAGGTACGCTCGTCCGTACTGTTCTCATCTTTGGGATGGATCTAGGCATTGATTTTCTCGATCTTTTGCAGCGGCAATCAGTCCGCATTATCAACAGTCCCAATACTACCGATTCCTTTGAGCCTCTGCAGTTGCGGAGAGATATCGCCTCTATGGCAGTCCTCTTTACCATGGAGAGTGTTCTGAAGCGTTCTTCCAACTGATCCCACCTTCTCCCTTCCTCTACAGAACAACACGTGCTGGTCTTGGAAGTCACCGCCTCAGTCTTAGAAATACGCTCTCGAACCAAACGGTTTGGTTCTGCATTGTCTGTTTTCACAGCGAGTATTGGAGCCTCCACTGTTGGATTCTGCTTGAGTTTTCCCTCAGTCTGCGTAAATTCTCAATTTTTTCAATTTTAAAATACTACGTTTTTGATTTGCCATCCTTCGTCAAAATATAGTGATTTAGCTGATTTGATACACGCGATTGTGCTGCCCATTTGAAAAACATGTTTTTTTTAAATGAACTGAACTTTAACCGTCTGTCTTTGGGCTTTGATAATTGGTAGTGCAAATGTTGTTTTCAGCGGAAACTGCATTCTTTTAAATTGAAATTGCAAATAAGTTTGAATTATTGGAATACGGGGAATTGAAACATTTTCTTTTACAATGTTGTACCCCAGATGTGTATTTTGTAGCCGTGTACCATTACATATCTTTGTCGCTCAAGATTTCTTATTAATGGGACTGGAACATTAACTTTCAGTCTTAACTTATGGGAATGCGCTCCTGATGATTCTAAAGATTTAAAAAACTTTATGCATAAGCTATGATATGACTGGTTCAGTTTCCCTTGCATTGTTTCCTGAGAGGTATTCGTTAACATCTTCCTCCACGTCTGACATGATCCGTTCGTTTATTTGATAACTGTCTCATTAGTCGGCGGATCAGAATAGATATTATTTTGAGATCATGTGTGCTGTCATATACCAGAACTCTCGTCTCAGTGTAATCATGTCGTTACTGTCATTTGGCATACAATCATCTCCTATTTTTAGAAGAGCATTTGCATATTGACACTGCTCATAAATCATTGTGAAGTTGTACTCGCATAATTGTAGTAAGACAAAACTTTTTAACATGTACCCATAATACATATGTTTCATACAGGCATTTATTTCATCTTGCGGCGTACCCCTTTTCCTTTTTGTGGTTTAAATCCCGCCGGATACTTTTCCTTCGGATTTTTTCACGAAGAAAATTATTTGAATAAACAAAAAATCATGTAAACAAATCGAATCCTAGTGAATAATAACGAATTTGTAGTAGCAAAATTCAACATCCGCATGCGGCACAGTCGTCTGCCCTCACATGTCTGCCCGTTCGGGTAAGCACACTTAAGCATATTATGATAACTCAGTAAATGTTACATCTGAATAGCTCTAATATTTTGTCTCCTGTCCCAAACTCATGAAACATTTTCGCAAACCTTGCATCATCACCATCAGCCTATCGCAGTCCACTGCTGGACATAGGCCTTGCCTTGCCTTTCCTTCACAAACCTTGCATATTTCCATACAAACTTTCATCCCCTATTGCTATTTTACCTTGATCTTAAAATTTTATTTATTTATTATAAATTTAATTATTATCTTATTATTTTATGGAAGCCTTTATGGATAGCCTTCCTCGATAAATGGGCTATCTAACATTGAAATAAGTTTTCAAATTGGACCAGTAGTTCCTGAGATTAGCGCGTTCAAACAAATAAACAAACTCTTCAGCTTTATGTATTAGTATAGATATATTTATTATACTCTTCTAAGATCTAATACTCATAATTAACAACACAATTATTTAGATAAAGATTAATATTACGCATTATGTTGATAAAAAGTCTTTGGCAAATAACTCATTATTAGGTACCAACTCTTAGCGTCTTATACTCGTGATAACTTCTAAACGAAATGTCGGATTGGGATGAAACAAAAAGTATTTTACTTCTACATAAATACCCTTGATAACATAAAACTTAATTTGGATAAGGATTAATATTACGATACACATTTAACGTAGTTTCTTTCTTCAGACGATTTAATAATTTTTTCGAACACAAAAGCGGTTATTGTGACTAAACCATGATAGTTAGATATATGCTCTCGCGGACTTTTTTGTAGATCTTAATAGGACCTACAAACCCGTAATACATTATTTTGTTCTATTGTCAATAGTCTTTGCAGCGCACGCAAAAATAGGTTTTCGATTTCACACCTTGGGTTAGAAAATAGCAATTTTCTTACGGATCCCTAATTTTTTTGAAAATAAAATATAGCCTATAGCCTTCCTCGATAAATGGACTATCCAACACTGAAAGAATTTTTCAAATCGGACCAGTAGTTCCTGAGATTAGCGCGTTCAAACAAACAAACAAACAAACAAACAAACAAACTCTGCAGCTTTATAATATTAGTATAGATTAAACCTCTTACAGATTCCTAAAAAGTTCCTAATTCAAAATTTGGATAAATTTTCGTCGGCTGCGTTTCTTACTGTCCTATTCTAAAAACATATAGGTAGTCATTATATAAAAACAA
This sequence comes from Diaphora mendica, assembly GCA_949125395.1. Taxonomy (NCBI): domain Eukaryota; kingdom Metazoa; phylum Arthropoda; class Insecta; order Lepidoptera; family Erebidae; genus Diaphora; species Diaphora mendica. The sequence continues at coordinate 25,286,082 of OX421320.1, forward strand.
TAACAGTAGTAGATAAATATACCAAAATATTAAATGAGTAGGTACAATAGTTATAAACCTTACCACGATATTCATTTCAGAGGCACTTGGCTGTCCTTTCACTTGGCCTTTAGCCACCCGTAGCCGCCGTGAGTTGTGGCCGTCAATAAATGTTCGTTTTCTATCACTACCTGAGATTTCCACTGTACAAAATAAAAGGTTTATTACTATCACGCTAACATCTCTCGAGATATAATACATACTATGAAATAAACGTCGTACAAATGTGAAATTACTTGCAGTTATGTACAGTGTACTGATAAGGCAAACCAATTTTTAACTACACATTGTAAACATTACGAAGGCTAAACCGAGAAAGAGCCACTTCATCGTCGGTCAACGACGACTGTTAAGATTTCGAGACACACAAATAAATTTAATCGATCTGTAACTACTACTTGACTAAAATGTCTCACCCAATTCATACTTACGCTTTAGGAAAATATTGTTCAGACAGAAGTTAGTTGGCGATTGTAATATTATTTATCCTCATTAGTTACACGTAACTGACAAATTTAACAGCTAACACTCACAGTATGGGGCAGGGTGGGGCACCTGCCCCACCCTGGCGACCACCACCCCCCCATAGAAATACATTCCTACATCAAAATAGTAAAAACAAAAATATATACATTGCAACGTTAAACGTTAGAACGTTAATGTCGGACAGCAGACTACAAGAATTGGAAGAAGCTATAAAATCTATAAAGTGGGATATCATAGGTCTTTGTGAAGTAAGAAGAATAGGAGAAGAAATAAGAGAATATGATAAATACATTTTTTATTCTTATGGTAAACAAAAAGGTATATATGGAATCGGATTCCTAGTAAAAAATATTTAAAAGATAAAATAATTAGCTTCCACGGAATATCAGATAGAATCGCCGTACTTAAAATTCAATTAACAGAATCTAAGCAACCATGGTCTATTATTCAAGTACATGCACCCACAGAACAAGATACAAAAATAGAGAAAGATAAATTCTACAAAGACATGACAGAGTTGATGCAAAAGAAGAACATAATTATCATGGGAGACTTTAACGCCAAGGTTGGTAGGAAATCAAACAAAGATGAATTTGTCTTAGGAGAATACAGTAGTGGTGACAGAAATGACAACGGACGAAGACTAATAGATTTTTGTTTCGCTTACAATTTTAAAATAATAAATAGTTTCTTCAAAAAACGAAAGTCGAGAAAGTGGACATGGTTGGCACCGAATGGCATGAACAGAAATGAAATTGATTTCATACTTAGCAGAGAAAAACATATATTTAATGACATTGAAGTACTTAATAAGTTAAATTTTAACACAGATCATAGAATGGTAAGAGGAGTTATACAAGACAGAAACAACAAATCAAGAAAACATATTATACACTCAACCATGAACAAGACAATAACATCACTGATACCACAAAATATATTGAATGACCTAGGGACAACATTAAATCGAATGAAATATACTGAAACATTGCAAGTGAAGTATAATTTTTTGGAAAAGGAACTTATAAATATAAACAAATCGAGTACGAAAAAAATTAAGAAAAATAAGTTAGGAGAAGAAGCATTAAAATTGATGGAAGAGAGAAATGAAATGTTAGACAAACGAAAAGATAACAAACAAAACATCGCAAGTATTAGTAAGAAAATTCAAGAAATAATAAGAAAACATAAAAAAGCAGAAAGACTGGATGTTTTGAAAGAACACATAGAAAGAACAGGCGGAATTAAGAGAGGTCTAAAACAGTTAAAAGAATATACACAATGGATACCCAACATGAGAACTAAAAATAAGAAGAAAAACGAGAAAACTACGACAAAGAGACTATCAATAGCAAAAGTAGCGACAGATTTGTACAAAAACTTATACACGGAGACAGACAGAACAACGCCTGAAGAAAAAGAAAAGGAAGCTTATGAAGAAGAAGAAATACCATGTATACTAGAATCTGAGGTCACAAAGGCTATAAAATCACAAAAAAGTGGAAAAGCTCCTGGAGACGATAAAATATCCAACGAACTACTAAAACAATCTTTACCTGCGATATCCAAATATGTGACCCATCTTTTTAATGAAGTAGTAGCAACTGAACAAATACCCATTCAATGGACTAAATCAACCATCATCCTACTACACAAAAAAGGTGACAAAAATGAAATAAATAATTATAGACCTATAAGCCTTATGTCCAATTTATATAAAGTGTTTTCAAAAATAATACTCGGACGAATATCGAAGCACCTGGAAGAAAACCAACCAAGGGAACAAGCTGGATTTCGCGCCGATTATTCTACCATCGACCATATTCATGTTGTGAAGCAAGTAACTGAAAAGCTCAATGAATATGGACAACTGTATTATATGGCATTCGTCGATTACAATAAGGCTTTTGATTCGCTGAGTCATACCTATATCTGGAAAACGCTAGAAAACCAAGGAGTAGAAGGAAAATACATAAAAATCGTAAAAGAAATTTACAAAAACACCACAGCAACAGTCCAACTAGAACAACAAAGCGAAGAATTTAGAGTTCAAAAAGGCGTTAGGCAAGGCGATCCACTTTCCCCAAAACTCTTCACAGCAGTCTTAGAAAATATATTCAGGAACTTAGACTGGGGACATTTCGGAATCAATATTAACGGATTGAACCTAAACCATTTAAGATTTGCCGACGACATAGTAGTATTCGCTGAGAAACCAAGCATACTACAAACTATGCTACAACAATTAGATGTTGAAAGCAGGAAAGCAGGTTTATCAATGAACCCAGTGAAAACTAAAGTGATGACGAATGCCGTAAAAGAAAATATAGTAATAGGACAAGAAACTATAGAATACGTAGATGAATATATATGTCGGAGACACAAGAATAAACGAGAACATGAATGACAGATACAGCCAATCTGGACCAAAGCCAAACACTAATCACTACTAAACGGATACGAATTAACTTAAACACCATCAGCAACCCCCCATGAGGGGATTGGGGCAACGCTCACCCCTCCGCGATGCCCTGTGGAATTCGCCACCTAGGCTAGTAATTCCCCCACTGATAAATATCGCCTCATACACACCATATAAAACACAGAGATACAATAAATCGCAAATCAAATAATAGATATGGTCGTCGCGAGATCTGAAGAGAACTGTGTCCTGTTGCCGATCGCGCCGCTTTATATAGAGTGTTCCGTAGTGTTCGATAGTGGCAAATGTTTGTATCACTTTTATTATTTGGATACCCTCACTCCGACACGGCCGTCCTGACGTATTACACGTCCTCGTGTGATGTTGAAGGCAGTGCATCATCATCATCGTTATCCGCAGAAAAGAAAGATATTTTTGTATTGTTCGGCCTCTCCTGACCAAGGACATTGGGTACATTATTACATTTTATCTTCTGTGGAACAACTTCATTTAGGACATTTTCATAAAATAATAAGCTTTTCGTTATCAAATCTGATTGCTAATAGACTTCTCGCTACATACTACATTAATAACACCAGTAAGTAGTATCGCAACAGTCACCTCACCGTTTATCGCGTTACACGTTTTTGGATTATTATTATTAACAATATCTACATGGCCTCTTATTCTACCAATTTCACTTTTCAATGGCCACCTCGCCTTTCAGTGGCCACCTCTCCTTTCAGTGGCCACCTCGCCTTTCAGTGGCCACCTCGCCTTTCAGTGGCCACCTCGCCTTTCAGTGGCCACCTCGCCTTTCAGTGGCCACCTCGCCTTTCAGTGGCCACGTCGCCTTTCGCAAAACTTAACTAAACTTTAACAACCACCACGCTGATAGGATATCTCATATCTCATTATAGAGACTACTCGCCACGCAATTACAACTCAATTTCATTCTATTGCATCAGCATTAATTAACCCTTGATTATCATCATCAACATCAATAGGGACTTGATCTACAGGGATTTTCCTCACTATTATCAATGCCAGACAAATCTACCTCCTCGGGTATATCACTTAAAGGAAACTCTCGTATACGAACGCAAGCGCATTTGTAGATTCTGTTACTAGTTAAAGATTTCAAAGTATAACGATCGCCATCGAGCAACTTTACAATTTTAAACGGTCCTTTATACTTAGGATTTAACTTTGTCTAATTTCTTTCTTAACTTTGAATCAAAACTAAGTTACTGAGATCAAACTTTACTAATTTACACTTTCCCTATCAAATGTCACATACGTGTACACACAGTATCTCTCTCACTCTGCCATATCTGACCTCACTGTCTATTCTGTCTCAATAAAACAGTACACTACTGAACAGCAAAAGGAAACAGTAACATCGTTATTAAAATCAAAACAACATAAAATAAGAACTTTAGTAATTGACTACTGCTGCAAATTCTCAAAGCAATCCAAATAAATAGTATCGTAGGTCATCCCTGTGACCACCACAAGTGTATCTGCCAACTACATAGACATGCCAGCCACAATCACCCGCTGCTGGTGAGATAGCTGACACCAAATAGAAGTCCGACTAGTTTTTTTTATCTTTACTGAAAATATCGACATTTCATCACAAAATAAAAAAACGGTAATTATAATTCGAGTCACAACTATCTCAAATTGGTCAAAATAATAATTAAAAAAATGTTAATAGCTACAATCAAAGATGAATCCGCCTCAAACTAAAAATCACATCACAATCATAAATTAAAATTGAATAAATAAAAAAACCCCTTATGCAGCATCAGGTCGAAGTTATCAATTACACAATTGTCATTTAACGATTATACTGGCACGTTTTGCAGACATTCGGTTATTCTTCCCCACTTTTACCCCCATAACTTTTTAAACGACTCAACCGATTTTCATGAAACATGTCTAAGACCACTCGCACGTAACTCACCTTTCATACAAAAAAACTAAATTGAAATCGCTTCATCCGTTCGCGAGCTACGGTGCCACAGACAGACAGACACGTCAAACTTATAACACCCCTCTTTTTGCGTCGGGGGTTAAAAATAAGAAATAAATTTAAACAATAAACAAACAGCATGTGCAAAATCGGCAGCTCAATCCCAGGCAGCTCCATTTCTGACATATTTCTGCTATGGTATAATACTACACTCTAGATTTCCTAAATCGACTACCTTTGTACCGATGCCACCAATAGAAACGACCTTATTATTTTTAAGAACAAGATTCTTTTCGAAAAGTGCTGCTTAAAACCCTAATGCAAGCAGATCTCTTCCATAATTATGTCGTTTGAAATACAGTAATCGTGTACTACATGAAACAATAACCGCAATGAATAAATCTGGATTAAAACTGTACATAGAATTTCGATGCTACAATAAGTGCGGGCATTACCTACCCTCAATAACGTTACTGCACAATATTGTCCATTTTTGAATTAAAATCACTTTCACCTATTCCACTATTTTATTTTTGTTTACACAAAAATCAACAATCAATCAAACAATCGAGAGTATAAATTACACAATATTGTCGTTTGCCTAGAAATTCATCTGACAGAACTTATCTTATTAAAGAGCACTCAGCACAAAATAAAAATAGTACGACTCACCGGATTGTTGGAGTTGTCCGTACATACCGGTTACTTCCCAGTTACCGATGCGTTGCTTTTACTACCGCACGCTGCCGCTGTTGTAGGCCGCACGTCTCATAAACCGTTCGTACGCGAATGGCTATACCGACACTTTGACACTATGTGAGCGTTCTCGCTTACAAAAATTTAACAAATGACACCTCGTACGATTTTCAAGCGGAGGGTATTCGACCGCTCGCCGCGACTGACGATCCGTTACACTTTCAACCGTTGTGGGCAAATGAGATTCAGATCCCACTTCTGATGTCGGAGACACAAGAATAAACGAGAACATGAATGACAGATACAGCCAATCTGGACCAAAGCCAAACACTAATCACTACTAAACGGATACGAATTAACTTAAACACCATCAGCAACCCCCCATGAGGGGATTGGGGCAACGCTCACCCCTCCGCGACGCCCTGTGGAATTCGCCACCTAGGTTAGTAATTCCCCCACTGATAAATATCGCCTCATACACACAATATAAAACACAGAGATACAATAAATCGCAAATCAAATAATAGATATGGTCGTCGCGAGATCTGAAGAGAACTGTGTCCTTATGCCGATCGCGCCGCTTTATATAGAGTGTTCCGTAGTGTTCGATAGTGGCAAATGTTTGTATCACTTTTATTATTTGGATACCCTCACTCCGACATATATATTTAGGACAACTTATTTCAATAAAAGACCAGTATTCTAAAGAAATAGATAGAAGAATATGCAACACTTGGAAACGGTATTGGTCTCCAAAGAAATAGTTAAAAATGAAACAATTCCCATGGAAATGAAAAGCAAATTATATAACACATGTATTCTACCATGTCTTACTTATGGATGTCAAACTTGGCCTGTGACGAGCAAAAACAACCAAAAACTAGCAGTTTGTCAACGCAGCATGGAAACAAGCATGCTCAACATAAAACTACGGGATCGATGGACAACCTCAAAAATAAGAAAAAGAACAAAGGTCAGCGACGTGTTACAAAAAATAAGAAAACTTAAATGGAACTGGACTGGACATATAATGAGGACTAACAAAGAAAAATGGACTAAGGATGTAATAGAGTGGTATCCGAGGAACGGGAAAAGACAACGAGGAGGTCAAATCAGAAGATGGGAGGACGATTTACCAAAAGGATGGAGAAGGTCTGCCAAGGATAGAGAGACGTGGAAACAATTGGGGGAGGCCTATGTCGACAGACAACCTGACCAAAGTGGTTGCTAATAAATAAATTTATTCTTATATTTTTAACCGACTTCCAAAAAGGAGGAGGTTCTATGTTCCACTGTATGTATTTTTTTTTTTTTTTTTTTTTTTTTTTATGTATGTTACCTGATTACTCCGTCAGTTGTGGACCGATTTTGAAAATTTTTTTTGTATTCGACAGGGTATGCTTCCGTGGTGGTCCCATTGCCAGCATATCAGGATCTGATGATGGGATCCCAGGGAAATCGAGGGAAACCCTCATTTTTTATAGACACATACTATGTTTTTCGTATATTTTCTGAAGTTACACCGGTATTTGCGTCTGGTAGTCATCATTTTATGATGATGAGCTGATGATGTAAGGTACAACTCCTTAACGGTTAGGAGTTGGAGGATAAATCTTTAAATATCATATGTATATAAGTCACCTTTAGTCGTATTCTTACAAATTATTTAGGTAAGCTGATGATGGAAGGTGGAAGGTACAACTCCTCAACGGTTAGAAGTTGGAGAATAATTCTTTCAATTTCATACGTATATAAAGACCTTCAGTCGTATACTTTCAAGCTATTTAGGTGAGCTGATGATAGAAGATTAAACTCTTCAACAGTTAGGGATTAGAGGATGATTTTAATATTCCACGTACCTTAATTTGTATTCTTGATGATGAAATTTGATGAAATAATTCAACTTACTACTTACCTACGATTGTTTGCACTAAAAACTGTAAAATAAAAACTTTTTAAAAAAAAAAAAAACCGACTTCCAAAAACATCCAACGAAAACTCTCTGTCAAAAAACACTTAAAAGCGTAAAATAAACTGGTTCTTCATAAATTGCCTATACCTAATTCTTTATTCATTTAAATAGTAGTATTATAATGGGTGCTAGGTACCTAAAATCTGTTTGAAGTTGGTGCTAAGCCAAAAAGAATACAAACGAACAATTACAAAAGTCTAAGCGATAGTCACTTGGCACCGACTTCAAACAGATTTTAGGTACCTAGCACCCATTATAATACTACTATTTAAATGAATAAAGAATTAGGTATAGGCAATTTATGAAGAACCAGTTTATTTTACGCTTTTAAGTGTTTTTTGACAGAGAGTTTTCGTTGGATGTTTTTGGAAGTCGGTTTTTTTTTTTTATAATGCTAGGTAAATTAGATTTAAGAATACTACTGTTTTATAAGAATAGCATGTAAGTTAAAAGGTCAGCGAATAAAGGCTTTTATTATTATTATTATATATTATTATTACTACTTGACTAAAATGTCTCACCCAATTCATACTTACGCTTTAGGAAAATATTGTTCAGACAGAAGTTAGTTGGCGATTGTAATATTATTTATCCTCATTAGTTACACGTAACTGACAAATTTAACAGCTAACACTCACAGTATGGGGCAGGGTGGGGCACCTGCCCCACCCTGGCTGTGACCTGTAAACTTTTTATGTAAAGTGGTTTGCGGCGGGGTGGTGTGTCGGAGTCGGACCGACACACCACCTGACCTGACACGGTGTGCCACTCTGCGCCTGAGAAGAGAAGAATCCGGGAACTGCTGTTATTAAAACATCCGGAATCCTCCCAGCGCCTGCCCGCACTGAAGCGGGCACCGTCTGCTGATGGACTCTCTTATTAGGTGGCACCTAAAAAGAGAGTACGTAACTCGCGTCTGGCCACTTAAGCGGATGGAGGGGGAAACCCGTTCCGTCTCAGGGCGGAATGAGGCGCTGGCAAGTGAGCCTCCGCTGCCCGGTTCGCCGGCGGCGTATTGGGTCCGAGTGGAGGTTGACCTCCCGAGCCCTCTCTGCCTACTTTTGGCAGAAAAACATGCGAAGCCACCGGCCATGGAGGGTATGACGGCCGGCAGCGAGAGATCTCTTCCGCTGACTTCAGTGAGTGCCCGACGCTATGTCGTGCAGGCAGTGCAAACCACTCACTAGCGTGTGCTGGGCCGAGTTCTCATTGAAATCGCAGTGGTGACTGGCGGGACTCAGTTTCTTCCTAGCGTCCAAGTGCGGGTACTGCCCGAATTAACGGTGCCCGGCAAGGACCTGCGTCAGTCGGAAAGAAAGGGTCCGCGCTGCTGCCCTGCCCACTTGAGGATGACTTGGAAGAGTAGATAGATAGGAAGAGTAGGTAGGTACATGCTGTGGCGTCTGTTTGTTTCGACCATTTAAACTGTAGCTTCAATTTAACGTTCATAAATGTCACTTAGTGACATCTTAATTGAATAAATTATTTTGAATTTAAATTTGAGGAGGAGGCTGGAGAGTCTCCACGGCGCGGCGGCGGCAAAGCCAGCGGGTGGAGTCTTCAGCCGGGATGACCAGTGAACCATGGTGGCTTGACGAGTGGCTTCACGCCACTCGCGTATCTCTTCGGGCGGAGGGCGAAAGCCGTTCTCTGCCCGGAAGTCAGCCGTCCGCCGATAAACTTCGGCGAGCACTTCCGCCTCTAAATCCCACCGGGAAGTTCCGGCCAAGGCGCACGCCGCCGCGCCGCCTCGATCGATACGGTGCGGTGACCGCGTATGGCTCTAACAGCTAATATCCTCTGGGGACACCAGAGGTGCGTCCTATTGTGGGCGGTTAGAGCCGCTACCCACACCGCTGCACCATACAACGCCATCGAACAGAAAACCCTAATGTAGAGCCGTCTTGTTGCGACGCTGGCTCCACCCAAATTGCGCAAAAGTCGCCCAAGGGCTGAGGCAGCGTTGACCAGCTTCGGAGCAAGCTGTCGAAAGTGCTCGTTGAAGAGCCACCTACCGTCGACGATCAGGCCCAGATACTTCATCTGGGCCTGAATTGGTATCAGGACCGAGTTGACTACGATAGAGGCGCCGGGGGGCGGACCACGACGGGGCCCATGGAACATCAGGTGGTCTTCGGTCACGACCCTCAGGAGCAAGCGCAACACGTCATCGACCTTCGAACGCCCCTCTCGGGATGCGAATTGAGCTCCTGACAGATCGGGCCCCACCTCGCAGAGGTGCCGGACGATACGGGCAGTATCCTTTCAAACAATTTTATACCTATCTACGATGCGATGTTCCGTGTTCGTGCCGTCAACTTTAGCACAATGCTGTTCGCCCACAGTTATTTTTACATATGTGCATTTTACAGATGTTTATCTATTTAAATTTCGTAGTTGTAGTTTTATAAATACAAATGTTTTTTTCTATTTACAAACAATATTGTGCTTGCACGTAAATAATCAACATTTCTCACGGCCTAAAGTTGTCATGAACACAATAATTTGTTTTGTGTACCTACCTAGTTACAAGTTAGGTATTATACGCTATTTTGGTTTTTAAAATAAATGTATGTACCTCTCAGCAGTTTGTTTACAATAGTACAGGCTAAGCCTAGTAAGCCACTAAGCCACGGACGTCAGCCATTAGTCATTATTTAGTATTCTAACAGATCTGTAATTTAAAAAAAAAACTGAATAATCAACATCACACAGAACAGAACTCTAAATCTCTATGTCAGTGAATTATTTACTTTAATTATTTACCAGCCACCAGTACCATCGGAATTCTGAAGTTTCAATGCTTTACAAAACACAGATCACTTAGGTACGTAAAGAAATCTAACTCTTTTGTTCTTATTAAAAGCCTAATTTTGTTTTTTTCTTTGTGCCCGGGGCCACTAATATCTCTACCCTACTCTGACTACGACAAATACGAATAAAATAAAGATAAAACAAATCGCAGGTTCTATTCCAGCGCCCTCATTAACCGAAAAACATTTAATCTTAACACAAATACATGGAACTAATAAATTAACATGTACTTGAGTTGCAAGCATACTTCTTTTGTTTACCTGTTTTTTTTAAAGCTACGTAATCTAAAACGAGATGTTTTTTAAATTTTTTATTATTATCTTAATTATCTTTAAATACCATCGTCTAAATAATAATCACTAGTTAACCTTCCCGTTCGTGGGAAGCGCCTTCATAAACTTGTTAAAATTATTTATGTCATTGTATTAAAAAAAATTGACAAATACGATTCTGATCCACGCACACTTAGAGGGTTCTGTACAAACTTGTGTCTATTTCTAACCGTAAAAAAATCGGCCAAGAGCCAGTCGGACTCGCGCACCGAGGGTTCCGTACAAACCTGTAGGTAATATAAGTAAAAGTTATGGTATTTTTTTACAATGCTGTTGACAGGTTTTTAATTTTGGTAGTCGCTTACATTTTTGTAATATTGTTCTTGTGATTTTTTTCTTGGCACCGACTTCAAATAGATTTAAGGTGCCCCTAGCTCACATTATACTTTATTTAAATTAATAAAATAAGGTATAGACAAGAATTGACATGTTGTAATTTAAGCCAGTCAAATTGAAACCAGCTTATTTTACGCTTTTTTGAGTTTCTATGCAGGGAGTTGACGTGGATGCTTTTAGAAGTCGGTTATTTTTTTTGTTAAAGATGTTTTACCATTTAGGTATTCAAATAATCTACTGCTGGATATAAACCTATTTTTAGAACGAAGGTTTTGGCCCAGTATAACACGTTAGCCAGACGAGTTAGTATAGAGTTTGTTTTAAGATTTCCTTCCCTTAACAGTGCTGTTGACCTGGTAAGTTTGCCCCCTTGGTCGACTCTTACGACACCCTGGGATAAATAATAGGGGTCGTGACACTCACAAGGTAGTAGAGCCACGCTGATTTCAGCTCGAACGGGCCGGCTCGACCGCGGCGGTACTACCCTCGCACAGAAAATTAACGTAAAATGACAGCGATCGTGCTGTCGTGTTTCGTTGGTGAGTGTGAGACCGGAGGCCCAATGATGCAGAAGCATCACTAGCCCGCCATGGTGTGGGTCATCATGCTGCGTTGTTGCCTTGTCTGCATTCGCAGTATGGTGACCACCACTCTTGGATCCTTCTTATGCTTTCCATCAGGCAGAGTAGAGCCATTTCGGCAGGGCCAATAAAAAAAATAGGAGTATATAAGCAAAAATTCATTGAACTTTTACTGTCACAAGTCATTAGTACTGCAAGACAAAAAATAGAAAGAATATTACTTACAGACAGAGCCACACAACTTTATTAATAAATACATTATGTTGACATATTTGCACGAGATATTTTCACAGCATCCACTTAGATAAAGCTAATTATTAAAATCATAGACTTACGTTATGGCGACAGTACTATTAATTATTCTGTGGTTATGGCCGTGTTCACAATCACCAGTATAAGAGTTGACTTAAAAATAATAGGTCTTTACCTATGAAATTGCCGTTTTGTATGCAATAAGTGAAAGTACTTATTTTTTCAAACTTTTTTATTTCTGTAATTCGAAGTAATCACCCATGCAATCGACTCATCTTTGCCAACGCATTGGCAGTTTATTGATGCCCTTCTTGTAAAAATCTGCTGGACGAGAGGCAACAAACTCTTCAAAGGCATTTTGTACTGCCTCTCGGGAATTGAATTTTTTACCCACTAAAAAGTTGTCTAAAATTTTGGAAAAACTAATAGTCGGTAGGTGCAAGGTCTGGTGAGTATGGCGGATGAGGGAGAGCTTCCAACCCCAGCTCTTGCAGCTGCTTCACGACAACGCGCGACCCCATACTGCGCAACAGACAGTCTCCAAGCTGCAAGAGCTGGGGTTGGAATAAACTGCCAATGCGTTGGCAAATATGCGTCGATTGCGATTGATTCGAATAACAGAAATAAAAAAGTTTGCAAAAATAAGTACTTTCACTTATTGCATACAAAACAGCAATTTCATAGGTAAAAACCTATTATGTAATAATCATTTTATTCTGATCTGCATCTAAACTTCACAAATAAATAAAACTGGAATGTCTGTTTGTAATTTCAAATTAACATCTTTCCACTAAATGCACGAGAAAGTATAGACGGTACGTACTTACATCAATTTATTTATATTTTTTCTGTATGTCTCTCTGTCTGTTTGTTCCAGCAAATCTCTGGAACGGCTGGACTGATTTTTGACGGGACTTTCACTAGCAGATAGATAGCTTTAAACTTTTTTTTAAATAGCCTTGCCCAACGGCCTTACCTGCGGTTGTTGTTGCAAAGGTACAACAACAACCGCGGGTTTTGTTGCTATTGAATCGGACATTGTTCACTATTTCATTGATTTGAATTTTGTCAGCTATCTGCCATTGAAATCCCGTCAAAATCGGTTTAGTTATTTCAGAGATTAGTCGACACAAAATTGATAAAAATTTATTATTTTAGGTAAGTACTAATTACCTACTGTATATACTTCCATATGCATTTAGTAAAAAGCTGTTAGTTTGAAATTGCAAACAGACACTTCATTTTATTTATTTGTATAAATAGATAATGAATCATGCATGTATGTATGATACAACGTATAGGTACTAAATTGCTGCTAAATTCTCTCATAAATCTTTTTTAATAAAAATTAATTCTTTAAATTCAAATGTACAAAATAATAATCGTAAATTATGTGATAATCAAATAAAAAAGGGTAATTGTTTTTCCCTTACTTATGCTTCTTAATTACTAAGTTTTAACAAAGATTCAGAGAGTTCAATGCACAGAACAGAAAAATATAATTCTTTTTCTGTGGTTCAATGTGCCAAAATATAATTGTTCGCAGCCTGTAGTCATCATTCCTGTACTTTCATCTGGTGGAATATTTTCTGCTAACCGTGAGAAGATACAACCAATACCTACAATTCAAACATGATATTTCTACTTAGTAAGTGTGTTTACAAAATTAAATGAATGATGAAAGACCCTCGCTGTTAGAAAGGGATTAAAAATTAATTTAAAACTCCTATTTAAGTATTTTGCTATTACCTATGGCTATACCTAACTATATATTTTGTATTTGCATAAGCTATGTCATCATCAACAACCCATAACGTCCCACTGCTGGGCTCGGGTCTCCTCTCAGGAGAGGGTTAAGGCCATACGTCCCCACGCTGGCCAAGTACGGGTTGGGACTTGGGGACTGGCAAGACAACGTTGTGGCTGCGTTATCTTGCCGTTATTATGCTATGTATTTTACATTAATTTCAACCCCTAACACCTTGTCGTTATGTAGGTGTTGATTACTGTTGACAAAGTATAATAGTTATTTTGTTGTTTGTTGCTGTTGTACGTAATAATTTTTATTATGATAATAGTATTTATCTTAGAACTCAGAAATGTTATCAACCTAAATCAAGATAAAAACTTTTTAACAAAAAAAAATAACCGCGTCAATTCCTTGCATAGAAACTCTAAAAAGCGTAAAATAAGCTGGTTTCAATTTGACTGGCTTATTTACAACACTTCAATTCTTGTCTATACCTAATTCTATTAATTTAAATTATTTAAATAAAGTACTCTTATCAATATATATATATATAAAAATCAATGCCACCTTTCGTTCTAATTTTATAGCTTTTGTTTGGTTTGGATAGGTCAGCCCGTCACCTATCCAAACCAAATGTTAGGGCTTTGTGCTGAATATTTAGTAGATGGTTTATGTGAAATTTGCACAAAATCGGTCGAGCGGTTCTTCATTTATCGACATAAACGCGGGCGACATAAATGTACTATGTACATAACCTTAATTTAAAAAACAATAATAACAATATTTACATACAAGCGTCAAAAAACTCCACATTTTCGCGTACTGGTAGCGTTCCCAAAAGACTGGCAGCATCACCACGTTGAATTGCAATGCTGATTTTCTGTGCTAGAAAAAGGCCGGCCTTCTGGTCGCGAGAAGCGTCAATCAGTTGCTTAGCTAGTTGTTTAAACATAGAGCGAGCACTCGGACCCCATGAACCTAGCGTCTCTACCCCAAACGGTTCAAAAATGTAATTACCTATTAAATTTTAGTACTTACGCCGTTTGAGGCTAAATTTAAAACAAAGTAGTATTATAATGTGTGCTAGGGGCACCTTAAATCTGTTTGAAGTCCGACCACCGTTGGGACATCTAAGGAGATGGAAAGGTCCAACAAAAGAAGAATTATCAAAATCGGTTCATAAACGACGAAGATATCCGCGAACATACATAAAAAAAATATACGGTCGAATTGAGAAGAGGTTTCTCAATTCGACCGTTTTTTTTTTTTAAGTCCGTTAAAAATGAATATACAGCGCAAAAAAAAAGTTGCTGTTCTCAGGAATTCATGAATTAATGAGAAAATTATCACTTTCAAACATAGGTATACGAGCGTAGTCTGGTAATAAATTCATACCAAGGGCGGATCCAGCTTTGGCGCCAGGGGGGTCACATAGTCGTGGTCTAGTCACAAGAAGTTATAATTTAATTTTGATAATAATAGATACAAGTCATACTAGTAAAATCTAGGTTTTAGTAGGTTCGAAATGGAGCACGTAAGAGTAAAATGCAAGGGCCACGCTGACCGAAATAGACGTTGCTTCCGCTGCCGAGAATTGGGTCACAAGGCTCGAGCTTGTGCAACGAAGGCACTAAATTGTTCGGTGTGTCGAGACCACAGCCGGCCAGCTAATCATCGGCTGGGCAGCAAATGCTGCTGCCCACCAAAAAAGAAGGAGAGGTTCAGCCTCAATCCGCCTTCGTTCCGTCTGGGCAGCCTCTGTCGAGTAAAAAAATCCTTTCAAACACAAGGGTTCTTCAGGGCGCCTCAATCATTGCCCTGGCAGTCATCGCAGAGCCTTACACAATCCCGAACCATCCGCGTTAATACGGGGCTGTTGATGTCTCAGCGGCCATATATTGGCCGGGTGGGGATAACCTCTATTGCTTTCTCCTCAGGAAGGGTGCGGAGAAAGTAGTTAGCCTCTCCAATCACCGGCACATCATATTCGATGTGTCTCTGGGGTGCTGTGCAGGATCTTAGTGTGTAGAACGGTGAGAGGCGCAATAGTGGCCTACCCCTGAAGTGACCATGATCATCCCGGAATGTGCCTTAGTTTGTTAGGTAATGCAGAAGGTCTCTAGAATCCGTTGATGCATTCCTGGAGCTTCGCCTGACTGCCGAGGTAGGCCGCCGCGGGGTTTAGTGAGTAGGTCGGTTTTTTGGGAGTCCCACACACGTCCTTCGTCTCCCCTACGGAGGGTATGGTGCGAAAAGCCCTCGTAAAAAAAAGGTTAAAAGGTTAAAAGTAGGTATTTTTTTTATTTATGTAAGTACTGTACTTAAAAACAATAGTAACTTAATATTATAATAACAAAATCTATTTTTCTTTTATGTCTTCTTCCAAAACGCGTTATCACTCCATCTACTTGAATAGGAACGTTTTTATGGACGTGGAGAGGTGCCAGTCCGGTTAGACGAGTTAGACGTTCTTCAACCATTGAAGCTCTTGGCCACGATTTGATTTTTCGTAACGTTGAGAAAGATCATTCCGCTGACGCTATACTAACAAGTAGTAATAGTCGATATTCGTTTACAACGAGAGAAACCGGAGTATTATATAGTAACAATGTATTATCATATCAGTTGCTAGTTGTTTCACAGTTTCAATATCTCGATTGCTGTATTCGCTTTTTGGCATGGAAAAAAAATTGATACTTCAGGAGACAGATGGTCCTGTAGGTCACTTATTATTGAATCTAGAAGTTGATGTATATAGCTCTGCAGAAATACTCTTCAGCAGATTGAGTAGGTTGGGTAGTGGCCTTATGTCTTGACACTATTCTGGGATATTTAATTTCTACATTTAACTACTCAGCTACTTCTTTAGTCTCTTCAAAAAGCAGTCGGTAAATAACGTCCGCATTTTCTCTTTTATTTCGTAGAACTCATAAAATATCATTAACATTGCTTACATACAATGTATATAATTAACAATTTTAATCGGTGGTCCATTTGGGTCCTGGGCCCAGCCCAGGGGAGTCATAACCCCCATGACCCCCCCTGGATCCGCCCTTGATTCATACTCCTTACTTCCATACTAATATTATAGCATGAATTAGAAAGTGACTCTGTCTTTCTGTGTCTTACGATTTCACGACTAAACCGTGACATCGTTTTCAATATTTGTCAGAATTTACTTTGCTTCTTGCGAAAGGACAAATTATAGGCATTGAGGAATATTAGTTCAATGAATATAGGTAACTTTTTACCGCGATAAACCAACATACGCGAGTCAAGTGTGTTGTCCTTTATGAGTAACTAGCACTAGGTACATGATGTTAAGCAATTCTTTTATTGCTTTTTAGTTTTTACCGAGAGAGTGAGCCTGGAGCCCAAAGTTCCCCTCCCTCTGATTTTAATCAAAAGGCGCCAATGATTTCGTAACTCGGTGACTAGCCGAGTGAGTTACAGGTTACGGGTTTCCAAAGGCAGCGGTAACAACTAACCAACCGGTGACCAGTTGGATGTCAGGCGTGTAATAAATAATCGACTGCCTCGGTGGCGCAGTGGTAGCGTATGCGACTGCTGTGCTTGAGGTCTCGGGTTCGATTCCCGGGTCGGACCAAATGTTTGTATGATCTACAAATATTTGTTTCGGAGTTTGGGTGTTTTCTATGTATAATATGTATGCATTTACAACAAAAAAGGTATATATGTATTAATATCAGTTGTCTAGTACCCATAACACAAGCTCTGCTTAGCTTGGGACTAGATGGCGTTGTGTGTTAGATGTCCGAAATATTTATTTATATATTTTTATATTTTAAATCAAAAATTGGATTATTGTACTATCATTTCGTAGATATTCATCAATGAAAATATCCCAAAAATGGTCTAGTTGAAAAAGGAAGTAAAAACCTATTTTTACCTTACCCTTTCTAAAAACTCTTCCCCTTTTCCTGAAGCCCTATGACTAAGTACTGTATAAACATTGAAGGTCCTAAAATCAATTAAAAAACTATCCTCATGGTAAACCAATGATTAGATGGTAGACTATATATATGTATACAAATAAGACAGTTTGATGATGCTGTTTTAAAAGAAATCCACAACGAAAGTAAATTACCTGCACTAAAATCAATTAAAAAGCTATCCTCATGGTAAACCAATGATTAGATGGTAGACTATATACAAATAAGACAGTTTGATGATGCTGTTTTAAAGGAAATCCACAACGAAAGTAAAATATGTTGCTAAACATTAATTAGGGTACTTCGACTTTATTTAAATCTCACGGTCCAGGCTTTTTATGATCAGTCACCTAATGGCATATTAAAACAGTCACATTTCAACTTCCATTTCATAGACAATTTATACTTTTTTAAATTATTTGATCAAATTTTGTAGATTTTACTTGGCATGTAGGTAATTAATTCTTTTTTTTTTCAAAAATAATAACACTTACATTAATTATGTTGTATTTTATTAATTAGGTATAAATTAGTTTAATTAATAAAAATTTACAAATTTCTAATTTGTTTTTAACCATAAAGTTTATTACAATCACAGCTTCGATCATTCTTAGGACAACCGCAGGTCAACTTGTAGCTAGGCCTACCTTTCTTGTATGGTACTTGACCGATGTAGTTTCCCCTGAAAATTATGAAGAACAAGGTTTTGAATATACTTATTTTTCTTGATCCTACTAATCACACTAATATTATAAAGGTGAAAGTTTGTGAGTATGTTTGTTACTTCGTCACGCGCAAACTACTGAACTAATTTTAATAAAATTTGGTATGCAGGAAGCTGATACCCTGGATTAACACATAGGCTACTGTTTGCCACGATAACCGACATACACGCGGGTGGAGCCGCGGGCAACAACTAGTTCTTAAATAAAATAAAGAAAATAATTTATCTTTGCAAAACTATACATAAAGTAAATAAATAGGATGACTCACGGTGGTCCATAATTACAAACGACAAAGAACTTCTTCCATTTTCCTTTGTAAGTTTGTGCTGTAGCACAACCGACGTAAATGGTGTCTGACCATACCATCTGAAATAGAAAAAATCGTTATACATATTTCGTTTAGTTATTTTCTAGGAGAATTCTACCGTGGGAGAGCTACGCTTTGGCATGAATGCTCGGCCCGGCTCGACCGGAGTGAGACCACAGCCTCACAGAAATCAGTGTGAAATAGTGCTTGCGCTGTGTTACACCGAATGAGTGAGGATACCGGCAGCCCATACCATACCCGTCCCTCCATCTCCCACCCCATCCCCCAAAGGCCGGCAACGCACTCGTGACGCCTCTGGTGTAGTCCATGGGCGGCGGTAATCGCTTACCATCAGGTGATACGTCTGCTCGTTTGCCAGCCTATTCCATAAAGGAAAAACTTCTGGTTAGCGTGATATAGTAGGCGACCAACTCCGTGATAAGTTTCATTAAAAAATATAACAGTCAAAAGCAGCAACAATTTAACTTATATGAAATCTCGATCTCGATTAATACTAATACATAAAGCTGAAGAGTTTGTTTGTTTGTTTGACCGCGCTAATCTCAGGAACCGCTGGTCCGATTTGAAAAATTATTTCAGAGTTGGATAGTACATTTATCGAGGAAGGCTATAGGCTATATATCATTACGCTAAGACCAATAGGAGTGGAGCACCAATGAAGAATGTTTCAAAAACGGGGGAAAATTGTTACGCTACTGGTAATAGGAGACGCCAACGAGCTTGCGTGGGACAGCTAGTTATATTATAAGACCATTAAAGGCTATTCAAGTGTGTGATACAAAATTTAATGTTATAAATATATACTCAGCTAAAAAACTAAAATTTAAATATATAAAGGCGAACCTGTGTGTAGTGACCAATTTGGTAGCTTTTGGAGCCGTTAAAGTCACTTCTGTTAATCGGGCCGTAAGTGTAGTTGCGATGTTCACTGAACCAAGCTTCGACAGCTGTTTCTGGACTCAGTTGGTAATTGCGGTCAGTGGTAGAGTACCAGTATAAATTCTCACCAGTTCTGAATCTACCGGATGCTGAAAATAAAAGTAAAAAGTTATCAATTCAGTAAATATTGACATTTTATCAATTCAAAAGGATGTGAAATGTACGAGTATATATATACTATACATATTCATTATTATTAACTAATATTTATATTCTTGTCCGTTGAGAAGATAATTGTATTATTAACTATGTATTTAAGAAGAAATGTAGATATTCATCACAGTTCAAAATTGCAATACACGACACTATTATGTAAGTCCATGTGACTTACTAAAAACTAAGTCCTGAGTCTATAAAAAAATAATTCTAAGTAATTGAGTAATGAGCAAATGACTTCTCTTGAAATCTACGCAAGATTAGTCTAATTAAAATTTCATTAAGGTAATCATCATAGGTCAAGTAGCTAGATATTTATATTGTTTCCTGAGCATGTGATTAATATTTACATAGTTATTAAAGAGATTTGCTAAATAAACAGAAAACACGCAATCAATAAAATTAAAAGACAACAAAGTGCGTTCTTCAATGAAAGATTTTTTTCACATGCGCCATAAACAACAAGTACTTCTTATTTTAAATAATGTATCTTTTTCATCTATAATTTACCTTTATTTTGAATTCATAATAACTTTTTATGTTTTTATTTCATGTTTAATAATTTATTATTTGGTTAACATTATAATTTGTAAATGATTGAATCTCATAGACGTGGAGTGGTAAATTCTTACTAATATTATAAATGCGAAAGTAACTGTCTGTCTGTCGCGCTTTCACGTCCAAACTACTGAACCGATTTAAATGAAGTTTGGTACACAGATAGTCTGAATCCTGAGAAAGGACATAGGTTAGTTTTTTCCGCGACAACCGACATACACGCGGGCGGAGCCGCGGACAAAAGTTGTACTTTCATAATTTTTTGCAATTTTTAAGTTTATTAACTAGTGTTACCAATAAAAAAATGTGTTAATAAATAAGCCTTCATTAGGAAATGCAATAATTAATAGAGAATAGACTCAGATTTATTTTGATACTTCTATTATGTTGCCTAAATGCTACATTTTCCAAAAGAAATGTGTGACGCATTCACTAATGTTTTCTTAAGTTGAGACAGTTAAACTTAAGTATGTACTACAACATTATGTACTTTAAACAATGCGTGTAGCTAGCTGGAATAGGCAAAAAGAAAATTAAACTTATTATATTTTCAGTTTCCGTAAGTACGTATGATTAAAAAGGTCATTAACAAAAATAGCGAGTACTATTATAACTCAAGTGGTACTTTACATACATAATAATGACAAGAAGCGAATGAGTAGCAATATAAGTACCTAATAGAAATCAGTGGAAGAATATTTACAATAATTTACATGCGTATGTACCTACTTATCTATTATATATTACTTATTTTTATTATTAGTACACTTTTTAATTTGCGTAAATTGCGTAAATAGCGTCATTATAAGACATATTTATTTGCATTTAAATGTTAAAGACTAATTTTGTAGTTCCTACGAAGAATTAAGCTTGTTTTCTGTTTAGGTATAAATTTTATTTTATTGTTTTTTTATTTTTAACTTTTCTAATTATAATAGTATGTAGTTTTATTTTTTGAGTTGTAATTTGTATAGATATAAGCGATTTGGTATAAACTGTAATGCTTATGTTTTATTAAATAAAAATACGACACTTCCGTCAGGCTTTTCCGACACTTCCACACACATTAGCTCTGTAAATAAAATTCCTTTCGTGAGTCTTCTATCATCCATCCTCCCTACGTGGTCGAACCACATGACAATTAACATGCAGGTTAAATCTGTAATACGACTAATGAAACATGTTTGTCGAATTATAGGTAACAGCTCAGATTACAAATTTGTAATCTGAGGGCAGGGGTAATCTGTGTCTGAGGGTAACAGTTCCATTAGTTACGAAAGTAGGTAGTTAATTTCATTGATGCTCATGACTTATTAGCTTAATAAGAGTCAGTCGAGCAGGGACATCTTCCGAGGGCTATTAGTACCTGAGGCGCGACGTTCGGTTTTTGTTCGGTACATAACCACCGTCCACCAGTAGGTGGCATCGTTATATTTAACTGGTGAAGACATTTGGTCCTCGCGAATACTTACGGACACTCTTATCCGGATTATGCCCTCGCGGGAGCGTGGCTGCGTAGGTTGCAGCCTTCATGTATAATTCGTGATCCCATATCTGCAAAATAACAAAAAGTATCCATAAATAACCTGAAGAAGTTAATTAAAGCAATAAAAAAATGCAATGCAGTTGATCTGGAAGCTTTGTAGACAATGGAGATCACTATTCATATAACATGTCTTATGAATTGACTGTCTTGTTGGTCTAGCGGTTGGCGAATGCGACTACTGATCAAGAGGTCTCGGGTTTGATTCACGGGTTGGGCCAAAAAGCGTTATTGAATTGTTCTGATGACAGCCCAGAGTTTTGAAGTCGGGGTCTTACCCCTCGTGCCTCGGAGAGCACGTAAAACCTTCGATTCTACGCCTGATCTTTTCGTGGTCGTGTCGGATAGACGTCCTATCGGAGCCTGAGAATAAGGGAACAGAGAGGTGCTCCCGTACTTTTACACACACTTGTGCATTACTGTATCTCTTGTTACACTTTGACACCTATACTGCTGAACCGTTTTGGATGAAATTTATAATAGAGATTCTTTGATTTTTGACGAAGGACATAGGCTACTATTTACCGCGATAACCACACGGGCGGAACTGTACGCAAAACCTAGTTTAATTTATAAATTTAAATGTCAATGTTTATTTGATAAACATTGTTTGTACACATTTTGCATACCTCACGGTAGAATCATTTAAATCATATACATTTAATAACACAATGTAACTGTTTCTTCTGCAACAATATACTTGAATTAATTTGAAAAATCATGTGCATCTTTTTAAAGCGTACAAATATTTTTAACCGACTTCAAAAAAGGAGGAGGTTCTATTTTCCACTGTATGTATATTTATTTTAACATCAAAGGTACTGAAATGGTGTTTAGAGACTTTAACTTTCAATAGCGATAAAACCCATTTCTTGTTATTTCACGGACTTGCAGACTTGCCAATATTTTTTATAGTGTAGTTTTTTAAATTTTCAGAAAACGAATTTAAAATATTTACTAGGGTACTTAAGAATTATATCCTAAATAAACTCTGTTAAAAAATAGCAAAAAAATATTTTGGCTTAAGTTAATGTACCTACCTAATATTTCTGTTACTCTCATTCTATATACAGTATTTATAAATGGACCTTACCATAGCCTTCATTTCAACTGCTCCTGGCTGTCCTTTGACTTCACCTTTTGCCACACGAAGCCTCCGTGAATTGTGGCCATCAACAAATGCATGAATATCTATAGTGCTACCTGAGATTTCCACTGCAAAACCAAATTATATTCGTTAAGCTCTTACCTAAAGCTTTACTTGCGTAAATATATTATTTATTTCTTTTGCGAACTTTTTTGCTGGATCAGTTGAGAAAGGATATACAAAATGTCATGATGATCAGAATTCGATGTATGATCCGTACACCGGATAAACAGTGTCAGCGCCCAAAAACGAACTAATAAACAATGATTTTATATTTATATTATTTACAAGTTTAACAAAAAATACCTATATTTAAATTGTTGAAAGTTAAAAAAAGGTTTTTAAAACAAAAGGTAAACTAATTTAGGTGTGACGATTATGGACAAACCACCTTAAATTAAACTTATACTTTAATTTGGACTAGATGGCGTTGTGTGTTAGATGTCCGAAATATTTATTTATTTAATTTATTAAGATATACAGAATGTTCACAAAGATGTACTTACATATGCATGTTGCAGATATTAACAAAGTCAAATACAGATAATTAGACTTCATTGTTTTGTTTGGTGAAGAGCGACTGTGAAGCGACAATTTCCACATAAAATTTAATATCGAAACGCTCCGTGTTCAGTTATATATACTACAACGTATGTAGTACAAGCGATGATCACAACACTTGAATAAGTAGAGTACGGTTCCGTACATCTATATATTTAGTTTACTGTCATACAAATATTATTATACTCATAATGGAGAAAGTAATTTCGTGCTCTTATATATTCAAAAAATGTGCTACTTAACCGATGTACGTCTGTCAGTATACACAATGACTAATATCATTCATAAATACCTGATACTGTCAATTCAGATATTGATGAATTATTTAACATCAGATCTTAATGCATATAATTATTTAAAATATTAATTGGTCGTTATATTAAAAATAGGCTTTTTGTCTCTGCTAAATAAATTTTATAATGACATGTTAAATTTCATGTCAAGTGAAGAGAAATCTCTAGAAATATGTGTGTGCCTAGTTCGCGTAAATTTGAAGAATGATTAAATTATCGTATAGTACATAAATATTTATTTAATAGTATACGGAAAAAGGAACATGTTATCTACAGATAACATTAATATTTGAGTAGATATGCAACTCGTACCGTTGTTTGTTTCGTGGGAAAATGATGTGATCCCTTCTCATAATCTAGCAAATGTCTGACAAAAGCATAAATCGTTATCTATGTTTTCCGCTTTGTATAGGTTAGTTTATAAGATCTACTTAGTTTGTTTATATTTTCAACGATCTCGTGCAACCGATGCAACAAAATAACTTTTTTTTTCTACATGTAACATATTCATAAATTGTAATTAATTTTACAGACTTTCATTGAATAATTGACTTGTTTTATACAATTTAGCTAAGTTAATTTTATTTTCTTAAATCAGACACATTTAGGAAACAAAATAAGACAAAAGAACTGAATGGTCGTCGTGATCAGGTGTGTTGGCAGAACCATTTCTTTGAATACATCTACTTAAAAAAATAAGATGCAGAAATTGTCTTTGAATATTTGCATTACATTGCGTCACGCATTTTTTAGGGTTCCGTAGCCAAATGGCAAAAATGGAACACTTATAGATTCGTCATGTCTGTCCATCCGTATGTCACAGCCACTTTTTCCGAAACTATAAGAACTATACTGTTGAAACTTGGTAAGTAGATGTATTCTGTGAACCGCATTAAGATTTTCACCCAAAAATTTAAAAAACAACAATAAATTTTGGGGGCTATAATAAATACTTAGAACTGAAACTCAAAAATTTTTTTTTCATCAAACCCATACGTGTTGGGTATCTATGGATAAGTATTCAAAAATGATATTGAGGTTTCTAATGTCATTTTTTTCCAAACACTTCCAAAGGGGTATAATGTGTCCCCCTCCCCCTGTAACTTCTAAAATAAGAGAATAATAAAACTAAAAAAAATATATGATGTACATTACCATGCAAACTTCCACCGAAAATTGGTTTGAACGAGATCTAGTAAGTAGTTTTTTAATACGTCATAAATCGTAAACCGCAAAAAATACACTATTATTAAAACATCGATCAAAGTTACAACGAACTACAAGAACTTTTATATTACGTTACTTGCTGCTTCGGAACCCCTAATGGGCGAGTCCGACTCGCACTTGGCCGCTTTTTTTTTATCAGTGTTTAGTAGGTAAATATTTTGACAAAAGTACGTTCAAAATATAACGTCAGATTCCTTGTACCTAATTAAGTACTTAAAATATTGATTGATTAAATGTAAGCAATATTTTATTGAAGGACTTAAACAACAAATTAACTCAGGGATCTCTATAAACTGAAACTTATGAGTAATTGAATGGTTAGTCATAGACAATAGGAAATAAGGTTAAATAACCCTAAAACTCATATCAGAAACAAACGTCTACTGGAAAATTCAAAGGGTACACACAAACCACAACTTAATTTCCTCCAGTTAAGCGCACAGACACGCTTCGAATGACGCATGTGTTTTATTAAAGCGCATCGTTTTACAAATGATTTCTTAGTATTCAAAAATGCAACACAGATAGAAGGTTTTTCATTTTATCGTCAACAAAACAGTAAAAATAATATGTAATATTAAGACTAGGGTTGCTAGTTGATATGAGAAATAATTTTATAAGTATCTTAACTTATTATTCTAATCTTGAAAAAACGTGATATCGGCACCTTAATAACATTAATTTATACCAATACTAGCTGTTGTCCGCGGCTCCGCCCGCGTGTATGTCGGTTATCGCGGCAAATAGTAGCCTGTGTTATTCTCATGTATAAGCTATATTACTGTAAAGTTTCATCCAAATCCGCTCGGTAGTTTTTGCGTGAAGAAGTAACAAACATACACACTCACAAACTTTCGCCTTTATATATTATTGTGATTAGTGCGATTATAAAGAGGCAAGATAACATTTGTATGTTCTGGGAATAATCTACAGATGAACCTACTATGCATTTGAAACATATTTTACGTAAACGAAACCTTGTTAGCCCTGATTTACAAAGGATATGTTTGACTGGACTAATAGCGTAGTAGATTAAGCGGTCAACTCGTCGTTGCCTAATGCGCTGAGCGTTGTGGGTTCGAAACTTCGAACACAACACTTTGTTTGATCCACAGATTGTTGTACTGATTCAGGGTGTTATTTTTTTTTTTTTATGGAATAGGCGAGCAAACGACCAGACGTATCGCCTGATGGTAAGCGATTACCGCCGCCCATGGACACCTGTAACACCAGAAGCGTCACAAGTGCGTTGACGGCCTTTTGGGGATGGGGGAGGGAGGTAGGTGATTCGCCTGGCCACCTGGGGTGTTTCTCTGGTGGTCGGGCGCATCGAGGCGCTGGGCTTACGGGTGGCCCTGGATAAGACGGAGGCCCTATTGTTCCATGGGCCCCGTCGTGGTCCACCCGCCGGCGCCTCCATAGAGGTCAACTCGGTCCTCGTACCGGTTCGGGCCCAGATGAGGTATCTGGGCCTGATCCTCGACGGTAGGTGGCTCTTCGACGAGCACTTCCGACAGCTTGGTCCGAAGCTGGTCGACGCTGCCTCCGCCCTTGGGCGACTTTTGCCCAATTTGGGTGGAGCCAGCGTCGCAACGCGACTCCTGTACACGGGGGTTGTCCGGTCGATGGCGCTGTATGGGGCACCGGTGTGGGTGGCGGCTCTGACTGCCCTAAATAAGGCCCGCCTCTGGCGGCCTCAGAGGGTATTGGCAGTCAGAGCCATACGCGGATACCGCACGGTGTCGACCGAGGTGGCATGCGCCCTGGCCGGAACACCCCCGTGGGATTTGGAGGCGGAAGTGCTCGCCGAAGTTTATCGACGGGTGGCTGAATATCGGGCGGAGTATGGCTACCGCCCTCCGCCCGAAGAGGTAAGCGAGTGGCGTGAAGCCGCCCGTCGAGCCACTATGGCTAGATGGTCGTTCCGGCTGGAGACTCCACGCGCTGGCTTTGCCGCCGTGGAGGCCCTCCAGCCAGTCATCCTCGAGTGGGCAGGGCGGCAGCACGGGACCCTTTCCTTTCGACTGACGCAGGTACTTTCCGGGCACGGTTGCTTCGGGAAGTACCTGCACTCGGTCGCTAGGAGGGAATTGAGTCCCGCCTGCCACCACTGCGACTGCAGTGAGGACTCGGCCCAGCACACGCTGGCTGTTTGCCCCGCTTGGGCGCCGCAGCGTCGGGCCCTCACTGCAGTCATCGGAGGAGATCTCTCGCTACCGGCCATCATACGCTCCATGGCCGGTAGCGATAGCAGTTTTACCGCGGTCGCAACCTTCTGCGAAGATGTAATCTCGGAGGTGGCGGAGAAGGCCTGGGAGGACGATGTCCACTCGGACCCAATCCGCCGCCGGCGAACCGGGCGGCGGAGGCGCGCCTATCAGCGCCTCATGCCGCCCTGAGTGTGGCCGCGGATGGTCGGAACGGGCTTTCCCCTCCATCCGCTCTAGTGGCCTCCCGCGAGGGGGTGACGTACGCGTGTGCCGTACGTCGCCTAATTGAGAGGCTTCCAGCAGACGGTGCCCGCTTCTGTGCGGGCAGGCGCTGGGAGGGGTCCGGATGTGTTAATAACTGCAGTTCCCGGACTCCTCCCTGCACAGGCGCAGAGTGGCACACCGTGTGGTTTTAGTCGGTTCGAGTCCGACACACCGCCCCGCCGCAAGCCCCGGCGCGGGTGACGGTCCGAGGGGATTTCCACACGTTAAAAAAAAAAAAAAAAAAAAAAAAAAAGGGAGGTAGGTGATTGGGGTGTGGGCCTCCGGTATCCTCACTCATCGGTGAAATGCGCAGCACTATTTCACACCGGTTTATTGTCAGGCCGTGGTATCACTCCGGTCGAGCCGGCCCATTCATGCCGAAGCGTGGCTCTCCCATTTTTTTCGTATACGTTAGTCCCCCGCGATACATGATATATTCCTAATGCGGTATAAGATCTAAAGCCGGGTCTCCACCGAAGAAAAGTTGGCAATTTTTGTGTTGTCAACACGTGTTGGTGACAAAAGTTTATGTAAAACCGAGTCTCCACCGAACAAAAATTGGCAATTTTTGTAATGTCAACCTTTTTTTGTGTTGTCAAATTTCGGTGGAGACGTGCTTTTTAGTTCCTGTGCACATGTCGTAAAGCTCTTTAATTGGCAAAGAATCATTATAACTTGTGAATATGTGATTTTCATTAAAAGAAAAAAAGGATTTAAGTTTCTGATTAATAAATTAAAGAAAAAATCCTACTAATATTATAAACGCGAAAGTTTGTGAGTATGGATGGATATTTGTTACTCTTTCACGCAAAAACTATTGAACGGATTTAGATGAAACTTTACAGTAATATAGCTTATACATCAGAATAACACTTAAGCTACTATTTGCCGCGATAACCGACACACGCGGGCCAAGCGGCGAACATACACTAGTTATAAATAAAAAGCCTTTATTGCAACGTAGACACGTACGTAGCTGTTGCCCGCGGCGCCGCACCGCCTGCTTCTATTTCGGTTATCGCGACAAATATGTAGTAGCTCCTATGTGGTATTCTGATGTATATGCTATATTACTGTAAAGTTTCATCCAAATCCGTTCAGTAGTTTTTGCGTGAAAGAGTAACAAACATCCATCCATACTCACAAACTTTCGCGTTTATAATATCAGTAGTATATCTTTATCCCTAAATTTAAGTTTTTCATGGCCTCCCTCATTTTCCTCCACAGTTCCCTATCCCTTGCTTTTCTTTTCCATCTAATGTCGCATCTTTCTTCAAATATATCTCTCTAGCTTTTTTTGGTCATCCTCTACTCCTTTCCCTTGATGTCCATTCTAAAGAAATAAATATAGGAAGTTATTTTCAATTGGGGACGCAAAGATAATCTGATAACAAACTGATTTGCACTCTACATAATTTGAAAAATATCAGGGATTTTGCGGTCAAGAGCCCCCGCATTTAAATCGGCCGATTGTTTCATTAGGTTGGCTTTTGGCTTATTAGTCGGCAAATTTATTAAAAAAAGGTTGACAACACAAAAGTTGTTAACTTTTGTTCGTTGGAGACTCCGCTTTACAGATACTTTTATCAACGACAGATGTTGACAACACAAAATTTGTCAACTTTTGTACTGTGGAGCAGGGATGTTGCGAATATTCGCATCCGCATCCGCAAATGCGGAGCTTCCGCATAGATTTTGACATCTGCATTCGCATCCGTATCCGCAATTATCAATGCGGATTTTCATGCGGATGCGAATGTGATACAAGTTGTGACAAGAAAGAAATTGAGCGGGGCTCAGCGAATAGCACGTGCTGTTCGCACGTGTCAATGACCAATGGGAGCGAAAAATTTTGAGAGATCGGACAGGATCGGACGCGTTTGTGGGTGGTGCATCATTTGTTTCTTGTAAATAAATCAATATGTGCTTATTTGCGCTGTGGATTACCTATCGTATATATAGATATAAGTGTTTTTGTGATACAGTGATCATTGTGTCTAAATAATTGTTTATTGAGAAATCTTTATATTGTAATTATTTTTACGGGAATTAACGCGATCACGCGGTCACAGGCTGACTCTCAGTCAGCCTGTGACCACGGCCAGTGCAACCTGGTCGAAACGTCAGGCAAAACAGAGGTATGTAGTACCTTGAAATAGTGATCGCGTTAATTCCCGTAAAAATAATTATAATTATATCATGGAACGCGAAAGTTTAAAAGTTAGTATCTTTATATTGGTCTTAGCTCAGCTTATTAAATTAACATTCACAGATAAATGTCATTATGTACACCGGGAATACGTTTTATTGTAGATAAAGTTTATCATTCTAAAACAATATTCTTTATTATTCCACCCACATACTTAGTTCCTCGCTTGAAGCACAATTTTTTTACACTGGTTATTAAAGAAAAGAAGAAGAAATATGAAATTTTGATGATGAAAAATACTGAGAATGACGTATTCGTTTCTCTTAATGCCAATTCCGAAGGAGTTAAAAGAATGATTTCTCATTCTTTTAACTATGATTGTTACATATCCTTTTCCATGGAATCAGTCGTTCGACTGATTCCATGGAAAAGGATATGTAACAACTAGGACCAGGGACATCAAGTTTCGTCCGAATCCTATGCTTAGGAATTATCTTCTTATCGCACTATAAAAAAGTATTCTTAAATGGTGGCGTGTTCATAGAGAGGTATTTAAGATATTATTTGCGTAACCGCCATGAATCAGAAATAATAATATTCTTTATTAAGTATAAGGCTCCTATTTTTAATTTCACTTACTAATACGAAAGTTAGTAAGTAAAGTTAAAAAAAATTTTGCATTATACACTAATTTTCAAATATAAACATGTTAATAATTACTTTATTATTGTTTAAGTTCGTCATTAATTTATTATATTTATGTAAAATTTTAAACATCTGCATCCGCATCCGCGGATGTGAGACTTCAAAAATCCGCATCCGCATTCACATCCGCGGATGTGAAAAAATCGACATCCGCAACATCCATGCTGTGGAGACTCGGCTTAAGAGACCAACCAAACTATCGGCCGATTAAAAAGTTGGTTGTCTGCGGGGGCTCTTAAAGTGTAGGTACTCGACTTCCTTAAACCGACCGATGTTTCATTACAGGGTCATACGGTCAAGAGCTTTTTTTTATCTTATTAGTCTAGTTACTAGTGCTGGTTCTACTTAGATGAGAACAGACAGCAACCTGAAGTGTCTTATCTAATTGACTGCACGGCTGGCCTAGTTGTTTGGGCGATCGCCACGCTACTTTACCGCGATACCCACAACCTTCGTTTTTTTTTTTTATGTATGGCCCGCCATAATGACTCTACTCTGCCTGATGGAAAGCATAAGCAGAATCCAAAAGTGGTGGTCACCATACTCACTGCGAATGCAGACAATGCAGTATGGCGACCCACACCATGGCGGCCTAGTGATGCTGCTGCATCTTTTAGTCTAGTCAACAAGTATGGAACTTGTTGACTAGACTATTTGGGCCTCCGGTCTGGCACTCACCAACGAAACACGACAGCACGATCGTTGTCATTTTACGTGGATTTTCTGTGCGAGGGTAGTACCGCCCCGGTCGAGCCGGCCCATTCGTGCTGAAATCAGCGTGGCTCTACTACCTCGTGCCCAAAACACAGCGCCTACGCAATAGGCGCTGTGTTGTGGCTTCAATCCTACATAGGACAACACTTTGTTTGATATATAAATTGTTGTTCTGAGTGTGGGTGTTATTTGGGTATGTAGATATGTTTGTAAAATAAGGATTTATTCCTAATGCGGGAGTTGTCTTTTTAAAAGAAAAAAAAAATTGTAAAAATACAGGGTTTACTTTATTTTTAACCGACTTCCAAAAGGAGGAGATTCTCAATTTCATGGGTTTTTTTTTTAATATTCACTTAGGTTTATTTGACGGGCCTGTACGCCTAGTGGGTAGTTATGATGACTGCTAAGTCAAAGGTCTAGGTTCGTTTCTCACCTGGGACAAATTATTGTGTGTTTGTTTCATTTGTTCCATATATATGTGTAATATATTTATAATATGTATGTATTAATAAATATATAAGTATGTTTCTCAACAGTCTGGTTAACATAATAAATAAATAATAAATATTTTTCGAAACCTTACACACAACGCCATTTAGCCTTAAACTAAGCAGAGCTTGTACAATGACAGCTAGAATGACTGATAAAGAATAAATGAATATTATACATAGAAAACACACAAACTCTGAAACAAATATTTGCAAATCATTCAAACATTTGGTCCGACCCGGGAATCGAACCCGAGACCTCATGCACAGCAGTCGCGTATGCTACCACTGCGCCAACGAGACAGTCCGTATTATTTGGTAAGCCGCAACAAGAGAACGGAAGTTGTAGTTAAGTGTTTAGTTTTTTTAACAGTATTAGGTAAATTGTAATAACGACTTGGTATTCAATCCAATAATTACAATTGATGACGAAATTAAACCGATATATTAACTTTGTTTGAACTGATTAATAAGTAGGAAAGGCATAAGTCTCATGAATTGTTAAGATTAGCGTCATTAAAAACTTGGAAATGTTACTAGTACAATAACATTATATACTATTTGAAATATATTTTCCTTGAGCTCTCACATTTTGCATTCAATGCGTCAATTGCTTCTTACGCGATTTAGATAGGCAACGCAAAATAAAACAATTGTAATGTAACCAAAATTAATTTGTTTACTAGCTGAGCCCCGCGGTGTTACCCGCGGGTAAAGCTGCGGGGCGAAACTAGTAAAAAAAGCGCTGTAGTTTCTCCTTAAATTACCAGCTATCTCCCGTCAAAATCTGTTTTAAAAAATTCGAGAATTTAAAACTAAAAATGCCACAACACTCCACTCACTTCGCAGACAAGTCCTTTACGAACAGCTTGCCGGAGACTATCCGAAAAGTGAAAACCTTGGCTGTTTTTAAAAGCCTGGTGAAGGATTATTATCTGTCACTATGAATACTCTCGGATTCATCATGTGTAGTAAATATGTATATAGTCTGTGTATGTGCTTGTGTGTGTGTATATATGTGTAGGTATACGTATGCATTTTTGTTTGATTTATTTATTGTTTTAATAATTTAGAATGTTCACGTGATGTTGTGTTACTGTTGTATTAACTACCTGAAAAATCTTAAACACCTAAAATCCATTTTAAGGTTGTCTGGAAGAAATCGCCGTGAGCGATAAGACCGCCAATTGTTACTTCTCTAGCTTTGTAACTCATCTATTGTTATGTTTTTATTTTTTATGTACACAATAAAGATATAAATAAAATAAATAAATAATAAAATTGTTTTTTGTGTACCGTATTGAAAAGTTGTTTTTTTGAAATTATAAACAGACACTACAATTTTATTTATTCGTATAGATATTAAGTTATAGCATACCTACCTGCCTTTATTTAAAGAAACAAAATAATTCCAACAACACTTAATAAGGTACAACTTACATAATTACATTTAATTATCCTGTTATTTTAACCATAATTAGTTCCCGTAGGTTGTGTACCTGATATAGTAATTTTAATTTATAATATAAATTTAATTTTAGCATCCAATTGGTAATCCCGCAAATACAAGTAGATACTTTCCTGTATTTTGCATTTCCTGTGTTAAATTAATTAATATAATAACTTCATTAGCATAATTCGATTATCCTTGCAATACAATTAGGTACCTAACTAATGTAGCGGCATCAGTAGATCTCAATGTCAGTAGGTATATACTAAAATTAGACGATGCAGAGAGGATTAACTTGGCCCCTTTGCAAGGATGACACGCAAAATCGTGAAGCATTTCACATTTTGGTTCCCCCATACGAGGGGGTCATCTACAAGCCGTAGACGAGCCTGAGGATTTAGGAGTACGTCACACTGTTCTTATTATAGTGGGGCCATTATCCTATCTAATTAATGTCAAATGTATCGCAGTGATTGTCAATTTAAAAGTGAGTCTTGTGACAACCCTACTGACTTTTAACTCAACGTCTTTCAGGCGACTGTTATGCTAAATATAACAACAATAACTCATAGATAATGCCATAGACTTCAATGGCTTACGGGGAATACGAGTAGGTAGCGTGTTAACTAATTATGACATGTGTTGGACGTGCTTTTCACGTAAACTCCTGTATCTGTATTTATTATTATTGATTGTTTGTACTTGCACTAGACAGAACATGTTTTGCTTATTTGCCGTTGTCTGTTATCGTTGTGATATTCAGATAAGTAGGTATAAGTTTATAGTTATTGCATAGTCCAAAGGATCGTAATCTTTTAAACCGACTTCAAAAAAACTCTCTGCCAAATAAACACTTAAAAGCGTAAAATAAACTGGTTCTTCATAAATTGCCTATACCTAATTCTTTATTCATTTCAATAGTAGTATTATAATGTGTGCTAGGTACCTAGAATCTGTTTGAAGTCGGTGCCAAGTGTCTATCGCTTAGACTTTTCTAATTGTTCGTTTGTATTCTTTTTGGCTTAGCACCGACTTCAAACAGATTTTAGGTACCTAGCACACATTATAATACTACTATTGAAATGAATAAAGAATTAGGTATAGGCAATTTATGAAGAACCAGTTTATTTTACGCTTTTAAGTGTTTTTTTGGCAGAGAGTTTTCGTTGGATGTTTTTTGGAAGTCGGTTTTTTTTTTTTATAAAAAGTTTTTATTTTTCAGTTTTTAGTGCAAACAATCGTAGGTAAGTAGTAAGTTGAACTATTTTATCAAATTTCATCATCAAGAATACAAATTAAGGTCTATACGTACGTGTAATATTAAAATCATCCTCTAATTCCTAACTGTTGAAGAGTTTAACCTTCTATCATCAGCTCACCTAAATAACTTGAAAGTATACGACTGAAGGTCTTTAGATACGTATGAAATTGAAAGAATTATCCTACAACTCCTAACCGTTGAGGAGTTGTACCTTCCACCTTCCATCATCAGCTTACCTAAATAATTTGAAAGAATACGACTAAAGGTAACATATATACATATGATATTTAAAAATTTATCCTCCAACTCCTAACCGTTAAGGAGTTGTACCTTACATCATCAGCTCATCATCATAAAATGATGACTGCCACACGCAAATACTGGTGTAACTTCAGAAAATATACGAAAAACATAGTATGTGCCTATAAAAAATGACGGTTTCCCTCGATTTCCCTGGGATCCCATCAGATCCTGATATGCTGGCAATGGGACCACCTCGGAAGCATACCCTTTCGAATACAAAAAAAAAATCCAAATCGGTCCACAACTGACGGAGTAATCGGTGAACATACATAAAAAAAAAAACAAAAAAAATACATACAGTGGAACATAGAACCTCCTCCTTTTTGGAAGTCGGTTAAAAAGGAGGAGGTTCTCAATGCGACCGTTTTTAGGGTCCGTGCCAAGCAAAAAACGGAACCCTTATAGAATCGTCATGTCTGTCTGTCTGTCCGTCCGTATGTCACAGCCACTTTATTCCGAAACTATAAGACCTTTAATGTTGAAACTTGGTAGGTAGATGTATTCTGTGAACCGCATTAAGATTTTCACACAAAAATAGAAAAAAAACAATTAATTTTGGGGGTCCCCATACTTAGAACTGAAACTCAAAAAAAATTTTTCACCAACCCATACGTGTAGGTATCTATAGATAGGTCTTCAAAAATGATATTGAGGTTTCTAACATTATTTTTTTCTAAACTGAATATTTTGCGCAAGAGACACTTCCAAAGTGGTAAAATGTGTGTCCCCCCCCTCTAACTTCTAAAATAAGAGAATGATAAATCTAAAAAAAATAAATGACGTACATTACCATGCAAACTTCCAACGAAAATTGGTTTGAACGAAATCTAGTAAGTAGTTTTTTTTAATACGTCATAAATCGTAAACTGCAATATTTACCTTTCATTCAATCAACACAAATGTAAAAATATAAAATAAAAATTATATTATGTTACTTGCTGCTGCGGAACCCTTCATGGGCGAGTCCGACTCGCACTTGGCCGCTTTTTTTTTATGTGTGTTCGTGGATAACTTAGCGTTTATGAACCGATTTTGATGATTCTTTTTTTAATGGAAAGGAGATATCCCAACGGTAGTACCATGATAAGGACACTAGATCTGATGATGGCATCCAAGAGAAATCAAGTCAAACCTTGATGTCGGTTTTATTTTTGTTAAAATTTTACTTATGTTGCGATTAAATGTACATGTTAAACCATAGTGTGCGTGTGAACTGAGGGACCATAGTTATATTTTTGTTTGAAATTTTTATAAGATTTAGTAGTAGGCTCAAAACAATTGTAGATCAAATATGAGAATTTGTAAAAAGATATGTTAAAAACTACAGCCCTTTAAGTGTGGTCCCTCAATCCTCACATACCATCAGCCGGATCTCGGCAAGTATGTAAAACAATAAGATATTGTGACTGCAGACATTTAGTAGAGAATTTGTAAAGATATATACTAAAATAACTGAGCACAAATCATCAACGATTAAAAAAATACAACGACTATTCTGTGGTCCCTCAGTCCACACACGAAAGATTTTGTTATACTGAATATTGCCACATCAACGGAATAAAATCTTTATTTTCTTACATAATGTTTTAGAAAAAGTCTAATAGCAATTTGTAAAAAATAAATTAAAAAAAAATATCGACGCACTTTGAAGATATTTATATTTAAAGCTGGTCCCTCAATCCTCACGCTCTAAAACATACTTGCATGTCTAGCTGCTAGACGACTAAAGTATCACAAAGTGTAGTGTATTAAACTTTTTGTAAAAAGTTTCTACAAAATAATAGGTATCTAAAATTGTGTGTATCTTACCTTTAAAATCAGATTATAGCATTTCAGTGATCTTATGAACAGATATACGAGTAGTGTGACCACACAATGAAACAAAATGTAGACTACCAATATAATTTTTATTTAATAGTCGAAACCCAAGGTTGTACGGTTGCTTTAGTGTTATGTTACATTACGTATCTTAACAAAGCATGAAATAAAGTAGCTTTTAGACGCTTATCACCATTTAGGCTATGTTTCAAGGAAGCTTTATGTACTTATAATACCCCAGTATTTTACAAACCATTATGGTAACATAGTGGTATTATTTATACTGCTCAGTTTTATACGTTCTATTAACACATAAAATTTAACATTTAAAAACACAGGATTTTGTAAAATATTTACATTATTACATTTTTTATTACATTATTACAATTACAATACAATACATTTTTTATTACAATTACATTATTTATATTTGTAAATATTTTACAAAATCCTGTGTTTTTAAATGTTCAATTTTATGTGTTAATAGAACGTATAAAACTGAGCTGCATAAATAATACCACTATGTTACCATAATGGTTTGTAAAATACTGGGGTATTATAAGTACATAAAGCTTCCTTGAAACATAGCCTAAATGGTGATAAGCGTCTAAAAGCTACTTTATTTCATGCTTTGTAAAGAAACGTAATGTAACATAACACTAAATCAACCGTACAACCTTTGGTTTCTTCTATTACAATAAAAAATATAATGGTATTCTACATTTTGTTTCATTGTGTGGTCACACTACTCGTATATCTGTTCATAAGATCACTGAAATGCTATAATCTCATTTTAGAGGTAAGATACACCCAATTTTAGATACCTATTATTTTGTAGAAACTTTTTACAAAAAGTTTAATACACTACACTTTGTGATACTTTAGTCGTCTAGCAGCTAGACATGCAAGTATGTTTGAGAACGTGAGGATTGAGGGACCAGCTTTAATTATAAATATCTTCAAAGTGCGTCGATATTTTTTTTTAATTTATTTTTTACAAATTGCTATTAGACTTTTTCTAAAACATTATGTAAGAAAATAAAGATTTTATTCCGTTGATGTGGTAATATTCAGTATAACAAAATCTTTCGTGTGTGGATTGAGGGACCACAGTATAGTCGTTGTATTTTTTTAATCGTTGATGATTTGTGCTCAGTTACTTTAGTATATATCTTTACAAATTCTCTACTAAATGTCTGCAGTCACAATACCTTATTTTTTTACATACTTGCCGAGATCTGGCTGATGGTACGTGAGGATTGAGGGACCACACTTAAAGGGCTGTAGTTTTTAACATATCTTTTTACAAATTCTCATATTTGTTCTACAATTGTTTTGAGCCTACTACTAAATCTTATAAAAATTTCAAACAAAAATATCACTATGGTCCCTCAGTTCACACGCACACTAAACCATATACCCGAAAATGGAATGATTATATTATTTAAGACAGTGAAAACCCCAGGGAACATAGTTTATTTATTACATTTTCTAATTAAATAAAATACATTTACTAAGTACTAGTAAAAACAGTAAATACCTACAAATAATGAGACAGACGAGTTTGCTTTTATTAGATTCACTTGTGAAGAGGTACCTACGTAGAAAAATCTCGGAATTCAATTTTGACCTTGTTGGGATTGTTGCTCGTGCTCTTTGTAGATATATGTATAGGTATTAGTATGGATGCTTAAAACAAAATGTGGATACTTTCGCTCACATATATACTAATATATAAAGCTGAAGAGTTTGTTTGTTTGTTTGAACGCGCTAATCTCAGGAGCCGCTGGTCCGATTTGAAAAATTATTTCAGTGTTGGATAGCCCATTTATCGAGGAAGGCTTTAGACTATATGTCATCACGCTACGACCAATAGGAGCGGAGGAGAAAAACGGGGGAAAATTATCACGCTACGGGCTACGGGCAAAAGGAGACGCAAACGAGGTTGCGTGGGTCAGTTCCATTGATCTATTATACTCAATGGCTAGTTCGATATAATTCTATCGAAATAAGTAGCACCT
Organism: Diaphora mendica; assembly: GCA_949125395.1. Lineage (NCBI taxonomy): Eukaryota > Metazoa > Arthropoda > Insecta > Lepidoptera > Erebidae > Diaphora > Diaphora mendica. The sequence continues at coordinate 25,324,553 of OX421320.1, forward strand.
TGCTATGTTATATGAAATGTAAGTACTTACTTACACTAGTTTATTGTGTGTTTGTAAGATTTTGAGAAAGACTAGTCATGCGGTTGGAATATCAGGCGCGGTTCTAATGTTGACCTGTTTTCTCTTCTCCAGTTTCCATAATTTATTGTTCAATCGTGATAAGAAATCAAAGAACAGAAATTTTTTAACACCATTAAATTAAAATTGTAATATAATGTGAACAACAAAACTTTTCCTTCCAAGGCTGTCGTGATTCAGGCCTGCTCTGCCATAAAGACTCAGCTCAGATGACACTACTAGTCTGGACCGGAGTTTCTAGGAAAAGTGCTAGACAGAGACGCTTTTCCAAAGAGTCCAGGACAGTCCCCCGATCCCTCCGACGCAATCGAACTGTCAATTCTGGTCCGACGAGTGTAAGGTTTCGGAATGAAGAGCTGGTGGCGGGTGGCTGCCCGCAACACCGCGCCTGGACCTGATGGTGTTCCAGGTCCAAGGTTCCTCCCAGCCTTCCCGCTGTAAAGCTCAACTCGGGAGTCTGCAGCCCTGCAGCGGTTGATGGCCATACAGATCGTACCAGGCTACCGTACGATCTCCACCCTTCGACATTCTAACCGACCGACATGTACACAATGGCCTACAACGAAATTCGTTCTGTCGGTCGGAATGGCGAAGAGACAGCGCTGGATCACGAGCTCGGAATGCTTCCACAGAACGAACATACGCAAGAAAAAAGGGAATTTGTTCATGTTCGCCATCAGTCCTGAATACTAATCACTCTCTAATAGTACTAATTATCAATAATATAAAAATTTGCTCCTATGGTGATGGATTATGAACACAGAGTACATTGTTATATACTGATTATGAATACGAAGCGTCACCATCATCATCCCTGTCCCTGTTCATGTTGTGGGTGTCGTAGGACCCGCCTAAGTGAGTAAACTAAGAAGATCAATAGCACTCTAAAGATAAGGAAAACTTAAAACTCACAGAAGACCGAGCTAAAACGACAGCATGCGTGCGGTCGTGTTTCGTTGGTGAGTAAGAGACCAGAGGTCCAAAAATGCAGAAGCATGTCATTAGCCCGCCGTAGTGTGGCCCACCATGCTGTATCGCAGTGCTTTGGCAGGGTTCATATGTATATTTTACATCTCTCATGTTCGGTAAGTAGGTTCTTATTACCTCCAAATTGGGCTTGTAGGTGACTAATTAGCGCTCTAGTGTAATAATGTGTCTAGAAAAGCCCTAGGGCGGTAAGTAATTAAAAAAAAACACTTTTCTTTCAAAAAGTACATCTAACCATCAAACTGGCAATAGACATCATGCATTCAGCCCAATGACCAAAGAGGTCGCTTTGCTATTCAGCCTTGTCTTCGTGTGAGTATAATAGTCATCAATTTTAAATATAAACGACGAAGCTCAATTTCGTTCTTGAAAAAAATAATTAAAAAGTTCTTTACTTGATTCTTTTTAATGAAAAAAGGCGGGAATAGAAAACTTTAATACAATTCTTATAATGCCGGTTTTTTCTACTTACCTCACAATCGAGATGTAAAGCAGAATAGTTAGCTCGGGTGTAAGCAACAATTGCACCCTCGAACTATAGGCGCTAATTAAGATATTTATATATATAAATATCTTCGGGCTGCAATTGACAGCTTTGCAATTTGCAATTCAGGCTTACAGCCCTTGGCTACTAATCTACTATTAAAATACATACCCAAACCCCAACCCGTCTGGCCAGAGCGGCGAGGCCAGTATGCCAAAACCTCCTCACTAAGGAGAGCCCTAATTATATCCAGCGGTGGACTATTATAGGTGTATTTTACAATTTTTCTTAGAGGAATCACAGCTTTAAAAAAAAAATTTTGATGTCAAACATCTTTAGGCGGGTAAACCTGATTTTTGGAGTGGCGAGAATTGCCGTGGCGATGCTCGCCGCTTCGCCTTATCGACGAAGTCACTGATGAAAATAATTGAGTTGTCGCGATTTCAAATAAATTCAAAAATGTTGAATGTTGTATTTAATAAAAATGAATATTAATGTAATAAACAGTCATTTTATTTTATTGAAAAAAAAAATAGAAAAAAAACGGCACTTTTTTTTTTATTATATGACTTAAACAATTTCGATTTTTCCACATCTGCCAGGCGTCCCGTGACGGCACACCTTTTTTTTGGTATAGGGGGTACACGAGCAGACTGGACATTTGGTTGACTAGCGCCGCCCTCAGAATGCCGAGCCCACAAGAGTGTTAGGAAAGGAATGAGAGAGCGTGAGGTCCGGTAACCTCATTCTCTTGGCAAATGGCAATGAAAGAAATGCTCAAAACCGGTTACCGGTTTTTAGGAGTCCGTGGATTTAGTTCGTTCGATGGCACTTTTTAAGCGACCCAGGCTCCAAAATTAGTAAATATTTAAAACTAAGTATCTCTCTACAAAGTCCATACTTCTTATGTTACTTTAAAGGCCATATATTGGTTCATCTTAGGTTTTACCAACACGAACGTGAAATGTTACATTTTATAAATAAGAAAAGATTCTTTCGGGCTTTTACCCTTAGAATTTAGTACTTGCTCAGTTTTTCCAATGACGGTTGCAATGTGTGTTATTGGAAGAAATTGCTTTTTAGCGATAAGGCCACCATTTGTACATGGTCAGTCAATTGATGTATTATTTTTTATGTAAACTGTGTTAGCTAGTGTACAATAAAGATTATTCTATTTTAAAACTATCTCAAACTGGTCTAATCGAAATGATTCAACAACAACAGAGGGGATGGAGGTGACATCTGGCGGTCGACAGCCAGATGTTTATTTTTTTAATCGTATCTGAGGAAAATCCTAAGATCAAGTATACGGTGGTAAAGGTTCGAAATAAAGGATAAATTATAGAACGATCATACTTTTACCATTAAAATCATAGTATCGTAGTTTAGTCTTTTACAACAGGTACATGAAATAACAAATCTTGTATAGTTTTACACTTTATTCATTCCTTTTTTTTTACTAACAAGTATGTTTTCTCAGGTTTATTCTATTGGAATATTTGTTCCACAGCTTCAAGAAGACTTTTTATCATAATAATTATGTTCGAGCATCATTTTTCTGGTTTATTACAACCACAAATTATTCTTAGTTAGACATTTAAGACCTACGCGTCAGCGTCATAATATGAGAACAACAAATTCAATTGGTACATTGACTGATCTTACATATAATATTCGACGATATAACATAACAACTGAAAATGTATATATTACCACGCCATTACAGACCTACTCTCTTGTATTAGATTATAATGTGTTTATGCATAAAATAACATTTGTAGCGATTACATAATTCGGCCAAATTGCACTGCGAGCTTACAGGCCGAGGTGCAAGTTGGCTGAACTTTTTTTTTGTGATTATTTTAATGTGATCGGATAAAACAATTAGAATCAAGTTTCAAACAATACTATACGCTAAATCGATTTCTTTAATAATGTATATCTACCGAAATGTGGATAAAAAAGATTAGTAATATTCCAGGCACAAATATGAAACGTTTTTATATAACTAGTTCATCACCACCGCTCCTCTGAAAATTATATATAATACTCCCAGCATAGCACTCAAGTGCTTGATGTGGAGCGAGGAATAAATTTAAACAAAGATAGATATACAAGCCTGATTGCCTGCTAGGCCTTAGCTGTTGATACTTTGTAGTCTTTGACAGAACTTTTCTGTTATAGGCGTTTTCATTTTAAATCAAATGTAAACAAATTGTTGCTGTTTTGGATGTGTCACAAACTTTGTCATAGAATCGAATAGAATTAAAATGTAAAAAACGGACTTTTGGTTATGGTTATTTTCCAAAAACAATGTGTTGTATCTAAATATATTCTCAATTTCAGTGGGATAGCGATAAACGATACAGAGAAAGAATGAAAAACAGAAGCGTCAGAGACGACTAGAGTTACGTTTTTTGTTTAATATTCCTTGATTTTCTTTTCTCAATTTTAGGTAGCATGTCTTCGTGGTTATCAATACTGATCGACTGTTACTAAATATTTACATAGATTTACTTAAATCAATAAACACTACTATTGAATTTCTTGGATTGTTTTATTTATATGTGTATTTCTTGTTATTCGGTAAAACATAAAATTAGATATTTTTTAAATAAACGATTTTATAGTTTGTACTATTATATAGTTGCATTTTTTGCTTAAAACTCTGATATCGTATTTAACATTACTAAAATGTAACGGATGCAATTTAAAATGAAAATACCGAAATACGATACCTTTTGACGATAATATCAATAAGACAACCAACTGCGAAGAGATGGTAAATTATTCTAACTATACTAATGTCGACCCATTTCAATTTCTCTTGACATTTTTAATTTGTCAATGATGTACAATGTTTTTTTTTTTCATTTTACCTTTACTTTACACACATTCAGTTAAATTAATTAATCAATATAATTATCGTAAACCATAATTATTGTAACACTGATATGACAAATTTAATTCAGTCCGGAAGTTTGATCACTTTAGATAATGTTGTTTGTTCCACTGATCGCAGAATCGGTTAAACTCTGGACGAGTTTTGTTAACAATTACACTAATTCACGTGTCACTAAAACGGACTTGGCCACCATCTTGGATTGTAATTTTGATAACGCTAAAGTCGCTAATTTACAGATCTGCCCCCCTAGCCAAGTTGCAAGCGTTCTTCTTTCTGCAATCGTTAACGCCTAAACTCTCGTGTGTCATTGGCTAATCGTAGACAAAGTATTAACCAATGACAATTTGGCTAGGGGGGTTGGTACATAACAAACACGCGTCTCCGCAAAGACCTGAAAATTTAATCTGTCAAAGAAGAAATGAAAAACTTCCTACATAAATACTCTGAAAGATTAAATCACCACCCAAACTTTTTGGCAAGAGGTCTGATGAGCATAGAACCAAATTCTACCTTTAAAAGGCTGAAAAGACGTGCTCCTCAAGACCTGACCGCATGAGGAGCTAGCGCCAATATGGACATACCAGATGATATTGTGCCATATACGACTATTGATTAAGCTCATGAATACCTAGCTTAATGTTCTAAAGACAGATTGAAGGACACAAACCAATTTTAAAAAATTGGTCGTCTGTAAAGTCGCTTACTGACAACCAATTAAAAAAAAATGGTCGTCTGTAAAGTCGGTTTACGGACTATAGTTTAACGTGACGTTATAACAAAACATTGATGAAATGATGAGCGATCTATCTCTTATACAACGATGTACAATGAGCGGCGTCACGGGACACTGGACGTAAAGGAACCATGGGCGTAACGGGACAATTAGCCTAATGAGACAATTAACGCAACTGGACAATGAGTCATCCTTTTTCGTGCATGCAGACGGCGTTCATCAATTTATTTGACGTCACGTCAAAAAAAAGAACGGATACTAAGTGGCAGATCTGAAGTCAGATATCTACAAGTTGGGCAAATACGAATCATAGAGAATTTGATTAACGTATTACCGCCCAAGCTAGCTACACGGAACAAGAACACCGCAATGAGACACTCGGGTTACATTACTTGTGCGGAAATTGTCTTGTAATCATGTACGAATGTTATTTTTTTAGAAGTAAAATTACAGGTCATCTAGCGAAAATCTGTTTTCTCACAAATTTTATGGCTAATTAGTCCGAATTTGTCACAGATTTAAAGTAATAATAAGTTGAAATTTTAAGTCAGATATAGTCTAAGACCTAGAGCGAAAAGTTTAAGAAAATTGATATGCATCAGCCACCTAGAAACGTTTATTTACATACGTTTCGACTATTTTTTCGTGTTATCAAAATTAAAACCCATGAAGGTAGCCAAGCCAGAGTCGGTGACACCTCATTCGTATGCAAGAGACAGTCACATAGCTACTATTTGGAAATACACGTGGCACTTACAGAAAACGTAAACATTCATTGATACGAAAAATAATCAGTTTTTTTTTTTTTTGAATAGAACATTAATGTTTTTTTTTTATATGAAATAATTTCAAATTATATATTTCAATCATTATCTATATTTCTCCGATTTTGTCTGCATAAATAGCTTTGATTATTGTAAAGAAAAAAACCCATCTATTAAAATTACTTCCTTTGTTTCTTTTCTCAAGCTAAATTAGTAACTGAAATACAAGTATCTCAGGTACTGTCTTGAAACCTGTCTCGTGCAGTGGGTAGCTTGACCCACTATTAGCTATTAAGTAATAAAAAGTTAATAAAAATCAACATAAAAATAATAATAGTTACATTACTATTGACTTCTTCACAATATTCTTTGAAGTCATTACTAATTCACTATACACGTTCGGTATTACTGACCGATCTGTCCGTATTCAGACACTAACACGACAGGAGGGATGACTCAACACTACTCGTAACATAAAACAAACGTATACATATATAAACATATAATATATAAACGTATACATAAATAAACATATAATATACTAGCTGACCCACGCAACCTCGTTTGCGTCTCCTATTAACCGCAGCGTGATTATTTTCCCCAGTTTTTGAAACATTCTTCATTGGTGATCCGCTCCTTTTAGACTTGCGTGATGATATATAGCCTATAGCCTTCCTCGTTATTCAAATCGGACCAGCGGTTCCTGAGATTAGCGCGTTCAAACAAATAAACAAACTATTCAGATTTATAATATTAGTATAGATTATGTAAAATACAAAAATAAATGATATCTAAAGTTTCATGTGATTTATTTCCTAAGCCTACGACAATGAAATGCGCTTATACGATTTATAAACTCGTTCAGATATGGAATACAAAATGTGACTATACAATAATTATAATCTCTCCGTCACCGAACAGAACAGACCTAATACCTTTCAAACCCGCATCGGTTACGCCTAACGTAAACGTCAGACTACGGTATTCAATAAATTATTATTTTATGTACTTCGGTTATAGATATAATGATAAAATTCTAGTGTTGCATTTAATAAATTAAAACTAAGACATCGTAATATTGAAACCTACTTATCGTTATACAAAAAGTCTACAAATAAAATCATTTGTAGAGTAAAAAAATAAAAGGGAAATATTTTCCACAGTTTGGTAAAGTAATAGGGTAGTTGAGTGTGTCGTAAATAAATACCCATGTGTACTTCATTAAAGCGAATATTACAAAACATCCCAGGAAATATAATTATTACAGCTTTTCATGGCTATTATAAATTATCAATGAAACATTGAAATATATTGCTGAATTGAGTAGTCTAAAGCCGGGTCTCCACCAAACAAAAGTTGCCAATTTTTGTGTTGTCAACCTTTTTTTGTGTTGTCAAATTTCGGTGAAGACGCGCCTTAAAACAGTGACGTCACAAGTTTGTATTAAGTACATCAAGGCTTGTAGGAGACACCTTAGTCAAATTAGTTTTTTTTTTAACATATGTCAAATGATGATTATGTATGAAAAATGTACTAAATACAAACTTGTGACGTCACTGTTTTAGGCTATTCAATTAAACAATATATTTTAAAGTTTATATGTTTAAAATTTGTAATAGAGATGAAAAGCTATAATATTATATATTCCGAGATGTTTTAAGGAAGGAGACATAGGTATTTATTTACGATGCAGTCAACTACCCTATTGTCGACATCGGCACAGTTTGCCATTTACATGATATAAAAATACAGGTATGGCATTCCGAGACACATAGAGGACGAGATGACGTCATCATCACTATCGCTGGTTCAGTGTTACCAGTAGTGTCAAATAATAACTCCCCAACCACCATTATTTCCTTTGTGAATTCGATAGAACAATAAAGTTTTACGTTATCATATATTTAAATTCAACTATTTTGTTTGATTATGTACAACAAAAATTTTATGCATTTTTTTAAATAGAATGGTGACTGAAAATGTTTCCAGCATTTCATGTTATGTTGCTATAAAGTGGTAACTGGATAGTGATGTCACCCTGGGTAGCTTTCGGAATGTCATACTTGTATTGTTATATCATGGCCATTTATTAAGAAAAAGAAGAATGTAAGACTAAGTTGTCAAGTACCCTATTGGTGGTGTGTTTAGTTAGTGCTAGGGCTGTCAGTCCCACTGCCGCTGTGTTCTGCTGCAAGTGCAGTTCGAACGGTGCTGTTCCCCTTGTTGTTCTTCTTAGCGGACTTGCTTAACGTGGCCACCTCCTTCAGCAGGTTCTGTATCTTCGTGTTCATCAAGTTGAATTTAGTCTCGTTCAGGCGATCCTTGTTCTTCATCTCGTTCCTCATGTCTTGTGTGTTGTTCATATGCTGAGCCTTCAACTCTGTAATCTAAGATGCGAGTGATTCATAAATACAGGTGTTGAATTATTATTTAAAATCTTTTCGGGAAGTCTTAGGTTATTAATTACACCAAGACTACTACATAGATAGCATTCTTGGTGAAGGACTAAAATATTTTAATGCACTAGTGGTTTAAGTGGTCGCCACGCCGCTTTCTACTGCGCCAAGTATTGTGGGTTCAAATCCCACATGTGACAATACTATGTGATCCACAAATTGTTGTTCTGAGTCTAGGTATTCTTTGTGACCGTGTCATTCATGTTTGTAAAGTTACCTGCGACACAGCATGTATATTCCTAGTGTGGGAGTAGTCATAACTTGAAGACAACAAACCTGTTCTTAATTTGTTTCTATTTAACCAATTTCAAAAAAGCAGGTGGTTATCAATTCGACTGTATTTTTTTTTAATATGTTTGTTACCTCATAACTTTCGACTGGGTGAGCGGATTTAGTCCGGGATCCTCGGAACAAATTTTACAAGTTATTACTATCAAGCAAATTTTTCATGAGTGGCTTCATTTTGATGAGAGCCTAACTTTCACCTTAAAAAAAAATTCGATTGTGGGAACTACCAGGGAAAAAAAAAGCTTTTGAGCGAAGGGCTGTGATAACGTACCACGCAATTTGTAGGACAATGTGGCTGTTAAATTATATAAATAATACAACATAATGGAAACAAATATTTGTCACCACAAAATGCATGGTTTGATCCTTCCAACATATATCGATAGCGAGGTCAAAAATGATACTAACCAGCTGATTTTTTAGCAGTTGCTTAGTTAATATTGATATAATTTAACAGACACATTGTCCTACACATTGCGTGATACGTTATCCTGGTCCTACGCTCAAAAGTTTTTTTTCCTGCTAGCCCTGTTAGTTCCCTTAGTTAGTTAGTGTTAGTTATTATTATTTATTTATTTGAAAGCTGGTGCTTCCCGTGTGGTCCCATTTCAATATGGTCCAGATCTTGAAGTCGGTTCTTTTTTTGTTAAAATTTGTGATTATTTGCATACACATTGACAAGAACACTGAGTCAGAGGTCTTCTTCTTGGCCTGGCTCCTTCCCATTTTATTTGGGGTCGGCCCTCCGTATCATGCGTCTCCAGGCAACTCGGTCCTGGGACGTCTCTTTATTGACTTGGGCCTCCTTGAGGTTCTTATTTACGACGGACATCCATGGGAGTCCCGACTCTTCCTCGTCCTCGGGGTTTAGTTTCAATGTCTAAAACTTTTCTGGTCATGTGGTCTGATGGTCGCCTCATAACGTGTCCGTACCAACGCAGACAGCTCTCCTGTACTTTATCCGGGATAGGTCTTACTTTGAAGGTGCCTCTTATGTGTGTGTTTCTGACGTGATCCAGCCTAGTCACACCACCTGCCCACCTGAGCATCTTCATCTCTGCGCAGTGTAATTGGGTTTCGTGCTGCTTTTTAAGTGGCGAGCATTCGGCTCTGTATGTCATGGCCGGTCGGACGGCTGCTCTGTATACTCGTCCCTTTATGCGCACGGGCATACGGCTGTCGCATAGCACGCCTGATAGTGCTCTCCATTTCATCCACCCGGTATTTATGCGATGGGTGATATCTGTGTCTATTGACCCATCTTTACTGTTGACTGACCCTAGGTACTTGAAATGGTCCACTTCCTTTAGCTGGGGTTCTGCAGGCATATGGTGCGTCCGCTGTTGACACCACTGAAGTTGCAATGCATGTACTCTGTCTTCTCTCTGCTTATTCGCAGACCTGATGTTTCCAGAGCTTCCCTCCAGTTTTCTAAAATCTGCTGTAGGTTGTTCACATCTTCACTGATGATGACGACATCGTCCGCGTACAAGATGTCCCATGGCGGCGCTCGTTGGAGATTTAAGGTGAGATGGGTCATTACAATATTAAATAGTAGAGGACTGAGGGCGGAACCCTGGTGCACACCAACCTTCACATCAAACTCTTCGCCTGTTCCGGCCGGACTTCGCAATTTTGTTGATACTTGGTGATACATACAGTGGCGGATTAACCCTAAGGCAAAGTAGCCTACCTACCATGCCTATGTGCCTAGGGGCGCGAGGTTGCTTGGGGGCGCCAAATTTTTAATAGTAAAAATATATATAATATGTTCGTGTGCCGGACGTCACTTCAATTAGAGTTTTTTAAAACAGGTGGTGCCCATGCTTTTGAAAAGTAGGCGCTAGGCGAAATCTGGCTGGAGCTGTTATCTACACAAGTAGTTCCGCAAGGGTCGGTGTTAAGACTCCTACACACTATGCGGGTTGCCTGACCATCGGGTAGGTATGTCGTCAACAAGCCGGGCGGCAAAACTGGCATCTAATTGAACTGTTTGCCGTGCAAAGTAGCCACCGACCAAAAAAATTTGTGCCGACGGCCATTATTATGCTAAAACCTTTTTATTAGTAATCCGTTATAGGCCTTTAGGGCCGTTCCTGTAGATCATCAACTAAGACGCCGTCTCGAGCTACCTGGAAGATATGCTCATGACGGCGTGGAGAAAGGTACTGTGAGACAACTCTGAGGCCCACGGCCATGATTGCAAATGTTCTAGGGCGGATCCAGTGTCAAGGTCGTGGGATGGCTCTACAGAAGTATGTTACGTTGCTCTTACATCGACCTTGAAGGGAGCCACCTGCAGCTTGTATTTTTTATATATATAAACTGTCGTCCTCTTGCATGACAAGAGCTCTTGTTTTTTGTTTGTCTATTTTTTAAGTGTAAACTTCTTTATCGGAGTTGTGCACTATTCTAGGATGGGTAAAAAAATGTTAGACTCACGTCAGAAACTCGCGTCAGGACACCTGACCTGATTGAATATTTGTAAGACGGAGGCGTGGCCTAGGAGAGGAAGTAATATCCCCTCTCTTTCTACCGCGCTGCGAATGCCATCGATACCGGTGGGCCTTGATCCAGTACAAGGTTACATCTTTACCACGGGTCAAGGCCTCGCTGAGGTTTCGGCGCGCCTTGGTCGCGACAGGATCCACGGTCCCGGGGCTCGTCACCGTCTCCAGCGCTGCCCTCGAGTCACTGTAGCAGTTGAGGATTTCGCTCGAAGCACTACATATGGCTAAGAGCTCGGCCTGGTACTCTGTGCAGTACGCTGGCAAGCTCAGTTTCCGGCTTAGCAGCTCTGCCCGACTGTCCCATATAGAGAGCGCGGAGCCGACCTTGCCCTGAAGCTTGCTTCCGTCGGTGAAAATACGGAACGACTGCACGTTGAGCTGGTCTACCAGGCTTTAGTCCTCCAGACTCTGGAACCTCAAGTCCATACGCAGAGCCGAATGCGGTAGTTCCGCAAATCGCACGCTCTATCTCTCGGTCTCCCAGTACTAGCCGGGTCGACCCTTCGCGAGCTTCGCGCTGAAGCTAGAATTAGCTCGGTATCCTGCGACTTGAGAACTCGAGGACCCAAAATTTCAACCTTACTGAGTCCTGGTTGAGGAGCAAAAGGAAATATTTAGCTAACATAGCGCCAAGCAGACGGCGGTAAGATCCGTTATGGAAGATTTGATCGGGAGGAAACACAGAACTCTCTCATACCGGCTGATGCAGGTGTTCATCGAAAAGGGATGCTTCGGAGTCAGCTGTGTCTGATCTGCACTAAGCCAACGGCTGGGTTCCAACTATACTGGCACCAAAACAGAACAGTCTGGACGTTTTAATAAAGCTGCTATCTTCTATATCCGACAAAGTTTACGCAATACGTGGTTTTAGTCTGCTCGATTCCGATACACCGCAAAACCCCAATGGCTCGAGTTTCATACTTAAAAAAATAGTGAAGATATGCCAATTGCCAAGATAGATACATTATATGGATGCTAGAATCATGGGGATAGGGCGCCGAAGGGATGGTTGCCTAGGGCGCTTTTGTTACTTAATCCGCCCCTGGATACATATCTTTGACTGCTATTATGTAATGCTCAGGGATACTTTGGGCCCTTAGAGCGTGCCAAATTAATTCTCTCGGTACCCGATCGAAAGCTTTCTCTAGGTCGATGAATATCATGTGCAGGTCCGTTTTGTTGTCTCGGTACTTTTCCGTCAGTGTTCTGACCGAATGTATGGCATCAGTTGTGGATCTACCGGCGACGAAGCCGCATTGGTTTTCAGTGACGCTAGTTATCTCAAGTAGCCTTTTATTGATAACTCTTTCCTATATTTTAAAGGAATGTGAGATTAGCTTTATAGCTCTGTAGTTGCCGCAGAGTCTTATATCACCTTTATTTTTATAGAAAGGGATTAGAAAGCTCTTTCGCCATTCATCGGGGATTCCATTGGCCAGGATCTTGTTGAAAAGTTTTGTCAGGAACAGTACGCCGGTATCTCCCATTCGCTTCCAGAATTCAGCAGGGATATTATCAGGGCCAGAGGCTTTGTTATTTGCCATTCTTTTGATTGCTAGAGTTATCTCTTCAGGCCTTATACATGGGATAGGTTCTTCTGTAGCAGGGATATCTATCTTGTAGTGCCTCACTAGGGAATACCTCATTTAGCAATTTTGTGTAGTAATATTTCCAGCGGTCTCTGATGTCTTCGTTAGATGTTAGTAGTTTTCCTTGTTCATTTTTTATGAATTTATTTGTGGTAGTATCCCTACTACTTTGGTGTTTGTGTTTTGCTAACTTCAAGATTTCTTTGTCGTTTGAAGCGGTTTCAAGTTTAGCATAGAAATCATCTCTGGCAGTTGCCCTGGCCTGTGCGACGCCTCGCTTTGCAATTTTCTTAGCAATTCTATAAGCTTGGTGGTCAGCATCGTCTTTCGTCTGTTGCCATAACTTGAAGAGTGTTTTCTTAGTTTGCAGTTTTCCCCTCACTTCCTCGTTCCACCAGCTAGTATCCCTGTTATTATTGATGGCACCTTTAGATACTCCTAAGTATTGTTTTGCTTTTTCATTGCAATATAGTTGGATATCTCTCCACATTTCATCGGCTTTGTCATCCTGCTGCTCCTGGAGGTGGTGTGCGATGTCTTCACATAGTCGGAGGCCCTCCTCACACTCCAATTTATGCCACCGTGTTCTTATGACTTTTTCTTTCTTAACTTTGTATGTTTTTGGTATTTTGAACTCTGCAAGTAGTATTCTATGCTGTGAGGTGAGAGGTTCCCCGGGTATGACTTTGCAGTCTTTGCATGTCTTCAGTTGTTTTCTATCAGTTAGAATGTAGTCTACTGAGTACATACCCCGCCGCTTTTATAGGTTATTAGATGTTCTACAGGTTTTCTGAAGAAAGTATTAATTATTGCAAGGTCGTTTGCCAGTGCCATTTGAAGGATGTTCTCCCCTTCCAGGTTGATTTTACCATATCCAAAGTTGCCATGTATTCTCTGGTAAGTGGTGGTTTTCTCACCAACGTGACCGTTCAAGTCGCCGCCGATGAACTTCGACTCACAGTTTGGTATCGAATGCAGCAGGTCGCTAATTTCTTCCCAGAAAGATTCCTTTACCGAACCTGGGGCTCCGGACTGGGGAGCGTATGCGCTTATGATGTTCATGCACGGTTGATTGTCCAGGGCAAGCTTGATTGAAATTAGTCTTTCGCTTACTCTGTTTACTTCAACTACGCGATCTTGAAAGTGTTTGTCTACTGCAATACCAACTCCATTCTGCGTTCTTGTTCCACGGTAAATCAGCTTGTAGTCATACCCGATATTACGCGATTTGGACCCCTTCCACTTCGTCTCCTGGATGCAACAAATGTTGATGCGTTTTCGATGTAGTACTTCGCTAAGTTCTGAGCTGCGTCCTGTCATCGAGCCCACATTCCAGCTCGCTATGCGCATCGTGGGTAATATCCCGGGTGCTCTTTGGGGGTTTGCGTCGCTTTGGGGGTACGCCCTAGCATTTGCTGCATTTCCATCACTGTTATCGTCGCTTGAGGGGGACGCCCTAGCCTTGTTCGTCCTTTTATCATCTGCACTTTGTTGAGATAATTGGCTTTGTTTTTTACGGCCGGTTGCCACCTGACGCCAAGGCTATCACCCGTTACGGAGTGTGAGCGCCGCCGTTGGCCCCGAAGGGTTCTTCCGCCGCCATCTCTTCTGTGATGCCCAGCCCCGACTCACAGCACTGCTGCGGCCTCTACTCCGAAAATGTCGAAGAAGCCCGCAGCAGGGGTTTTATATCGCAGTGTCCTACTGCGGCCTTTTGGTCCGAGGGAGCTATTTTATTTCGCTCCAACCCTCCTTGGCGAGCATTCCCCTATCCGCCACCCTGGCGACGCGTTCCCATAGGGGTTGAAGGCTCCCCCGGGAGTCAGAGGACTGAGTCAGAGGTAAATTAGAAAAAAAAAACTTAAATAATTTGTCCATAACACAAGTTAATAATGATGTAAGGATAAGTATTTACCAATTTGTCTTTGGATAGTAGTTCATTGTCTTTCTGTTGAACTCTCTTCTGTAAACTTGCAATAGTCTCCTTGAGTTGGGTCATCGCAACAACATGATCAGAACTGTTGGGGTCCACTTCACCTGCAAGAAACAATTATATATTTAATAACTTTATTCACACCACATTATAGATAGGTAGAAATAATAAAATTCTTTTTTATTATACCTATACAAATATTACAAAAGGGAAGGCTGTTTGAAAAGCTCACATTGTGCATACTATAAATTTTTGTCCCGCTTGTGGCGACTTCCACATACAACGGCAACATAACATACTACAGCGCCATCTACCGAAGATACGTCGAACTACGGAGTAACGAAAGAATCGAAGAAACTACTAATCCTGAATCACGCAATAGAAGTTCTCGCGCCGATTATCATACGAGTATATATGTTAACTGAAATGTATGTAATCCATGACGGATTACATACATTTCAGTTAACATATATATATACAATTCCTGTATACATTTCCTAGGAAATGTATGTAATTCCTAAAATCGCACGGAAATGTGTGAAATAAATTTTATTATACTTACACATTACACATTTCCTAGAAAATCTATACATTTCCTAAATAGCAATCGGAAATGTAAAACATTTAAGATATTGGTGGGTAATTATTTTTAGGTTAGGTTAGAACATATGAACATATTATTATTATTTTACGGTATGACTGTTACCCGATTGTCTCAATAAGTGCTATAATAAAAAAATAATATTAACAACGTGTTTTATTACAGAAAGCATTTACTTTATACATTTCCTAATACGATATTGGAATCATATACAATTCCGAGGAAATTTATACATTTCCTAGGATATCTATGTATTAAATAGTTTTTCAAACAATATTTTATACATTTCCTTAATAGTATCGGAATTGTACACATTTTCTAGGATTTGTATACAATTCCTTGATTTCATACATTTCCGGTAACATATACAACAACCTAACATCAACCGTTGGGCAGTGGCCCGCCAGGCATGATCACCTCGCCTGGTCGGAGGATCCTCCCTTTGTGTTGGAAGGACATGACACCCGTTCCTCCACAGCAGTGATCCCCTTCCTCCGACGTGATTGGAAACAGTCTTCGAAGGAGCAGATCAACATCATCGCGTCATCATCATGTTCACTCCCACAGCAAGTCTTAGCCAGCCAGCAACCTAGGCCTCAACAGGGATACACCACACGCAGGATGCGACTGGTCCAGCCTGGTTACCTCTACGGTCTCATCAGCGTCTAGGCACAGCACACTGCACCTACGGTCCATGTAAGCAGAGCATCTCTCTCCCGTCCACGCAGCAGCCAGCCGCTACGCAGCAAGCGCCCCGACTCACTGGGATCAGCAGACTTAAGCAACGACTCACTGGGACTAGCGGCATACAGTTCCGACTCACTGGAACTTACTGGAACTACTCACTCCTGGCAGTGGCAAGCTCCACAACAGAGCACAGACAGCTGACTCGTCAGCTATCGACGTCCGGTCTTGGAGTTGAGTGATGTGGCGACTTCCAACAACGACGGCAACATAACATACTACAGCACCATCTACCGAAGATTCGTCGAATGAATCGAAGAAACTAACAATCCTGAATCACGCAACAGAAGTTCTCGCGCCGATTATCTTATATACAACAACCTAACATCAACCGTTGGGCAGTGGCCCGCGAGGTATGATCACCTCGCCTGGTCGGAGGGAGGATCCTCCCTTTGTATTGGAGGGACATGACACACCCAGAGGTGATTGTCTTTGAGTCGAAATGTCATGACACGATTACTGTTGGATAGTTTTTTCGGAGAGAAATAGACTGGAACTTTTAGGAAAAGACGAATATATTTGAAATATTGTTATAGCGAATGATATGGCGCGGATCGCCTAGTAATAGGACAGTCGGAACTGTATTGTGGTATTTAGCTCGATGTAGATATAGGGTCATCGTTTATGTGAACGGTAAATAGATTGATAAAGGGCCGTCGGTCGGCAAATGAATATGTTAGGGAAATTGTGCAAATAGTTCGAACAATGTTGGTTTGTATACTTAAATTAAGTTAATTAACTACTTAATAATTAAACCTTAAATTAAGAGGTTAGGATACCAGACTTATCGCGATATTTGAAGTGAATCGGTTGTGTGAAGGGTGACAAGATCTGCGTGTAAAGAGGCGCCTCTCGTCACTTCGCAGAGAAGAGTTGAAACCGTCACGACCGTAAGTACATTAAATATAATTGTTAGTTAGGAAAGGGGCGAATCGCCTCAAAGTATAACTGCTTTCTTCAGAGGATAGATCTTTGATTTACTGGCTTCGTCTATGGGCCCCGGGGCAGGTAAAATTACTTATACAATAAGGTACGAAGCTCTGGAGAAAAAAATAAAACAGACATTATAAAAAAAAAAGTTCCTTTGTTTTACCTTTCTTACCTTGCAACGGGTTCATCTTTGATTTCTTCTCTAATGGCTGTGAATCATTAAGTGATGAGTCACTAGCATTGATTGACTTCATCATGTCTGATTTCCGTTTTTCTTTGTGACTACTTTTAGACCTGAAATGTTTAGCAAATTGGTATAACTTTAACATGTTTTAGCAATAATCTTTTTAAAGCCTTTAATGATGTAAAGGAAATACTCATATTTCAAATAAGTAATGACGAAACATTTCTTATTAACAAAAAAAGAGCAATTACATACACGAATCAGCTAAAAAGTATCCTGGTATCATCTTCTGACCATAGAATGACCAATGAACTGAGGTAAATGAAAAAATACCATGTGAAAGACAAAAAATATAATTTAACGAAACGGCGCGTTAAACGAGAGTCAATTTGAAGGTGACCTTACATTTCTTTCCTCTATTAAATTGCTCCAAAATGAACTATTGGATTGTTTTTGCGAATGCTTAAATATTTGGTAGAAAAAAGATATTTACTTGTGTGCGCGATGTTTATGCTTGTCAGAGGAAGAAAGATGTTGTTTTGTTCTGGCGAGTGCTCTTTTAAGTGACTGTGTACATAGCCAGCATAGCAATTTCCCTTCAACCTGAAACAAAATAGTAGTTTTTGACTTAATTACAATATATTCAGATAGATGAGTTCCTCAAGCATCAGAGTATCTCCATGCCAGATTACATTGAAATTGGTGAAGCGGTTAAGATATGAAAGTGTAACGGACAGACAGGTAGAGTTTACGTTACATCAGTTTACTTTTGACTAATTTTGTTGTGGGTTTCTAGATGCTGTTGAGCCTAGTCAACAGGAGTTCAATGGTCGTTGTGTTGGATTGATTAGTAGGTAGTTAGTAATATAAAATATTAAGAGGTGAAGTTTTTTAGGTGGTAACCTCTGGATGTACTGTATTTCAAAGTGTTTAACACAAAGAAGTTGACACAGGTCAGCTAGTATTTAATAAGGAGCTATGTAAAGCCTGAGAGAGATGGATAGGGTTAGTGACTATTGCCCGCCCATCAATGCTTTTGACCACAGTCTAAAGTACCTACTAGTGATGTGGGCTGCCCATCGAAGTGAGGAGAAGTCTTCACTCAATTGTAATATTTTATTACAAGTGACTGTTGAAAAGTAATGAAGACAGTTGATTTTAATTGCCGTTTACCTCTAAAATGCTATACCTTTTTACTGTCATCGTGGCGATCGAATGCGCAGCGTTGTTTGCACTGCTCACATGTAACGGCTGGCCCATATTTCCGCTCAGAGTTTGCACAGCGCTGGCACTTGTTACCTGATATTAAACAAATCTTGTTACAAAAACGTTTCTCATTATGATAATATCACACAAAACCAACGGACAAATTAACTACAAATGCCTTCACCAAATTTTTATAAATGTAATCCATGCTTATTAAATAAGTTTAATGAAATTTGATTAAATATGAAATCTCCGTTTTCATCCTATTTTTTCTTGTATTCATAGTTTGTGTTTCCCATTCTTTTACGACTACAGAAAATGAAAGGAAATAGTTTTCATCTCTGTGTGTTTGGTATAATCCACTGTAACGCCTAAACTACTGAACCAATTTAAATGAATGAGGTGTCAATAGATTCATAATAATGGCACGGGTGACATAGACTATTACAAGTTCTATCAAAAGTTTTAAGTAGTAGGGTTATAGTTTTCAAACTTCTACTCGTTATATTATGTTTACCATACGTCACCACGCTAGCCGAGTGCGGATTGGGGATTGGCAAGACAACGTTGTGGCTACGTAATCTTGCCGTTAGATGTTTGCCCCAAGGCCTCCACTAAACTTCATGACTATTATCCTATGATAACAACCGGAACGGACTGCTTAAAGTGACCATGCCACCAGCGGTCACCTATCCAAGTACCGACAGAGCAGTCACCCTTGGTAATTGTTTCTAAGCACTGAGTGCAACTGGGCTATGAGCACCTTTGTTATGTTTAATGGATTCTGCTTTTTATAAATACATTTATAACTTAAATTGACTACCCGGTTAAAATAAATAAATAAGTGGTCATGAAGGAAAAATCACTTCTAAGGACCATTTAGGGCACATAGCATAAACTATCAAAATTTATTTTGTAATACTTGCCGTCACAAATGGACCAACACCACCAAAGTAATTTTCAGTGATGCTCTAGAAGTGACAAATTTTGGAAGATTATTTTTTAATCCATACTAATATTATAAAATAGAAAGTAATGTTGTCCAACTGTAACACTTTCAAAGCTAAATTACTGCCCCGTTTTCAGATACTTTGATTCCAAGGACATAAGTAAATTTTTGCTGCGACAACCGACATGGGGGCAGTGCAGCAGGTAAAAGTTAGTTTATTTTAAGTTATTTTGTAATCGTAATGCAAAAATGTAGTTTAGTGCTCAAGAAAAGTATCTTTTGCTTGACAATAACAGGAAAAACCATAAAATTATTGGGTCGGGAAGACCATATTTTGGGCGGTTTTTGCAAGTGCTGTTTTAAATTATACTTGACTTAATTTTTTTTTGTTTAAATTGGTTTTGTTAAAGTCGATGGTTACAAACATACCAGGCATGTTTTGTATTTGGTCATTTGTTTAACAGAGCCATAATATAAAACTCATGTACTGTGGGAAAATAATCATCTAATATTAATATGAAGTCATTTTAGTAAAAATCATTTAGTCAGTTTTTACTTCCACATGCACAAAAACTTAAATAGTTTTAAAATATTGTATTTCGCAAACAGGTTATTAAAACCTGTTGGTTGCTTGGTAACAGTTTGTTAGTAAACATTCTTTATCAAGATTGGGTGAAGTTTAGTTGTAGTAGAACATTTCAACTTTAGTGAAAATTGTCATCAAATGAAAATTTATCATCACTATCAAATGAAATAATATAATAATAATTTTCAGTTATTCATTGAGACAATTGCAAAGATCACAAATTTTTCATATGTTTCAAATGTAATATGTTAAATATGCTCTTTGAACTTACCAATAAATGCTGCAATGATGTTACAGTATTCACATGCTGTAGGTTTGCCATATGCCTTTACATTGGCCTCACATTTCTTGCAGATTGATGAAGTGTTAGATTTACTAATAAAGAGAATCATTAGAATTAGACTGACTGGAAATTATAATTGATAAAGGAATTACATGTAAAGAACAAATTGTTCTATTGCTTGAGGGACTTTATGCTTTATTTACATTTTACTACCATTTACACTTTTGAAAAATACCATGTCTCTAAAGGCTTGTGATAATCAAAAGGATTACAACAGTAACAACAGACTGTAGATAATAAATCACATTTTTGAATAGAAAATTATGAGATTAATCAATATATTTACAAACAAAACTTGGCAGCTGCCACTTACCTTGTTTGTTGAAACTCAGAACGGCAATAGGTGCACTTTACAACAGGGAATGAGCCACGACATTCCTGAAATATAGCACGATTTACGCATAATTATTTATTTTCACTATTTTAACAGTAAAATCATGAGGGCGGCATTATACACAACTAGTATTGTTAAAACACAAGGATATCGACAGTATTTATTGAGGTTTTACAAAACTTACGAACCTTGCAAAGTTGTTCCCCAGTTGATAATTCCTCGAAAGGATGTCTTGAAAAACAACGCGAACATGCAAAAAGTGGTGTAGAAGCTGTGTTACTCATTTTAATTAATATAAATTAGAACTGTATAGTGATGTAAAATTTAAATACGGAACGTACTGGATTTAAATAAATAAACGTTTGAGTCGATAACTGAACAACTGTTGATGAAAAATGGCTTCCAATAAATGGCATGCAAATAAATATGGCGTTAACGATAGTGAGTGAAGTCAGTGAAGTGCACACTAATGCCAGTGTTGCCAACTGCTACCAAAGACTTGTAGCTATGAATTACCAGAAAGTTGCTAGATTGAGTAATTTTTTCTCCTTAAAAAGTAGCTAGAAGTAGCTAAATTTCCCGATGAAAATAAAGACCGTTCTAACATGATTACTGGAGATCACACCGCGATCTTCTGATAAATGCTTTGATATTTATTGCATTTTAAATGTAGTAACGAAATAAAACACTAGCTAATAAATCAGCTACAAACTTTAATAGATTGTATTTCAGATTACTCTAACAAACTTTTGTCGCCATACATTATCCTATTTTTATTATAATACTTAATTAACAAATTAAAGAATACAAAATTTCAATATTAAATTTAATAAGGTACGAGAGAAAGATGTAAAAGGTTGGGAACACTGGGAAGATCAATCTTATTTAGCTGCACTTGATTTTGAATATTTTCCATAGAATCCATTTTTTCAAGTACGGATTTAGGAAGGACGTAGCTGGCATTGACAGCTTTTCCTGAGTGAATCTATTATGCATAGGATAGAATGAAGGGTTATTAAACTCTTTCTAGTCCTCTGTTTATTTTTATCAAATTTATTTGGGAGACTAATCTTTCTACCTCAGCGTTTGAATGCGGAAGTAAAAAACATGCTAAATAGCGAGTTCGCCTAAGTCTTCAACTATATTATCTCCAGAAGCATTTCTATACTTTTAACTTCCAACCAAAACGATATTAGAAAATGAGGAAAAGAAGCGGCCAAGTGCGTGTCATTCCACAATCACACAGTCTGCACATAGTTCATATTATGAACAGTCCATGTCAATGTTAAAACGATCCAACACATGGGGGGAAGTCCCCCTGTGGAGAAAGGTTATAAAGTTACACATGGGAGCGTGGCACACCTACATTTTGCTCCGTTTTGCGGGCGAATATAGACATGGACTACATTATTTTAATGCAATCCACACCTTCATCGCCGTATTGAAAAGGTGCCAGAAATCGTAGCTAGATATTTTAGCTACAACTTTTCGAAAAAAGTAGCTGGTGGGGGTCTAAAAGTAGCTAGATCTAGCTATAAAGTAGCTAAGTTGGCATCACTGACTAATGCACAGCTGAAGTGACAGAAGTGACGTAATTCTCATTTTAGGCCGAGGCCGCACTACGGCTAAACCGCCGCGGTTTTTAACCGCCTGATTTTGTGACAAAAGGAAATGTATGGAAGCGACCACACTGGCGGTTTTTTACCGCGACTGATTTTAAAACCGCGACAACCGCGGGCGGTTCTGTCCAGTGTTGCCAGAAGGTTACTTTTGTAACGTTTCAGGTGATTTTTCATCTCTTGGTTACTTTTAACGTTCCACAAATAAGTTTTTTTTTTAATACACTCCCCTATCTGCCTCTGCCAAAATTGGAATACTTGGTGTCGACATATCGAGCGAAGTCCAGTTCAGATAATTGCATTCTTGCAGATTCCTCCGTAGAGACGTTACTGAACTAAGGGCCCTATACTCGTATTATGCCACCATAAATCTGTAATGTCGTATTCTAAAGATTTAGGATTTTCATAAAACTTTTAAGAAATTCTTAAATTCTTAAAACTTAAAACTCTTAAAACCGCCCGAAGCGCACACACTACGGTAAAACCGCGAACAGTGTTGCCAACAGATAAACTAGCTCTCCTTTAGATTGAAGTTTTAAAACGACCAGAAAACCAAATCGAAATGAAATGACAGATCTGAGATAATTACTGAGCTTATAAAAAAGCAACTTCAACAGCATGATCTTTTAACTAAATGTGTTGCATTTTCTGGAGATAATTGTAATACGAACTTAGGTGGAATAGAGCGCCATGGAACCAACAATGTTTTATAATTCCATAAGTTAAAACAAAATCTGAATTCGAAAATAGTTGGTGTGGGATGCTCTGCGCACATTATCAATAACGCACTGCACCACGCATGTGATTGATTGCCAGTATATGTTGATTCAACAACATTAAAAAAAAAAGTTTTTGCCACTTAAACAAGCCGACCCCAAATAAAATTGGGAATAATAAAGGCTACAGTCTAAAAAGTTCTTAAAACACTCTCTGACACAGTCGAGGTTGAGTATAAACAGCTTCTCTATCATTCAAAGACGCGTTGGCGAAATCTGTTTCCAGCTATCGAGTGAGTCCTGAATGTGGATTATTTCAAAAGCTTAAAAAAGCCCCTGATCTGATTTTTTTTAAATCGGAGGCATACCTGTTTTTCATGCATTCAATTATGCACATCATTTACTCAAAAATAAAAGCATTAGAACAAAAATATGATTCAGTATTTAAAACCAGAAGGATACCTACTTGCAACCATTTCAAAAAGCTTGGATTATCGAAATAGAGAAAGTTTCTTGCCATTGAATGTTCAGAGTACATATTCTAAATAAAGAAGATGAAAACACAAAAAAAAACTTAATACTGCTGCTGATGAAAACTTTAAGCAGATAATTTTTTATTTGTTACTAGCTGTGCCCGCTAATTCCTACATTTTCCTATATTTGGATTTTCAAGTTATTTTACATTTTTTACAGTTTAAACCTTTCCTGGACTACGACAAACATTTCAAAACCAAAAACAGCTAAATCAGCCCAGCCGTTCTCGAGTTTTAGCGAGACAAACGAACAGCAATTGATTTTTATATAATAAGAAGATAAGACTAAAAAATTTAGAGCTTGAATACTGGAATGATATCTTATTTGTTTCAACTTAAAGATATTTTTGTCAAATTAGTCTGGTTTAAAAAAAAAAGGTTGTGAAAAATATACTACTGTTTGAAAAGCATTTTCACACCTGTGAGATTTTACTTTTCTATCACTGATTTCGATGAAAAATAACTAAATTTAATTAATCTGAATACCTATGAAAATAAATAAAAGAACTATTTCGACTAATTGAACTATGTATTATTTTTATTATGACTAAATAAAATAAAACAAATATAAAAGTGTTCGGATTATGACCGCAAATACCCGGGGATTTTACGCTTCTTGTCCTGGTTTCTAAATTTTTGAGATGGCAGCCCTATCTCTAGGTCAATGCTTATTATTTAAGAATTTCTTAAAAGTTTTATGAAAATCCTAAAACTTTAGAATACGACAAAAGCTTTATGAAAATCCTAAAACTTTAGAATACGACATTACAGATTTATGGCGGCATAATACAAGTAGAGGGCCCTCAGTTCAGTAACGTCTCTACGGAGGAATCTGCAAGAATGCAATTATCTGAACTGGACTTCGCTCGATGTGTCGACACCAAGTATTCCAATTTTGGCAGAGGCAGATAGGGGAGTGTAATAAAAAAAAATCTTATTTGTGTAACCTAAAAGTAACCAAGAGATGAAAAATCACCTGAAAGTGTCACCACAAAAGTAACCTTCTAGCAACACTGGACAGAACCGCCCGCGGTTGTCGCGGTTTTCCCGCTAGCCATTCTGTACCAAGTCGCGGTTTTAAAATCAGTCGCAGTAAAAAACCGCCAGTGCGGCCGCTTCCATTCATTTCCTTTTGTCACAAAATCAGGCGTTTAAAAACCGCGGCGGTTTAGCCGTAGTGCGGCCTCGGCCTTAACTATTAGTTTCTTTTCTTAGTTTTCTTTCTTTCGGTCTCCACCGAACAAAAGTTGTCAATTTTTGCGTTGTCAACACGTGTTGGTGACTTTTTATTCCTATTAAAAGTTTTATTTCCTTGTGTTGGCAACAAAAAATGTCCGCCAAAATGAACTAATTAGGTGACGCCACTGTGCAAGGAGTGTAAATTTTAAAGAATTAGAAAAGATAATCAAATATATAAATATTATGTAAATAATAAAAAAATGAACTACTATTTGTTTATGTTTGTCGGACAGGGTACTACGCAAAGTTTTTAATATTTAAACCACAATTTAATTATTTGATTATGTTTTTTAATGGGACTAATCCCGCCCACACGCCCACCACTGTAACTCCTGTACACCAGGATCAACAGCGGTGACCCACGAAAAACACCGAGTTATGACACTCGGGAAGTCCCAGGAAAAATTTAACTGTCTTGGAACCCGCAACAAAATTAATCAGAAGAAAACTGGAGGAGTTGGAAATATAATAAGTCCACTTTCCTCCTTAGCAAAGCGGGAGACAAAATGGAGTCAAAATAGGCAGACGCCTTTTTCAAACCGGGAAGCACCACGGATAAAAAATATTATGGGTCCTAAGTGAGCTATATTTGATTTCTATAGTATGTATGGCAGAATCGCTTAAACGCACGGAAATTCACCGCAGTTGACACAAGATCCCCATAATATACTACCCCAGACGTCATTTGTAAGCTATTTAGCATCATGTTACGTTCATTGTACCAAAGACTACATTCCCAGAGGATATGATGAGCCGACTGTTCACAGCTAGAATCAGGTGTTGAGCATTGACAAAATGGTGAATCGACTAATTTAAATGAGTATAGTTTGCTCTTAAAGTTACCGTGGCCTGTAAGAAATTGAGCGACACAGTGATCTACCTCGAGCCATGTCCTTGACAACCTTTCGCGAACAGATGGAAAGAACTGGTAGAGGTGGCGCCCCTTAGATGATTCGTCCCATCGTTTCTGCCATTCATCCAAGAGGTCGTTATAGACATTGGATTTTTGTTGAAACAATCTTATGATTTTACCGCGGTCTCGTATGCCCAAAAAATCGCATTCCATGTTTTGTAGTGTGGAATAGTACATGGATGCACGTCTTTGCACCTCGAGATCGACCGGAAGAACACCTGCCAACACCGGTAAAGCCTCAGTGCTAACCGTCCCATATGCCTTGCACAAGAAAATCAATGCAGGTCGTTGGCCTTGTAACAGTTTGCGACGGACAGCACCTACAGTCGCCCTATCTGCCCATACAGGAGCACCATAGCAAATAGAACCCAAATAAGTAGCTCCATATATGATCTTTAGTGTATTATATGACAGACCCCATGTCGCAGTTGATATCCTCGTCAGTGCAAAGAAACTCTTTTTAGACCATTCATTAACTGTTCTAATATGTTCAATAAATGAAAAATTTCTTTCTAAAACCAATCCCAAATAACAAACCGAGGTTTTATTTTTAATAGTAACATTTTCAAATTTAATACACGGCGGTGATTTGAGGTTACCTTTCAGAAGTGGCTGGAAGGTTTTGTTTGGTGCAAACGTCAACCGATTACGCCCACCCCACCGAGATATTAAGTCCAAACATTCACTGGCCAGCCTCTCAAGCCCCGTTCTAGTATCCGACTCTATCAATAACAAACCGTCGTCCGCGTACGCATTCAGGGTACATCCAGACGGCACAGGCATTGCCAGAAAATCGTCAAGCCTATGTTCCACAAGTATGGTCCTAGCACTGACCCTTGAGGACACCCCATCGTAAGCGCCTTCGACACAGAATGATTCCCAAGTCTCAATTTAGTAGTACCTTGTAAGAAGTACGAGGAGATAAGGGAATAAATATTTTTAAAGCAACCTCTTAATTTTAATTTTAGCAATAGCATGGGCCACCACGCATTGTCAAAGGCGCCAGATATATCTAAGAAGATGCCTAAACGTATTGAAAACTTGACTCGGTGACAGTTTTCCTTACAGATATAACCGCATCAGTTGTCGATTTTCCCAACGTAAAGCCGAATTGTCTATCATGAAATTTAACTCCACCCGGTAGAAGTCGTGGTACTACAAGACGCTCTAAAAGCTTTCCCAGCGATGGTAACAGTGTTATGGGTCGATAGGATTTAGGATCGTCCGGCGGCTTATCGCCGCTTTTTGGTATTATTCGAATATTACCGCACCGCCAAACACTAGGAAATACTCCTTCCGCAATGCAACGTTTAAAAACTGTTAAAACCGTATCACCCGAAAGTTTACAAGCTTCTTTTATCATTTTGTTTGATATTTTATCGTCGCCCGAAGCCTTATTTAGTGGTAATGACCTAACAATACTGAGGAATTCGTCTGAAGATGGTAAGTCAGACATTGGAGACAATGGTGGTTCAATAGCCCACTGCCTAATTTGTCGGTGATAATCCGTGTCATCCTCCGGCCGATCGTCAGGCACAAGTGATTCTAAAAGATATTCTGTGGTTTGTTCTACTCCTGTAGTATAACTATTATTAATTTTGATGTTCTGTACGTATGCAAGGTCGATTGATCTATTTGCTTTAAATTCATGATACAAAGGTGACCAGGGACCCTCTCTATCGAGTTTATCAACAAGTTTACGTATTAAATTTCCCTTTGATTTCTCCACAGCAGCTCTATAATGAGACCTGGCAACTCTAAGAGCAATAAGAGCATTATTGTAAATATCTCCTGTTACGTTACGCTTTTTAATGTCATTTAGTTTTTTACGAGCTTTCCGATAGATTCTACGTAATTCGACTAATTTATAATTCCACCAATCACATCTACGAGTGTTAGTGATAGATCCACGGCCGATACAAACATCAGCACAATATGTGAAAGTATCTGATAATATGTTTGCGCTTTCCTCAGCTGATAGACCACTGCGACTGAAGTCTTTGGCATGTACTGCAAAGAGTGAACCAAATAAAGCCCAATTTGCCCCTTTAGTTTTATACCTAAAATTGTAAGGAGTTCTTTGTGGATATTGTGCAACCATTGGTATGAATTCGTACACGATTAAGCGGTGATCACTACAGGATGCGTCCGGTAGGACACGCCATCCAGATATCGAGACGTCGCCGCGCGTAAGCGTCACGTCAATAGAAGACTCACCCATTGGGCTGCAAAAAGTTGGTGGTGCATCAGGGGTATTGTGGATAGTAAGATTCATTTCCGCAATAAAATCTTCAACCGCACAGCTACGAGCCATGTCAGCTGCACGCAATTTGCCATACCATAAAGTAGAAGAAGCATTGACATCAGCGCCAATGATAATTTTGTGTCCTATGAGGGACCGCAAAACGAAACGTAAATGATGTAGATGAGGATCAACAGGATGTGAAAATTGAAAATAACAGCTCACTACGTAAACCCTACAGGTAGAGGATGAGATCTCAGCAACGGCGCAGTGTGACGTCATAAGGTTACGCAAAGATGTTACCGTAAAATTAGAACTTGCAACATATATCCCAGCCCGCGACCGGCCATCTAGCTGTACTACATAATTCCGCAATTGAGCGCTTTGATATTGCTCTTGTATAAGGACAATGTCTAACTTTTGTTCCAAAACTAAGCGATCTAATTCTGACGTGGCTATTTTATCATTATGAAGATTTAACTGGCCTATTAAGATATTATCCATTTTATTAAAAAGGTACTACAACTACTACTGTATAAGCTATTCAGTAATTAGTATTTAGGATTAGCTGCTCTAATTTAAGTTTATATGCGGAGCAGTCTTGTGATCCACATCGATGGTCACATGGTTTTTTGTACCGGCTGCATTGTGCGCATTTCGGTTTAAAATCTGGTGTGTCCCTATCCGGGCAAGCCCTTGTATTGTGGCTGGCCGCGCAATTAGCACACTTAGGAGTTTTAATAGTGCAAAATTTTTGAACATGACCGAGTTGTTGACAGTTTAAGCAACGAACTACTTCGAGGTCGTCTATAAACCTACATGTGGCCCAGTCTATATATAATTTATCTTTTGTGCTAGCCAAGTGTTTCCTAACCTCTGTCTCTAATTCTAAGCCTATCCATTGACGTCCGTTTTCCAGTTTACGATGCCTGACAATTTTGGTTGTTTTTAAAAAATCGCTTTCGCTTAATTTTAATTCGTCCTTGATATTCTGACGATATAAAGCTGTTAGGAAGGTACGATCCTCCATAGAACCGGGCACGTCTTTTACAATTATACGGGGCCTTCGGCCTTTCGGCTTTTCTAAGCGTAAGCCTACAGATTTAATGGCGTTTACTGCTTCTAGTTTTTTAAGCTGCCGTTCATTTGCGACCCGCAACACGACGCCTGCCTTTGCGGTTTTTTTGACGCCTACAATTTGAAAACCTTCGTCGCTAGGTTTAATAGCCTTCATGAGAGCTTCTTTTGTAGCTGACGAAGTTGCATAGTCCGCTGAACGTTCCGTAGTAGGATACGCAATAACACACGGCCTAGATACGCGTGCCTCAGCGGACACCGGACACGGGGCTGATCCAGGTGGTAAGCGAAGCCTAAGCTTGTCCGCGTACGTCAAGCCCGGCTGTTGAACGGCGACACGCCCCACCTGGCGCTCGAGATTCGCTAATTTCGTTTCATTGCTAGCAGATTTAATTGCCAACAATGAGACGATACCGGTAATCCGCTGGGTTACGTCCATAATGGCGGTCCTATTCCCCACATTCATTCGCGACCCCTGATCGTTTACCAATTCGTTAATTTTTGCCAAATATTCGGTTGCCTGAGACACCAACTCAAAATAATCATACTCCCCACAGTTATCACGACCACTAAGAGACGAAACACTCTCGCCCAAGTCCGAAGCCCTAATACGTCCAGTTCTACTTTCATTTGACGATAAATTTGATGGCGACATTCTACCAAACAATTTATTTCCGGTTGGTGTTCGAAATTCATTTGTACCACCGGGATCCGGCAACTCGCCAACAACCGACATGGCCAAACAAAGACACACCAGACAAAAGAAATATCAATAGAAAACAACTTCAAAATCAAAAAAAACACGAAAAGAAAATTAATACAAACAAAATATTACTCCTACCTACCTTTAAGAATAAAAATAAATTGACTTACCGATAGCCGTAGTAAAAGAAACTAACACAATATTTGTATTTATAAGGCGTAAAACTTACAGATTATTTGTCAGAAACACTATACACAACCTTATACCGCCCACAAACCGGGTAACAGTCGCAAGGATACACAAAAACAATATTTAAATTATTAAAACGCGACGTCACACGTGAACCGTTTTATGTTTGTCGGACACTTACTACGCAAAGTTTTGAATTCATAAACCACAAGTTAAAAAAAGAATTAAAACGTTATCATGCTCTCTTCTCACTCCAGCGTCTACGTGGTCGGTTCTCCAACTATTATTTAGTCATGTTTGACCTTTGAGTGTTTGACGTACAATTTTCCCCTTATGAGCCCATCAAAGATTGTACTCCTCACCTCTATATTCTATGTATTTATTGGCTCAAATAATTTAATATTGTATTTAATATTAATATTGTATTTATTTCTTTGTGACGTTTAGTTCGAATGTTTTTCAAATTGTTGGCGACTCGGTGTAGACGGTGTAGACACAATGGAAACAAAAGTTGGTTATTTTTTGAAGTGTTGCAAACAGTTGGAAACACTGGTATTGCCAACAATTTTGGTGGAGACGCGCCTTTATTTGTCGTACAGAATATCTTTTCGGACATCTAACACATAACGCCATCTAGTCCCAAACTAAGCAGAGCTTGTGTTATGGGTACTGTACTAGACAACTGATACCTACAAATACATTTTTTGTAAATACATACATATTATACATAGAAAACACCCAAACTCCGAAACAAATATTTGCAGATCATACAAACATTTGGTCCGACCCAGGAATCAAACCCGAGACCTCAAGCACAGCAGTCGCATACGCTACCACTGCACACCACCGAGGCAGTCAAAGTGAAGTGAAACTTCTAATGTGACTTCCAACCAGGTTGCGTTAAACGTTCAACGGTTGCGTTAAAAGTTCAACGGTAGCGTTAAACGTTCAACGGTTGCGTTAAACGTTGGAGGACAATGGAGGGGTATGAAAGCACTGTTGCACATCACGAAGTTTTCAAACGTTTAACGCTACCATGGAGGGGATATGAAAGCACTGTTCTGTTGCACATTACGAAGTTTCACTTCTTCCACGTGGAGGGATTCCACATATATTTTTTGTTATAAAATACCTGTCAAATTAATTGTATTCTCGAAACAATATGACCTTTAAACCTTCAAGAGAATAGCGTACTCCTTCTTATAAGGCCGGCAACGCACTTGTGACGCCTCTGGTGTATATCGAGGCGATACGTCTGCTCGTTTGCCCCTATTCACTAAAAAATGACACTGATTGGGCTTATTCCCGAATATTATTTTAAAATAACTTTTGGTGTTATGTTGTTAAATATAGAGTTGAGTACTTGAGTCTGTTTGGGAATAAAACATTACAAGGAGGAAAAATAAAATCGTAGGATCCGCTGAATTCGTAGGCTGGTAACTTTGAATTGTTGTATGTCTGTCTTCTTTCTAAATATTTTGTGTTGGTTTCCAGAATAGTAGCGAGTGTTTATTTGTAAATTTGTTATAAAATTCTAATCATATCAATGTCAATATTATATTATAAGACAGTGGGCTATCTTATCATTTATCAAAATGGCGATACCACCTTTTCCCTCTCAAGATTTGGCTAAATTGGTTCTAGGTAGGGTGAATGTTTGGCGGGAACAGCTATCGCTAATAACGGACGAGGTGATCGGTACTCATGTTCTTTGTTTTGTGTTGTAGGATATTTGGCAGAGGAGCAGCTTATGACAGCCTATGATGAGTTTCTGCAAGCGAGTCCTTATTTAGACGCATATAGAAATGAGTATGACAGGATATTTATGACATCATTGAAAAACATTTTAGCAGAATACAGGGCTGTAAAAATATATGGTTAGTAGTTTTAAACAAAACATCTATTTGTTGGGCTATAGACCATTACTTACACGTTAAGTCAACGCAAATACTTTTAAACTTAAGTTGATTCATTTGTAGCAGTGTACCAAAGTTCCTGTTTATTTTACATAT
The DNA here is from genome assembly GCA_949125395.1 of Diaphora mendica. Classification (NCBI taxonomy): domain Eukaryota; kingdom Metazoa; phylum Arthropoda; class Insecta; order Lepidoptera; family Erebidae; genus Diaphora; species Diaphora mendica. The sequence goes on from OX421320.1 coordinate 25,356,400, forward strand.
ACATCACTTCCAAAAATATGTCAATAAGTCTTCTCTCTTGCTTTAAATTGGTTTTTAAGTTATCATTTTTTAAGGAAAAAGTGTTAGGACACTTCTAAACAACCAAGATAAGTCATCAATGAGATAAAAGGTATTCTACTTCTAGTATTCAGAGTACTAAACATGCATTATGATACAATTTCAGTGGAAACTTGTAAACCTTTTTTACTCCGGAGAAAAATGCTGCAGTGTTCAAACCTGTTGGATGTGGTGAAGCTTTTAATAAATTATGCCGACATCAACAAAATATACTCACAGGATAGCATCAATGATAGAATTAGGTAATATGAAGTTTTTTTTAACTAAGAATTAGTATCATATAGCTATTAATATTTAAAAGAGGTAAGTTTGTGAGGTTGTAGAGGTAAACTCTGGATCTATGAAATTGATTTTGAAAATTCTTTTACCAATAGAAAGCTACATTATTTGTGAGTGTCATAGGCTATTTATAGACCTGAAAAAGTATGGAAGTTCAGTTTTTAAAGTTAGAAATAAGTATGAAAAAAAAGCATGCAAGCAAAGATGTGGGCAATAGCTAGTTTATGTGTTAAATTGTTAGATACAAAAAAAAAGTCAGTTATGTAAAGTTTCTGTTAGAAATATTGACTTAATTATCAAGTGAAATTATTCAAAAATGAACAGTATTGAAAAAAGCCAACATAATATCAAGATATTTAAAAACAAAATTTTCTAAATAACCTATAATAAAGTAACATCTAATTCTTCAACTTTTTGGTTAGTTATAAATGGATTTATATTAGCCAAGTTGCTCAGTATTTAGATGAACAACATTAAATATCATTATTTTTGTAAAAGCATTCATTATTATATAATTTATACTCTCGATTGTTGGCACTTGATGGAACTTGTTATAATGCATTCTAGAATTAAAATCACTTGTACTTATTCCACTATTTTATTTTTGTTTACACCTGACCGGTTTCACCTTATGGCATCATCAAAGGTTACTGATTATACAAAATCTTCACATCTTATAATAGTGGAATAAGTACAAGTGATTTTTATTCTAAGATGCATTCATTATTAATTTAAATTCTAATATAGTTTTATCAATGTCTTACAAGAATTATGACTGTTTAAAGTTAGGTTTGAAGAACAAAGTATTTAGGTTTCGTCAATCAATTTATATAATAAGTGGATGTCATTTTTTTTGCTGATAAGACTTGTTAATGTTTAATTGATGCCCTACATAGGCAGTACTAATGCCATAACAGCTTTTGCCAGTGGGGTCGAGGCACAGGGTACAGAAGATCAAAACTAGACTCAAACAGATGTAAATTTTATTTGCAATCACATTTGATTATAATATTTTTTTAAATAAAAATAGGGGGCAAACGAGCAGACGTATCACCTGATGGTAAGCGGTTACCGCCGCCCATGGACACCCGTAACATCAGAGGCGTCACAAGTGCGTTGCCGGCCTTTGAGGGATGGGGTTGGGGGAGGCATTGGGGTATGGGCCTCTGGTATCCTCACTCACTCGGTGAAACACAGTGCAAGCGCTGTTCCACACCGGTTTTCTGTGAGGCCGTAGTATCACTCCGGTCGAGCTGGCCCATGCATGCCGAAATGTGGCTCTCCCACGATATGAAACTGGTTTGGTGCACTAACACTAGTCATGCACTAAACATATTTTTTATTTAGTTGCATACGCAGATTTACACCTTAAATGACATGATAGAGACAGAGATGATCTCTTACAGACCTAACCTTATCTAGTTCTGTCAAATTAGGAATTTGCCTATTGAATGACCTTCCATCCAATTTTTTCTAGACTTTACCCAGTGGAAATGGACAGTCCTGTGCCAGGTATTGTGTGTGGCCAATATTTGTTAATAGCCAGATGTGTGACAAACATGTGTGGCCAATATATGCACATACCCAGGTTTTGTGGCAAATGTATGTGACCAATATTTTTCCATTGCCAGTTTTTGTGGCAAATGTGTTTAACCAATATTTGTCAGTTAAACTGTGTACAGGAAAGAAATACCATACCTAATAAAAAATAAATTTCTTTTTTTCAGTGTGTCAAAGCAAAATATATCTGGAGGCTCAAAAGAAAATGTTTGTGAAGTATGTTCATCATTAAATCTGGCAGGCTGTGTGTGTCAAAGTAAGCAGAACAGGTCTATTATTCATCATGGCCATGTGGAGACTAGTAGCAAGGAGAATTCTGTGGAAGCCACTGCACTGGAAGACTTACCTGGTACTTATATAACACCTGTCTACTAGTCGGGCAGTTTCGCCATTTGTTTCATATGTTACAAATATGTTATGCTTACATTCTTTGTATGCTTCAGTGTGACTTATGGTTAATCTTTAAAAGTTTCCAAATTGTCTAGAAAATAATGAGTTTTGCTTTTGTTAGTACAGTTTATTCTGATTTGTTTTTCTGGATAATACCTTGTATAAGATTAAAAATTTCTGATTTCAAAAAGGAAGAGGTTCTATGTTCCCTGTATTTTTACCCGACTGCGAAAGAAGGAGGGTTATGTTTTTCGAGTGTATATATTTATATTTCTTTGGTACACCCCCGAGCCTAAACAGCTTGACGTATTTTTATGCGAGTGGTGTCAATAGTGGTTGTGAGAGTGACACTGGGTACATAAAAAAAAAACGTTTTTTTTTAAAACCCAATTACGTCTGATGCAGTCGGGTTTATTTTTTTAATAATTGGTATGTATTTGTTTTTCTAACAATAAGCTATTAATATTGTATAGAGGACTTAAATAGTTATTGAAAAGGTTTACTATAATAATTTGATATTTTTTTGTGTTACAGGAAACCAAGTCACTACTAGGAAAAAACAAACTAGAGTTGTTGAAAAATACTCCACTGTGGAGTCCAATTTAGATGTAAGCGATAATACAAAACATTCTGCAACGTGTAACAGTAGCAATAATGGACTCAACTACAACCAAAGCTCAGTAACGAAACCCAACGATAATGTTTCTCTTAGTCTTAGTAGCATAGTAAGTATACTCACGAATGTTATAAGTGCTTCAGTTTCATGCTTAAACTACAAAAAATATTTCTTCAATAGACAGCTACACTATCAGTGAGTAAAATAGGCTACTGTTTACCGTGATATCCGATATAATATACGCGCGGGGAGCCACGGACAAAAGTCATCAGAATAACACAAAGGTTACTATTTGCAGCGATAACCGACATACACGCGGGCGTAGCCGCGGGCAACAACTAGTACCTTATACAAATTTTAACAAAAAAAAAACCGACTTCAATCTGGACCAAATTTAAATGGGACCATACAGGAATATTGAGTTATTCGTTAATTTGTCGCATACATACATAATGCAAATTGAAGACTTATATGGTTTTCTCATGGATGACATGTCAGAACTGGACCAAATTTAAATGGGACCATTCGGGAAGCACCAGCTTTCAAATAAAAAAAGAATCATCAAAATTGGTTCACCCAGTCCAAAGTTATGAGGTAACAAACATAAAAAAAAAACAGTCGAATTGAGAACCTCCTCCTTTTTTGAAGTCGGTTGAAAAATGAATCGCCGAAATGTATATGTATGCGCATAACTTCCGATCGGCTGCATCAAATTAAATAATTCTTTTTTTGTGTTCGTTATTGTTAGGACAAGGATTGTGTACAAGAAAAATTAAAAGATAACGGGAAATGTATATTTTTTTGTCTGCGACTGTTCACTGCCTGTTGGAAACTTTTTTTTTTAATACTATAAGCTATATTACTGTAAAGTTTCATCCAAATCCGTTCAGTAGTTTTTGCGTGAAAGAGTAACAAACATTCATCCATCCATACTTACAAACTTTCGCGTTTATAATATTAGTAGGAGGATTTAAAGGCGACATTGAATTACGGTTGAAATAGACATATATTATTTATTATAGCAGAAATTTACATTTGTAATGACTGGTGCAGGTATTTGTACATCTATTCTTTTACACTAATACTAGCTGCCCCGACAGAGTTCATTTAGTTCTGTCAAAAGTTATTGTATATTTTGTATAAATAAATAAAATATTGTTATAATATTTATATATTTTGTAATATTTATATTGAATTCTCGTGTCACGTTGTTGCTCACGCTGAACTCCAAAATTATCAAATCGTTTTTTTTTAATGTATGTTTTGCTGACGTGCTTAAGAAGAAGGTTAGTTAACATCACGTTTTGACCAATAGGAGTCGAGCATGATTGAAAAGAGCAGACGAAGTTGCGTGGCTCAAGTAGTATTTATATATTATTATTTTGTATGCCCCTGGTCGAGTCGCGGAAAAACCGGGTATGCAACATCTGTATTTTCGTCTCAGTTCTGTTTCTGCATTCGTGACTTACATATCCTCGTTCTATTCGTTTGAACCTAAGATTGTCTTCAATATTGATTATTAAGATTGTCCTGTCTTAACACCTTTTTCAATGCTATACACATTATAGCGAAAATTATGAATGAAGATTAGTTGGGATGTAGATGGAAAAATATACTTTGTCAAAAACTGTGTTAAATTTGTAGCTTTATTTATGGGAATACTGTAATAAATTGCATGTTTTTTGAATTTCTTGTAGGTGCAACCTGCCGATACACCAGAATGCAGAGAGAAGATTGAAGAATTCAATAATATTTTGAATAAAGTTTGTAATAACAAGTCAATGAAAGACGCTAGGGTGTTCAGTATACCTGAGTCTGACTCCTTGGGCAGGAGGATATCAAATTCAAGCTATCAAACCTTTTCGTCTGAAGTTATTGGTAGGTAATAAAAAATATGTTTTAATATTTATACATAATCTTATTTTAATCATTTTTTTTATCTTGTTGTAGTTAATGAAAGTAGGAATGTTCCAGTACCTGATTCAAGCACGTCTGAAAACTCAAACAATGGACAGTATGTATTTCATAACATTCAATTATATGTTTCTGCTTTCTTTCAATAATAATATGACATTTTTATTAGATGATAAACGTATTTACTAAATGTAGCTGACTTAGGGCCGGTTTTTCAATCCGCAGTTAAACGGTCAAATAACTAACAAGGGAATAAATGTATCCAGCTCTTTAACAAGCGAATAAACTTTTTGTGTTTTTCAATCGGGAGTAAACAGTCAGATAGTTACTTGATGGTCCTTCACAGCTATGTTCACTGTAATCATGCGCAAGTGAGATGCAGCTATACAGGTAGTCACACGTTAGATAAGGACCAGAAACTTTTAGACAACATTCAAGTTGACTGTTCTTTTTCTATTTCTTTTTGTCTTTTTTATGATTGCCGGTTTGGGATATTTAATTAAATGAAATGAAAGCATTCGATTATAATTATTATTTGTCTATAATAGATGTAGTAAATAATAATTTAGTAAAAATTACTTTATGATATTCCTGTATAAGAGTCCATAACAATGATTAAAATCAAAATTTAAAAAAATGAAATGCCGGGTTTGCGGGTGGTGCATAGTAATTTTTTAAACGGGTGTTTCTACGTTTAATAAATATGTGTTTAAAAGTAAAAAGTATATTTGTATGTATGTCAGTTCTCTGTACCTATTGGTGACGAGCAGATTCCCTAGCGGCAAGTCGCAGAACTAACGTATGACAGATAAAAATACGTATACACGTTAACATTCCACTTTTAAAATACGTATTTTTTACTTCTCCGTAGACGTCTATCAATGAAACAATAACAATGCTCTCGTACAATAAACTGCCAGGTAGAAGTGTCTGTCATACGTTAGTTCCGCAAACGGCCACTAGGAAAATCTTCTCGTTACCAATAGTACAAGCTCTGTTTTGTTTTGAACTAGATAGCAGTGTGTGAAATAAAAATTCTTCACCTTCTCTATAGTATCTATAACCTATATTTCTCTAATAACTCTTTTTACCTCAGAACAAAAAGTCAATCGAGTCAAAAACATCCATAATCTATCAAATATTCAATAACTACAACGTACTTAAACTTTACCACAAATAGGTACAAGAGAAATACACAACGTCAAATCACTATTCTACAGAATAAAACACTAACTGAGGTTTGAAAGCACAGATAAAGTTATCAGTCAGATTACAGCTTTATTCGTCTGATAACTGATGTCTGACTATTGAAAGACCCAAACTTACGCTAACTGAGGAATAAATGCTATTTGACTGTTTATCTGACTATTGAAAAACCGGCCCTTAGTTCATTTTTAAAATGTTTCAATTACTTTCCAGGACTCTAAACAAGGAAAACTCAACAGATACCAGTAACACTCAAAGTGATGTTTCAAGAGATGTCAATGAACATTTAGGGACACAACCAAGTAAAACTTATTCAAATCCTAGAATAAAATCAAAGTCTAATGATCATAAAATTAAAATTATATCTGACATTAAAGTAGACGGTTCGTTCCCGACGTTGAGCAATGCTACTTCAACACCATTAATGCAAACAATTGTCATCAATGGTACACCAGCTTATAAACCGAAGCTTCCTGTAGCTAATGATAACTACACGAAAGATGAAATCATGGCTATGCCGACCATTATTGTTGTTCCAACATCAGGTAATCACGTTTTATTCTAAATTGTGTTAAATAGCTTATCAAAATGAAAACTTGTCTCATTAAATGTTACTCGTTACAGCTCCTTCATCACAAATGACACAAAGACAACCTGTAATATTACAAAAACAAAAGAAATTAAAAACAAAAACGACATCATCCAAAAGCGTACTTGAGCCTCTTGTCATTGATGTTTCGTCTAGTCCAGTTGTAACAGCTGAGGAAAATTCCAGACAGCCAGGCGTAAGTCTACAAAGCTCTGTAATAGACACTGGTTTAGTAAGAACAGTGGATGGTATGAAGAATGCTTCGGTACCGAAAGACAATATCATATCAGGTTCAACTCAAACAAATACTCCACAAGTCCTACCACCTCTACGGAAATCGTCATCCACACCTCGCAGAAATTCACATATACGTGTTTTAGATTTTGCTACTCCTAGAAGAATATTGCATGAAACTATACATGAAACAGTACCTCAGGAAACTAATGCTAAGTCTGATGAAGTTCTTGTTACAGGAAGCCCTAATATAGTGTTTCCGGAAACAAGTAACTCTAATAGTAATATAGTCGATATGAGTTGCGTTAAAGTCCACAAAATAGAAACGTGCCATATAAGTAACACAAATGATAATAAACCTAAAAAAAGTAATTGGGATGCGGACCTACGTGCCCTAGCAATAGCTAACGAAGAAAGAACTCAAACTGTAGTAAGAAGACCTAGAAAGAATTCGAAGAAAAAAGCAAATAAGATTAATGTGTGTCAAGAAAAGGAAACTGATGAAGATTCAGAAACAAAGAAGGTACGGGCCAAAAGGAAACCTTCTCCGAAAGAGAAGAAATCAAAAAGGAAAAAATTAGAGGAAGAAGAAGAACAATATAATAATGATATGGTAAAGGCTAATGAAACTAACGTTACAGTTAAACCTACCTTTAATATTGTGACTGCCGACAAACAAAGTACAGCACAAGAGAGCGCAAAAGCGAGTGAGAGTCAAAACAAGTCAAGTAATGAGGAAGTTCGTGAAACTCCAGAAGCCGAAAGAATATCGTTGCAGAATGAAATAGGTGCAAGATTAAATATTTCCGATTTGTTAGAAACTCCCTATAAACAAGTTTTGTATGATATTCAAATGGAAACACCAAAATTCTTGGGATGTGTTCTACCAGATGAACCAATATCAGATATTAAAATCATGAACATCCCCACTCCTCGATTTTTTGATACACCGAAACCGATGCAAGCAACACCGTCTTATTCATCGCGAGCTACAGATTATTCTAGTGGGGGCTCTTATTATAAGCCTGATGAACAAGATTATTTGAGAATCCCTGATTTAGAATGCCCCGTAACCTCTTCTAAAGAAGTATCCAATACTGAATTATCAAAAGAAATAGATAATAACAGCAAGAAACATTCGAGACCTGTCAGAAAATGCACTAAAAATGTTTCATACAAAGCCCATGCAGCAAAAGGCAAGGTGACAGACGACAAATTGGAAATTGCTTCTTCATGTAGCGATACGGCAAGTATTAATAGTTCCCTTGAACATAGTAAAGAAAATGTGAAGACTCCTAAAACGCTCAAAGAAAATAAATCGAAATCACTTTTTAAATCCGAACCCAAAAAGAAAACAGACTCCAGTAAGAAACGGAGATCTCCAATGAAAAAAGATAGACCAAACACTTTTATGAAAATTAAGCCAAGGCGACTGACACCAACTAAAGATAATAAAAGAGCAAGAAAAAAATCGGTGGTGTCGGTAATAAATTCACCGAGATCACAACTTAAGAAGAAAACAACTGGCAAAGATAAAACTGTACATATTACTCCTGCAGTCACATCTGCCCCTACTAAATCACGGCGGAAATCATCTACACCCAGAAAACTACACTGTACTAAACAGTTTAACTCTGAAAGTTCAGTAGAATCTCCAGAGAATGTAATTAATACTAAGACAATTACTCAGGATCAGGCTTTTGTCACTTCACAAGGTCAAGACTCTGACACAGAACAGTTGGCACTGCGTTGGTCTGACGATGGTTCACAAGATGCTAAACTCAAAGTAAGCGAATGTGAAGATATCTCCAAAATTAAAGAATATATCGAATCGTCTCATCTATATAAAACTTCCTATACTGAGGGCAAAGGTACATTACAGGTGGACTTAATCAAAAGAGGGTTTGATGCCGAAACTGCGAAAATTATCGAACGAGATTTGCTCGATACACCTGATTCCGAGCAAAATCGTAATTTGTATTTTCAAATTCCTGCGATTGACCAACATGCAGCTTCTGCTGAAAAAACAACTGAGGAAGGTACAACTCTCTCTGCAACTGATTTAAACGAGCAGAAAGAAGTGACAGAAGAAGAAGAAGAAGATTTGGAATTATCCACTTATGAATGTAATGAAGAAAGCAATAATTATATAATTTGTGCTAGTGAGTCCAAAGAAACTCCAAAAAGGAACCATGTGACTTTAAAAGACACGTGGTGTATGGAGATTTGTATAGATGATGGTGTACCTATTAGATTAAAAGCAACATCTTTTAATACCTTATTTGATATTGCTTCAAAAACTGAAGAAACGGTTTATTCTTTCAGAGAAACAGACATTGCTGTTTCTTCTATTTCAAATCTAGACCCACTGTACACTCCACTCAAAGATCGCAGAACTCAATGTTATGAAATCTTTGATTCTACATTGACGAGTTTAGATACTCCATTAAAATTAGGCAGCCCAAAAGGAATTATACATAAAACTACTGAAATAGAAATAGTTATTGAAGAAGAAAAAATTGAGACAAAAGATAAGAAAAGGAAACGAATGCAAATTAGTAGCAGTCCGGAGGATTCTGTGAATGAAACTAAGAAAACAAAACCGGAAGCTCAGTATTTGTTGAATTCAACTAATATACAGAATATTGATATTGAATCAGTATTGAAGAAACTGCACGGTCCAGAGGGGATGTAGTAGGAAGTTACTATATTATTGACCATAAACAGAAAGTGTTATGACTAATCTAAGTGGTGTTATAAGATTAAATATGTATGTGTAAAACACACAATAAGTTAATTACGATTGTACAGTTACATCTTAGGTTTGTATAATTTTTATTTATGATTGTGCCAGACACATCAATAGTTGACCATGTTTCACAATAAAAGAATATTTTATATTATAAAAGGTTGTGCTCATTTCATACATTTTTACCCGACTACGACTAAGCCTAAAGGAAGTGTAATAGTAAGCAAACATAGCAGTCTATGTTTGCTTGTGTGTCTATGTTCCACCGTAGCGCCTGCAGTACCTAACCGATTTTTAATATTGATAATGAAATCGGAATAATTCCTGCCGTTTGAGAACTTTCTGGACCGCGCTGCTAAAACCGTTGGGAGTTACATTGCATTAAGCAACATCGCTGCATCTCAATGATATGTTCACCCTCGGTCATCGGATAGCACAGTTCATGTACGATATTTTGAACACCCTGCAGCTACTAGTTCAACCGGTTTTACCTGAACATCTGAAAATCCTCTAGACTTGATAGTTTGAGATCTGTAGTACTCAAAATGTGGGAGAGCCACGCGTCGGCATGAATGGGCCAGTTCGACTGAAGTCATACCACGGCCACGGAGTGAGTGAGGATATGACTGCCTCGGTGGCGCAGTGGTAGCATAAGCGACTGCTGTTCTTGAGGTCTCGGGTTCGATTCCCGGGTCGGACCAAATGTTTGTATGATCTGCAAATATTTGTTTCGGGGTTTGGGTGTTTTCTATTTATAATATGTATGTATTTACAAAAAAAAAAGTATATATGTAATTATATCAGTTGTCTAGTACCCATAATACAAGCTCTGCTTAGTTTGGGACTAGATGGCGTTGGGTGTTCGATGTCCAAAATATTTATAAAAATTATTTACACCGGAGGCCCATATTTTTTTTTTTTTTTTTAACGTGTGGAAATCCCCTCGGACCGTCACCCCACCGGGGCTTGCGGCGGGGCGGTGTGTCGGACTCGAACCGACTAAAACCACACGGTGTGCCACTCTGCGCCTGTGACGGGAGGAATCCGGGAACTGCAGTTATTAACACGTCCGGACCCCTCCCAGCGCCTGCCCGCACAGAAGCGGGCACCGTCACCTGATGGACTCGCCCCCGCCGCCGCGATGATGTCGCCCCCTCGCGGGTGGCCACTGGAGCGCATGGAGGGGAAAGCCCGTCCCGACCATCCGCGGCCACACTCAGGGCGGCATGAGGCGCTGATAGGCGCGCCTCCGCCGCCCGGTTCGCCGGCGGCGGATTGGGTCCGAGTGGGCATCGTCCTCCCGGGCCTTCTCCGCCACCTCCTTCTGCGAGATTACATCTTCGCAGAAGGTTGCGACCGCGGTAAAACTGCTATCGCTACCGGCCATGGAGCGTATGACGGCCGGTAGCGAGAGATCTCCTCCGATGACTGCAGTGAGGGCCCGACGCTGCGGCGCCCAAGCGGGGCAATTCGCCAGCGTGTGCTGGGCCGAGCGAGTCCTCACTGCAGTCGCAGTGGTGGCAGGCGGGACTCAATTCCCTCCTAGCGACTGAGTGCAGGTACTTCCCGAAGCAACCGTGCCCGGAAAGGACCTGCGTCAGTCGGAAGGAAAGGGTCCCGTGCTACCGCCCTGCCCACTCGAGGATAACCGGCTGGAGGGCCTCCACGGCGGCAAAGCCAGCGCGTGGAGTCTCCAGCCGGAAAGACCATCTGTCCATAGTGGCTCGACGAGCGGCTTCACGCCATTCGCGTACCTCTTCGGGCGGAGGGCGAAAGCCACTTTCCGCCCGATATCCAGCCACCCATCGATAAACTTCGGCGAGCACTTCCGCCTCCAAATCCCACGGGGGTGTTCCGGCCAAGGCGCACGCCGCCTCGGTCGACACCGTGCGGTATCCGCGTATGGCTCTGACTGCCAATACCCTCTGAGGCCTTGCCTTGAGGCGGAGCCTTGTTTAGGGCAGTCAGAGCCGCCACCCACACCGGTGCGCCATACAGCGCCATCGACCGGACAACCCCCGTGTACAGGAGTCTCGTTGCGACGCTGGCTCCACCCAAGTTAGGCAAAAGTCGCCCAAGGGCGGAGGCACCGTCAGGGCCGGACCGTGAGTTTAGGGGGCCCTGGGCTAATACTACTTAGGGGGCCACCAAATTCTTTTTTTTTAAAGACAACTCCCACATTAGGAATATACATCCTCTATAAACATACATGTAACGAACACAAAGAACACTCAAACTTATAACAACAAATTGTGGATCACGCAAAGTGTGGTCACATGTGGGATTTGAACCCACAACACTTGGCGCAGTGCAAAGCGGTGTGGCGACCGCTTAAACCACTAGGTCTGGCAATCATCAACCAAACAATTACTCAAATAAGATAAAAATTAAACGATAAAATATTTAATTTGTATTTTAATATATTATGCCTTAGGGCTTAGTAGGCTTAGGCTTTAATAATTACAATCGTAATTAAATTGACAAATGATAAAGCAAACTTCCTGCACTTTCCTTTGGCAAATTTAATTTGCTTCTCACATTCTAAATTTTTATTTAAATCAACATTTATGGACAAAACGGATACAAGCCTATATATGCCATCGCTTGGCTTCACAACTTGTGATTAGTATGGTTAAATATATTTTTAAGATTGTATAGGGTTTTGAGAATACGTCAACAAGCTTATTTTCATAAATAATCGCAAAAATGTCTACGCAAGATGAATAGGACTCTGTCGACTGAAGCAAATAAGTTTTTAATTAGATGCATTCATTAACTAAATATTCATCCACATTATCGGGATAATAGTCGATAACCTTACGTGTGCTTTCTATATCGAAGTTTTGTACGATATTTTCTTGCAAATCCATTAAAAAAAAATTCTACATGTCTCATAAACTTGACTTCTTTGATTTAAATCCGTATTCAGTTTATTCAATGCAACGTTTAGCGTGTCTATTTTAAACTTTTCTGCGCCGGTTACTGCGACTGTCTCTGTACAGTTATCAGAATACTTTGATGTAATGTGTCTCTTAGTTATAGTAATATGTCTGTAGTTTATATTTAGTTTTTGGCTTTTTCTTTGTAATCCTTTAGCTTATGATTACTTTTAATTACACAATTAACTTATATCCTACACAACCAGGACTCTGTATTTTTTATTAACTGAATTAAATTTTTCAATAATTCCTTCCTTATAAAAAAATAACAAAATTGGCAGTTCATTACCTTGGCTCTTTTCGAAATCAGCTTCTTTCCTCTGCTGAAACTTATCAAAATTTTCATAATGTCATCATAGTTATTTTTTAAAGCTTTATCAGCATCGTAATGGCGACACCATCTAGTCTGACTTAAACTTTTTAGCGTAAATATCAATTTTGTTTCACAATTTATCAATTCCTATCTATATAGATAGGAATAGGAAAACCCATATGGGTTGAAGCAGAAAAGAAATCATATTTTCGCACTTCTCAAAAAAGTTTACGATTTCGGTTCCAACCTTCGCAGATTCTTCGACTGCCTCAGTGGCGCAGTGGTAGCGTAAGCGACTGCTGTTCTTGAGGTCTTGGGTTCGATTCCCGGGTCGGTCCAAATGTTGTATGATCTGCAAATATTTGTTTCGGAGTTTGGGTGTTTTCTATGTATAATATGTATGTATTTACAAAAAAAAAGTATATATGTAATTATATCAGTTGTCTAGTACCCATAATACAAGCTCTGCTTAGTTTGGGACTAGATGGCGTTGTGTGTTAGATGTCCGAAATATTTTATTCTTCACCAACTTGGTTATGAGAATGCGCAGCACATGGCACGTAATCCGCAGATTTTTTTTTGTTCTAGTATTGCTTCTACACCATTGTAACGACCCGCCATATTAGCAGCGTTGTTGTTTGACTATCTCCTTTTTTTGTGTGGAAATCCCCCCAGATACCACCGACTCGTTTACTGGTGGCATGTCGGACTCGAACCGACTAACGACGACAGGAGCCGGGGAACCAGGTGCACCCTTGGAAGGAAATTCCCGGAACCTCGACGTACCATGGGCCACTTAGGTTTTGTAGATGGCCCCCTCCTGAGCACGAACCCCGATGTACCCTTGCTACAAAAATGCGCTTGCGCCTCCACCCCGGTCTGCAGGACGGAGATCTGCGACCACCGGCGCCTGAGTCGTTTGCGGTACCAAGCCCATTCCCGGGCCTGGCGGACCAGGAGAGTTCTAAACCTGTCCCGGTTTAGCTCCGCCGTCTCCTGCACGAGCATAACTTGATCGCAGAACGAGACTGCGGATTACCACGCACTTTCGCTCCATAACCGCAATCATGCTACTGATTGAGAAAACCCCCACTCCGATGGCCCCCACGAGATCGCGCCTCTACCGCCCCACGCCGTACATTCTGCCAGCGTGTGGAGCGCCGTGTCACGGTGTTCACGGTCTTGCCATCGCAGTGGTGGCACTTGGACGTTGGCTTTTTACGGATCAGACACAGGTCATCGCCGAAGCATCCTTTTCCAGTAATCACCTGCGTCAGCCGGTATGAGAGGCTCCCGTGATGCCTCTCAAGCCAATCCTCAATAACGGGCCTTACTACCATAATAATAGCGTGCTCAGTGCTCGGTTGCCCAAGTCGTTCTTCAATTCCTCCACGATGACCTGGCGGAGTTGGGATTTCTTATCTTCGATTTCTCGAATCTCAGGACACCTGCCCAACTTCCGCGCCTCCTTGAGCCACTGGTAAAAAGCCGCAAGGGCTCTTGCCTCCAGGTCCCATGGTGGAGTTCCGGCCAGGAGACTAGCCACCTCAAATGAGATCGTGCGGTACCCCTTTATGATCCTGATGGCCAGCACTCGTTTCAGTCGTCGCAATAGCGTGATAGTGCTGGCCCTCAAGGCCGCTGCCCATACTGGGGCCCCATAAAGGGCCATGGACCGCTCGACCGTTTGACTGTCCCCTAGTTATCCAGTGGTAATTCATTTTTTCCAAAAGGTCTTGTAAAATATTAAATAAATATGACTACCAACTTTAATTAACGATATACATCTTTCGTACACTTTTCTCCGAAAACAGTATCGAAGTACGATAGTTAACTGATAATTATGAGATAGATCTGAGACTGAGAACAGAACCGCAAAAAAAACAAAATTACGCTAGGTGATAAGCGGCGGGAATTCCCCCGTATTATAGACTCACCCATGGACTCACTCTCTGATGACCTGGTAGCAAGATATATGAGCAAAATATGCTTACTTACTCTCGAACGAAAAAATACTTGATGTGGGTATAATTAGTGGAACATAGTTATAATCACATGGTATTTAGAAATACTTTAAGTATTAACATTAATCACGTAAGAGGAATAAAAACTATGATAAATTATTTAACATGTGAGCAAAATCGTTAATAAAATATTAAATCGTAACGTGTAAAATTGTTGAAGCAGTATCTACAACTCTAGAAAATTAAGAAAACATACTGTCGTCCGTAAATAATCGATGGGGAAATCCCCGTTCCGCTTGACACGCGTTATCGTCTATTTTTGACTTTAACTTGACTTAGCTGGGGGCCCCTGGAATCCACGGGGCCCTGGGCTTAAGCCCAAAAAGCCATATGGTAGATCCGGCCCTGGGCACCGTCGACCAGCCTGGGACCAAGCTGTCGGAAGTGCTCGTCGAAGAGCCACCTACCGTCGAGGATCAGGCCCAGATACCTCATCTGGGCCCGAACCGGTACGAGGACCGAGTTGACCTCTATGGAGGCGCCGGCGGGTGGACCACGACGGGGCCCATGGAACAATAGGGCCTCCGTCTTGTCCAGGGCCACCCGTAAGCCCAGCGACTCGATGCGCCCGACCACCAGAGAAACACCCCTGGTGGACAGGCACGCCGCATCTTGGAAGTTCGCCCCCCGGGCTGTGACCAACGTGTCATCGGCGTAACAAATTACGCCCAGCCCGGGGGGGAGACGACCTCGCAGGACCCAGTCGTACCCCACGTTCCACAGGAGTGGTCCAAACCGGTCCGACTTCAAACAGATTTTAGGTACCTAGCACACATTATAATACTACTATTTAAATAATTAAAGAATTAGGTATAGGCAATTTATGAAGAACCAGTTTATTTTACGCTTTTAAGTGTTTTTTTGGCAGAGAGTTTTCGTTGGATGTTTTTTGGAAGTCGGTTTTTTTTTTTTTAAAGTTTTTCATCAGTTTTCATTTCATCCTCTAATCCCTAACTGTTGAAGAGATTAACCTTCTATCATCAGCTCACCTAAATAACTTGAAAGTATACGACTGAAGGTCTTTAGATCTTCTTTGTCCACCCCTCTTCCCAGTTTAGCTGGGGTCGGGTCTCCTTGTACGTCTGCGCCAGAGAACTCTGTTCTGGGTTGTCTGTGTGCTCAGATTCTCTTGTTGGATCTCTTTCTGCATATTTGACCACCAGGTGGCGGTTGGTCTTCCTCTTCCTCGTGGGCGGTCAGGGATATTTAGGGCCTTTTTGACCGGGTGTTCGTCATTTCGTCTGATGATGTGGCCGTACCAGCGCATTCGGCTTTCTTTCAACTTCTCAGCAATCGGTGCTACTCCAAACGATCCTCTGACATACTCATTTCGCACTTTGTCCAAGCGGGTTACACCTCCTGCCCATCTGAGCATTTTCATTTCGCTCGTGTGCAGTCGTTGTTCATGCGTCTTCTTCATGGTCCAGCACACTGCTCCGTATGTCATGGCGGGTCGTACTACCGTTTTATACACTTTCCCTTTAACTTTGATGGGCATTCTGCTGTCACAAAGAACTCCTGATAGCGATCTCCATTCAAGCCAGGCTGTGTTGATGCGGTGGTCCACGTCTTTATCAACGTTCGCATCAGGAGTGAGGACAGAACCTAGGTATTTGAATTTGTCTACTTTGGGTAATGCACGGTTGTCTATGTATATTTCGCATCCCGTCTCTGCTGTCCCTCCATAGTCGCATTCTAAATATTCGGTCTTGCTCCGGCTTATGCGCAGCCCATGGCGTTCTATTTGTGTTACCCATTGATTTAGAGTCTCTTGTAGCTCTTTTGCGGTCTCTGACATAAGAACTATGTCGTCTGCATAGAGCATACATTCTGGGGTTGGTTTTTGTATGTTCCTTGTGATGTAATCCATGCACAGATTAAACAGTAGTGGGCTTAGGGCTGACCCCTGGTGGACTCCCACTTCTACGTGAAAATACTCACTGAGGCCAGCGGGGCTTTTCACGCGCGTTTTGGTGTTTATATACATAGCTTGGACCAGTGCTATATAGTATTCTGGAATATGTTGGGCTCTCATCGCCTGCCAAACAAGGCTTCTAGGTATCCTATCAAAAGCCTTTTCTAAGTCGATGAATAGGAGATACAGGTTTTCTTTGTTCGAACGGTGTTTTTCCATCACAACTCTAATGGTCTGTATGGCGTCTGTGGTCGATTTGCCAGGTGTGAAACCATACTGGTTTTCTGTTATTTGGGAAATGTCGCTTAATCGAGAGGCGATAATTCTCTCGAACAATTTCAGAGTATGTGATGTGAGCTTGATACCTCTATAGTTGCCACATTGCGAAATGTCCCCATGAGTCTGGAATTTTGCCCTCCCTGATAATGCTGTTAAAGAGGTTGGTTAGCCAAGGAAGTGCAGCGTCCCGTAATATCTTCCACATATCTGCCGGTATTTGGTCAGGACCAGTAGCCCTGCGGTACTTCATTTTGGACACCGCCTTTCTCACCTCTTCAGCTGAAATGTGTCTTATGGGGCCTTCAGTAGGTGGCATGTATGGCATTTGCTCGCTAGGAAATTCCTCGTTCATAAGTTGCTCGTAGTACTCCTTCCATCTTATGTTGATATCCTTATTTGCTGTTAAGAGTATACCCTCGGCGTTCTTCATGTATTTAGTGGATTTAATATCAAGCGTTGATTTGTGGCGCTGACGAGCTATTTTATAAATGGTGTTTTCATTTTCAGCGTTTTCCAGTTTGTCATAGAAATCTTGTCTAGATAGTGCCATTGATTGTGCGACAGCTGGTCTTGTTATCTTTTTGCAGCTTTTGTACTCTCGACGATCATCTTCGAGTTTGGATGTCTGCCATATTTTAAACGCATTTCTCTTTGCCGTTATCAAATCCTTTACACCTTCATTCCACCAGGATGTCTCTTTGTTTAGACGCAGTGCTCCACGCGATACACCAAGTGTAGTTTTGGCTTTCTCGAAACAGAGTTTCTCAAAATTGGACCACATCTCATTGGCAGTTCTGTTAGACTCTATGTCTTCGTTCATATAGGTGTGGGCCCATTTAAGGAGCTGTGTACCTTTGGAGGAGTGTAGTTCCTTCCATTTTACAGTCTCTGTTCGGTCTACATGTGTTCTTATAGACTTGGGCAAGCACATAACTGAGACAAGGAGTCTATGTTGTGATGTAAGCGCATTTCCCGGGATCACTTTGCAGTCTTTGTAAAGCTTGAACATGTTGTTACTAGCAAGGATGTAATCTATTTGTGTGCTATGATTTAGGCATTTGTAGGTGATGAGATGCTCTGGTTTCTTTTGGAATTGTGTATTGACGATTTTAAGGGAGTGCCTAGTTGCGAAATTTAGAATGTCTAATCCCTGTTGGTTAGCACAGCCGAACCCAAAACCTCCATGGATATTTCTATAAAGGTCATTTCTTTCTCCCACATGCCCATTTAGGTCTCCTCCTATGTGGACATATTCAGATGTGGGCATGTTTTGCATAACCTCATCCACGTCGTCCCAGAAGTCCTGCTTTTCTTGTTCCGAGCAGCCAGTTTGTGGAGCGTACGCGGAAACTATGTTCAGTGGCAGTTGTCCGTCCATTGCCAGTTTTACGGTAATTATTCTATCGCTTTTCCTCTCTACGTTGATCATTCTTTGTTTAAAATGTTCATCGAGCACGATACCTACTCCATTTCTTTTTGTATTAGTGCCATGGTACACAAGCTGGTAGCCATTTCAAATATCCCTTGATTTTGACCCTTTCCATTTTGTTTCTTGGATGCAGCAGATGTTGATTTGTCTGGTTTTTAAAATTGCACTAAGTTCGTTGCTGCGTCCAGTCATTGTGCCGAGATTCCACGATGCGAGTCTGAGTTTGTCAAAAACTTTTGTATGCGAACGTGAGTTTTTGTCCTTAGCGTCTGACTGACTGAAGGTCTTTAGATACGTATGAAATTGAAAGAATTATCCTCCAACTCCTAACCGTTGAGGAGTTGTACCTTCCACCTTCCATCATCAGCTTACCTAAATAATTTGAAAGAATACGACTAAAGGTAACATATGTACATATGCTATTTAAAGATTTATCCTCCAACTCCTAACCGTTAAGGAGTTGTACCTTACATCATCAGCTCATCATCATAAAATGATGACTACCAGACGCAAATACCGGTGTAACTTCAGAAAATATACGAAAAAAATATGCCTATGAAAATTCGATTTCCCTGGGATCCCATCATCAGATCCTAATATACTGGCAATGGGACCACCTCGGAAGCATACCCTTTCGAATACAAAAAAAAAATTCAAAATCGGTCACAACTGACGGAGTAATCGTTGAACATACACACATCAAAAGTGTCTAGGGATCAACATATGTGTCTAGGGATGAACATATATTTTTGCAATAACTTTTCTCCTGATTGATATTAATTAAAATTTTCTTTAAGGATTCATCAAATAAAGTGTTTTCGTTTGTCACAGTAACGATAAACCAAGTCACCTTTGCATTAATAAAGAAATTTGCCATTTTCTTAATAAAGCGATTTTTGACATTTGAACCACTAACATTAAAGTTCGAAAAAAAGACTGAAATAACAGTTTTCTTTAAAATTTTATTAGGTAACTTAAACAATTAATAATCCGTGTTTCTACCGCGAACACTAACAACACAAGAATCGGTTTGGCATACTCAAAATGAGTTCATCCAAATCACGCTGTGGAATGGCCGCCCATGTTCGTTGCAACAACAAAAAAAGGTCTTCTTGCGACTGGATACCCTCCATATTCGGCAGAGCTCTTCTCTGTAGCATATCCCATGCATGCTCAATCGGGTTCAAGTCTGGCGACTAAGCAGGCCAGGGCCAAAGCCACATCTCAATCTCAAGAAATCGGCATAAAAATGCTTGATCCCTAGACACTTTTGATGTGTGTACATAAAATAATAAATAAAAAAAATACATACAGTGGAACATAGAACCTCCTCCTTTTTGGAAGTCGCATAAAAACTCAATTGAGGACAAGAATGCGTGCTTGCATTAGAAATAGGGGCTCACACTTTGAAAATCGACTGTAAATTTAAGTTTAGACCGCAAAATAACTACATTTTAAAAATTTCGATTTTTCACTTACTCCCGATTAAGTTCATTTACTCAACCATTTGTCAACGTATTTAATTTTTTTATACCTCGTTGGATAGCTAATAAAACACACTTGTTTTTAAGCTATTACGCCAATAAAATTGTAAGGTGATTTTTTAAAATAAAATTGCCTTTAGTCATAAGAAACAGTAAAATGTAAGAAATTTTTTAGATTCCCTGAATCATTATTCACTAACGGTACTATATTTCGGTGTTAGCAAACTAAAAATACCAACAACAACCATTCAATACGCAAGTGTTTTTTTTAAGAGCACTTTGAAGTAGCGTGATCCACATTTCTTAAAAAAATGAGTTTTTTTATTTTATTTCCAAAACGGTACATTTTTGACACATTTACCCGAGGACAATTTAATAGCTAATGATCTCTACTATCACCCCATAAAGGGATTACTACATGTTACCAGTAACCCTGTATACGTAGGCACCTATAGTGCAATTTATGATAATATTGTTGCCATAAACTGATTCATTTAGGTTAAATAAATTTAAAAAAATGCCTTTTTTCCATGCAATTGCCAAGTATTTTTACAATAGTATTTTTCTAA
Source organism: Diaphora mendica (assembly GCA_949125395.1). NCBI lineage: Eukaryota > Metazoa > Arthropoda > Insecta > Lepidoptera > Erebidae > Diaphora > Diaphora mendica. The sequence goes on from OX421320.1 coordinate 25,376,967, forward strand.
ATACCTAATATGCTTAGATTTATTATTAGATTACTTATAATTATTCTAGATTTTGATTCCTATATTATTACATTACAATTCAATTCAGTCATGCGTAAATCAATTATTCAATTATTATTTTATTATTATCAATTATTATTTTATTATTTATTTATATTTTATGGAGGATTTACAGCTACTAAATCTAAATACAATCAAACAATAAAACAGACAGCCAATGACAAATCCTCGCTTATATAAAACAGAATGAGGTTAAAGTGCACAAGACAAAACAAGGAAGTATCAACAAATATTATCAAATACATTACAGGCACATATACAGACACAAATACACCAATATAGCAAACAAATTTTTGACATACATATCAATTTATTAGTCACTCAGACGTCACATCACTATCCCTAAAGAATTTAAGGCTTAAATACCTTCTCACTCCTGACACACCATCACTAAATATATCGATATCATTATGCTGTTCACACACACTATTTATTTTTCTACTTGCACTGATGACAAAAGAATTCTTTCTGTAATTTGTTGATGCAAATGGTATACACAGTGGTGGGTTATAGCGAGTTGTTGACGGAATATTAAATTTAAACTTAGATAGTAATTCAGAGCAGTCGACCTCGCTCCTAAAAATCTTTACCACTAATGTACAATCAGCGATCTCACGGCGGATTGTAAGCGGTAGTAGATGGTACTTTTTATAGAGGCTAAGGTAAAGTTCCGGGTGATACGGTACCTTTTGGTGAAAGCATAAATATCTTATAAACCTTCTCTGAATATTCTCTATTCGGTCCACATATTTTTGGTTTCCATACTTCATATGCATACTCTAAATGGCTTCTAACAAATGTACAATAGAGGATTTTCAAAGTTTTTGCCTGTTTGAAACCCTTAGACAGTCGCATTACCGGCATTACGAACCCTAGTGCTTTAGAAGCTTTGGCAACAATAGCATCTATGTGTGCCTCATAAATCAGCATTATTGTCAATTATTAGTTTATTATTATCAATTATTATTTTAATTATTGTCAATCATATATGAATCATATATGAATGAATATGTAACTAGAAGAAAAAACCGAAAGTAAATTTATTAGTTGCCAGGGTTAGTATGCAACAGTCCCCGATGCGTTTGTGTGCATGTAAAATATGAATGTGGGTCTTCAATCACAAATTCCCACGCTCAAGGACTACAGTCTTAACAATACTATTAATTTAATATGTCAAATATTTATCTCTTACTCTTGGCCCTGTTTCACCGGTAGATAAGTTTCGGATAGCTGAAATGCATGTGTCAAACCATCTGTCAGATAAGCTACCCGAAACTTATCTGTAACCGGGGAAACAGCGCCTAAGTTTGTTGAAATATTTAATTTAAGAATAGGAACGTAATTTATAACAACTTTAGGTAAATGCTAAAATGCGTACCGAAAGAGCTCAAATATTAACGAACGCTTGAATCCTACTTCCTACAAATATTATAAACGCGAAATTTTGTAAGTATGAATGGATGGATGTTTATTACACGCAAAAACTACTGAACGAATTTGGATGAAACTTTACAGTAATATCTATATATATTACTAGCTGTTGCCCGCGGCTTTGCTCGCGTGGAAGTTGATTATATGTATTTAATTAAAACTGTGTCAGTATCTATGAATACTGTATTCATGTTTTTAAACGTATTTATTTAAAATCAATAGTCCATTAAAATTGACTTTCATACACACTTTCGACACTTATTTTAACCCCTTTAGGAATAGAATTCCCATAAATGCTGATATAAGTATTCATTTATTTGTAATCAAAAGCCTGAAGACAAAGTTTCAGGCTACTAAATTAAAAATGACAGACTTCCAGTCTAGCCTAGGGATAGAATATCCAGAAACGCTTAAACACGTATCTCATCATCATCATCGCAGAACACTGCTGGACATAGGCATCTCCAATTGCACGCCACTTGGTTCGATCCTCAGCTTCTCATCTCATCCAGCTCCTGCCAGCCGTCTTGGGCAGATCATTATTCCACCTGGCCTGTGAACGTTCTACGCTACGTTTGCCGAGACGCGGTCACCACTCAAGAACCCGTTTACCCCAACGGTTATCAGTTCTGCGGCTAATATGATCAGCCCACTGATGTCACTTCAGCTTGCTTATCCTGTGGGCTATGTCAATGACCTTGGTTCTCTACCGGATCACCTCATTCTTGATGCGATCCCTTAGAGAAACGTTGAGCTTTTGTGATGAGAAAAATAGATCATCATTATTATTATAGCCCTCTCCATAGCACGCTGAGCGACTTTGAACTTGTGGACCAGCCGTATAGTAAGTGTCCACGTTTCGGCACCCTATGTCATGACAGGTAGGACGTATTGATTGAAGACTTTCTTATTTAGGCACTGTGGGATTGACGATGAAAAGACCCGACGAACTATCCCAAACGCTGCCCAACCCGGCTGAATTCTCCTGTTCACCTCGTCCTCGAAGTTGTTTCTACTTAACAGCAAAGTCTGCCCGAGGTACCACACATATTTTTGAACAACTTCGAAACGGCACCGTGAACCACAACCGGTTCCGGTAGAACATGTTCATAAATACGTATCTACTCATTTTTAATCAGTAGCCATAAATAAAGTTGCATGTTTCTAACTTCAAGAATGACGGACTTCCAGAATAACCTATATACGAAATTTCAGCCCCTTAGAGGTGGAATATCCAAAAACGCTTAAATATGTATCTACTCATTTTTAATTAGCCAAAACACAAATTTTCATGTTTCTCACTTAAAAAATGACGGATTTCCTTACAAACTTTCAACCCCTATTTCACCCCTTAGGGGTAGAATATCCAGAAACGCTTCAATACGTATCTACTCATTTTTAATCAGTAGCCGTAAACAAAATTTTCATGTTTCTCACTTAAAAAATGACGGACTTCCTTACAAACTTTCAACCCCTATTTCACCCTTTTAGGGGCATAATATCCAAAAACTCCTAAATACGTATCTAATCATTTTTATTTAGTGTCCCAAAAATAAAGTTTCATATTTTTTATTTAAAAAAATATGGACATCCATACAAACTTTCAATCCCTATTTCACCCCCTTAAGGGTGGAATATCCAGAAACGCTGAAATACGTATCTACTCTTTTTTAATCAGTAGCCTAAAAATAAAGTTTCATGATTCTAACTTAAAAATGACGAATTTCCATTAAAAAAATTAACCTCTATTGCACCCCCTTAGGGGTAGAATATTCAGAAACGTTTATATACGTATCTATTCATTTTAAATCAGTACCCCAAAAATAAAGTTTTACGTTTCTTACTTAAAAAACGACGAACTTCCATACAAACTTTCAACCCCTATTTCACCCCCTTAGGGGTAGAATATTCAGAAACGCTGAAACACGTATCAATTCATTTTTAATCAGCAGCCAAAAAATAAAGTTTCATGTTTCTAACTTAAAAAATGACGGACTGCCAGACTGACCTATATACGAAATAACAACCCCTATTTAACCCCTTAGGGGTAGAATATCCAGAAGAGTTCGAACTTAAAAAATGACGAAAAACATATATATATATATATAATATATATTACTTATTCCTTTTTCTTATTTATAATATTCAAACATTGAAATTTTTATTTGACGATGCTGGTGGTCACCTGGCTACATTATTTTATTTTTATATAAACTCGTACTGGTATTTTACTGTTGAACGGACCACATGAACTTCAATAAGATTTATTTATAGAATTATACCAATTGTAACAGCTGCCTTTGAATACGCATTTGGAAACACAATTTTACATATAATAATACCTAACAAAAAATACCTAGGTATACATTTGTCTCTGTACATAAGTACAATTTAAATATGTCACGAACATATTCTATTTTTTATGTGTAAAACCACCAGGTATCCAGCGGCGCAACAAACTTTATAACGAAAACCACTTCTTATGAAAATAACGTTTTAAATGAAATCAGCAATTAGCAAGTTAAATTTTACAACAAAGACATAAAATAATAGACTGTATGATCATATAAGTACGATGCATTATGCAGGAACAATAATGCGTCCAGAAAATGAATCGTTGCATAATGTAATTTCCAAATAAAAGCACACATGCCGAGGGGTGCAGGGACGAACTGGTTAACGGTTAAAATTAGCATTATTAATAATGGGTTCGAAGCAAGCAGTGCCACGATTGTCTATAATTGCGATATCTAATTGAACAATAGTCTATATAACATTAATGCATTTGATTCAGGCCCCAGATTCAAAATTTAAGAGTTGCGTTACATGACATACTGTTTACCGTTTACTGCATACTGTTTACCTTACATGTAATACTAACACTATTGTACCTGAAAATCAGATTTTGAAAAAGAGTAGCCATGAGTTTCTTTGCCAGTATTATTCTCATGAGCTCTACGCATTTTGGAAACTGGAAGTTATGGATCGACACAGGCAGGCAGTAGATTTTGGTGTTTTCGCCTAACTTACCTCGACAATACAGCACATGCTGTGGCCTCTGTTTGTGTCGATCTATGATTTTTAACTATAGCTTCAATTTGACGTTCATAAGTGTCACTTGGTGTCTTAGATGAATAAATGATTTTGATTTGATTTGATTTGACCTAGAAAAATGTAACATCGGATACAACGCCAATATGTTTACTAATACAATGCACGTTGCCACGAAAAACGCGGTCGTCTTTTAAGCGATCTCGAATAACTAAATCTCAAATTCACCAATATCGAACTAATCTATGTAAAAGGTAGACACGTTCACTCCGTACTGTGTGTGTTACCCTTCATGTCTTGGTTGTTTCATCATCATTATCATATCATCATCATCAGCCTGTCGAAGTCCACTGCTGGACGTAGGTATATTATCTTAAATTGAATATTAGTAGATGGATTAAATAAGAAATTTATATTTCTCGTTAGAGATTTGGTTAAGCGAGGTCGTGTGGTTTCGGTGATAAGTTTTTCGCGGTAGCATTTCACTTTGCTGTTCTTTTTTTTTTTTTTTTTTTACAAATTATACCTTTGTCATCATTACGGAGTGGGTAGGTACCTGACTAAAATAATAGTTATGTTTAATAAGCCTCCTTTGTCTATTCCTTTTTAAAATGTACACCAGCAAAATGGAAACCAGCCACCAAGGTTTTCTGGCAAACAAAATAGACATCAACCAAAATGAACATAGGTTGATTCTACTTAGTGATTTTTAATTTCTAACTTAGTGAGATTTGAAATCTAAACGTATGTATACCCATACCAATGACTTAACAATGGATTTAAGGGTTTTTTTTTGTTAGATTGTTAATTGTAATTAAGTTTTTTCTAAATTGACACCAGATTTTGATGGCGTGCATGAGATAGAATAGTTAACATTACGCTTAGATCAATAGGAGCCGAGTATTTTTGAAAAGAGACGAAGATGAAGTTGCGTGAGTCAGCTTGTTATCCTGTAAGTTCAAGACAACTTCGTCGGCTGAGGTCATTGGACAAATTTTATAAGTTAGCGACACGTCTAGATATACCTGTTTAGGCGAGGTTTCATCTACGCCGATGATGTGAGCATTAATGTTGTCTAGAGACAAAAATATGCACAAATAAGGAAACGCAGATAAAATATGCAATAACGCTGTATTTAAATAGCTAGGTATTTTATTGTTTTTTTAATTCCGATGCAGCGATGTCTCGTTATAACCGTTAAACCGCTTTTATTTGATGTATTTTGGTATTTTAGGATCCTCTTGGTACAAAATCTTTTCAGTAGTAAGCCATAAGGCTGCAATTATTAGGTATGTGGATCATAATAATTGCAGCCTTATGGCTTACTACTGAAAAGATTTCGTACCAGAAAATATTACTTGCTATATAAGTATCCTGTACGTATTTTGAAAATTATTTTTGTATTCAAAAGGGTATGCTCCCGAGGTGGTCCCATTGCCACCATATCAGGATCTGATGATGGGATCCCAGGGAAATCGAGGGGAAACCCTCATTCTTTTAGGCACATACCATGTTTTTCGTATATTTTCTGAAGTTACACCGGTATTTGCGTCTGGTAGTCATAATTTTATAATGATGAGCCGATGAAGTAAGGTACAACTCCTTAACGGTTAATAGTTGGAGGATAAATATTTAAATATCATATGTATGTATGTTACCTATAGTCGTATTCTTTAAAATTATTTAGGTAAGCTGATGATGGAAGGCACAACTCCTCAACGGTTAGGAGTTGCGACGATAATTATTTCAATTTCATATGTATCTATAGAACTTTAGTCGTATAAAGAATACAAATTAAGGTCTATACGTACGTGTAATATTAAAATCATCCTCTAATCCCTAACTGTTGAAGAGTTTAACCTTCTATCATCAGCTCACCTAAATAACTTGAAAGTATACGACTAAAGGTCTATAGATCTTCATAATGGTCCATCGTTTTTACCTGTGTTGGGAGCATGCGCTGACAAACTTTCAGCTTTTATAAAATAACGAAAGTCTGGGGTTCACGGGCTCTTAGTCCACAAAGCCGAGTCTGCACAGAACGAAAGTTGTCAACTTTTGTGTTGTCAACGCGTGTTGGTGATAAAAGTTTCTGTAAAGCCGAGTCTCCACTGAACAAAAGTTTGCAACTTTTGTGTTGTCGACCTTTTTTTGTGTTGTCAAATTTCGGTGGAGACGCGCCTTAAGAGAACTAGATTGTTTGTAGAAATCGGACTGCACGGATAGCGCCGGTCACCTCACCGCTTCCTTCTACGTTTAGTGTTGTGGGTTCGATCCCCACATTTGACAATATTTTATGTGATTCACAAAACGTCGCGTTGTTCTAAGTCTAGATGTTCTTCGTGTCCGTTTCATATATGTTTGTAAAGCCCCTGTGACACAGGATTCCTAATGGAGGAATTGTCTTCATTCCTAAAAAAAAGAAAAAAACATCGTATCATACTGACTGTACGGTTGGCCTAGTGGTTTAGGCGGTCGTCACGCCGCTTGCCAATTCGCCAAGTGTTGTGGGTTCAAATCCTACACGGGACAACACTTTGTGTGATCCACAAATTGTTGTTCTGAGTTTGGGTGTTAATTGTGTCCGTTTCATGTATGTCTGTTAAAGTTCCCCGCGACACAGGATGTTTATTCCTAATGCGGGAGTTGTCTTTTTATAAAAAAAAAAAACTAATGTATTAAGTATCTATCTCTCTAAATTTCTTAACTCTTACATGTTAAAATGTGCACAATAACCTTTAACTAAATTTAAATAAAAAAATAATATAAACTTGATGTTTTTGCGAGAACAATTTCATTGTGTAGACATTAGAGAACCTTAAAAGGGTATGTTTTTAATTTAATATTTTTTGAACACTTAGATACTTTAATGTCATACTCGTGCTGTTTTCTTTACACATTCATATTTGTAATAATGCTATCACGATCACGAAAGGATTACATAAAACACTGTAATGGCGACAATATAAGTTGACATAACCTAGACCAAAATATACAGTAGTGTCGGTACCGAGTCCGGGAAGGGGTGTTTGCGAAGTGGGTCACGGATACAAGCTCCTGACACAAATAGCTACGTTGCATCTAACCACGTGGCCTCGCGTTGCTTCTCAAATGCTGTCAATGTGCAAACATATCTATATAAGCATACATATGTATAAATATGTAGTTTCACATATACTTATATATTATGTGTAGGTACATAAGCTGCTTAATGCAGAGTGTGCTTGATAATATTTGTTATGGTCACAATTATTTTTCAAGCTTTTGTTTAGAATTTAATCTTTCAAAGAACGTACCTTTTCAACTAAGACGTTAATAATGTACTACCGACCTTATTGATAACATCTGTTCCCATTGCAATACACTTTCTTTGTTTAACGACTGAATTTCTGAATATCCTTCGGTGTTTCTACTTATAAAGCATATAATAAAAGTGTATTTTGTGTAGGTAATATTTACCAGTACCAGTCGTGACCAAGATTATTTACACTATCCTTTGTTCAATTTCAGTTTTATATATAAGAGAAAGCCGTAAAATAAGTTGTGCAAGGGGGTGGTGTCGTGAATTTAGTGACGGCTAGTAATTCCGCAGGCAGTTCGGGTATAAATGATTGCGGGTGATTTTACACCACCTCACTCGCCCCCACCCCCAGCCACCCAGTGTCTAACCCACCCTGGAGCCACCCAAAGTGCAGCGCCGACGCGACGTCGCTCCGGACAATCTGCGTGCTCTGCTTATTTTCACCCGTAATTCCTTTTGCGGAAATTGCCTTTATAAAGAACAGAATTTAGTTTTGGAGGTAAACTCAAATGAAAAGGATAAATGCTTTAAATTAATTATATCTTCGTCAAATAAAATTCGGGGATAAGTAAATGACAGATACCAAAGTTCACGAAATTCAACATTACCAATGAATGTGTAATAATTGCTGGTCCGAATATATAAAGGTACCTATGTGACTATGCGTATATTGGAACTTTACTTTGATTTAATACGATCCTGGAAATGGTATACAAAAGAATAAAAATTTTCATTGTAGATATTAGGTACATCTTAAATATAAAATTCTCGTGTCACAATGTTAGTTACCATACTCCTCTGAAACGGCTGGACCGATTTTTATGAAATTTGGTGTGCATATCGGGTAGGTCTGAGAATCGACCAACGTCTATTTTTTATATACCATTTTTTTATGGAAAAACAAAGTTTGCGGGATCAGCTAGAAACCATATAAATATACATGAATACACAGTTTGAATTTAAATTTCCTTACATAAAAGTTCATCATATGAAATCGTACTTTAAGTTTCCAGTGACATAATACATATAAAGGTTATACGCATATATATAACAGGGTCTATTGACATCGGGTCTAAGAGGATGGAGGTACCATCCTCTCAGACCCGATGACGCCTAATTTAGAGGCACTGCCCCGCACTGCATTACAAATGGCAATTTAAGCTAGCATTTTGTTAGAACAACACTATCTTACAGTACAAGAATAGAGGTAGATGAATGCTAGTACAAAGCTACCAGAACTAATAGGTAACTTATTTCTTGATTTGAATTTTCTGCGGTCCATGTATTTGTAAAATGCAAGGCACTTGGATTAAAAGTTATGTTTTTATTATACACTGGAAGGATTTGGTTTAAGTAGTTGTATTTCTAATGCATAGGTACTTAAATATCGACAAAAATATTACATAATCGCCATATTTGTATACCGATTTAAAAAGTCTCTTTGCCATTTTGAGCTAAATGTCATATAAATATGTATTACATACTATATATACATCAGGTTAGGATATTAAGCACATAGTCACTTTAAGTAATTAGATAAAAATTTCGGACATTCAAGGTTAAATAAAGCAAATAGCGGTATCCACTGTGCAATGCAAGTGTGTATATACCGATCTACATGCGGGCTCACAGCCAACTAGGTCGAGCTTTCTGTAATTTTCAGCTACTTCAGTTAGTCTGGCAATAATAATCGTGGATGCAATAATATTTGAATTATCAAAATAATTATTGCAATAGTTTTTTAACATTCTAAGGGTACATGCTTACCGCTTTTATAGTTATAAGTTGTTGTAAAAACTAGGTAGGTGGGTAGTAAGTATATTCCTATGCAGGGCGCATAGGAATATAGGCTAGTGCCGCTGACCAACGGTGAGCCCGGCGACATGGTAAGTGGCAAGTATTACCTTAAGTGTGTCAATTGGAGGCTCGATGTGCGTGGTCCCCTCTCCCCACCTTTTGGGGGGTAGAGCGTGGGGCAGGCCGTCGGATCGATACCCGACGTCTGGCACTCTGGCCCACGACCTCGCCTTTCTTACCACCTTCCTAAATACTAATTACGTGCTTTGACACAGGCTGCACCGGCTCGTGCCGAATGAAAAGAGCCATGGATGGCAACGTGAGCGTTATTAACGTTACCGCACTGTTCTGGCGTGTTTGTTTTTGGTAACGTTAGTAAAATGTTTACGTGTTGAATGCGCCTGCTTATTGCGAGAATAAAGCTTGTACCTACTTCCTATAAGACAAACATTAAAACATAGAAAAATAGTATATATAAACGCTTTTATTTATAACATATCCAGGGTATGTTGTCATGTATTCATAAAATAATGCTATCACGTTATAGGTATTATGACTTTTCGATCAGGCTCTGTGTTCAGTTTACGGCGATTGGAACCTAGGAGAAACGTCGGGGGATTAAGTATTTAATATCTATTTTCTGATCCGAAATAATCCCCGAACACATTTTAACCATGGTACACTGAAGTTCAAAAGTAATTCAGTTTAAATAGAATGCAGTGAAAGGAAAGAAATCTATAGTTTTTTTAGAAAATCCGTTTTTCCGTCGTAGAACTAATGCTGTCATGCATTTTAGTTAAAGGCCACACAAAGATACCTAGTTTTAGTAGAGCATTGCCGCTTTTCTAAGCCGGATAATATAAAGGAAACAAGATTAAAAATGTATTCCCTACACGTGGGCCATAATGCGATTTATCGGTGCAGGGGCATGTCGTGACTGGGGTAAGTACATTCTACAAAATGTATCTACATCATATGTGTCATTGTGTGGAAGTCTATTATTTACTTAACTACATTTGACAAGTGAACAGATTGAATTATTAAATACATCAGCATCAGCTTACAGTCTTTAGTGCAATAAATTGTTTTTATGTTAGATTTTGCAGAATGATGTTGTTTTGTTTCATATTGTTAAGGTGTTGCTGAAAGGTATGTAGGGTTGTATAGTTAATCGCATAAAGAATATAATAAGAAAACATAAAAACGTAATATAGTTTTAGGAAAATTCACAGTTTACACATTTGAAAGCTTATTACAAAATTGACATATTGAAGTAGAAAATTGCGGCATGGAGCTAAAATTTCGTATAAGGCAATGCGTGATAGCTTTTAAGTTTTATAGAATGTTCTGCATTAAAGTAACAACGCAATCATTGAAATAGACATGAAAACTCATTCGTTGCTTGAAAATGTGCACTTGTGCACCTGTGCATTCGTGATAAAGAATACTTACTTACCGAAGTAAAATAAAAATAAATAGTTCTTTCAAAATATATTCGTAAGCTACTGCAACTACATATAATGCCTACTGAACTCGTATAACATCAGTAACATTAAATATTAATGTTTTATAACAGTATATTTTACCTATTTCAAAACAATATGAACTAATATATAACTGAATAAGATACAGTTTGTACAGAAATCAATAACGTACCTATGTATACCTACCAAATAAAATGGAGACGAAATTCATTACCATTATATGCAGCAGGAGTGCGGTTTCGTCCAGAAACTCGATGCATCTTTGGGTGTGAGCGAGACACTTGCCACTGCCACCCCACACTTTCGGCAGCCACCCCGCCCGCTGGGAGGGGGTAATGGACGCATGACGCTCCTCGGCCGTGCAGCGCTAGCTCTTTATACCGGCTTGCACGCGTGCACTTGCAAGTTTCTTTGACGTCCCTTTGTTGTGGATTCCAATTTTGAAATGCAGGGAAACATTGCCAATATTGGTTTTAATTTATGCCACTGTGTATTATGTACGTGTATTTGCACTCCGTATTGTCTAATAAAGCTGTTATTTTTTAAAAATATACCTAATTTCTTGTTTCATTAGTGTACCTGTTTTTTTTTTATAAAAACAAATATACGAAAGTTCATCGTTTTGTGTTTGTCTGATTGTTTATTTTGCTTTTACGATTTGACTACTGAACTATGAAATGTTGCATGTAAGTATTTATTGTGTGGGATACACAAAACTGCCTATAGTTACTCCAAACCGAGAAAACAGATATTTTAATTGATTGACTAAATGTATTTTCATGTAAGCTCGGAGGACATTCACCCAGCTTTTAAATTTCCAACGTAACGTACAACGTAGGTATGTAATTTTGTTCCTTTAGTTTTATGTGTTCTTTTATATATAAGGCAGCGCCTTTAATCATGCAAATTTTCCAAGATGGGTGGGAGGCGCCCTCTGCAATTGAAACTGAAACTTGAACAGCCACCCTCTTCGTCGTTCGAAGGTCGTTCAAACTTCTTAGAAGAAATGAATCTGCTGCATTGAAACACTTTCATTTTGTTTTGTGTTTTAATGTTATACCTAGAGATATTTCTTCTGCGTGTTGAAGTACATATTACCATAATTAAAATATCTACCTATTTATTTTTATATCTACCGCCGCGGACGTCCGCATGGCACTGTTTTAATGTTTTCTCATGTTTAAGAATTTATTCAATGATATCAAATATGCATAGTTGCATCCTTGTTAATTATATCTAGCTATTATAGTCAAAATTAAAATTACGTTTAAATTAGTAAATATGTAGTTAATTACAGAAAAACACTTAATTGTAAACTTAATTTTCAGATAGCTGAAGCACGTTTTATATCACGACTCAATTAATACGTAGAGGAGATACACTTATGAGTATGACAAAGTTCAATTGCTAGTTAAATAAATTGGAAATGTGCAGTAATTAGCAATGGCTGCATGCTAAAAATAAAACATTTTAATTATCGCTGCATGATGAGGTGGGCATGAAAGGGCACATTGGGTGGGTGCACTATCGATCTCCTTTGAATTAGTGTGCGGATCGGGCGCCGTCTTTGTGTGGCGGCCGTCCTCAGGGCAAACAGACCAAAACAAGCGAGCCTCCCCAACGAACGGGGCTCACCCGCCGACCGATCGCTTGTCGTTACCTTGTTCCGTGGAGTAAGTCTCGTGGTACAGGGACCTTCCCAATTATTTCAAATATATATTGCGAATATTGGGAGGTGAAGGCTTTGTGCAGTCGTACCTATGTAAATTACGTAGTCTTGTCTGAGTCGTTTGTGGTAAGAGCGTCAAATAGGAACAGCTTTATTTACTACTTGGTATTTTGTACTTCAAATTCTTTTTTATAAAGTCACAATATAGTGTAGCTATATTTTTGTGTAGTCTGTTTGACCTTTAAGAATTTCAATTTAAAAAGTTCACATTTTATAGGTAGTGCTCGAAAGGATTCAATCTGAAAAAGGAAATGAAGTAGAGATAGCACTGATCATAAGAGTAGCTACTCAGACGTGTTCTCGATTCACTTGATATTTTACAGAGATGTTGGTTTTTTTCATGGGATTGTAAACATTGAAATTGAAATCATAAAGGAGAATTAAAGTTAATATAAATCTTTACAATTGATTGTTTACTGTAGACTTCATTTTGATAGGCGGTTTGACTTTAGAGACTTTTCAATTTTTAAAGTGTGTTTTATGTAACTAATTTACCTACTGTCATAATAAGGTGTTAAGGTATCACGATTAGGCATGAAAGGAGAGGAGAGGCCCATATGCAGCAGTGGAATGTGATAGGCTGTGGATGATGTCACCGTGGGAGAGCCATGCTTCGGCATGAATAGGCCGGCTCGACCGGAGTGATACCACGGCCTCACAGAAAACCGATGTGACAGAGTGCTTGCGCTGAGTTTCACCGAGTGAGTGAGGATACCGGAGGCCCCTACCCCATCCCCAAAAGGCCGGCAACGCACTTGCGACGCTTCTGGTGTTGCAGGTGTCCATTGGCGGCGGTAATCGCATACCATTAGGCGATACGTCTGCTCGTTTGCCCACCTATTCCAAAAAAAAAGATGGTTGACGAAAGATAGTTCAGAAAGGAGGCTTAAGCCTACTATACCACGCTGGTCAAGCGGTTTGGTAAAAAAATTGTTTCAAGTTTTCCTTTTCTTACGCAGGACAACAGCTAGGTGTTCTTTGGGATGAGTAAGGGTGGTGATATCAAGTATTCTTAACCCATTACCACACAGACCTTTTTTAGATTTGAACGTCAGTCCATATTATAAAACAAAGTCCTCCGCCAAGTCTGTCTGCCTGTCTGTTTGCGATAAACTCAAAAGCTGCAGCACGGATTTTGAAGCGGTTGTTACCAATAGATAGAGTGATTCTTGAGGAAGGTTTTCGTATATAATTTATTAAATTTTCGAGCATATTGGCTAAAATATAACGATATTTGTTGCAGATGTCGGAAAATATTAAGCCGACCATCAGCTCGGGGTAACATAGGCTATGTTATATTTTCTGTAGGGAACTCTTGCGAAGCCGGGGCGGGTTGCTAGTATTAGTATAATATACAACATTGAAGATATTTGTTACATTTCAGATCCAGTAACAAAACATTAAAGATAACTAAATACGTTTGTGTGAGGCTGTCTCGCGTGCAGATGCGACATAATTCGTCGCCCGTGCGCCGCCGCCGTACACCGTAGTTACACCAATTTGCTTGTTCAAATATACACAGCGCTCTAGATTTGACAATCAGATTAGGCACTTGTTATAATACCTTGTTTAATTGCATATTTGCTGTAATATAACAGTGCGTTGCTGTAGTTATGGTACGAATACTTTGTATATTAGTATAAACTTTATCACGTACCAAGTAGGTAAATAATATTTTTATCCAACTGCGGCGAAGCAAAAAGAAAGTGTAATAATTTTGACCGTCTATATACCTATGTATGTTCCGACGTAGCGCCTAAACTCCTACTGATGTTTGTTATTCAATCATATCAGAACGAGAACAAAAATCGAGATGAAATTTGGCGAACACATAGATTGGAGTTTGGAATAGCGTAGACTATTAAAAAAATGAATCGAGGTATCCTGGGAAAAAACCCCATTACTCTAAAAGTGTATCTCACGATCATCACAAAAGATCTAATATACCGTAACCATTTACAAGCAAAATCGCATGAGATGAGACTGGGTATAAGCTGGAATTAGGTGGCTTAATTAATGTGTGAAGCTTACCTCTAGCAGCGAGGTAAGCTTCACGTATTCTGTTTCAAATGTGAAAGCCAAATAAGTACATAATTATGTAACGGAAAGATACGAGGCGCACAGCGTCCATCTATTGAATTAGTAAAGTCTGTCAAAGTGCATCGCTGAGGCACAAAGGTCGTTGCGTGGGAAATAAGGGGAGGTGCGGGCGTGCCTCCCTCGCCTGTCTCGGGGGCTTGCACGTACTAAGCTCCGGCACCAGAAATTTGTTATGACGCATTGGGTTTTGTCTACCCATTTACTAAGTTTTTTTTATATGATATAGCTGGCAAACGAGCAGACGTATCACCAGATGGTAAGCGATTACCGCCGCCCATGGACACCCGCAACACCAGAGGCGTCACAAGTGCCGACCTTTGGGGGATGGGGAAAGGGAGGGGTGGGGGGTATGGTCCTCCGGTATCCTCACTCACTCGGTGAAACACAGCGCAAGCGCTATTTTACACCGGTTTTCTGTGAGGCCGTGGTATCACTCCGGTCGACCCGGCCCATTTATGCCGAAGCGTGGCTGTCCCACGGCTAAATTGTATTAGGTACGAACTGAGGTAACTAAATGTTTTCTCTTTGTTGGACAAACTTTCGTGAGTTGTCGATTTCGGAAGATGAGATTCAATATGTGATACTACAATGAGTATAGTATATAGCTAAGGTTTGTACTTAGATTTGGTTAGCTTATGTTGTGATTTAGTTAATGGTAGTTTTATTTTGACAGAGAGGGAGTCCGCCTGTTACCATGGTCAGTGTGATTCGATCGAAACATCAGAGAATTAAAAAGTCTGTAATAGTAATCGCATTAATTCCCGTCTGTTAGTAATGCATATTAGTACCATAACCTTATTGTGTACATTTTACAAATTTCAAAGTAACTCTGTCTGTCTTTTACACTTTTAAGGCTAAACCGTTGTACCGATTTCAATACCTTCAATACCTACCTACTCTTTACCGAGACAACCAATATACACGCGGGCGGATACATGGCAAAAGCTAGTAGTTACATTTATGGATTTTATTTTTCAAAAGTGGATCAAATGCAGTATTTAGTAGATAATAATGGCGCGTGATTGGTTAGCTCATGACTGTAGGTACAGCAAATACTCCAAACTTTTCGTATTATTTTGTTTGACCGACTTCGTTCTTATTCAAGTCTCATAATTATAAAAATAATTTGTAAACCCTATTTATGTAAAAAAAAGGAGCATCCATGGAGTTTCTTGCCAGATTCTTCTCCATGAAGGGCAGGCTGCACTTGAAACTGACGACTAGAATCACTCGATTTCTAAATATTGACTATTCATAAGTTCCTTTATTATTGTGCTTATTTGAATAAAAATCTTTTGACTTTGAATATAATATTTGTTTAACAGGT
Source organism: Diaphora mendica (assembly GCA_949125395.1). Classification (NCBI taxonomy): domain Eukaryota; kingdom Metazoa; phylum Arthropoda; class Insecta; order Lepidoptera; family Erebidae; genus Diaphora; species Diaphora mendica. Next base: position 25,393,247 of record OX421320.1, read on the forward strand.
CATGTTAATATGTCTTTTAATTTTCAACCGACTTCAAAAAGGAGGAGGTTCTCAATTCGACTGTTTTTTTTTTTTTTTTTTTATGTTTGTTACCTCATAACTTTGGACTGTGTGAACCGATTGGTGATTGTGCTTCCCGAATGGCCCCATTTAAATTTGGTCCAGATTGAAGTCGGTTTTTTTTTTGTTAAAATTTGTAATTATTATACTGCCGGTTGTATCTGCCACTTGTATCTGAATACCTAGTAATGTGATATCTTCACTTGTACCTATATAAAGTAAAGGTATTAATTTTTCAAAGAACTTCTCCCCGTCTTGGGTCAGGGTATGTCTGGGATTCATATTTCATTTTATTCGAGTAGATATGTTATCTATAAGGACCATATTATGTAAGTTTAATACGTAGTGATTGTTTAGAGCAGTGGTACCCAAACTCTTTTGTTTTATAGACCACTTTCAAAATATTGCTGGATCCGGTGGACCCCCTGCAATTACATCATACCTACCAATTTCTAAATCTTGAAAAAAAGGTGAAGATCAGATCTATCTATGGAAACTTGCGTTGTGGCTGAGTTTTAACGACGAATTAACAGTTTTCGAAAAAAGAAGGTTAAAATCAGTGGCGGATTTACATATTTGCCGCCAGTAGGCTATTAAATTTTTGCGGCCCTTCTAACTCCTTCAATTCAATACGCTTTTTTACGAGTAGAAACCATTTTAAGCCGTCATTCTAAAGGGTGGAATAGTGGCTCAGACACCGTTATCGCCCTAACTGCACGGATTTACAATTATCGTAATTCGCGCCATCAGGCCTTATTTGCAAACTCGAAGGGTTCGCCTTCAACCAGTTTCTCCAGGATCAGAAAGTAGTTGAAGGCGTTTCCGACCAAGACAGTTGGAACACACCTCACCGTTTATGGACTCCTTGGCTGGAATCGATAAGAAGAACGTGGACGATGTTGTTGGAACCCGTCACGGATGTGGCGGTAGGAGCAGTATGGGCAGCCCCCAGACCAAACGTCACGTGTGTTGGACCTAGGCATCGACCAGGCCTGCCAATAGTCGTTTGAGCGCACACGTGCAATGCCAACAAAGCTTTCTTTTTCCGTGTTGAATTGTAATACATTCAGATACGGACGACTGATGATGTAGTTATGTCATACTAAGACCGATCAAAACCACACTCTGTCTCGGGTACAAGAACCCGAGGAACTAGATGTAAACTAGAAAATAAACTTCTGGTACCCTGACAGATCTCGAGCCATCTACGGTTTCCCTCGTTTATGGTGACCACAATCTCTCCTTTTTGGCTCTAAAAATCTAGCCTTGGTCTGCTTCTATTATCGCGAAAAATAGCGTCACATGTAATCCCCCGTCCCCCGTATAATCATCTGTCTGAGCCGCGTCCATGGCATAGCCCGGTCCCGGCCCTGCCAGACCAAGACTAAATCTAGCCCAGTCACACTCCGCCCTCTCTTTCACTAGTTAGATCTGAGTAGCCGTTCTGATGTTTCGCTTCTACTTGACCCATATATTCTCCCGAGCTAATTCAAATGTATGAGCTATATAACTGGAAAATTTCATACAAATCCGTTCAGTAGTTTTTACTTGAAAGAGTAAGAGAAGAAAATTATGACTGTTTGCATTTATTTTCATTCATAAATCAACATAGATGTCATTATGACATTATAAAATATATGTGTATTAGACATCCAAATTATGAGAATGCTCTGTTTTCGTTTCGATATTTGATTTAGCAATTCGGAGGTCGGCGGAGTCACCAATTCTAAGCAAGCCGCTCAGAATTGTCGACTCCGCCCACCAGTGCCCCTCGTTATTGTCGAACACCGACAACGCATTTATTAGCCTCCACTACCACGGGGTGCCAGAGTGCCTAACGCGACTAGTGGCAGACAATTTTGTGGAACGTACCGACACGTACGAGGCCCAAAATGAAATAAAATGAATATCTGAGGCGTTTTCAGGATCCTCCTATTCAACATAGTGCCCCGCAAGAGACTTCCCACCCGGACTGGGCGGATTACGCCCAGCCCGAAACTGGTAATGGCATAACAGATTATGTTATCTCTTCGTCTGCCCTTCGGCGACTTTTGCCCAATGTGAGTGACGCTAACGTCGCCGCCAGGCTGTACGCGGAATTCTCCGGTCGATAACACTATACGGTACCCCGGTGTGAACGGCACCTCTAATCATCCAGATTAGGGCGCGCCTCTGACACTCTTAGAGAGTCTTGTTGGTTAGAGCCGTGCGCATTGGTCGGAATATCGATGTGGGATTCGTTCCGGGTAGCGCAGGTTCTTTTTACTTGCATGGGTACTTTGGGAATTATCTGCACGTGGTTACTAGGAGTGAGTTGAATCCCACCTGTCCGGTGTATTGAGCCCATTTCCTGTGCCAGTGCTTGGGCATCGCAGCTTGGATACTCATTACAGTTATCGAAAGTTATAGAAAATTGACCGCCCACCCTCCCTGTTTTCACTGGCTATATAGGTTCAGCTGAGCAGGGATCGCCAACCGGTGGTATTGATACAAAAACTTTATTAGGGAAAAATTTTATTCTTTTAAATTAATTTTCGTACTGTTTTATTTTTCTGACTGAGACATTATACACCTCAAAAATTAATAGACCGGCTCAAATTAAGAGCGATAATAATATTATTGATTTAAATTATTAAATTTTAAACCTTAACTAGGTAGAATTATATTCTACCTACAATTAATCTTAATTTATAAATATAAATTGACACATACCCCCCTATACAGGGTCAGACACACACTCATTTGACACACACCCCCCTATACAGGGTTGAATACATTATACACACACGGACAAAATTCCCCGTTCACTCGCACAACAACTACACACACTCTCTCTCACACACAAACACAATATTCACGATACCACCAGTAACTGGCGCGGCCAAGAAGCCCACTACTCCCGGCGCCTCTACCTCGCCTTCGATAGTGCTAGATGCCGCAAAAACTTTTATCCGAAGACCCGGAACAAAAAGGAGGTCGCTCGACAACATGGAGCAATATAAAAGGCAGCAGAACACCTACGCTGGCCAGTCGAGTGACCACCTACTCCAGGAGGTGATGAAGTCCTTTGAGGACATCCCCTCAAAGGTCCAACAATACCCTCAAATGAGGAAGGACATCAAAACCTACCTGGAGGTACAATCGGACAAGGGTCTTCGCATACTCTTTGAGTTGAGCAGGCGTCTGAAGAGCTTGGAGGATAAGGCGTCCGGGGCTGCGGGTGCGGCTGCGGTGGCCGTGACTCCTGCACGGGAAGATGCGACCGCAGCAGCCGTATCCACTGCTCAAGAGGGGAGGATAGTGGCGAAGTTAGAGGATATGAAGGACTCATTCCAGGAATGGATGAGTGAGTCCCATCACACGCTCAGGCGGATTATCCAGGGCATCGACAAAAAGTTCGAAGACCGGGACGCCGACATCGTCAACAAGATCTCCGAGAAAATCGAGGAGACCCAGGTCGACATAGACAAGTCGACCGAGGTGATGATCGTGCGTGCGCAGTCCCAGCTCGAAGACCTGGTCGGAACTGTCGCCAGAGACGTCGTAATAGAGACTAAGACGCACATCGACGAGGCTCTGAAGGGGCGAATGCCCGAGAGCGTCCCGGAATCGACGCCCAAATCCTACGCCAGTGTCGCAGCAACCAGACCCGGGCGCCGGCCGGCGCTTCACTCGGTGGCGGTGACCTCAACGGACAGCCAGGAGACTGCCGATGAGGTACTCGCCAGGGTGAGGAAGGCGGTCGACGCCAGGAGTACTGGTCTTAAAATCAGTAAAGCCAGGAAAGCCAAGAACAGCACGGTGATCCTGGGCTGCGACACAGAGACAGAGATGAAAAAGGTAAAAGAGCGCATTGAGAGCCGTGGTGGTGGGCTTGTGGCAGTGCCCATGATAAATAAAGATCCATTCGTCATCCTCAAAGACGTCTTTGTGGACGGCGACGCTGACGAAATAATTAGGGCTTTTTACACCCAAAATACCGACGTCTTCATGGGCCTGCCACAGGAAGAGAAGGAACTGAACATCAAGTTCAAGAAAAGAACTAGAAATCCCAAGGCGTCTCACATAATCATGCAGGTGAAGCCAAAAGTATGGCAGAGGATGACGGAGACTAGAACCCTCTACCTGGACCTGCAAAGGGTCAGAGTGGAGGACCAGTCTCCGCTCATCCAATGCACGAAGTGCTTGGCATTCGGACACGGCAGGTGTGGACAGGTGCAGCCACTGCGGAGGCTCGCACCTGCGCGAGAAGTGCCCCGACTACACCGCGGGCGCTAAACCGCGGTGCTGCAACTGCTCACACTCTGGATTGCAGAACGTCGGCCACAACGCCTTCAGCACCGAATGCCCAACCCGCCAGAAATGGGATTACCTGGCGAGATCCACCACCACATATTTATGACTCACTCACAGACACACACTACACAGAAACACACACACACACATACACACACTGATTTGGAAAATATATAATAGCTATATATGGACATATCAAGACATGCACACAAACATTGGACACGTACACGCAAACAAAAGAACAGCACAATAATTCACAACAGAGATCGCAACAATTATTTATATATAAGAATATGCATATATTGTTGATAGGAGCGACAGAAACAGGATGTGTGAATTAGGCAAAAGTAAACATGAACTTAAACACTGGACACGTACACAAAACAAATACACAAGTCATAAATATCACGATCTCAAATGTTGGAAAATGGTGGCTGTATGAGACGCCTTGGAAACATTACAATTAAAAAAGATCACAAACTGAAGTAAGGACACATAGAATAAAATAGGAAATAAAAGTTGTAAACATTGAAAAAGTTTTATTATGTAAAAAAATAAATTATGTTAAAATAATATATAGTACGAGAAAAGTGTAAAAATAACAGTAACATCAAAAAGAAGTAGACAATGAGAATCAAGAAATACATAAGAATAAATAAAAAGAAACTGTATATAAAATACCATTAAGCATTAAACATTAAAACAAACAAAACATGTAAAAATTCCGATAGATAGAAAATTGTAAATAGTTAAAGTAGCGGGAAATTTACCCGATAGAAATTTAAATAAACAAACGATAGAACGTAGTATAGCAAATAATAAATGATGATGGAGGAGAGGCACTCGGTGCGAGAGATATCCATGAGATAAACGACAAGAAATCAGAAATTAGAATGATATGGTCCTGTCCTATCTTTGGACGGGGAAAAGCTGATGGGTCGAAAAGACCTCATTAAAAAAAAAAAACTCTCGCTCCCAACCATGTTAAACTCCATCGTCGGTAGCGGCAGATGTTTTACCTCCTTCTGTAAAGATGACATCGCGCATAAAGAGGCGGTGGAAAGGACCAGGGATGAGAAATTCTACCCGAACCTAATTCGCCGCCGCCCGATGATACGGGTGGCGCGGCGCATTCTAGGACCTCATGGACCTCAGGATATTTTACGAGGCGTTAAGTAATTTTTCGACTAATATTAAAGTTGAGAGTATTTGGTACACTGCATAAAACGTTTTTTATAATTGTTAAATTGTCAAGACTTCTTTTCTCTCCTTAAATTATACATATTTTTTATTTCTGTACAAAACAAAATTGTTTGAATTTGCCGCCCCCTAAAATTCGCCGCCCTAGGTTCTAGCCTACTCAGCCTAGTGGTAAATCCACCACTGGTTAGAATTGATTGCTTGATAGGGTTAATTATTTGATAATAAAGTCGACTAAACAAATTTTCAATTTAATTTTAATTGATTGTGCTGAGTGGATGTCAAAAAAGCAAAGTTGGCCAATCGAAAAAGTGACTTCATCCAACTTTACTTTTTAGAAATCTACATTGACTCACATGTAAGGTTAAGAGTAGAGGTCGTAACACCAAAACCTGTCAGGCGGTTCGCAAATCGCAACCCCAGACCTACCAAGGAGGCGGATTCGAACCTTGCAGATGACAAGTCGCAACCCTAGACCTTCCAAGGAGGCGGATTCGAAACTTGCAGTCCCCTAGACCTGAACAGGGGGTGATACTCATCAGCCGACCCAGTCAGTAGACAGAACATGATTACCCAGGGCGCCTTTATAACATAATATTTAATTTCACAGCAAACTAACTAAAACAAAATAAAATCAAATAGATAATTGTGTGTGTGGGTGGGTTCCTTATGGATCACTTCAGAAAAAACTCAATCAGCATAATCACAGTATATATTTCAATAAAAAAAAACATTAGGTACATTAAAAGATAATAGTACAGTTTTTACATCATAATTAAAACCTTAAAAATAAGTAGTGGGTAAGTACAAATTTACCAGTTATCAACAAATTAAAGTGAAGTCTATAATATTCACAAAATAATCTACAAATTTTCCTTCTTATCTCCCCTCCAGCTTGTGATAGCTGGGGTTTGACCTTCAGCACCATCATTCACACAAATAAATAACTAAAGTAAAATAATATTAAGAGATTCATATTTACATGACCCTTTTTTACATCATGTCAGTGCAGAACGGTAAACCGTGTGCCCCCGAGACGCACCCTCGAATAGCACACCCGGATGGCACACCTGCAGACGCACCCATGATCAGGTTACCTGGAGCGGGAACCATTAGTGGTACCCTAGAGTGCGAGAATCCAAAAGCAGGACCCTAAACCTGGATCCTAGAACCAGACCCTTGAAGCTGGATCCTATAGCCAGACCCTTGAAGCTGGATCCTATAACCAGACCCTTGAACCCACTTTATATAGCGGGTATGTTAACACAGATATAAGAAAAGTCTACATTATCACAGACAGTTGGTATAAATATTTCTTCAAGACAGGAACAAAAAAGAACCTTGAGACACAAAACATCTTAATTTATACATTCATGATCGAAGCATCTAGAAATCAATCCATGCCCCACCTAAATTTTGACAAATTATATCCACATTCATGACTATATTCATTCAAATCTAACTCCAGATCAAAGCATCAACAACGCCGTCTGTCGTACAATTAACCATACCATACAGTATATTGATTTAACATTTAATATTACACCCTCTGTCGCTCAATCGGCGAACACGCAATCAAATCAATATACTGGTTGGATGGCACTTATGGTATTAGTGCTAACTGATTCTAACAGATGGCGTGATTATGGAATTGGAATAATTAATTTCTGCTTTCCCTAAAAAAAAGTTGTTACAAGGTAGACCCAAGGAAAAATGGATGGATATCGTGAAACACCCCCGCTTACGATTATGGACCCCTATTTTTCATTACGCTCAACGTAGACCCCCGTCGAGTCTCCCGTGGACCCCTGGGGGTCCACCTGGACCACTTTGGGAAATACTGGTTTAATAAATAGTATGTCGGTATTACATGCAGTTTCACCTGTGTTGATCGCATGTGTTAGCATGCTATATGCTTATGCAGGTTACATATATATTTTTATTTAAATAAAAAAATACAAGTTTAATGTATTTTTATAAAATAAACATACAAACACAAAATTCTATCGCTTTACTACATTAATATTATCCTATACATTAGCAGTTTCCCGTAATGGGACCTGGGCACATTTGCCCAGAGTAATATGGGACCATTGTCCCATATTACTCTTCTTCTCCCGTCACTCCACGATGTTACATAGCCTATTATAGACTCTAACTAGTACAAAACTAGTTATTCAAATTTGAATATTTCGGTTTAGATTTCAGGTTTTTGACAAACAACAAAATTCTTGTTTTGGAAATATAATAAAATACGAAGTTTATAAATTTAGATAGATAGACGAATAACTTACCTACTTATAACTGAGAATGTAATGAAACCATATTTCAATATTAGGTAAATATGTTATAATTATTTCAACATTTTACTTTCATTAGCAACACATGAAAATGTGAAGAGCGATTATTATCAAAGCGCGTTGCGTGAGAACCAAGGGTGACGCACACCCTGCTACCTAGTGTACAGTCTAGACATTATGTTATTACAAGTGCACCTACTTGGCTCGCCGCCTCGCTGCACCCGCAGGTGTCACTTGTTTTATTAATTGCTTAACCGGACTTAATTGCTACTTGTTTTGTATGTTTGTGTCATTAATTAATTTGATGGAATATTTCATAGCACATGTGTACCAGGATTAGTATTATGACGAATAGAAATAAAATAATTATGATGCTCTGTTGTCTTTGTGTGTGATGTAATCGAATGTTGCGTCTTGCCCCGTTTTGTATCGTCTCAACTAAAAGGTTATCGCACAAAAGAGTTCGTTGATCTCGTTTTACTTTAGCACCTAGTCTGTATCGGTTGGTATACGTAACATCGTCTGCTTAGTATTGTTGAGTTGACAGGGCAATGACGTTGGCGGTTCAGTGCAGCGGTTCGTGCAACCCCCGCCCCCACTTCTCAACCCCGGCCCCCTCGTAGCCGACGGTCGACGCTCTCTAAAAGGAAAAAAGGAAGCTAAAGGATAATCTATCACGCCCGTGGCCCGACTCGATAAAAATGAACGATTAGAACACTCTCACAATCGATGGTTTTGGAACAGTAGTTCTTTACCTACGAGTAACATTTGTCAACCGCGTTCTTTGTTTAGTTTGCAACCGTTACATTTATATAGTAGTAGTTCTGATATTTATCAACGAGTTCTTTTAAAGTTATTTTATTAATTGCTTTTGTGAGTAACGGATAATATTTGTCTTCCTCCTCATCAATAGATGCAATATATACTTAATATTCTGTGTCTTTGGTGAACTTAACTAATGCTAGGAGGGTTCAATTCTTAGTAAACTAATTAATCATAGTAGGGACATGAGAAAGTACATCACTCTTTGACCTGTGCAACTTAAGGTACTCAGTTCAGAAGGGTGCCTGCGAATTCGGCGCCGGCACGCCGAGTTCAACGGCCGGACGTAGACCTGGAGCTACGCCGTAGACCATTAGCTCCCGTGTGAACTACAGACGGTTAAGCCTTATTGTGTACCTACTGATTTCGTCTGGCTATAAGTTGTTCTAATAGGGTACATACTCCAGTGTAATTAGGTGTCGTTAGAATTGTAAATTGAAATGTTTTCATTCTTCATTATTGACCTCTTTCTCTAAGAGATTGCCTCCGGACCGGACCGGAGAGGTGTCAAGAAACACCCGGGTGGAACGAAGTTTATATATATATATAAACGTATATGACGTCCGACTATCCAGCACTATGACGTCAACTCAATGTTAAAAGTGTCGTTACAACTTTTGGTATTAATCCGTCTAGCCCCCTTTCGCAACGCGCCATAAGGAACTTCGTTCCAATAAATACATTATTATTATTGACAAACACGACCTAGAAAAGTAAAATTTATTTTTACCCTATCTATGGATGAACGTACAAAAATATTTTAAAGACCGTTTTACAAATACACCATACGATAAGCTGTGATAATGTGTCATGAACCTTTAGAGCCATCGCCCTTGTTTTTTGAGAGACTTTTTGCCTAAATTTAATACAGCTGGTTGATGAGTTACCTTAAAAGGTTGACAGTGAAGCAACGACTAGAGATGGGATAGGTTCGCCGTCTCAATGTACAATATACTAAAGTTAATGGTAAAGATTCGGGGTAGGGCGGTTGTTACGGAAAAACTTTTTAAATAATCACGTGACAGCTAACTATCTTTAAATTTGTTAGATACGGTCATGCACAGACTTTCCGCTTCGTCAATAAATACAAATAAGAAAATATATTGTTATCCGCTAACTAGTAATTATTCTTCTTTTATATTTATTCTCGAGAGCTTGAATTCAGTCCCAACTCTCGTGATAGACTTTAGAATAAATTAGATAGGTGAAAGAACTTATCTAAGATTTCAGGACTCGTACTATGAGAGGAATAGTTATTTTACGTTGTAACAATGGACGTAATGTAAAAGTGTCTAAAGTCATCATTGTTTGTTGATACGTGTCGAAAGAAAGTTCAAAATTGCATAATATGATGTATTATACAAATATATTATGCGATTTCGAATTTTCTTTCCCGGAATTATTCTCGAATTATGTATCTAATCAAGTACCTAATGAAAGTTTAATTAAATTGTGTCTCTAATCATTTCACAACAGTATTGGACACTGCTCAGATGAATTGTTCATTGCAAACATTTATTATTTTTTGATACTTTCAGTACCTAGGTATACCTAGGTACCATATATGGTACAAAAAACAAAAGTGAAATTTTGGGTACGAAGCCATCATCATCACCTTTTAACAGTACACTGCTGTGCTGTGCGGTTTGTTTCAAGTTGTCCTTCTCTTTACAGTGATGTTCAGCGTAGTTTGTTCCCTTAATCGACTCTTACGACACCCACGGGATGAAAAGGGGTGGTGACACTTTGCATTCTTAACTAGTAGTCGAGTACGGGTAAGTAGTAGTCGAGTTGTGTTGTGTTAGGGTGTAGGAATATAAAACCGAGTCTCCACAGAACAAAAGTTTGCAACTTTTGTGTTGTCAACACGTGTTGGTGACAAAAGTTTCTGTAATTTCCTAGTGTTGGCAACAAAAATTGTCAACAAATTTTTGGAACCGTGTTTCTGTTTTTGGCGGTAAACATCAAAAGAATACGCTTGTTGCAGATATTTATTGGCTCTGTGGATACGCTTAGTTCAACTGTTTATCTAATTGTTGTTGGCGACGGCGACACAATGGAAACAAAAGTTGGTGATTTTCTGAAGAGTTGCAAACAGTTGGAAGCACTGAAATTGCCAACAATTTCGGTGGACACGCGCCTTAACGAGTATGCGACATAGGTGGGCAGTAAAGGGGCATGATTAGTGGAGCGTATGGTTCGATACAAACAAAGATAATAATGTTGTCAACGGAAAATCTATGCCAACGTTTATTATATGTTATATTACGTTCCACTGTATGTTTTTTTTTATGTATGTTCACCGATTACTCCGTCAATTGTGGACCAATTTTGAAAATTATTTTTGTATTCGAAAGGGTATGCTCACGAGGTGGTCCCATTGCCACCATATTAGGATCTGATAATGGGATCCCAGGGAAATCGAGGGAAACCCTCGTTTTTCTAGGCACATACTATGTTTTTCGTATATTTTCTGAAGTTATACCAGTATTTGCGTCTGGTAGTCATCATTTTGTGATGATGAGCTGATGATGTAAGGTACAACTCCTAAACGGTTAGGATTTGGAGGATAAATCTTTAAATATCATATGTATGTATGTTACCTTAGTCGTATTCTTTCAAATTATTTAGGTAAGCTGATGATGGAAGGTGGAAGATACAACTCCTCAACGGTTAGGAGTAGGAGGATAATTCTTTCAATTTCATACGTATCTGAAGACCTTCAGTCGTATACTTTCAAGTTATTTAGATGAGCTGATGATAGAAGGTTAAACTCTTCAAGAATTGCGGATTAGAGGATGATTTTAATATTAAACGTACGTATAGACCTTAATGTGTATTCTTGATGATGAAATTTGATGAAATAGTTCAACTTACTACTTACCCACGATTGTTTGCACTAAAAACTGAAAAATAAAAACTTTTTATTAAAAAAAACCGACTTCCAAAAACCATCCAACGATAACTCCCTGCCAAAAAACACTAAAAAGCGTAAAATGAACTGGCTCTTCATAAATTGCTATGTACCAATTCTTGTCTATACCTAATTCTTTATTCATTTAAATAGTAGTATTATTATGTGTGCGTGTGTATTATGGTCGTCTCGAAATATAGCGAGTGCGGTACCTCCTATTACATATTGGCTTGGCGCCGACTTCAAACAGATTTTAGGTACCTAGCACACACAATAATACTACTATTTAAATGAATAAAGAATTAGGTATAGGCAATTTATAAAGAACCAGTTTATTTTACGCTTTTTAGTGTTTTTTGGCAGAGAGTTTTCGTTGCATGTTTTTTGTTTAAATAAAAGAATGACAGTGTAAAATGTAAGCACTGTTTACTTTTTATGCATATATTAGTTCCAAAATGTATATTCACAAAAATAATGTGATAAAGGTTCAAAAAGATTAATTTTATGAGTATGAATGTATGAATTATTAGTGTAGTTTTCTCAACCTTGATCGAGATGGAGGCTTCCTGTGGCCATTCTCTGACAAATCCAGGGGATCTAGAAAATTAAATAGAGTATAATATTATTTTCTCATGGTCGGAATAGTGAGAATTGGCTGTTTGTCTTTTTTTTTTTTTTTTTTTTTTTTTTAAAGACAGCTCCCGCACTAGGAATAAATCCTGTGTCGCGGGGGACTTTACAAACATACATGAAACGGACACAAATAACACCCAGACTCAGAACAACAATTTGTGGATCACACAAAGTGTTGTCCTACGTGGGATTTGAACCCACGACACTTGGTGATGTAGGAAACGGCGTGGTGACCGCTAAACCACTAGGCCAAACGTGCAGGCTGTGAAAGATAGAAGGGGATTACTCTCCAGTAATCCTCTATAATAAATAGGCTATTAGTCCACCTGATAAACGAAAATATAAAATATACCTATGTGACTTCGTAAACTATCAGTGAAAAAACTAAGTAATACGTAAGCAGTCGAGTTTGTCACGAGTTGTCCCAAATATAAAAGAGCAGTTCAACTTACAATGCTAAGAGAAACCTGTGTTCAATAATGCGCCTGTGATGTTGAATAGATTGATGATCATGATCATTAAATAACAAAACAACTTGTTCTTACAAGATCGTTTGGCGCCTTCATAATTGAATATCACGACTCGGATAAAAAATGTTTGAAAAGTTACCGTAACTGAAACATGCTACGTGTCTGCCACCGAAGTGCGGTGTGGACGTTTTGCAGACAGCGCGAGCAGTGACCCTTGCCTCGTCAAGAGGTTAATAACGGTCACAATTTTACGTTATCTGCATCAACACTGACCGAATCTATCCAACACTCGGTCATGTATTATGACAATCGGTAAATATTAATAACAAACACAAATAATTCGACAACTTGTAGCAAGTTAGCTGCTAATCACCATTGATGATTTTCTGGTACATCTTAATATTAAAACGATAGATAGGCAACCAAAACGGTTTTTGTTGATTCGATTATTTATTATATTGTACTGTTATAATATGCTTTATTTAGTTCGCTGAATATCGTCACATTTCATATGAATTTGAACGAAAATAATTTTGCTAAAACAATAAATGCCTAATTTGATAAAGATAATTTTATACAAGCAGCGCTCTAATCAAGTTGATATTCTACAAACGTAAACGTTATTAGAAAACTAACAAATGTAGGTATAGGTATGACGTCATATCAACGCTAAGTAAACTAGACAAAACTAAATATCTATTATTACAAGCTTTTAATTAACTTGCAATGTATGTGTATGTAGCCCCAAAGTTGTCTTGCCAGTCCCCAACCCGCATTTGTCCAGCGTGGGGACGTATGGCCTTAACCCTCTCCTGAGCCCAGCCGTGGGACATTACGGGTTGTTGATGATGATGATGTATGTGTATGTAACTATGTTTGTTCGGGTGGAAACTTGCAACTTAATTTTGAAGCAGTTATCTTCAACCGATTGTGCTGAAATTTTGCAGGCATATGTATATAGCGCGAAAATGCCATATTCTGCTGATCTGATCTGATGCTGGAGCTGGAATGTGGCTATAGGAACTCTGTAATGATACAACGCAACACCATCGAGTTTGGAATCGTTTGATTCGTCTTGACGACTACTTTATGTCTTGTACTTTTGTACATTCCTTACTACTTTATAATGACATTATAAGTTAATAGCAAAGGTTTTCAAGGAATTCAAAATCTATTTATTTTATTTATTCAAGGCATACTTACAGAAATTAAATTTAAATTAAATTTCATTCTTTTAAGCGCATTTATATAAAAAACTTGTTTAAAAAAAATGTTTATCTATCTAACACGTAAACTGCCTCGGTGGCGTAGTGGTAGCGTATGCGACTGCTGTGCTTGAGGTCTCGGGTTCGATTGCCGGGTCGGATCAAATGTTTGTAGGATATGCAAATATTTGTTTCGCAGTTTTGGTGTTTTCCATGTATGATATGTATGTATTTACAAAAAAAAGTATACATATATTTATATCAGTTGTCTCGTACCCATAACACAAGCTCTGCTTAGCTTCTGACTAGATGGCGTTGTGTGTTAGATGTCCGAAAAATATTTATTTATTAAGCTATTGCATAGCTTTTATCGCGGGCTTTGAGGCCTTTGAGCGCGGCGACCGCTCAAGAAATTCCGTAACGTATCGAAAATAAAACCTGACACCTGAAGCTCGCTTGGATCGAGACGAGCTGCTCCGCAATCTGTCTGTCTCTGTCACGCACAAAGACAGACAGTCAAAACAGTCTAGGTTTGCGCAAGTATACTTGAACGTGTATGTCTGGCTTAAGCAACTGTTTGTGAGAAAGTATATAGGTGTATAGGTATTATCATATCTTTATAATGCCACACTCACCGCATGTGCGCCCCGTAAGTATACATGTTCAAAGAAGAAGAAAAAAACTGTGAATAAAACAACCCGTTCAATGACGAAGACATTTATTAGGAATAGTTTAAATCGTTTATAGTATGTTGTGTAACGAAACCATGTCGCTACTTAAAAGAAGCGATCAACGCCATCTAGTGACTAATTTAATAGTTTAGTATTTTTCATTCACAATATTATACACACTGCATAAATAAAAAATAAATAAATAATTATAATTGCATAAGTTGATAAAAAATGCTATGCAATAGTTTTACCGCGGCAGTTCCCGAGTGCCACATCCCTTTTTTTATTATTAATACCTTTATACAAGCAATTCTTGTATACCTACTTATATAAATATAATTAATATTCATGAAATTTAGTATGCATGGGGTTGTTTCGGGGGCGATAAATCGATCTTGCTACGATTTATTTTTAGAAAATTTACCAAAAAAACCGGTCATCCAGTTTATCCAATAATACAAGAAAATAGAGGCGTTAGAGATTGTATTTACAGATTAATTTCGGATGCGACCCTGAACTACTCGAGATCAAACACTCTAACCCAGTTTGTCCAGAATTATCTTTCTTCCCTATTTTTGCTATTCAATAAAACTTTTGACTTTCTCACTTCGATATAGGTCGATCCAGTTTTTTACTTCGTAATGGGAGTTTCGTCCGCCTACAAAAACATACGTATATTTTGAATTGTGCCTGTAATACTATGTACTTCCAATCATCATCATTATCATCCGAGCGTTAATCCCGGTTGCGTTCAAGATGCGCTTTCGTTAGTAAACTAAACAACAATGGAGACTTAAGGTAACTTTATACTGGTTTAAGAAGGCTAAGGAGCAGACGGGTCACCTGATAGTAGTCAGTATTGCTGCCCAGGGACACCAAAAACTCAAGAGATACGTCATACATGACGTGAGATGATTAGTGTCCTTTATGACCCTAAAATGAGGCGAATCGTGAACTTTATTGCGTGTAATCGTGAGCGCCAAACGCAGGAACTGCATGTCACGGAGATGAATATATTGCGATGGATGTGTAGCGACACACAGAAGGACCGTGTGACGAACTCTCGCATTCGTGGTAGCCTTCATTTTCTTGACATTACAGACAAGTCGCAAGAGTATCGTCTTTGGTGGTTAGTCACATTTTGCGGACCTTGACGCAACCGGGATTAACGCTCGGATGATAATTGGAGATAGTATTGCACAGTTCAAAATATACGTATGTCTTTACGCAATCTTATCTTTATCCTAGTTATTGGAAATACATTTTCAAACGAATAAATACAGTTTGTATGTAACAAATATCAAGAATGATATACCTGAGTGTGAATAAATATTTAAAAGTGTGTTTGTTTAAACTACTTAGTGTGAGTATGTGTGTGGCATAACTGGTCAGATGGCGCCATGCCTTGTCTACGGATCATTTCCTGTACTCCAACCGGACTTTACAATTTATCTCTAGATAAATATTCTTGTGCAAAACAAAATAGGCCATTCATCTTGAAATACCGTGCCAAGACGTAGCGATTATCATAAACTTAGGATACACGACTAGTTTTATGAAGCAGCGAAAGCATTGCACTCGACTTCTTCATTTAGAAATGAAAATATTTCATATTTAATCGCAATAGTAAGACTGTGGGCACGATATGTTTTTGTACTTCTGACTGCACAATATGTTTGTGTACAAAGGGTTGAATATGTTTTTTATTCAACCCTTTGTAAATTAAAAAGTAGTGTTGAAATAAAAAGGTCATGCCATATTACGGTTTAGATCACATGTGTTAAATTCTCTCCTTGTCATAGTGACTATCGAAGTGTGCAAGTGACTTACATCCGGACTTGACAGGCTTAAGATGGCTGATTATTAGTGGGCACATTTTTCTATCCAAGCGGTTATAGTACAAACCATATATGAGAAGTGTACAACATATACAAATTAAATATGAATGAATAAACGAAGATTAAATACGAGTTGTATGTATGAAGAATCTGTTGATGAAATCAGTTTTTCCGGGTCCAACTATTGTCTGGTCTATATTACCCATAACATTACGACATGGAAGCGTCAGGAACATTTTCATTGTTATGTTTCAATGACATACAGGAACTACGTGTACTTGGTAACCGTTTACAATATTTGTATGTAAATGTGTTTATATAATACAAGCTTTTGCCCGTGGCTCAGCTCACATGTGTGTCGGTTATTGCGGTAATAATCACAAATTTTAACAAAAAAAAAACCGACTTAAATCTGGACCAAATTCAAATGGGACCATACGGGAATATTGAGGTATTCGTTAATTTTTCGCGTATATACATAATGCAAATTGAAGACTTATATGGTTTTCTCATGGATGACAAGTCAGAACTGAACTGAACTGAAATTTTGAACAAAATTTAAATGGGACCATTCGGGAAGCACCAGCTTTCAAATAAAAAAAGAATCATCAAAATCGGTTCACCCAGTCCAAAGTTATGAGGTAACAAACATAAAAAAAAAATAAAAAAAAAATACAGTCGAATTGAGAACCTCCTCCTTTTTGAAGTCGGTTGAAAAGTAACCTATGTCCGTATTTTTCTATGTCCGTTTGGTGGTAAAAGCGAACAGACATACAGAGTTGCTTTTGCATTACAATATTACTAGAAATATAATTAATGATATATAAATATTATACTTACCAAATAAATAGTATGAATATATTATGTAAATAAATAAAAAGTTGCATTTGACCTTATAAATTAACATTCCATATTGCAACTTTGTCATAGACTGGCTTTGGAAAGGTGTTTGTGTGTCTGTCTTCATTACAAATTTCAAGGCAGCTTCTGTTCATTTACTTTTCTAAGAGTCAATACAAATTTATTGAAAGATCGAGGATGTCTGTGTCACACGCCTTATTTCTTGTAGAAACCTTCACGCATAATCATTACTCTCAGATTATTAATAAGGTGGCATTGAACTGACTAACAGCATTCTACGATTCTACGATTTTAGGTCCTAAAACTTTGAACAGAATAATTAAAATCCAAAAAGTACACAGAGACCAATGAAATCTTATTTTCGATTGCACGGTTGGCCTAGTGATTAAGGCGGTCACCATGCTTTCTACTGCGCCAAGTGTTTTGTATTTAAATCCCACACAGGTCAACACTTTTCGTGATTCGTAAGTTGTTGTTCTGAGTCTGGGTGTTCTTTGTATCCGTTTTATGAATGTTTGAAAAGTCCCCCGCGACACAGGATGCATGTTCCTAATGCGGGAGTTGTCTTTTTTCAACAAATATACAATCATTGTTAGTTATAACATCGATTTATAAATGAGCTCAATTGATTTCAAAGCATAAAGTGTATTATAGCATAATGTGTTTCTGCACTGCCTTGTGCTTGTTCAAGTTGCTTCAAGTTCAATACTTACAAATACATGAAAGTGGAGTAAGTGAACAGCACAATAAGCGATTTGCATTGTGTGTAAGCTTCCACTTTGCGGCCACTTTACCGGCCTACAGACTTGTTCGTTTTTGCTTGTACCTCGTGTAATCACATAGGACTGTTCCACATCGGCGCACCCAACTTCTGAACTAGGTTTTTTTGCTATAATAATTCGATTTTAGTTATTTTGTAACTGTTGTGTAACTATGAGATTTATATTCACCTTCCACCACAGTGCACTTACCTTACAAAATTTCTACATCACCCAAAGGTATCATCATCAGCCTATCGCAGTCCACTGGACCACTGCTGGACATAGGCCTCTCCAATTGCGCGCCACTTGGTTCTATCCTCGGCTTCTCGCATCCAGCTCCTGCCAGCCGTCTTGCACAGATCATCACTCCACCTGGCTTGTGGACGTCGTACGTTTGCCGAGACGCGGTCTCCACTCAAGAACCCGTTTACCCCAACGGTAATCAGTTCTGCGGCTAATATGGCCAGCCCATTGCCACTTCAGCTTGCTAATCCCTAATCACCCAAAGGTATGGATGGTAGAAAATGCCTTGGGCATCAAGCCCGCCGATATACATGTTTGTATGAAGTTTTAAGATATTTTTTTTTTAAATATATAAGCGATGTTAAAGTTGACACCCAACTACTATTATCTATATATGTGAAAGGCATTTTGTTTGAACTACTCAAACAATATTAAAGACGTTAAGCTTACATCTAAACAACTAGTTCGTATGTATAAAACTAGTATAGACCGACCCACTGTAATTTGTTTAAAAGCTAAGAAGTGCATTTATCCCCTAGTGTGAACAGACCTTTGTTGATTCTTACAATCAATAATAAGGGAGATACATGAGCTCGATATGGGCATTTGTTTTTAGCTTCTTAGAAGTTGTTTGGTCAGAAATTTCAATACGTAGATATCCTTACACATGGGGAAACCGAAATGTCTATATTCTCAGACGGTCTACGGCATTGTCAATTGCTTTATGACCGTAACTATCTACAGTAGTAATAACTGTCTGACGGACTGAATTCAATGATTAAATACTTAAGGAATGGATCCCCGAAGCTTGTTTCAAAAAACCTTCAATAATAAAATCTCTTTTTAAAATCAGTTTTAAAACTGGATTCACGATTGAGACACCTTTTTAAATACGGGCCTAGCTTTTCTTATATTGTTAATCCACTTGTCTTAATAAATGTGTTTTGAAAGCCTTTAAATCTAATCTTTCCATACACAAATAAATAAAATTGAAGTGGTTGTTTGTAATTAACAGTTTTTTTCTTAAATGCACATAAAGGTGAATACAGTAATAAAAAACAATTTTTAATTTGTTTGTCTGTTGGTTCCAGCTAATGTCTGGAACAGCTTGACCAATTTGACAGGACTTTTGCTAGCAGATAGCTGATGATATAAAGAGTAACTTGACACTGACTTGTAACTTTTTTAGACTATTGTCGTTATCCGCAGTCGTTGTTGTAAAGGTACAAAACAGGCTTTTAATAATTACATTTATTATTTGGCAAACTTTTCTAGAACAGGCCAGGGTTTGTTACTAAATTTGATAGATAGGTACTATAGTAATTTTCGATAGTTCTAATATACTCAGAAATAATGACTTGGTTTCTAAGTATGGCTATTAATATTCAAATTATAAATAGTATGTATACTACTCTTTGAAAAACATCTAGATATTGTCACTTTCACCCTTCAATTTTGCAAAAAAAGGTAATATCTAATACGGATGTTAAAATTAATCTAAAAGAACGGGTTACACACCTGACAAACTCCCAAGAATGTTGGCTCTACGGGAATCCTTTTCCAAATAATTAATGCGATAAAATAGTGGTGCGGGCTTGCGCAGGCGCAGATCGCGCGCGGCGCGTGACGAGCGCGAGCGCACGGTCACGACGCATGCGATGCGCGCCGCACAACGACCACAGAGCCGCACGCGCGACCCCGCCACTACCACACAATACACACTATTATTTTGTATACGAATCTGTACATTTCTGCTAATAATATAAGACTTATCTTACTTATTTTAGTCTAAATTATTCTTACCATGTCCAAACTCTAAATAATTTAGTGACCCATTTTTGACAATATTTGCGATGATCTAAAAATGTGGTTGCATATTTTTGACATGTACAACTATTAAAGATTTCATAGTTATATTTATAACTAGCTGACCCGGCGAACTTCGTACCGCCATATTTACATATCTGTCTCAGCTTCCCACAGGCAGTGTACAGTCGCGAACAAAAAAAAGACTTTTCCTGTTATCTTTTTTTTTTCATTCTAGCAAAAAAAAGAATGAAAGAAATCGGACTATGTGTTATTGAATTACAACTAAGTACATATTTTGACTTTCATCCCCTCTCTCCAGGCAACCGTGCTGAATTTCGGGATAAAAATTATCCTACGTCCTAGGAGATATTACGAGAGTATGAACGGCCAAGATACAGACAGACAGACAGACGAAAATGAAAAAAAATACAGTTTTGGCTTCAGTATCGATTATAGAGAGCCCTCCAAAAAAAAATCAAAATATCTTTAATGTACAGAATTGGACCTGTTCACCTGTTATATTTTTATTATAAGTATAGATTCTTACATTCCTACTGCTTCTTATATCGGATTGGGGGGGAGATAGGGGCGGGGAGGATAGGGGGGGAGGGGGGGAGATAGGGGGAGGGGGGTATGGGCCTCCGGTACCCTCACTCTCTCGGTGAAACACAGCGCAAGCACTATTTCAAACCGGTTTTTTATGAGGCCGTGGTATCACTCCGGTCGAGACGGCCCATTCATGCCGAAGCGTGGCTCTCCCACGGTGATTTTTGTCATGTATGTAGACTAGAAGCAATGTATTGATCATAAAGCCGAAGTGTCAACTGAACAGCACGGAAATAGGCGGGAGTAAGACCAGTATGTAGCTTTCCTATTTTATTAAATCAGGACAGTGCAGTGTCCCGGTTGTGCATGCATCTTTAACGTACAAAACCTTTTTCGTGATTCATGTTATGCAAAGTTATTCGCGATTTGACTCGGAGTAAGTTAAAATAGGGCTCTCACTTAAGACGCGTCTCCACCAAAATTGTTGGCAATTTCAGTGTTTCCAACTGTTTGCAACACAACACAACAAAAATCGCCAACTTTTGTTTCCATTGTGTCTACACCGAGTCGCCAACAATTTGAAAAACATTCGAACTAAGAGATATTCGAGCGTCACCATAGAGCCAATAAATATTTGCAACAAGCGTATTCTTTTGACATTTACCGCCAAAAACAGAAACACTGTTCTCAACAATTGTTGAGAATTATTTTTGCCAACACAAGGAAATTACAGAAACTTTTGTCAACAACACGTGTTGACAACACAAAAATTGACAACTTTTGTGCGTTGGAGACCCGGCTTTAAAGTCTAATTTCTACAGAAACAAAATAAACGGCCAAGTGCGTGTCTGGCCACGCATAGTTTAGGGTTCCGTCACCCATTTAATTAATTACTATTACTTCGTTATTTTTGTGCGAAGTTTCCCAAATAAGCGCAATTTACAAGTTAGGTCTCTACAACTTCTGAACTTAAATGCTATGAAATATATTTAGTTTTAATTCCGCGAGACAAATATCCAGGTCTGAAAGCAAGGCACAAATCCCACCGTCATGCATACTTGCTTTCAGACCTGGATATTTGTCTCACGGAATTAAAGCTAAATATATTTCATAGCATTTAATGTCATGGATTTCCGCAAAGTAACGCCTGATTCCATAACTTAACTTCTGAACTAACAAAGTTATCAAACCCGTTATAGTTTTCCTTTAAAGTTAATCACATGGACTACTATCATGATTTCCGATATCTATGCCAATTTTTATCTTTCTAGCAGTAACCGTTAGGAAGGTAAGCCGAGTACAGACGGACGAACGGACGGAAATGACGAAACTATAAGGGTCCCGAGACGTGAACTACGGAACCCTATTTTACCCGACTACGGCAAAGCAAAAAAAAATAACAAGATGAGTAATAATTTGGGCCTCCCAAATTGGTGAAGTTAGTCGTAAATTGTTTGCGACAGCAGGGTCACTGCGAAGACTTCGAAACTTTCTTCCCACTAACACGAAAATCGCCCTAGCACAATCCCTTCTCCTTCCTACCCTTGACTATGGTGACGTTAGCTATCTAGATCTTACTGAAGAACAACTGAGTAAACTTGAGCGTCTCCAAAATGTCTGCATAAGGTTCATATTTGGCTTACGTAAATATGATCACATCTCCGAATATCGCGTTAAGCTCAAATGGTTACCTATCCGCTTTCGCCGGAATGTTCACATTCTCACTATTTTGTACAGTACTCTGTTTCTCCCACACTCGCCTCCCTATCTCAAACAACGTTTTGAGTTCCTACACAGTTCACATTGCAGGCTCTTGAGATCGTCGGAGAATCTGAAACTGAAAATGCCCAGCCATTCCACACAATTCGCTGATAAGTCATTCTCGGTGCAAGCTGTTAGACTATGGAACAACTTGCCTGAGGCAGTTAGACAAGCTAAATCTCTGCAAGTTTTCAAGAAGCAATTCACAGATTACTACTTGACAATGTAAGGGCTTCTGGGGGATTATTGATCATTGATGGTATGTGGTACGCAATATGTGTATTTATGACATTTATGTGTATATTTATATATGTATGTATTTAACCATGTTTGTATGTATATATTGTATTCATATGTATTGGTGTGTTTGCTGTAGATACATGTATTAAGTTTATATATATTAATTTTTACTTAGATTATTTTAAACTTAGATACACCTTAGACTACCCAAAATCAAATTACACAATATCCGTACAAAGGTTGTCTGGAAGAGATCGCCGTGAGCGATAAGACCGCCTATTGTTATACCAAATGTAGCTTTTCATGTATCTGTAAATTTTTATACTTTTGTGGTGTTCAATAAAGTTGTATAAATAAATAAATAAATAATTTTGGCAGTCTGTATATGTATGTTCTACCGTAGCGCCTCAACTACTGAACCGATTTTAATTAAGGAGGTGCCAATAGATTCGTAATAACGGCCTTCATTTTTCATTTTATTAAACTAAAAAAAATGAAGGCCTTTACTAGAACTGTATGGAAAAAACTAGACTGTGAACAACACAGTCTTTTAAACAATGAGATTAAGTCAGGGTTACGTTCGGTAATTCTGTAGTTACAGTGGAAAGCTAACAAGAATAAATCTTGGTGGAGACCTGTCATTCATTATCTGGTGTACAAGAGTACGCATTCATTCATAAAGATAGCATTATAAATAAGAATGTGACCATACGGCCTGTTGTCGACAGTTGGCGGGTCGGTTTCAAACGGGGCCCGCTATTGGGACGTCACTCACGGTAACTAATGCCGCATGATGTTTGTCCTACACGAGTCTAGCTGACGATCGTGCGTTCACGTGCCGCTTCTAATGAACACACATTTTATATCATTCGTAAGGAAAACTGAGAGTGGTCCCTTTATTTTTTTTCTGTCGATACCGAGAGGGACGGCCATATAACACTTGACATGGCAATTAAATTCAGATGCCAACCTGCGGCGGCATTCGAGATGAGATTTTTGTCCACCGGTCATTCTCGCGTGCCAACATGCAATAACTATTTTTTAATTTGTTACACAATGCGAATCGCGATCACCATTAATTGCTTAACCCCAGTTAATTTCATTTCCATACACATTTTGTGCACTTAAATACTTCTCAATTAGTTACAATTAATTATACAAATGAGCGCGTTCTTATCGTAACATTATCGACGTAACTTCTGAACCAGTAACATGTACAGACGCGGCTTTCTACATGCGAAATGAGAAGCTTTACTCACGCCCCGTCACACCGGCTCGCATTAATTATGGAACAAATTATACGTTCTTTATCACCATTCTTTATTTTAATAACAGGCATTGTTGTTCATTCGTGCCAAGAAACGATTCTTTTCAGCCACCGACTGATTTAATTCGATTTCCTCACGACTCCCGACTGATGTATTGTAGAACGTCTTCATCACTTCTGCCAAGACGACTTAATTTTAAATTCTTTTAAAGCTTTGTTCCCAGTACTCGGTCAAATAAAACACACTTATTTTGATTTCGTTTCCATTCATAGTTTGTAATAGATTTATGAATAAAGATGAGTAGTTGTGATAATATTTAAATATTGCCGTGTCTAGTTGTGACCCTGGGGTTGTAACTTATACCATTTGGTTTGTGGCACACGAAAAAAAAGTATACACAACTAGACTATTATCATATTTTGGTTAATATGCTACCAATAGTTTTTCAATATTAAGCCCGCAATGATTTAAATTGTTGCCAACAGCCTTAATATATTATAACTTTTCAGAGATTAATTTTACAGGATATTTTCGAGATTCTAAATTGCAACCACATTTCTTCAATGATTTTAAAATTAGAGTTTTAGAAAAATATTAGAATTCGTCAAGTGGATTAAGTACACGACTAGATGAATGCATCTGAGGAAGGGTATCTTAGAGTCACGCTCTTAAAAAGGACCACTTTTTATAAGGGATAACCATCCCATGGAGAGTCGTGTCTTGATACACATGTATTAATGTTTTCAAACTCGACCAAAACCCAGAAGCTGAACAATGTCCACATTTATTCCAACTAATTAATTGATGAGTTTTTCCAGAGCATAAACTTAATCATTCTACTCAATAAAGAGTGTCGTTTTATTTACTAACAAAAAATATATTTACTATATTATAATACACTTTCCGTTGGTAAATAAAAAAAAAAAGATCTTTTTAGAATGACAGGTTCCTTATTAAAATGTGATGTTTTTTTATTCCAACAATATTTATGGTAGCAGTAAATACTCTAATGGTTTTGTTTCTTTTACATTTTTGTGCAAGTAGAAAAAAAATCTTAAGAAAGAACAGGATGACAGATTTTACAGTTTGAAGTGAATGTAGTTAATGTTTGTTGTAATTCAATAGTAATGTTCATTGGTTACTATGCCCCAAAGCATCTAATTCATATTAATATGAATTAATAAAAAAAAAGTAAATCAGCTAAATAGCTGCACTGATTTGGATGAAATTTACAATGGAGTTATTGTCTCTTGAGGAAGGATTAATATTTGCCGGCGGCTATTTGCCGCGATAACCGACATACACGCGAACGGAGCCGCGTGCAAAAACTATAAATTAAAATTTATTTTTAAACAGACAGGTGATGTCAGCTTTACAACTATTTACATTTAAATGCACTAGTTTAATACTTGTTTGTCTGTAAATCGAATACGGCATTACAGTGACAAATTACATATCTGTGTGATAAGCAGCGAGGGGGTTAGTGTTAGACGTTGACAGATTGCTAATTAACAAGTAAACAGTGTTCAAAACGCTAATTTTGTTTACTTCCATCGGTAACAGGGCGTTGAAACTAGATGCACTTAACGAAATGAGTGTTGCAACGCACCTGGGAGGCACCTGCATCTTGATTAGTGATTGCACTTAGCTTCCTTTACTTGACACTCTGGATTAATACCAGCGTATCGTAGCAAATGTGAGTTTTAATTAATTAAATGACTACCCAAGGTTCACTCGAGTGCCCTCTGTGAACGATTATTATCTCAACTGTCACTTTTAGACAGGTTCTAGTAACAGTTAATAAAATGAGAAAAACTTAGGTTTTGAATTTTCTTACATAATTTATAGGTACACACATTATTATTATCACAAAAAACGGAGACACACAAAAATGAATATTGGAAATATGTAATAAAAAATTTAATAAAAAAATGTCCACAATAAGGCAGATGGCAACAAACACCATATAGTTTAGACCATAAAGAGGACCTACATGCTCCCAGAATACGAGACTAACTCAGTTTGGGAACCTGTGCGCTACGATTAAAATTTGCCATTGTACAACATTTGTATGTTTGCCTAGAATTATTATTGTTACAACTATGTGCATGCTCAAACACGTTGTTCCGTTTTCTTTTTAGGTATAATTCTATATATAATAATATAATAATTATATAATAATTATAGAAATAAACATTTAAAAATAAACACACCACATAAACTCACTTCCTTCACTCGTAAGGGATAGACAAAAGCGTTAGGTTTTTAAGGCTCATATCACGGTCATTTTCAACCGACTTCAAAAAGGAGGAGGTTCTCAATTCGACTGTTTTTTTTTATGTTTGTTACCTCATAACTTAGGACTGGGTAAACCGATTTTGATGATTCTTTTTTAATTTGAAAGCTGGTGCTTCCCGAATAGTCCCATTTAAATTTGGTCCAGATTGAAGTCGGTTTTTTTTTTGTTAAAATTTGTAATTATAATATTATTCCCCTCTATAATCTTAAATTAACCATCCATGAACAACACACTAATACCTAACTAATAACTTATAAATTGGAAGAGCACCTATTATATTTCAAAATAAATATGCTTATATATTTGTAAATACAAACATATCAAAGATAATTACATGTAGATTAATTACTTAATTAAATAACACAATATTAATCCTGCGTGAGAATTGAAACTTTTCTAATTTTAGTTAATACTTAGATCAGTCATATTTCAATAGTCTTTTAAAATATGTAAGTATATATTGATATACATATATGGATTGATACAGATTGTTCACGACAGTGCGCGATCTTTGAACTACGGTTAACTTATCTTGGTCTTGTCTTAGATTGAACTGGTTGGGAGTAAATATCCTCTGACCTAAAAGATACCCAGTCTATCTGCTTGGATTGAACTAGTGTAAATACAACGATTTGCAATAAAGCACAATATATTCTGATCTTGCAGTAATAGTTTATCGTTCCTTTTTTCACTAGGACATTATAAATAATCATATTGACAGAAAACTTAGATAAATAGGTTGAGTATTGAACACAGATTTTTGTGTTGTTTTTTTATATTAAACAATTGTGGGCACATGTACCTAAGATAATAGTAATTAAAGTCATGACGTTTAAGAAAAAGAAAATTAAATAAAGCTGTCAGGAGTTTATTTCAATTTATGTTAATGTTTATACAGTCATCATATTGAGATAAAGTAAATAATGGATCTAAAGAGAAAAAATATTCTCATTAGATACATCATGGAGCTGGATCTACTGAGAATAAACCATAATTTCAGCCGAAAAACGTCATTTTCTAAACATAGGTCTCTCCTAAGGTTCGCCACAACAACAGTTCCTGTGCTGCCCGCTCTGCCTAGTACGGAATCATGCGGCCGCGGCCGTGTGAAAGATGTGTGTAATTCAATGAAAAAAATATTTGTAACCAATTTTACTTTATCTAATGGAAGTTATATTAAAATACTATATGGATCTCTCACACTTAAAGTTATGTTTATTATTATCATATGGTTTCTAAAGTGGACTTATTATAATTATATCCAACTACTCCAGTTTTCTTCTGATTAATTTCGTTGCGTATTCGAAGACATTTTTTTAAAATATGGTTTCTAAAATTTTGTTAATGAAATGCATTCCAATGTATTAATACAATATTAAACCCTTATAGACATTCTATTGCAATTGTAGTCTATTATTAACTTTAATGAAGTTGATGGTGTACATGTTCTCATATAAGTCATATATAATGTACCCAAGAGAAACACCTTGCGTGCTAATCATAATATAATGGGTTATTCATTATAACTAGAGGATGCATATAACGTTATTTAAATAGTTATATTTAGACTTAACTGTTCTATTTTATTAAAATTTAAAAACTTTTCATGATGTGAAAACTTCTTTAGCGGCGTTGTGCAATTTTTTTGGGACTGCCTAATGTTGTGATCCGATTGCACTGGCTCTAAATTCAGATATTTCAAAGATACTTAATAAAACGTAGTGATATGAATACGTGATTACGTAATAAATTACCTTTACCTGTTAAATTTGATAGGTACACGAAATTGTACAACAATAAGTCAAATTTAAGGTTTACTATACAGAGACAGTAACACTAACAAAACTTTTAAAAAGAAAGGCTACAAAGAAATATTTTGGGACAAACATAAAGGAATACGTGCATAGAGTAA
Organism: Diaphora mendica; assembly: GCA_949125395.1. NCBI lineage: Eukaryota > Metazoa > Arthropoda > Insecta > Lepidoptera > Erebidae > Diaphora > Diaphora mendica. The sequence continues at coordinate 25,421,356 of OX421320.1, forward strand.
TATCGTTTACCATAGATTTTATATTTTCAAATCAATGAAATTAAAAATGGGACTTACATATTTATTTTGTAATAAAGTGTTAATTAATTGTTATTTCGATACATTTCCAGAGACGGTGTCTATGGTACCTAAATGAAACGTTAACATAGTGTGTTTAAATATTTGAAACGTTAACATAGTGTGTTTAAATATTACAGTGAAATTGTGCAGCAGAATAGGAGGGATCGATGTCTCTGGATATTTTGGAAGGCACTAGACACAGATGGCCGCCGGATATTTTAGTCCATGACCCGGTTAATGGGCTAGGGTCGGCACGTGAACATGATAGTGGATAACAGGATATGCGCATTGGGTAAGAGGGCAACTTTACGCTCACTCCACTTTATCGTATACAGGCCGACAAGCTACATAGTGCTTTTGGAACATGGTTGATTACTGACGCCAATGAAGGCATAGCGCAAATGATGCTGCTGGTACTGCGGACATCAAGAGTCACGTTATTTATTTAGGTGAAGATATTGCATGTCGGAAGGTAATCGTAACAATTCAAAACGAGAAAAATTACTACTAAACTTAAGATCTCATCGAAAACCGTATCATCGGTCATTGAGAAGCTGGCAATTGACTATTTATAGGTGGTTGGATCGAAGTGCTCACCTATTTTAGAGATCGAGTTGGATCCAGAACTGATACTAGATACTCCACAAATAATCATTACATTAAAGACTCAAGCAGTCTTTCATGAGTAGAAGAGACGAGAAAGGCCGGTTTTAACAGCTAAGACCTGTGTTAAATTTAAAATCATACGTCTTCAGCATATTATTTCATGGTATTCACTCGCCTTTCTATTATTATAACTCTGAATTGGTAATAGGCGCACAAGAGTTCTTTGCTCACTCTACAATACAAACTTTACTTGCCATACAAAAACTTAGCTAAATTAATTCCTGCTATAATCGAATAAGTTTCTTGAGGCGTATCTATTGCTATAGCTAAATAATCTAGAAGATCGGCGCGTGTCTTACGATCGCACAGGGCACGCCCACGGCTTCGGGCAGAGTTTGTTTTAGCACGACACGATGGCGGCATGTTTCCGTTTAGTGTACGATGTTACGACCTTAGGTCTATACATGTACTTAATATTGTTAAAAACTCTGTTTATCACCTTCCTTGCTATACCAGATAGTTGGATTCACTTGGAAATTGGAAACTTACATTAACAATTTTAGTTTCTAGATTTTGGGCAGCACAGTATAACGTACATCTCCTGTATAAAATACCTTGTATTAAAGTTTATCACATTGTGATTAAAGTGATGAACACCCTAGCTGAGCCAAGACCGAGTTTACTGAACGCTCGACGACGAAATGACTAAGTTCCTAGTGACGGACATCTAAACAAAACTTCCAGTGGTGTTCAATATTTTTATGACCACATTATAGATGTTTTATTACTTTTTGATGCTCAATCTCTAGTAACTAGATCTAGAGTAAAAACCACTAGAAATATATTCTTACTGTACGGCGTAAGCTGTTCATATTTTGATCTCTTATGTTTTACTAAAATGCATATTTCTATTCGTGATTGAATGTTGGCAACATCTGCCTCAACGGTACTTTCTGGTTATATTTTCCAACGCACTGTTCCCGATACAGATTATTACAGACACCGATCAAGAATCGAAAATAACACGAGTTATCTGTCAGTTCCTGTATCTATGTAATCTAAGCTATTTTATAGATATTTTATGACAGTTTCGTTTTGTTGGAGGCAAAATAAGATAATTAAATTTCTTTCTCGATTTAGAAGTACAAGATCCATCGTTAAGTAAAAAATTAGTACTTACGGTCTTACTATATCATAATAATATATTACCTAACAAAAATTGTTTTCAAAACCTTAGCGTTGTACTTTTTCCTTGATTTATTTTCTGTATCCTTGACAAGTATATTCGTTATTTTCTTATGTCTCTTATTACTAAAGTTATTACCTGCCATTGTTTGTCTTGATGGACAAGTGTGCTGAACTGTTCTATTCTTTAAACTAATCTAGATTTTGCGACTAGTCAATATCCTCCTACTTTACTTATTTAGTATACCTACTATCTAACTATCTGACTAATCTTAAAGATTTTATTAAGTATGTCAGTTTTATTACTTTTCGGCTAAAAAGTTTCATTGGTAGGTATATAAAAAGAAAAGCAAACCATTTTGATTTGTTGTTTCTTCTAATTCCAGTTTCTGATTACCTCTTTAAAACTTCGTCCATCGTTACCATGTATTCTAAGTCGGGTTGTAATTTATGTATAGGATTCAGAAAAAAAAAAAATATTAATAATTAGTATTTTTGCCATAATAACATATGCAACTTGCATAATGCAAGATAGTGTGTAAGATATTTCAAGTGATTATTTAAACTTCCAACACAGCCTGGTAAACAATATAACTCAAAAATATTATGTTAACAATTAAACAAAGTTAAAATATTTTAATGTTAAACGCAAACTACACAATGTGCAACAACTTACACTGGTCCATAGATCACCTAATTGTTGTAGAATGGAACAAACGCCCGTAATGGTACTCTTAGTTGGTGCAACCGCTTTGTAATTTAAACATTAACGACTTTTATGGGCTGCATGTATATCTCTTTAACAAGGTTATAATGGAACTTCATTTTAACGTTTGTAAATGACTTTGATGCAACTTCCACGCATTTTAGGTGGATTTTTACATACTGTTGGCAAACATTATTACCTCAGTTAGAAAGTGAGAAGTTACTGGGGTAACTGGGCTTCACTTTTTTTATGGAATAGGGGATAAACGAGCAGATTACTATTATTTGTTTAAACATCTAGTCTAGTCAAATCTAGTCAATCTTAAATAGGGGGTCCCGGGTCCTTTAAACGGGGCGTGAAAAAGCACCATGTTGCACATTCCACGTTCGCATTGAGGATATTGAGGATGTTGACCACCACCCTCGCCTCTTGGATTCCACTCATGCTTTCCATCAGGCAGGGTAGAGTCATTTTGGTAGCTTGTACATAAAAAAATGAAGCAAAAATAAAAAAAAATCTGCTTAATCTGCTTAATGCTTCTCTGTAAATAAACACAGTTTTTAATTTCATCCTGTTTTATATATCTTAGAAGATAAATATGTTGTTTTATTGCTTTAGTACTTATTCGTGGGGGGTAGAGGATCGTTGAAAACTCACTTGCTGAAATCAGATCAGGTGTTTTGTTTGGACACTGATACTTATTAAAGCAGTTTGTTATTAATTACATTGTAATATACCCACATTTTCATCATCATCAGCCTATCGCAGTCCATATTAAATATAAAAAAATTCAAAATTTAATAGTTACGATTGCTAATTAATCTAAATATAAATGGGTTCAGGAAAATGATAAATTAACCACTCTCGTTAGTTTCCGTCTATATCCGAAGCAACAAAAAGTTTTTCCATAATTAAACTAGAAACCTTTAGCAAAGTCAAGGAAACGGGATGAAAAAAATATAAGATAAACTAGCTGACCCGACAGACGTTGTCCTGTCTACACTTCTTTAATTTGAAAATTTCAAAAATTAATTAAAAAAACATTGTCCAGCGGACAAAATTGTGAATCTAAACCATTCGCAGATCCCCTTGAACACACACAAAAAATTTCATCAAAATCGGTCCAGTCGTTTGAGAGAAGTTCAGTGACATACACACTCACAGAAGAATTATATATATAAAGATAAAACCCATTGCACTATCAAAAAACTAGAAATAGAAACAAACGAGAGAAAATTAATTGGTCTAAAATAGGATAAAAGCGTGTAGCAAGGAGTTATACTTGCAGCATTGGCAACATTTTATACATAAACAGGGTAAATGCAGTTTTGATACTACGAGGTTATTATGTAATCAATTGATTACGGCTAGAACGCTTTGCTGCATATGGGCCGACATCACGACCTCACAGAAAATTCGTCAGGCAATTCTTTCATAATATTTCACCGAGGGAGTTAGATTCCCTGTAGAAAAATAGTTTGGCTTATTAGATTTTATACTTCCCACATGCATATACGTTACGATCGTGAGAAATGATTCTTAAAGTTTAGCCACATCTTTAAACAGTATAGTATCGTTGGATTGGTCATTCAAAAACATTGCGGGGTGTAAATGCATACTACTTTTTGATTCAATGATCAGTTTCCAACAGAGTTAAAACAAATTATAAAGGTGTTGAAGGAAAACTATTCCAATAAACTTGCTTGTTTAAGGTCATTTGTCATCGTAAGATTTGTATACCGACGTAATTATAGCGATAAAGTTTACAATATAATATTTTACGTTTCCAGGCACGCATTTCATCAGTTTTTTTCAAGTTACTTACCTATACTCCAAATATGGGATATACCGCAGATAACACATATACGGCAACAGTAATAATGAGAAATTTTACAGGAAAACCACAATTAAATATTTTCGTAATTATTGTATTTTGTTATATAATTACATGCATAAAGAAATAGCATCTAAATAGCATCTAATCGTTACTTCTCGTGGCTGGAAGGCCGGCATTTTTCTAGCACAGAGACTAGACAACAATTTACAATGACTAGAATGTGGTCGCGAGACGAAGACACGATTGCTTAGCTAAGACCATGGTGGATTAAATGTATGAAGTTTATAATATACATGTGTTCAGAGAAATATAAGTATGTTTGTTAGTAGTCTTCGTCATATTACAGGCTCTGCTACAAGCAGAACTTTATTTAAATGAAAATAATAAACCTAAATCGATTGTCTGTTTCCGAAACACTTAAAAACGCATGCGTGTCACATAGTAATAAATATGTGTATAATCAATCAACCATTGATATTTTATTTATTTTTTTATTTATTTAAGCACTATGGAAGACTTACAGCTACATAAAACAGTATAATAATATTGTAGTAAGCTGACCGCCAGTTACAAGTCTCCGCTTATAAAATATAGTATATTAGATAACTAAACTACGAACATCGCACACACTTAAAGTACACATACAAATGTTAAAGAGAAATAGTTATTAAATTTGATTAGTGACTGAGCTTGTTATAAGATATTAATGTCTATACTCAACTGGAATCTTCTTAATCCCTACTGCTAAAAAAATCAAGGCTTAGGCGCCTTCTGGCTGAGGACACACTTGTTTGAAAAAGATCAAAGCCATGCTGATCGCACATCGTGTTAATTTGTTTGCTTGCACACAGTACATATGAATTCTGCCTATAGTTTACCGACGCACGAGGTACATATAGTGATGGATTATACCGTAATGATTTACCAGGGACATTAAGATAAAATTTAGATAGGATAGCCGGGTTATCTGTCTGATTATTTAAAACTTTCAATAGATATACACAGTCGGAAATTTCGCCTCGATTAATTAAGGGTAAGATGTGATATATTTTACAGAGTTCAATGTAATTTTCGGACTTGTACGGTACTTTCTGAAGATTTTTTTTTTTTTTTTTTTTTTTTTTTTATGTTTGGCCCGCCAAAATGACTCTGCTCTGCCTGATGGAAAACATAAGCAGAATCCAAGACCACCAATCCAAGGTCACCATACTCACTGCGAATGCAGACAGTGCAGTATGGCGACCCACACTATGGCGGCCTAGTGATGCTACTGCATCTTTTAGTCCAGTCAACAAGTATGAAACTTGTTGACTAGACTAATTGGGCCCCCGGTCTCGCACTCACCAACGAAACACGACAGCACGAACGCTGTCATTTTACGTTGATTTTCTGTGCGAGGGTAGTACCGCCCCAGTCGAGCCGGCCCGTTCGTGCTGAAATCAGCGTGGCTCTACTACCTCTGGTAGATAGCGTAAATATCTAATAAATTTCCTCTGTATACTCTCAAGCCGATCAATATAAATTTGGTAACGTGGATTCCATATTTCGGATGCATACTCCAGGTGGCTTCTAACGAAGGTGCAGTAAAGTATTTTCAATGTTTTAGCTTGAGTGAAGTTTTTAGATAATCGCATTATGAAACCCAATGATTTGGTCAATTTGGCTTTAGCGACAATTGCATCGATATGCGCCTCAAAAGTAAGTTGAGAATCGTGATGGACACCTAGATCACAAGTAGTGTTTCGCTTAGTAAGTATTTGATCACCTAAAACGTAGCCAGTGTTGATGATAATGCGCTTTCGGGTAAATGTCATGACTGAACATTTAGCTGGGTTAAGGTCAAGCTTATTATTGCTACAGTATTCCTCTAAACGATTGAGATCAGTCTGAAGTGCAGTCGCATCTGCCTGAGATGATATTGAGGCATAAATCTTCATATCATCTGCGAAGCACAATAGGTGAGAAAAGGACAGACAAGAATGTATATCGTTGACATAGAGGATGAACAATAGGGGACCCAGCAGCGAACCTTGGGGTACACCACTGGGGACAGGAACCCACGAAGAAACATAGTTGTTTAAGACGACAGCCTGTGTTCCATTGTCTACATAGGAGGCAAACCATCTGAGAAGGTCGCCATGTATTCCCATGTTGCATAATTTTGATAACAAGATGTCATGATCAATTCGGTCAAAACATTTGCTGTAATCGGTGTAGATTACATCCACCTGTTTACCCTTATCCATAGCCTGTGTAATATAGTCGTTAAGAAGAATTAAGTTCGAGACTGTGGACCTTCCCTTCAAAAATCCATGTTGAAAGGGACTGAAGGAGCTATTGAGTGCAGCATATACTTGATTATAGATTATCCTTTCTAGAACTTTAGCAACAATACATAACTTAGATATAACGTAGATATATAAATAAAATGAAATGATATTATATTAATAATACACACATCAAAAGTGTCTAGGGATCAACATATGTGTCTAGGGATCAACATATATTTTTGCAATAACTTTTCTTGATATTAATTAAAATTTTCTTTAAGGATTCATCAAATAAAGTGTTTTCGTTTGTCACAGTAACGATAAACCAAGTCACCTTTGCATTAATAAAGAAATTTGCCATTTTCCTAATAAAGGGATTTTTGACATTTGAACCACTAACATTAAAGTTCGAAAAAAAGACTGAAATAACAGTTTTCTTTAAAATTTTATAAGGTAACTTAAACAATTAAAAATCCGTGTTTCTACCGCGAACACTAACAACACAAGAATCGGTTTGGCATACTCAAAATGAGTTCATCCAAATCACGCTGTGGAATGGCCGCCCATGTTCGTTGCAACAACAAAAAAAGGTCTTCTTGCGACTGGATACCCTCCATATTCGGCAGAGCTCTTCTCTGTAGCATATCCCATGCATGCTCAATCGGGTTCAAGTCTGGCGACTGAGCAGGCAAGGGCCAAAGCCACATCTCAATCTCAAGAAATCCGCATAAAAATGCTTGATCCCTAGACACTTTTGATGTGTGTATAACTGTTGGATTTCGAACGTCATTATAATGGCAACATTTTGATTGTCACTTTTTCTTGTTTGACGTTTTGACGTTTGAGATTATAAAGTACGAAAAAGACGCGTGTTGAAAACGGTCGACGATTGTTGTTTGAAAACCGTAATTAATTGATATTAAGCTAATTGTATTGTCCATCGACCCGGTCTTTTTAGTGATAAACCGTTGTGTGTTAGGTCGTGGACTCGCGAGTTTTGTAGGCGCGTTCCGCGATAGCTGAAGCGAGTGAGTTGTAATTCGAATATCCGTGATAGCTGATACGAGTTTGTTGTACAGCACTTTTGGAGTTTATGATTGTGTGACGACGCAGAGAAGAAACTAGCCAAGAGATCTCTTGGAACGCCGAGAACACGGAAGCTACACACTCCAATAAGTGCTTGATGAATTTAGTTTAGATTAAGAACACGGTGAAACGCCGTGGATCATTCTTCTTGCCAATGGACTAGTAGCGAGTTAATGCTTATACTCATGGGTCCTATAGGTATTACAAGTATCACAAAGTGATCGCCCCATTGGTGAGAGGACTGATCAATAACATAATAAATATATAAGAATAATTTAAAAATTAAAATGGCAAGATTGCCTAAAACTAATATTTCCCAGAATATGGAAGCTAAAAGTACCTTATAAACGTACGTAAGTAATAAAAGAACTTTCATTAGCCCTATTACTAGTATGTAGGTATAAAGCCCTCGTGCGTGGGACACCTTATGTGGACCGAAGGCTCGCGTGCACCGCCCTCCCAGCTTTTCGCTATCGCACTCCGACTCATGCGCATAAATCAACACACTATTATTTTATTATTAGATGCTTAAGAAAGCGGTGTAACACCTAAAAAATTAGGTATTATATCGATTTCAGTACACTTTTAGGGTAATATGAATATTAGTTAATCATTATTGCACATTTCTGTTAGTAAAGTAGGTATTTATTGATCCTTCAGAGAACAAAAAGTTATTTTAAAAAAAAATACAAAAATAAATAAATAAATATAAAAAAAAAAAAAAAAATATAAAATCAGAACTAAAATACATTGCAAATTTTTCAGATGTCATAATTTTTTCGATGGTAAAGGAAAGGAGATTTTATCACTTGATTATTACATGAAGAAAATTATTTGCACCAGCTCACATAGAAGCACATAAAAAGGAAGCGTATGATACCATAAAGTCGTCAGGCATATGCAGGCGCCTGTCAAAGTGAAGTTTTGTTTTTGTGAAACACATTTCAGACTATGTTTTTTTACGTTTAATTTAAGTATTTTTCTTCGAGCTATAATATTTTTTTATGAGTGTAAACGCCAGTGGCAAAGTGGCAGTGTATGCAGGTCAACCGGCTGCTTCAATTAGTGGCCTCGTCCGATGCCCTATTTGTCCCCAGGATCGTTTTTTTAAAGGTGAGCGAGGCTTGAAGGTACATTTTGGTAAATTTCATAAGTCTCAAAATGTGGTTTCATGTCCCTCTGATCCCACACCTACTAGTCCGATTTCAATCAATAGCACACAAATTCCTTTTTGGCAAAAGTTAAGTGGCTTAAAAAATTCTATTCCACTTCTTAAAAGAATCCCTCGAGGTGCAAGGCCTACTGTTGCTGATAATTTAACTAAGTGTGTAGGTCTTGTAGTCCGAGAAAATTCAATATCGGCCTGGGAACAGTTACTTACCTTCCCTTACAGAATTTTATACATAAAAGAAACTAATTGTACCCAAAAATCTTTGACGACCAAAATCAAAGAGAATTGCCTTAACACTACTAATTTAGACCCTAAATTATCTAGCCTTTGTTATCATAAACACAATAATTTTTCTTTTGTAGAGACAAAACTAAGGGAGGGTGATATAAGAGGGGCAGCTAGGTTACTTTTCAGCAGCGATGTGGTAGCGCCTTACTCGCCTGATACAGTTGCAGGCTTGAAGAATAAACATCCCACACCTCGGGATGATCTCTCTTTTCCTGACCCACCTACTATTGACAACGAATACCTTAATGTTACCGCTAAGGATGTTTTTTCAGCCATTTCCTCCTTTAAGAGTGGATCTGCTGGTGGTCTCGACGGATTGACACCACAACATCTAAAAGATCTAGTTTGTTCAAGCGCTGGAGAGGCTGGCGATGCTCTCTTGAAGGAGTTGACGGCTTTGGTGAACCTTATGCTCTCCGGCAATGTGGACGAAGGCATAATCGACATTTTATATGGCGCCAATTTATGTGCATTGCGTAAAAATGATGGTGGCATTCGTCCGATTGCCGTGGGATGTACGTTACGACGCATAGTTGCCAAAATTTGTTGTAAATATTACAGTACTGAACTTGCAGCAAAATTTCAACCAGTGCAACTTGGTTTTGGCTCGAAAGGTGGTTGTGAGGCTGCCATACATGCTCTGTCCACATACCTTGGCAGCGGGAAAGGGGAGGTGATCTTGAAGGTTGACCTGAGGAATGCTTTCAATTCTGTTAATAGGGATGCTTTGTTGACACAAGCCAAAATTGAAACTCCTAAAATTTATAATTTTCTTTGGCAATGTTATAGAAATCCAACAAGATTAATGTATAAGGACCATCTTTTAGACTCTGCCGTTGGATGTCAACAGGGTGATCCACTGGGACCAGTTATCTTCAGTTTAGCAATACATCCCATTATAGAGCAGCTAAAATCTAAATTTAACATTTGGTACCTTGACGACGGAACTTTAGGAGGGGAAGTAGATACAGTTTTAGAAGATTTTACTTTTATTAAAAATAAATTTAAATCCATTGGTTTAGACCTCAACTCGGACAAATGTGAAATTTTTATTTGTGACAATACAGACAGACTCTCGACTATACAAAAATTTAATTCCTTGGCACCTAACATTAAAGTTTTAGAGAAAAGGTCTCTTCGCCTTCTTGGTTCTCCGGTCTTGGAAGAAGGTTTACAGACATTCATAGATGACAAAATTAAAAATTTTGATGAATTTTCTGATCGTTTACTTAAAATCAATAATCATTCGGCTTTTACTATTATTCGTTATTGTCTTTTTGTACCTAATTTTACACATGCGCTTCGGTCATCACCCCTTTGGAAATATTCATCACTTTTGGAAAAAGTTGATAAAATTATACAAAACACGCTTAGTAAAGTTTTGAATGTGGCTTTAAACGATCGAGCCTGGCTCCAAGCATCCTTACCAGTTCGTTTGGGTGGTCTTGGAGTACGCAAAATTGTAGATGTCAGCCTTCCAGCATTTCTGTCTTCGGTTCATGGCACAGAAGAGTTAACCAGGAAAATTCTTACAAACACACTGGTTGATTCTGAAGTATCATGCAAGGCCATTGCCATAGATGCTTGGCAGATAGCTTGTCCCAGTACTGCATTACCTGTTAATCCATTTTCTCAGCGACAATGGGACTCACCGTTATGTATTTTAAAGCAAAAGATACTTTTAGATACATCAACCAGTCTTGCTGAGCGAGCTCGTTTGTTAGCTGTGGGAGAGTGGGAATCAGGTTTATGGATTCAGGCACTTCCATCACCCAACATAGGTACCTTGTTGGACAATACTACTTTTCGCTTTGCCACTTGCCTTCGTTTAGGAGCGCCTTGTGTTTCTCCGCATTTTTGTCACTGTGGAGAAGCTGTTGACAGTTTCGGACATCATGGCCTTTCTTGTAGCAGAAGCGCTGGCCGAATATCTCGACATGCCAATATTAACGACATTATCCGTCGTGCTCTTGTTACCGCCGGCGTTCCAGCTGTACGCGAACCAAATGGTCTGGTACGGGACGATGGCAAGAGACCAGATGGTATGTCGTTACTGCCATGGAAGATGGGTAAGCCTTTGGTGTGGGACGCAACTTGCGTTGACACCCTCGCGCCATCTCATCTTCCAAGTACAGCTTTTTATGCCGGCGCTGCTGCTGCTTCTGCGGAAAGCCTCAAACGGCGTAAGTACCAAAATTTAATAGGTAATTACATTTTTGAACCGTTTGGGGTAGAGACGCTAGGTTCATGGGGTCCGAGTGCTCGCGCTATGTTTAAACAACTAGCCAAGCAACTGATTGACGCTTCTCGCGACCAGAAGGCCGGCCTTTTTCTAGCACAGAGAATCAGCATTGCCATTCAACGTGGTAATGTTGCCAGTCTTTTGGGAACGCTACCAGTAGGCGAAGATGTGGAGTTTTTTGACGCTTGTATGTAAATATTGTTATATTTTTTTTATAAATTATGGTTATGTACATAGGTTTCTATATTATGTAATAAAGCTCTCATAACTAAAAAAAAACATATTTTTGCAACAGCTGTACAGTCCCCAACAATTTTATATTTATTTAACATTTAGTAAACCATAGATAATGTGTAATAGATTATCTTAGTAAATTAAATGAATATTATTTCATTTGAGCCCTGAAGCGTGGTGGTTACTCAGCCATATTTTGTGTGCAGGCGCAGCACGATAAGACGATGCTAACTACCGAGTGTTGAGCTTATTAATTCATATATGATTTACTACAGCACTAACTCGCTTGTAACTTGGCGAATAATAACATGTTTTATCTTAGATAACGTTACGTTAACATGACTTTAAGGGTTCGGACCGCAGTAACATTGCTTCAAGGTAATCTCGTTGTTTACATGGGGTAAATAAGTTGTTAGTTATCATATACCTATATTGTTATCATATGCATGGAATAACATTTCTGTTTCAGGGTAAAAACCAATATGCTCTGGAGCATTGCATAATAAGCATGACATTTACCTTATTGAAGAGAGGTAAAAATTTTGTATACTTTGCTATAAATTAACAAATCACAAATGTGAAAACGGCTACAAAATGCCAAGTCAGGGCCATTATATAAGTAGCTGCCCCAGTAAGCTACGTGTATACCATGACAGTTCAAATTATAATGGAACAGATTGATAAAAAATAAAATCAAACATAGTATTTAAAATTTGATATAGGTAATGTGTGTGTAGTCTATAGTAGTAGTCTATAGTAATTTTGTTGACCGAGTGTGTGGGTTCTATTCCTACCCAGGATAAATAATTGTGTATTTGTTTTATGTATGTGTGCTTATGTACTTATGTATTTAGCAAAACGGAAAGTAACTATGTTTTCAGCGGTCTCATTACGGATTGCCTAGTTTAGCAGCAAACGTCATGTGTAAGATAAAACAAATACCTAAATAAAATTGAAGTGCCTGTTTGTAATAAAATGTGTATGAAAGTATTATACGGTAATTTCATCAAAAAACTTTTTTTTTGTGTTTGTGTCTGTCTGTTTGTTTCGGCTGATCTCTGGAACGGCTGACGGGACTTACACTAGCAGAAGGAGTACTTACTTTTTAGGGTTCCGTGCTAAAGGCAAAAAACGGAACCCTTATAGATTCGTCATGTCTGAAACTTGGTAAGTAGATGTATTCTGTGAACCGCATTAAGATTTTCACTCAAAAATAGAAAAAAAAACAATAAATTTTGGGGGTCCCCATACTTAAAATTGAATCTCAAATTTTTTTTTTTATCAAACCCATACGTGTTGGGTATCTATGGATAGGTCTTCAAAAATGATATTGAGGTTTCTAATATCATTTTTTTATAAAGTGAATAGTTTGCGTGAGAGACACTTCCAAAGTGGTAAAATGTGTCCCCCCCCCCTGTAACTTCTAAAATAAGAGAATGATAAAACTAAAAAAAAAAATATGATGTACATTACCATGCGAACTTCTACCGAAAATTGGTTTGAACGAAATCTAGTAAGTAGTTTTTTTTAAAACGTCATAAATCGTAAACCGAAAAATATCGATCAAAGTTACAAGGAACTACAAGAACTTTTATATTATGTTACTTGCTGCCACGGAACCCTTCATGGGCGAGTCCGACTCGCACTTGGCCGCTTTATTTATGTAAGGGTACAACAACAAACGCGGGTAACACCGCGAGGCTCAGCTAGTTTTTAATAAAAAATTTTTTACGGGAATTAACGCGATCACTTATCATGGAACGCGAAAGTTTAAAAGTTAGTCAGCTAGTTTTAATTACTCGTAATTGCTTACAATAATATTGGCATTATACCATCCTTTAGAGTTTAGAGATTCACTTAATAAGCAACAAGTGCAACTTCAGATCGCAATTTAATTAGATGTGAGTGAGTTATCAAAGGATGCGATAAAGATGTATATTTCACAGATGTATATTGTACAGGTTTAGTAACGGGCGGTACATTTAATATTATATTTAAATGTTCTATATCAAAACTGCAACACTTAAGTTAATTAAACTGTAATATATTTACTATTAATACTATCCTACATTGATTAGTTTGTTTTAAGATTATCCTTTTGTGTGTTTGTAAAGATTTGTTATTGGCTATCAATTTTCTTATCCGCTTGAATTCTGTTTGCCGTTTCTCTGACTTGCGAATCTGTTATTGTTAAGGAAGGAAAAATAAACATAACTATAAATTCTCGAAATTAAAAAAAAACCCCGATATAATAACATGAGTTCCCTTTAAAAAGTAAAAAACACGTTATGCGCTTTCATTTGAGACCCCACTCGATGATATTTTTGCAGACATTCGGTTACTCTTCCCCACTTTCACCCCCATAACTTTTAAACGGCTCAACCGATTTTCATGAAACATGTCTAAGAACACTCGCACGTAACTCACCTTTCATACAAAATAATACTAAATTGAAATCGCTTCATCCGTTAGGGAGCTACGGTGCCACAGACAGACAGACACGTGAAACTTATAACACCCCGCTTTTTGGTCGGGGGTTAAAAATGTAATGTAACTTTTATGCCTGTGATCTGTATAAGCTGTTTTATGTTTGTAATTTGTGTATTAGATTAAGTGTAAGGAGACAGTGCTGCGGTCTAATAGACATTATAGAGTATGTGTGTGACGTATAGCTGGGCCACGATGATCCGGCGCAGAGTGTGCGGGCCTGTCACGATTCACGCAGAGCACAGCACCAGCCTCTCGTTTGTTTTATACCGAGACATATCGGTGAGAGGCACCCACGCCGCCACGCCGTGCGTGCTGCAAACGAGAGAGCCGAGCCCTTCCTTTATTTATGTGTTACGATTTATTGTACTTCCACTTTCAAGGAGTTATGTGCAATAGGTTTTTTCCTTAATGTCGTCATATCCGTTTCAACATTGCTTTATGTTTAATTATTGATTAGTTAATATGTATATCTTACCTCAATTAATCAACATTAATACTAATTAAAGTTTTAATTTTTCTTTGAAAGTGTAGAGGAACGGATGTCATGTCCCTCCAACACAAAGGGAGGATCCTCCGACCAGGCGAGGTGATCATGCATGGCGGGCCACGGCCCAACGGTTGATGTTGGGATGTTGTATATATGATAATCGGCTCGAGAACTTCTATTTCGCGATTCAGGATTGGTAGTTACTCCGTGTTGTGCGTTACTTCGTAGTTCAGTGTATCTTCGGTAGATGGCGCTGTCAAATGTTTTTGTTGCCGCTGTATGTGGAGGTCGCCACTAAGGTCTACATTAATTCATACTAATATTATTAATTCGAAAGTAACTCTGTCAGTCTGTCTGTTACGCTTTTTACGGCTAAGCCACTGCACCAATTTCAATGAAATATGGCATGGTTCTTGAGGAAGAACCTCCTCCTCGTGTCGTTATCCTCATTACTGAGGGTCGTGATTCACCAGGTGTGGGATGACCTTCTGACGGACAGTTGCTTGCCACTTGTTCCTCTCCTAGGCCAAATAAAGAGCAACGTGTAGATTAATGTCCAATACTGTTTGGATCTGTTAAGTTCGCCTATTTAGATTACGTCATCTAGGTCTTTTGCCATCAACTTTTCCGGCGACCATAATTTATTCGAGGTTACCTTCTTTTCTGGCGAAATGACTAAAGAAATTAACTCTTCGCAGGCAGACAGAAGAGAGTCGGGTCTTTACATTTAGTTCGTGCGAAATAGGCGCATTTGTGCGGAAGGCCGGTCATGGGATCTGAAGCATTCGTCTTCAGCATAACATCTCTAAAACATCGATGCGGTCGCGTCAGCTTTCTTTAACGTCCATGTCTTGGCCCCGTAGCTGAATATGGCAAATACTAAGGTCTTCATTACCTTCGTTTTGGTCTTTACGAGAGATGTAACAATATCTCCATATTCCTTGTAATCATAAATAAATAAACAAATGGTGGTGGAGCCTTCTAAAACAATTTCTGTAGTATTTCATAACTGAGTATTATTAGTAACATTATGGGCCATTTAGTTGACTTGATGAAAAGTGCATTATTACAGCTAATGGTCGGCTAACGCAATGAGTATTCTTTTCCATTCATAGCTTAGAGCTAGATTTAGAGTGTAAGCATCTCACGCGCTATTACCTACGCGGGTTGCGGTCGTGAGTGCGCTTTGCATATTTCAAGAATACTGGCTATATGTGTGCACTACAGTTAAGCGAAATGGATCGACGCTTACGATGTTCACGGCTAGATAACTATAAGTTGAAGTTTCCCACGGCGATTTTCGCGCGCTTCTTCGAACTTCATCAGTGTTGTGTTATTAAAACACTTTATTAATATTTAAAATCATTGAACGTAACGGATAGAAACCTAGCAGGATGAAGTTTATGTAATTGTGTGCACCTTAAAGTATGCATTTGAGAATGAAAATATTATTAAGTTTTTATCGACAGCCAGCCGTAGTAGGTAAGTCAAGCTTAAATATATACAAGCTGAGCTATTAGGCAGGTATCCAAATTAGGACTTAAAAGGAGCTAATGTACAGAAATATGTACAATAATATTATTAGAGGTTATCATATTTATTAGTACTTATTTCATTGTTCACATAATTGTTTATGTACATAATTATGTATTTATTATATAAAAATAAACAACCTGTCTTGTGATAATAAATAAAAAATAAGTACAGTAAGAATAACAGTAATAAGTGGATACATTATATAGAGTCGTCTGGCGTTAGCTTTGTGAATTGTGGTGGTACGAGGCGAGTGCACGCTTGACCTGCGTAATTGTGTGCTGAGCCGAGCCTATAATCCCTTAGTACTCTGGACGTCCTTTTACACTACACGATTAGCACATAGCTGATAAATCGTGAAGATAACACTTTTGTAAGATTTGTTATAAGGTCTCATCATCATCATCATCAGCCTATCGCAGTCCACTGCTGGACATAGGCCTCTCCAATTGCGCGCCACTTGGTTCGATCCTCGGCTTCTCGCATCCAGCTTCTGCCAGCCGTCTTGCGCAGATCATCACTCCTCCTGGTCTGTGGTCGTCCTACACTACGTTTGCCGAGACGCGGTCTCCACTCAAGAAACCGTTTACCCCAACAGTAATCAGTTCTGCGGCTAATATGGCCAGCCCACTGCCACTTCAGCTTGCTAATCTTTTGGGCTATGTCGATGACCTTGGTTCTCTGCCGGATTACCTCGTTCCTCTCCTCGTTATAACGTCTCAAAGTGATTTAATACAAGTCGTAATTTTTCACATTATTGACATTATATTGACATAGACAATAGACATAGTATTAACAATTTTATGATTGTTTTAATGAACTTTGTAATGGTATAGTAGTAATTCGATTAAAATAGAGCGTAATAAAATGAATAACATGTTATTTTTGTAATAAATTGTTTATTTCATTTATTCTTTACACTGATAAATTCACTGTAGAATAATACGTATTGTTATTTATTGAAATAAGTACAGTATATAAGTACATTTACTTGAGAGATATCAGTAATTTTTTCCTAATGGCTTAAGGTGATAGTGATATCGTAAGATCGAACCGAAAATAATTCGACGATAATGTCTTTTCTTAACAATGTAAATCAATAACTATTCACTGGCACTTGCAAGTTAGTTTTACTAAGACAGATCGGTATATTCATCTAGTTAATCACGCACTAATCATCTCGCATGATGTAAACGTCTCTGCACTGAGATCTTGCCTATTAGTGGTCGGGCAAAAACGTGCGGAAGTCTGCGCTGACTAATTGGGCTGTATTGAGACTGCAACGGAGCACTATCGTATCGATATTTCAGGTTTTGTTCGCCTGCGTCCTTATTTAATTAACTGAAATCAGTAATCCTTCTTCACTACATATTATGAAACAATGTCCTCCGCCACATCTGTCTGTCTGTCCGTGTTTAATGCGGTTTTTACTTATAGATAGTGTGATTCTTGAGGAAGGTTTTCGTATATAATATGTTAAATTTTTGAGTATATTGGATACAATATAACGATTTTCGTTGAAGTCGTCGGAAAAAATTAAGCTGCACTTCTTAGTGAAACATAGGCTGTATTATATTTTCCCTAATGGACCCATGCGAAGCCGGGGCGGTTTGCTAGTTTAAATTAAACCTTAAAAATTAGCAGACTTTTCGTAATAGGTAAATTCTGAAACAATTATTGGAAGTCTTTAAGATAAAAATTGAACATGAATGTAATAATACACGTAATAATCTATATATATATAAGAGAGTAATGTGACTGACTGAAATACCTAGAGATCAACGCACAGCCCAAACCGCTGAACCTAGAATCCTGAAATTTTGCATGTAGGTCCTATATAACGTAAGTGATTTGTGCTCACTTACGTTTTCACGTACGAAAGGAATTTTTGAAATTTCACCCCTAAGGGGAAAATAAGGGGATGAAAGTCTGCGTGAGCGAAGCCGCGTGTAAAAGCTAGTAGACTCATAAATCTGACATATTATGGCCGTCGGAGCCCAAACTTGACATAAGATTATTGATAAACATACCTACTTATGTATTTCTAAACACATACATCCTACTAATATTATAAACGCGAAAGTTTTTAAGTATGGATTATTTATTACATAATATAGAAACCTATGTACATAACCATAATAAAAAAAAAAAAAAAAAAAAACAATATCTACATACAAGCGTCAAAAAACTCCACATCTTCGCCTACTGGTAGCGTTCCCAAAAGACTGGCAGCAGTATGGATGGATGGATGTTACTCTTTCACGCAAAAAGTACTAAACGGATTTGGATGAAACTTTACAGTAATATAGCTTATACATCAGAATAACACATAGGCTACTATTTACCGCGATAACCGACATACACGCGGGCGGAGCCGCTAGCAAATCGTATTATATTATAAAAAAAAACCGACTTCCAAAAAACATCCAACGAAAACTCTCTGCCAAAAAAATACTTAAAAGCGTAAAATAAACTGGTTCTTCATGAATTGCCTATACCTAATTCTTTATTCATTTAAATAGTAGTATTATAATGTGTGCTAGGTACCTAGAATCTGTTTGAAGTCGGTGCCAAGTGACTATCGCTTAGACTTTTGTAATTGTTCGTTTGTATTCTTTTTGGCTTAGCACCGACTTCAAACAGATTTTAGGTACCTAGCACACATTATAATACTACTATTTAAATGAATAAAGAATTAGGTATAGGCAATTTATGAAGAACCAGTTTATTTTACGCTATTAAGTGTTTTTTTGGCAGAGAGTTTTCGTTGGATGTTTTTTGGAAGTCGGTTTTTTTTTTATAAAAAGTTTTAATTTTTCAGTTTTTAGTGCAAACAATCGTAGGTAAGTAGTAAGTTGAACTATTTCATCAAATTTCATCATCAAGAATACAAATTAAGGTCTACGTACGTGTAATATTAAAATTATCCTCTAATCACTAACTGTTGAAGACTTTAACCTTCTATCATCAGCTCACCTAAATAACTTGAAAGTATACGACTGAAGGTCTTTAGATACGTATGAAATTGAAAGAATTATCCTCCAACTCCTAACCGTTGAGGAGTTGTACCTTCCACCTTCCATCATCAGCTTACCTAAATAATTTGAAAGAATACAACTAAAGGTAACATATATACATATGATATTTAAAGATTTATCCTCCAACTCCTAACCGTTAAGGAGTTGTACCTTACATCATCAGCTCATCATCATAAAATGATGACTACCACACGCAAATACCGGTGTAACTTCAGAAAATATACGAAAAACATAGTATGTGCATATAAAAAATGAGGGTTTCCCTCGATTTCCCTGGGATTACATCATCAGATCCTGATATGCTGGCAATGGGACCACCTCGGAAGCATACCCTGTCGAATACAAAAAAAATATTTAAAATCGATCCACAACTGACGGAGTAATCGGTGAACATACATAAAAAAAATAAAAAAAATACATACAGTGGAACATAGAACCTCCTCCTTTTTGGAAGTCGGTTAAAAAATCAATTGCTATTCGTTTGTCTCGCTGAAACTCAGGAACGGCTGGGTCGATTTAGCTGATTTTGGTTTTGAAATGTTTGTCGTAGTCCAGGGAAGGTTTAAACGTTGAAAAAAAAAACTTGATAATCCAAATGTCACGTGTACGAAGTAGCGGGCACAGCTAGTCAATATATATAAACATCAATGCCACTTTTAGTTGTAATTTTATAACTCAAGAACGGGCTTACCTATCCAAACCAAATGTTTAGGCTTTGTTCGGACTATTTAGTAGATGGTTTACGTGAATTTTGCACAAAATCGGTAGTGCGGTTCTTTACTTATCACATTTTTTGTAATTTCACTTTATACGCAGCGAAGCACGTACCGGACCGCTAGTATCTATACTAATATTATAAACGCGAAAGTTTGTAAGTATGGATGGATGGATGGATGAATATTTTTGTTACTCTTTCATGCAAAAACTACTGAACGGATTTGGATGAAACTTTACAGTAATATAGCTTATACATCAGAATAACATATAGGCTACTATTTGCCGCGATAACCGACATATACGCAGGCGGAGCAACAACTAGTTTAAATATAACTAGTGGTTGCCCGCGGCTTACAACATCCATACTTACAAACTTTCGCATATATTATATAAGAATAGATGACACTCGTACTCAAAACAATGCATAGTATTAATCACAATTATATTATCCTGTGTTACGGTAAGGACGTTGCGATCAAAACGATCAACATTTTGGTATATTGACCTACTTTCTCGAATAAAAACTAACTAAGTGCTGTACGCGCGGAAGCTAGTTGAAACAGTTTGAAATGTTCATCTCACGCAGGTTGGGCGCGTTAATTTTTCACGGAGCAAACTCGTGCTATTGTGAGGTGTTGAAATGGCCATTGTTTCCCTGACAATGGGCCGACAATGGCTCCGTATCTCTCAAAAGGCCGCGAGTTCCCGACCTAAGTAACACGTATCTTGCTTACTATATTATCGTGATTTAAGCTCTCACTAGTAACGAAGCCAATAAATAAGTATGAAAGTATTGTGTTACATACATCCTAGATTCTAATCTGAAAATAAACGCTGATGAGTTTCCTATTCATTCGCTATGTCTTATATTCATATAAGCTAAGTTTGACTTGTGTGTTTATCTAGTACATACACTGTATTCTATTACTGAAGTATCGAGTATTTTAAATTGATAATTCCTTAGTGATAATCTTCTAAATTAAATTTTATAAAAATACTCAACCACTATGGGTAAATAATAGTTGACATCTGCAATTTACGAGACACATTTGCGCCGACGCCTTTCGAAAGTCTCCACGATCACATTGGGGAAGTCTCTCGGACAAGAACTTACCAGATTTTGAAAGTGAATTTAAAAGGAGTCGCCAATACTTATTTAAAAGTAGCATATTATTGAACAAATAAAAACATTTCAATAAAGCAATATAGTATTAAAAAGATATTAAGTAGATAGTAGTAAGAAATTATATATTATACTGAACACGAATGTTAAACTACGAATATTCAAAACAATTGTATAAAAGTACGGTATTCTTAGAAATAACTATTGCATGAAGTCGATTTATTTTTGATACATACTTTTGCTTATGTCAGTGAAATTATCTATCTATAATTATTATAAATGTACGCTTTCATGCGAAAACTACTTAATCGATCATCATGAAACTTTGTCACATATTCTTGGAGGTATTAGAAGTAACATAGGATACTTTTATTAAATGCAACCAAAGCCGCGGGCGAAAGCTAGTTACATATAGTTGTTTGACAAATGTATATACATATGTCACATATTAACTGATTTCGCATAATTATGTAAACTTACTTGTAAATTAGTTTTGCATTATTTAATCTGACGCAGTGGCCGGACAATGACTTTGCATGCTATAAAACCTTCGATGTTAAATTATTGTGTTTAGCAATAAATTAATAATGGATTAATTAAAAAAAATGCGTTTTTATTAATACGAGTATACTTAGATACATACCTACTCACGTATGTGTTTAAATGATTACAAGTATGCACAAACTCTCCTGTCAAAGCTAAATTGTAAAATTTCAGGATTCTAGGTTCAGCGGTTTGGGCTGGGCGTTGATCTTTGGGTATGTCAGTCACCTTCCTCTTTTATTATATATATATATAGATAAGGTGTAAATAACGTTTTTTTAGAGTATAAAAATAAAGTTTTTCATCTTGTTCAAAATAGCATTGGCTTACAACCAAATTGAATGTCTATTACCCGTTTAGGAAATTTCAAAGCAGGTAAAATAGAATATCCGCGTCGGTTGGTGTACGCGGCGAACGTTCCTTTTACGTCATACCGCCATTAAGCTGCATCGTGAAATGGTGGAATCGATCAATTATTTTTCGCTCGGTGTGCAGTAAAAAGACGGTAGAGATGGCCGCAGCCGTTCGGAGGTTCGGATATTAAACGCCCGCTCGACGTAGAAGGATGAAACGTTCGCGCAGAGCGGGTGATCCCTTTGACGGAGAGTTCGCGATCTGTCTGGCTCCTTATCACGTCTCCGATTTCGTTTTAGAAAATGAAACCTTGAACTCATCTATCTTTAATGACTTATTTGATATAGATTTCGTGGGAGAGCCACGCTTCGGCATAAATGGGCCGGCTCGACCGGAGTGATAACACGGCCTCACAGAAAACCAGTGTGAAATAGTGCTTGCGCCGTGTTTCACCGAGTGAGTGAGGATACCGGAGGCCCTTACCCCAACCCCCGCCCCCTATCTCCCCTCCCCCCAAAGGCCGGCAACGCACTTGTGACGCCTCTGGTGTTGCAGGTGTCCAAGGGCGGTGGTAATCGTTTACCATCAGGCGATACGTCTGCTCGTTTACCCGCCTATTCAATAAAAAAAAAAGAGCGAGTTGCAAAGGTTTGATGTCAACCGATTTCAATTAGGTAATGACGTTATTTTTTACGTTCTAGAAATAATGCGATTGCATAGAAGATCAATAAGAAAGTTAAATGTAGAGCACTACAGTAACTTTGATTAAAACCATCCTAAGAAACCTTGCTCGCAGTTCCTTCAGGTTAGCAGATGCGTGATATATTTATTTTCCATTATTTAGAGACATAATCATTTGATGTTGTATAGACGTGTATAAATCTCTCAATATGGTTCTCTCTTCGTGTCCACGTACTTCGAAGAGAAGAAGAGCCGTCTTATTATTTTACCTGGGTGTTCTTAACCTTCTGGTTAAAAACACCCAGGAATAGGACGATAGCTTCATGGAAAACACACTTCCTTTTTCAGAGAAGCGAGGAGTCTATTTTTTAAAATCAAAATCATATAGCTTTTATTTCAAGTTGGCCTTTTTAGGCACTTTCGAAACGTTTCATTAATAATTCCCCCAAAAATAAAAAAATCGCTTTAAAGTTGAATATTGCTCAAACAGGTACGTAAATGAAAAAACGAAGCAACCTCTCAATGTTTTTTAAAGACCTATAGGTACGGGATCCCCAGAACAAATTTTACAAGTTATTACTATCAAGCAAATTTTTCGTGAGTGGCTTCATTTTGATGAGGGCACACCTTTCACCTTAAAAAAAATCGATTGTTTTTCTTTTAAAATTATCTTGATAGTAATAACTTGTAAAATTTCTCCCGGGGATCCCGGACTACTATCTAAGAGTCCCCATTGAAAAATCATCCCCACTTTACGCGTAGAAGAGGTACACCAAAAAAAAAAAACGTGATTTTATTTTATCACTACGTCGACGTAGTATTTATTTACACATATTCATGCACAGTTTCATGTTTCTAGCACTAACCGCTTGGAAAGCAAGCCGAGGACGGACGGACTGACGGACGGACATGACGCAACTATAAGGGTTCCGAGACGTGAACTGCGGAACCCAAATAACTGCATCGACTTAAATATGTTCTTAATATTATCAGCTATTCATGTTAAAAAACATTCATCACTAAGCTGAGAAAATTAAGTTTTAACTTCGAATATGAGTCGTGTAGTTCTAAAAAAAGCAATTACAAAACAAGTTTAGTCATTTACTAATTATTTATTAATCAAAATATAATTTATTTAAAAAGGATGGGGAAGTTTTACGTGGCTGAAAGCAGTCAGCCTAGTTATTCGCTGTCGGGGCTCCCATTAGTATCGGTCTGTGCGACGACGTTGATCGATGTGGCGCCCTCACTGTGCAGATGCACCCATCACTTAGCACACTGTGTATCCAATGCTACGTATTTTTCCTAACAAACGTTACCATCATAACAAAAAAATATTAATTCCTTGCAATTTAATAAAACCACATTCTACAACTACAAAATCTAGTTGTAAAGAGATAATTAAGTAGTTATTGGATAACGTTTCATTGTTTTTATATAATTTAACCAGAAGTTCTGAATTCATTCGTTTGTGACTTCTAAACTTTTAAAGATAAGTATAAAGATTTCGGTGTTGTTGTCAACTATCTAAAGGTATACTAATATTATAAACGCGAAAGTTTGTAAGTATGGATGGATGGATGTTTGTCACTCTTTCATGCAAAAACTACTGAACGGATATGGATGAAACTTTACAGTAATATAGTTTATATATCAGACTAACACATAGGCTACTATTTGCCGATAACCGCCATATACGCGGGCGGAGCCGCGGGAAACAACTAGTTTTCTATATAATTTTTCGATTGAACTATTTAACTTTTTCTAGGGACTCTTTACTGGCATTCTTTTAGAGGTCTTCAAGTCTCTACCTTAATTGAGTTGCTGTTGTAGTCAGTTGTCGATTCGTATTGAAAATGTATTCTTAATACTTTCTTCTCTATCAATCCAAGAGAGACAAGAAGAACCAGTGTTAGAAAACAATCTTTCGATTACTTGAATCTCAGATTTTAAGAATAAATATTTTTATCTTTAAAATATACGTATGAGATTGTAATTCTTAGTAATTAGTGTACTAGAATTTCCTATAATTGACATTTTATTTAACTCAGACACTTTTACACAACTGGTAGATACCGATAGGTAAAAAAAAGATATAATCAACTAATACAGAATCAACAGTAAAGTTTTATTGATTACTCGAAATTATAATTAGATCAAACTAACAAATGGTCCACATTTCGGTAGGCTATCAACCCACAAAGAAAGTTGGGTGGCTGTCGGAGTTAGCTGAAGTTGTTTGTAACGAACGAAGGCGGGCGGTGGGTGCCAGGCGGGTGGCCGCCCACGCCGTGCGAACAAAGCCTTCCGTGAAAGCCTTCGGACGTTGATAGATGCGATAAGCTCGGATGCAAGTAAGCTGCATACATTTCTTGCTACAGTTTCTCGCTAAAACATAATTTTACTTTTATAGATATTGTGTAATTACTGCAAGTGCTGACTGTAAGGTACACGAGTCTCAAATATTAGGCTTAACTCACTGTTTGACTCAATTAATACATTCCTAGCGCACTTTATTTGTTCTCTGACATAAGTTATTACAAGTTTAGGTACACTTAATTGTTATTCTTGTCTATGTAAGAGACTCGTATCTGTAGTATCCAGTCTCACATTTAAAGCAAGGTTAAGAAATTATCTTAAGTGAAAATAACGTCATGTTCTAAATTCGCGTTGTCGGCCATTGTGGGATATCTCGATACACCATTTCAGTTTTTCAGTATTTTTGCAAAAGAAGCTGCTAAATGTATGGATAAACTTTCAACAATAAAAACTTGTACTTGGTGTGGTTTAACGAATCGGCTCCAATTCAAAATTATTTTCCGATTTTTAAGTTACGTTTTTCAAGAAGAGTTGATATTTCATACATTTTTCTAAACAGTGTTCATTCTTGACGTAAAATATATATACCAATATACACACATCAAAAGTGTCTAGGGATCAACATATATTTTTGCAATAGCTTTTCTCCTGATTGATATTAATTAAAATTTTCTTTAAGGATTCATCAAATAAAGTGTTTTCGTTTGTCACAGTAACGATAAACCAAGTCACCTTTGCATTAATAAAGAAATTTGCCATTTTCCTAATAAAGGGATTTTTGACATTTGAACCACTAATATTAAAGTTCGAAAAAAAGACTGAAATAACAGTTTTCTTTAAAATTTTATTAGGTAACTTAAACAATTAATAATCCGTGTTTCTACCGCGAACACTAACAACACAAGAACATCGGTTTGGCATACTCAAAATGAGTTCATCCAAATCACGCTGTGGAATGGGCGCCCATGTTCGTTGCAACAACAAAAAAAGGTCTTCTTGCGACTGGATACCCTCCATATTCGGCAGAGCTCTTCTCTGTAGCATATCCCATGCATGCTCAATCGGGTTCAAGTCTGGCGACTGAGCAGGCCAGGGCAGGACATTGATGTTAGCTGCGGCGAGAGTCTGTCTTACAACTCTTGCGGTGTGCGGTCGTGCATTATCATGCATTAACTGAAATAAGGGACCGATTTGCACTTGTAGAGGAACGATGACGTCTGATACAATCGTCTCAGCATAAATTTGAGCGTTGAGGTTGCCTCTGATCCAAATCAACTCAGTTCTTCCGCCGATCCAAATACCCGCCCATACCATGATGGTTCCACCACTATAAGGATGGACTTCCTGGCAGGATTTTAATCGCTGTTGGCGTCCAGGGGTTCTCCAGTGTCGTATACGTCTTATATCCGGTCTCAGACCAAAACGAGACTCATCAGAAAAGCACACGAAACGCCATTGTTCTTCTGCCCAATTTCTGTGTTCAAGAGCCCATTGATATCGAATCCTACGATTGTGCATTGCTATAGGTGGTACCCGTAGCGGTCTTCGGGAATGAAGGTTCACTTCATGCAAGCGGTTTCTGACTGTTTGGTCGCTAATTAAGTTCCCTGAAGAGTGATGAAGCCTCACGGCTAACATCATGGCGGTTATTGTTGGAGCTCTTCGAGTTAAGATTTGAATGTATCGGTCTTGTCTCCGTGTGGTGCAGCGATACCGTCCTCCATGGCGCTCAGCCACGGTACCAGTGCTTCGGTAACGTGTCCAAAGTCGACTGATAACACTCTGACTTGTATTCAGAGCTAAAGCCACAGTACGTTGCCGGGAACCAGCTTCTATCATTCCCACGGCTCTGAGCATTTCTTCCCTGCTTAAATGACGTCGCCGCTCCATAATAGCGTTGGTTTTAATCAGTAGTAGGGAAACAGTAGCACTAATAATGTCTTCAATGCGTTGTATGTTTTTATAGGGAAAATATTGACAGCTGATTTTCATCTTTTACTCGAATTTGATTGACAGTTCCTGATTCAAATTATGAAATGCACCAAAAAGGATCCATATAAATTTATAAAATCATAAATTTATTACAAAGCCACATCTCAATCTCAAGAAATCCGCATAAAAATGCTTGATCCCTAGACACTTTTGATGTGTGTATATTACACCAATAGTTCAAAATTGTATTGTGTTGTGATTCGTGTTATTTACGACATCTTTATCCAGCTTTAAAGTTATTAACTTTCCTTTCAAGTGAGGACCGCGCGGAACATTATATCGTATACAAAGAGTATTTAATTACAAGCTTTTTAGTAACTTGCAATGTATGTATGTAAGTTCGGGTGGAACCTTGTAACACAATTTTGAAGCAGATATCTTCAACTGATTTTGCTGAAATTTTGCAAGCATATGTATACAGCGTGACAATACAACATTATAATGACATGGAGCTGATCGGATGCTGGAGCTGTAAGGTGGCTGTTGGATTTCGAACGTCATTGTACTGGCAACATTTTAATTGTCTCTGGTTCGTGTTTGACGTTTTGACGTTTGAGGTTATGTGAAAAAAAGAACTTGAATGACGCGCGTTGTGAAAGGTAGATGTTTTGTTGTTTGAGAACGTAATTAATTGATATTAAGCTAATTGTATTGTCCATCGACCCGCGGTCTCTTTAGTGATAAACCGTATTGTGTTAGGTCGTGGACTCGCGAGTTTTGTAGGCGCGTTCCGCGAAAGCTGATACGAGTTTGTTGTAATTCGAATACCTTGGAAGTTGTACAGCACTTTAGGAGTTCATGAGTGTGTGACGACGCAGAGAAGAACCTACCCACCTACCCAAGAGATCTCTTGGGGACGCCGAAAACAGGACGCCACACAACTCCAGTAAGTGCTTGATGAATTTAGTTTAGATTAAGAACACGGTGAATCACCGTAGCTCATCCTTCTTGCCAATGGACCAGTAGCGATTGTATGCCTATCTATGGGCCATAGGTATTATAAACTTCATCAAGGTGATCGCTGCCTTGGCAAGAGGAATGAACATTTTGGTAGCAGTAGCGACGTTTACCTCCGGGCTGTGAGCACTCCGTAGTGCACTCAGAAGGTGAAACCTAGTTGTTAGGCAGGTAAATATATTGTTCCACTGTCCACATATCTTTGATTCCACTGATATAGCTATTTAGAATAGTATTTGAAACAATTTGTTAGCATAATGATTGAATGTAGGTAGTTCAAACATTTAATTATTGGATTAATGTAAATCTTATTTTACTAATTGTTTGCTGGTTTGAACTGTGTTGTATACTTGATATTGATTGTACATTTGGTCCAATATATTAACCCAATCACACATTTAATTAGTGGTTGAATTGTAAAACTTAATATTAAATATTAATTGTGTGGGACAATTGGTCAAAGATATTGGTGTAATACAATTAGAGTTTGCTAGCCCAAAGACAATATTACTAGAATAATATTGTTATATCATTCTAATATTGTTTAGTGAAGCTTAAATTCAATTATTTTTAATAAAATTAAGTTATTGTTAGTGGGCATTGATAAAGTGAAACTTGTAGGTAGATATATATCTGAGATTAAGTGACTGCACAAGCACTTAATAGGATTTTATATAAAGTTCCTAATAGTGTTTAAATAAATAGTTTTGTTACATACATAAAATATTGTAACTTGTAAGTATCGTTTTGCCGCTATGTCGTTCTCATTGTACCGGGCTAAGATTAGCACAGAATTTAGATGGTTTACATCGGTTCAAGGTCTCCTAGGCAGGACAGGCAGGACAGGCAGGACAGGATGCACTGTTGGCTCGAGCTTTGGATGCGCCGGCTAGGCTGGAGTTATTGATGGAATTGCTTACCAAGGTCGAGGCCCTTGAGGAGGAGAAGGTCAGCGATCAGATAAGGTCCGCGATGCAGGCTGATGTTGACCAGTGCCTCTCAATTGTTGATGACATTTAGCAGCGCATAGCAGAAATAAAGCGCCAGCGCAGAACCGGCTGTATTGAAGAAGCTGTGGAAGGCCCACACTCTCGCGGGGTTGTATCAAAATTGCCTCAGATACAATTACCCAGCTTTGATGGAAAGCTCGGTGAGTGGGTCAGCTTCATCAATTTATTTGATAGTTTGGTCCACTTAAGGGAGGATTTACCTAAGGCCTATAAGATGGCACAACTGATGTCAGCTCTGAAGGGAGAGCCTAGGGAACTGGTAGCCCATTTGACGGTGACCGAGGACAATTATGAGATTGCCCGTCACATGTTGGTAAGGCGCTACCAGAACAAAAGAAGGCTGGTTGATGCTCAGCTCAAGAGGCTGTTTAGAATCCCTTCAGTGACTCGGGTCTCTGCCATACAGGCAGAAGTGTGAATCCATCGTTGAGTGTCACTCGGGCATTAGAAAATTTAGGCTTGCCGGTAGAAGAGTGGTCTTAAATGTTAGTATACATAGTACTGTCCCGGTTGCCAGTGGATGTGCAGACCAGATTTGAGCAGCATCATGGTCAGAGTGCAGACATCTTGCCCACCTCTTCTCAGCTCATAGAGTTTTTGGAGGAAGAGTGTCGGAGGGCAGAGAACATGGGTTCGTTCTCGAAGTCCGCTGCGGAATCACAGAAGGCTACTCGGAGCCCTGTGAGGAGGGGACTACCGCAGAGAGGGCCAAAGCAGTTGTATGGGCACATGGGTGCCTCAACACCTGTACAGGATGCCTGCCTGTATTGTAAACAGGATGGCCATAGTGTGGCCGCCTGCCTTCGATTTAGGGACCAGAGAGTCCAGGGGCGACGCCAGATCACCAAGCAACGTGGCTGGTGTTTTTTGTGTCTGGGTCCCCACTTAGCAAGGGATTGCGCTCGGTCCGCAATGTGTAAGTTTTGTGGAGGCCGCCATCTTGAGTTGCTCTGCATGAATAGGCCCGACCAACATCATGCAGATGGACAGGGCCGGACTCAGGGACGGATGGGGTCAAGTACACAGGGCCGGACTTGGAACCTGGGTCCACGGGACCAGGGCCCTCATAGGGAATCTTCCCTGCGAATTCTTCAACATCTGTTGGGGGCGATGTTCAGGCCAACATCGCGCGCGGTTCCCCGACCTATTGGCAGGCCAGGGGCTCAGTTGGAGCTGGCACGGGCGGGTGTGCGGATGCACCCTCGAGTATGGAGCGGTTCGTTAGAACGCAGCCTCGGGTGTCATCGCGCTCGCCGCCGACCACTAGAACGCCGCCTCGGGTGTCATCGTGCTCGCCGAAGATGACGACATTTCGTCGATTTTCGCCGCCCATCATGGAACCCCCTCGGTTGGATCACCGCACCCCCCCTATCCGTGGACGGCACCAGGTAGAGCGCCGCGACTGTAGGGGCACTTACGAGGGACCATGGGATCCCTACGTCGCCACTGATATGCTCGATTGCTCGGGCTATAATGCGTGGGGCCCCGGGGGCCCCCGCTAGGAAATTGCAGCCCAATCAAAATTTGGTCCCCAACCGGAGGCTATAGTCTTGCCCACTGCCTCCGTGTGTGTTTGGGGTTTGATTTCGACACCCCAGGTACGGTTGACGTGCTACTGGGAGTAGACGTTCTGGGTAAGTTTTGTTGTCGGATCGGCGAGTCTTGCAGCATGATCGACTCATGGCTGTGGAGACATGTATCAGGAGAATTGAACCCGTCGGATTGTGCATCCAGGGGATGCCGGGCTCCTGAATTAGTTAACCATCAGGTATGGTGGGGCCCTCCTTGGCTGGCAAGGAAGGAATCGGATTGGACCCTTAACAACGCGAAGTTGTCTGTGGACTGTAGTATAGGGGCAGCCGTTTATGTGACCCAGGAGGGCCAGGAGACTGACGCGAGTTTCTTGATTGAGCGGTATAGCTCTCTTGATAAATTGATCAATGTCAATTGTTGGATCAGAAGATTCGTTCGGAATTGTCGCACTCCGCGCGAACAGCGAACGCTGAGCCCAATTCTGTCACCGGCAGAGCGAAATGAGTCGCTTCTGAATTTGATCCGGTTGGTACAGTCTTCGAACTTTGGAGCAGAATTGGCGAGTCTACGAACTGGGCGTTCCAAATTGAAGGGTGCTGTCGCGCGTCTCAACCCGTTTATAGATTCGGCCGGGTTGCTTCGGGTAGCAGGAAGATTGCGCAATGCGAATCTGCCGTATTCGGCTCATCACCCCCTACTGCTCCCCAAGAGAGGGCAGTTGGTTGAGTTGTTGGTGACTGACCGGCATGTTAAAACGCTCATGCAGGTTGTAACGCCTTGTTGGCTACACTCCAGAGGGAGTTTTGGATATTGTCTGGGCGTCGTACCATACGGAACATCGTGTTTCGGTGCATGCCTTGTTATCGGAGCAAGGCTGCCACGATGCAGCCTCACATGGGGGATCTACCCCCTGATCGGGTAAATGAGGCTAGGCCATGGGCGGGTGTTGGTACAGACTTTGCGGGCCCATTCTTAGTAAAGGGGGTGTAACGGGGCCACCTACCATCCCGGGCCCCATATAGCCAACCTCACCTGCGCGCGGTGCACCCTGCTAAATAACGGACGAGGCTCTGGCGACCGACTCATGGCGGTATAACCACACCACTGCAGAAATCACTAAATATCGATACTGGCGACGGGCAGCAGCGTCACCAGATAAATGATTCCCGCCACTGCGGTCACCAACCCGCCTGCCAAGCGTGGTGACTATGGCAAATTCCCCCCATGGACAGAAACCATATTCTACGGCCCCCAGTTCCCGGCAGTCGCACTATTCCTGGCCAAGGTACCGGTCATGGTAACGGTGCGGCAGGGGGTGCGAAGAATCCCCGGGTTACGGCAGGGTACCACCGACTTCAGGATGAAGTCGGCGATGACGGGGGCGCGGCTGTTCGAGGTGGCGGGTCCGGACGGCAGGGAGAAGGCGGACATCCTGGCCGCCAAATTGAGGGAGGTCCTCAAAGAGGAGGACGTTCGGGTGTCCAGGCCCGTCAAGACCGCAGAATTGCGTGTCGATGGGCTGGATGACTCGACGACTCCGGAGGAGGTCGTGGCGGCCATCGCTCGAAGCGGTGGATGTCTGCCGGGTGACGTGCGGGCTGGCGAGATTCGCGCCAACGCTGCCGGGCTGGGCACGATTTGGCTCAAGTGCCCGGCTGCGGTGGCAAACAAGATAGCCGACAGCGGTCGGCTTTTGGTGGGGTGGGTTGCAGCACGAGTGAAACTGCTGCAGCCCAGGGCTATGCGGTGCTACCGATGCCTTGAGGTTGGACACGTCGGGGCGCGGTGCACCGCCACAACTGACCGTAGCGGCCTATGCTACCGCTGCGGTAAGCCCGGCCACAGAGCGGCCCAGTGCTCCGCGAAGCCAAACTGCAGCCTCTGTACAGCTGCAGGGAGACCCGCGGAGCACAGCATGGGCGGAAATGCCTGTGGCGCCTCCGCCCAGAAGAAGAAAAAAAAGAATGAGAGGAGGGAGCCAACCAGAGCTGCCCCTCAGCCTGGTCTTTCTTCGGCCGACTCCCGGCCCAAGGTTGTAGAGGAAATGGATTGTGTTTAATGGCACAATTCCATTTCCTCCAGTGCAATATCAACCACTCTGCCAGAGCTCAGGATCTTTTACTCCAGAGCATGGCGGAGTGGTCGATTCATGTGGCCGTGGTCGCCGAGCCGTACTACGTCCCCCCCCGGGATAACTGGGTGGGGGACCTGGACGGCTCGGTGGCCATCATTGGCGGGGCTCTTGCCGACCCATCCCGAGGTCGCGGCTGGGTGGCTGCCCTCGTGGATGGCATTGGCACTGTTGGGACGTACTTCTCGCCCAACAGGAGCCTCGCTGACTTCGAGAGCTTCCTTGTCGAGTTGGGTGCCGTCGTGAACCGGTACCACCCTCGCCCGGTGCTGCTGCTCGGGGATCTCAATGCCAAGTCTGCGGCGTGGGGATCCCCGTGCACCGATGCCAAAGGCGAGGCACTGGAGGAGTGGGCCGTCACGACCGGCTTGACCGTCCTGAATCAGGGCTCGGTGTACACGTGCGTGCGGCAGCGGGGCGGTTCCATAGTGGACGTCTCGTTCGCAAGTCCCGCTGTCGCGGGCCGTGTCCGCGACTGGCGTGTCGCCGTGGGGGTGGAGACGTTGTCGGATCACCGTTACATCCGTTTCAGCGTCTCCGCCCAGACCGCGGGCGGTCGCGGGCCATCGGCCCCGAGGACGGACGGTCCACGCTGGGCGCGTAAGCGCCTCGACAGGGAGCTACTCGAGGAGGCCGCTATTGTGCAGGCCTGGATCCGGGAGTCGGCAACGACCGGACCCGTCGACGTCGAAGAGGAGGCGCAGTGGTTTCACGGGGCGATGACGCAAATCAGCGACGCGTCCATGCCCCGGATCCACACACAACCCAGAAGGCGCCAGGTGTACTGGTGGTCCGCCGAGATCGCGCAGTTGCGCGTCTCGTGCGTTCGTGTCAGGCGCCAGTACACCCGATACCGAAGAAGACGTCGTCGGGTCGCGGAGGAAGAAGCCGCGCTGTACGAGGGGTACCGCGCGGCTAAGCAGGCTCTGCAGCTGGCCATCGGCGAGGCGAAGACGCGAGCCAGGGAGGAGATGTTGGAGACTCTAAGCCGGGATCCGTGGGGGCGTCCTTATCGTTCGGTCCGAGGGAAAATCGGACCATGGGCGCCTCCAATTACGGAGAGTCTCCAACCCGAGCTGCTGGAGGAAGTGGTCGCAGCCCTCTTCCCGGCACGAGCGGAGCACATCCCGCCGCCGATGGCTCTGTCCACAGCTGCGGAGTCTGAAGAGGAGGACGCCAACGTCCCAGAGGTGACACAGTCAGAGTTGGGGGCGGCCGTGTTGCGGCTCCGGGCGAAGAACACTGCCCCGGGGCCCGATGGCATTCACGGCTGCGTGTTGGCCCTGGCCCTGAAGGAGTTGGAGCCCCAACTGATAGGTCTCTACTCAGCGTGCCTGGAGCAGGGCCAGCTGCCCACTCAGTGGAAAGCTGGTCGTCTGGTCCTGCTCAGGAAGGCGGGGCGCCCTGCGGACTCGCCGTCCGCGTACCGGCCCATAGTGCTGCTGGACGAGGTGGGAAAACTATTCGAGCGGATAGTTGCAGCCCGCCTCGTCCGCCACTTGTGCGAGGAGGGGCCGGACCTGGCCGAGTGCCAGTTCGGGTTTCGGCATGGGCGCTCAACCATTACGGCGATCTCGCGAGTGAGAGACCTGGCGGAGGAAGCGGTGTCCCGGGGCGGGGTGATGTTGGCGGTGTCTTTGGACATCTCCAACGCCTTCAACACTCTGCCCTGGAGTTGCATTCGGGAGGCACTGCGCTATCATCGGGTGCCCCCCTACCTCCGCCGCATCGTTGGGGCTTACCTGACGGAGAGGTGTGTCACCTATCTGGGACGTGATGGCAGACACCAGCGCCTCATGTCGTGCGGTGTTCCACAGGGTTCGGTGTTGGGCCCACTGCTGTGGAACATCGGTTACGACTGGGTGCTGAGGGGCGAGCTCCAACCGGGTGTGGACCTGACGTGTTACGCCGACGACACGCTGGTCACTGCCCGGGGGAGCACACACAGGGAAGCAACGTTGCTAGCGACGGCGGCGGTCTCACAGGTGGTGAGCCGCATACGGCGCCTTGGCCTGGAGGTGGCCCTCAACAAGTCGGAGGCCATAGTTTTTCATGGCCCCCGACGGGCGCCGCCGCCGGGATTGCACATGGTGGTTGGGGGGGCTACCATCGCTGTCGAGTCCACCCTAAAATATCTGGGACTGGTGCTCGACAGCCGGTGGGATTTCGACCCCCACTTCCGGCGTCTAGCACCCAAGTTGATGGGCGCGGCGGGGGCGCTGTCAACGTTGCTTCCCAACGTGTCGGACCCGAGCGCCGCCTGCAGGCGGTTGTACGAGGGGGTCGTGCGATCGATGGCCCTATATGGGGCCCCGATTTGGGCGGCTGACCTGACGGCCGGCTCAATCACCGTGTTGCGGAAGCCGCAGAGGGTGATGGCCGTCAGAGTCATTAGGGGTTATCGCACGATCTCCTTCGAGGCGGCTTGCGTACTGGCCGGATCTCCGCCCTGGGACCTGGAGGCGAAAGTCCTCGCGTCACTACATTGGTGGCGTGAGGACGCGCGGGCCCGCGGCGTGGGACCGACGCAGCGAGTTATCGAGCTGCGCCGGTCACAGCTGCGCGAGGTCCTGGTGGCGGAATGGCGGGACAGGCTTTTAAGCCCTTCCGCTGGCCTCGCCACTATCGAGGCCATCCGGCCAGTGCTCGACCTGTGGCTCGGGAGAGGGCACGGCTCCCTCTCGTTCCGTGTGACGCAGGTCCTCTCGGGGCATGGCTGCTTCGGGAGGTTCCTGTGCCGCATAGGCAGGGAGCCGGACGCTCGGTGTCACCACTGCGTCGACTGTCGGGAGGACACGGCGCGGCATACGCTGGCAGAGTGTGCTGCTTGAGAGGGGCCGCGCCGTGCCCTCATCTCTGTAGTAGGCAGTGACCTCTCGCTACCGGCCGTAGTTCGTTCTATGGTCGACGGCGAGGAGTCCTGGGACGCGGTGGTGTCCTTCTGCGAAGCGGTCATCTCGCAGAAGGAGGCTGCGGAAAGGGAAAGGGAGATCCTGACCTCTCTCTCGGTCCGCAGCAGGCGCACCGGGCGTCGGGGGAGGGCCTACGCTGCCCTCCACCGGCCCCCCTAACTGGGTCCAGGGGTGGCGGACTTGGGGATGTCCGTCGCCCCCCAACTGGACCCGAGGTGGCGGCGCGTAGTGTTCCCGCGCGCCCCTCTTGAAGTCGCGAGGGAAACTCTCCCTCGCTGACGAGATGTGGCCCGCAGCGGCGGGCCGGCACCAGTCGGGGATTGCGGTTGTCTCTTATGTTCCCGTGATCCCCGGCGTAGGTGTGAGACGGAACACCGGGGGGTTTTAGTCAGTAGGAGTCTGACAGACCCCTTCGCCCTTTCCCCAGGGCGGAGGACATCCATGAGGATTTCCCCCCGTCAAAAAAAAAAAAAAAAAAAAAAGGGTACCACCGACGACTATATCTGGCGACGTATAATGGACGCACGCTGCGGCTGGACGATCGCCTTTCGGAATTAGAGGCGGAGGTGAACAACATAAACTGGCATATTTTGGGGCTATCAGAAGTCCGAAGACAGGGTGAGGATATGATAGCCTTGGATTCTGGTCACCTCCTCTATTTCCGACAGGGAGACCAACCATCCCAAGGTGGTGTCGGATTTATGGTCCACAAGTCGCTCAAGGGCAGCGTGGAGGAGGTTGGCAGTGTATCGTCAAGGGTAGCTTACCTCGTCTTAAAAATAAACAAAAGGTATTCCTTGAAGGTTGTACAAGTGTATGCACCCACATCCACACATCCTGATGATGAGGTTGAAGCCATGTACGAAGACATATCCAAGGCCCTGTCTCGTAACAAAACTTCTTTCACGGTTGTCATGGGCGATTTCAATGCGAAAGCGGGAGTACGAGATTATGGCGAGACCAGAGTGGGACCGTTCGGCTATGGGCGCAGAAATCACCGAGGTCAAATGCTGATAAACTTCCTCGAGGCTCAGGGGCTCTTTCTAATGAATTCCTTCTTCCAGAAGGGGCCCCACAGGAAGTGGACCTGGCAAAGCCCAGACAGCGCGACAAAGAACGAGATCGACTTCATCATGACAAACAAACGCCAAATATTCAGGGACGTCTCTGTGATCAATAGATTCAACACCGGAAGTGATCACCGACTCGTAAGAGGTACCCTGAATCTAAGCGTCAAAAGAGAACGGGCGCGCTTGATGAAGTCGACTCTTAGACCAACTCTGCCTCAGGTCGAAGCTGGATGCGAAAGCTTCCAGTTGGAGCTCCAAAATCGGTTTAGCACGTTGGAAACCGTGCAGGACGTAAATGACGCCGCCGACAGTCTGGTACGTGTCGTCCGCGAGGTGGGTTATAAACACTTTCGACCAAAGAGCACTGGACGCAAGTCGAAGCTCAGCAGCGAGATTCTTGATCTCATGAGGAAACGACGAGAAGCACTAAACGCCACACCCTCTGAGCGACAGGAACTGAACAGGCAGATAAGAAGGCTGGTCAGACAAGACGTTCGACAGTCGAATACTCGAGTGATCGAGGATGCGATTGCTCGGAACAAGGGTTCAAAAGTCTTTGCCAAGCCTAAGGCCTCCTGTTACCACCTGTCCAAGCTCAGAACAGCACAAGGCACCACCGTCACCTCTGAAACAGAGATTCTCGCTGAAGTCGAAAAGTTTTACGAGGATCTATATTCCTCACGAACCAGTCCACCCGATACCCACAGCGCGGATGACCCGCGTGCTAGACTGACACGCCACCTCACAGACGAGCTTCCCGACATCGATCTGGGTGAGATTAGAATGGCACTCGGACAACTACACAATAACAAAGCTCCGGGCGAAGACGGAATTACAACAGAGCTCCTAAAGGCTGGTGGAACTCCTATGTTAGTAGAGCTCTCACAACTATTTAATTCCGTCATTCATACCGGTACTACACCGGAGGCATGGGGTAGGAGCGCGGTAGTGCTTTTCTTCAAGAAAGGAGACAAAAGCCTACTGAAGAACTACCGCCCAATTTCACTCCTGACCCATGTGTACAAGTTGTTTTCGAGGGTCATTACGAATCGTCTCGCCCAAAAACTCGATGACTTTCAGCCTGTGGAGCAGGCTGGGTTTCGAAAAGGCTTCAGTACTGTGGACCACATACACACTCTAAGACAAATTATCGAGAAGACAGAGGAATATAATCAGCCTCTCTGTCTAGCGTATGTGGACTACGAAAAAGCCTTCGATACCATTGAGACCTGGGCTGTTCTGGAATCCATGCAGAGGTGCCTGGTCGACTGCCGATATATCGAGGTGTTGAGATGCCTCTATGAAGCTGCAACGATGACCGTCCAAGTACAAGAAAAGAGCACAAGACCAATCCAAGTGCATCGAGGAGTAAGACAGGGAGATGTTATATCTCCGAAACTGTTTACTAATGCCTTGGAAGACGTCTTCAAGACGCTCGATTGGAACGGACGGGGAATCAATATAAATGGCCGATTCCTCTCACACCTGCGGTTTGCAGACGACATAGTCATTCTGGCGGAGTCTCTGCAGGACATAGAAGAAATGCTTAACAGTCTGGACGACTCTTCTAAACGAGTGGGACTAGGGATGAACATGGAAAAGACGAAAATCATGCATAATCGGCATGTGTCCCCGAGTCCCGTGACCGTTGATGGCGTCACTATCGGGGTTGTGCAAGAATACATCTATCTTGGCCAAACTATCCAACTCGGCCGGCACAACTTCGATCGGGAGGCCGATAGAAGAATTCGTCTCGGCTGGGCGGCGTACGGGAAGCTACGTCATATCTTTGAGTCGCCGATACCGCAGTCATTGAAAACCAAGGTTTTTAACCAATGCGTCCTACCCGTGATGACATACGGAGCCGAGACGTGGACACTCACCATTGGACTGGTCCACAAATTTAAAGTGGCTCAGCGGGCGATGGAGCGTGCGATGTTGGGTGTCTCTCTGTCTGATAGAATTCGCAATGAGGCTATTCGACAGAGAACTAGAGTGACCGACATCGCACGGAGAATCAGTACGCTGAAGTGGAAATGGGCCGGTCATGTCTCTAGACGTACCGATGGTCGATGGAGCCGAAATGTGCTTGAGTGGAGACCGCGATTAGGCAAACGTAGTGTAGGGCGCCCTGCAGCTCGGTGGACTGACGATCTAAGGAAAGTGGCTGGCAGCGGATGGATGAGGACTGCCCAGGACCGGGATGGTTGGATGGACTCCACGCGCTGGCTTTGCCGCCGTGGAGGCTCTCCAGCCGGTCATCCTCGAGTGGGCAGGGCGGCAGCACGGGACCCTTTCCTTCCGACTGACGCAGGTCCTTTCCGGGCATGGTTGCTTCGGGAAGTACCTGCACTCGGTCGCTAGGAGGGAATTGAGTCCCGCCTGCCACCACTGCGACTGCAGTGAGGACTCGGCCCAGCATACGCTGGCGATCTGCCCTGCATGGGCGTCGCAGCGCCGGGCCCTCACTGCAGTCATCGGAGGAGATCTCTCGCTACCGGCCGTCATACGCTCCATGGCCGGTAGCGATAGCAGTTTTACCGCGGTCGCAACCTTCTGCGAAGATGTAATCTCGCAGAAGGAGGTGGCGGAGAAGGCCCGGGAGGACGATGTCCACTCGGACCCAATCCGCCGCCGGCGAACCGGGCGGCGGAGGCGCGCCTATCAGCGCCTCATGCCGCCCTGAGTGTGGCCGCGGATGGTCGGGACGGGCTTTCCCCTCCATCCGCTCTAGTGGCCTCCCGCGAGGGGGCGACGTACGCGTGTGCCGTACGTCGCCTTATTGAGAGGATACCAGCAGACGGTGCCCGCTTCTGTGCGGGCAGGCGCTGGGAGGGGTCCGGATGTGTTAATAACTGCAGTTCCCGGACTCCTCCCTTCACAGGCGCAGAGTGGCACACCGTGTGGTTTTAGTCGGTTCGAGTCCGACACACCGCCCCGCCGCAAGCCCCGGTGGGGTGACGGTCCGAGGGGATTTCCACACGTTAAAAAAAAAAAAAAAAAAAAGACCTACGTTCAGCAGTGGACGGCGATTGGTTGATTGATCTTAGTAAAAAGCTCGCGGCTGCGGAACGCGAAACAGTACAAGGCGTACCTTTGCGTGTTTGTCTGTTTATCCACCAAGGCGGTGCATCTCGAGCTCATTGCTGACCTCACGACTGAAGCCTTTATAGCGTGCTTGGACAGATTCGTTTCCCGAAGGGGACTGCCAGCACTAATTCGTTCCGATAACGGAACCAACTTCGTAGGTGCAGAACGATACTTACGAGACGTAGTTAGGTTTTTAAATGAAAACAAAGTGGATATTGGAACAGCCCTCTCCCGTCGGGGTATACAATGGACCTTCAGTCCACCAGGTTGCCCCCACTGGGGCGGGATTTTTGAAGCCGTAGTAAAGTCAGCTAAGACACATTTAGGGCGTATTGTAGGTCGGACCGCGCTGACATTTGAGGAACTCGCGACGTTGTTTTGTAAGATAGAAGCCGTTCTCAACTCGCGACCGTTGTGTCCGCTCAGCTCGGATCCAAATGACCTGGAGGCGTTGACTCCAGGCCATTTCTTAATTGGTCAGCCACTTAACGCGCTGCCCGAACACCCGTTCGAAGATGTGAAATTGTTTCGGTTGTCTCGGTATCAGATGTTGCAGCAGTTTTCCCAGAATTTTTGGAAACGATGGTCTTTAGAATATCTGCACATTCTGAAACAGCGCCTTAAGTGGACTGACAAAACTAGTCCCCCTAATGTTGGTGACCTCGTCCTGGTTAAGGATGCTAACCTACCGCCACTGCGTTGGCGCCGGGGGCGCATTGTTAACTTGTTCCATGGTAAGGATGGGACCCCCCGGTCCGCAGAGGTTCTTGTTGGGGACTCAGTTATCAAACGAGCGGTAGCAACGTTATCTCGCCTGCCTGTAGATTAGGGAACAGGTACGTACCTGTTCGAGCGGGTGACTGTTGGATTTCGAACGTCATTGTACTGGCAACATTTTGATTGTCTCTGGTTCGTGTTTGACGTTTTGACGTTTGAGGTTATGTGAAAAAAAGAACTTGAATGACGCGCGTTGTGAAAGGTAGATGTTTTGTTGTTTGAGAACGTAATTAATTGATATTAAGCTAATTGTATTGTCCATCGACCCGCGGTCTCTTTAGTGATAAACCGTATTGTGTTAGGTCGTGGACTCGCGAGTTT
This sequence comes from Diaphora mendica, assembly GCA_949125395.1. Taxonomy (NCBI): domain Eukaryota; kingdom Metazoa; phylum Arthropoda; class Insecta; order Lepidoptera; family Erebidae; genus Diaphora; species Diaphora mendica. Next base: position 25,462,119 of record OX421320.1, read on the forward strand.
TGTAGGCGCGTTCCGCGAAAGCTGATACGAGTTTGTTGTAATTCAAATACCTTGGAAGTTGTACAGCACTTTAGGAGTTCATGAGTGTGTGACGACGCAGAGAAGAACCTACCCACCTACCCAAGAGACCTCTTGGGGACGCCGAAAACAGGACGCCACACAACTCCAGTAAGTGCTTGATGAATTTAGTTTAGATTAAGAACACGGTGAATCGCCGTAGCTCATCCTTCTTGCCAATGGACCAGTAGCGATTGTATGCCTATCTATGGGCCATAGGTATTATAAACTTTATCAAGGTGATCGCTGCCTTGGCAAGAGGAATGAACAGTGGCTATAGGAACTCTGTAAGGAAACGTCGCAACATCATCGAGTTTGGCCTCGTTTGATTCGTCTCGAAGCATTCCAGTAAAAGCTTGTTTTAAAAAGCGTTTGAATTTAATTTATAATATTGTTAAACTGAAGTAGTTATTTAGATATTTTCCATTTAATTTCTGTTTACCTCTGAAGTTGTTTGGTTTTACTTATTTTTAAAATAGCATCTAGTGTTGCAAAATTCATGTATCCATTGCCTACTATAAAATCCCACGTAGAACTAGGCAAGAAACATGCCGTCGACTGCTTTGCGGTGCAACATCGTAAATGCAATTTCTTATAATTCAGGAGCGTCACGTAGTCTCTACGAAGAGCCCCAGGCGAAAGCCAGCTCACAAGAACGCAAGCGAATTTGCAGTTACCCGTTTTTATCACACGCCCGAACCTATAAAATGCTAAAGGGAAATTAGGTTGAGTAAAATATCTAACAACTTTGATTAAAATATTTTATGCAGCTGCAGATACGAATTACCAAAATAATATATAAAAAGTCGTGTGGTGTCGTTGAACACCAGATAGGAACGAAGTTCCTTATCAAAAATGCAGATGGCGGTATACTAAATTTTTTGTTCACGAAATAAATAAATAATTACAGATGGCGTTATACTAAATTTGTCGTTCACACTCTTTAAAAACCAATAAATTGTCTTAACACCTTTATTTTATTTAAAATCATTTATAAAATATATAAAAGTTCTATGCGAAGTATAAAGAAAATAACTATTCAGGTATACATGTTTTATTATGATTTTTATCGATAAAAATAAAACTAAAATAAAAATAACTGGTCACTTGTGCTGCCACCTAGTAATCTCTACTGAAACAAGTTCTGTCTAGAGTTACTCTGTACTTGTTACATGATTACTACGCTATACAACATTTTTCATTCACGAAATAAATAGATAAATATTTCGGACATCATTTTTTTTGTAAATACCTACATACATGTTATACATAGGAAACATCCAAACTCCGAAAAAACAAATATTTGCAGATCATAAAAAAATATTTGCTCCGACCCGGGATTCAAACCGTTACCGAGACCTTAAGCACAGCATTCGCATACGCTACCGTTGTGACACCGAGGCGTCAATCTTACGTTACGGACGCTTTTTAGGGCTAGGGCTAGGCTAGGGTACCCCTCCGCAACGTCCCATAAGGAACTTCGTTCCAATAATTAATGTAGATTTTAAAGCATTAGGATCTATACTCGTACTAATATTATAAAGCTGAAGAATTTGTTTGATTGTACCCGTTAATCTCAGGTTTTTATTTTAAAATCCTTTGAGTTTTGGAAGGCCCACTTATCGAGGAATTCTATATATTTAACATTACGCTGTTTGCTAATAGAAATTGAACTTCAATGAAAAATGTTGTTTACCAAATAAAAGGTTATAGTGACCGAAGCTTAAAAAACTATGTCTATCTTACATTTATGCTGTCGCGGACATTTTTTAAAGGAGAACCATTAATAGATTTTTTATTTTTTTATTTTAATTGTTACGTAAACCTTAAAACGTAAACCGCAGCGCACGCAATGGAAGCTTTCAAAAGGAATATTTTCTCCCGTTTTGCATAATTTTTAATTGATACTCCGCAACTTTTTGGTCGAAGTGTGATGAATATAGCCTTCCTCGATAAAGACAACTCCCGCACTAGGATAAAATCCTGTGTCGCGGGGGACTTAACAAACAGTCGCTAACAGTGAAATAATTTTTATAGTATAGATTTCAAAATATCTTGCAAGACGTGGCAATTCAGTAAGAACATATTTATTGACATTATTTATTTCATACGAGTCGCTAAACTTATTACCGAATTGCATATATCAACTCAACTGTATTTTTCATCAACTATTACAATTCTTTGAATTTTCAAATAAATCATCTTCTTACTTAAAATTTATTTGAAAGTTAGAATAATTTAGTATTAATAAATAGAGAGTTAAAGTAAAATTTGTTTTATATATATTATGGTTTTTGATATTACCTGCTATCATCCTATTATAGGATTACATTTGTCTCAACGATATTTAAATTGGTATAACACGATAAAGCATACATCCTCATTAATTTTTTTTCAAAAACTGCAAATCGATTCTGGATAGAATGGTCAGGTAACATAAAAATAGTGTTAGTGTCTGGGTTTAAGTTTTTGTTTATGTGAGTAATTTGATGCACATTTTGAGCATGAACATAATACAACATCAACACTTAAATAGTACTTTAATTTGTACATTTTATAGTGTATTCGTCTAAACGTAAAAGTTAATAACGAGCCCGAACTACAGCGTATCACTTCTCATATGTTCACTTTTGACACGTGACAGTTAGTGTCACATCTAAGCTTAGAGTGCGGCGTTCGTGCGAATATTTTATTTGGGCAGTGCGGGGACGTGGTAGTCTCCCTGTGCCTATCCACCACGGGCGGTGGGCTGGTGGCGAGGGGGTGGGCGGGAGTGCATCACGGGGAGGGCTGCGACGTTGATCGATGCACGTCTTGCGCCGGAGGCTGCACCCGACGTAATTCATTAAACGCTGAAACTGCAAGCGGATTTTGAGTATTAAAACGATTTCTCACGGGGTTGTCCAGTTTGGCTGTGCCTTTGTGTACGAGTGGAGCTTAAAAGGGTTTACTAGTTGGTAAAGTGAATAGGAATTAGTTTGAAGTGGCAAATGGATTTCTACTACGATGTACATTACATCGTCAGTAAATGTTAGAAAATGAATAGTAATAAATAAATAGTAAATATTTCGGACATCTTACACACAACGCCACCTAGTCCCAAGTGAAGCAGAGCTTGTGTTATGGGTACTAGACAACCAATATAAATATATATATATACGTTTTTTGTAAATACATACATATTATACATAGAAAACACCCAAACTCGGAAACAAATATTTGCAGATCATACAAACATTTGGTTCGACCCGGTAATTGAAACCGAGACCTCAAGCACAACAGTCTCATACGCTACCACTGTGTCACAGAGGCAGTCGATGTTGTGTGGGAACATAATATTTTCAGTACAATTTTACAATAGAGTAGAATCGTTACATTTTTATGTACTTATGAGTCGAGTCTACTTCCCCCGAGGCTTAGTCATTGTTTTGAATATTGTAAGTTTCAACTTTCATGGAGGTGAGACAGAGTAGAGCTTGCTCTCTCAGTTGACTCGAACTAACTCGAACCACGAGACACTGGGTTTTACGCGAGTGACTATAATTTTATTCTATAAGAACTGTCTTATAAAACTATTACAAAAAAATCCAATAAGATGTTTTTGATTATCGGTTTAGAACGAAGCTTTAATTTTTATCATCATTTTAAATATTTTCATTTGAGTATAACACCAAAAATGTTAGTTAAATAGCGTTTTAACATGGTTGACTTATATATTGCAAGCAAGTGTGCTTAATTATACAAAAAACTAAAGCTAAAACATTTTCACGTGAGTAGTTAAAGTTGCTCGTTGCTTTAACGCGGTAATACTCTGGAGTGTGAAGGCAGGTTTCTTGCTGCACCTGCATCCATCAACGTCGTCGGTCGCAGGACAGAGAGGAGATTATGGCGGAAAAACTACGCTCGGATTTTCCTCTTGAAATGTTCCTACGCCATGTAATGCTTAAATTAAGTTTCTTTTTGATATGAGTTTAAATATAGCGAGTACATACCGTACATATAGTTTTATACGACTGTATTTACCGTGTAGGCAATATTTATTGCTTGCAAGTGTGTTCTTAACTTTTTATCCACCTGCTTCAATATTTACTCATCTTGAGTTCTGAAAATATTTCAAAAGTTGAGTCATATACCTACGGAACACTAATATGTGCGATTCAAAATAGGGTGCGAATTTTATTCTTAGTGTTGGGTATAGACTTTTGGTCAGCAGTGGACGACGACAGATTGATTAATTGATATAATAAATGTTTCATTACAAATAACTCAAACGTTTAAGTAAATTTATACTAATACTAGCTGACCCACGCAACGTCGTTTGCGTCTCCTATTGCCCGTAGCGTTATAATTTTCCCTCGTTTTTGAAACATTCTTCATTGGTGCTCCGATCCTATTGGTCTTAGCGTGATGATATATAGCCTATAGCTTTCCTCGATAAATGGGCTATCTAACACTGAAAGAATTTTACAAATTGGACCAGTAGTTCCTGGGATTAGCGCGTTCAAACAAACAAACTCTTCAGCTTTATATATTAATAGTATAGATGTATTTATTATACTCTTCTAAGATCTAATACTCATAATCAACAACACATTTATTTAGATAAAGATTAATATTAGGTATTATGTTGATAAAAACCCTTTGGCAAATAACTCATTATTAGGTACCAACTCTTAGCGTCTTATACTCGTGATAACTTTTAAACGTAATGTCCGGTTGGGATGAAACAAAAAGTATTTTACTTCTACATAAACACCCTTGATAACATAATGCTTAATTTGGATAAGGATTTATATTACAATACACATTTAACATATTTTCTTTCTTCACACGATTTAATATTTTTTTGAACACAAAAGCGGTTATTGTGACTTAACCATGACAGTTAGATATGTGCTCTCGCGGACTTACAATGTACTTACTTATGTAGATCTTAATGGGACCTACAAACCCGTAATAAATTATTTTGTTCTATTGTCAATATCTTTTGCAGCGCACGCAAAATATGTTTTCGATTTCACACCTTGGGTTACGAAATAGAATTGTACAGTTCTTACCGTGGGAGAGCCACGCTTTGGCTTGCATGGGTCGCGTCGGCTCGACCGGAGTGACTCCACGGACCACGGCCTCACAGAAAACCGGTGTGAAACAGCGCTCGCGCTGTGTTTCACCGAGTGAGTGAGGATACCGGGGACCCATACCCCAACCTCTCCCCCCATCCCGTTCCCCATCCCCCAAAGGCAGGCAACGCACTTGTGACGGCTCTAGTGTTGCGGGTGTCCATGGGCGGCGGTAATCGCTTACCATCAGGCGATACGTCTGCTCGTTTGCTTCCTATTCTATAAAAAAAAAGCCAAGAAGTCTCGCGGGCGACACACGAGGTTAAGTATCATGCATAGCTGATAAGTTTCTATAAACGGCAACCTACTTTGTCATATACACCAATACGCTCCACGAGTCACCACTTTTTAAATGGAGAAAGCCCGAAACTGCCGTGCGACTCGAGACGCTCCGTGTCTCCTTGGACGAGGCCTGAGGCTCTGATGCTATCGCAGATGCTACTACTAGTTATCATTAATTAATGTAGTGTTTCTCGAAAGTCTAACTATAAATTCGGATGATTTAATATAGTAGACACCGAAAAACGTTAACGAGTAAAGTATGATAATTCAAAGATTTCTTTGCGAAATAACTAAGAACTAGTTAATTTTTTCAACTTAATTTACATAGGTGTATATTTTTATACATAGTGTAATATACCAAGAGAAAATTCAAGGTTAAAGTAAATGATAAGCATATGTCTGCGCATATATATTTACACGCGTTTTAGACAATGGTTTGTATAATCTTTTTTTGTTCATTGTTGTTAATATCTAAGTGATTATTGCGGGATATATAACAACTGAGAGTTATAGCACGTTTCATAATTATTATTTTTGATAATGATAAATATACAATGTTTAAGGTTAAACCACTCAAATACTTACTACGTGTGACAGTAACGATGTTATATTTATTGTCAAAGTGAAAATGTTCTTTAAAGTATAATATAAAAGATAAAAAGGGTGAACACTTTTTGTGGATTCAATTTCCACTCTTTCTTTCACGAATAAAATATTTTAGATTAGTAAAAGAGTTTCCTAACTTATATTGAGGGATACATTTCAGAACAATGCCTACAATGTGAGTTACTACACACCCCAACAAAGTCTAGGGATATTTTATATTTCATCAAATATCTAAAAATCTAAGAAGAATTTTCATAGATAGTAAATGGAAGAAAAGTAGCCTATTTTAGGGACTTTAATAAAAGAAGAAAGCGATTCGTGATTCTTTTGTTTTTAATTAAAAAGTTAACTTTTTTAATTTTTGTAGAAAATTGGTACGAAAACAAATGTCATAGAATTTTTGTAACATTATATTTATTAATAAAATAATAAAAAATGTAATAAAATCTAATTATTAATAATCAGTGTTGCCACCGCTTACATTAATTACACATCGACATCGATTGTTCATACTTTAAATTAAATTGTCAATGTCTTTCTGCGGTATGAGGTCCCAAGTTCTTTACAAGAATCTGTATAGTTCTTGTTCCGTCGTCAAATTTGGCGGGAAATCTCGCAATGCTTTTCGTTGTAACATGTCCCAGGCATGCTCGATGGGATTTAAGTCGGGCGACTGCGCAGGCCAATCCAAAACTTGAATGTCATGATCTTGAAGAGCTGTGATACCAGTCGCGCCGTATGAGAAGGAGCATTATCGTGCATGAATAGAAACTCCAGGCCCATTTGGATTCTGTGTGGGATAATTACAGGCTCTACTATCTCTTCGAGATATTTTCGTACAGTCATGCTGCCTTGAATCCAAACGAGCTGGGTTCGCCCACCAAGACGAATTCCTGCCCACACCATGATTGTCCCGCCTCGGTAAGAGTGGACCTGATGAGTGTGCCGTAGACGGCTAACTCTGCCTGGAGTTCTCCAAACACGAGTTCTTCTTGAATCCGGATGAAATCCAAACCGGGTCTCATCAATGAACAGCACCGATGACCATTGTTGATCACTCCAAGACAAATGCTCCCGAGCCCACGAAAGCCGCCGACCGCGATTGCCACGTCGCAGACCTGGAGCACGTAGCGGTCTTCGAGCATGAAGGTTGACTTCATGCAACCTCCTTCGCACGGTTTGGTCGCTTACCAGCAGCTGGTGGTCATCCTGGAGCCTTTGCACAAGTAGCAACGCCGTGATATTGGGTTGTCTTTTGGCGTTCATTTGGAGGAATCGATCCTGTCTTTGCGTAGTAACCCGTTGTTTACCACTGTGCCATTCAGCCACATCCCCAGTACTGCGATAACGTGACCACAATCTTGATATCACGTTTTGGCTGGTATTTAAGGTCTCAGCAACGACGCGTTGAACAGCACCATTTTCTAACATGCCCACGGCTACGAGCCGTGGGCTCGTACATTTCATCTCGACTAAAATGGCGACGTGACATGACTTTTGAAGCTAGCACAACAAGTTCAATTAAAAAAAGACAATCTAATCAATTTAATTCATTAACAGCATAAAAACAATTTTAATTTTTCTTGTCGTAATGAATTACCAACAATTTTGCCGCCGTATTTTGTTTTTAGCATTGTTATTCTTTTTATATTTTTAAATTTTGAAAATAAAATAAAAGTGGTTTCATTTAGTATATACACTTTTTATGGAAACTAAAAAGATTTTTAACTAAATGTATAGTATTTTTATCTATCTGTATCTATATATATATATAGTATAGGATTATGATATCCCTAGACTTTGTAGAGGTGTAACTGTATGCTCAGTGGCCAGGATGCAGACCCTTCAAGTGATTGATTGCGACAGGATCGACTAAAACTATCAACCGACCACGTTTTGAAAACTCAAAATAGTACTTTCTCACACACACACACTCATTCATTCTTTAAAAACGTTTTAGACTCGACGCGGTCAGCAAGCAGCATGTCAAGCATTTGTGATACCACTTGGAAGTAACAAAAAGTAGTAAAGCTCAAGAAAATTAGAAAGCTATAGAATAATTTCGTGTTTTCTATTTTCGCTTTAAGATTAGATGTATTTTTTATGTCGGCTAGCTAGCTCCCTATTCCATAAAAATAAATAAATGAATGATGACCAAACAGTGACATTCAAAAGTAAATTACCTTTCGTCAAGAGTCATTATTAATCGAGTAGGTGATGTATGTGTATAGATAATGTGGCCTTGACGCAGTGCACATCCTGCATGACACAATCCATTACATAAATTGCATTGTAATGTCAACGTACCAACGCATACATACATATATAAGAATCGCCTATATATTTTTTGAGTTATAGTTCAATAGAATAGTGGCGTAAATATAACATTTTATTAGAAACACTTGTAATGTAATTGCTTGACGTAACCTATATAATGTTAAGAATAATTGCAAGTTTCACGAATGTGCGAGTAAATGCGTTTCAGAGGCTTTGTCTGCATAGATAACGCCATGTCTAAAATTAACTTTGACATTGTACTACAAAATAGTAGGCTATTCGTGTATTATACATATATGCACTTCGATCTTCATGGTGTTGTAAAATTTACTCATAAAATTATACGAGTTTGTAGTAGTGTCATTACGTACGTAAGTGTTCTTTAGTCAGTTCGGTATAAGACTAAGAAATCTCTGTTTTTAAATGTGAACCTTATTTTTCTGTCAGTGAAGTACGGTTTAAAACAAAAAAAACTCGAGAGATTACCTTAAGGGTGGCAAGTGTGGGCGCCAATATAGACGTCTTGATGGCGCCACTGAGCATCTCAAATAAGGTTTTGCGTCGTTGTTTAATTTCCCACGGTGAAACGACGATTTTAGCCGATATAAAATTGGGAAATTGGTTTAGTTACCGACGGAAATCGATTAATATTAAATAAAATATAAATCTTTTCTTTTGAAGGCCACAGAAATGTTTTATTTAAAAAAAATTAATAGGTAGTAGAGCCACGCTGATTTCAGCATGAATGGGCCGGCTCGACCGGGGCGGTACTACCCTCGCACAGAAAATCAACGTAAAATGACAGCGATCGTGCTGTCGTGTTTCGTTGGTGAGTGCGAGACCGGAGGCCCAAATAGTCTAGTCAACAAGTTCCATACTTGTTGACTAGACTAAAAGATGCAGAAGCATCACTAGGCCGCCATGGTGTGGGTCGCCATACTGCATTGTCTGCATTCGCAGTGAGTATGGTGACCGACACTCTTGGATTCTGCTTATGCTTTCCATCAGGCAGAGTAGAGTCATTTTGGCGAGCCATACATAAAAAAAAAATAAAAAAAAAAAAAAAATATCTGTGAAAAAAGCTGGAAATAATTCTTATATGTAAATCCAAGCTCTGCAAATTTAACGTGACTCACACGTCACGTTGCCGCAGTGTTAAACATTATGCATGTACGTTTAACAAACGCCTACTCCGGACATAATGATGCTAGAGGACTTTTAATTGTTAACCTCGTCATTACATTTACAGTAACTAGAATGTTCTGACATGGAGACAGTTTATCTTAAAATATTTGCATTATGTTTCATCATAGGTAGATACTTTGTTCAATTTATGGTTTCTAGTAAATAAAATTCGAATGAAAAAGATTGTTACTTTGAGCTGTAATGCGTCACATAGATACGATAAATATAACTTAAACACTATTTAATTATGTATCGAATTATCTGAACAACGAGACTTTGAAGGTCACAGACAGTCTATCCGCCACGTACGTTTTAATTATGCAATGCATATATTTATTTAAATACAAATTAGAAGTAGGAACGCCTAGCTGATGATATTTCTTATCATTAGGCCGTCGAAAGTATGTAGAAAATTCGTTAATACATAAATACTATCATTGCCTGGGGTGAGCTGTGGCCACGAGTGCATCCCTAACGTTATAAAATATTAACGGAATTGCACCCGTGCGTGAATTGGCGCAGACTTTTGTAATTAACTAGCTGTTGCCCGCGGCTCCGCCCGCGTGTATGTCGATAAATGAAGAACCGTTCGACCGATTTTGTGCAAACTTCACATAAACCATCTACTAAATAGTCCGAACAAAGTCCTAAACATTTGGTTTGGATAGGAGAGCCCGTTCTTGAGTTATAAAAATACAACGAAAAGTGGCATTGATTTTTATATATATTAATGATACATACAAACAATACAAAGGGTATATGAAATTCTTTGAAACCTGGAAGTATTTATAGATGTGTGCATGTATGTTTGTATATTGTGCTTTGTGTACCTATCTGTGTTCGTTAATGTGACGATCGAGTATACGATTTCGGTACGGCGTTGCAATACCAATACAAGGATGAAATGTCGCGTAATGAAGAAGGGAGAACGGAAGTATCGTATGGTTGTTGATATCGTACATTTATATTAGGTATTGTTCGTCTGATTCGTATATAAAAATTAGTCAGCACCGTACAAAGGGTAACTTTATTATAGCCTTTGACATCATATCACCTTAGTGATGTTTCCAGTGTGTCACTGACTAACTGACACTGTATATTTAAATATCGTCCTTCAGAAATAAACTATATTATTTAGCTCCTAATATCAAGGATAGTTAATATATTTTTCGTTTCCTCCACATAACATGCACAATGCACATTCTACGATAAGCAAAGCTACCTACTATGTTATTTTACTAATGGCAAAAAGTGATCCACCCTATACAATGTAACCTTTTAGGGTTCCGCACCAAAGGCTAAAAACGGAACCCTTATAGATTCGTCATGTCTGTCTGGCTGCCTGTCCGTCTGTCTGTCCGTCGGTGTGTCACAGCCACCTTTTTCCAAAACTATAAGAACTATAGTGTGGAAACTTGGTAAGTAGATGTATTCTGTGAACCGCATAAAAATTTTCACACAAAAATAAAAAAAAAACAAAAAAATTGGGGTCCCCATACTTAGAAGTGAAACTCAACAATTTTTTTTCATCAGACCCATACGTGTGGGGTATCTATGGATAGGTATTCAAAAATGATATTGAAGTTTCTGACATATATATTTTTTAACTGAATAGTTTGCGCGAGAGACACTTCTAAAGTGGTAAAATTTTACGCTGATTTTCTGTGCGAGGGTAGTACCGCCCCGGTCGAGCCGGCCCGAATCACCTTGGGAGTTGGCACCATCTATATGGCGCCTATACATTTTATTCTCGTGTAACAACTAGCTGTGTGATACGAGTTGTGTACAGTGTATTGGATAGTTATACATATATATAAAAATAAATAAATGATATCACACGTTCAGGAATGATCAATCGTACAATGTAAAGGTTGAGCTGGGCAGCTGGGGGTCAGCATACGCTGGCGATCTGCCCCGCATGGGCGTCGCAGCGCTGGGCCCTCACTGCAGTCATCGGAGGAGATCTATCGCTACCGGCCGTCATTCGCTCCATGGCCGGTAGCGATAGCAGTTTTACCGCGGTCGCAACCTTCTGCGAAGAAGTCATCTCGCAGAAGGAGGCGGCGGAGAAGGCCCAGGCCGGACGACCTCCACTCGGACCCAATCCGCCGCCAGCGAACCGGGCAGCGGAGGCGCGCTCACCTGCGCCTCATGCCGCCCTGAGTGTGGCCGCGGATGGTCGGGACGGGCTTTCCCTTCCATCCGCTCTAGTAGCCGCCCGCGAGGAGGCGACGTTACGTGTGTGCCGTACGTTGACTAAAATGAGAGGTCTCCGAAGAGGGTGCCCGCTTCTGTGCGGGCAAGCGCTGGGAGGGGTCTGGATGTCGTAATAACAGCAGTTCCCGGACTCCTCCCTCCTCAGGCGCAGAGTGGCACACCGTGTGGTTTTAGTCGGTTCGAGTCCGACACACCGCCCCGCCGCAAGCCCCGGCGTGGGGGTGCGAAATTTTCATTGAAAACAGCTGCTAGTAACGTTGTTATTTGTTGGTATCATATTTGTAGACACTCCTGCGTCCCGTGGGAAGAAAATTACCTGAAAAATAAAGAAAAATTTTTAATTTCTGGACTTAGAATATTTTGAATTTCTAAATTGCTAAATTTTCGAGGTTTTTGTCGAATTATTCGATAACGCTTCTCCTCAAACTTGACATAGTTACAGATATAGATAGCCCTCATCAAGGCCTATCTAACAACACCTCCTTTGTATAGGTTGGGTAAATATAAGTTGCTAAATTTCAACATTCATTTTGACTTTTGGGTTTTTTAAGGAATTTTCCAAGGCTCTTTGCTTATAACTCTTCGAAATTTATTTTCGAAATTTTTAATTATATATACTTAGATAGAACTCGTCAAGGCCTATCTAATAACACCTCTTTTATTAACATTCGGTTAATAAAAGTACTAAATTTTCAACATACAAATCTCAATTTACCGTTTATTCGAAAATTTTCTGCGATTTTCGTTTAATAACTTGCCCCCTTATTTTTTCTAAACAATTAATTATACATATCTAGATAGCTCGCGTCACGACCTATCTAACAACACCTCTTTTAAGTAAATCTGGTAAATATAATCTTAGAAATTCGACATTTAAATTTCAATTTTAGTCATTTTTGAGGTTTTTGTCGATTAATTCGATAGCCTTTCTTTTCCAAATTATCAATTATATATATTTAGATAGCCCTGTTAATTACCCGTCGAAAGACACCACTTTCGTCCGGATCCGCCTGACGGAAAATTAAAAAATTGACCGCCCACCCTCCCATCTTTCACTGGGCAATATAGAATTTGTGGAGTAGAGGTCACCGACCCCTCAATCCATTTTCCAGGGAAAAATTTTTTATTCATTTATTTTAATTTCGCACTATTTTATTTTAGTGACAGAGGCTTTTTACACCTCAAAAAATTATTAGACCGGCTCAAATTAGAGCAATAACAATTATTATCGATTGAAGTTTTTAAATTTTAACTAGGTAGAACTACTTTACCTACAATTAATTTTAAGCATTAATATAACTGACACCCACCCCCCTATACAGGGCCAGACACACACATTATTGACACACACCCCTCTATACAGGGTCACACAATTCTTACACACGGACAATCTTCCCCGTCCGCACTACTAACATGTCCAGCATCGGAGCCCCTGCTATCAGGCGACTTAGCTTCTCCTCCTCACCATCACCATCGCCGCACCCTCACCCACCGAAACGGCAAAAAGCACCAGCCACCCGTAGAACATCCACGGAGGCCGTCGGGACGTCGTCGGGACCGGGACAGGAACAGCCTAGGTCGAGCAACAGGACAGCCCAGGCTAGGGTCTGGCTTCAGAAAGCGAAGGCTTGTGTGAACGAGTCCCGCAATCTGAAGACAGACCTTAAGGTGGGGATCCTTAATGCGATCGACCACCTGTACAAGTTGGTCAAGGAGGCGGAAGCGTCGAAGGGAGCAACACCACCTACGACGCAGGACAAACGCACCAACACGGTGACCACAGGGAAACTGGAAGTTGTTGGGGTGACAGCAACGGAGGCGGAGTCTTTGGGGGAGGCGCTGGAGGAACAACGCCGCCTACTTAACATAAACAGCCAGAAGCTGGACGACCTGAGAGAGGCGCTGCAGGATATCGGTAAGACAACCGAGGGGATCGTGGTGCGCACGCAGACTCAAATTGAGGACCTGGTCACTACCGTCGCTAGAGATGTCGTCGTGGAGGCGAGGACGCATCTTGGCGAAATGGTAAAAAGACAAGTACCAGAGAGCGACCCGATCCCTAAAACGTACGCCAGTGTCGCAGCAACCAAGCCCGGGCGTCGACCGGCGCTTCACTCCTTGGCGGTGACCTCCACGGACAGTCAGGAGACTGCCGATGAGGTACTCGCCAGGGTGAAGGAGGCGGTCGACGCCAGGAGCACTGGTCTTAGAGTCAGCAAAACCAGGAAGGCAAAAAACAGCACTGTCATCCTGGGCTGCGACACAGAGGTCGAGATGGTAAAGGTGAGAGAGCGCATCGAAGGCCGTGGAGCCGGGTTAAACGTGGTGCCCATGCGAAATAAGGACCCACTCGTCGTCCTTAAAGACGTCATTACGGATGGCGATGACGACGAGATGGTAAAGGCCCTCTATGTACAAAATACCAACATTTTCATGGGCCTACCACAGGAGGAGATCGAGCTGACTATAAAGTACAAGAAGAGAACGAGAAACCCAAGGACCTCCCACGTGGTCATCCAGACAAAACCGAGGGTATGGCAGAGGATGACGGAGACTGGAACCCTCTACTTGAACCTGCAAAGGGTCAGAGTGGAGGACCAGTCCCCGCTCATCCAATGCACGAAGTGCTTGGCATTCGGCCACGGCCGAAAGTTCTGCACCGAGAGTGTGGACAAGTGCAGCCACTGCGGAGGCCCGCACTTACGCGAGAGGTGTCCCGACTATAGTACGGGAGCCGAGCCGCGGTGCTGCAATTGCTCACACTCTGGGCTGCAGAATGCGGGCCATAATGCCTTCAGTGCCGAATGCCCAATCCGGAAAAAGTGGGACTACTTAGCGAGATCAAACACAGCCTACTTATGACTCACTCACACACATACACACATGACACAGAAACACACAAACACACACACATATTGATTTAAGAAATATATATTAAATATATATGGATATATCATAACACGCACACAAACATTGAACATGCACACAAAAACTAAAACACGAACATAAATACTGTACACGTACACAAAATAATTAGATAAAAATAGCACAAAAAATTAACTAGCAACAAGAATTTTCAATAAGCATATATTCTAGGGAATATATATACAAGTATTGAAAAGAAACAACAAAACACAACATCAAGCAACAAAACACACAAGTCATAGGTATCATGATCTCGCAACGTAGAAAACAACAACAAAAGATATTTTGAAAAAATTAAAACTAGAAAAATCACAAATTGAGCTGGGGACTCTTAAACGAAATTGGAAACAAAAATTTTAAGCAATTAAGAACAACAGTATATTTTATTTTAGCAAAGAATTAGACGCAAAAATTAAGTTAGAATGAAGAAAAAAGAAGATGAGTAAAAATTTAAGAGTGGACAAGATTTAGAAGATAAGAAGTTAATATAGTAGCAAGAACAAAAAATAGTCTAAGTAGCCGGAATCCCACCCGGAAAGAATAAAAGAGGACGGAGGAGAGGCACTTGGTGCGAAAGGTATCCACGAGATATTGAGAAGAAATTAAGAAATTAGAATAACAAGGTCCTGTCGTACCTTTGGACGGGGAAAAGCGGCGAGGTCGTCAAGACCTCATTATAAAAAAAAAAAAAAAAAAAAAAAAAAAAAAAGCCCCGGCGTGGGTGACGGTCCGGATTTCGAGGGGATTTCCACACGTAAAAAAAAAAAAAAAAAAAAAAAAGGCAGCTGGGGGTGCTACGTTGTCGCGGCATGAACCTTTGAAATGCGCTAATGCCAAGCGTAACAGCAGTGTTATTCCTGTTTACATTAAGTACCATCCTATTACATTATTAAATACATAATTACTTATTCAATAATCTTAGGGAAACTTACAGCAATACACTTAAAATAGGTTATAAAAATAGCTGCAATACGTCATTAACAAGTCTCCACAAATAGAGATACATATATCAGATGTATGAAATATATTATATATACTATACATATACACTACATATAAATCTGTATACAGATCACTTGCGCTCAAAACTTGTATACCTATAGGTACCTATAATGTTACATTGATTTAAATTAAAGTATCATGAACATTACTTGATAACTTGTTATAAACGTTATATTTATCATAATATACGAAACATTTATATCCGGTAATAATTTGCCGATATTTTGGCATATTGTTGCAAGCACCAAGATCACGAATGAAATAATATATGTAACTGCAGTTGGCAGGATTTTTTTGCTAGTAGACAACTTTTATACTATTCTTGTAGAGTTTCAACTGAATATTAATAGACCTTGAATACACCGTAACCATTTTATGTACATAGTTAGTTACAAGTGTAGTTAGTAATATATTTTTATACATAAAATAGTTGTACACACGCTTAAGTTCAACTTTTGATTGCCGCTACATTTAGTTTGTAATAAAGAGATTTTAAAGTACATATAAGATAGCGCTTCTACAAATGTGTACTCCACAAGTCATTGTCTAAGGCTGCTATCAATTTTGTAGGTACCAACCTTAAATCCACAAACTGCAGCGCATTTGGGCATTATCCTTCCTATTTCCTTACTTAATGGGAGACGAATGTCGTTAGAAGTCACAAGCGCTCGTAAAATCCAGTAAATGTTCATACTTGCTTACTGAACTTAGACTGTAGCCACAGAAAAGAAAAATAGGTTCTTCTACAAAGAATTAATTTATTTTTTTATGATATAGTTGGCAAACGAGCAGACGTATCACCTGATGGTAAGCGATTACCGCCGCCCATAGACACCCGCAACACCAGAGGCATCACAAGTGCGTTGCTGACCTTTGGGGGATGGAGAAAAGAGATGTGGGGAGGGGTTGGGGGATGGGGAAAAGGGATGTGGGGAGGGGTTGGGGTATGGGCCTCCGGTATCCTCACTCACTCGCTGAAACACAGCGCAAGCGCTATTTCACACCGGTTTTCTGCGAGGCCGTGGTATCACTCCGGTCGAGCCGGCCCATTCATGCCGAAGCGTGGCTCTCTCACGGTAATGTGTATGTAATGTAATGTTGAACTGCATTTTTGGCGAACTTGTTAACTGAAGTGTGTATTCTGTGGCAGTTACTACTCATACGGTACTGGAGTTTGAACGTTCAGTTAGGTAGGAACGAAGAGTTAGGGCAAGTGGAGCGGAGACAACTAATTGACCATCAACAACGTCATGCAAATCGCTAATTACCACAGTCGGTTACGTATCTTTATAAATAAAGTATAATGGATTTAATTTATTTTCTATCGCCGATAAATATCAAAGGCTAATGAATTTTAACATTGTAAGGTTTGGCTATTACATCGTCATAATATTCTTGTTTGTGGTACAAATGGAAATCACGTAATAGTATAAATAGTAAAGTACTTGTGTGTGTGTAAATATCAATTAAATGTAATCTTCTCCATTTCCATTCTCCATGATTCATGTTCCATAGAAATTACATCTTTGATTAACCTTATAATCTTTTTTGTAATGAACTTAATTTAATTAAGTTCCTAATTACTACGTACTTAAACAAGCAATGATTTTATATAAAAATGATTGTAAACAAGATATGAATATACGATTGAATGTGTTCCTGTAAAGTTAACATATGAGTTGAATCATATACAAAGTGTTCATTTCAAATATTGTACTTTTTTTAGTTTTTTTTTGTAGCAATGAGATCTAATAGTAAGTCTGATATGGCATTATCATGTATCTGCATTCATGTCGTTTGAAAGAAGCTTGAAGAACAATGTTATCGTTTCGACGCGATGATGCGTGGTGAACGACGTGGTGGACGGCTTGCCAGCGAAGTGGCCGGCGTCGCCGTCGCGTCGTAACATAACTTAGAAGCGAGATATTAGGACATTTAAGAAAAAAGATGTCACGCAAACTTTCTTATTTGTTTCTTTCTTGTGTCTCTCACTAGTCATTGAACTTTTACTTAAAGAAAGTACCTACTTTTTATTATTTTTTATTTTTTAGATATACTTCGACCGTAGGAATAAATCCTGTATCGAGCGGGGACTTTACAATCAAACAAGAAACGGACATAAAGAACACATTTGTTTATATGTATGATTTACCATGATACTTGTCGTGCTTGTGTATCTGGGGGCACGGTCGTGCCACTGCCAAGGCGAGCCAAGCGAAGCGCAAGGGCACTACCTACCTTTTCTCGAAGTGTTTCGTCGTTTTTTTGAACCCTCAACACTTTGGTTTCCGATTTACCAGATCGTTCAAATTCTCAGGATATGGTGTCAATAATAGACTAATTAAACATATAAAGTTTCAATTGCATAGCTCTGATACTTTAGATTTTATTGATATCTAAAAAACACCGATTTCGTCACTGACACACTGATGATCATCAAATCTGTTAGGGTACTTCCCGAAGTGCTAGAAACCTGAAATTTGGTATGTAAACTTAGTTTAGTATATAAACACCAAAAAAAATCATAAACCTATTGCTTTTGCCCCCCAACCCCCAAAATTGGGGGTGGAAGTTTGTATAAGACTTTCACAAATTTTTATGCTAGAGGTTTTATTTTTGGTATACGGACTTTTTCGACAGAAGAAAGAAGATGTACAAGAAATACACCCAAAAAAAACAAAAAAAATACTGCTTAAGCAACTTTCAAAAATAAATAAAATCCCACCAAATACAGAAACTAGATATTTGCAAACACACGTTCGTTTCGCCTTCGTGACTGTGGCGAAACGGCGAAGCCATACATTTTTACTGAGATGTAGAGTTTATGAAGCTAGGGTTGGTAGAGTTAGGGCGTGTAGGTTCAGAACCTTGGCTCTACATGAGATCTGATATCTTTTTCACAGGGCTTACCCTGTGAAAAAGATATCAGATTATACATTTAATCTGCGTTTAGATTTTTGGTAAAAAAACGTATATAAAACACAAAATATTTATTGGTACAGGCCAATAAATATTTTGTGTTTCATAATCGTTTATTTTTTATTTTTATTGTTAAATAGGGGGCAAACGAGCAGACGTGTCATTTGATGGTAAGCGTTTACCGCCGCCCATGGACACCCGCAACACCAGAGGCGTCGCAAGTGCGTTGCCGGCTTTTGGGGGATTGGGAGGGGGATGGGAGAGCGCTTGGGGTATGGGCATCCGGTATCCTCACTCACTCGGTGAAACACAGCGCAAGCGTTGTTTCACACCGGTTTTCTGTGAGGCCGTGGTATCACTCCGGTCGAGCCGGCCCATTCATGCCGAAGCGCGGCTCTCCCACGGTATTCCATATGAGGCCGAACCTGCGCATTATAAAGCAGAAGGCGGTGGGCTGGAGTGAAATACTGTCTCGATCTGTTGAGCACGTCAAACATCTTCGAGGCCAATTTGGCCTTATCCTCCAAATACGGAACTGGACTTCACTCGATATGTTGACACCAAGTATTCCAATGTTGGCTGAGGCAGATAGGGGGGTGTCTTTAAACTGAGGACATACGACCCACGGCAGTTTTTTTTATGTTTGACCCTGCCAAAATGATTCTACTCTGCCTGATGGAAAGCATAAGCAGTATCCAAGAGTGGTCGACTTTTTAGCGGTGAACGCTGGAC
Organism: Diaphora mendica; assembly: GCA_949125395.1. NCBI lineage: Eukaryota > Metazoa > Arthropoda > Insecta > Lepidoptera > Erebidae > Diaphora > Diaphora mendica. The sequence goes on from OX421320.1 coordinate 25,481,441, forward strand.
TTTTAGTGGACTGAATTGAGTCTGCCCCAATCACAAGCTTCAATTTCAGACACAAGTTTGTTTCGACTCTCAATGACGTTTTCCCAAGAAAGATTAGCGCGGCCAGTGTAGAGAGCATCGCCTGTACTGTCATCCGCATCGCAATGAATTGCGCTAGTTTGCAGCATGTCATTGCTATGGAGGAGGAACAGAGTAGGCAATAGCACATAGCCTTGCGGGACATCAGCATTCACAGGTATTTACAGTCAGAGCATTTACCGTCGCCTGCGATCTTTATGCTTCTACCTGCACACATCTTCAACACCATAGGAGGGATTCTATCCGGTCGACTCGACTTATGGATATCAAGAGCTAAAAGTGCTAAGCGCACTGAGCGTTGGTGGAACTGGATTTCCAGCAAACAGCTTTCGCACCGCGGTATGGTAGGCAGCTCCTGTTCCCCATCATCCAAGGTCGAGTTGGACGCAAAGTATTTTGCCAGAAGATCAGCTTTCTTCTTTGCGTCATAGGTCTACGGATTATTTCCGATGTGCAGAGGTGGTAAGGATAGCTTACAAAAATTCCCCACAATAGTCCCCTCCTGGCAAGAGACCAGAATACCCGAGTTCCCGAAAGAAGACGCTTAAGCCTCTCGCCAATCCTGGCAATGTGATAATCCGACTACGCCCTTGCAATGTCTCTTTTGATGCAAAGTGTGTCTCGGACCTTATTGCACATGATTATAGCATATTTTATATTTCCTACTATAATGTTACCTTGGGAAGCATTCAAGTGTTATCTATATAAAGTACACATTAAAAACGTGTAGGCCAAGTTAATCGTTACAGCAATAAACGCTAGAGGTGTGATTTTTCTACTTTGTTTAGAAAAGACGTGCAAAATGTTCGTGAGTCGTGATTACACATTAATGTTTGTTTTACTTTGTTGAACTTTACACGTGTCATATTATATGGAAACAATGCCTAATGTTGTTTAAGTGCAGCTGATAAGGTGTTACATTACATAACAATTAACTAGAGATGTTGAGCAAGCGCTATCCAGTCGCTGGACGTAGCATTGTTGAAATCGTAAATCTCTATTGAGTGGTCAAGATACAAATTTTCTATATTTTCTATTTTCTTGTAGTCATTTTCGCAAAATTTAATTTTTAAGTTAAGGTGAAACATTTTTTTTAACTAAAGGTGAGAACTAAAGTTCTATAAGTGAGCCTGATCTTAAATATTTCCGAAATGATTTACTTAAGTGTAAAATTCATTCGTTTTATTATTTACTAGACCTGATGAACTTCGTATCATCCACAAATGTTCATCTAAGTATGTATTTAAGTCTGTGTCTTGTTGTTATTCATTACGGAAATTGATTTCTGTTTTCTATGTAACTTTCTATGTAACAAAAATATTTGCCTCATGCAATGATATTGTGTTAAACTATCTTTGCCCTCATTAGTCACATTGACACTATTTATTTGTATTTTTTAAATCTAAGTACGCGATAATCCGATTAATATAAAATATGTTATTGTTTCTCATCCTTTAAAATTTCCCTGGACTACCACAAATATTTGAAATTTAAGTTTAACCAGATCTGTCCAGCGATTCTTGAGCTTTAGCAATTCATTTCTATATACAAGTATAAGAGCATGACACAATATTGATATGATTTTATAGCTATCGCTAGTATAAACGATTTTATCAATAGGTACTTTATGCTTTACCTAGCAACATTGAGGTACATTTCTTAGGAAAATCTAAATCTTGATTGTATTAACAAATCAAACTTATTTTTATATTTACTCATAAAAAAGAGAATAACGAAGTTTGATGGTACTTACCCTACAATTATTACTTAACGTTTGCATATTTAAAAATTTTTCGGCGAACAAAATACCAAGTAAAAAAAGAATCATCGATATCGGTTTACCCAGTCGAAAGCTATGAGGTAACCAACATAAAAAAAAAACAGTCTAATTGAGAACCTCCTCCTTTTCTTTGAAGTCGGTTAAAAAGGATGGAACATTGAACGGTGAAGTGCAGTCATCTAGACGTCTACATTGATGCTTAGTTAAATTAACTCACATAATGTTACAGAGCTCCTGAATCCTATTACATAATAAAAAATATTTTTTACTAATAAGTTTCATTATGTTTTAAATACTCAAAAAGACCACCATATATATATACTAGCTGACCCGGCGAACTTCGTACCACCATATTGACATATCTGTCTCAGCTTCCCACAGGCAGTGTACAGTTGCGGACAAAAAAAAATCCCGTTTTCTTTTCATTTTTCTTGTACACAAACCTTGTCCTAACAATAACGAGTGTATATATATAAAAAGAATTATTTAATTTGGTGCAGCCCATCAGGAGTTATGCGCGTACATACATTTCGGCGATTCATTTTTATATACACACATCAAAAGTGTCTAGGGATCAACATATGTGTCTAGGGATCAACATATATTTTTGCAATAACTTTTCTCCTGATTGATATTAATTAAAATTTTCTTTAAGGATTCATCAAATAAAGTGTTTTCGTTTGTCACAGTAACGATAAACCAAGTCACCTTTGCATTAATAAAGAAATTTGCCATTTTCCTAATAAAGGGATTTTTGACATTTGAACCACTAACATTAAAGTTCGAAAAAAAGACTGAAATAACAGTTTTCTTTAAAATTTTATTAGGTAACTTAAACAATTAATAATCCGTGTTTCTACCGCGAACACTAACAACACAAGAATCGGTTTGGCATACTCAAAATGAGTTCATCCAAATCACGCTGTGGAATGGCCGCCCATGTTCGTTGCAACAACAGAAAAAGGTCTTCTTGCGACTGGATACCCTCCATATTCGGCAGAGCTCTTCTCTGTAGCATATCCATGCATGCTCAATCGGGTTCAAGTCTGGCGACTGAGCAGGCCAGGGCCAAAGCCACATCTCAATCTCAAGAAATCCGCATAAAAATGCTTGATCCCTAGACACTTTTGATGTGTGTATATAGATCGTAGACTAGTAATGATAGTTACACAGTATGGGTATTTAAAGTACAGGTACTGTATAAAAAAAATAGTACATGTACTTACTGTATGTTTTTTTATGTATGGGCCTGCCAAAGTGACTCTCCTCTGCCTGGTAGAAAGCATAAGCAGAATCCAAGAGTGGTGGTCAGCATACTTGTTGCGAATGCAGACAATGTAACAATTCAGCACGGTGACGTACACCGCAGCGGCCTAGTGATGATTCCACATCATTGGGCCTCCGGTTTCGCACTCACCAACGAAACACGACAGCAAAAATTCTGTCACTGTCAGTTTTACGAGAAATCTGGTAATCATCGATTTTATGATGATATCCATCGACTTTCTTCTGGATATTAAGATATTAGTCTTATTTTAAAATTTTCAAATATAAAGCAATTGGCTCAGTGTTAAAAACACCTAAACTCAAACTATTATGATGCTAGGTTTTGCTCTAAACATTTTTAGTCACATTAAAGGGGCGATTGGGGTCTCAGTTAGTTGTCATGCAATACTGTAATCATAACGTGTATTGCGATGAACATTACACTCGAAAAATAACTAGTTCAACATTTATATTCTTCTTACTTACTTCTCTGACTTTTGAGACTATAAATTACTAGTTGTTTTAGAGATTCATTCTTGATAGGCCTAAGAAAAACCTAGTATTTTCGCTAATGTTTTTCATGCTTATATGAATGCGTTTCGGCTATTTTAAGACATGTCACCATTCACACCGATTTTATAAATATTAAAGCTACGGAAATAAACTAAAATAAATATGTATTACCGTGGGAGAGCCACGCTTCGGCATGAATGGGCCGGCTCGACCGGAGTGATACCACGGCCTCACAGAAAACTGGTGTGAAATAGTGCTTGCGCTGTGTTTTACCGAGTGAGTGAGGATACCGGAGGCCCATACCCCAACCCCTCCCCCTATCTCCCCCCCATCCTCCAAAGGCCGGTAACGCACTTGTGACGCCTCTGGTGTTACGCGTGTCCATGGGCGGCGCTAATCGCTTACCATCAGGTGATACGTCTGCTCGTTTGCCAGGCTATTCCATAAAAAAAAAAAATGTATGCATGTATATAAATATAAGATGATATATTAAGCTGAAGAGTATTTTGTTTCTATAATAACGATTTTCTCTGGCTCTACCTGCCAGCTTCAAATGTTTTATTTTTGTATTAGATAGAGCATTCATTAAGTAGTAGTACCGTCTATTAAATAAATGAGCCATAAACACTTCTGGATGAATGATACATTATAATCTATTATTCCCTCAGTGACAACAATGTAGAAGAATATTTTTTAAAGTAAACACTGAGTTAATTCATACATGTTAGTGGCGCAATGTTCGCGATGGCGTGGCCACTAAAATAAATAAAAAGTCAACTGAAAATCACCCAAGTCCTGTGTGCATTAGGTGCATTCGGCAAGTGAGTCACGCAGACCTAGGGACGCACGCAATACAGTTGTAGTCACGTGACTGACACAGCTACACTTACTATTTTTCAGGACCTGTATCTAATTACCCTTACTTTAATGTTTCGGAATGTAATGTTATATTGTTTTTGCGGTTAACCTGCTGGGTCCTTTAAAATATTATTTAAAATGCTGTTATATACTTCTAACAATTAAAAATAATTTGTGTAATAAAACAAATTAATTGATTTAAATAAATAACTTTAATTTTCTCGATAGTTGAAACCTACGTAAATTATGAAGACCGTTTCAAATTGCTATTGAAAGTCAAAGTGTTAAGCCTGCATGGGTTTTTTTAGTCAAACTGTGTTATTTTTGGCTGAACTTAAATAATTTATTTAGATACTCGTATGGTGATTTATTTATTGCCAACAAAAGATGATATTTAGATGTTATATAATTATTTATAAAGTTTAATTACGTAGTAAGAATAAGACAGAAGATGGTTGTATAAAACAATAACACTATTTTATGATTTTAGTGCGATTGCGTGTCGATGAATACTCATTATGTAGTTTTGACCTTTGCCACAGTCGGATATTGTAAATTATATCCTACTAATATTATACTAATATTATATTTTGACTGCCTCGTTGGTCTCGCGTTTGGCGTGTGCGACTGCTGATCATGAGGTCTCGGGTTTGATTCCCGGGTCGGACCAAATGTTTTTATGATCTACAAATATTTGTTTCGGAGTTTGGGTGTTTTCTATGTATAATATGTATTTGCAAAAAAAAAGTATATATATGTATTTGTATCAGTTGTCTAGTACCCATAAGACAAGCTCTGCTTAGTTTGGGACTAGATGGCGTTGTGTGTTAGATGTCCAAATATTTATTATTATAATAATAAACGCGAAAGTTTGTAAGTATGGATGTTTGTTACTCTTTCCCGCAAAAACTAATGAACGGATTTGGATGACACTTTACAGTAATATAGCTTATACATCAGAATAACACAAAGGCTACTATTTGCAGCAATAACCGACATACACGCGGGCGGAGCCGCGGGCAACAGCTAGTATGTTATACATACACAAAAATTATTGGTTTAACTGATATAAACATTATGATAGACATGGCTTAATAGTGATTTGATATTCATTAAAAGATCATCGCTATAATGAAACCATATTTTTGAACATGCCAACAATACAATACATATAAAATTTACAATTTACCGCAAATATAAGGTGGCGCAAAGTTAATCACTCAATTACGTTTTTGTATAACTTTTCTACTAAATAAAAAATAAGATTTGAGTCATGGAAATTTTTATAAGGACTTTTACATTTTTTTTCTGTTAAGTGGAAAAGATGATATATCCGTCAAGTGACTGCCGCCAGTGTTACACACATACATTTCTGTCGGTTTTATACTATTTTTCATGACTTTCCGCGTGACGAAATTCCGCATACCAATGCCTTACAGTGCTTCCCTCCCAAAAACATTTTGAAGATGAACAGTGCATTCTTGCATAGAGTCTGAACTTTAAGAATCGTAAAAAATAATTGCCCTAAAATACACACATCAAAAGTGTCTAGGGATCAACATATGTGTCTAGGGATCAACATATATTTTTGCAATAACTTTTCTCCTGATTGATATTAATTAAAATTTTCTATAAGGATTCATCAAATAAAGTGTTTTCGTTTGTCACAGTAACGATAAACCAAGTCACCTTTGCATTAATAAAGAAATTTGCCATTTTCCTAATAAAGGTATTTTTGACATTTGAACCACTAACATTAAAGTTCGAAAAAAAGACTGAAATAACAGTTTTCTTTAAAATTTTATTAGGTAACTTAAACAATTAATAATCCGTGTTTCTACCGCGAACACTAACAACACAAGAACATCGGTTTGGCATGCTCAAAATGAGTTCATCCGAACACGCTGTGGAATGGCCGCCCATGTTCGTTGCAACAACAAAAAAAGGTCTTCTTGCGACTCTGCAGAACTCTTCTCTGTAGCATATCCCATGCATGCTCAATCGGGTTCAAGTCTGGCGACTGAGCAGGCCAGGGCCAAAGCCACATCTCAATCTCAAGAAATCCGCATAAAAATGCTTGATCCCTAGACACTTTTGATGTGTGTATTTTCGTGTTAATTCTATTTTTGCTACGGACGACGAACTTCATCTTGAAATAAAAAATAATGGACACGCGACTTCCCGCTAAAATGTATCTTCATCAACAGTTTTCATATTTAAAAAATATAACATTTGAAATTCCAATATTTATGGGCAAAACTTTCAGTGTGAACCATGTAAGAGCAACTGTAACACATATGTTACGAAGTTATCCGTTTCTAATTGATGTTTTCTAGCCGATTACGGCCACGGCGGCCTGACTCAACGGAGACCAGCCAACTACGCAGGAGATATTAAAGTGCACAAGTGTGTGCGCCAACACAGGTGCACTCTGTTCTCTCTCAGAATCCGATAAAACGGTTAACCGACACGACCGAGGAGAGGCGCAGGATCAGGCTCAGGACCGACAGCTTTATGTGCTCTCCAAGGCACGGGGGTCTAGGTCTGGGTTAGTATTTCTATAACCAGAAAAACTCAAAAACTTTTGAAATTTTTAAACTTTTGGCTCGACCCGGGATTCGAACCCGAAACCTCTTGATAGGCAGTCGCATACGTCAACCGCTAGACCAATGAGGCAGTCACTAATTATTACTACATCGAAATAAGTATCAAATAAACGTCCATATATCAATATCAGATGATGCAGAAGCATTTCAATAAGCCGGCATAGTGTGACTCACCATGTTGCATTGTTGCATAGTCTGCATTCGCTATGATTATGGTGACCATTACTCTTAATTTCTGCTCATGCTTTCCATCAGGCAGAGTAGAGTTACTTTGACAGGCTTATACATAAAAAACAGTTAGTTAACATCAAATATATTTCAAGGAATTCAATTATATTAAATTAAATAATCAATTAATTCCATGAATTTTCAAATCAAATAAAAAGTATTTGATCTGAGAATAAATTAAAGTTTTCTTTCTACAAGTCTAGTTAATTATAATTTTAGACCCATATATCTATGTTTCCTTGAGTCTTGACTGTAATATTCTTAGACATAGGTATTAAATATTAATTATAAACTCGTAGTACGTGATTATTTTTTAATTTATCATAGAATAAAAACGTGTATTATTTTTATTTGACCAGAATGTCGTTAACACGTTATGGACGACGCAATGTCACGCGGCTTCCAACTAGTGTCATGCAATAATGCAATTTAAATGTGCGGTGCCTGAATAGTGTAGAAGATATGTTTATGATTGACTAGCTGAAACCCGCGGTTAATGTCCTATCGAGGTAATGACGCGGGGCGAAACTAGTCTAAAAAAGTAACCTTAGTTACTCCTTATACCAGTCCCGTTAAAATTGGTTCAGCCGTTCCACAGATTAGCCGGAACAAACAGACAGACAAACATACAAAAAAATGGTATATGTACCGTGTATATGGTAATATGTACATGTATTTGCATTTAGTAAAAAGCAGTTATTTTAATATTACAAACAGACACTCCGATGTTATTTATTTGTATGGATTATAGACATAAATACGTAATAAGTTAAACGTGTTATTTATTTTAAAACTGGATGACCACATCTCATGTTTTTTTATTTATTTAAAAGCTGCCAAAATGGCTCCACTCCGCCTGATAGAAGGCATGAGTAGAATTTAAGAGTGATAGTCACTATCCGAAATAGTATAGTATAGTAATAGTAAATAAATAAATTAAGTAGCAAAATGTGTCACTATTGGTAATCATTACGTTTCGTGCTAAGAAAAACGTCAACGAACTGTAAAGTTCGATATCGACCAGAAGTGTATGTGGCCATAATAAATATAGTAAAATTTTGATACGCCCGCTGTCAGCACAGTTATACGTAATTACAAAAGAAATGTATTCATTTCCATATGTATTATGAATATTATGACCTACCGAAAATGAGGCGCTTTAGGCAATATCTGAAAAACATACATCAGGTTTTTAATCTTTCGTCTCACAAGCGTAGGTCGCCACCTTAACAAAATATTAAGAATCTTTACTGATACAATTATAATTAAATACTGACATGATCGAATTTTAAAAAACAAACAGTAATTCTTAGGATCTACATCGCGACTTACTCGTGGTAATAATTACAGTGTCCGCAAGTGGATTATGCGCTTGTGACCACGATCAGTGCAATTCTATGAAAATGTCTAGTAATAATATTTGCTGGTACCGTATGTTACGTGAAACTGGTATAGTTTGAGATGGCAAGTCTGCATAATCAATAGTTTGTTTTAAATTGTAGTAACTTAATGTACAAACGTTCAGCGCGTCGTAGGTACAAGTCATTGCACTCTTATGTTAGAAGCATCTTCCACATAATGTTGTGGAAAATCCATGCAGCGATCTGAGGGGGTTGGGGTACTGAAGTGCAGTGGCGTGGGTGGGCATGATGTTGATAACCTGGATCGGGAGCGAGGGCGTAAGGTCGCGGACTTTCCTGCACGACCGCGCCCAACCTGAACCTTATTACCCACAGATTGCACTACTAGGGACACAGATACGACATCCACAGACAGTGACTACTTTGACTGTTCTACTCACTATTTGGCTTTACTTAGGGAACAGAAGGTAGCGTAAGTAATTACTTTTTGTGTGAGTAGTATGATTTTAGATTTAACAAAAACAACTATTAAGTTTGAAGGGCCACGGTGAGGAGTACCTACCTACTTAATAAAAGTTTATTTAAAATGTATGAGGTTTGTACAAATACAATATAGAAATAAACATATTCAAAGCACTGTAACGTCTGCATCGTTCACATCACTTTACTTGGTTAACTTGTATACAATTTCTATACAGTGAGGTGAGGACTGTTATTAAAACTCAAGATTTGATGCGATGCGATGCACGACATCAGTTGTTTCAGTAAATTAATAAGACAGTCTTTTTGGAAAAATTTAAGAATATATATATGTATGCAACTGCAACAAAGAACTAACTTAAGGTTAGAACTTTGTCACTCGAAGAAGTTCGAAAAATGACATGTAAAAGTGTGATACGAGTTTTTGTTAATTTATCGAACAACCTGCAATTGGAGCGATATTCTCGAATCATAAAGGCATTGTCATAAATTGCTTCAAAATTCCTGCATGTAGGGGTGAACGACAATACCACCCGATGTCGTTGCGTATACGAGGTGAACGGACTTACAGTTGGGCAAAGTGATATCTAGATATAGAATAGATTGTGTAATGTCTTAAGCTCTCTATTTACCTAACCAAGTGTACCGCATTAATTTTTTAAAAATGTTATGTCACATGAAGATTTTGGAACAGATGGTTCTTATAATATTAGTTTACTTATACTTATATTATAAAGTAACTCTGTCTGTCCGTCTATTATGATTTGACGGCTAAACCACAGCACCAATTTCAACTGGTATGGAAAGATAGAGCCGTGAGCAAAAACTAGTTTAATAAAATATTAGTTAAACGTAGTGATTTAAGTGGCCATTACTCCGTTTTCTAGTGCGCTTGGTGTTGTGGGTTCAAACCCCACATGGGACAAAACTTTGTGTGATCCACAAATTATTGTTCTGAGTCTGGGTATTATTTGTGTCCGTTTCATCTATATTGTAAACTTCCCCTGTGTCGCGGATATAGAATATATTCCAAATGCGGGAGTTGTCTATTTTTAACAAAAAGAAAGAGTAATAGTAGACATATTTTGAAGAAAATGGCCGGCAGCGGCTATCCGCTGCCCGTATCTATATACGGGCTACCAAAGCTGGGATGGTATAGGTGATAAGGGCTCTTTGCCTTGCCTTGAGGAGGCATTCGTTCAGCAGTGGACAGTAATAGGCGGAAAAAGAAAATATTTCTAAATGAATATTATTGGTAGTAGGTGGTGGTAGTGGTTCTAGGTAGTACTAGCGTTGTGTGTGTTCTGTCGCTTGTAAAATGGGTGTTTTCCGTGATACTGTGGTGGTACCATGAATACCGGGATATAATGTATGCTACCGATGAGATACTTCTACCAGTTCATTGAGAAATAGGTCAAGTACATTCTTTTTAAATAAAAATCGGTTTGTAAACATTCTGATTTCATATAATTTTAAAAGCATTCAATCATTGAAAAGCCTATCATACTATATGCCAACTTTGTAAAATCTGTTGTCATATTCAGATTGTAAAATGCTGTAAAACTCTCCTAATAAATTACCACAAAGTTCTGCAAATTCGGGTTCAGTTATCATATGGTATTCTTCTCAAAATAAAAATAGATTTTATCAGCCCGGGCGGTCAAAAATTTAAAAAATGTTTGGTCAAAAATGTATTTGTTTGAATTCCATTTCAATTTCGACCAATAAGTATTAATATCTGTGCAAGAAGCACTGAAATGTTTATTAAGAGTAAACGAAGAAAAATAGGAAAGAAGACCCGCTCTTGGACCTATTTATATTTGATAAGATTTTTTTTCTTCTTCGAGATAATAATAGATAACAGATTGTATTATTTAACATCTATTGTTTATTTTATGCTCGAAGTGTTCATGCTGCATTCTTACAATAGTGGGGTAACGAGATCATTACTCTTTATATACAATTCATGTAAACATTAAACAACATGGAAAAGTAAAAAATAAATTTATTGGTAGTAAAAACTTGTTTCGAAAAGAATCTTTGGTAAGAAGTGTGGTCTTATAGAATGAGTAAAGAATAACAAAAGTTATTATTATTATTATATAGCATTTAAGAAAACAAAGTAAATTGAAAAAAAACAAAATGTAAAAAAGCAAAAGGTAGTAGAGCCACGCTGATTTCAGCATGAACGGGCCGGCTCGACCGGGGCGGTACTACCCTCGCACAGAAAATCAACATAAAATGACAGCGTTCGTGCTGTCGTGTTTCGTTGGTGAGTGCGAGACCGGAGGCCCAAGTAGTCTAGTCAACAAGTTCCATACTTGTTGACTAGACTAACAGGTGCAGCAGCATCACTAGGCCGCCATGGTGTGAGTCGCCATACTGCATTGCCTGCATTCGCAGTGAGTATGGTGACCGCCACTCTTGGATTCTGCTTGTGCTTTCCATCAGGCAGAGTAGAATCATTTTGGCGGGCATACATAAAAAAAAAAAATAAAAAAAAAAAAAATGGTAGAAACGAAAAAAAATTGTACGAAACTCTCACTACGCTACTCATTCTCGAACTTTTTCACGTTTTTTTTTTAAAGACAACTCCCGCACTAGGAATAAATCCTGTGTCGCGAGGGACTTTACAAACATACATGAAACGGACACAAAGAACACAGACTCAGAACAACAATTTGTGGATCACACAAAGTGTTGTCCTACGTGGGATTTGAACCCACGACACTTGGCGAAGTAGGAAACGGCGTGGTGACCGTTAAACCACTAGGCCAAACGTGCAGTTTAAGGTTAGTAGCTCATGTTTCATTGATTTTATTTTATCGGCCTAGAGTTTTGATGCAGAGATGTTCATTCCCCCTGATGTACCTACCACAGTATGTGCAGTTTTAAGAAAAAATACATTTTATGTATTGACGCAAAAAAGGGTGCGTCTCATATCATATAAAGTTATTTCAAATTTGGTATATTTCTCCTTTAATAACGTTCAAAAAGTATATTAAACTCCTAACTGTTGACATAATTTCTTTACAGACAACGTTAATTTACTCTAAAACCCGATTCAGAGCAATCTGATTCGGATAAGTATGGTTAACTTTTGTGTGGTATATCAGAATGGATAACTATGGTAATAATTTACAAAATAAGAACTTTTACATATTAAAATAAATATATGTACGTAGTAGAAGATTGTTCAAAACCTTATGAAATAAATGCAGAGGGAATGATTAAGCCCTAAATATGTTATGTATCTATCTGTATATCTATATATTATATTACTGCTGTCGAAATAATATTTTTGTAGTCCGAATGAAGTGTTATTTCTTCTGTATATTTATTAGTATACATGACTTCGCCCTAACATTCTTCACTATCCTCTATTCACTCTTAGGTTAGCTGGAAGATAACTCATGTTTGAGTTAAGCTCGCCCTTGTACATGTTATTTCCTTGTAGCTTAATGTTTTTTTTTTCCATTTGTGTACAATAAAGAATAAATAAAGAATAATAAAGGGACAATCAACAATCGAACTAGTAAGTTCGACATTATTTAGCTGTATTTAACTGAGGATAACTTTTTTGAACTGCCTCGTTGGTCTCGCGGTTTACGTGTGCGACTGCTGACCATGAGGTCTCGGGTTCAATTCCCAGGTCGTACCAAATGTTTGTATGATCTACAAATATTTGTTTCGGAGTTTGGGTGTTTTCTATGTATAATTTATGTATGTATTTACAGAAAAAAAGTATATATGTATTTGTATCAGTTGTGTAGTACACATAACACAAGCTCTGCTTAGCTTGGGACTAGATGGCGTTGTGTGTTAGATGTCCGAAATATTTATTTATGATTATCTTTATTGGACATCTTAAATTTCATGTACATCAATAGTAAAATTCTGCTTTCAAAGTCTTCTAAGTATGACTTATAAGCTGTAATAAGGTCCCTAGTCTCAGTGTATTGAAGTTAACGGAACACTTTTATTGCGTAATGAATGAGAGGTCGGCGTACGGGCTTAGGGGGTGCAGGGCCCGCCGGTGCAAGGGAGTGGGGGTGCAATACCACCCCCTAGAGCCTTATTTCGGGTCATCGAGCCCGACCCCGCAAGCAACGAACGCAACGTGAACCGCCTTGCAAAATTGAGTTTTCATCTCTGATTATTTATTTTTAATTCTAACAAAGTGATTCATTAGTAGCGTATGTATACCTTGTCTCAGGTATCAAAAATATTGTATAATCAAAAAATCAGTATTTGCACTTATACTATTTCATAATGTTTTTGCCTTAACCTGAGAAGGAAAAGCCTTTCACACTTAATGAATAAGCCTTTTTTTCTAAATCTTAATTATCCACTTTGTGTGACCGTAATTAATAGATTACACATACAAAATTAAACCTATCTCGTAGTGTCCAGTACACTAAAAAATGTCTGATGAATGATCTATCAAATCACCTTATTAGAACTACAGAGCCCCTTATAAGAATTTTTCTTTTCAAACCTGGACTTTCCTATTTAATATCTACTTGGGCCCTCAACAAAGGCAAAGAGAAAATGATATGTTACATTCATACATAATGTATTTAACTTAAACAACACATTTGAACATCAACGAATTCTTAAATATCTTTATTCATGACTGTAGTTTTTATCACGATTCCATCGTCGTAAGCACGTAGAAATGTTATAATTAGGTAATTAATATCTTACTGATTCCTTTCGTCTATTGAGTAAAATCTAAAAGCCAAATCATTTTTACAATTCAAAAGCATAGTTAAGATTACTGTTGCGTTTCTCATTATCACTTTAATTGTTCAGCCTCAAAAAGGAAGGAGCAGCTTAGAAATGTCTAATGAAATGAAATTACGATATTTTGTTTTTCGTGTACTGAAAATTGATTACTACTGACAATTAAAGATTTTTAAATTATGTGAACAAAAAACGATAGTACATTCACATAATGATGCCATCAAAACCAGTAAAAAACCAGTCTCGCAACCCAGTTCTTCTACCGTAAAAACTTATGAGATCCATGCAATACCAATTCAGTTAATTTTTTAGTCCCTACTTATGGGACCTACTGTCTAAGTTATTACGTAATTACTTTTGACACAGATATTTTACAGTTTCCCCATGCTAGCCTGTCTGTCCGTTGGTCCACAATTCAGTGTCCACAGTCTCTCAAAGCTTATGCTAGGACTTAGGCTGTGAGTACTAGACTGTGTTCTTGAAAGCAGAGGTCACGCTCATAAAGTGATACAACATATGTTAAGAAAATCTGTATGGTTTTTTTGTTATATATTTTAAGAACATTTGGGGACTGTACAGGAAGTTTTCGTCAGAATTGCGACGATTGATTGCGAAATATTAAATTAAATGTTCAAACAATCATTCAATCGGTGGCGCAGTGGTAGCATATGTGACTGCTGTGCTTTGAGGCTTTGCCAAATATTTGTATGATCTGCAAATATTTGTTTAGGAGTTTTTTATGTATAATATGTATGTATTTACAAAAAAGTATATATGTATTTATATCAGTTGTCTACTACCCATAATACAAGCTCTGCTTAGCGTGGGACTGGATGGCGTTGTGTGTTATATGTCCGATATATTTATTTATTTAATCTAAGCTATTAACTAATTAAGCACTGTAATTTGAGTCAACCCCTTTAATCACAGCAGACAGGGCTGGTTCCGGCACTTTCGTTGTTAGGTTGAAAAGCAACGAAATAAATTTATTTGTGTGTGAAATGTTGTGAAATAGTGTTTACTTAGATAAAACAGCTAAGTAGTAATAAGTTACGGAACCTCTCAGTTTATTTAATATACCACGCAAAAATTGGAATCAGGAAGATTAAATTTTTAGTGAAATTAAAATAAATATATGAACTAGGTATACCTACTGTCAGTCTTATTTATTAGTTGTAGTTGTGATATTATATCATGCTTATCTTAACGATTTCTGGGTTTGACATTGAAAATGGTCGATGTCTGTATTTAAATGGCAAACACAACTTAAACGAAATAGACTTTCTATGCAAATAATTATAATTCTATTCTGTCTTCAAAAACACGCAGTAGACATTCAAGGCTGTCTAACGATGCACATTTACGATGCTATGGCTGCTATTTGAAACAGTATTTTAAATCGATGTCGATTTTGTTTGGCCTTAGTGTTTTTGAGTTTCTGTTTTAAAGTTTTTTTTATGTGTAACTATTCTATGGAAGAGGTCTATGTCCAGCAGTGGACTGACATATTCTAATAAAATAAATTCTGTAGGTGACAGATTAAGATTCTCAAGGTAGTAGAGCCACGCTGATTTGAGCACGAACGGGCCGGCTCGACCGGGGCGGTTTCACCCTCGCACAGAAGACCAACCTCAAATGGCAGCATTCGTGCTATCGTGTTTCGTTGTGAGTGCGAGAAGGGGGCCCAATGATGCAGCAGGCCACCATGCTACATTGTTGCATTATCTGCATCTATACAAATAAATAAAATTTGTGTGTCTGTTTGTAATATAAAAATTACACCTTTTTACTAAATGCATATACACGGTACATGTACCAAAATAACATTTTTTACAATTTTTGACTGTCTGTCTGTCTGTTTGTTCCGGCTAATCTCTGGAAAGGCTGGACAGATTTTTACGAGACTTTCACTAATAGGTAGCTGATGATATAAGGAGCAACTTAGGCTACTTTTTTTAGACTAGCTTTGCCCCGCGGCCTTACCCGTGGTACAGAGCAAGCCTTACTCTCTAAAACTGACTATAAATCATAATCCAGTGAGATTGGGTGGATCGAGCTTTATGGCCCGGCGCCCACTCTTGCTAAAAGGACCATTCTTGGTTATTGAACGTGGTGTTGTTAAGAGGCTTAACTACCTTCTCAAGAATGGTATCTTGATACACTAGTGCCGATGTTTTGATACTTTTTTCACGAAAATATGGCTCAGTCACTCCTTCATAGCTAACACCCCACCAAACTATCACTGAAGTCGGATAATGCCCACGTTGTACTTTGTTGACTAATTATGAAGCTTCTTTAGAGCTTTCAGCATAAATACGGTCATTTTGTTTTTTTTTATGAAATAGGCGATTTTCTGTGAGGCCGTGGTTCTTGGCCTTGTTTGTTAAAATATTGCTCAAATGTAAAAAAATCTCATCCGTAAACAAAAATTTTCTGTGACCTCCCTTTGGGTACCGCGCTTAAGTAGTTGTTTGATTTTCCCACCCTATTCTTTCCTGAATTGTCAGTTATGAAATTACCAGTGCAACTCTTATAGGCTGCAAGTCCTAAGTCATCTTTCAAAATACGCGACATGGTACTAGGTGCTATCTTCATTTCCCGAAATAAAATATTTTGCTTTCGGACAGGATTTCTTCGAATTCTTTCCCTTACTGCCTCGCCTTTTCGTACGAACACTAGGTATGTGGACGGCCGGTTTTTTTTTGTCACAAACAGAAGAGATTTTATTGTTCCTATCAATAGCCCGGTACAAAAACATTTGACTATTCCCTTTAAAATTTTAAAAATTGTATTTCGCGCCATACCTACTTTATGTAATGACTAGCTGACCCGGCGAACTTCGTACCGCCATATTTACATATCTGTCTCAGCTTCCCACAGGCAGTGTACAGTCGCGGACCAAAAAAAGACATTTCCCGTTATCTTTTATTTTTTTTCTTTCTAGCAAAAAAAGAATGAATGAAATCGGAGCATGCATTATTGAATTACAACTATGTACATATTTTGACTTTCATCCCCTCTCTCCAGGAGACCGTGCTGAATTTCGGGATAAAAAGTATCCTATGTCCTACCTCGTAGTATGAACTCAAATCGTGCCAAGTTTCATTTCAATCCGTTCAGTAGTTTCGATGTGATGCGCGGCCAAGATACAGACAGACAGACAGACAGACAGACAGACAGACGGACAGACAGACAGACAGACAAAAATGAAAAAAATTACAGTTTCGGGTTCAGTATCGATTATAGAGAGCCCTCCAAAAATTTTTTTCTAAATATCTTTAATGTACAGAATTGGACCTGTTACATTTTTATTATAAGTATAGAAAACACAGAGATTCGGTTTTCTTGATCAACCCACTCAATTTTAATATCACGAAATATTTTGCAATTTATTGACGCGAAAACAAGAAAACACAATGAACAATCGTATTAAGATGACTGATTCCAAATTCAAAAGTAATATTTTGTTTATTTTAACAGTATTCATGGCCAGACTAACTATAGAATGATGGCTCTGAAATAAACCATCCGTCAAAAGAATTAGGCAATCATCTTTTTCCCTCGACTTCCATTGACTTGTGTTATCCATTGCTGCGTGGGTAGGTATATAACTGTACAACTAGGTATACAACTGTAACTCCGATTGGTGAGAATCTCACCTGAGCTGTACCTAGCCGAGCCACACGCTTGTATTTGTGGAGCCTTGTCTAGGTTTGACAAGAGTGTGTACTAGGTGTTGCATACGGGTAGAGGCGCTGATATCGATTCGTTTTAATGCATGCAATTAAAAATGTGCAAATAGACGATAAAAGTGCAATGAATTGTCGTTATGACGACTTACAAAAGCGATTAATAGCTACCTCCTCTATGTAGAATTTTATAACCTTACATAATATAATGAATACAAAGTCAAACGTGACAGTGGTAACTAACCAGTCACTTTCACCATTTACTTAACTATATATGGAAGTACAACCATTTCATGTAATCGTGGGACATATAATAAATAAGCAAATTGATAAACAATCATCACTCAAAACAAATAACAGAAACCAACAATAAGATGATATTCTACAGCAAAGGAGTTATAAAAATCTATTTTTAAACACTATTACATTTTTATATTACATTATTATACAAAGGCAGTAGAGCCACGCTGATTTCAGCACGAACGGGCCGGCTCGACCGGGGCGGTACTACCCTCGCACAGAAAATCGACGTAAAATGACAGCGTTCGTGTTGTCGTGTTTCGTTGGTGAGTGCGAGACCGGAGGCCCAAATAGTCTAGTCAACAAGTTCCATACTTGTTGACTAGACTAAAAGATGCAGAAGCATCACTAGGCCGCCATGGTGTGTGTCGCCATGCTGCATTGTCTGCGTTCGCAATGAGTATGGTGACCACCACTATTGGATTTTGCTTATGCTTTCCATCAGGCAGAGTGGAGTCATTTATGCGGGCCATTCATAAAAAAAATATATTGAGGTATACAATATTACATTTCAATATTGCTAACTAGAGTCATAGTTAAAATCATTAAAAAAAACAAAATTAATTTATTGGTGTTATATACATACTTGGAATACTGGAATTTGAGTATCGTGTATTTTCGTGATGAAGCGTGTTATCTTTTGTTCAATTGGCTATTGAACCAAGATAATGATAAGCTTAAAAATAAAAGGAAATAATTCATTATCATATAACAGCGATGATATTTTGCCAGTAAAACTCAATAACCATGAAAGAAAATTCGCAATTTTTTACAATGTCTCATTGTAAGGGCTGTTTTACATGCATTATATCGTAGGGAAATATGAACTAGTCAGCCGTCCACATCGTTTGTACGTGGGCTGAATTAAGTCCGTAATAGACAATTAACGCAGGAAATTGTGCACTTTTTGTTGTAATTTTATAGTGTTTCTACATTGTTTGTGGAACTAGACCGTCCTAGTTGAATCTACATTTATCTGATGTCTGTTACTATTATTTAACTAATATTATGAACATTAATTAAATTAGACAGTCTTTAATGTTAACTTTTATGCGCTCCAGACTATGCGGTAATTAATTAAATTATACAGTCATTAATGTTAACTTTTATGCTTTAACCAGACTATGCGGTAATATTATGTAGTACCTATACGAAGTCCTTAAATATGAGTTCACTAAAATATCCAGGGTTATTTTAGATTTAAAGTTGCTCTAAAATTATGTGTAGTAGAGACATGTCAAGCTTACTTCTGTATTTGACCAAAATAAAAAACTTAGTAAGTGACACCTATCGAAACAAGAAGTATCTCTCTGTTAACTGCAGAGCGTGGGATGCCGCCGTCTCATTTTTCAACCGACTTCAAAAAGGAGGAGGTTCTCAATTCGACTGTATTTTTTTTTTATGTTTGTTACCTCATAACTTTGGACTGGGTGAACCGATTTTGATGATTCTTTTTTTATTTGAAAGCTGGTGCTTCCCGAATAGTCCCATTTAAATTTGGTCCAGTTCTGACATGTCATCCATGAGAAAACCATATAAGTCTTCAATTTGCTTTAAGTATGTGCGCGACAAATTAACGAATAGCTCAATATTCCCGTATGGTCCCATTTAAATTTGGTCCAGATTGAAGTCGGTTTTTTTTTTGTTAAAATGTTTGATTATTTATATACTTGTACTAATATATGAGAAAAGTTAAAAGTAGATATTCATAAAACTTGTAAATAGATTAAAGAGTCATCATCATCATCAATCCGTTTGCAGTCCACTTTTGGAGGTATTTTCCAAGACACATCAAAGAGCCCGGCCTGGTGCTTTTTAAGATTCCGTGCCAAAGGCAAAAAACGGAACTCTTATAGATTCGTCATGTCTGTCTGTCTGTCCGTCTGTCTGTCTGTCTGTCTGTCCGTCCGTTTATCATAGCCACTTTTTTCCGAAACTATAAGAACTATACTGTTCAAACTTGGTAAGTAGATGTATTCTGTGAACCGCATTAAGATTTTCAAACTAAAATAAAAAAAACAATAAATTTTGGGGGTCCTAATACTTAGAACAAACTCAAAAAACCATTTCATCAAACCCATACGTGTAGGGTATCTATGGATAGGTCTTCAAAAATGATATTGAGCTTTCTTTAATCATTTTTTTCTAAACTGAATAGTTTGCGCGAGAGACACTTTCAAAAAGGTAAAATGTGTGTCCTCCCCTCTGTAACTTCTAAAATAAGAGAATGATAAAACTAAAAAAAATATATGATGTACATAACCATGCAAACGTCCACCGAAAATTGGTTTGAACGAGATCTAGTAAGTAGTTTTTTTTAATACGTCATAAATCGTAAACCACAATTTATCGATCAAAGTTACAACGAACTACAAGAACTTTTATATTATGTTACTTACTGCTTTTACCTTCATGCGCGAGTCCGACTCGGACTTATCGGAGTCGTCGTCAGCCCTCATACGCAAGTCGTCCCGGTGCGCTATTTGGCTAGAGAGGGTATTTCATGTATTTAAAAACAATGTACGCAGATGAAGTTTTATATCAAATAGAGATATAGACGTTACAAATTTTACCTGATACCAATAAAAAGTATAATTACGAAAAACTACATCATTGAAAATCTACAAGTAGGTATTTGTTTTAATTTCCCAGAAACTATTCTGTCAGTAAAATGACAATAAGGGTAGCTCGTCGTAATGCGAATATTAGTATAATTAATACATGTTTAATAAATATTTTTTATCATCAAACGAGTTAATCGCTCGCGTGCGTTTAGAATGTGCGTGCGAGCCTTCGCCACGAGTACCTACGCCTATTCAATTACAGAAAGGTCACGCCGTTTGTAGTACGCAAGCGCAAGATTATCGCAGTATCGTAGTTCACCTGTCGGGACTCAAGCACTGGATTAATAGGCGCAGAACGTCGGTTGTTTCGACGTAAATAACGCATTTGTTATTATTTAATATTCTTGTTAAAGGGAAAAAAAATGTTTTTTTTTTAATGGAATAGGCCGGCAAACGAGCAGACGTATCGCCTGATGGTAAGTGATTACCGCCGCGCATGGACACCCGCAACACCAGAGGCGTTATAAGTGCGTTACCGGCCTTTGGGGGATAGGGGGGAGATGGGGGAGGGGTTGGGGTATGGGCCTCCGGTATCCTCACTCAATCGGTGAACACAGTGCAAGCACTATTTCACACCGGTTTTCTGTGAGGCCGTGGTATCACTCCGGTCGAGCCGGTCCATTCATGCCGAAGCGTGGCTCTCCCACGGTCATCTTCTGTCTTTTACCTCTGTCTGCTTGAGTCTGCTATTACCATTTTTTAGCCCATACCTACTAACTGATTCATAAGCCTTTAAATATTTATACAAACGCAGTCATGAGCTAAGTTATGTAATGAGTAAGATAAGAACAAAACTTGCCTTTTTTCAGGTTTCATATTGCTCCTAAAATAAGAATACTAAATTAAGCACTCTCAGTAAATAAAAAAATATCATTGGTGCATTAGATCTGCATTGTAATAAACTTCACATCGATCAAGGATAAAATCGAAGTTATTGTATTTACTTTTTTTTAAACTATTGTCATTCAACAAGAGTTGTTCTGATCTTCGTTTGTACTTCCCTCGTCACACTTCCCCATTTTCCGAGATATTCATGAATCACTTTTAAAATTCTTCAATGTTTGAGCTCCACACAAATAAATTCCTAAGTTAATCTAGACGTCTTTGAGATAATTTTGCTTACAATTAAAAACATTTTTTTAGCTTAAACTTGAATTTTTTTATTTACTTTGCAGTTTCCAAAATTCATAGGTAATATGTATTACCTGATTACGGTAATTTCCGTAAGCATAGGTACCTGCATAAGTATATAAGTCATCGAACAGTAGGTACTGTAAATGTTAATATACTCGTACTCCTGTAGAAACATGTCACATCAAAATCTATATATATAAAAGAAAGTCGTGTTAGTTACAATATTTATAACTCAAGAACGGCTGAATCGATTTGGCTGAAAATTGGTGGGGAGGTAGCTTAGAACCACTCTTTTAAAAAAAAACGTTTGTAATAAATATAAATTATGTACAAAAAATGCACATTAAAAGATATGTGTTCCAACGTAACAGCAGAGGCTAGATCCCATATTATGATAATTGATACATCCATGTGCCTCTAATCGACTGGAAAACCGCTTCACTAGTCGATGCACATTTCGATTTTTCTCCTTTGATGTGTTTAATAATGCATGCGCCGGATCGCCGCTTTCATAGTATTCACGCGGTGGAGCAAATTCACAGACACCCTCAATGGACACACGCCACCGGCCGGTGCATGTGTTTATATCAGGATCGATGTTTAATTAGGTTAGACCCAGCGTAATGGTCCGATAAAATCAAAGCTGGCTCCATTCATTCAGTGACCCTTAATGAAATTTTAAATATTGGGAACGGAGACAGTTTTTTTAATCAGATGGCGTATCATACTAATTATACTACTATTTTCAAGGAAGGGTTTTAATAGTTACATAAGCTCTCAATGCCCATATATACAGAAAGTATATACTGGCATTAGTTGACAGCGAAATATTTTTTAATCTTTTTTATTAAGTTGCAATGTAGGTATGTATGTATGCTTGTATGTTCGGGTGGAATCTTGCAACTCAATTTTGAAGCAGATATCTTCAACCGATTTTGCTGAAATTTTGCAAGCATATGTATACAGCGTGACAATATAATATTATAATGACATGGAGCTGATCTGATGCTGGAGCTGGAAGGTGGCCATAGGAACTCTCATAGAAACGTCGCAACATCATCGACAACGACGACATCGAACAACATCATCTTTTTAATTTAACTTATTCAATACTCTTGTTATTGTTGAATTAATACCTTATTGGCCATTTACAGGCAAGTACCTAGGACACAATTTTACTACTCGCTATTTTTATTATCAATTTATATCGTTTCATATCAAACAAACAGCTGTTTCTCTTGTGCTTTTGCGGTTTACTTCTAGAATTTGAATAAGGTAACTATTTTTTAGTTCTTCTTTGAAAAGGCAACTTCCACACTAACAGTTTATTCTGTGTCGCAAAGGACGTTACACACATGAAACGGATTTAAAGATTACCCAAATATAGTATAAATAGGTTATGGTTGACACAAATGGTTGCCCCACGCGTGGATTGAACCCACAACACTCAGCGCAGAAGGAACCGTTGCGGCGGGCGAGGTGACCCCTTAAGCCACTGCGTCATCCGTGTAGTCATTGGTAAGTAAAGGGCTAGGCTAGAACTTTGGCTCTTGGGCTTTAAATCGATTTTTAAATGTGTTTACGAAATCAGTTCTAAAAATTATTATTTTGTTAATGCATATTATGCATAAATATACAGATTTTTATTTAAATATAACTTCTTAGAGTGTTAAACAGGCCCAAAAAAAATAATGAAATGTGAGTTGTTAGACACATCTTTAAATTTGTTGCGTTTATATAAACGTTATAACTAGTTTAATGAAATCGGGCAAATGTTACTTTTTTAGGTTCAAGTCTTCATTGCCAAGTAATACTCACCATACTTAAGTTACTTATACTTTGACTCTACGTTGCGTTTTAGGAAAGTTTTTTTTTGTCGCAATAGCTTTGGAGCTTATTTGCAGGAATAATGTAAATACTACTGTTTGTATTAATGTAAGAGGGCTGGCAGCGACTGGATGCAGAGAGCAACGGATCGGGCTCTGTGGCGTTCCTTGGCAGAGGCATATGTCCAGCAGTGGACTGCAACGGGCTGATGATGATGAATGTAAATACTAAAATGCCTAATGTGTAAATATAACTGACTCTTATAATATGTTTATTTAAATTACCGATGTTTTCCACGGTTGTTGTTGTTGTACCTTGCAAATCCTTACTTTCCTTTTTAAAGTTCTTATTCGTATATCAGGTAGTGGCCAGTCATTTGCTAAAGCGATTAAAAAAAAATGGCAATATGTATAATACTGATTCCTCGTATAGCAAAGTAACAATTAGCGTTTTTTTATATTTATTTACATAAACAACAACATTTTACACATACACACTAAGTTAAGTACTCGCCAAGCTGTTAAGATTATTGAACTTGTTAAACTGCAATAAAGCAACTACTTTAAAATGATCCTATATTGAGATATTGAAGTGCATACACAGATTAGTACAAGTTCTATATACATACATGTATATTTTCCATGCGTTTAACCTAGCCATTACACTCATGTAAACCAAAAGGTAACATATTTTTAACCGACTTCAAAAAGGAGGAGGTTCTCAACTTGATTGTTATTTTTTTATGTGTGTTCACTGATTACTCCGTCAATTGTGGACCGATTTTGAAAATTCTTTTTGTATTCCAAAGGGTATGCTTCCGAGGTGGTCCCATTGCCACCATATCACGATATGATGATGGGATCCCAAGTACGGTGTTAACATCTGGTAGTCATCATTTCATGATGATGAGCTAGATGTTAGGAGTTGGAAGATAAATCTTTAAATGTCAAGTGTATGTATGTTACCTTTAATCGTATTCTTTCAAGTTATTTAGGTTAGCTGATGATGGAAGTTACAACTCCTCAACAGTTAGGAGTTGGACGATGATTCTTTCATATGTATCTATATATCTATAGTTGTATACTTTCAAGTTATTTAGGTGAGCTGATGATAGAAGGTAAAACTCCCGACACTTAGGGATTAGAGGATGATTTTAATATCATACGTACATATTGACATAAATTTGTGTATCATTCAGTAATTCACATGAGCTGTTGATAGAAAGTAAAACGATTAGGGGTGAGAGGATGATTCTTTAAATACCAAAAACCCGAATAAATGATGAGAGATGGGAAGCCGTGGTCTCCTTCTCTGAGAGCGTTATGCTCCAGAAGGAGTTCGCAGAGCGTGATCGGGAAATGACCAATCCCGCTCGAAGGAGGCAACGAAGGGGACGCGGTAGAGGTCGTTAGCTCCCTAATCGTCACCTAAGGGTCGCTGCGGTCACATCTTTGGGGAAATGTGACCGCTGCAAATGACCTGGGACAGGTGACACCCCGGTGCGGCCGGGGGTGTCGTCTAAGGCAGGTCGGTGTTCCGCCTCTTACTGCATAGAGCGGTGTGAGTCGTGACAGCGTCCTGCCCCGGGGGTGACTCCGGTCACCCCGGGATGTACCTCAGCCATGGGGTATGGCAGAGGGAATTCCAGAGCCGCCTATGCATTCCTGGAGCTACTCCTGACTGCCGAGGTAGGCCACCGCGGGGTTTAGTGGGTAGACCGGTTTTCCCCACGTAGGGTATGGTGCGAAAAGCATTCCCCGCGTAAAAAAGGGCCTTAGTTGTATTTTTTCAAGTTGTTTTCGTGATCTGACAGGTAAGGTTAGTAGATAGATGAAACTTTAAGATACCATCTAGTAACTAATAGTCTGTAGAAAAAAAACGGCATGCAAAGCTGATGTTTGGATTATAGGAACCTACACTACACTATATCTGTACACCTAGTTTGTCTTAGTGGGTTTATTTAAATGTTTACAATTAGTCTCAATTGTTGTCCTTCGTGTAACGCTTTCTCATCATGTGGGTTGTTAGGCATTTCGTTTGACTCTAAGTCCTAAAAAGCAACAACATCTAGGGTGGTTACGGGACTCAGCGCAACATTTCATTTTCATAAATTAATCACGCATTTGCTTAGGACAGTGCTCTAAGGGTCTTTTCTGAATGTGTTCCAATCAAGTTCCTTTCTGTTCCGTGGGAGAGCCACGCTCCGGCATGAATGGGCCGGCTCGACCGGAGTGATACCACGGCCACACATAAAACCGGTGTGAAATAGCGCTTGCGCTGTGTTTCACCGCAGGACCATACCCTAACCCCTTCCCCCATCCCCCAAAGGCTTGAAGTCGGTTTTATATCAATAATTCATAACCTGTAGTTCAATTCATGATTAGCGATAACCCAATACCTTTATTAATATACATTAAGCAATTTTTTTCTTGAGCACTTGGCAAGTGAGACAATCTTTTCTATTAAGTAAAATTAAAAGTATATTCTAGTATGGTTCTATAATGGTTTCAAAAATGCAGACGAAAAGTAACTTATTTTAAGATAGTATCGTCCCAGTTTCATTGCACTGGGTCAACGGTAGAGTCAGTTTATCGATTTGCTAACGGTCTCGGTTAATTTTGGCAAGGTGGGCCGGAACACAATATAACCAACCAACTTAGTTAAAATGGCCCAAACAGGAGATGTTTGAATATTTAACCTAGCGATATGTTGTGATTGTTTCTTAATTAGTACATAATTTCATTTTAGCATTTTCAAATAACTGGTACAGAAGTTCTAAAAATAAAAGATGCTTAAATGATAATTGATATTATCCGAAGTAGACGGTAAGTAGAAAGGCGGTTAGCTTACAAGTATGCTCGAAATGCTACAAAAACAAGATGTTCGCCTCTAATAGGCTTAACCTTTTGAATTTCACCATAAATGCAATTAAATTGCTGTACGTACGCACGCACCCTCACCTCATCCACATGCATACATAGAATTATCTTTGAAATACTAGCTGCTTAAATTGACGCACATAACGTTTTAAATCGTCAAAATTATGGGAATAAAACATGATCGAGTTCGAAACATGACAGCTGCCACGATGGTGTCATTTGACGGCTTCAACTCTGCGCAATGACGACGTCAAAATTAAATACAGTTTTAGTAAATAAGTTACAAAATAAATTATGAATTACATACTAGTCTCTTACGATTTTTTTCAGCTTAAGTTCGATTAAGGCAACGCGTTTGTGATGAAAAAATAAGCAAGGTTATAATTATGATTTTTTTCATAACTGGTATTTTATATGAGGATTATTCAAAGGCTGTGCTTGTTAGTTGACTGGCTGCTTATAAAAAATAATCTGATTGTAAATGGGTTTTGTAGATATCATGTAGGTGCCAGGATTAACTGACTCGGTGGCGTAATGGTAGCGTAGCAGTCGCTGTGCTTGAGGTCTCGGGTTCGATTCCCGAGTCTAAAAAGTATAAAATAATCTGCAGTGTATGATCTGCAAATACTTGTTTCGGAGTTTGGGTGTTTTCTATGTATTATATGTATGTATTTACAAAAAAATGAATACATGTATTTATATTGTTATCAGTTGTCTAGTACTCATAACACAAGCTCTGCTTAGCTAGGGACTAGATCGTGTTATGTGTTAGATGTTCGAAAAAACTATTTTATTAAATAGCAAATACGTTGCCTATTTTGGTTCGTAATTATTTTTAAGGTTACTTTTCAAACTAGCTGTGGATGCTCATTGTTTTAAATTAATTAAAATATCGTAAATAACATAAAATAAATAGTTAAATGTTCATGTTAAAAAAAAAACAAAAAAAAATACCGATGAAAATGAGAACCTCCTCCTTTGGAAGTCGGTTAAAAAGGAAAGAAAACTTGGAACTAAGCCAAATTTTTTGAAAGACTTATGTCAAGGAAACCTTAAATACTCCTAAAATTATGGAAGATAATAATTTATTTATAATGAATTTAGTTATTAATGAGAATAATGAATAGTTGTACAAGCTTTTAGGTAAATTTTTAATCGTTTCAGAACTCATTCAGATGAGCACACATAACGATTATATTACTTTAATGTTTTTATGTTAATCACCTCTAAATTAATCTGACTATTTTTATTGTTTCATAAAAAAACTATGTCTGTGGGACTTTTAAACTGTAATTTCTTATGTTAGATAAAAAAGTATGGAATATATGAATATTTTCCAGACGCAGTTGCGTCAACATGCGTACGCGCCGCCTCGTGCAGGCGGTGCTAAGTTTATGCCTTTCAGTCATTCGCTGGCGTTAAATTACAGATATATATAAACGGTAACACCAGCTTTATGGGTAAAAATTACGTCATAATCACTAATTACATTATCAAAGTTTTACTAATGCCCTTGTTATACATAGGTATACAAGTTACTTGATATACTCGTAGAACGAACACGATAAATTAAGTAAGTGGAATGCTAAAGAGGTTGTGGGATATGTGGTTGTGGAACAATTCCCATCCAGGTAAATATTTGTATGTTGAATACAGTTCTTTGTTCCGTCTCTGGATGTTATTTATCCATTATTTTTATATTTAGAAATATTGTGTATCAACAAACTGGTCACTAAAGTACAGGCTGTGCTTAGTTAAATCCATGTGTGCTTGTGAAATTATTATAATTGTTCAGAAAGCAGGCAGAGAAACCGAAAATCTCGAATAAATTTACGCAACATGTGTACATAATATAATGCTGTAATTATATTTATTTAAATAAAGATACTCATTGTCTTTCGCTAGGGGATCGCAGTTTATTAATAATTTATTATTCAGCTATAATTTCAAGTTTGCATATTGTTCTTACCTTATCTTTCTTGTACACATTGCCTCTAACTTATCTTATGAATATGTAGTATTAAGCTGGTACTATAGACATTATACGCATAGAGAACCACATTCAAATGTAGTCTTACATTTTTACGAAAGACGAGCTGTCAATTGAGACTGAAAAATATTTGGTATTTACAAATATTTTAGTACTTATTATATTAATGTTGCTTTCAATCTTCTTAGGTGGTATTTGGTATGAATTCTAAGTTTCTTAACAGTTTCGTACCAATCTTAACATCTTCTAAGATAATCTTTAATGACGAGTTACAGTGTATAAAACATGCAATACTGCAAAAGTTTATGAATGTTGTCTAAGGATGAGATTTTCTCGGAGATGCTGGATCAGTATGTTAGTTCAGATACCTTCTCTCTTGCGTATATATATGTTTGAGTCGTTTTCTGAAACTCTAGCAAAGTGTGTAACAAATTCTATTAAAGTCGGTTGAGCAGTTAAGTTGTGAAAGAAACTCACGTGGGAAACTTCACTACATAGTATAAAACAAAGTCGCTTTCTCTGTCCCTATGTCCCTATGTGTGCTTAAATCTTTAAAACTACGCAACGGATTTTGATGCGGATTCCTTTAATAGATAGAGTGATTCAAGAGGAAGGATTTTATGTATGATAAATGCATAATATAGTATGGAAACACTGTTAATTTTCGAGGTTTCTAATGTGATGTAGCAAATAAACTCATTTTTTTGCGCTTACATTGCAAACGCTGGTTGCATCCTACGAGATAGATCAAAATAATGTACTACAGTATTGTACACCTTAAAAAGTGCTACAAAAAAGTCCGCGAAGGTATATGTCTATCTCTTAGGGATAACCCACAACAACCATTTTTTATTCCTTTCTTTTTACGAGAAATAATGGCCTATTTACGATTTTAAGCAATACAGAACGAATCCTTATGCAATTAAGTAAATTAAATACATTGTGAATTTAATATGGATCAAAATAGCCCTTTACAGTATCCAATTTAAATGATTATATTCGAAGATATTACACATTTAAAATGCACGAATCGTGTCGTCGGTGGGGGCATCTGAAATCCACCCGTGCGAAGCCGGGGCGGGTCGCTAGTATAGTCTATATTGGAAATGTAAATATAGTACATAATATAAATGGGAAACTTATATTATATTCAGGTACTGCAGCTTGCAGTGATTTTGGATAGAAGAAAAGGTGTTTTAAATTAAGTTAGCTATACTAATGACAGGCTATTTCAATAAAAGATTATTCATTATGATCTTTTGCCTGTAAAATAAAGTTTTAATCGATTTAATATCATAATATAATTATGTTGAATTAGTAGCAATAAAACAAATAAATTCAAGTGATAATGACATTACCACTTGTCATCTCCTCACCGAATGATGAAAACGGTTAGAGTAGAGTACCAGATTCGGACTAGGTCTTTTGCTGGGGCGTTAGGTGTACCCTAGATAGGAAATACCTGTAACCCCAATAAATTTCTTCGCCTCACTTTTGGACTTTCCGGGGCGCTAGGCGCGTCCTCTGCCCGGTGGGAGTGTGCTCGTAATTTCCCGTACTTGTCCCATACCCTTTTCTGCTAAAATAAATCATTATTACAAGCTTTTTATTAACTTGCAATGTATGTATGTATGTATGCTTGTATGTTCCGGTGGAATCTTGCAACTCAATTTTGAAGCAGATATCTTCAACCGATTTTGCTGAAATTTTGCAAGCATATGTACACAGCGTGACAATACAATATTATAATGATATGGAGCTGATCTGATGCTGGAGCTGGAAGGTGGCCATAGGAACTCTGTAAAGAAACGTCGCAACATCATCGAGTTTGGACTCGTTTGATTCGTCTCGAGTCATTCCAATAAAAGCTTGTTTTTAAAAAGCTTTTCAATTTAATTTATTTTTTCTTAATTTATGGATCCATGAGTAACATATGGAATATACTTGTGTTTTGAAAATGTATTGTGATGTAGAAAATGTTTTTCTATAAATTTTATTCTGGGAAGGATTTCAAGAACTAAAAAGTTTTTTTGTTTTGATCATACTCATGACAAGTTTGTTCGGAAACTTGGACATTCGAGTCGGACTCGCACTTCCCCACTTTTTTTTTGTCACACCACTTGACAAACTTACGTATTTTTAATGAACAAAGTAAGGTTTATTTTATTAAAAACATACTATGAAATAAACTATATTCTTATCTTAAGCCATCACCAGTAATGATTCGTGAAATGAGTAAAAAACAATATAGAAATAATACACAGTAAAAATGGGTAAAGGGATTCGAGCAATTCAAGCATGTACCTAACTGTGTATTTTTATACAGTAGGTACTTAATTTTTTTTATCTTATAATATAGTCTTATGTTTTATAAGATTATTGATTTGAATAGCATATTATAGATAAATTTATAGTATAATTTACATAATATCTATCTACTTGAGGAGCTTATGAGGAAGTATTAAAAACTAAGTACTTATGAGACTGTGTTTTGTTTATTGCCTTGGCGGTTAGTATCAGAAAAGGCCGGAACTGGTCGAAGGCGATTAACATGGATATTTTAATGTCCATTCTAACTTCTTAAGCAGGGACATGTTTGCAACAGATTACGTATGGAGATTAAAATAATGAGCAAAAAGTATCTTATAATATATTCCCCTATGTCTAGAGCATCCCGAGCCTTACCTTACAGGTGATGATTTTATTTTCTGATTGGTAAAATGAATAATTTACGAAATTATAGGTGTGCATGTGTTCATTGATAGGTGCAGGTGTTTTGTCACTCGATTCCCGGCGATGCGAGAATGTGTGCAGTCAGCATCTCAATATCGAGAACCGCGCCGAGTTGTGTGTGAACACGGCCGCACATTGTGAATGTGACTCATAATCGTGTGAGGATTAGATTTAATTATTCTAACTACAGGTACTAAACTATCTTTAAAGTTCTGTTTGTGTATTGAAGGAATAAAGTTTGTTTTTAGTTTTTTTTTTACAATAGTCTGGCTCTCGATGAAATAAATTCTTGTAAAATTTTAAAACCGAAAAATTTAAATTATTATTATTCCAGCCAGAAGTTTTCACCATTGATTGGCTGGTGTCGATTAGCCGAAACTTGATAACTTTTAAAAACATAACCAGAGGATCTGAGTTATTTCAGCCTTACGGCTTAAAACCGATCCACTAATTGATTAGATTTCATTTTTTTTTCTTTTATGCAGAACTAACCTACCATGGAAGATCCACGGTAGTTGAAAAAAGTTTAAACTAACTAACACGAGCAAGGCCGTGTGCAAAAGCTAGTAACTACATTAATGTAATCTAAGTGTATAATATTTACTTTTGTTTGAAAATTATACTTGATATATAAAACTAATTACTGTTATACTACTATAGACGTGGTAAAAATCTCTTTCTGTGAGATGACATTAAAAAATGTTACAGACAACAATATAATTTGTTGTATTTTTAAGTTCTGAACAAAAATGACGTATTACTATAAGTTATGTTACTATGAATATAAGTTGTATATTATTTCCGCTATAACATTACTTTTATTTATAACTTTTAGTAATATAGGTAACTAGCTTTTACACGCGGTTTCGTTCACGCAGACTTTCATCCCTAAGGCAGTAAGCCTGAGGGGTGGAATTTGATAAAATCCTTTCTTAGTGCTGACTTACGTTATATAAAGAACCTTCATGCAAAATTTCAGGATTCTAGCTTCAGCGGTTTGGGCTGTGCGTTGATCTCTGGGTATGTCAGTCAGTCAGTCAGTCACCTTCCTCTTTTATATATAGATATAGCTAACAATTTATCGATTGAAGTATCAACTAACATTTTTCAGTCGTGTGTCGAGTATAGATGGATTTTTAGATTTACTTACTTATTTACTTTTATTAATATTATTTACTTATATAAATTACCTATTTCTTTTTTAATGATTTTAGTATGTTTTGAACTATGCTAAGAGTATCAGTTAATATTAATCGACACAAGTTCCCGTAGACCCCGAGCAGGGACCAGACATAATCGCGTCTCACGTATTGTATGCAGATTTCCTTTCTTAAAGGCGTTAACTTTACCGCCTTGGGGAGAAATAATAAATTTCCTCTTACTTACATGGAGCGGCGTAACGATGTTATGATATCATTATTGTGTCTCGAGATGAGAAGATAAGAATAACAAATATTATCGATTGTTTGGTTAACACTTTTTAAAACCACTTGTAAACCTGTTCTTATAAAATTCCTGTTATTACAATTGTTAATTTTTACTAAATATTATAAATTCGAAACCGTCCGTGTGTCTGTTACGTCTTCACGGCTAAACCATTGAACCATTTGGATGTAATTTACAATGGAGTATTCCTTCTTTTTTTTTTCTTGAGATCTTTCTTGATTTCTTGATTTATTCTTGAGATCTTCTTGAGATATCATAACTACATAGTACTATTTACCGCAATAAACGATATAAACGCGGGTGCGGGCAAAAGCTAGTCTTAATATAAATTTAACTTAATATTATACTTAAAAACGAGGAGTCGCAATTCAGTTGTATTGTCTATTATTCCTCAGAAGTCCGTCACTCTTATAAAACCGTTCCAAAAAATATTTATTATTCTAGGATTATCACCGTTCTAAGAGTGACACATAATTAATTATAATTCATTGTCTTATAGGCGAATTGAGTAATTTAAAGCTTAATTATAAATTAAAACTTTTAGGCATCAATGAAAAGTAGTATAAATTGCTGCAAACATTGCTTGGAAAATCCACATTTTTTTTAAATGATTTATTGCCGTTAATTTATTTAGATAATATTAATACAATATTAAAAGTTATGAGTATAAATTAAGTGTTTATCAGAAATAATACATTTTGCGCTACTTTTAAGTATTTCAGCGGGCTACAATTTCATCATTGGTGCGTATCGATTCTTTGCTGTTCTGTTTGTCGTTTTTACTACAGAAAATGTATGTCAACTTTCCTGTAGTTTTTTATTTATTTGATTTTAGATTAAATCAATATTCTCTTCCGAAAACCAGCAACAACCTTAAATTGAAGTAGGTAAAAAAAGTGCTTGTAATTATTTGACTAGTCAAAACGAGTCAATTGCGTGCTTGCTAGGTGGTCGAGGTCGTAACTGCAGTTGACAATCGATTCATGGTACCAATGACGCATAGTATGCGACACTATAAATGGCAATCTTGTACAAACTTTTAAATTCATCATTTTACGTTCCATTGACGCTGACACTTGACCGCAGAATATCTTAACCGTCAACTATTGCAATGTATTGAACTGCATGCGACAATGTCAATGCATGCTTTGTTTTAAAACTTAATATGGTAGACTACATCGCATGTGATTGACACTTGGATCAAAAGAATCGAATGGCAAATTTTACGTGCAAATAATCGAGTGTATCGGAACTGTTTATAGCTTCAAACCGGTTTCTCATTCATCAAGTTCTTATATTGTAATTCAAGAAGCATAAGTCTTAATACATTTATAAAATAGACCATCGTTAAGGGATTATCTTTACAGAAAAGGGATCATTTTGTTTACAACTACTAACTTTGTAGTATAATTATAAATAGTTTATAGCTATCATATGCGCGTAAATTAAACATATTGGTTTTAATACATTTAATTACGATCATAAGTAGATACTCGCATAATTACTAATTACTGTAGAATAACGAATATTAATTCTATAAAGCCAATTAACATTTCACGGGTTTCTTCTGTCTATTCAGTGAGTTAGCAAAAATAATAGTTTTGATCAAATCGAAGTTCGAGTTACAGATATTAAGTTTTGATAAAACGGACAGGAATCCCGCAAATTCAATCGTTTCCAAGTTCTGTAATTTTGTGATTTAATAAGATTATTTTTTGTTTTATTTTTTATACGCAAATAAAGTCTATTGTAATAACTTAGACAAATAATAAATATGTAATCATTCAATTGTTCTTTCTCGAACTTCGATGAAGTAAGATCTGTTTTTGTACTTTCAGAGTCAATATTATCATGCGTCCATTGCAACTGCTGCACACAGACAGCTCCAATGGCACGCTCCTTGATTCGATCCTCGGTAGGATTAAGAATATTAAGGTAAAAACTCGATTAAAAATAGCACATTTAAAAATGCCAATAAAAAATTTCAAATTTCTTTTAAAGAGGCAAGTTCGAATGTTCTGTTTTCATATTTGTGACTAATTTAAATCAGTCTTTTAAGATCGGATTTAAAATAAAATTGTTTTCCTTTAAAGAGGAAGATTGAATGAGTATTGATCTTGATTAAGACTTTTAAGAAATAATTAAAGTACAATATTCATTAGTTGTAATTTTATATGTTCAACTGGTTTTAATTAATATATCCAATAGCAATACGTTTTTTATCAGCTCGAAACGGAAAGGAGTAAATAAACCTAGCAATAAGAATAAACAAGTCTGCGCTAATTACAAAATTGTCATCAAAGAAATGTCCGCAAATTACTCTCCAATTTAGATGTAAAATGTCGCAGACGACAAACGGATGGACTGTCGTTTTTACCAACACTAATAATTGCCCATTGTGTTCAACTATTTTCTTGCTTGTAATTGAAAAATATGCACTGCTGTTGTGTTCATACATGTTTACTGTAAATACATATATATTTAGAACATAGTTATATAATTTATTTAATTACATAAGATTACATCGTAATTTTTCCACATACCTGAAAGTGAGATTGATTTTATATTTTAGTAAAAAATTCGTGTTGTGGACTCAGAACTTCTAACATATGAAGCGACATCGAGTGACGTGGCTTGGATTACACAGCTCTTATGAAAATTTTTGTCTACAAATAATGTTTCGTTTCGATTATAGATTAACCTTTATATGCCCAGAACTTTTTAGGGCTGCATTTTTTATAATTTTCATATATGTTATTAATTGATGATCATAAATAATGACTGTAAACTGTACGGTTTTCTTCAGTGGGTCAAAAGTGACTCCATGGCATGGGCATATAATTTGGTACCCAACTGGCCAAGTAGCCCGAAGTAGGTCGTCATAAATTAAAGAAAATTACGCGCAAATCAGTCTTTATTTTAATTTTAAAGCAATTATATTGTTTTTAATAAATTACCATTAATTACTTAAAATGGCAATCTGGTAAACTCGGATATTAGCACCGAGTCTATCTACTTCACCTATACATCGATTGTATTGCTGTACTATATTTGGTTGTTCAATATCAATCATACAGAGTGTATCATGATATGTTTTTTTGTTGTATCATATTCTCCAAGTTCGGAAAATTCAATTGGTTCGCTTTTTGCGATTAATTGCGTGCGAACACAGAAATCGTTTAACCCAATTCCGTGGTCTGATATGTGACCTGACTGTAACGTCAGACCTGATACGAAGGACGTTGTAGGTGTTTACGCCAGCACCTTGTAGAGTCCGTTAAGCCGTGGCTCTCGGTTGTAATGAATATATCTATGTCAATCGTTATTGAGTAGTTACTGCCCTCAACTATACTGACAACTAGTTCAACCTTCAAATTCAGTTCGCTCGCCCGATGCTAGTCGCTCTGTGGAAAAACTGAAAGTCCTGTAAAACCGGGGGGAGCTATTGGGGTATGGCCCTCCGGTATCCTCACTCACTCGGCAAAACACAGCGCAAGCGCTGTTTCACACCGGTTATCTGTGAGGCCGTGGTATCACTCCGGGCGAGCCGGCTCATGCATGCCGAAGCATGGCTCTCCCACGGTAAAAAACGCACGTAAAGGTAAAAAAACAGCCAAAAGTGTTTTTAATATTTTCTGATTATAGAAATACTTAATAACAGCTGGGAGTTTGGAAGTTGGGGTCTGAACCCCCGTGCCTCGGAGAATACGAAAAGCGATCGGTCCTGCGCTTGATCCCTCCCCTTTCGTGTCGATTAACCGTCCCATCGGATTATGCGAGTGAGGAAACAGAGAGTGCAATTGTGTTTGCGCACACACTTGTGCACTATAATATCTCCTGCGTAGTCGGCTGATCTTCGTTGAGACTGGCCGCCGTGGCCATTATCATCATCATCAGATTAATTAAATATTGTTAAAATTTAGTTTTAGATTAATTACAAAAACTTAAAACTAGGAGGTACAAGTCGCGGTTTTATCGCTCGAAGGTAAACTCTAAACGGCAAATTACATGAAGTATCTATTTTAATAATTACAATAGACTTGATCTGAAACGAAAATAAATGGTAATTGTTCATACGATAAGTACTTATTGTTACTTCTGCAAGGGTAGGCTGATCGTGCTCGTTCGTGACGTTTTGCGACCTCGCACTTATCTCGCGCGCTCTCACGACCACGCAGCGCACACTGCACGACACATCTCACTACCTACGTACTATGGTGCTTTTTGTATTTTGCTTAAAGCTCCCCATTTATTTAATGGCTAATTGCCTAACATAATTAAAGTATATTAGGATTAATATCTTACAGATACAGTATCCTATAAAAGTATGAAGATTAAAATTGATTGATTGGCATATAATATCCCAAACGCTGATGTATCTTTCACCACGCCATAAAAAGCTGATTCTTTTTTCGAGATATTAGGTGAGCTACAATTAAAACGAGTTTTTTTATTAATTGCCTGAATAATTTTTATTTCGTTGTGTTCCGGAGGCAGGACGAGGGTTTATGAAACTACGCTTTCATGTATTCCACTAATTTTCGCTTAAGAATAACTTGCTCATGTAAATCTGTATCAAATTTATACGATACTAGCTGACCCACGCAACGTCGTTTACGTCTCCTATTGCCCGTATCGTAAAACAAATCTCCTGTTTTTGTAACACACTTCATTGGTGCTCCGCTCCTATTAGTCTTAGCGTGATGATATATAGCCTATATCCTCGATAAATGTACTATCCAACACTGAAATAATTTTTCAAATCGGACTAGCAGTTCCTGAGCTTTTGCGCGTTCAAACAAACAAACAAACTCTTCAGCTTTATAATATTAATCTAAATATAGTATAGATTTTATAATTTGAAAATTCAGCTATGAAAAACGATATTAAAAGTTGATCATATAAAAAGTTCATTAGTTTTATAAAGTAGGCACAGAAATTCAAATTTATTGTTACTTTTTTAAACAAATACTAAGTCAATAAAACTAAGCTACCCTTTGACAATGTCGGTACCTATTTATTATGTTTGTTCAAGGGCTAATTTCTTCTTCATAAATTATATTTAATGTAATATGTCCAATGATTTAATTTAAATGGTTGGACATAATATCTGATGGCTGCGTAACAACTGCAAGGGCCACCGCAAATGTTTGTAACTGAAGTCACTGCGTTTGCGCCGTATCTCGCGATCTCGCCATTTGCATCCAACATAAGGTAGCGATGAGCAAACACCGGTTTATTGACTTGCTTCGAATTCTATCATAGTTTTCATGTTTAATTTACAAGTTAATGTAATGTATTTGTTTTTTTTTAATGTTTGTTTCCTCATAACTTTTGATTGGTTGAACCGATTTTGATATTTTTTTTTTATTTGAAAGCTGGTGCTTCCCGAATGGTTTCATTTAAATTTGTTCCAGATTGAAGTCGGTTTTTTTTTCTTAAAATTTGTAGATAATTATTTTTAAGAACACTTCCATCCAAATATAGAATTAAATTTTAAGCATAAAGGTAGACTTAACTAGTTAAACAACGCATTATAGTTTTAAATACAACAATGAAAATTCAGGTTAATTGAAAATATTAATAAAGATTAATAATCAAATGTTTATAAAAAATAAGATTATACAAATACCATAAAGCGATAATTAAACTTCAACCACCGGAAGATCTCTAGTTTACGTTTTTGTCTTTTACATGAAACTTGACACGATTTGAGTTTGTTAGGATAAGTTTTCTGTGGAGTAAAAAAGCATAAGAAATACCCGCCAATAATAATAAAATACCAACTTCATTATATTTACACAACAGGATATATACTGTTGATTAGATCTTATTTATTTTTGTTGTTTTTGACGTGACAGCGTCTTATAATTCGATGGAGCCGGCTGCACGCTCGAAAATGACTCATGCGGCATTACCTCGCTCTGAGGCGTTCCATTTAAGGCTTGAAGTGCGAGCGAGAGATATATGCGGCGCTTTATCTCTCGTTTGCACTTCAAGCAAGCAAGCACCGCATCTACCTCATAATTTCATCAATGTCGTTATGACATACGTTGTCACGTTAAACTATCGTCCGTAAACAGACTTTACAGACAAGCATTTTTTTTTCTATCTTTTAATCTAACATTTTAATCTACTTGGATCAAAATAATTCATCTAAATACGTTTCTATTGACTATAACAAATAAAACCAGCGTAAAAAATTAGTCAGATATGGTATTTTGCGTTAGAGCATCCGAGTGCGTGGTCGTGCGCGGGCAGTAATGACAGGCCGCACGCGCGCGCACCGTCTAATTGATAATGGCTGCGGACGTGCGAGCCAGACATGCACCATGGGAACTGCGCACGAGCGTCTATGGGCCACGGATCACCGTAGATTGGGGATGTAACTCGACGCAATTATACACATCATTATATTCACAACTTACAACGATCTTTTATTAACTTTAATAACATTTTAGGGAAAATTTGTTACTGTTAGTTTGATTTGACAAAAAAGTTTTATCGATAACATTTTTGTTTTTGATTTGAAACTTCCTACCTATTTCATATTATTACAAGCTTTTTATTAACTTGCAATGTATGTATGTATGTTCGGGTAGAATCTTGCAACTCAATTTTGAAGCAGATATCTTCAACCGATTTTGCTGAAATTTTGCAAGCATATGTATACAGCGTGACAATACAATATTATAATGACATGGAGCTGATCTGATGCTGGGGCTGGAAGGTGGCCATAGGAACTCTGTAAAGAAACGACGCAACATCATCGAGTTTGGACTCGTTTAATTCGTCTCGAGGAATTACAGTAAAGGCTTGTTTTTAAAAAGCTTTTAAATTTATTTTATTGTTTATTTTTTTTATTTTTATTATTTATTTTTGTTGTACAATAAAGTTTTTTAAAGAAAATGATAATATACCTATGCTTTAAGTACTTATAAAAATATTATGACAAATTTTCTTGACTTGTGCAAATATATTGCAAATAAATATATTTATTTATTTATTTATACAACTTTATTGAACACCACAAAAGTATAAAAATTTACAGATACATGAAAAGCTACATTTAGTATAACAATAGGCGGTCTTATCGCTCACGGCGATCTCTTCCAGACAACCTTTGTACGGATATTGTGTAATTTGATTTTGGGTAGTCTAAGGTGTATCTAAGTTTAAAATAATCTAAGTAATAATTAATATATATAAACTTAATACATGTATCTACAGCAAACACACCAATACATATGAATACAATATATACATACAAACATGGTTAAATACATACATATATAAATATACACATAAATGTCATAAATACACATATTGCGTACCACACACCATCAATGATCAATAATCCCCCAGAGGTCCTTACATTGTCAAGTAGTAATCTGTGACTTGCTTTTTGAAAACTTGCAGAGATTTAGCTTGTCTAACTGCCTCAGGCAAGTTGTTCCATAGTCTAACAGCTTGTACCGAGAATGACTTATCAGCGAATTGTGTGGAATGGCTGGGCATTTTCAGTTTCAGATTCTCCGACGATCTCAAGAGCCTGCAATGTGAACTGTGTAGGAACTCAAAACGTTGTTTGAGATAGGGAGGCGAGTGTGGGAGAAACAGAGTACTGTACAAAATAGTGAGAATGTGAACATTCCGGCGAAAGCGGATAGGTAACCATTTGAGCTTAACGCGATATTCGGAGATGTGATCATATTTACGTAAGCCAAATATGAACCTTATGCAGACATTTTGGAGACGCTCAAGTTTACTCAGTTGTTCTTCAGTAAGATCTAGATAGCTAACGTCACCATAGTCAAGGGTAGGAAGGAGAAGGGATTGTGCTAGGGCGATTTTCGTGTTGGTGGGAAGAAAGTTTCGAAGTCTTCGCAGTGACCCTGCTGTAGCAAACAATTTACGACTAACTTCACCAATTTGGGGGGCCCAGGACATATACCTGTCCATATAGATTCCAAGGTTTATAGTTACGTATGGAAATGCAAGTACTTAAGGTTCCGTAGTTCAAGTCTCGGTCTAAAAGCTAGATGACTGGCTCGAAAAAAATCTGGAAAAATTCGTGATGGTTGTTTACGTGATGAACTTTGAAGGAAAACTATAACGGCTTTGATAACTTTGTTAGTTCAGGAGTTATAGAGACTTAACTTGTAAAAACTTCGTACAAACCTAACGAAAGAATAAGTAAACACGTAAAATATTAAAAAGAAAATCTTAACATATCAGTGACTATGGAACACTATATTCTACTCGTATGCATGGCTTGATATGCAGTTGACCGGTTTTGTTTTTGCTATACCATTATTTTTTTTGTTTGAAATACACAATCGGGAGAAAATTCATCATCATCTCAGCCAAATGACGTCCACTGCTGGACATAGAATCTCCCAAGGAGAAGTACTACAAACCTACTAACCTTTTGTTTGAAAAAAACAAACGTTATACTTTTAATTATTACAGTAGTAACTTGGGCCTTTTTACTGCTTTTCTAACAATTTTCATTAGTAGTAGTAAGAAGGGTGATCAAGTTACCGGTATTTCCACTACAACACAGGCAACAAAGGAAAATCATAATAAGAATCCAAACATACTCCATTACTTATGTAAAACTATAAGCTTATCAAATTGCTTTGGGTTAGAATAAGATTAACCATATTATTAACAAATCGGCAATGGGATACTATTAGTGCTAACTTATTGGCTATGAGGCATTTTTGCTATTGAGGGCATTACATTATTTAACACAAAGATGGTAGGATCACAGAATCCTAATAATATTATAAACGCGAAAGTTTGTAAGTATGGATGGATGGATGTTTGTTACCCTTTCACGCAAAAACAACTGAACGGATTTGTATGAAACTTTACAGTAATATAGCTTATACATCAGAATAACACATATGCTACTATTTGCCGCGATAACCGACATACACGCGGGTGGAGCCGCGAGCAAAAACTAGTTAATATATAAAACATACAATACCGGAGAAAGATGCATACAATGATGAATGGTTAAAATGTCAAGCAGTTGTCATTCGGTACATTTTAACCCCCGACACAAAAAGAGGGGTGTTATAAGTTTGACATGTCTGTCTGTCTGTCTGTGGCACCGTAGCTCGCGAACGGATGAAGCGATTTCAGTTTTTTTTTTGTATGAAAGGTGAGTTACGTGCGAGTGTTCTTAGACATGTTTCATGAAAATCGGTTGAGTCGTTTAAAAGTTATGGGGGTGAAAGGGTGGACGAATAACCGAATGTCTGCAAAACGTGACAATTATGTAATTGATAACTTCGACCTGATGCTGCATAGGGGGTTTTATAAATTTATAATTTTTAGTTATATTAAACAAAATAAATGACCATTATATCGCAGCTATAATAATAAACCTGGGCAAGAACAACAAATGACTAAAAAATTTAAAAGTTCTTAAAATGTTGTTAGAGGAAGACTGGAAGAACGTGGATTTTCTTTTCATTTTCTGTTTTAACTGCCATTTTAGGAAAAAAAATATTGAATTGAGGGTGGCGTTGACCTGCTATAACAGAAAATCTCACCATTTGGCAGTAAAATGTAGGAGTGATCTCCACTCTTAGAATAGCTGTGAGGAGAAAATAGATTTTTACGCACACTTTTTAATATAGTACTAAAGAATATATAGCAGCTGAGCTGAAAGTTCAAAAATCTTTAGCATGCCAAAGAGAATTTATGCTATAACTACGATGTTATTGTAAGTACTTATGTCTTTCTCGATAGGTACTGAATCTGATATTGTAAAAACACTATCAGATGTATATATAAATAAATGGTGTCTAAACTAACAATTACCGCATATAAAATCCATGTCTGACCCGGCTGCAACCTAAATGCAAACATTAGGGACACGCAAGTAAAGGCGTCCGCTGCGTGTATACCGCTATGGTCCTAGCATGCAACCTGTTAACACACCTAACATGGCTATACAATATAAAAAAGCGATAATTACTAATTACAGCACTAACATAAAAAACCTTTTAGACAATTAATGAAATGCACACCATGCACTATCCAATGAACCACAAATTTATCACTGAGCAAATTTTGTTCCGAAAATAACAACATTCGATTCACGTGATTTCAATGGCATGTCTTCTTCCTCATAAACTAGCAAGAGATAATTGTAAAGGAAGTTGTAAAAGTTGAGTAAAACGTATTTTTTATTTACTGTAAAAAAATCAGGGGTCTAACCAAAACGTAAGTTTTTTCCGTGCGTTAAATCTCTTTCTACAGAGCGCTATAGAATAATAGAAGGCTTTAGCTCTGCTTTCTATAGCGCGACCATACATTTGATTCCTTTACTAACAACATTTAGTTTTATAAAATGTCGACATGGCTAAGGGGGTTAGAACATTTTTGGGATAAGAATTCATATGGAGATCAGTATTAATGTAAACGTGGGAAATCCATGCTTCGGCATATATGGGCTGGGCTTGACTGGAGTGTTACCCACGGCCTTATGGAAACCCGGTGAACAGGAATTCTTGCATTGCTTTTCAACTAAAGTGTACAATATCCAAATGTTTCCCTGACCATAGTGACTGGGGATTATGTCATTGACATCTGGGCATTAAACAGCATAGCATAGCTAGAAAATCTTAATCTCAGTTTCTAGCACTCCATGTAGTAATATTTCTTGCTGTTTAAGGGTAAATGTTTTTTTAATTTGTAGTTGTGTGACAAACTAAGGTATCATCAGTACTTTTTGTTTTAAAGTAGTTTTCCAAATCTAAGATTTCATACAAGATACATGTAGCTTGTGTTCATTACTTCTCAGATATTTTAATTACATCCTTCTTGTTAAGTTAATTATAGAAGCCATTACTTAATAGATTTTAATATTATATTAAAATAAAAAGAATAAATGATTATGAAATGTTATTTTTTCATTTAACATTGTATGCTAATTTTCAGAAGTTTTTGAAGTGAAAACTTCTTTAGCGGCGTTGTGCACTTTTTTGGGATGGGTAAAAAAATGTTTAACTCACGTCAGGACACGTGACCGTATCGAAAATTCGTAAGACGGAGGCGTGGCGTAGGAGAGGAAGTAATATCCCCCTCTCTTTCTACCGCGCGGCGAAAATGTATGCCTGCTCCTGCTGTTTCGTTTAAGCGGCGCAGGGCGCTTGTGCGACTGTGCGTGTGTGTAAACCCGGCTTCGCTCGGGTAATATGTTTATTATATATAGCATTAACCTGTATTTTTGATGGTGCAATTCCCTCTATTAATTATCCTAGAGTTGCAAATACCAAAGATGATATAATCTTCACAGAGGAGGTTGTGCGAAAAACACTATTAAGTTTTGACGACACCACAGCCACAGGCCCTGATGAATTGCCTTCGATTGTCTTAAAAAAGTGTTCAACAGTGCTGGTAAAGAACATAACGATGATGATGAACAGCTCCTTGAATGATGGAGTGGTACCTGCTGACTGGAAAGTGGCCTATATTGTGCCAATATATAAAAAGGGAAATAAACTTGAACCAGCAAACTACAGACCCATCAGTCTGACGAGCGTGCTGTGTAAAACCATGGAAAAAATCATTACCAATCAAATAAGAGACTTTTTACTACAAGAAGGAATCATTATAGAGGAGCAACATGGATTTGTACCCAAACGATCAGTAACTACCAACCTACTTAAATGTTTGCATGAATGGACTAAAAGTCATGACGAAAGAAGACCTACAGATGTTATTTACCTGGACTATGAGAAGGCGTTTGACCGCGTGCCTAGACAACGCTTAATCCATAAAATAGAACACCTAGGTATTCGCGGTAATCTGCTAGCCTGGATTAGGGACTTTCTCACAAACAGAACTTTCCGTGTGCGTATTGGTGAAGCCTTATCTGAACCTCGAAATGTACTCAGCGGCGTCCCACAGGGATCGGTTCTGGGACCACTACTCTTTATCCTTTACC
This sequence comes from Diaphora mendica, assembly GCA_949125395.1. Taxonomy (NCBI): domain Eukaryota; kingdom Metazoa; phylum Arthropoda; class Insecta; order Lepidoptera; family Erebidae; genus Diaphora; species Diaphora mendica. The sequence goes on from OX421320.1 coordinate 25,525,947, forward strand.
TGACTGATCTTAAAAGTGTCCTCAAACTGCCTTTTTCCTTATTTGCTGATGACACAAAATTCTTTGGAAACCCCTGTAGCCAGTCACAGGATATACAAAGGGATTTAGACGCCATTTATAACTGGACCCAAGAATGGTTGCTGACTTTAAATGCTAACAAGTGCACAGTATTGCATATTGGAAACAATAATCCTCATAAAATGTATTACCTTGGACGCCAACAATTGATTCCCGTTGAGTCCCAGAAAGATCTAGGCATCATTATATCAAACGATCTCAAGTGGGAAGCTCATATAACTGGCTTAGTCAAGAAAACAAATTCGATGCTGTACATCATACGCAAGGCCTTTAAATGCCTTACGGCTGAGACTTTCTTGAAACTGTACAAGACCTATGTTAGACCGCTGCTTGAATATGCGTATGTCATCTGGGACCCATATCTCAAGAAAGACATTTTGTTGCTGGAGGCAGTGCAGAGAAGGGCAACTAAGATGGTTCACACGATTCGTAATAGCGCCTACGAACAACGGCTAAAATATCTAGGGTTAACCACACTAGAAGAACGCCGACAGAGGGGCAGTCTCATTGAGACTTATAAAATACTCAAGGAGCACTATGACGTACCCAGCTTACCGGAAATCTACATCTTGGATGATAATATGCACTTGCGCGGGCATCCCCTGAGACTGTGGCGAAATTCTTCTAAGAAAAACCCCAAGACGCATTTCCTGCCAAATCGAGTTGTGACAGCCTGGAACAGACTCCCGGAAGACGTAGTTGTGGCGCCCTCACTGAACTGCTTCAAGAACAGACTTGACAAACTCGACATCTCCAAACTATTTCAAACACACGCATCAGCTTTCTAGCTGCTAGTGTGTCATACCAAATAATAATAATAATTTTTATAACATCACAAATAGCATTTCCGTAGTTATCGGTTCTCAAGGAGTATTAAGGCAAAGTAAGGTATAGACGCCAAACGCTCCTCCCGGGAAGGACTACGGCAATGGTTGCCACTCGGCGCTCGGCTCGCACACTAGCCGCGTCGCGTCACACGTAAACAAGTTGAATAATACTTGAACTTACTGCAAAAAATAAAATAAATAAATATATTCGGACATCTAACACACAACGCCATCTAGTCCCAAGCTAAGCAGAGCTTGTGTTATGGGTACTAGACAACTGATACAAATACATATATACTTTTTTTTTTGTAAATACATACATATTATACATAGAAAACACCCAAACTCCGAAACAAATATTTGTAGATCATACAAACATTTGGTCCGACCCGGGAATCGAACCCGAGACCTCATGATCATCAGTCGCACAGGCCAACCGCGAAACCAACGACGCAGTCAAATGACTACGAAACGAACTAATTATTATGTTTTTAGTTACTTAGGCAATAAAATTATTTAATTAGTTGTTTAAAGTGACAAAACTCTAAAGTAAAAAATATTTTCAGAAGGCACCTAAAAAAGTATTCATTAGATTCACTATAATAAGTTTTTGTACGTACCTTTAAAAGTTTAAAATAAATTTCTTAATTAGTTGTAAGTTTTGTTTTCCAAATTGTTAAGTTTTCTTTAGTAATACTATTTTATAAGTTCATAATTTTACGGAGACTCGATCCCCCAATCAAACCACCAACCAGGTTTTGGGGGACAAAGATTGTAATTTAGTTTTATTTTGTCTGTGTAATAAATAAATAAAGTAAATAAAATATCACATAGTACCTAGTAACTACACGTTACGTAGACAAGATAATCATGTTTTTTAAAACGTTTTTACTTACTTTGTTACTAAAGGTGTTATCTTTATTATTTATTTTATTTTAATACAATAATGTATTTACCTAAATTCCAGAATACTATCTAGCACTGGTCCAAGATATGTATAGAAACACCAAAACGCACGTACAAAAACCAACCCCAGAATGTATTCAGTATGCAGACGACATAGTTCTAATGTCAGAGACCGCAAAAGAGCTACAAGAGACTTTAAATCAATGGGTTACACAAATAGAACGCCATGGGCTGCGCATAAGCTGGAGCAAGACCGAATATTTAGAATGCGACTATGGAGGGACAGCAGAGACGGGATGAGAAATATACATAGACAACCGTGCATTACCCAAAGTAGACAAGTTCAAATACCTAGGTTCTGTCCTCACTCCTGATGCGAACGTTGATAAAGACGTTGACCACCGCATCAACATAGCCTGGCCTAAATGGAGAGCACTATCAGGAGTTCTTTGTGACAGCAGAATGCCCATCAGAGTTAAAGGGAAAGTTTACAAAACGGTAGTACGATCGGCCATGACATACGGGTGCAGAGTGCTGGACCATGAAAAGACGCATGAACAACGACTGCACGCGAGCGAAATGAAAATGCTCAAATGGGCGGGAGATGTAACCCGCTTAGACAAAGTGCGAAATGAGTATGTCAGAGGATCGTTTGGAGTAGCACCGATTGCTGAAAAGTTAAAAGAAAGCCGAATGCGCTGGTACTGCCACATCATCAGACGAAATGACGAACACCCGGTCAAAAAGGCCCTAAATATTCCTGACCGCCCACGAGGAAGAGGAAGACCACCCGCCACCTGGTGGTCAAATATGCAGAAAGAGATCCAGCAAGAGAATCTGAGCACACAGAAAACCCAGAACAGAGTTCTCTGGCGCAGACGTGCAAGGAGACCCGACCCCAGCTAAACTGGGAAGAGGGGTGGACAAAGAAGAATGTATTTACCTAAATGTACAGCAAGTGGGAACCCTGAGCTCTTGCTGTCGAGCGGTGTTTGACGGAATATTAACGCTCGGGTCACACGACAAGATTTAATTTCGCGTACAAGGTGACAGAGTTAAAAACTTTTTATGCCTAAACTTGACTTTTGTTCGAGAGTGGAATACCTGTACGTAAGTACTGTTAGTTATTCTGTGGTTAAACGCGCTAATCTCAGGAACACCTGGTCCGATTTTAAAAATCTTTCAACATTAGATAGGCTAGTTATCAAGGAATGCTATAGGCTATATAATCATCGTACTACGACCAAAATAAAATGAGTATTATTGAAAAATGTTGCTAAAACGGGGGAAAATTATTCCTTTTTAACCCCCGACGCAAAAAGAGGGGTGTTATAAGTTTGACATAAGTATAATAGTTTGTTATAAGTAGCTCGCGAACGGATGAAGCGATTTTATCATATATTTTTTTGTGTATGTAAGGTGAGTTACGTGCGAGTGTTTTTAGACATGTTTTATGAAAATCGGTTGAGTCGTTTAAAAGTTATGGGGGTAAAAGTGAAGAATAATAACAGAATGTCTGCAAAAATATCATTGGCGTATGATTACTCGATTAAGTGCTTGAGTAGGGGGTTTTTTAAATTTTGAATTTAATATTATTAGAGTTTCCATTGCGTGCGCAGCGTAAACGGTTAAAGTTTTGCAAAAATATTGTAGGAGAGAATTATTCCCCTTTAAAAGTTCTAAAAAAGTCTGCAACAACACCTTTTAAGGTTTTAAGGTAAATATATTTGGTCACGCTATTTAATATATTCAAGACTGCACGTTTGGCCTAGTGGTTTAACGGTCACCACGCCGTTTCCTACTTCGCCAAGTGTCGTGGGTTCAAATCCCCACGTACGGCAACACTTTGTGTGATCCACAAATTGTCGTTCTGAGTCTGGGTGTTCTTTGTGTTCGTTTCATATATGTTTGTGAGGTCTCACGGACACAGGATTAATTCCTAGTGCGGGAGTTGTCATTTTTAAATATTATATAATTTTAAATAATAATATCACGCTTCGGGTAATAAGAGACGAAGAATAGAAAACACAGAATAAATAAGGAATGCATACTATGTTTCCGGCTATACTCATATTTTTATAAAATATAATTTTTTATATCGCTTCTAAAATGGTAAATATGCATACACGTGACACCATGATGTACATAATATAATATGTTCTAAACTTATAAACTATAAAATGTAGATTAACACTTATATTGTGTTTTTAATAATCTTTCATAAAATATATATATAAAATACTTTGTTGAATTCAATGTATATAGTATTAAAAAATATAAACATCTGAGTTGAGGAACTTCTATTTTTTTTTCTTCTTGAATTAGATTAAAAATACACACAAATATTTAATCTTTTGAATTAGGTAAACATGTCAATAGTATAAATTATGTGAACAAAAATTTTAATTTTATTTTATAAGAATAACCCATGGTAGTATAATAATAATATTTAAGAAAACCTACAATAATTAAGACATTTTCAATTAAGATGTTAACCGTTAATTATTTATCTATCCTCGTGCATGGGGCAATGGCATTTGCCAACATCTGCTGGCTTTAAAAAACTGCGAATGTCCGGTTGTCCCCTGCCTATTCTAGTTGTATAAATGTAGCTTACATACTGCAGTGTAGCAGTGTGGAAGTATATAAAGATGATAAGTATTTAGATGAGCCCTAAACGATAGACTTGGTATTGCATTATTTTAGTGAATGTGAAGTCTTTTCATACTTAGTGTGATAGTTATTAAAAAAACCAAACAAACTACAATAATAAACAAACAACTGGTCCACTACCTGGAAGATCACTCCCTACTAAATGATCGTCAGTATGGTTTTAGACCGAACCGATCCACGGGTGATCTTCTAGCGTACGTCACTCACCTTTGGGGTGAGCCAAGCTAGCAGATACTGAGGAAAAACGACACGAGCTTGTCGTTCAACTCGACCATGTTCTGGGCCGCATTTCTCAATGGGGCTGTGAGAATCTGGTCGAGTTCAACGCCAAAAAAACACAGGTGTGCGCGTTCTCTGCCAAAAAGTCTCCATTCCTTCCCCTTCCCACTTTTCAGAACACTCAAATGGCATTACAAGGTAGGCTCGATATCCTGGGCATGGATATCTGCCGAGATCTCAACCCACGTGAATACGTTGAGAGTGTCACTAAAGCGGCCTCGCGTAAGCTAGGTGTTTTAAACAAGGTGAGACGGTTCTTCTCGCCCGGGCATCTGTGTCTTCTTTACAAGACCCAGGTTCGCTCGTGCGTGGAGTACTGTTCTCATCTTTGCGATGGTGCCGCACAGTACCTGTTTGACGCTCTCGACCGGTTGCAGCGGCGAGCAATCCGCATTGTCAACAGACCTGAAGCCACCGAGTCCCTTGAGCCTCTGCAGTTGCGTAGAGATATCGCCTCCATGGCAGTCCTCTATCGCTTTTATCATGGAGAGTGTTCTGAAGAGCTCTTCCAACTGATCCCTCCCTCTCCCTTCCTCTACAGGACAACACGTGCCGGCCTTGGAAGTCACCGCTTCAGAGTAGTAGACATACGTTCCCGTACTCATCGCTTCGGTTCTTCCTTCCTGTGCCGAGCGGTAAAAACCTGGAACTCACTACCAGCATACGTGTTTCCTTCCCACTATGATCCCGAGTCTTTTAAGCGGGGCGTGAAAAAGCATCTCACCAGGCCGCCATAGTGTCGGTCACCATGCTGCATTGTCCTTATTCGCAATGAGGATGGTGACGGCCACTCCTGGATTCTGTTCATGCTTACCATCAGGCAGGGCAGAGTAATTTTGGCACATAACTATAAAAAATAAAAATAAAACTGCTTAAATAAAACTATGCAATCAAGATTAGAACCTAATAGTGTTTAAAATATTATTAAGAATAAAAAGATGTTTTACTTAAAATAAGACGTTCATACGTATTTTATTTTCGTTTTAAATTTGTATAACTTAAATAATACTTATATCAACACATTTTCGTTATTGTGTACCGCTGAACATAGTCATTTTGTTCTTTTGATAATTTTGAATTTACAGTAGTTTGCTGTGACTGATATGCTACATTACAATTCTACGTGTGTGAATGTGGGTCGTCGCGTCTGTATACAGAGTAAAGCGGAAACCAGTTTTAAATTCATCGAGCATTTTATTATACATTTCGTCTACTTTCATTATAGCAATTCTAGGCTGTCTGGGGTTGATTAATTTGCATTTTATAATGGTATAAATAAATAGTCTAATCACCTCATACTACCTATACAAATATAAAAAAAGTATTTGAGAATTTTCATTTATTTTAATCTTTATATTTGGCAGTATAAGTTAATTAATTTTAAAAATTATTTAAAGATTTACTGCGATACTGCGTCTAGTAATTGATGTCACTTACCATAATATAATAAGTTTAGAGATCGCCATAAGCGATAAGACCACCAATTGTCACATTTGTATATTACAACTCGACTCGCGTATGCGACTGCTATGCTAAAAGTAAAAAAGTATATATGTATTTATATTAGTTATCTAGTAACCCATAACACAAGCTCTGCTAAGCTTGGGACTAGACGGCATTGTGTGTTAGATGTCCGAAAATATATATTATTATTATTAAAATAAAGATAAATAAAAATAAAGGTTTTCATGTCCAAATACTATTAGGCTAATAGTCATCAGAGTGCTCAGAGGAAATTGTTTTGACTAATACTTTTACCGTGGGAGAGCCACGTTTCGGCATGAATGAGCCGGCTCGACCGGAGTGATACCACGGCCTCACAGAAAACCGGTGTGAGATAGTGCTTGCGCTGTGTTTCACCGAGTGAGTGAGGATACCGGAGGCCCATACCCCAACCCCTTCCCCCCATCTCCACCCCCATCCCCCCAAAAGCCGGCAACGCACTTGTGACGCCTCTGGTGTTGCAGGTGTCCATGGGTAATCGCTTTCCATCAGGCGATACGTCTGCTAGTTTGCCCGCCTATTCCATAAAAATAATAAATAAAGTTTTAAGCAAAACATTGTTCAACACCGATTTTTTGTGCCGTGATATCACTTATGGCGAACTGGCCTGTATGTTTCGTAGCAAGGCTTTCACATTGAGATTCTGTTTGTCATGTTCAACTCTTTAATATATTGATTTCTATTAAAAATTTGAAAATGAACAGACACATGAAGGCAAACTATGAATATGTATGATGTCGGAAAAAATAAACATATTCTGATCTTCTTTTGATGAAATGGCAACAAGCCGGATCAGCTATTTCTGCCAATGTCAAGAATTTATAGTCTTGAAATCTTAAGTATTCAAGTCTTCGTTGTGATTACATTAATGATATCTATAGGTAAATGAAAAAAAAATTATGGATAATAATAATAATCAATATAAGATCAAATGCAACACGAATGACACAATCAATGAATGATGAGATAAAATACTAGTGTAAGCATAGGATATATATTTGAGTCATGTGTGTGTGTGTGTGTGTCTGTTTGTGTGTATGTGAGTGTGTGTGTATATGTGTGTATGTGTATGTGTGTTATAAAAGTATGCTAGGTCGATTAGCGCATCGGAACCAATAAACTCTCCACTGCATCATAGTCAAGACCTTTGAGCCACTTACATAAAGTCAGTCTACAGCTTGATTTCAGCATTTATTTATTTATTTATTGGCTCACCAACAATTGTTTACACTGAGTATATATCAAAATACAGTTTAAAATATATCTTAGTCTAGTGTAACAATCACTAACAGATAAGCACCGCATGCACCTTCATCTTATCATATTTAATAGATCAATAATAAACATTTTTTCTCTGTGCAGCTATAACAATTTTGTTATTCCATAATTAAACACACGAACAATCTTACTCAATCTTACTCAATAATTTTACCATTGCCATACCAACAGAAAAGCATTGGGTGTAATCCTAGCGATGTGTTTATTTTATTGTAGAGATATCCCCCAAGAAAGTAATAATATGTTTGTGCAAGTCTGGTGTTAAAGGCTTTAGTCGGACAGACGTTACCCTTCCTACGTTTGTAGTCTACTCTTATTGAGGTTTGGGTCGTATTGCAGTTCGGTGTGTCAGAACTACTGATAGAATGGAGGATAACATGAAATGGGGACCGACTTTCGAAAAAACAAAAAACGATCCATTCTGATCTTTCAATGACAGTTTTATTATTCTTCATTTTCTTTGACATTATAAAAAAAAGTGTTGCCATACAAGTAGGTTGAGTATTGAACAATGTTGAGGCTAAAGGATTTTCATTATTTTACATCGAGTGAGAGGAGGCACAAACAGCTCTCGCCCCCCAAATTGATGGAAGAAGACAATCAAAAGGCAGTAACGCACTTGTGTCCCTGGACTTGCAGGTGTCCATCACCCATGTGCAGAAACACCAGTCATTGATTGGTATGATATAAACTAGATAGGTTAGATTAACGGCTGTTTTCCATAACCTATCTCTAGTTTTACCTAGAGATAGGTTTATGGAAAATGGACTGAATTTACCTTAAAAAGATTTTTTTGACAAGTAAAATTGCATAAAAATAAAATAAATCCTGCATATCAAGGAAAGTATTAATTAAATCATATTTAAACGATAATAGAAAAGTAATAAATATACTATATCCAGTTTTAATTAAAGATAGATTAATAAAAACGACTGTAAATCTATCATCTATCAGAACTGTTTCTATTGCTTAAGCCATAGAAAGTCATCTAGTATTATAACCGTGGGAAAGCCACGCTTCGGCATGAATGGGCCGGCTCGACCGGAGTGATACCACGGCCTCACAGAGAACTTGCTTGAATAGTGCTTGCGCTGTGTTTCACCGAGTGAGTGACGATACCGGAGGCCCATACCCCAATCCCATAACCCTACCTCCCTCCCATCCCCAAAAGGCCGGCAACGCACTTGTGACGCTTCTGGTGTTGCAGGTGTCCATGGGCGGCGGTAATCGCTTACCGTCAGGCGATACGTCTGCTCGTTTGCCCGCATATTCCTTAAAAAAAAAAAAAATTTAAATATGAAATAATGCATGATTATGTGAAAATATGAGTATAATGTATATTCAATTTTATCATCGCAACGTACACCAAATAGTTGCGTTTATTCAAAAGTATTGTATAGTGTGTTAGTATAATATGCTATAGATATTTCAATAGGAATTGTATGACGTCAAAATTACATATTACGATCATTCGCATAGACATACTATTTCAGTATATATCTTCACAGTTGTTTAGATAATTATAAAATTTTGCAACAAAAGTAACAGTAAGAAAAATAACACCGTCGGTTTACTGTAGCAAGCATTAATTTGAACATTGTGCACTTATAATTTTACAATCTGACGATGGTAGACCGTAACCTATAAAATTCATTACAAAAAGATAATTTTGCATAAATGTATATTTGCTGTTAGGTAGCTAAAGCTTAACGAAATTACAGCAATATTTAGCTCTCTCGTTGAAGAGTTTATACGTGTTTTGCAGATGTGTTTAAAATATTAACTTAAAATTCCTACGGAAGCTGAAACTGGGCATAGCCGCCAGTGACCAAAATGCTGATAATATGCAAATAAAAACTTGAAAAAATAATCACAAATTTTGACAAAAAAATAACCGACTTCAATCTGGACCAAATTTAAATGGGACCACACGGGAAGCACCAGCTTTGAAACTAAAAAAAATATCGAAATCGGTTAGCGTGATATCGAGTTATTCGTCAATTTGTCGCGCATATACTTAATGCAAATTGAAGACTTATATGATTTTCTCATGGATGACATATCAGAACTGGACCAAATTGAAATGGGACCACATGGGAAGCACTAGCTTTTAAATAAAAAAAGAATCATCAAAATCAATTCACCCAGTCGAAAGTTATGAGGTAACAAACATAAAAAAAAACAAATATAGTCGAATTGAGAACCTCCTCCTTTTTTGAAGTCGGTTAAAAATCCAAAAACTAGGAGAAACATTTCTTTTCATAGACACAGACAAAGTTACGCAGGTCAGCTAATTATGATAAAACTTGCACCCAGACACAGAACAAATGGTCATTATATTTAATTATTATCATAAATACTTTGTGTTCATGAAAGATTTATCTTTCATACATCTTCACAAAAAACTTTAGTTATCAGATATTAATCTAGCATATTATGCAAAGTGTCCCCAAATTGAAATGACTGTATTTTATGTCTGCACTAAGAAGAACGAATACATTTTATAATATTTATACAAAGGAGCCTGACTAGAACACAGATGGCCCTTAAGGGCGACTGTAGTCCACGGGGACTTGTGCAATCTCGGGCGTAAAAAGTATACAAGTAAAAACTTTTTGAAGCAGGTTTTGTAAAATATCTATGCTGTTACACAACAGTTTCTGCTTTCTTATTTTGAATGTCTGTGAATGGTGGCGAGCTGTATAGTAAAAATGCACATGAAACGAACAAGATCATCGTCGCCGGCCAGACAGGCTCACTAAAAACAATATATAATAATATTAGTCATTTACTAACAACGAGCTGTGCAGAGAAATAAAAAATAAAAATACCTGCATTGAAAGTAAAGTTTTATAATGAAGACTAATAAGGCCGTTGCTAAAATCTAACAACGATAGAAAAGATTAAAATTAAGAACATTATTTTTAATATATTAGATTGGTTTTGAATTGGAATTTGAGAGTTGTATACTTCTGAAGACATAACAATACCGATTGACATTTGGTTAAGACGTAAAATATCTGTGTGTTATTTATTGTAGGCTATGATTGTTTGGTGAATTAAATTGTTTAATACTTATGAATAGTTATGAATAAACAAAGATTTAAAACCAGATTTAGTTTTTTTGAAGAACTTATATTTAATTATTTATAGACCCAGACAGACACTAATTTGCATTTTAAAATGTCTCTATTTCCAAGGTTTCGTTAACTCGTAGTAGACGCAAAATAGTTTGTTACAACAATGGATACCTAACTATTTATTTTTTATTTAAGATGCATTTATGAACAAAAAGTAATTGTTAATAAAAATTTTATGTTATACATAATATATGTATATACATAAAATTACATTTAGCCAATATTACAGGTAAACAGAGGCGGATTAACACGAATGTAAATACCTAATGGTGACACACGATACCTGGACCGGGAGTTATGAAATGTGCTACCGAAACTTGTGTTGGAATGCTACGAAATATGTACAAAGGCTTTGAAGAGACTGATGCTACATATTAATTCGTAGTATCAATGAAAAAATATGTAATTTAAAAAAATAACAGTGGTAGCATTAGCTACACAGAAGGCACTTTTATACTTAAAATAAAAAAAAACTTCGTTTAAAAAAACCGACTTCAAAAACTAAAAGTATAAAATAACTTAATAAAAATTTAAATAAATACACCTCATATGCAAACCTTTAATATTGATGAAACACTATTATTTGTATGTGCTACCTATTCATAGGTTTGAAGTCGGTGCCAAGCCAAATGCAATAGTAGGTATAGCCCGAACCAATCTTTATGACGTTTCTGAAGTTAGCTGCGCAAGCAGGTCGGCTAGGTACAGATACGTCTAAAATAATTAGATGAATGGATATAATTATAATATGAAATTTAATAATACATGTAGGTACTTATTTTTTAGCATATTAATTTATAAAAACATGAGTAGGTTCCAACCGTTCTTATCAACTATAAACCGAATAATTATTTCTGATATATTGTTCGAGGCAAATAAAATATGATCTCAAATATTAATATCATTCTATTTAATCATACTAAAAGTTTTCTAGCAAGTTGAAGTATTTTGTGAAAACCAATTTAAAAAAATAAAAGACCTTATGACTTAGAAGATTATACAGTCCGCGAGTTATTTTAATCAACACATCAAATATGTAACCATTGAAAAGTTAACGTAAAATACACTAAACTACAACAGTCAATAATAAAACAAGTAAACAAAAAAAAATACAAAACAAGTGGGTTACGAAACAATTCAAAACTATTAACAACTCGACTGTAGAGACGAACGTTAACGACGTCACCGACACTTCGGTTGTTTTGTTCTACGCGAAGAGCAGCTATCCCGCTCATTTAGTTTTGGTAGGGTAGGTAGGGCGGTACCTACTATTACATTTTGGCTCGGCACCGACTTCAAACCAAGTCCAAAGGCGAACACTGATGCACTGGAATTTTATCTTTGTTTGTAAGGCAAGGTAATAGGGCAAAACTGAAACCAAAAATTTCAGAAGTAATGATGATACTTTATTAGAATACGAGTAGGTTTGGTGTGACAGTGTTAGGGAAAACACTTTTACACAGTGTTAGGGAACACCAATCTTCGGTAAATTAAATCTAACATCCATTTAGAATTTTGCGCATAGCCGCTAGTGGTCGGATCTCAAGTAAACACAGTGAAGTTTAGTTAGGCCACGACCGCGGGTGGCTCGTGATCTCACGTAGGGTCTTTGTGTGGCCATGACAAGCGAGATTATGAATTAAGGTGTTTTTTTGGTAACCCTTGTTTTATTTAATGCCTCACTAGATTAGAACCTACATTGAATTTATGTAATATACAAACTTTGATAAGAATTTAAAAAAAACGCAGTAAAGGAAACAGTTTCGTAGTGGACTACGATAGGCTTGATGATGATGAAAACAATTTCTTATATCTTAGTTACTAAAGTGATTTGATGAAGAGCTTAACTGCACGTGGCCTAGTGGTTTAAAGGTCACCACGCCGTTTCCTACTTCGCCAAGTGTCGTGGGTTCAAATCCCAAGCAGGACAACACTTTGTGTGATCCACAAATTGTTGTGCTGAGTCTAGGTGTTCTTTGTGTCTGTTTCATGTATGTTTGCAAAGTCCCCCGCGACACAGGATTTATTCCTAGTGCGGGAGTTGTCTTTAAAAAAATTATATGAAATATGAGCATCACATTGATCACCCGAACTCACTGATGTTGTGTAGCCAGGTTTGATTTCTGTATGTTCTTTTATATTTCTGTTGCCAATTACAGCATGATTAGAAGTTTTAATGTTAGTCACTGTTCAAGTGTAATTATCTGGATAGTTTAAGTGACCATTTAATATCAACCATTTTAACTGCCTCGGTCGCGCGAGTGAAAGCCTAAGCGACTGCTGTGCTTGAGGTCTGGGGATCGATGCCCGGGTCGGACCAAATATAGGTCTTTACCTATGAAATTGCCGTTTTGTATGCAATAAGTGAAAGTACTTATTTTTTCAAAATTTTTATTTCTGTTATTCGAAGTAATCACCCATGCAATCGACGCATCTTTGCCAACGCGTTGGCAGTTTATTGATGCCCTTCTTGTAAAAATCAGCTGGACGGGAGGCAACAAACTCTTCAAAGGCATCGGGAATTGATTTTTTTACCCACTAAAAAGTTGTCTAAATTTTGGAAAAAGTAATAGTCGGTAAGTGCAAGGTCTGGTGAGTATGGCGGATGAGGGAGAGCTTCCAACCCCAGCTCTTGCAGCTTGGAGACTGTCTGTTGCGCAGTATGGGGTCGCGCGTTGTCGTGAAGGAGCAGTGGGGACGACCGATTGACCAAAGCTGGTTGCAGATGTGCAAGCTTCTCCATCATTCTCTCCAGTTCTTCACAGTACACATCTGCATTAATACTCATGCCGTTTTGTAAAAAGCTGTGGTGAATCACACCCGCACTAGACCACCAAACAGTGACCATCACCTTTTTAGGGGTCATTTTTGGTTTAGGGCATTGCTTTGGTGCTGAACCAGGGTCTAACCAACTTGCTGAGCGCTTTCGATTGTCGAACAGAATCCATTTTTCGTCGCACGTAACAATTCGTTTCAAAATTCCTTCATTTCTTTGCCTGTTGAGCAGCGCAAGGCAGGTCTCGACGCGTACGTTGCGCTGGCGATCGTTAAGGTCGTGGGGCACCCATCTATCAAGCTTTTTTACCTTGCCAATTTGTCGCAAATGGATCAATATTGTTTTGATGCTTACATTACAAGCTGCTGCTAGCTCAGCTGTAGATTGAGTTTCGTCAGCTACCACAATCGCCTTTAATTTATTATTGTTAACCAAAGTCTTCGGACGACCACGAGCTTCATTTTTCAAGTCAAAATTTCCAGAACGGAACTGGGAAAACCAATAACGGGTTGTGCGTTCGTTTGTACAGTTCTCTCCGTAAACGTTTTTGATGTTACGTGCCGTTTGTGTCGCGTTGGTGCCACGACGGAACTCATATTCCATAATTACACGAATTTTTAAAGTATCCATTATGACGAAAAATGTTCAAATGTAATGAAAATACAACGCTATTCAAAAAACAAAAGACTGAGTTTGTAAATAGAATGTCATGGTTTTAAAACAAAATTAATTTGAATTTAGAATACAGAGCCATTACAAACATTTTTTTATTTGAAATGACCAGTATTGAAGAACGGCAATTTCATAGGTAAAGACCTAATATTTGTATGATCTGCAAAATGTTTGTTTCGAAGTTTGGGTGTTTTCTATGTATACTGTGAATGTAATTATAAAAGAAAAAGTATATATGAATTTATATCATTTGTCTAGTACCCATAACACAAGCTCTGCTTAGCTTAGGAGTATTTTTGACATCAGAATGTGTTTACTTAGAGTACTAAAGTTGCATATTAAGTAAAAAAAGATAATTACTATCAGTAGAATATATTTCATGTTTTACGCGCTTCACTGTGAATTTCCAAAACTATGAATTGTGAGGCTGCCGCGATATGTGTAAACCGACAGTCTGTAGTTGTTTATTATATAGTTTGTATCGAACTTGAACTAGTGAATATTATCATAAGCTCATTCTGAAAAATATAAACTCAGCAGTCTACACTTTACAATTGTTATTAATAAAGCACAAATTATTTGATTTTTTTTTCTATATATGGGCCTGCCATCTACTCTGCCTGATGGAAAGCACAAGCAGAATCTAAGAGTGGTGGTCACCACGCTTATTGCGAATGCAGACAATGCAACAATGGAGCATGGTGACCCACACCATGGCGGCCTAGCGATGCTTTTGCATCATTGGACCTCCGATCTGGTACTCGCCAACGAAACACGACAGCACGACTGCTATCATTTTAGGTTGATCTTCTGTCGAGTCAGCCTGTTCGTGTTGAAATCATCGTGGCTGTGCTACCTTTAAAATTACGCATTACGCAACCTTTAAAATTAAAATTTAAACTATTATTCTGCATATGTAAGTATGTAAGTAAGTATACAGCTCACTACCAGATGTACGTTGGTATATTTTCGGCGAGGAACAATTAAAATATAAGATCTACAAATGTATCTACATTTTGTTGTATCATACCACTAATGTCGATTTTATGTCTGCCCAAAACTTCTACATATTGGTTTTTCAAGTGAGCCATTGCTCACTTGAAAAACCAATATGTAGAAGTTAGAATGCCTACTGATATTTTGTAATGATTGTTGCTTATACGTAAGACACTGTGGACAGGAACGGGTGTCACCAACACAAAGGGAGGATCCTCCGACTAGGCGAAGTGATCATGCCTGGCGGGCCACTTCCCAACGGTTGATGTTAGGATGTTGTTTATATGTTAATCGGCGCGAGAACTTCTATTGCGCGATTCAGGATTAGCAGTGTTGTGTAGTACTATACTCCGTAATTCAGTGTATCTGCGGTAGGTGGCGCTGTCATATGTTTTTGTTGCCGCTGTATGTGGAAGTCGACACAACACCAATCTATTATAGTGTGTGTTAAACTTATTTGAAGAATTATCGAAATAGACTTGAGAATAATAAAAAAGTTTTATGTTTACTAAACCAAATTGCCCAATGGTATGGTTCATTTGTAGTAATATATTTGAAATTGAATGTCAATTTTAGCTGGATGCTAGCAAAACATTTTACACTCGTAGCGTTACAGGAATTATCCTGGACAGTAAAACTCTGAAATCTGTTAACTGTTATTTGCTAAAAGAGCTGTACGTTGCTTCTATAACAAAGATTTAATCTTACCGAGTTATATGAGTTCATATTCACTGTGCTATTACAAATAGGTTGTTTTTCTGTTCGTGATCTTGAAACAATTGTTTTTTTCTGTTTTTGCAGATAAATTGCTTATATACTTTTCGAATGATAAATTTTTAAACTTAGTAGCAATCGAAATTATTTGCTTTATGTTGTCTATTTTGCCGATCGCGTCCTAGTTTAGTGGCTCGCTTTTAAGCACGAAGCGCGTGCACCATTTTCAGTCAAAAACAATACCGAAGTCTCGACTACGAATGTAGTCAGGTTTGACCAACCACGTAGACTATTCCCGCATCTCTATCGCCCAACAACACTGTGGAGACGGTTGAAGACTTGCGTAATAGCTATAAGGCCATACTTTTTAAGTTGTATACATTTATAAATTAAATAAGATACCACGGTAATTATGATTTATTGAATGAAATATTAGTAGGTCTTATTTTCTGTATTCTAAATTTTAAGTAAGAGGAAGGAAGAATATGCATTTAAGAATATAATAGTACCCATGCATAGCTTTAGTTTACATTAACATAATGATTCATCTATTCTTGAATAAAAATGTATTTATGCAACTCTTAAAACGCTGCAACGTTCAGACAAAAAATATTCATTAGCCTCCAGACGGTATTGCATGCATCATTTATGTATTAGGCAAGGACAAGTTGTTACGTTACGCATGAAAACGCTTATTAGCGACTGCATAGTGCTTTTGTTCTACAGCCGGTGGGGGCGTGGCGGGAAAAGTTGCACATTATTTACGACGACCACGATGCCGATGCAGCGATAAGGCGCGTCGCAGTCGCCGCGTCACGATCTCTACTATCTCTCAGAACCGATATTGGAACTATAATATTATTAAATACAACCCCACTGTGTACTCAGCTCTTACTACATAAAGACTATTGACCTAATACGGATCAGTCTAAATCGATTCAGTACCATGCGGCGTCGAGATGTTTAGTGCGTAATTATCATTCAATTTAATGTTCGCATTTGTTGTCGGCTCACACTTTTTATCCACAATGGTGGTCTACAGTAATAAAGCAGGCCTTGTCGTATTGCTTGCTTTTTTGATCTATGATTATATGTATGTAGGTGTATAATATTCGTACTGTTACCAATCCATAGTCGTCTAGACTAGTAAGTCATAGACTTGTCTAGACGCTGCATGTTACCTAATGATGTTGCGGTGTTATCAGCCGTGAATAATGAATATTGAATTTGGCTGCCGTAAATAACTTAAAATAGCTTAAGGTTCAAGTTGGTTTTAAGCATTGTATGTTAGTTTATTTATTTCTTCGTACGTTGCGTTTTTACTTCAGTTTCGTTTGTCAACTTGTCAATTTTACATAGATTTATATGAGTTTAAGTACGCGAGCATTCAAAGTTGATTTTTTCCGAGCCAGTACTCGGTTTAAACTTTGAGAACTGATGAGGGGGGCAGTTCTCTCCTATCAGTTTACAACTTTGTTTAAAATGTTTAATGCCCGTATAATTTTTATGATCATAATGTTCGTGATAATCCTGGTACATTTTCGTATATTGCAAATATTTTTTTTGCATGATGTTGCCGAGTGTTTCTACGTAAATAATGTATATGTCGCAGCCAACTGATTAAAATAGCTGGTTAATCAAACAGCTAGCCCTTTGACTGAACAACGCCATTCAATCACACGTCTAGCTTCTTAATTGAATATTTGAGGCGCTCAAAACGTTAAAGATTACAAAGCTGATTCAAAAGCCGCCTTCTAATTGAATTAGTTCAGCTTATCACCGTGCATTAGCCATTCAATTAACAGCCTAGTCTCTTTAAGAAAAACAAAACCATAACCTAATATACGCAGTTAATTTGCCATTTAACCAGTTGGCTAAGCGTCGTCAAGCTGTAGTGTTGAACGTTGCAGTCAACAAGTCGGCTAAGCGACGTATAGCCGTGTGATTAAATGGCGTTGTTCAATCAAAGGGTTAGCTGTTCGAATAGCTAGCCATACACGCACATATCTGCCCATCGCATCTGCCCGGCAGACGTGCCTGGCGGACAGATCCGTGCGTGTTTGGTGAGAACGGGCACGGATTTGCCCGCCGGGTGCCTGCCCGCTGCCCGTGGTCAAATCGAGCGGATCGGGCACGGGGCGGGCAGATCCGAGCTCACAACTGTACGTGTGTGCCTAGCGACGGATGTGCCCGCCAGATTTGACGTCAGTCGCGCACTAACACTCTAATTAGTTTAAATACGTTTGATCACAAAAATGGTGTTAAGCGAAAATAAAGCATTTTGGATAAGTTTTATAGAGCCTTTAAGTCTTTGCCTTGTTTTTGAAGAGTCAAAGATGAGCAATTGTACCTTATTATAGAATTAAAGGCACAAGATTACGAAAAATTGGTCGAAAATGCAACAAAATCAATCCCGCTGCAGATACAAAGTAATTTAGGCTTTGAAATAGTCATTTTTACAGAGAACCGTATATGAGAGTATATGCTGGAGTTACGATTTGAACTACTGCCCGTCAGTTGCCCGTACTGCCTGCCGGGCAGATCCGACGGGCAGATCTGTACGTGTATGGCTAGCTATTGAACGGCTATTTTAACCAGTTGGCTGCGACATATATACACACCTCAACAAAGTCTAGGGATATCAAAATCCTATACTGTTATAGTTAAAAATCTTTTTAGATTGCAAAAAAAGTGTATATACCAAATGAAACCTCTTTTATTTTATTTTCAAAATTTAAAAATATAAAAAGAATAACAATGCTAAAAACAAAATACGGTGACTAGACAACGGGTAACTACGCAAAGACAGGATCGATTCCTCCAAATGAACGCCAAAAGACAACCCAATATCACGGCGTTGCTACTTGTGCAAAGGCTCCAGGAGGACCACCTGCTGGTAAGCGACCAAACCGTGCGAAGGAGGTTGCATGAAGTAACCTTCATGCTCGAAGACCGCTACGTGCTCCAGCTCTGCGACGTGGCAATCGGACGGCGGCTTTCGTGAGCTCGAGAGCATTTGTCTTGAAGTGATCAACAATGGTCATCGGTGCTGTTCATTGATGAGTCCCGGTTTGGATTTCATCCGGAATCAAGAAGAACTCGTGCTTGGAGAACTCCAGGAAGAGTTAGCCGTCTGCGGCACCCTCATCAGGTCCACTCTTACCGAGGCGGGACAATCATGGTGTGGGCAGGAATTCGTCTTGATGGGCGAATCCAGCTCATTTGGATTCAAGGCAGCATGACTGCACGAAAATATCTCGAAGAGATAGTAGAGCCTGTGATTATCCCACACAGAATCCAAATGGGCCTGGAGTTTCTATTGATGCACGATAATGCTCCTTCTCATACGGCGCGACTGGCATCGACAGCTCTTCAAGATCACGACTTTCAAGTTTTGGATTGGCCTGCGCAGTCGCCCGACTTAAATCCCATCGAGCATGCCTGGGACATGTTACAACGAAAAGCATTGCGAGATTTCCCGCCAAATTTGACGATGGAACAAGAACTATACAGACACTTGCAAAGAACTTGGGACCTCATACCGCAGCAAGACATTGACAATTTAATTTTAAGTATGAACAATCGATGTCGATGTATAATTAATGTAAGAGGTGGCAACACTGATTATTAATAATTAGATTTTATTACATTCTTAATTATTCTATTAATATTAATAATGTTACAAAAATTCTATGACATTTGTTTTCGTACCAATTTCCTACAACAGTACAAAAGCGGCCAAGTGCGAGTCGGACTCGCCCATGAAGAGTTCCGCAGCAGCAAGTAACATAATATAATTTTTATTTTATTTTTATATTTGTGTTGATTAGGTAAATTGCAGTTTACGATTTATGACGTATTAAAAAAAACTACTTACTAGATTCCGTTCAAACCAATTTTCGGTGGAAGTTTACATGGTAATGTACATTACATATTTTTTTTAGTTTTATCATTCTCTTATTTTAGAAGTTACAGGGGGGGGGGGGGCACACATTTTACCACTTTGGAAGTGTCTCTCACGCTAACTATTCAGTTTAAAAAAAATGGTATTAGTAACCTCAATATCATTTTTGAAGACCTATCCATAGATACCCCACGTAGGGGTTTGATGAAAAAAAATTTTTTGAGTTTCAGTTCTGTAAATAAATAAATATTTTTTTGACATCTAACACACAACGCCATCTAGTCCCGAGCTAAGCAGAGCTTGTGTTATGGGTACTAGACAACTGATATAAATACATATATACTTCTTTTTTTGTAAATACATACATATTATACATAGAAAACACCGATGTGTGGGGACCCCCAAAATTTACTGTTTTTTTTTTCTATTTTTGTGTGAAAATTCTATCTATGAAAATTCTTCTTAGATTTTATGAAATACCGCTCACTGCACCGTCAACTACCACTGTCTCTCCTATACATTTTGATCCATCCTAAGGTTGCCTGGAAGAGATTGCTTTTGGCAATAAGGCCGCCCTTTGTACACTGCATCTCACATTTTATGTACTCTTGTAACTGTGTAATATTATGGTGTACAAATAAAGAGTTTTCTATCTATCTATCTATCTATAAAATATCCCTAGACTTTGTTGAGGTGTGTACTTTGAAAAAAATGAATCTTACATATTTAACATGTAAATGTGAATAATCGTCCACATTTTGGTGACACTTCAACATATTATTTAGATAAATGAATCATTGTATCTTAATCTGTGCTTAGGGCCAAAGTTCTTTCATTCATTTCATTCTGGTGGTGATGATATGTTATTTTTAAACTGTAGCTTAGATACAGCTACAAATAATGGATACCTGTTGGTAATAATATGAAGCTAAAAATTTTAAAAGCATCAGAAATCATATGGGAAATAATATAATTACATATCAGAATTTCCTTAAAAAACTATCGTAACATATCATAACTATATCGTTCGTTAGTTAATATAACATGCTTGACCTAACAAACTCTTCAGCCTTAGCTATACTATTTGTATAGTTTTCAGATTATTTCTTGTACATATTAACATTTTATAATTAACTAGCTGCTCCAGCAAACGCTGTTTTGCCATAAAAAAATGGGTTATAAAAAATAGATGTTTGTCGATTCTCAGACCTACCCGATATGCACAGCAAATTTCATAAAAATCGGTCCAGCCAGTTCCGGAGGAGTATGGTAACTAACATTGTGACACGAGAATTTTATATATAAGATTATATGTAATATTAATATTTGATATTACATTTTATAGTTAGAAGACGTGTACATTTAGGTTACAAAATAAATGTTTGTATATTATCGGGATCACAGTTACTTTGTGGTGGCTATGATAAGTGCATATAATAATTCCCGAACTGACACACTGAAGTTTACTAGTTAGTATGCAAAAATACAACTGTTAATCAGACAGCTTCTACAAAGTTCATCGTTGTCATCTTATTTGGGATTATTGTTTGTGCATTTATAATATAACATATACATAATACACAATATTAATAACATTCATATTTTTTGTGAACTTATCGTATTTTTTAAGATTAAGACATGTAGCTTCAAAGACCTGCTTTTTACTAGCGGAATTGAAAACTGTTTATTTATTTATGTTACAGCTAAAATTGTGACCATATTTTAAAGAGATAAATTCAAAAGTCTTGTATGCCAATTTCGAATTACAAAATTAATTTTCTTTCTTAGCTCACAACTTGCCTTAGTTAAATGTGATAACCGTATTCACACTTCAGACACTAAACAAAAAATGCAAGAGTCTATGTTAGTACAACAGAAGGTATAATTAGTAAAATGATAGTAGGTATACTCAAAATAAGTAATTACTCACTCTGCTATTATTTGGGCTTATGGTAGACAGTCATTGACCTAACTTTACTCGATCAGGGGAAATCCGAATTCAACTGAGCGTAACCATGTGCAGTTTATAAAAAGGCTGTCATTAGACTGAAAGAGTTTAAAGTGACATATACCTGTGTCTAATAGTCAGAGTCTAGTTATTTACACTGAGATTATACAAATAAACTGGTCAACTGATAGAGGGAAAGTTCGGACCACGAGTAATGAAAGTCCTATTAGTGAAAGCGTATCGTACGTAATCAATAGTCTAGAGATATTTTTAAAGTTGTGCAAAGAAAAGTAGATTCGATAAGCAGTTTTGGGTGTCTGCAGTGTCTATCTTCTGATTTATTATATAATTAGTTTTTTTACTTTTCTTAACAGCGTTCAATACTGGTTCTATTTCGAATCTTAATATCATTAAAATAAAGATACAAATAATAAACATTAAAAATAAATTTATATAACGCAGTCTGCTTTCTGATAGAAGAATAACCAATAATACTCAATAACACATTTTAAACTTTCTTATGTACTACATCATCATCATTATTATCATCATCAGTCTACTGCAGTTCACCGCAGGACATAGGCCTCTCCAATTGCACGCCATTTGATTCCATCCTAGGCTCACTACTACTTATTACTATGTTTCAATATGTATTATTCATAACAATATTTCAAGGTTTACAAATTATAGAGCTGAGTTGAAAACCGTTTTCACCATCAGAATCATTTTCTTGAACAAAATAAAACACACTGAACATTCATTATACTTTAGGTTGGAATAACCTTGGTAAGATTGGGTAGGAAGGAGAAAAAAAAGCCTCACCTATACCTGAAAAAAAGTAAAAGGTCTTAAAACATAGTCAGATAGGATAATGAACACAGCCTATATGGGTTTCGTTTTTTTCTTTTAAGGAACACAAAACCTGTTTTTTTTTGTGTAATTATGATAAAAAGTACTTAAATACAATACTGTGATCAGTAACCGAAGTCGCAGGTCATGGCCAATATACATTTTTCTTTGTGTTTTCAGTACTCGTATCGGTCATTCGCTTCGTAAAATTAGAGTTTAAGACATACCTCTTGTAATAACCCTGTAGATTTATGTTAAATTGTCTATTTTTTTCTTAAGTTAGAAAAAAAAGAAAAAAGTTAGGCTCTTTTATAAATAAGAAATTTAGATTTCAGAGTTCTCTGTAAACTTAACTAACATTGGAAAAATAAATACATTGTGTAGTTTTTTGTAATTATTATACTTGGGAGAACTATGCTTCGGCACAAAGCCGGCCTCATATAAGAAAATGGTTTTCAGCAAATATTTCGTTGCTCTTCACCGAGTTAAATATTACTCTTCCTGGTGCTAAAAGATCAAAAAGAGTGGCAATTCGCTTGTGACTCTTGAGTTGCAGATGTCCATTGGTAAGCTAAGTGCCCTCGTTGGCCCCTATACCGTGAAAATATTTTGTGGCCAATGAAAAATGCTTTTAAAGTTCTGACTTAAAAGTTTAAGATCTGTGAAAAAATATTTAAATAAAAGTATTAATAAAACAAGACAGCTTGCACTTTCTAGTATTCCGCAATAAAATTAGCAAAAACGGAACCTTACTTTTATATTAGCGCATTAAGTCACAACGTAGACAGAAAGTTTATGCAGAACACTGGGCCAATAGGTGACCTTCTTGACCGCTCTCTCGCTAATTCTTTTCGATCTTATCGACAACCTGCACACCTCTTTTTGATACTTAACACAAAATTATAAGATTTGTGTTATTTACTCTTTCTTTCAAAGAAAAGAAATGTAATAGGTCTTGAGCTGCCACAAGTAATTAAGCAAAAAATATTATCAGTAATTTTGAATAAAATGTTACATTTTATTATTATTATTAAGCCTTTATTGCTGAAACTAAACATACATAAAATAATCTAACTTATAAATTAACACATATGCTACTCCGGTTTAGTGATCAGCGTGTCCTGTGACACATAGGCCTCTTCCAGCTGTTTCCACTCTTTTCTGTCTCTAGCTTTTCTTGACCAGGTAGCGACCCCGACTTTCTTTATGTCATCCATCCATCTTTTTGCCTGCCTGCCTCTTTTCCTTTTACCATCGCGTGGCTGCCACTCCGTTATGATCTTAGTCCATTTTTCTCTACTGTCTCTTGTCATATGTCCCGTCCATCTCCATTTTAACTGTCTCACTTTCTTTATTATATCGTCCACCTTGGTTATGGATCGTATTTCTTCTGATCTTATGCGTTCTTTTTTTGTAACGCCTATCATGCTCCGTTCCATACCCCTTTGACATGTTCTCAGTTTCTGAAGATGTTTTAGGTTCAGTGCCCAAGTTTGGCATCCATATGTCAGGCATGGCAAAACACACGAGTTGAACACTTTTTTCTTTGCTGCCATGGGAAACTGTTCGCTTTTGAATATCTCCTTAAGTGACCAATATCTATTCCATGCATTAGCTACTCTTCTTTCGATTTCTATGTTCGTTTGGTCTTTGAATGCAATTAGTTGTCCTAGGTATGTATAGGTTCTCACATATTCAATATTTGCATCATCCAGTGTTATAGCTATTTCATCCCTGTTTGTCATTACCTTTGTTTTAGATTTATTCATAGTGAGCCCTATTTTTTTGCTTGCCTCTGCCAACTGTTTCAGCATATCTTGGAGCGTAGTTGCGTTGTCAGCGATTAAGACCAGGTCATCCGCGAATCTCAAGTGATTGAGCTTTTTGCCGTCTATATATATGCCATATTTTTCCCACTCCAGAGTCCTGAATACACTTTCCAAGATTGCAGAGAAAAGTTTTGGAGATAGCGGGTCTCCTTGTCTTACACCTTTAGCTATTGGGAATTCTTCACCCGTTGTTTCTAATTTTATTTGTGCCGTACTTTTCTCATATATATTTTTCATAATACGTATGTACTTTTTAGGGACTCCTTGTGCAACTAAAGCCTTCCAAAGCGAGTCGTGATAGATTGAGTCAAATGCTTTGCTATAATCCACAAATGCTACGTATAACGCCTTACCATATTCTGTACATTTTTCTATTAACTGATTTAGGACATGCATATGATCGATAGTAGAAAATCCTGCTCTAAATCCTGCTTGCTCTATTGGTTGCTGCTGGTCTAATAACCCTGAAAGTCTGTTTAATATCAATTTAGAAAATACCTTGTATATGTTTGACATTAAACTTATTGGTCTATAGTTTTCAATGTTGTCCCTGTCTCCTTTCTTGTGTAATAATATGATGGTACTCTTAGTCCATTGCGGTGGTATGAACTCCGTTCTGAGGATGGTATTATACATGTCTGTGAGTTTCTTTAGATTTTCAGGTATAGCTATTGACATTTTTAACATCTTATTTGTTATCTGATCTGGGCCAGGTGCTTTATCATTTTTTTGACTCTGTATCGCTTTTTCTATTTCAGATTGTAGCAAATCTGGTATATCTTCTATCTCGTCGTCTTCAAGATTTATGGTTGAATTCTTCGTATTTGGTTCTGCTGCATAGAGCGTCCTGTAGAAATCAGTTGCTGTTTGGATTATGTTTCTTCTTTTTGTCTCCTGCTTTCCAATTTTATTTTTAATGTTTGGTATCCATTTTTTTGACTCTACGAGTTCTTTTAAGGCTTTTTTGACTCCGCCCGTCTTTTTTATATGGTAGTTGATAATGTTTATTCTTCTTTTAGTTCTGTCTTTCTTAATACTGTTGCTTATTTTTTTACTTATTTCTGAAATGGCTTTTCGATTATGTTTGTCTTTTTTCATTTTTAAAAGTTGTTTTCTTTCTTCTATTAAAGTTGTAGTTTCATTTTCTATATAATTTGTCTTAGGCTTCGTCAAGTTATTGTGTGATTTTCCAAATATTTCGTTTATTTCCTTATCATAATTTTCTGCTGTCTTGTTTTTTGCCTCTCTTTGATGTTTCATAATATTATTTGTTACGTTATATTTATTTCTGCTTTTTTTCGGTTCCGTACTATTTATTACTGCTCTTACCATTCTGTGGTTGGTGTTAAAATTTAATTGGCTAATGATGTTTACTTTCTGAAAGCATTTTCTGTTGTTAGCTGCTATATAGTCTATTTCATTTTTATATAATCCATCTGGAGATTGCCATGTCCATTTTTTCTTTGTATTTTTGTTGAAGAAACTATTCATAAATGCAAGGTTATTTTCAAAAGCCATGTTAATCATTCTCTCACCATTTTTGCTTCTTCTGCCAAAACCTAATTTGCCAATTACATTTTCTTCACCAGTTCGCTGAGTTCCAATTCTGCCATTAAAATCTCCTATTACCATAACGTTCTTGTGCGTTTCTTTTAAGACTGATGACAATTGGTCGTAGAAGAGGTCTTTCGCCGATTCATCATGCTGTTCAGTGGGAGCATAAACTTGAATAATCGACCATTTATTTTTGTACGCTGGCAGATGTATATTAAGTACAGCTATTCTCTCTGATATGCCCTTAAACTCTTCTACGTTTCTTTCTAGATATTTTTTAACCATAAAACCAACTCCATGGCTTCCTTTAGTTTCGCCTTTATAATATAAAATGTATTCTTTATGATCTTCAATGCTTTCTCCTAACCTTCTAACTTCGCTCAAACCTAGTATATCCCATTTAAGATTTGAAAGTGCTAATTCTAGTTCGGTTAGTCTCTCTTGAGTTCTCAGCGTAAGGCAGTTTAGAGTGGCAATATAGAGCTTTTTTTTTTTTTCTCTTTTTATGTCATTTTCTGGCACTTTAGCTGGAAGGGATTGGTCGCTATCCCCCACGGGGACCAGCCGGCTTGGGGGAGGCTTTTTGACTTTAGTTGTCTCGTTAGATATTTTTTCTTTATTTGTTCTGATCTTCCGGTTACTGATGTGTGTTAATGGCTATTCTTTATTTAATTGTGATGTTGAGTGAGGTCTGTTCCTGTACATTCGTTCAAAGGCATTTACTTTATTAATTTTTGGTCGACCATTTTTATTACTTTTATTTGGAGAGTCAGATTGTTCTCTCTTCCGTTTGTCCCGTATATCACCTTCTTTGTCTTTTAGTACCAGCTTATTGTATTTTATGTATGCTATACGTCCCTTTTTTCTTTCTTCTTTTAGCTGAGGTATGAGTTCTCTTCGTTTTTCTAAAACTTCTTTGCTGAAATCTTCATTAACAAATATAGTTTTAGGTAGTCTACTTTTGTTTTTCAAAATTTCATTTCTCTTCCATACGTTTAAGATGTTAGCTAAAATTGGGCGTGATTCTCCTTTTACCTTGCCAATTCTAAAAGCTTTGTTAATATCACGCTTGTTTATCTCGATACCACAGTCACTTAGAGTTCTTGTTACCATTTCAATTATATCCATATTTTTTTCCTCTGTGGACTCCTCAAATCCATAGAATATCAAATTGTTCTCCCTTTTTCCAAATTCCAGACGTTTAATCTTCTCATTTAATTTCTCCACTTCATTCTTTAGATACAAGTTTTCTTCCACTAAAGGTTTCAATTTCTGATCTATTTCTTCTCTAATGGAATCTTTTAATATTGTTGTTTGTTTCTCCATCTCTAGTTTTAAATTTGAAAATAATAGTTGCATTTGCTCTTCCATCTTAGGTAGTATTGAATTTCAGTATTGGCAACACTAATTTAATGTGGTACAAATTATTGCTGAAGGTGACAGCACTGATTTAATTTTAGTAGAATATTATTTGTAAAAGTGGCAACACTTGCACCGTGACTTGCTTGGAACGAAACGTACTGTTGCGTTTTCTGTTGTTGGTAGCCTTGATGTGTTAATGTCAAATAATGTTTATAGCTTATAAGGAGGGTAGATTCTTTTAGTAACACAATAATACTTGCTGTTAATTTGATATGCACTGAACACACGCAAAGTTTATATTTCTATTTTTAAAGATTTAGTTTTTATTGTTCGTTTCACTTGCACAGTTTATAGTTTAAGTTGGTTTTTTAACACTTTTATGCTTAACTTTGCGGATCGCACTTCGTGACGTTTGCACAGATAAACGACCGAACCGGAAGTTACATTTACTTAGTAATTAATATCATGTAGTCTTCATTTTCTGTGAAAACGTAATGTTGAGGTTTTACCTTATACATCATAACTGTCATTATCACGTAATCTATATTTATTCTAATTTACGTCACGCTTTTTATTTTTAAGTTGTAGGCTTTATTGCATAGAAATTATGAAAATTATTTCATATTTTCTATGTAAGATCACAATATTCGAAAAACATGAAAAAAAAAATCTGTGCCCATTTCTATTAATAATAATAAAAAAATGCAACTTAAATTGGAACGAGAACACATTACGTGAGCTGACTGATAAAAAAAATGGTGGTGTGATATTAAATGGTGCCGTTAAAAGTTGATGTAGTCTTGTGAGTATACAATTGCGAACCCTCAATAATTTTATGGAAGTGAAATGTAAACCAATGAAGTACTTTCTGAAGTCAGTTAACGCATTGCTCTTTAACGTTGTACAAAACTGTCTTCATTAGTATAAATTTTATCGGTATTTTTCGCCGAGTACACGGTTGAAGCGACAAGTAGCTATTGTGTTTTTTGCTTGTGCGCTTTTTTGGCTCCGTTGTGTCTACTATCTATTTGTAAAACTAGCGGGTCCCGTTTAAGGAAAATGTTTTGAAATACTGTATTCTTATGCGATGTCCATCGGCTAACGATAAAGAATGATATTATTTTACTATCGTGTTGAGCTTTTTGTTTTAGTTATTTTGAGGTCTTTGCAGCTTATATTTATTATATTTATCCATAGTATGAATGCATATAAATATGGTAGATAGTTAGATACATAAATAGAAAGCCTTCAAAAGTATTTTTTTTTTTATGGAATAGAGAATAAACGAGCAGACGCTTGTTGGTAAGCGATTACCGCCGCCCATGAACACCACGCAACATCAGAGGCGTCACAAGTGCGTTGCCGGCCTTTGGGGATTTGTTTTCTGTGAGGCCGTGGTATCACTCCGGTCGAGCCGGGGCATTCATGCGGAAGCGTGGCTCTCCCACGGTAAATATTTATCAACACTTAAATACACGTGGTTTCATAAACAAGAAAAGAGTAGGAGGAACATATCATCATCATTTCCCTACACTTTACCCAACTTTCTTTGGGGTCGGTGCAATGAGTTTTCCTCCTCCATTCTCCTCTATCACTGGTCAGCCTTACTGCTTACTCCCTTCCTGGCCATATCCTCTTTTATGCAGTATAAATAAGTTATATGTTTTTTAATAAAATAAGTTATATGTATTTTATTTAAAAATAAATTAAATTAAATGTTTTTTTTTGACTTTAACAAGAATATATTCACATTGGATACATTATTGACAGACTCTAAACAGTACACTATTTTTATTAGACAATATTTCACTAAAGGTACCTACTGAAACTGTTTACCAAACTAGGCAGGAGCCAATATTTTGGTTGACAGTGTTGTCTTGGATTAGATTGACACACCAATTTCAAATGGACGTGAATGTTGCTTTGAAGTTTATTAAGGTAAGTACAAATATTTTTATTTCTAAGTAGTATTTTATTGTTTTTAACTGTTTTATACTTTAATTAATAACGATTTTATACTAGAAAGAATATTTTCAATGTTTGTTATTGGTTACACAATTCTAACAGTAGATGTAGGTATACTAAAGTAAAATCGTAAATTATCTGACCAATTTACATTTGTTTTTGTTAACTTGTTTATTGTTTACACTTGGCTTATTTTGTAAAAGTATACAAAACGTTATTTATAATTCCAAGTTGATACATTAAGCATTCCAATGTTACACAGTGATCTGTGTAGGGTCTATGTTAAACCCAAGGGTACGAAAATGTCTGGTGTCGGTTACGTAATGTCAGCGGTGCGACCGATTGATCAACCCTAAATTAGGAAGTGCGGGGTGCGACCGACGCGCGGAGGGTACGACAAACTAGGTTGGCCGCGGAAGCACACTAACCCCTAGAAAACTAGGGGTGCGAAACTCCTCCCCCTTTTCTGGTCACGGGAGCACAGCGATTGGTCCGTTCGCCTCAACCGCTCACCCCTCACCCAGATTACAATCGGTGGGGTGCGCTCATAGAAATAGTGCTATGTGCTTAGTCTATGTACACTTATGTACTGCATTAGTATATACCACATTAGCAGTCCCTAATAGTGACATTGAAACATACACACTGTAATGTTACTACAGTAGACATTTCTCAAATCATATCTTACATCTTACTTACACCAAATTAATTTTAACTGAATTCTTGAAATGTTTAAACAACTAGCTGAGCAACTGATTGACGCTTCTCGCGACCAGAAGACCGGCCCTTTTCTAGTACAGAGAATCAGCATTGCCATTCAACGTGGTAATGCTGCCAGTCTTTTAGGAACGCTACCAGTAGCGAAGATGTGGAGTTTTTTGACGCTTGTATGTAATTATTGTTTTTGTTTTTTTAAATTATGCTTATGTATATTTTAATCTGTTTCTAAAGTTTTGTGACTTTTATTATTCTTAAAATTCGTTTTTTATCATTTTAATAAGTTAGTATTTATTTAAAGTAATGTGTTCTAATCTTTTAAAGTCATTGTTTTTTATAATAGTTGATTAATTCCCTATAAACTTTCTGAGCAGTGAAACCAAACACTAGCCAACATTCACAATAATTTGTAGAAAATCTTATTAAACGGCAAGTTGGAGCGCTGCTCAGTTAAATACAAGGATGTATGAAGTGTGAAAGTATTGCCTTATTTTATTCAAAGTGAATAGTAAAAATATAACACTTTCGTGGTTAGAAGAATATTCAAACGTATTATATTAAATTTTCATATACACTAAAGGATAGAGGCCTTTGCGTGTATATGAAAATTTAATATTTAATAACACGTTTAAATATTGTTCTGATTTTTATTTCAAGTAGATGATTTTTATATGACAAAAGAGTATTTATACAAAATTTATAGAAGAAAGTCATATTATTGTTGTTATAAACATTATTATTTGATTATCCTGTAAATTCTAATATTTTTACTACAAATTTTTACAGTCTAACTGACATCATGATATCGCATTGTTGTGATGTCATTTATACTTTGAGAACACTTTTCACTAGTGCCTAATATTGATGCTCTAGAGCATCAATATTAAGGGAACAGATAGCTGATTTCAGCAAGCTCTGATACATTATGTATCTGTTGTAAAGTGGGTTAGTCAGTCAGATAAAAGCAGACAGTGTTGGCATGAACAATAAACAGTTAGGTAATAATTGTCAAACATTGTTAGGGGTTCAGTTTTTCAGTACATGAATTTTAGAGCTGAAAAAAATCTTTTAGAAAGAATTCTCACGAAAAATATAACTGTGACTTTCGTAACTACGTTTGAAGCAATACTTAACGTGAAGTACCTAAAGGTGTTTTATTACATTGTTTTTTTATTAAATTAATGATTAATTAAAAATTTATGAAAAGTTGAGAGAAAATGATCAGAATCAGTATGTTGGTAACCAAGAGAGATTATTTATTAGTGTTTTCTCAGTTCTTGTTTACTAAAGTTGGTTAAACTTTGAAAGTTATGCATCTTTTTATAATCCGATGCAATTAATTCAAACGTTATTTTAATGAGCTCTGTCATTATTTATGTAGAATGAAATCAGATGGTTAGTTTAAAATTATATTTTAACCATTTAGTGAAAACCATTTCGTAATCTAGTTCATAGAATATCCGAGAATATCGTAAACTCAGTTGCTTCCAACATGCTCGTTTCTCAGCAGCCGCGAGCAAGCCAACTCCGCCTGAATGAAACTCGTGAAAGACTTTCGTTTTCCATACGAGCCGCTCATATGTTCGCAGCTTTGCATTTTGTTTCCCGCTTTTTCACTTGTGACGTCACTACGATTCATGAACGCAGTTTCAAAACAAACCAATAACGATACACATGTTCAATTCAGAATTTCAGAAGTATCTTGAAAACTGGCTGTCAAAGAAGAACCAGTAGCCCAAAATTCCTCTAACTCTTTCTTATCAAATTGAAATCAAGATAACTTCCATCATTCCTCGGTGGATCTTGGTTTCTCGTCTATACTAATATATAAAGCTGAAGAGTTTGTTTGTTTGTTTGAACGCGCTAATCTCAGGAACTACTGGTCCGATTTGAAAAACTCTTTCAGTGTTATAAAGCCCATTTATCGAGGAAGGCTATATATCATCACCCTAAGACGAATAGGAGCGGCGCATCAATAAGGATGTTACAAAAACGGGGGAAAATTATTACGCTACGGGCAATAGGAGACGTAAACGACGTTGCGTGGGTCAGCTAGTAACTTGTAAAACTGCAGAACTTATTAAACATTTAAGTAAAGATATTCTAAAATGCACTTTACTTTCTAAAATATTAAATATCTATTGCAGACCTATGAAACATGTTCCGCTTTTTGTTGTATACAACGTTATTTTAATTATGGTCTTAACTTCTGAAAGAATATCGTAAGGTGTGCATAGTTATAGCACATTATATGTAGTTCGTGCTTGTGGCTGAAGTAGATCGTGAAATATGCCGTTTTATGACGTTAAGTTGTATAACAAAGATTGAAGGACATTATTAGTAAATAGTATGCAACGATGCTTAAATTTGGTTTGATACTTGAAAGTTGCTTCCGTAGGTATAATGAAGGGTAAATGTTTAAGTCAAGAGGACGACATATAGCAAAAATTCTCAAAATTTAAAAAAAAACCCGAGATAATAACCTGAGTTTCCTTTAAAAAGTAAAAAACATGCGCTTTCATTTGAGACCCCACTCGATGATATTTTTGCAGACATTCGGTTATTCTTCCCCACTTTCACCCCCATAGCTTTTAAACGACTCAACCGATTTTCATGAAACATGTCTAGGAACACTCGCACGTAACTCACCTTTCATACAAAAAAAACTAAATTGAAATTGCTTAATCCGTTCGCGAGCTACGGTGCCACAGACAGACAGACAGACAAACAGATAGACAGACACGTTAAACTTATAACACCCCTCTTTTTGCGTCGGGGGTTAAAAATCATAAAGTTATGACTCAGTTATTTTGTCTTCATTACCGAAAGATAGAATAGTGTGATCTGTATAAAGTTTAAACAATTTTCTTTTTTACATTATTATATATTCTCCATTCTATTGCTATTATGACGTAATCTAAAGAGATTTTTCAACTTATTACTGCATGAAAACAGAAACATTACGGAAGTCAAGATACTAATAACACAAAATAGTATAATAAAAATGTCAATGATAAATACATAATTTCTAAATATGACAGACATGACAAGTAGTTAGCGGCGTTTGACTAGTATCCAAAAACAATTTATCCACATCTAGACATCAAATAAATTAAATTAAAAAGCTTTTTAAAAACAAGCTTTTAATGTAATGCCTCGAGACGAATCAAACGAGTCCAAACTCGATTATGTTGCGACGTTTCTTTACAGCGTTCCTATGGTCACCTTTCAGCTCTAGCATCAGATCAGCTCCGTATCATTATAATATTGTATTGTCACGCTGTATACATATGCTTCCAAAATTTCAGCAAAATCGGTTGAAGATATCTGTTTCAAAATTGAGTTGCAAGATTCCACCCGAACATACAAGCATACATACATACATTGCAAGTTAATAAAAAGCTTGTAAAACAGGTTTTTGACATTTATATGTGATTACGTTCTGTTTTCCATCAGGACTTGTAAGTTAGGAAGTATTATTGAACAATTTTACGAATAAAACTTATAAAACATACCTTAAAAGTATAGGAACTTGAGATAGTTGTTTCATAGACACAATAATTCACTGTGTCTCCTATGAATTCAAACTGCTTATCACTATTTCATTTTAATAAGTGATCACACATTCCTAATAACTTTTACAGGCTAATGCAACTTAGATTTTACTTGTGAAAGTCACATAAATAGACATTGTAGTGATTAATAATAACTGTTTTGGTGTTTTTGGTTGGACTTTGATTAATAAATAATTTTATGATAATGAATATCATCCACAAAATATCTAACATAATGCACAGTTCTGAATAAATTACACCTTTTGTCTATGTCTGCGACAACCGTTAGTATGAATCATCTTTGCGTCTGATAATTATGTTACTCCTGCGAGTACAAAAAAGCGAGCTTTACCTAATGGGCTGGTGATGAGTGAAGCGACCTCAAGGCTTTGTGGCCGGCCAGACAGCCCGAAAAACATCTAACAAAAGAAGCCATATGAACATGTCTAGTCGGTTTTAGGAATTCGCGCTAATGCGTCTGGCGACCCACTTGAATACATTTGCGGCCACTCGGACGTTATAAAATTATTTAATAACATAGTCTATTCGATGCGTCTGCGGTGTCGTCGACGTCTACGCGGCGTGGGTAGCAAATCGAATAAAGTAACATATTCGTACTTATTAAATATTGATCGGTGGTGCCCAATTAGTGTAATTTTTTTAAATGTAGGAATTTGTCCCGTTTAACATATATATTTTCCTATTTAAAGTTACAGATTAAAACAAAACCTAAAAAAAATCTTCTGTGCTTTAATAATACACCAACTTTTTAACTAATAAATATACTTTTAACGAAACTGAACATGAAAACATTACAATTTACTGGGTTGGCAGGGTGTTATAACCTGTAATAGATCGGAAACATAATAAATTAAGCGGTCACGTTGGTCAGACATTATTAATATACTTTTATTAAACTAAAATGCTTGTGGAGTGAGTCTACGCCACTAGGCTCCAGATTGCATGTTTTTTTTATTTTAAATGAGTTCTGTTTGACCTCGCTGCTTTTCCCCGACCATAGTATCGACAGGACCTTGTCATTCTAATTTCTTAATTTCTTCTCATTATCTCGTGGATACCTCTCGCACCAAGTGCCTCTCCTCCGTCGTCTTTTATTCTTTGCCGGGTGGGATTTCGGCTTCTTAGACTATTTTTGTTCTTGCTACTGTAGAAATATTTTAACTTCTTATCCTCTAAATCTTGTATATTCTAATTTTATACATAGCTTCTTTTTTCTTCATTTTTGCGTGGTTATTATGTCTAATTATTTTCTAAATACTGTTGTTCTTTATTGCTTACACCCAGATTGCATGTTGGACACTCTAGGCATTGTGCAAATGTCTCGTTAGGCTCGGGCAATAACCGCGCGGTTTTAACATGGCAATATTTTGTCTGGGCATCGACACTGAGACCTACAGACACGTCTGCCACGTGCGTTTTGATAAATAAGCCGCTAAGTATTGTGTCATATTTCATATTTTATCAATGTCTGAGAAACATTTAGGTATGACATAGGATGGATTATTAATACATTTTGAAATTAATTTTAAATGGATATTTAAAAACTATTTTAAATTTATATTAAATTGTTTATTATAAGTAAAAAACTCACTCAAATGGTACATATATTTGACAATTTATAAATGTTTTGCATAAACTACGCGAATTGCATTAGTAAGAAAATATAATTATCTTGATATCATGTAACGAATAGAACATTAAGTCAAAATTGAAAACTAAAACAGATTTAAATAGAAATTCGTATAACAAAATCTGAAACTCATTATACTCGTATAAATTTCTGTGTAAGTGCAAACAGTTTTTAAACTTGCGCTTTTTAATTATTTTTTGCTTAACGGCTGTTCCTTTACAGAGGTTGAAACACAAGTTCATTGACCACAAGATAGTCTGGCCTTGTGTCTGTAATGTCTACGAATTTGTCTAGTACTATACACGTAGTATACGTATAGTTTAAATTGTGCATGTGTGATGGTTAGTAAAAGAACTGTAATAAAATATGTGTATATATATACAGGCATAGAATTTACATTGATCTAAACTGTAGTCCATTGAATCAAAACGTGAATCATTCTAAAGTAATACCAAGCGTATTGCAAAATCGTTAGATTTGTCACGTTAATTTTACAGTCAAGTATCGAAATTTTCCTCAATATGTCATTGACTTCTTTGGGTCTAAGCAGGCCTTTGAATGTTAACAGTTACTAATGTAAAATGTAACAACAATTTAATTTGAATGTACATCTATGTACGTGTTGTTGACAGATTACGATAGTGGATTTACTTGGTAAATCATAACATATAATTTAAAAAAGTAATTGTCATAAAAAATAACTATTTGTTATAATAAAAAACACTATGTAGGTACTGCTGCATATGTATGTACCTTAATCAATACTTAGTCTGGGAATAAATACTGTAACAATAAAAAATAAACAAAATACTACTTTTGAATTTGGAATCTGTCATTTTTATATGATTGTTCATTGTTTTTTCTTATTCGCCATAAGGTTGTAAAATATTTTGTGATATTAAAAGTGAGTGAGGTGACAAATAGAACTGAATCGCTGTGATTGCACTACAATTTTTAAAATCCTCCATACGCTTGGTATTAGTCAAATGTTTGTGTACCGGGATATTGATAGGTACAATGAAACCTCCTCGGTTTGTGACAGAAAAAGATCTAGCCGTCCACGTAGTGTTCGTACGAAAAAGGCGATCAAAGCAGTAAGGGAAAGAATTCGAAGAAATCCTGTCCGAAAGCAAGATAATTTATCTCGAGAGAAGAAGATAGCAACTAGAACCATGTCGCGTATTTTAAAAGATGATAGTATTGCACCCTATAGGAGACGCACTGGTCATTGTTTAGCTGATAATTTAAAAAAGAATAGGGTGGTAAAATCAAAACAACTACATAAGCGGTACGCAAAGGAAGGTCACAGATTTTTTTTGTTAACGGATTAGTTTTTTTTTACAATTGAGCAATATTTTAACAAACAAAATGACCGTATTTATGCTGAAAGCTCTAAAGAAACTTCCCAATTAGTCAACAGAGTACAACGTGGGCATTATCCGACTTCAGTGATGGTTTCGTCGGTGTTAGCTATGAAGGAGTGACTGAGCAATATTTTCGTGAAAAAGGTATCAAAAAATCGGCACAAGTGTATCAAGATACCATTCTTGAGAAGGAAGTTAAGCCTCTTAACAACACCATGTTTAAAAACCAAGAATGGTCCTTTCAGCAAGACTCGGCGCCGGTTCATAAAGCTCGATCCACCCAATCTTGGTTAGAAACGAAAGTTCTGGACTTTGTGGTTCACCAATTAACAAACAACGTAAGTATGTATTTTCTTGTGTTAGGCATTTTTGGTCTCGAACTTGTTTGAAACAAAACTGAATAAAATCCAGACAGACAGACAAAAATGAAAAAAAATACAGTTTTAGCTTCAGTATCGACAATAGAGAGCCCTCCAAAAAATTTTTTTTTAATATCTTTAATGTACAGAATTGGACCTGTTACATTTTTATTATTAGTAGTGTATAAGTATAGATTAGACTGCGATTAGCCTAGTGGTTTAAGTGATCGCCACTCCGCTTTCTGCCGCTCTGAGTGTTGTGGGTCCAAACCCCACATGGGACAACATTTTGTGTAATTCACAAATTGTTGTCCAGAGTCTGTGTGTTCTTTGTGTCCGTTTCACGTATGTTTGTAAAATCCCCCGTGACACCGGATGAATTCCCAAACCAAGGGTAATCTTTAAAAAAATGATTCATCTATACAGAGCCTAAGTCGCTGGGGCTAGTTAGAAGTTTTGGTAGCTGATGCTAGCACTAAAGGCGTGTCTCCTGCGGCTAAAAATAACAAAACAAACTAACAAAACTTGTTAACTAAACATTTTAGCGAAAAGTCGCAGGAGACGGACTTTTAAACGAACATCAATCAGTTGTCTTGTATATTATTGTTATCTATTTTGTATCTGTTTGTTTCCCTAATAAACTAAAAAAAAAAAAAAATGAAACACGATTACTCGAAAAGCAAAAATCTTTTATCTGTTAAAATTAACAAAACAGTTAGGCCACGCCCATATTTTGATAAATATGTGATGTTTTGTGTTTAAAAACATTAAACAGTGTCGCAGGACACCCGGCTTAACTGAGCAAAAATTTCGAAATTTCGTAATTTTCAAATTTCGAAACACGAAATAAGTCGCAAAATAGTTTGTTTATCGCAACAAAATGCGAGATCTAATTGTTTTTAATATTATTAATATAACAGTATTTTGTATTGAACGTTTTCTAACAGGATTGTTTATGACATAATTCTATATTTTCAGAGTTATTTTATACTAGTTGTTGCCCGCGGCTCCGCCCGCGTATATTTCGGTTATCGTGACAAATAGTAGCCTTTGTATTATTCTGATGTATAAGCTATGTTACTGTAAAGTTTCATGCAAATCCGTTCAGTAGTTTTTGCGTGAAAGAGTAACAAACATTCATCCATCCATCCATACTTACAAACTTTCAAGTTTATAATATTAGTATAGATTTTTTTAAATTTAAAATAATATAATTAATGTGAGTGATATTACTTACGAGGCATGCCTTTCAAGTTTTGTCGTTTGAAGAAAAAACAACTAGAACCTTATAGTACTTTTTTATGGTTTTTCTAAGTATTCACCACGTAGCATAATACACTTTTACATTCGCTCAAACTAGTTATTATAACATTTATTCCACTCTAAAGTTGGGGTGTTTAAAATGGCTGACTTGAAAGCGTCGACTGCTTCTTTACCGGACTGGAACCTTTGACCACGAAGACTTTTCTTAATTTTAGGAAATGTAAAGAAATCTTTAGGGCTTAGGTCAGGACTGTATGGAGGATGGTCAAGAATTTCTACTTTTTCCTGCTTCAAATACTCAATCATTTGACGAGCGCTGTGTGAGCTTGCGTTGTCGTGGTGCAGGATGATGCGTCGCTTTGAGTTGGATTTTCGAAGTGCGGCGATGACTTGTGGTAAACAAACTGTGGTATACAAGTCGCAACATGGTCGGTTTTTCCAACGAACGTGGCCACCATCTTCTTAGAAGTACTTCGAGAACGAACAACTTTAGTCGGTTTTGGCTCGTCTTGAAAGACCCAGATTGTAGATTGTTGTTTGGAATCAGGATCCTAGGCATAGATCCAAGATTCGTCACCACTGAAGATGTCGTAGACGTGATTTGACTCTCCTCGGTAGTTTTCTTACACCAGCTGACGCGGGCTGCCTTGTGATCGTCGGAAAGCAGATGCGGTATCCAACGGCAAACTAGCTTTCTCACACCAAGCGCTTGATGCAATAGAATAGTTTTGTTAATACCGTGTGGGTTGTTGAAATATAGAATTAGTTGTTAGAACGAGGTTTTGTGGCCGTTTAGTACGATAAATCGGAATTATCGTCGGCTCCTCGTACGGTTGAGGTGTTTGTGGCCGTGTGTTGCATTAAACTTGAATAGCGCCGGCCCCTCGTGCGTGCACGTGTTTGACTTGTAACTCGGAATCGGCTATGTGATTGTGAATGGAGTAGCGACATCGCCAGGGATACCCCTGGCCGCATCGGAGGTTAGCTGTCATCACGCAACAGGTGAGTCAACATACATTATATTTTTTAACGAGGTGTATCGCCTTATGATATCCTTTCACCAGGTGTGACTGTTTTGCGACTGTGCTGGCTGCATCTCATGGGTCCGTGTAGCTAGTACAGGTTCCACAGGAACGCAACCGCCTGGTGATCGGATTAAGTTATTGGAACGAAGTTGCGAAAGGGGGCTAGACGGAGTAAGTTGTAACGACACTTTTAACATTGAGTTGACGTCAACGTGCTGGATAGTATATATATATATGTATATAAATCGACACATTCGACACAGAATGTTGGGCATCATTCTGTGTCGAAGGCGCTTACGATGGGGTGTCCTCAAGGGTCAGTGCTAGGTCCATACTTGTGGAACATAGGCATCGACGATTTTCTGGCAATGCCTGTGCCGTCCGGATGTGCCCTGAACGCGTACGCGGACGACGGTTTGTTATTGATAAAGTCGGATACTAGAATGGTGCTTGAGAGGCTGGCCAGTGAATGTTTGGACTTAATATCTCGGTGGGGTGGGCGTAATCGGTTGACTTTTGCACCAAACAAAACCTTCCAGCTACTTCTGAAAGGTAACCTCAAATCACCGCCGTGTATTAAATTTGAAAATGTTACTATTAAAAATAAAACCTCGGTTTGTTATATAGGATTGGTTTTAGAAATATTTTTTTCATTTATTGAACATATTAGAACAGTTAATGAAAAGGCAAAAAAGAGTTTCTTTACACTGACGAGGAAATCAACTGCGACATGGGTCTGTCATTTCATACACTAAAGACCATATATGGAGCTACTTATTTAAGTTCTATTTGCTATGGTGCTCCTGTATGGGCAGATAGGGCGACTGTAGGTGCTGTCCGTCGCAAACTGTTATTGTTGCAAAGGCCAACGACCTGCATTGATTTTCTTGTGCAAGGCATATAGGACGGTTAGCACTGAGGCTTTACCGGTGTTGGCAGGTGTTCTTCCGGTCGATCTCGAGGTGCAAAGACGTGCAGCCATGTATTATTTTACACTACAAAACATGGAATGCGATTTTTTGGGCATACGAGACCGCGGATAAATCATAAGATTGTTTCAACAGCAATCCAATGTCTATAACGACCTCTTGGATTAATGGCAGCAAAGATGGGACGAATCATCTAAGGGGCGCCACCTCTACCAGTTTTTTACATCTGTTCGCGAACGGTTGTCAAGGACATGGCTCGAGGTGGATCACCGTGTCGCTCAATTTCTTACAGGCCACGGTAACTTTAAGAGCAAACTATACTCATTTAAATTAGTCGATTCACCATTGTGTCAATGCTCAACACCTGATTCTAGCTGTGAACAGTCGGCTCATCATATCCTCTGGGAATGTAGTCTTTGGTACAATGAACGTAACATGATGATAAATAGCTTACAAATGACGTATGGGGTAGTATATTATGGGGATTTTGTGTCAACTGCGGCGAATTTAAGCGATTCTGCCATTCATACTATAGAAATCAAATATAGCTCACTTAGGACCCATAATATTTTATCCGTGGTGCTTCCCGGTTTGAAAAAGGCGTCTGCCTATTTTGACTTCATTTTGTCTCCCGCTTTGCCAAGGAGGGAAGTGGACTAATTATATTTCCAACTCCTCCAGTTTTCTTCTGATTAATTTGGTTGCGGGTACCAAGACAGTTTAATTTTTCCTGGGACTTCCCGAGTGTCATAACTCGGTGTGTTCGTGGGTCACCGCTGTTGATCCTGGTGTACAGGAGTTACAGTGGTGGGCGTGTGGGCGGGATTAGTCCCATATGTATATAAACTTCGTTCCATCCGGGTGTCCCTTGACACCTCTCAAGTTTTTTATAAATAAATTTTAGGACTGACCATTGAACTTGGCACCCATTTCTCACTCCTTTTGTCGTTGAAGTGAACAACTAAGGCATTATCATAATATTGAACTTGGCTGTCATTTTACATTTATGTTTTTGATGGGATGCTCTTTTTAATAGCTTTGAAGGTCGAATCGGTCTTAGACCAACCTAAAATGACAGCATTAGTGCTATCGTGTTTCCTTGATGGGTGCGAGTCCGAGGCCCAATGTTGCAGAAGCATCACTAGGCCGCTATGGTGTAATAAAAGCACTCTGCCACAGTGCTTTTATTTATGAAATAATATGCCACGCTCAACTTGTTCATTGCTCATCCGATTTAAAAAATCGGTTAATTATTCAATCTTTAGGGATGGGATCAGTACAAATCACAATGTGCAAATAAATTAACCATACTACCTTGCTGTTTCCAGCAACGATACATTAACATTCATAGTATTTGTTTGTCTGCCTCGTTGGTCTTGCGGTTGACGTATGCGACTGTCGATCAAGAGGTCTCGGGTTCGAATCCCGGGTCGGGCCAAAAGTGTTTAGTTTTTCTGATTACAGAAATACTTAATAACAGCTCGGAGTTTGGAAGTGCCTCGGAGAGCACGTAAGCAGGTCCTGCGCCTGATCTCTCCCCGGTCGTGTCGGTTAACCGTAGTATATTCTGAGAGAGAGGGAACAGAGAGTGCACCTGTGCTTACGCACACATTTGTGCACTATAATATCTCCTGAATAGTTGGCTGCTCTCCGTTGAGACGGGCCGCCGTGGCCGTTATCGGCCTAGGAGAACATTATTATTTTGTTTTTATTCTTTATTTTACACACATAGTACATAAACACAACATTTTAGCAAAAAGAAGCGACTTTAAGAACTGGACCGAAATGGACATGGGTCCACGTGGAAAGCGGTTCGCGTGATATTGAGCTAGTCGTCAATTTGTCGCGCACATACTTAATGCAAATTGAAGACTTACATGGTTTTCTCATGGATGACATTGTCAGAACTGGACCAAATTGAAAAGAGACCACACGGGAAGCTGCAATTGCAAATAAAAAAAGAATCACGAAAATCGGTTCACCTAGTCAAAAGTTATGAGGTAACAAACATTTTAAA
Organism: Diaphora mendica; assembly: GCA_949125395.1. Lineage (NCBI taxonomy): Eukaryota > Metazoa > Arthropoda > Insecta > Lepidoptera > Erebidae > Diaphora > Diaphora mendica. Next base: position 25,568,079 of record OX421320.1, read on the forward strand.
ATAACAGTCGAATGGATAACCTCATTGAAGTCAATTAAAAAGAAATACAAGGAAATGTCAAAGGCGTGCTTAATCCATAATTGTATAAATTCTCAAAATTTAAAAAAACCCCCGACCTAATAACCTGAGTTCCCTTTAAAAAGTAAAAAACACGTTATGCGCTTTTATTTGAGACCCCACTCGATGCTATTTTTGCAGACATTCGGTTACTCTTCCCCACTTTCACCCCCATAACTTTTAAACGGCACAACCGATTTTCATGAAACATGTCTAAGAACACTCACACGTAACTCACCTTTTATACAAAAAAAAACTAAATTGAAATCATTCATCCGTTCGGGAGCTACGGTGCCACAGACAGACAGACACGTGAAACTTATAACACCCCTCTTTTTGGTCGGGGGTTAAAAATTGACTTTTCTTCCAGCAAACCCTGAGTGAATAGAGGATAGCAGTGATTTGTAAGGGCACAGTCATGATTACTTAAGAATCAGAAGAGAAACAAATATAAGAAAAATAAAATAAAAGTAATAACAGGACGTTGATTTATACAGTAGAATATATTGTACATATTAATACCCACATGCGATATTTATGAGTAAATACATACAGGCATACATATATTATAGTACCTACCTTATAATAATAATATTGTCAATGCATGTTCATTTCATTAGCTGCGACAATGTGTTAATATTGCATCGAAATAGTAACAACGAGAATATTATAATTATCTCATAAGGTTTGTTTCAGCGGAAAGTAGTACGTGTGCGCGAAGCATAACCATTTTTAATGTCAGCCGAGGTCACGACGCGACTGGTTCAAATAAAAAAAGATGCCCAACACGCTTTTTAAGCTGATAAAAGTAGACGGTACACAAAAAATGATTCCAACGTCTGCGGTAGCGGCGGCAAGTGGTGCACTAGCATCACAGACGCGACCTATACACAAGAATTAATATGACTAGCCAACTTAAATTGCATTGCCTAGGTTATTTTAAATACTCCATGGGTTATATACTGCAGGAAAATGTACATGTTTATATATAGAATTTTGCACTTCGGCCACGTAATTTCTGTTTTCTTTTCTTCAGTTTCGCAATTGTGTGGAAGTAAGTTCATTTATTTTTGTTATATGTTCAGTTGTGACATGATATCACGTAGAATATTATCTGTTTGTACATTTCATCTAAACACATTTGTTATCTAGTATCGACTAGATAGAAGACTAGATAGATAGAATAGTAACTAATCTAGTTATCGAATTTCGTTCCATTTGAATATCTTGTTTCAGCCCAGGCCATATTATTCAAATAAAGGCAAGAATCTCGGAATCCAGAGATAGTCGGCTGAAAACTGGCGTAAACCTTTATTTTCACACTAAAACTTGTCTCAAAACCTAGTTACCATAGGGTGTCCGCGTCTACAGATATTTCAAGGTCAAAGGTAAAAATATCAACATTTATTGCAAATATCACGTTTCCTATGGCTTGTTTGCTATTTGTGTGCTAATAAATATTTTAGAGGATTAAATTCTCTACAATTTTTTTTAAATCTTAAACCTTTTTTAAAATAGAGGGCCAAGCGCGCGCAGTGTTAAACTATTAAGAGTATCATTTGAAGTCAACCTGTAGTCCTGATAATTCTAAATAATTTAAATTTTTTATTAACTACTTTATTCCACTTTTAAGTACAGTACATCGAGGAAAAAATTACTTTTCTTACTTCCACCTTCGATTTACTAATGTAAATCTATTTTGAATCATAATCAATTATACATCATCGGATAGCTTATTTAAGGACATTCTAATGGTACATAATACATTTATAGCCTCAATACTTTTTTTTGGAAAACGTCATTGTAATGCGAGTCGGAAATTTTGACGGGAGTAGGTACTTCCAAAACGGTGAACAGAGGCGCCAACAGTTGACAACAGTTGCTTCACAGTTGAAGGGATAATAATATATGTATTACTTTTTTTTTTTTTCAATAGTTCAGTATCTATTCATTTAATAATACTTACCTTCTCGTGTAATTATAAAGTTATAAAGGGAAATACTATTATTCTGTATTTCAGAGATTAGCCGGAACGAACGGACAGACAGCCAAAATGTTTTAAAATTGCTTTTATGATAAATACCGTATTTACTTTCATTTACGCATTTAGTGAAAAGCTGTTAATTTGAAATTACAAACAGACATTTCAATTTTATTTATTTGCATAGACATAAATGTCTGCGACTCGTGTCGTATGAACATCATTATTGAATGTCAATCCACTCATACACACATACACACACACACAGCGGCGCACTCCTATATATATTATACGTTATCTATACTAATATTATAAACGCGAAAGTTTGTATGTATGGATAGGTATGGATGGATGGATGTTTGTTACTCTTTCACGCAAAAACTACTGAACGGATTTGGATGAAACTTTACAGTAATATAGCTTACTAGCGACCCACCCCGGCTTCGCACGGGTGGATTTCAGATGCCCCGTCGACGACACGATTCGCGCATTTTAAATCTGTAATATCTTCGAATATATTCATTTAAATTAGATACTGTTAAAGGCCATTTTGATCTATATTAAATGCACAATGTACTTAATTTACTTAATTGTATAAGGATTCATTCTGTATTGTTAAAAATCACTTAGTAAATAAGCCATTATTTCTCGTAAAAAGAAAGGAATAAGAAATGGTTGTTGTGGGTTATCCCTAACGGATAGACATATACCGTCGAGGACTTTTTTGTAGTACTTTTTAAGGTGTACAATTCTGTAGTACTAATTTTGATCTATCTCGTAGGGTGTAACCAGCGTTTGCAATGTAAGCACAAAAAAATGTGTTTATTTCACATTAGAAACCTCGAAAATTAACAGTGTTCCCATATTATGCATTTATTATACATAAAAACCTTCCTCTTCAATCACTCTATCTATTAACGAAACCCGCATCAAAATCCGTTGCGTAGTTTTAAAGATTTAAGCACACATAGGGATATAGGGACAGAGAAAGCGACTTTGTTTTATACTATGTAGTGATGATGATATAGAAAACGCTTCGAATTACTACTTTGTATTACGCACGATATCAAGCCTGCCCTTGCTCCTATCAATATCAGTTTTCTATGCTAATTTCTTCGATAGCTATTATATATATAGTATACTAGCAGACCTACGCAACCTTCGCAATCCCCCGTTTTAACCCTAAAAGGGGGTTGATTTCTAAAGATACATTATTAGTACACCTCCACACCATCTATAGAGCATACATTTTAAATTTCAAGTCTCTTACTTCAAAAACATAGGACTTTCATAGAAACTTCCAACCCCCGTTTTGCCCCCTTAGAGGTGGAGTTTCGTAAAATCCGTTCTTAGCGGATGTCTACACCCTATATGGAACCTACCTGCCAAATTTCAAGTCTGTAGGTATTATAGTTTCTGAGATTTCGTGATTAATAAGTGAGTGGTATTTCGCTTTTATATATATAGATACACTAGCTTTTGCACGCAGCTTCTCTCACGCAGACTTTCATCCCCTGATTTACCCCCTTAGGGGTGGAGTTTAGTAAAATCCGTTCTTAGCGGATGTCTACACCCTATAAGGAACCTACCTGCCAAATTTCAAGTTTGTAGGTGTTATACAGGGTTAGGAAAGGGAGACAGCGTCGTAGATGGGAAGACGATATTATAAAAATAGCGGGACATACATGAAAAAGACAAGCGTGGAATCGCATTCGATGGAGAACTCTAGGGGAGGCCTATGCTGGACAGCAAGACAATCTTCACGTACCGGTGTCAAACAATTGTACAAGATATAGTAACTAATATTGTAAATATATAACAATAAAGGCTATTACTATTATTAGGTGTTATAGTTTCTGAGATTTCGTGTTTAATAAGTGAGTGGTATTTCGCTTTTATATATATAGATCAGGGCCCTATTTCATAAAACCTCACAAGTCGACAATTTGTCAAAAATGACGTAATTTGCCGGATTGTCACGACAATTCCCGTTTCATAAAGCCTAACAAATAAATAATTGTAGACTTGAATTTTTTTGTGGCGTTTCATAAAACCATTTTCCTTACAATTGTAATAAACACCCATCACACCAAAAAAATGTCAGGGACAGGTATATAATTGTCAGCGACAGGTGACATTCCTATTTTACTCAAAATATATTCTACCACCGATTTACTTATTCGAAATTTTTCATTAAAAGTAAAGTCAGATAATTAAATAATAAATAAATAATATATATTCCGGATATTTTAACGCACAACGCCATTAGTCCCAAGCTAAGCAGAGTTTGTGTTATGGGTACTAGACAAGATATATACTTTTTTTATTACTTACATATTATAGAAGATTGCCTCGTTGGTCTAGTGGTTAGCGTAAGCGACTGCGGATCAAGGGGTCTCGGGTTCGATTCCCGGGTCGGACTGCTGTTGGGTTTTCTTACAAGAAATTCTTAATAGCAGCCCGGAGTATGGAATATGGCGGTGTTTCCCACACGTACCTCGCAGGGCACGTTAAGCTGTCGGTCCCGGTTGTCATATTATTTGTGTTGGGTATGTTATGTTAACGGGAAGTAAGTACCCTCAAATATACTAAAAACTAGTTCACCCTTCGAATTCAGTTCACCCTCAGGGTTGCGGAGGTCCGATGCCAGTCGCTCCGTGTAAAACTGATATTCAGATAAAACCGGTTGAACTAGTAGCCGACCCCAAATCTTGGGATTAATAAAAGCTAGGATGATGACATACATATTATAGATAGAAAACGCCCAAACTCCGAAACAAATATTTGTAGATCGTGCAAACATTTGGTCCGACCCGGGAATCCGAATTCGAAATAAAAGTTTACTCTTTCCCCAAATACTCTGCTGTGATAGGTCTTTTCAAAATAATACTCTGTCACTACTGTTATCACTGCTAAAATTTTTTTTATTGTCATCTGTAAATTTCTATGAATCGCAAAAATGTCAAATTGTCACAACAATTTGACAAACTTGTCACAACAATTTGACAAACTTGTCGAATTTTCCGATTAGTATGAAGTATTCAGATTGAAGAATTAGATATGAAGTAATCAGTGTACATACATGAAAAAAAAACCGATGAAATTGAGAACCTCCTCCTTTTGGAAGTCGGTTAAAAATCAAGGATATATTGAATTAAAAAACATAGTAGAAAATTTAACGTTGTGGGTTAGATCCTATTGAGAAGCATTATCTATTAAACCTTTCAAGAGAAATGGTATAGAATATAAGCCTCGCGTCCACGCTTCTGCTAATTTCCCAGAGCTCGGTTGCTCAGAATTGTTGACTACGTATTTTTCACGACCCACTGCAATCTCTTTAATAAACGTGCAAGCTTGCAACCTGCAAGTACTAACCCTGAACAAAGATTACATCTCTATTTCTTATACGTTCTTTTCATTTAAGGTAAGCAATCAAAAAGCAGCGATGATCATCTAATTTACCTTGATAATCCAGCACATGCTGTGGCGTCTGTTTGTGTCGATCCATGATTTTTAACCCCCGACGCAAAAAGAGGGGTGTTATAAGTTTGACGTGTCTGTCTGTTTGTCTGTCTGTGGACCCGTAGCTCGCAAACAGATGAAGCGATTTCAATTTAGTTTTTTTTGTATGAAAGGTGAGCTACGTGCGAGTGTTCTTAGACATGTTTCATGAAAATCGGTTGAGTCGTTTAAAAGTTATGGGGGTGAAAGTGGGGAAGAATAACAGAATGTGTGCAAAAATATAATTGGCGTATGATTACTCGATTAAGTGCTTGAATAGGGGGTTTTTTAAATTTTGAAATTAATATTATTAACTGTAGCTTTAGTGTCTTAATTAAATAAATTATTTTGAATTTGAATAGAGAATAAAATAAAAAGAGAACATATAAAGGATAGCTCCTTCACGGAAAAATAAAAAAAATCAAACAAATATGTAGATCTCTCGCCACATTGTTTTACGAGTTTAAGGTAAAAAGCAACTTTGCTTTTACGATTATAAAAGAGCAATATGTTTTCGCCGAGTTGCCAATTAAAATGTGCCCGTTAATATTTTTAATTAAATTATTAATTGTTTTAGAAAACAATTTCGTTTATAAGTTACTAGCGACCCGCCCCGGCTTTGCACGGGTGGATTTCAGATGCCCCCGCCGAATACACGATTCGTGCCTTTTAAATCTGTAATATCTTCGAGTATATTAACATTTAAATTAGATACTGTAAAGGGCCATTTTGATCTATATTAAATGCACAATGTATTTAATTTACTTAATTGTATAAGGATTCATTTTGTATTGCTTAAAATCACTTCGTAAATAAGCCATTATTTCTCGTAAAAAGAAAGGAATAAAAAATGGTTGTTGTGAGTTATCCCTAAGGCCGGGTTTTCGAACTCAGCGGGCAGCGGAGCGGGAGTGGAGCGGCAGCGGGAGCGGAGCGGGGCCGTTAACCCGTTTTCGGAGCCAGCGGGCTAGGAGCGGGCGCTAGAGCGGTTTAGTGATGTGTTATATGAAACAATACCTCGTAAAATATAGCTTGATACGGATGACAGATTTCACAAAAAGAATTATAAGTGATTTTAAATAATTAGTGAAAACGATTATTGTTTGATAATATTTTATATAATCATAATATCTACATATGTAATAGCGTCATAAATTAGTATATTAAATTTATTTTTCTAAAATCGTACAACCCAAGCCTGATAACCTTAAAAAAATCTTGATTAGTCGTAATTGTAAACACAATAATTTACTATATTGACAAGTTAGGGGGGTATTAGGTTACTATACTCGATCATTATAGAAAATAACAGGGGGTACAATGAAAAAAAAAATAACATCAACAAAGCGAACAAATTAACAAGTTATAAAAATGATTAAAATGTTTTAATAACAACAAATAAATAAAATATAAATAATTAAATAAACTTGCAAAAATCACAAACTTGACAAAATTAAAAATCAATAATCACAGGTGATTGCTATTTTATTTCATCCCTAACTGACACCGCGACACTGGTGCGCACTGCTATAGAGATATTATAGATAGAGCAGAGGAGCCGTGCGAGTCATAATATATGTTCGATGAATGGAAAGTCGTCTGAACGTTACTTCAAATACTTTTTACCGATAAGCTCTTCTCCTACTGAACGATTCATCGAATATTTTTGAATCGAATTAATGCTTTTTCAAATAAGTTTAAAATGAAAATAAAAGTATAAAGAAAACATGTGTGGTGTATTATTTCATACATAATCGAGGAAGTCTAATAACTATGTTGATATCATACGTTCCTTCCGTATTTTAAAATTTAGAAGAATGAAACATTTCAATATCACTTTATTTAACCTACTAATTAAATATTATAAATTATAATGATTATAATATAATATTATCATAAAGTTAAATAACTGAAATAAAAATGTAAAGAAAAAATTTGGTGTGCGGACAATTTTAAAAAAAAAACCTACGTTCCTCCCGTTCTAAACTTTAGTGTACGGAACATTAAAATTTAGAAACATGAAATTTGGCAATAACACCAGCCTGCCTACGGCAATCTAAATGCAAACATAATATTTATCTATCGTCGACAAGTAACCTAGGTGCTTCTCATTATTATATTTTACTAGCAGGTTATTGTCGAATTTCATGTTTTTAAATTTTAATGTACGGAAGGAACGTATGATATCTCAAAGTTATTAGATTTTCTTGATTTTGTATGAAATAATACACCAAACATGTTTCCTTTATATTTTTATTATCATTATTATATTCATTCGAAAAAGCATTCATTCGATTAAAAAATGTTCGATGAATCGTTCAGTAGAAGAAGTGTTAATCGGTAAAAAGTTCTTTCGCGATAAACTCAATTCGAAGTAAGGTTCAGTCGACGTTCCATTCATCGAACATGTGACTCTCGCAGTAAAATTACGGACCCAGGGAGGGGAACCATGCCTCCAGCTGTTCTTCGGTTAGAAAGAGAGAGACGATCGCGGTCGACCTGTCTGTGTGTACCTATATTTTATTACTTCTGTTCAATCCTCTCGCCAATGCAGCGATCACCTTGTGACGTTTGCAATACCTATAGGCCCATGTTATAAGCATACAATCGCTAAAACTAGTTCACTGGCGAGAGCAATGAACGACGGCTGTTTCACCGTCTTCTTATTCTAAACTAATGCATCAAGCACTTACTGGAGTTGCGTGATGTCCTTGATCTCGTCGGCAGTTGATGGGGTACCCCACTCCCGCGTCACACATACATGCTCCAGAATGCTGTACAATCTTCAAGGAATTCGAATTACAATACACTCTTATTAGCTATCGCGGATCGCGCCCCTTTGAACGTGACTACTAACACTCGCGAGTCCAAACCAGACCAATCATAACGGTCACCGACGAAACACCGAGTCGTTGGAAAATTAGCTAAATACCAATTAAATTAACTTAAACCGGCAGTCAATTGCAAAAACCGTGTTTGACCGGCAAGCGTCCCAAGTACTCTCCTGTCAACGTCAAACAAGAAAAATGACAATCAAAAATGTTGCCATTACAATGACGTTAAAATTCTAACAACTTCAAACAACTTTATACGGTACTAGCTTTTACACACGGCTTCTCTCACGCAGAATTTCATTCCCTGATTTACCCCCTTAGGGGTGGAATTTCAAAAATTCCTTTCTTAGTGCTCACTGACGTTGTATTAAGAACCTACATGCAAAATTTCAGAATTCTAGGTCAGCGGTTTGAGTTTTATTATTGAATTTTATTTTATTATTCGAGGTTATCATAATTACAAGCAGTCCTTTACTGCGCATGCGTCAGTAGAGAAAGACAGATGGGGTACCGCGATCTTCTCTCTCTTTCTAACCGTTGGACGTTTCCGCTTACCGGCAGCCGTATGTCTTCCCTACTCTATCTATAATACCTCTATACGCACCGCTCGTCCGCCGCTCGCCACCCGCTCGTCGCCCGCTCCCGCTACGGAAAACACTCCCATATAAATCCATCCCACCACCATCCAACATTTTCATGTAAAATGTTGCCAAGACGACTGCATATGGCTTACCCTGTAAAAAAGAAATCAGATCTTATGTAGAGCGAAGGTTCCGAATCTACACGCCCTAACTATACCAATCCTAACTTCGTAAAGTCTACATCTCAGTAAAAATGTATGGCGTCGCCGTTTCGCTACCATACCATCACGAAGGGGAAACGGACGCCTTTTGTGTTTGCTAATATCTAGTTTCTGAAGTAATGTGTTATACGAATATTGAGTTTCTGAAGTAACGAAACAGCCAAGCCATACATCTTTACTGAGATGTAGAGTTTACGAAGTTAGGATTGGTATAGTTAGGGCGTGTAGATTCGGAACCTTCGCTCTACATAAGATCTGATTTCTTTTTCACAGGGTAAGCCATATGCAGTCGTCTTGGCAACATTTTACATGAAAATGTTTTTGGTGGGATTTCATTTCTTTTTGTATTTCTTGTACATCTTCTTTCTTCTTTCGAAAAAGTCCAAAAATAAAAGCTCTAGCATAAACATTTGTGAAAGTCTCATACAAACTTCCACCCCCCGAATTTGGGGGTTGGGGGGCAAAAGTAATAGGTTTATGAATTTTTCTGTTGTTTGTATACTAAACTTAGTTTACATACCAAATTTCAGCTTTCTAGCACTTCAGGAAGTACCCTAACAGTTTTGATGATCATCAGTGTGTCAGTGACGAAATCGGTGTTTTTTAGGTATCAATAAAATCTAAAGTATCAGAGCTATGCAATTGAAACTTTGTATGTTTCATTAGTCTATTGGTGACATCATATCCTAAAAAATTTGAACGGTCTGGTATATCGGGAACCAAAGTTATGAGGGTTCAAAAAAACGACGAAACACTTCGAGAAAAGGTAGGTAGTGCCCTTGCGCTTCGCTTGGCTCGTCTTGGCGGGGGCACGACCGTCCCCCCAGATACATTTGAACGTGCCGCCGCCGCCCCGCGCCCGCTCCGCTCCCGCGCCCGCCCCGCTCCCGCTGAGTTCGAGTACGCGGCCTAGAGATAGACTTATACCGTCGCGGACTTTTTTGTAGTACTTTTTAAGGTGTACTGTAGTACATTATTTTGATCTATCTCGTAGGGTGCAACCAGCGTTTGCAATGTAAGCGCAAAAAAAATGTGTTTAATGCTACATCACGTTAGAAAACTCGAAAATTAACAGTGTTTCCATACTATATTATGCATTTTTATACATAAAAACGTTCCTCTTGAATCAACTATCTATTAAAGAAACCCGCATCAAAATCCGTTGTGTACTTTTAAAGATTTAAGCACACATAGGGATATAGGGACATAGGGACAGAAAAAGCGACTTTGTTTTATACTATGTAGTGATTTATAGAAACTAAACTGTATTCTTCAGATATAAACACAGAGAACTCAAAAAGTGACAGCTGCTGTTCCCTTGGCTGTTTCCATGGTGGTACAGTGGAAAATAAATTTACCGCTATAGGCGCCGTACCCCTGGTCGTGAAACCCGACCAAATTTTATTCACACAGCAAGTATCTACATATAGCTACTTAAAGCTTAATACAGCATTAAGTGCAGTTGAGATTAAACAGATTTCAGATATGTCAGTTTTTGGAGAACGTCATAGAAATGCGAACATAGTAGAAGCATGGCATCTATACAAATAAATAAAATTGAAGTGTTTGTTTGTTACTTCAAATTAACAGCTTTTCACTTAATACATGTGAAAGTATATACGGTACTTAGGTACATCAAAAATGCAATTTTTTTAATTTTTGTCAATCTGCCCCTCAGTCTGTTTGTCTGTCTGTTTGTTCCGGCTAATCTCTGGAACGGCTGGACCGATTTTGACGGGACTTTAACTGACAGATAGTTGATGATATAAGGCGTAGCTTAGGCTACTTTTTTTAGACTGTAGTTGTTGTACCGCGGGAAATACCGCGGGGTTCAGCTAGTTCAAAAATAAATAGAGTAATAAACTTAAACAATGTAAACATTTTAGGGTTGCTAAATATATGGAACCAAAATGATAACGTAATGCAACAATAGAATTTGGCAAATTATTGTTCAATAATATTAACAACGGTAAAAAAGGTCGTTAAATAAGAGATCGAAAAAAAAATTGTGAATGATGATTTCATTAAAAATTTGTGAAATAACAATAGGACCTTATGTCGAAAAATTACGTTAAATTAGACTATACGGCAAACGTAGTGTAGGATGCCCTGCCCTGGCAGACGACTTGAGGAAAACCAAGACAGAAACAGCTCGCTGAAGACCTTGATTCAGACTATTTATTATAATAAGGTGCTCCCACACAGCAGTTATATAACGTTATAAAACATTGTGTAGCACGATAACATTTTTAACCGACTTCAAAAAAAGGAGGAGGTTCTCAATTCGACTGTTTTTTTTTTACCTCATAACTTTCGACTGGGTGAACCGATTTTGATGATTCTTTTTTTATGTGAAAGGTGGTGCTTCCCCATTAAAATTTGGTCTAGATTGAAGTCGATTTTTTTTTGTTAAAATTTGTAATTATTTAACATACGCTACAACATGTCAAGAATGTTATATGTTGCAAGTTCTCCCACACAGATTAAACTTGTTGTATAACATCGTATAACATTCTGTATCAATCAGTTTGGGCTCAACGGAGGAAGTGGTAAATGGTTGGCTTTCATTTTCAGCAAAGAACTGCAGCATTGAAAGTTCAACTTTAGTCAGTGGAGCATTGAACGGGATTGAGCTTGTTTCTGTCGCTGACATGTCTCATATATTTCTAACCTAATATATTTCTGTGGTACCCTATCTACTTTTAAAGGGGGTGCATAATGAGTGGAAAACCGTGGGAGAGCCACGCTTCAGCATGCATGGGCCGGCTCGACCGGAGTGATACCACGGCCTCGGCCGAGAAAACCGGCGTGAAACAGTGCTTGCGGTGTGAAACAGTGCTTGCGCTATGTTTTACCGAGTGAGTGAGGATACATGGAGGCGTTGAGGAAAGCCGGCAATGCACTTGCGACGCCTCTGGTGTTGCGGGTGTCCATGGGCGGCGGTAATAGCTTACCATCAGGTGATAGTCTGCTCGTATGCTCCCCTATTCCATAAAAAAGGAACAACTAACGTTAAACTTCCAGGACGTATTCAGATCATCGTTCTCAACAAAATTCCCCAAAAAGTTAATTTTTAGATTTAATTGCTTTATAAAACAATTAAAAAAGTCTTCTTGTGTCGTGGGACACCAGATAGGAACGAAGTTCCTGAGCCCTGTAGTCAAAGACCTAGGACTGCTCATCGATTCAACGCTCGATTGGCGAGCTCAAATGACCCATGTGAGTCAAAAAGTGACAGGCACATGCGAACTCTATACCGTTTAAACATTTTCCTGCCTCCCAAAACAAAAACCTCACAGGGAAGATGAAATATTTTTATTTTTGCATTCTTTTAAATAAATTGCATGTAGGATAATATATAATATATAGATATATAATAAAAAAATTAAATACATTAATTTATTGGCAAAAATTGCAGTTTTAAACTGACAGTTTCACCTTCGGGCGCAAACGACGCACAATTTACATGACGTCATCCGTGTATGCCACTGGCCGTGTTTGTTCGTCGACTGTTCGTGCTGGCTTTCGCAGTTGTTTAAAGTTAGGAATCTCGTGATATTTTTGCTATCTATAAGCCTCTATAAATGTGGACTATACATCATCACTTAAAAAAAAAACCGACTTCCAAAAAACATCCAACGAAAACTCTCTGCCAAAAAAACACTTAAAAGCGTAAAATAAACTGGTTCTTCATAAATTGCCTATACCTAATTCTTTATTCATTTAAATAGTAGTATTATAATGTGTGCTAGGTACCTACAGCCACCTGGATACAGATTTTAGTTGTCACAAGCTTTAACCCGCGGCCTCGGGCGTCTATTTCGGTTACCGGTAGACAGAATTTCGAAATTATAATATTAGTATGGATGAACGGCTAGATGGATATTAAGATTATGATGATTTGACAGATGTTTTTTAATTTTATTGATGAACTAGCTGAGTCCCGCGGTGTTACCCGCGGATGTTGTTGTACCTACCTTTACAACTGCGGGTAACACCCCGGGCAAAGCTAGTCTAAAACAAAGTACCCTAAGTTACTCCTTATTACATCAGCTATCTGACAGTGAAAGTCCCATCAAAATTTGTCCAGCCGGGGCAGCCGTTTCAGAGTTTAGCCGGACCAAACAGACAGAAAAATTGCAAAAAAAAAATTTAGATATATGTTATTTTGGTAATTTACATACCTATGCATGCATACATGCATATTTATGCATGTAGAGAAAAGCGGTTATTTCAATATTACACACAGAAACTCTAATTTTATTTATTTGTATAGCTTGTATTGATAATATGGACTAGTATAAATATTACTTAAAAATTTTCAATTCTTCAGAAGCTGCACGATCTTCGCATCATCATCATAATAATTAAGATGATTGTTACACCGATAACCTTCTTTACGTAATTTGCAGATTTTTTCCTTTCTTTTGATCGGGAAAAAAATGACAGCATTGTCGCCATAAGATTCCCTTGTTGATCTAAATAACTGCTATGTGTAGAATCTCCTGAATAAAATACTAAGTCTCAGTGTAATTTACACATACTGTAATAACTTAGTTCCTTTCATTTCTACACACGAAAACTTTGCACTTTCAACAAAAAAGCTTATTACCATGTCAACACTAACTTTCGGTAGATTTCTGGAGTGTGATTTAATAATCCGACTTCCATTTTAATTAGAAAAACGTAATTTGTTTAATCAATAAATTATGATTACGTTCACGATTATAACCTTAAATTGTTGTCACAACATTGGTGAATAGACGCTGATTGGTGTTTTAAAACACGTTCCGTTTTGAGTACTTTTAATTCGTTACTATTGCAGAAAATCAATATTAAAATTAAATAAAAACGTTGCACTGTATTTTTCTTACGTTTTAGTCACAAAATTTTAATAAATATTATATTTGCATCTTCGCTATTATTCATATAATGGACTATGGTGATGTGCGTTATTCCGACCTGAATGCAGACCTCCATAATAAACTATTATAGACCGTCTTCTCAATAACTGCATTCGATTTATATTTAATCTTCGAAACTATGATCACGTATCTGCTTTGCCTTCCCAATAACAATGGTTACCCATTCGTCTACGACGTAATTTTTCATTTCTTAATTTCCCATTCTCGCCCACTTATTTTGATCCTGATTTGCGTTGCCTGTCCTCTAATCACGACAGAAATCTTCGTTTGACGAATAATCTGCTTCTGCTGTGTCCTTCCCACAACACCGATATCGTAAACGCCTCGTTCTTTGTGCAAGCGGTGCTGCTATGGAATGCGCTCCCACTCGAAATCAGGATGTCCACTAACCGTTACACATACACAAATTGTTCAGTCTAGGGTTATGGGACAGTTGTGGGACTGGCATACCCTAATAAGGTAAAAGTACCTTTAAAATAAATAAAGAGAAAAAAAGTCCTACGTCCGTCTCCTGGTTCTATGCTACCTCCCCACCAATTTTCAGCCAAATCGGTTCAGCCGTTCTTGAGTTATAAATAGTGTAACTAACACGACTTTCTTTTATATATATAGATATGTATTACGTATTTTTGTATTGTGGATGTATGTATATATTTATATATATTTTAGTTAGTTTATGTCAATTGCATCTATACCTAGAATTTTGTGAGTTTAGATAATTTTCGTGTGTCGATAAAATTTTGTGTGTGTTTCATAATGACTTGTTTGTAAACTACTTCTAATATAAAATCCTGTCTGGAAGATTTGATTTTATTATGTATTTGAGCTTTAAATAAACTAGTTACTACGGAAAGTTTTCGGTGGTGTAGCATGAGCTTGTTGGGGCTCATAAAAGCATAAAAGTAGGTATCAATTTAAAATCTGATAAATTGTTGACTGGCGAGCTAAACATGATAAATTCAGGGCAATGTCTCGGGTAACTGTGGTTAATAATTTAATTGTTGACGAAGTAAAAGTTTCTAACTCAAGTTCAAATAAAAACAATAACGGTTTCTCAATTAACAACAACCGTACGTTCAAGTCAAAGCGAAATCAGTTTAGTGAAATTAAAAGTGAATGAACATTTTTCTATCTGGGTTTTATTACAAGACTCGTATTACATGTTACTGTTTAGTTATGAAACATAATACAATTACTAGTCACAGATTCTTGACACCTTCCATTGACTCTCAAGGAAGAAAAGAAATGCGCAATATATTTTATGTGTGATTGCTGTACATAGCTCTAAACTTTTACCTGTACCTAAACATTTAATGTATAGATTTGACCTGGTCTTTACAAGAACCTTATAAATCGAGATATATATATATATTTTTTTTCTTTCTTTCTTTCTATATGGCAAATACTCTAAATATTATTTAGATAAATAAAGTCATAAAAGCACCAAACACATATCATTACTTTGACAAAGTTAATGTTGAAACCTCAGATTACAAAAGAAAGCCAGATGGAACGTTCTTGTCAAATAACATGACGCCGATTGATTTATTTTAGTGTGTAGATACACGTACATCTTTGTGCGTGTAGTGATACCATACGCAGTAAAAAATCCCTATTCTTTTCATAAATATTAAGATTGAAAAAAGGGTATTTTATTATTATAGAACTTTAAATATTATGGTTTTTATTTCAGTTACTGTTACATACTATGCAAACTCTCAACAACCTTTATTTTGCACTAACTTTTTATTTCATAATATTTTTTGCGTGTAAATTTCGTGTAAAAATTATAATTTAATTTTCACTTATAAATATTTAATTATAAAAGCTGAAATAAATGTATTTACCAAAAGTACTTGTAATGTATGATTAATATATTTTTTAATATTATGCGGTTATACGGTAAGTACATCACAATTCATACAATCAAGTCACAATCAAATCATCACAATAAATACAATCAAGTTTCGTACTATCGATCATTCTCAACCATTCAACTCTGATTTGAAGCACAAGTTAAAGACATAAAACACATCAAGACACAGAACAGCAATTTGTAGAAACATCCACAAATTGTTCGTATGTAATAATTATCAGAAATAATTGTATGTATAACCAAATAATATTTTCAGATGAGGTTTCCCTAATTGAAGGGAAAAAAATAGACAAAAACTGGTATCACAGTCGAACTACGGTTGAGGTTTTGTGCTCCGACACAACAATATAATTATCGGGTAAATACATAATTATAGCAACTAAATAATCTGTATTTACCTGCGAAAAAAAACCTTTTTTTCGAAAGTGCTAGAGGCCTGTGTTCACAGGCAGCTCTCACAGTTTGTATTTCAGCAGAATCTTCTCAGTCCTTTACAATCTGAGTTTAGACCCGGTCACCATCAGATATATAAAAGAGAATGCTCCTCTATCGCACTAAGCTTAGAGTGTATGTACATAGCTGAATTCCAAACTCAATCAAAGTGAACTGAACGGCGATGGACGCGATGCGGAAAATATGGAGGAATAGGAACATTATTAAAGCCACGAAGACCAGGCTCGTGAGGACGCTTATATTTCCCATATTTCTATACGCGGCTGAAACTTGGACTTTGCAAGATGTCTGGTGGTCTGGAGAAGAATGCTTGGGGTTACGTGGACCGAATCCCGCACGAACATCTCGATACTTTAAGAACTCACTATCAAACAAAGTCAAAGCCAAAAGTTTTTTATTCAAATAGGCACATTAAACAGGCACTTATGAATAGTCAATATTTGAAATAGGCTGATTCTAGTCGCCAGATAATATAATTCATAATATATAACATAATACAAAACAACATACTATATAATAATAATCAACAATTCGTACCGAAGTACCAACATGTCAAAATCTTAATACATGAAAGTATGTCTATGTGTAAATAGAACATAGTACCTACCTATATAATATAGTATAACTATGATTTATTGCTAGAGGGTCGCAGAGTGCAGAAGGGAATCGTCTGCCAGACATCGTTATCATCGATGTACTGATTTATCTTATAATAGGCCTTAGATATTAGTATACGCTTAACAATAGTTTTAAACTTGGTATCAGGTAAGTCAGTAATGTTGGACGGAATTTTGTTGTAGAACCGGACACAGTTACCCATAAACGATTTATTGGTTTTGGTGAGTCTAAAACCTGGTACAACTATTTTATTCTTGTGACGTGTATTGATGTTATGTATGTCACATTTTCTTACAAATTTAGTTATGTTTTTGCGGATATACATAATGTTATCGAAGATATATTGTGATGGTAAAGTTAATATATCAATTTCTTTAAATCGTTCACGGAGTGAAACCCGAGAGTCAAGACTATATATCGCTCTAACTGCTCTTTTTTGTAAAATAAAGACCATACGACATAATACTATGGAAGTATGCAGAATAAACTAGTCTAGCAGTTGCCTCATCTGTCACTTGCCTAATCTTCCTAACAGCAAACGCTGCAGAGCTTAATTTACCAGCAAGAGATGCAATATGAGGACCCCATTGCAGTTTATCGTCAATTGTGATACCTAAAAATACAGTTGATGGAATAAGATCTAGGATTTTTCCATCTAATTTTGCGTTAGTCTTTTGTGCAACATTACACATCGAGAACCTGACACATTTGGTTTTCCCTGCATTTAGTAACAAGTTATTCGCAGAAAACCAGTTAGATAACTTGTTGAGTATACTATTTGGTTCTACAACATCTCTATCTTTTCTGTCGACCTTAAATATTAGGGACGTATCGTCAGCAAATAAGACTATGTTAGACATGGTATCTCTAATCGCATGTGGCAGGTCATTTATGTATACCAAAAACAAAAAGGACCTAAGATCAAGCCTTGGGGTACACCCATTTTAATTATTGACCCAGGAGAAGTGACATTGTCAATAGCCACTCTTTGTTCCCGACTTGATAAATATGATGTTAGTAGGTCAATAGCCCTTCCTCGAATTCCGTAGTACCTAAGCTTCAAGATAAGTGTGCCATGATCTACGCAGTCAAATGCCTTGGAAAGGTCACAGAACACTCCTATGGCATCCCGTGAACCTTCCCAAGCCTCCAGTATAGTTTGTATGAGCGAGGTACCAGCATCAATAGTTGATCGACCCCTTGTGAAACCAAATTGTTTATCGTGTAAGATACCATTTTTATTAAAATGAAATAGCATTTGGTTTAGTATAAGTTTCTCAAATATTTTACTGAGGACAGGTAGCACCGATATTGGCCTATAATTTGATGCGTTACTACGACAGCCTGATTTAAAAATGGGCACTATTTTGCTGTTCATCAAGTCAGGAAATATACCATCAGAAATACAAACATTAAAGATAATTGCCAAAAGTGGGGCAATACTTTCTATAACCGCCGCAACAGCTTTAGTGGATAACCCCCACAAATCTTCAGAGCTTTTCAAAGCTAAACTTTTAAAAGTTTTGACAATATCAATAGACGTGACATAAATGAAGTTAAAATTAGGAACGCACAAATCTACACTAAGTTTTACTCTGCTGCTGTGGGAGAAGAATCAAGATATTTAGATGTCTCTATGGGAATATTACTGAAATATTTTTCGAAAAACTGAGCAACTTCAGATTTTACAGTGAGTATTTTGCCACTTAATTTTAGTTCAATTGCACAGTTTGATGGTTTGCAGTGTCCTGTTTCAGTATTGATTATCTTCCAAGTAGCCTTGATAATATTACCAGATTTTTTTATTCTATCACTAATATAGGCAGCTTTTGCTTAAATACATACTTTTTTAAATATTTTAGAATAGTTATGAACATAATTATGGAAATCATCATTGTTAGAGTATGATTTTTTATCGTACAACTCATACATAGTATCCCTACTACGCCTAAAACCTTTGGTAGCCCAAGCACTAAAAACAATCTTGTGTTTCAAATTATACTTTTTAATATTACAGTACTTTTGGAAGGAGTTATTTATTGCGTTAAACAACAGTTGCGTTAAACAGTGTCTGTTCTCAATAGTACAATCTCCCTTACATTCTTGTGCACATGTTTCTAGGCGTGGCGATCAATTCATAAGACGCTTTGTCGTTTAAGGAAGAATGGAAGGCACTAGACCCCGAGAAAAGTCACCTACGCGTTGGACTGACCAGATCAAGTCTGCCGTGGGAGGTTCGGTGAACGAGTGCAGCAGGATGACCTCGAACAGGCAGCAGTGGCAAAACGTCGTGATTAGTCGACTAAAACTACATAGCGATCACCACGAGGAAGTGAATAACTTCAGAACAAGCACCGTTTATTAAAGTTTTCCAAATCGCCAGTCAATAACTTTTACGCGGAGCGACTGCCATTAGACCTCCACAAATCAAGTCATATGCGAACTAGGTGATATTCAAGATCTTTAGTCTTTGTACTTTTTAGGACTTTAACTACCAGTAATGATTGCCACAGATGTTCGAATATTATCCGCGACCGTGCTTTTTTAAATCACGGAGAGGTCTCAATGCGTAAGGGCGCATCTCCACCGAAATTTAACCACACAAAAAAAGGTTGACAACACAAAAGTTGCTAACTTTTGTTCGGTGGAGACTCGGCTTGAGGAATGGTCACCCATTCAAAGGCTGAACTGACCGGGACCACTTCACTACGTATACCTACCCCCTGTTACCACTTAACCATGAGACTCCCACTTATAAATATTATCATCAATCGCGTATGTAATACATATTGTAAGTAGCTACTGTATACAAGGCACAAGTATTATTTAAAAAAAAATCCTTCTACTTTTTATCACTGTATAATATGATTAGAAATACAATAAAAGAGACTGTTAAGCAGAAGTTGAGCTGGCCAGGCAATATTTATATTCCGTTCAAGGTACTAAAACTGCAAGTATTTCCTACTTTCCATTTATTTTACTACGCGCTTTCCTCTAATAATTTTAAATTGATACTTCTATCGTGTTCGCGTAAACTTGTATTTTCTGAACTATAAAAAAGAATATATAACCATAATTATTCAAAACCAATCTGAAATTGTCTATTTCATAAAAAATTTATCGTCAAATAAGTAAACTTTGAAGTTTAACACATAATCGCAACAATCTTTTCTTGTCAAATATTTTACAAAATAAAGATAATAAAATTATACGATAGAAAATGTATCTCTGTACATTGTATATACAGTGTAGGTATGCCTGTTCCAATCTACGACTGCCCATTTCAGCCTTATGAGATGAAAGGGCAAAGAAACTATTATTCATATCAAATCTTTTCATATTATAAGTGCAAAAGTAGCTCTTCAGTAAAAATACTTATTGAAAGAAAATGAAAAAAAAAGATGAAATTAATTAAATTAATTGCTGTGCGGCCTGAGTACGCAGCTCAACTATGGTTGAATAGGTCGATGGCTGATCCATGCATCTTACGTTATTTTACATTTGTGACATTTTATTGATTATTTTTTATTTGGACATATTACATAATTTTAAATTTGACTGTGAGTGAAAGTGCTATTTGGATTTTATTTTCCATAAGTGGACCTCACAATATAAAAATCTTGCAGCTTTCAGTAAGAACGGCGCATGATTGGTTAGCTCATGGCTGTGCAGCAATGACTCCAAGCCTTTTGTTTTATTTTCTTTGGTCGACTTCGTTTTCATTCAAGTCTCTTAGTGAAAAATAAATAAATTGTAAACCGTATTATTATTTTTTAAAAGGAGCAACAATGGAGTTTCTTGCCAGATTCTTTTCCATGAAGGTTAGGCTGCACTTGGAACTGGCGACTAGAATCACTCGATTTTTAAATATTAAATATAGACTATTCCTAAGTGCCTGTGAAATAAGTGCCTATTTGAATAAAATCTTTTTGAGTTTGAGAATAATTTAAAATGTCTGATCACATTAGAGGATTCTGATAAGATATGAATAACTCTAAGTATGAGTCAGAGTGAGGTTTCTTTTGACTTCAACTTCCGAGAAGAATACTTTTCGATGACGTTGACAATCTTAGATCTTGGCGTCATTGATTGGTTGAGAGGCGAGGTGGTTTTTACTTTTAAAAACTGAGCACACGTATCATCATCAGATACAGCCTATGTTGTTAAAAATATCGAACGCGAAGGAACTCTGTATCCCATGCAAGAGTGCTCTGTGATAAGTTAATATCTTTTACCGAATTTATAATTCTTCTTTTTGTGATAGCGTCTAAAACCTCTTAAACGTGGTTCTGTTGCGCTTATTTATTTTCTAAAAAAAAGCCTATTCTGCGATCACCGACCCATAACCCTATAACAGTTTTTGTATCACAATAAATACTTTTGTTTGGTTTCTTTGCGCGATGTGGGTTTTCCCAAAAAGCAACTTAGAGTCTACATTTAAAGATGAATACTGTTCTGTCATGAACGAAAAAGTAGAGTAAAAAATTGAAGTGAAGTTGTTTTATTTGTAAAATGTAGTTACTTAGTTATGTTTAGAGTACATTTTAGTAAAAAGATAACGTTATTATTTTCTACTTAGATATTTAATACAGAACAGGCAAAAAAGTAAATCATGTGACTAGTCGTAACGTTGAAGACACAATTACGTCAATGAAAGGACTCACTCAGTGGTATGTTCTATCTAACTACGTTTTATTTCCGGAGGAAAGAATCAAAAATCGAAAACCCAAATTTACCATTTTAGTTTATAAACTTTCACTCTTATGAATTTTTAATTTAAAGAACATTACAATATTATTCTACCTCGAAGTTGTAAATTTTTTTTTTTCTGATAATAGACATTAAGGTTTTAGATAAAAAAAAAACTGTTTAGTAATTTGAACTCTGACTTAGTAGCCCAGTGTAAGAAGACATTAGATGACATTTCAATAAAAAAATTAAGCAGATCTGCCAAATTGCGTTGGATTTTACTGTTTTTGATTGATTCCCTTCGATTTTACTAGGACTATTTTCGTGTCAGTGGGAACAAAGTTTCGAAGTATTCGCAATAATCGCGCGCTGAAGCAAATAGTTTTCGATTAGTTTCATCAATTTGGGTTGCCTTGACACGTCCTTATCCATAAGCACTGCCTCGTTGGTCTCGCGGTTGACGTGTGCGACTGCTGATCATGAAGGTTTCGGGTTCAATTCCCGGGTCGGACCAAATGTTTGTATGATCTACAAATATTTGTTTCGGAGTTTGGGTGTTTTCTATGTATAATATGTATGTATTTACAAAAAAGTATATATGTATTTGTATCAGTTGTCTAGTATCCATAACACAAGTTCTGCTTGGCTTAGGATTAGATGGCGTTGTGTGTTAATTGTCCGAAATACATTGGTGTGGACACGGTCATTTATCACGTACTAGATAATTGTGCTGTTAAAAAGTCTTAAGTAGATACATTTCTGGAAAAACATTGTTGTCCTTTATTAGAAGTTTATTAAGGTAAGGAACATCCAATGCATCCAATTATTTGAATGTAAGTTGTTTTAAGAAAAATATTTTTAATATAATAATAATTATTTTTACTGGAATTAACGCGATCACTTATTTCAAGGTATTACATACCTCTGTTTTGCCTGACGTTTCTGATGACCAGGTTGCACTGGCCGTGGTCACAGGCTGACTGGCTCAGCGGCGCACGCCCTCCGTCGTCGAATCCGTGAAGTAGAAGGTTCTTCATCCACCCGCACATTTTCGATATTATTGATAAAATTCTTTCGCCACGTACCGTCACATACCACACTAACAGGGTCCCTATTCTGTAAGCAAACCGATGTGTTCCTATTCTGGTGTTTATCCGACTGCGCAGAAAAGCGAGGTGGTATGTTTTTTAACACTGGATTCCACGCTGTAGATAATTTAAAACCATCTTTCCGATTGAAAGTTTTATGCTTTTTAATCTCAATCGCTTCACGTACAACTCTAGAGTAAAAGTGACGTTCGGTGGAGAGGACTTGCGTGCGGTGAACCTGCAACCTGGTCGAAACGTCAGGCAAAACAGAGGTATGTAATACCTTGAAATAAGTGATCGCGTTAATTCCCGTAAAAATAATAATTATTATATCATGGAACGCGAAAGTTAAAAAGTTAGTATATTTTTAATCGTTTTTTTCATGTTCTTAATATAAAAGGCAATATCTGTGATAGCTAAAAGGACAGATTGTAGGCTTTCTACAATAGGATTTTTTAATGAGTTTTTATAGTTATTAAAGTATATTATTAGAGGATGTAGGGAAATTGGCATCCAATCAAGTTAAACACGATATCATGAGCCCAATGTAAGGTACCGTAATAAGTGTTCGGCGTTCTAAACGCCAAGTTAGTTGTTCAACTATTACTCGCAAACTAATAAATTTTACTTAGTAATGATAGTTCTCCTTTTAAATTGGTTAAATATGCTACTACAATAGATTTTTAGGTTCACCAAAAAAGCCGCTTGGCTAGGAGGGCCTCTTGGTTAGAAAAATCAGCGTTTTAAGTTTAAGTTTTGTACTTTAAAACAGTCTGGGATCCCTGGCACAAATTTTACATTTTACAAAACAACTTTTTCGAAACAAGAAAGAAGATGTACAAGAAATAATCCCAAAAAATAAAATAAAAACATTAAAAAAACTGCCTTAAGCGACTTACAAAAAGAAATTAAATCTCACCAAATACTTGTAAAATGTTGCCAAGGCGACTGCATATGGCTTACCCTATGAAAAAGATATCAGATCTCATGTAGAGCCAAGCTTCTGAATCTACACGCCCTAACTCTACCAACCCTAACTTCACAAACTCTATTTCTCAATAAACTAAGTAGTAATAATAAAGAGGTAGTAGAGCCACGCTGATTTCAGCACGAATGGGCCGGCTCGACCGGGGCGGTACTACCCTCCCACAGAAAATCAACGTAAAATGACCACGTTCGTGCTGTCGTGTTTCGTTGGTGAGTGCGAGACCGGAGGCCCAAATAGTCTAGTCAAAAAAGTTCCATACTTGTTGACTAGACTAAAAGATGCAGCAGCATCACTAGGCCGCCATGGTGTGGGTCGCCATACTGCATTGTCTGCATTCGCAGTGAGTATGGCGACCAATACTCTTGGATTCTGCTTATGCTTTCCATCAGGCAGAGTAGAGTCATTTTGGCGGGCCATACATAAAAAAAAAAAAAAAAAAAACTCAATAAAACACTGAACAGTGCGAAACAAGAAAGAATATGTACAAGAAATAATCCCAAAAAATAAAATAAAAACATTTAAAAAACTGCCTTAAGCGACTTACAAAAAGAAATTAAATCTCACCAAAAACTTGTAAAATGTTGCCAAGACGACTGCATATGGCTTACCCTATGAAAAAAATATCAGATCTCATGTAGAGCCAAGCTTCTAAATCTACACGCCCTAACTCTACCAACCCTAACTTCACAAACTCTACATCTCAGTAAAAATGTATGGCTTGGCTGTTTCGTTACTTTAGAAACTAAATATTCGCATAACACATTACTTCAGAAACTAGATATTTACAAACACAAAAGGCGTCGGTTTCGCCTTTGTGACGGTAGCGAAACGGTGAAGCCATACATTTTTATTGAGAAATAGAGTTTGTGAAGGTAGGGTTGGTAGAGTTAGGGCGTGTAGATTCAGAAGCTTGGCTCTACATGAGATCTGATATCTTTTTCACAGGGTAAGCCATATGCAATCGTCTTGGCAAGATTTTACATGAAAATGTTTTTGGTGGGATAATATGTTTTCTCTTCAAATATTGGAAAAATATAAGGCTGCGTGAACAAGGGATGTCGTGTGATAGAAGAGAATGGAAGAAGAAAACTCATTGCACCGACCCCAAAGAAATAGGGAGAAGAGTAAAATTATGATTTGTTAGTCGTCCTAAAATTCGCGTTTGGATAATCTTAGGGCTAGTTTCACCAGTTTTTTTATAAAATTTTAGATCGTCTCTCAGAAAGTTTATCAGCAAGTGGCGAAACAGGCGGTTAGTATTTAGATTCTACAGTCATTACTTTACAACTTCAATCTTACAAAATTATACATATTTTAACTGCCGATAGATACATAGATACGACTTTTTCTATAAGTAGCACATTTATAATTTTGCACTACTAAACACCTCATTCCTATGAACGAGAAACAAAACACCAAACAACTGTTGTAATATTCTTAGAAATCAAAATATGCTTGCCTTAAATTTATTTCTATGTTAAATTTTTGATGTGAATGGTTATGATGCAAAATATTATACCTAATATACTATTTAAGCGCAAATCGTATTTAATATTATTTCTAGGTAAGGGCAGAAAAGCAATGTTGTTGCAATTGTAAGAACTATTTATATCAAAATTATGGTTTAGTCTTTATGATCGTGCTTTTTAACGTTTTATATTAACGCCGTGGTTTTTTTTGTAGTTAAGTATTTATTTTGTTTATTTATTAAAACTTTATGCACATTTGTACATTGACAGACTTAATACCCAAGGCATATTCTTCCAGTCAACCTTAGGGTGGAATAGAAATCTAGTAGTGTAGGTGGTGCACAGAGGCAGAGTATCTCGTTGGTTTTAAACTGGTTTTCACGTAGCTATTTTTAAAATTAAGGGTAATATAAGTTATTCCTTATAACATCAGCTGTCTGTCGGTAAACGTCCTGTCAATATCGGTCCAGTCGGTCTAGAGATTAGACCTAGATTACTGGGATTTTACTCAAGAACCGGAACAAACAGACAGACACACAAAATATTTAATAATGGAATTTTAGATATAAGTACCGTATAGTATTCCATATTTAAAAAATCTGTTAAATTGAGATGACAAGCAGAGGCTTTAATTTTATTTATATATAATAGGTATTTACCTATGAAATTGCCGTTTTGTATGCAATAAGTGAAAGTACTTATTTTTTCAAACTTTTTTATTTCTGTTATTCGAAGTAATCACCCATGCAATCGACGCATCTTTCCCAACGCATTGGCAGTTTATTGATGCCCTTCTTGTAAAAATCAGCTGGATGGGAGGCAACAAACTCTTCAAAGGCATTTTCTACTGCCTCTCGGGAATTGAATTTTTTACCCACTAAAAAGTAGTCTAAAATTTGGAAAACGTAATAGTCGGTAGGTGCAAGGTATGGTGAGTATGACGGATGAGGGAGAGCTTCCAACCCCAGCTCTTGTTTGGATCCCCTTCCGAGTAACGAAAATTTGCAGCATAAAATCTTTTGATGGCTTAGAAGTTTGATTTTGTCACAGCTTCAAGGAACAGTAGACCTGAGTATTTGATATGAATTTCAGCTTGATACCTCCACGCGTTCCTGAGAAAAGGGGTCTTGACAGACATACAGGCGGACAACAAAGTGATCCTATAAGGGTTCCGTTTTTTCTTTTGAAGGTAAGGAACCCTAAAAACATGGATTGATCAAATCCATTTTATTTTGCATCTGATCAAAGATTAATGAGGAGAGTGGTGTTCTTAGGACCTACCTATCTATTTTTCAGCTTTTAGTACGTTATTACTATCTTTCTTTTCAATAAAATATTAACTTTTTTTTTCACCTTTTTTAAGATTTTATACTAATTTTTTGTAGCCGACCCCAAATAATCTTTGGAAGTCAAGGAAGGAAGGGAAGACTTCTGTTTATTCTTTAGCATTTCATTATAAGACATTTCTTTATTTCATGACATTACAAAGTTTTGTGCTATTAATTTGTTGTACTGTATCTCCTTAATAATAACATAGTCTTTTCAAAGACTTTATACACTGCCATTCAATTTGTCCTTCCTCAAAGAATTTTGAGCTATCCTACTAATATTATAAACGCGAAAGTTTGTAAGTATGAATGGATGGATGGATGGATGTTTGTTACTCTTTCACGCAAAAACTATTGAATGGATTTGGATTAAACTTTACAGTAATATAGCTTATACATCAGAATAACACAATTACTATTTGCAGTGATAACCAACATACACGCGGGCGGAGCCGCGGGCAACAACTAGTAATACATAATTGCGTTGTCTATAGGATTGCCCTACATAGTTGAACCATGTTGAAGGAATTGTAACTCGAAATGTGTTCACTCTACTGAATGACGATGCTAAAATTAAATATGTTAGTTACTTTAAGTACTTCACGCATATTATAATTACCCTTTACTACTAATATAGTGGTGTAATCATAAAATTAAAACGCCACCCTCACGTTCTTTCAATATTGCTATCTGTGTCTAATAACTGAAGGTACGTTGTAGTAACAGAACGATTGTAAAATTTGTTATCATAATCCAGAATTGAAGCCAATGATGAATTAAAGACAAGGTTATCCATAAAATATAGAAATCTGTAAAAGTGGAACTATCCACCATAATAATATATCTACAATATTATCTCAAAGGGATTTAACAGCGATTTGGATTAAACTTCCCAGTTGATTTGTTATTTTGGCGTCGTTTCCAATTATTATAGTCAAATATCAAAATTTTGTGGTGGCGATACTGATATTGACTTACATTATTTTATTGTTAATCGTTTCAAAGCTTTCAAATTTTTTTTAAAGAACTACTGAAGATAAAACAACAAAACTTTAGAAATAAATAAATTGCAGTGTCTGTTTCTAATATTAAAATAGCCCCTTTTTAATAAATGCCTATGTGTATGTAGGTATACACGATACACGTACCAAAAAAACAGGTTTTACTATTTTTGTCTGTCTGTTCCGGGTAATCTTTGGAACGGCTGGACTGATTTTGACGGGACTTTCACTGGCAGATAGCTGATGATCTAAGGGGTAACTTAGACTAGTTTTATCCCGCGGCGTTACCAGCACCGCGGGGTGAGCTAGTAAACTAATAAAATACAAAAGTGTAAACGTTACGACATTTCAATAAAACGACGTATATAATAAGATTAGCGTGGCCGAAAGTTGCAATCGGTTTTCATTTGCAAGGATCCCATGCCCAGTCGTCTTGTTGTTGGATGACCGTGGTTTCATATCCTATATGGGTAACTTTAAACACTTTGTATCAATTTAAGCATCTATTTTTGGGGTTCCGTGCCAAAGGCAAAAAACGGAACCCTTATAGATTTGTCATGTCTGTCTGTCTGTCTGTCCGTCCGTCTGTCTGTCTGTCCGTCCGCAAACCACAGCCACTTTATTCCGAAACTATAAGAACTATACTGTTGAAACTTGGTAAGTAGATGTATTCTGTGAATCGCATTAAGATTTTCACACAAATATAAAAAAAAAACAATAAATTTTGGGGGTCCCATAGTTAGAACTGAAACTCAAAAAAAATTTTTTCATCAAACCCATACGCCTGGGATATCTATGGATAGGTCTTCAGGTGGTTTTTGATATAATTTTTTTCTAAACTGAATAGTTTGCGCGAGAGGCACTTCCAAAGTGGTAAAATGTTTCCCCACCCCCCTGTAACTTCTAAAATATGAGAATGATAAAACTAAAAAAATATATGATATACATTACCATGCAAACTTCCACCGAAAATTGGTTTGAACGAGATCTAGTAAGTAGTTTTTTTTTAATACGTCATAAATCGGAAACCGCAATTTATCGATCAAAGTTACAACGAACTACAAGAACTTTTACATTATGTTACTTGCTGCTACGGAACCCTCCATGCGCGAGTTCGACTCGCACTTTGGGGCTTTTTTTATTATTCTTTCTACCTCACTGCTTATTTAATTTGTAATGTTTTAAAGTGCTATTACTCATTAATTCAACTGTATTAGAGAAAGAAAACATGGTTGATGAAACGATGAAAATTTGCTGTAGAACTTTTTTTTTTCTTTTTATGTATGGGTATTCCATCAGGTAGATATTCATTCCATTCAGTAGGTAGGGTCATTTTGGCGAAAATGACTCTACTCTGCCTGATGGAAAGCATAAGCACAATCCAAGCAAATAGTCTAGTCAACAAGTATGGAACTTGTTGACTAGATATTTGGCTTGGAGAACTTGGATTTATACGCTTTTACGTTAGTGACACTGTGAAAGTGATATAAACCATATTTTTATTTTTAATATATGCATTAGGTATATCTAATTAAGATAACAAAAATTGGGGCAAAATACATTACCTAGAATATTTGACGAATATTTCATAATATAATTATTTCCTTCAGTTGACACATTTTATTTGCCGTGACTCATAGTTTGAACTTTTTCCCTATTCAAACTTTAACATCTGATAGGTTTACCTTAAAAATATACAGACAAAGGTTAAAGAGAACTGACTGTTTCAAATTTGCAATGTGGTTAAATGGGAAATTTAATTTTAATTTAAAGTTAAATAAGTTGGTTTAAAGTTAAATGGTAGGTACTTTTTTTTTTCAGTTTCGTACTAACATAAAACATAAATTAAATAATTATTCGCCTTAAGGATATGTAAAATAAAATTGGCACGGGCAAAATACCAGTTTTTTACTTATCTTACGCACCAACGAAGCTATAGAGCTTCGCTTGCAGGAAGATTTTGACCAGACATAACATACCTACAGCTTTTCTAGGTTTTAGATTTTGAAGCCGTGAAGGCCTCGAAGAGTATATATGACTATGGTTCACATTTAGGCACGCACTCAAA
This sequence comes from Diaphora mendica, assembly GCA_949125395.1. NCBI lineage: Eukaryota > Metazoa > Arthropoda > Insecta > Lepidoptera > Erebidae > Diaphora > Diaphora mendica. Next base: position 25,597,757 of record OX421320.1, read on the forward strand.
GAGTGCCTGATGTATAGTCACAGCGGGCGGCATCTCATATTTTCGACAATTGTTAGCGCAGGAGGCCTTTTCCTCGATATCAAGATTTATTTCAATTATATTAATGTGAATATTTAGGATGAGGCGTTAGCCAAAAAATACATTAATTAGGATTAAGAGATTCAGTTTCTGTTTCTTTATGAGTTGAATATAAGTTAAGAGTTGGGCATTTTCTGTAAAGGACTGACTGACTTAAATTATAGTATTAAAATAGACTTAAATACAATATAGCGTCCTTTACCAACCCGTCTGACGAGCGTGGTAAGGTAGGCCAAACTCTCCTTGCTAAGAAAAGACCTATGTTCAGCAGTGGACTGCAAAGAGCTGATGACAAGTTTGAAATAAGTACAGTAAATAGAAACAGATTTAAGAGCTGTACTTACACATCAGTAGTAAATAACATATTATTTACTGTCAATAACTGCATTATTTTTGAAAAAAGAGGAAAACTTTAAGAAAAGTCTTTTTATAATATTTGTCTTATAACTAGCTGCGCCCGGCGATTTTACCTGTGGGTTTTGTTGTTTTTGAAGCGAATTTTGGTGATGTACTTTTGTTTACTTATCATTTTGTTCTAATGCATTTGCTTTCTCCATTAGTATTTTTTAATTTCTTCTAAAAAGTAGCCTAAGTTACTCCTTTTTACATCAGCTAATAAAAGTTCCGTCAAAATCGGACTAGCCGTTCAAAACATATGAAACAAATAGACAGACAGATAGACAAAAAATGGATTTGTATCATAAAAACAATGTTTGGAATATGGAAGCATGTGGCTATTATTGTTTTTTTACTTTGTCATACGATTTAGGAACATTTACCAAAAAAGGGCACAAACTAATTGCCGAATGAAAATATTTCTTTGTAATAATACCAAAAAAAAACAATGGAAACATCATAGAAAGAAAGTTAAAAAAATAACAGTAATAAATGCATTTAACACAAATACCTGCATATAAATAATTATGATATAGGTATCTATCTAGCTAGCTGGTGCATTACATGCAACAGCTAGAGATAGGTTATCTTTGTATTTATTTTACATAATAATCTTTTGGATAGTCTGATATCATTTAGCGAGCGGTGTTTATCTCACCTTGACTGTATCAAATTATTTTATAAGATCAATCGATCAAAATGCATAGGTTAAAGTGATAGTCGGTAACGCAACAATATGTTCGAGCTACGAGTTAGAGTGTGTTAGCGTCGTCGTAGAGTGAAAGGCGGTGCGCTTGACCGCCGCGGATACCGGATCACGGCAGCGACTACCATCGGAGAGGACGCAAGGGCGCCGTGCGTCTTGCCGAAATTATTCGGGGCTCGCTGCACAATCGATTTTTCCCGCCCGATGCGGAAAATTCTTCGGGGCGGGGCGGGTGTAGCACGACGGGAGGAGGGGGGTCGAGCGAGGGGGGCATAGCGCCTGGGGGGCAGGCGGTGCAGCGGGGCGGTGCAACGCGCGCCGCCGTCCCGGCCGTCGGGCAGACAGTAGGACGGCGACGCCACTGAGAGTCGGTGACCACGGCGCGAAGAGCGCGCTCGCCGCACAGTGACATGTAGCGCGGCCACCGCGCCGCAGCCCCGCGACATCACCGCCGGTGGCGGCGCGCCGATGCGCCTGCCGTCCGGCACGACGCCGACGCCCGCGCCGCGTTACGTTTTTACACGATACGCGCATAATCCTTACAACCAGTGTCGCTTTCACTGTTACACCTGAAGCGAGCCCTTCAGCACGTCTGTTTGGACGACAGTCGTCGGATGGAACCCGGAGTGCGCCGATTCGCATCAAGGTTAGACGCATATTTGAATGTGAGTGTTAGTGCGCCGCCCGCCGACGATCCAGCGCGCCCTAGCGCACCCCGGCACTTCAGCTGTACGCGCACACTACACAACATAACATTATAGGTAGGTCAGAAACTTAAGAGAGGGAAGTCGAAAGTGACTCATGCAATCATTGTCGAAATTCCAAGTTCATTCAATCAAGTTTGAAAAGAAAAACTGAGCTTATCTATAAAAACATTAAGGTGCAAAATGCATAATCTTAGTCCCCATTCGGTTTCGTAGGCGAGTATGAATCTTTTTCCCGCCTTTGCGTATTGAGCTTCAATTCATAATACTGACATATTTTAATTGGCGAGGACTTGTTAAAACTATTTTATACTTGGATATACATAATAAACGCTACAATTGTGTCAGTAGTCTTCTAAATCAACACTTTGGAATCGTTAAGTCCGGAAGAAGCAAAGGTGGAATGCGTGCCGGAAGCCTATGTATTAACGTCGGGCCAGAATAACGTTATTTAGTATAGATATAATAAGAGTAATTTAATATTCATAAGATAAGAAAACTTGTAGGTACTGCGTAGCTTCAGTGTATAAGTTGTAAAGATATTGTATAAAACCCAAGAGCTAAACGTGTTTAATCAAATCTAACAACAAAAATATAATGGAGATGGTGTATCAATAAAATCTATTGCATTGATATTGTAAATAACCTGCATAAAATCATTATTTAAACCTTTAAAATTGCGTTGCGTGTAAATAGGTTTTGCATCTTTTACCAAGTGATTACAATTAGTTAATTACTGTATAAACGGATTTACAAAAAAAAAATGAAAATTTAAATTGAAAAGAATCTAACAAACGCATGGCTAGTTAGGCGCACAATTTATAAGATTTTAAGTCACAGATTGAAAACAAAATGTGGTTTTAGCTAATTGAGAACGTTTACGTACAAGTCTCATAAATAGTTTTTATATAAAATAGTAAATACTAAAATTAAATTATAATGTACAACATTACATAGTATAACTAACTTAATAGCAGAACATTTATAATAAAAAAGTTGTCCTTAAATCTATACAAATAAATAACATTGTAGTATGTTTGTAATTTTAAATTAACAGCTTTTCACTAAATGCATATGAAAGTATTAACATCATCAGTAGTATACTTACATCAAACAATCAATTTTTAAAATTTTTGTCTGTCTGTCTGTTTGTACCGGTTCTCGACTAAAATCCTAAGTAATCTAGGTAATCAGAACGGCTGTACCGATGTTTTTTATTGATTAGGGGGCAAACGAGCAGACGTATCACCTGATGGTAAGCGATTATCGCCGTCCATGGACACCCGCGACACCAGAGGCGTAACAAGTGCGTTGCCGGCCTTTTAAGAAGGAGTACGCTCTTTTCTTGAATGTTTGAAGGTTGTATTGGTCCGGGAATACCGCCCGCGACAGTTCGTTTCACAGTTTTGTTGTGCGAGGCAAAAAGTTTCTTGAGAAGCGCACAGTTGTGGACTGCCAACCATCTAGATGATGGGGATGAAAGTTCTGTCGCGTAGGACGATGGTGGAAAGAGGCGGCAGGGATCAGTCTGAACAATTCCTCGGAGCACTCCCCATAGTAAATGCGGTAGAAGATGCACAGCGAAGCCACATCTCTACCTAGCGCCAAAGAGCCCACCCGAATTGAAATTTCTTGGCAGTCGACGATTCGAGTCGCTCTCCGTTGAATGCGGTCCAGAGGGAGGAGCTGGTACTGGGGTGCCCCCGCCCAGAGATGAGGACAGTATTCCACATGAGGCCGAACCTGCGCTTTATAAAGCAGAAGAAGTTGCAAAGGTACAACAACAACTGCGGGGTAACGCCACAGGGTTTAGCTTTAGTTTAACCACAGACGAATTGTTCCACAACACATTAAGTGCACTGGCCATTTTATGTTTTCTTGTTTTAAAGTTGACATCTCTTTCGACGTCTCAGACATATTTTCATTAAAAATGGTCCTGAAAGACTATGCCAGTTTTGTCTTTAAATAGCAATTTCTACTCATTGCATAGAATATTATATACGATCACGGCACCGCCTTTAAGGCGCAAATTGGTCAGGTAGTCCAATGGAAGGTCCATTCCCGCAGTTCATTATTCGTTGAGTTCACGCCGCAACCTTTCGTAGTATAAATTCTCTGAATATGCTGGTCAGATCTGTGCAAAGTACATGTCCAGGATTTCTTGGATATTTGTGTTTAAGTTAGGCTATTAAAGTTGCTGGTAAAGTTGTATTAAAGAGAAGAACCATGCTTAAGACAGACAGATTTTTTACGAGGCCCATGTAAAGTACCTTAAGGTACCTTCATATATATGTACGTATACAATTTGAAAATGATTTAAACGCTTCAGGAAAACATGTTTTCGTCCTCCATTTTTTAACATACCTATACCTATTGTGTAATAATTCTTTCGTGTATGGATTCCAAAAAATTTACATTTTATTGCATGCATTAATATTATAATATATTAACTATTCCAAGAGAGTGTAATTGATTACAGTACTTGACAGTATTTCTACGAAACAAGTGAAGGTTGTTTTTAATATATTTCACTTAAGTCAGTAACTAAGCAAACCAATTGCAACAGTGAATGTGTCATCCAGACCCTGTCTTTCAGATCGTGACTCATCACAACAGAAAATTAAATACAAAACAATGGTAACATCAACACATGAATTTAAAGACAAATACGTTTGATTCATTCTATTCCGCTTTCTTCATCGTTTATATTTAAAAAAAAAACACTTATATGTAAAATGAATGATTTCATTTTAAAACAAGTCTATTTAACGTATGTGTTAAGGGTACATGGTATTAAAATAATATTTATTTTTACGGGCATTAACACGATCACTTATTTAAAGGTATTACACTCCTAACCGTTAAGGAGTGCTACCTTACATCATCAGCTTATCATCATAAAATGATGACTACCAGACGCAAATACCGGTGTAACTTCAGAAAATATACGAAAAACATAGTATGTGCCTATAAAAAATGAGGGTTTCCCTCGATTTCCTTGGGATCCCATCATCAGATCCTGATATGCTGGCAATGGGACCACCACGGAAGCATACCCTGTCGAATACAAAAAAAAATTCAAAATCGGTCCACAACTGACGGAGTAATCAGGTAACATACATAAAAAAAATAAAATACATACAGTGGAACATAGAACCTCCTCCTTTTTGGAAGTCGGTTAAAAATGAAAAGCTCTCATTCATTCGAAAATAAAATAATAAATTACTTGAGCCATCCCCATATGTAGCGTTGTGCGTACAATTACAGTCATAATCAGATTATCGTATTACATATTGTCCCTCAATTCTTTATGAAGCATTGCCAAAAGTAGGACAGGAAATTTCTACTATCCCTTAAGGTTTATTGATAAATGCGTGCACGCATAACGCACGTCTACATATTTATACACAAGTTACATAATCCAAGGCTGCGTACATTTAATCCAGCTAAAACATTCTGTACCATTACTTTTATCTTTCATGCTGTTCAAGAAATCCCCAAGATGTTTAGATGGTCTGTATTTATTGTCGATTACATTTTACAGATAAAACCTGCCGCTTTTGCGTAAAATTAACCATGTAATTTAAAACTTGTAAAGTTAGTTACGACTACATAAATCTAGTGCCTAGAAAATTAGTATCCATTTTGATGAGTGTATTCTTGATTAGGCTTGCTACAACTAGACTTGCAAGTTTGTTAGTTAAAATTGGTTCTTTGACTCCTGGCTTCCATTAAAAAAAATTTTTGATGAGATATCTTCTTAAATATATAAAAGAGGAAGGTGACTGTCATACCCAGAGATCCACGCACAGCCCAAACCGCTGAACCTAGAGTCCTGAAATTTTGCATGTAGCTTCTTTATATAACATAAGTGAGCACTAAGAAAGGAATTTAGGAAATTCCACCCCTAAGGGGTAAATCAGGGGTTGAAAGTCTGCGTGAGCGAAGCCGCGCGCAAAAGCTAGTTAGTAATAACAATATAGAATTTATATTGTACTAGCTTTTGCCTGCAGCTTCGCGTGTATATAGCGGCAAAGAATAGCCTATGTCCTTTCTCAAGAAGTGCAGCAGTTTCACAGTGAAAGAGTAATAGAGAGATAGACAGAAAGGAACTTACTTTCAAATCTATACTAATATTATAAACTAAACTACTTAACGGATTTTGATAAAACTTTACAGTGATATAGCTTATACATCAGAATAACACATAGGCTACTATTTGCCGTGATAACCGACATACACGCGGGCGGAGCCGCGGATAACAACTAGTTTATAATATTTGTTCATAAGAATAGATTGATTGTGTATCGGTATAATTAGACTCTTGAGAAGGACATCACAATAATTTCATAACTTGCTACAACTACCTCTAATAGTTTCGTAGGATTAAAACAAGTGTTGATGTAATTAATGGCCCTAAACTGAAACTAGTTCTATATTTTATTCAATAATTTTTTTCAATCAAAATAATAGATTGACCATTGTAACTCTTCAATTAAAAAAGTAAAACCTACCAATGCTGTAAGTATCCTTCAGGATATAACTGAACGGGTAAAGCTCTTTATAATATTGGCATTTAAAAATGTGAAATCAAAGAAAGAACTGCTTGAAAGGAATATGCAGTCACATGTGCAGTTTTAGAAGAAGATCTTTGAGTGTAATTGCACATACTTTCATTTCACGATTTTAGTTTCTTAGTACTTATTATGACGACAAAAAGATACAAATTCACAAATCTTCAAAAGGCATTAATGTAAAGTTATTCATAACTAGCTGAGTCCCGCGGTTTTACCCGCGGTTATTGTCGTACGACGGGTAACGCCGCGGGGCAAAGCTAGTCTAAAAAAGGTAGCCTAAGTGATAATATAAGGAGTACCTTATATCATCAGCTAACTATCAGTGAAAGTCCCGTCAAAATCGATCTAGCCGTTCCAGAGATTAGCCGGAACAAACAGACAGACAGACAGACAGACAAAAATTAAAAAAAAAAATGGTATGTGTACCGTACACATATATATATATATATGCATTTAGTAAAAAGCGGTTATTTTAATATTACAAACAGACACTCCAATTATATTTATTTGTATAGATTATTACCTTATCAAGTGCTTGTACATTTTCTTGTATGCGGATCCGCCAAGAATTCAATATCTTAGTACAAAAGTGAACTATATGTGAATTATCACATAAGGATCACAGAAAACCGGTGTGTTTTAAAAAAAATGTGAAAGTTTAATTCGAATTCTTCTTAGTTCAACTTGGTCAGTAGTGAGTTGGTAGTGAGAGAGTTTAGAGTTCATTAAAAAGGATTAATTAAATCAGCTATGCATAGTTATAAAAGGATAAAAATGATATTGTGAAACTGAAAAAGGTACATATTTACGTAGGTAGTAGTTGGTACGTAGGATAAACTTTGATATGTACCTATGTCAAGCGATATAGATTTAGTCGAATATTAAACTCTTTACTTATTGACTGACGGTACGCAGACTTAAGTTATTCATAATCTTTTTTTTTTGCATAGTAAACTAAAAATCATTTCACAGATGCCTGCAGTTTATTTATCTTTTTAATTTGTATTTAAATTAATTGACAGAACATTAAATCAATATAATATAACAATATTACAGGAAACTATTATATGAACATGAAGATGTTTTATATTAGGTATGCAACGAATTGTGTTCTTAGTACTTACCTAATAAAATAGTTCTCCATATTTAATTAAATAATCTTGTGAAAATTAATTCCTATTCAATTTCTATACTCTTTGCGCTGTAGCAAAGTGTGTTTCACTGTGTCGTTTCACTCTTGAAAGTTGCCGCGATTTACAAATTATGACTTAGTATTTCAGCTGTACCACATTCGAAATATATTAAATCATTAATAACTGTGGTAAATTAAATTAAACCAACCAGAATGTTCTAGTCTACAAATAAATGCCACACCATGCTACTGCGCAAAGAGTATACTTAGTCGATATTGTGTTATGAAAATTACTTTTATTTTACACCTGAAAAATGAAGTACCGTATCTATTCATTGAGCCTTGGCCATAAATATATTATATCATAGTATATGCCGTGGGACAGGAAAGGTGCGAACGAAAACAAACATGTGATGAACAGCTCTGTCCGCTAATAGAAACACCTTATTATATTGTATATCTACAGCTACATCCTATTATTTACATAAATGGCTATAGCATGATACGAATAATATAGCATCTAGATATCAATAAACTTTGTTAGCTACGATAACCGAAAAACGCACACAGAAACTATAGAAAAAACTGTGCGAAGTACTGGTATCTAAATCACTATGTATTGGTATATTGTGATAGGTAATCGCTATATATTGTAAAAAAACAGCATTGTAGAAACATTTAGTTGTTAATTCCAATTAGGTATCTGAAGCGTTTCAGGTGGTGCCTACTGTGTGCCATCAGCGCTGCCATGTCTACTGCCGCCATCCACCGACTTATAATACCTAGCAATTAACTTTGACGCAATTCATTCGTGTTATATTTCGGGCATGGCAACTAGGTATATCTGCAAGCGAAAAAGTTAGCCGCCGTCGCCGTCGCCGACTCACTCACACGAACTAACACTAACACATGTGCATGCAGCGCACAATAGGCCTAGATATATATCGCATACAAGTCTACACACAGACATAATCACTTCATGCACATGTGTGCGTCCGGCCTCAGACTTTACCCTTGAACGCATGCGAAACGCTAGATAATTCCACGCCGAATTGGTGCATTGATAAAAAAATGATAACCTGAATAAACCGTTCGCAGGTTTTAGCGATGACATATCTACTTGGGATTTTATACGCCGACTGGTTACAAAGTTATATAAAAAGTATTGCAACATTTAATAAACTCGGAACTATTTAAAAGGACAGTGTTCCAATAATACTGTTACATTTTCACTTCATTTGGATTACTCGTACTTTATAAGATGCGTACATATCTACAAGGTCTTTTGCTTTGAAATAAATAAAATACTTAGAGAGTGGGGAACGAGGATTATAAAAATGTGTGTTTTAAAGTGTATTTTATTTATTATATTATAATATCATATTTCAATTTATGAGTCCGTATCTATAGTTTGGTTAGTAATAAATAAATACAAAATTAAATAGGCCTTTCAAATTTTGAAATGATGCGTGCTTGTGCGATACACCACTCGATATACCTACACATTAAACATGAATATATAAATATATTTCAGATTTAAATTTTGTTTTACACGATTGCTGTAAAACTACATGTATCTGTAGTTATTTCGTAATGAATAGTAGTTATCTATATAAATTAAAAAAAAATACCGACTTCCAAAAAATATCCAACGAAAACTCTCTGCCAAAAAAACACTTAAAAGCGTAAAATAAACTGGTTCTTCATAAATTGCCTATACCTAATTCTTTATTCATTTAAATACTAGTATTATAATGTGTGCTAGGTACCTAAAATCTGTTTGAAGTCGGTACCAAGTGACTATATCGCTTAGACTTTTGTAATTGTTCGTTTGTATTCTTTTTGGCTTGATCACCTCGCCTGGTCGGAGGATTCTCCCTTTGTGTTGGTGGGACATGACACACCTGTCCCCTACAGTGCTCTATTATTGGGGTTCTGTGTGTTGCCTAGAAAAGTGCCTGCCTCGGTGGCGGTCTCGGATTCAATTTATCGGGTCGGATCGAATGTTTGTATGATCTGCAAATATTTGTTTCGGAGTTTGGGTGTTTTCTATGTTTAATATGTAATGTATGTTTTTACAAATATATATATAAATATATACATGTAGGTCTTTATATCAGTTGTCTAGTACTAATAGCACAAGCTCAGCTTAGATTGGTAGTAGATGGTGTTGTGTATTAGATGTCCGAAATATTATTGTTATTAAATTGTATTTTTAAAGTGGTTAAATGGAACAACATTGTCTTTACCATTTCCATTTTACGGTAGTAAAAACAAAAATATATTTTCTTGCTTAGAGGAAAACCATAAGGCATAACTCTGCATATTTTTTTATCACCGTTAACAACGACAAAATGTATTCGCCTAAATGTCCCGCTGTAAACTTTTAATAGGCTGATTATGATAAATTCGTTTATATCCATTTATTGTAACTTGAAAATTATATATTCAAACCATTAGAATGAAACCTCAAATATAGATAAAATAGTTCATCAAACATTCTAGACATGTTTACTGAGATATTCTAACCATGCTGATGTACCTATAGAATATTTACATCGAAATAATTAGTAACAGATAATAATCCAGTACCGGATGTATACCACTTTTATCAATTTAATTTGTAATGCAGATATCACCGAGTTAGGCAATACGTAAATGTTAAATTTTGCAAAAAATATGCTAAGTATTTATAAATACCACCAGTGGCACCATTACCACCAGTGGCACTATCCCATCCGTGATAGACAGAGCCAATCATTCTTTCTGGTTACCGATATATTAAACTAAGCACATCTTCTTTATGGGTTTGCCGCCGATGTGGTCAGTCTTTTGAATCCTATCCATACTGATCGTGTAAATACTTTTAGCAATTTACTCCTTCACTTATCTTTAATAATTTGATCTTATTTTACAAGCTTTTTATTAACTTGCAATATATGTATGCTTGTATGTTCGGGTGGAATCTTGCAACTTAATTTTGAAGCAGATATCTTCAATCGATTTAGCTGAAATTTGGCAAGCATATGTATACAGCGTGACAATACAATATTATAATGACATGAAACTGATCTGATGCTGGAGCTGGAAGGTGGCTATAGGAACTATGTAAAGAAACGTCGCAACATCATCGAGTTTAGACTCGTTTGATTCGTCTCGAGACATTCCAGTAAAAGCTTATACTTTGATTCGCGGAGATTTGGTCCGCGACAACATCGGTGTGTTAAGATGATATGTGTATTATATTAGAAAAAATACATCCCACCAAAAACATTTTCATGTAAAATGTTGTCAAGACGACTGCATATGCCTTACCCTGTGAAAAAGATATCAGATCTCATGTAGAGCCAAGGTTCTGAAACTACACGCCCTAACTCTACCAACCCTAACTTCATAAACTCTACATCTCAGTAAAAATGTATGGCTTCACCGTTCCGCTACCATATCGTCACGAAGGGGAAACGAACGCATTTTGTATTTGCAAATATCTAGTTTCTGAAGTAATATTATAGGAATACTTAGATTCTGAAGTAACGAAACAGCCAAGCCATACATTTTTACTGAGATGTAGAGTTTATGAAGTTAGGGTTGGTAGAGTTAGGGCGTGTAGATTCAGAACCTTGGCTCTACATGAGATCTGATATCTTTTTCATAGGGTAAGGCATATGCAGTCGTCTTGGCAACATTTTACATGAAAATGTTTTTGGTGGGATTTCATTTCTTTTTGTAAGTTGCTTAAGGCAGTATTTTTGCTGTTTTTTTTAGGGTGTATTTCCCGTACATCTTCTTTCTTCTTTCGAAAAAGTCCGTATACTAAAAATAAAACCTCTAGCATACTAAATACTAAAAATAAAGCCGGCTCGACCGGAGTGATACCACGGCCTCACAGAAAACCGGTGTGAAATAGTGCTTGCGCTGTGTTTCACCGAGTGAGTGAGGATACCGGAGGCCCATACCCCAACCCCTCCCCCTATCTCCCGCCCCCCCATCCCCCAAAGGCCGGTAACGCACTTGTGATGCCTCTGGTGTTGCGGGTGTCCATGGGCGGCGGTAATCGCTTACCATCAGGCGATACGTCTGCTCGTTTGCCGGTCTATTCCATAAAAAAAAAAAAAAAAAAAAAAAAAAAAAAGCATAACAAATAGTAAAAGTCTCATACAAACTTTCACCCCCCAATTTTGAGGGTTAGGGGGCAAAAGTAAACGGTTTATGAATTTTTCTGTTGGTTGTATATTAAACTTAGTTTACATACCAAATTTCAGCTTTCTAGCACTTCAGGAAGTACCCTAACAGTTTTGATGATCATCAGTGTGTCAGTGACAAAATCGGTGTTTTTTAGGTATCAATAAAATCTAAAGTATCAGAGCTATGCAATTGAAACTTTGTATGTTTTTTTAGTCTATTGTTAACATCATATGCTGAGAATTTGAACGATCTGGTATATCGGAAACCAAAGTTATGAGGGTTCAAAAAAACGATGAAACACTTCGAGAAAAGGTAGGTAGTGCCCTTACGCTTCGCTTGGCTCGTCTTGACGGGGGCACGACCGTGGCCCCAGATACTAACTAGCCACACAAGAATTAACTACAATTGGATATTAACACTAATATTTAATACATTCTTGGGAAAATTTAAAAATGCGTCTTCAAACACATTTTATCTATTTACTCTTTCTTAAAGCTATTACAAAGTCACTAACGTTTATTACAAATCCTTGCATTTGTAGGTGGTGAACTGCAGAAGGCTGCCGACAGCCATAATAGTATGAAACTGTGCTATAGCTGCCAGCGCCTTCCACTCTGGAAACCTCACAATTAGACCTTCTTCATTTTCTACAAAACAATTATCGTAACTAGGTGGTTCGATCTTTGCAATTTTAGAAAAAAAAAAGATTATTAAAAGTAAACTAGAACCAAAAGAAAAAAAACAATAAGTAGATAAATTCATGAAGTAGTGTTTACAAACAAAACATACACATCACTTTTAAAAAAATCTTCTATTTTACCCCTTTAAACAATGTTTTATGACTTTTGTTACCTTGATAATATACAAAATGTTTACTTAAACATTTGATCGAGTTTCAAACCAAATTTCATCCTCTCTTTTAATTTAAGTAGAATGGTGGGAATCATTTACTACATATGACATAATATAAATCATCTCCCCGAATATCAAGTTTCTGATATTCATAGACATGATGCTTTATGTTGCTTTATTCGTTATATAATCCTATTTAATAATAATTACATTAAATCACGTACATAGGGTATTTTTAAAAAGTTAAATATAGATGTCTAATTATTATAGTTTTGATCATCATAATCATCTTTTACCCGAAATACGTCCACTGCTCGACATAGCCCTCCCCTAGGACTCACCACAACCGGTCCTGCGCTGCCCGCATCCAAAGGTTTCCCGCAACTTTCACCAGGTTAAATTGTTTGGTCCAATTTCAGGTTAAATTATTTTGATTGAGCATAAATAATTTTATAGTATTATTATTAAATAATCTTTATTTAAAAAATCGTTGCTCATTGAAACATGCAGCCTCTTTTAAGAAAAGTTTTGAAAATTTGCAACTTTTTTTTTAATAAAGAGTATTTTACTGTGAGTAGTGCTATGGCATTTATATGAAGTTTTTACGCAGTATGACATGAGAATTCCTGGTATACCAAGTAATTACCTACCTAATTCACATAAAAACATAGATGAATTTATATTGGTAAGTTAGTTTTATATGTGTATAAGTGGCCCAGGCTATGTACCCTCAGACAGGGTTATCGATAGCACCGAAAGAGAGAGTTTTAGAGAAGTAATGAAGAGTTTTAGAGTAGTACCAACAACTTGGTAAGTATTCAGGCTACCTCCAACCGCTCTTCTCAAAAGTTACTCAAGTAAATCCAACAGTGGATATGAGACGTCTACTGTAGGCATGCCGCATGTAATGATATGACAAAACTTAAACTGAATTTCGAACGAAATAATTCATTCTAAGTGTCAATTTATCAAACAAACGCGATATTGTTGGTATCATTAGGCAAATCAAGGTAATGGTATGTAAATAATTTCAATCAGAAGGCGACACGTACCTACACTCTTTTATTATATACGTTCTGTTTCTGATAAAATCCAATTCCAGTGGTAGCGTTGATGTCTATTGAAGGGCTTTATCCCTTTTACTTGAAACATTGTTTGTTTTCAACAGTAGGTGAGAGCGGTAAAGTTTTTTTCTTACAAGACTATCAAATTGTTTGAAGCTTTAGTAGTTATTAAAAACTCCTTTTCTAAGAGCGTTAGACGAAACGGTGTGGACCACAAAAAAACTGACTATAATGTTAGGATAATGTGAAAATGGATCATAAATCATCTTTTTCATATGCCCAGTATATTTCTAATTAAATTACATACGTTTAAATGTAAAAATTATTTTGCATTTGAATAAACCGGCCTATACTGCTGCGATAAAATCATTAAATGTTTCAAGGCCAAGAGGTCGAAAATCAAGTTGACCGCCCGCGACTAGACAAAAGCCTAGGACGTAAAGTAATTTGACTTTCAAATCACCTAGTCTAGTGTATTTGTTTTGTTGTATTAACGAATTAAAGTTTGTATAGATTTGCACATTTTTAACTAGTATATAAATGTTGACTGCCCAAGACTGGGATAGTTGGCGTTCCTTGGAGGAGGAACTGGGCTGAGCTAAGTACTATTAGTTATTCTGTGGCTGAACATAGTCAGCAGTGGATGGCGACAAGTTGATATATATATATATATATAAATGTATACGTATATTAGTTTATAAGTTTAATTTAAATATTTGCTATGTTGAAATAATGTGGAAAGATATTATTTGTATAATTATTATATACTAGTTATTGCCCGCGGCTCCGCCCGCGTGTATGACGGTTATCGCGGAAAATAGTAGCCTATGTGTTATTCTGATGTATAAGCTATATTACTGTAAAGTTTTATCCAAATCCGTTCAGTAGTTTTTGCGTGAAAGAGTAACAAACGTCCATCCATCCATACTTACAAACTTTCGGATATCGGATCGGTATGGATATTAGCTGCAATAGGAATACAAAAAAAATAAGAAATATGAATGTTATGAATATATAATTCATATTTATTTGTAATCCCAAGTCTACTACTAATACTAAGTACTATAATATAGTAGGGTATACAGTATTCATATATTATATGAATACTGAATATACACACATCAAAAGTGTCTAGGGATCAACATATGTGTCTAGGGATCAACATATGTGTCTAGGGATCAACATATATTTTTGCAATAACTTTTCTCCTGATTGATATTAATTAAAATTTTCTTTAAGGATTCATCAAATAAAGTGTTTTCGTTTGTCACAGTAACGATAAACCAAGTCACCTTTGCATTAATAAAGAAATTTGCCATTTTCCTAATAAAGGGATTTTTGACATTTGAACCACTAACATTAATGTTTGAAAAAAAGACTGAAATAAGTTTTCTTTAAAATTTTATTAGGTAACTTAAACAATTAATAATCCGTGTTTCTACCGCGAACACTAACAACACAAGAATCGGTTTGGCATACTCAAAATGAGTTCATCCAAATCACGCTGTGGAATGGCCGCCCATGTTCGTTGCAACAACAAAAAAAGGTCTTCTTGCGACTGGATACCCTCCATATTCGGCAGAGCTCTTCTCTGTAGCATATCCCATGCATGCTCAATCGGGTTCAAGTCTGGCGACTGAGCAGGCCAGGGCCAAAGCCACATCTCAATCTCAAGAAATCCGCATAAAAATGCTTGATCCCTAGACACTTTTGATGTGTGTATTATGACAATGGTATTAGTTTTGTTGGTTTATAGTAAAAAATGCCTTAGAAAGGATTCAGATGTATTACAAGATATAAATAAGTGTTAAAGGTATTAGGTGCGGCTGCATTGAAATTGCCTATTGCAAATTACTTTAAAAGTTAAATAAAGGTAGGTACACAAATTAAAAATAAAATTCTCATTTTTTTGGGTTCCATACCCAAGGGTAAAAATGACACCCTGTTACTAAAGACTCCGTTGTCTGTGTATCAGTCCGACCGTTCGTCCGTCCGTCTATCCGTCCGTCTGTTTGTCACCTTCATTTGTCCACCATCACACCTTCTGTACATTGTTCACACTGAAAGTTTTACGTTACTGGCCTCCTTACATTCCGGAAAGAAAGCAACAATCTTTGTAAGGGTGTTTGAAGGTGACAGCAAACCAAAAAAAATTAGGCAGGCGAGAGGCGTGGGCAAACAAATGATTGCGTTTTTTTTCTCAAAGACGTATCCCGTCTGCGCGCTCCCACTTGGACAACAAAAAAATGTTAAAGATAAGTGGTACGCCAATTTAATAAATAATAAATATTTCGGACATCTAACACACAACGCCATCTAGTCCCAAGCTAAGCAGAGCTTGTGTTATGGGTACTAGACAACTGATACAAATACATAAATACTTTTTTTTGTAAAAACATACATTATATATAGAGAACACAAAATCAAAATAAATTTGCCCACTGTCTTTGAAAAAGTTAGGGGAAAACGACCGAGTCGCATCCTGTTGCACCATGACAATGTTCAGCGCACACCGCGAACAAATCAAAGTCATTTTTTGCCTCTGAAAACATAGAGCTCGTGATCCATCCCGCACACAGTCCACACCTAGCTCCGAGCGATTTCTTTATTTTCCCAAAAATCTAAGATTTAATGAGAGGTAACAACTTTCAACCAGTACGTAAAAAACATACCCTCAGTGTTTTCAAAAATGGTTTGTTACAATGAAAAAGTGCTGAAAATGTAACGGAGAATAATTTGAAAATCAATAAATATATTATTTTAGAAATAAAATGTTTCATTTATGAGTTACGCAAAACTTTCAGTTTCGCCTACGTATGTCATGAACCTTGTTAACAGGACAGTTGAAATTTCACAGATGATGTTTCTGTTGCCGCCATAAAAACAAATACCTACTAAAAAAGCGGCCAAGTGCGAGTGGGACTCGCCCATGAAGGGTTCCGAAGCAGCAAGTAACATAATATAAAAGTTCTTGTAGTTCGTTGTAATTTTGATCGATGTTTTATTTTATTATTTTATTCAGTTTAAAAAAAAAATATATTAGAAACCTCAACATCATTTTTGAAGACCTATCCATAGATCCTATCCCCACACGTATAGGTTTGATAAAAAATTTTTTTTTGAGTTTCAGTTCTAAGTATGAGGAACCCCCAAAATTTATTGTTTTCTTTTTATATTTTTGTGTGAAAATCTTAATGCGGTTCAAAGAATACATCTACGTACCAAGTTTCAACAGTATAGTTCTTATAGTTTCGGAAAAAAGTAGCTGTGACATACGGACGGACAGATGGACAGACAGATATGACGAATCCATAAATCCATTCGCCATTTGTCTACGGAAACCTAATATATAATAAATCAAAATACAAAAATGTATGCCGTTTTTTGCTCGATATTAATAACGCCAACAGATAGACGATTGAAATGTATGGATAATGGTACGGAACCCTTCTTGCGCGACTCCGACTTGCCGATTTTTATTTTTTGTAGAAATCGAACAATAATCATACAGAATAAAACACAAAATAAAAATATGTTCACAGTGAGTAGTTAAATATACAAACAACACCATTTTTCACAAATTTATTTTAAAGAGGGCTTTGGTGCTGGGATTGGCTATGATATACACTCATTTGCAAAAAAAACGGGCGGTTTCGATTTTCTTCCGGGCTGAAAAATATAAAATACCAAAAAGGTTTTAATCATTTGAACATGTTACCAGTTATAAAAGTGTCATAATGTTTATAAGAGTACATTCCAAATTCAAATTTTCGACTGATCCTGGTTTTCAAAGAAAACAACTTTTAACTACATTTTGTGGCGCGAATTCCCTATTTCGATAATATCGACTCTAATTAACTTTTTGTCAATTTTTATTAAATTATCTGATGTCCTTGACAATTAAAAGTATTGTTATTGCTGTTTAGCAATCTCGAAAATGGTAGATAAAGTGATAGAAGCGAGCAAAATTATTGCGCTGCTTGAAGAAGGTTGCAGCCAATGCTTCGTGGCTCAGAGACTAAATGTGAGTCGGTCGACAGTTTAAAGGACCTGGCAGCGCTATCAAGACACCGGTTCCGTCAAGAGAAGGCCTGGTTCTGGCAGAAAGACATGTACCGAACCACGGGATGATCGTTTTCTAGTTAGTCAAGCGTTGAGAAATCGCAAATCTTCTTATGTGGACCTCAAGAACAGCCTCGAAGAAGTAAGAAATGTGCAAATTAGTCTATCGATGGTCAGGAGGAGGCCTCTCGCTGCTAATATAGACATTCATCGCCCGGCACGCGGCCCTAAATTACTCCGTGGACATCGGTTGCCAGGCTTAGCTTCACTCGAAATTGTGTGTCATGGACTCATGAAGACTGGGATAGGGAATTGTTCTCCGATGAAGCCAGGATATCTCTGCATGGTGAAGACCGACATCGGCGAGTGCTACGTAGACGAGGAGAACGCTTTGTAGAGGCATGTTTTGAAGAAATCACACCTTATGGAGGGGGCTCTGTTATGTTTTGGGCAGGAATAAATTCTATGGATCGTACGGAGTTAGTCTTCATCGAAAACGGTACACTGACTTTATACCGATACATAACGGAAGTTCTAATTCCTTATGCACAATCCGCTTTAATCGCTCTTGGCGAAAATTCATTTTTTATGGTCGACAACGCTCGCGCCCAACGGTCTGGCGATGTGGAAGCGTATATGCTAGAAGTCGGAATTCGTCGTTTGGACTGGCCAGCTAGAAGTCCGGACCTCAATCCCATAGAGCATGTCTGGGACGTTCTGAAGCGACGAGTGAGATCAGTGCAGCCGGCTCCGGTGATTACCGCGTGTGTGTGATTAACCGGAGTGGGAACGTATTCCCCAAGAAACCATAAAAGATATACTCGCTAGCATGCCCAGACGAATGCAAGCCGTGATTTCAGCAAGAGGGGGTCACACTCAATACTAAACTTTTATCTGCTTTTAATGTATTCAAGAAAAACAAAGAAATTAACGCGTTTCATTTTTATTTAGCGAGCATGTACAATAATAGTGTTTTGAGCTTAAACATTATTTCTCAATAAGTTAATCAAAATGTTATGATAAAACTGATGAAAACTATTCCTTCCTAATTAATTTATAAAATTCTGAGGATAACAATACCTAAAATTGTCAAACAAACTAATAGTAACTATAAAATAGTTATTTGCTTAAGTGCCCGTTTTTTTTGCAAAAGAGTTTATATATTTTTGGAACGTAGTTCCTTATGGCGCGTTGCGGAGGGGAACCCTAGCCGGCAAAAAACGTCCATAACGTAAGAGTGACGCCTCGGTATCAAAATGGTAGCGTATGAGAATGATGTGAGGTCTCGGGTTCGAATCCCGTGTAGGATCAAATATTTTATTTGATCTGCAAATATTTGTTATTTGGGAGTTTGGATATTTTCTATGTATAATATGTATGTATTTACAAAAAAAAATGACCGAAATATTAATTTATTTATTTCGTGAACGAAAAATTTATATAATCTGTAAGTTGCATGTAACAAGAGATTACTAGGTGGCAGCACAAGTTTCTTTTTTTTTATCGTTAAAAAATCATAATAAAAATGCATACCCGAATAGTTATTTTCTCTATACCACGCATAGAACTTTTATATAATTTTATAAATCATTTTAAATAAAATAAAGGTGTTAAGAGCGCGGCGACCGACGCTCGCAACTGCAAGTTGAAATTTGTTCGGAATATTGCTGTATCTAATATATAATAAAATAAAATATATATCTAATATCTCTTCACTGTATCTCGGTAAGCCATACCTGGCATAGTACATTGACATCTGTTTGCTGCAATAGCACTGCTAACTATTTGGTTTTTATAATAAATATGGATGTGTTTTAGACTACCAAAAATCATCAATGAAAACTCAATGTTTTTTCATTTTCTTTCCGATTTTTATGGTTCTTAAAAAGCCTGAACGAAAAATTTAGTATAGCGCCATCAGACTACGTTGCATGTATTATTATATTTTACCTATAATTCTATTAAAATTTGTTATATACTCAGATATTAAGACAATTATTAAACGGCTTTATTATTACAGTATATGTTTATTTAAATAGTAGAAACATTATAAAATATTGTATAAATTTAGTCATTGACATAAAGTATATCTATTATCATTAATTTTTAATATAGCTAAAGGAAAAGATTAGTAACCCACAACTAACCACTATCATTACATTAAACAGTTTATGATGTTGTTAATGATGATGGTCTCAACTATGGTAAAATTTATATTATTTATTCTGAAATATCAGCGAAACGATTCAAAATTATATCGTGTATCTAAAATTCTGTTATACAGTGCATTTAAAATTGTATTCTATGTATCTTTCACTTCAATTCTCTGCGATGGTAATCGCCTCCTTTTTTATTTGTATCGATAAAAAATGTATACCCGAATAATTATTTTCTTTATACCTTGAATAGAACTTGAAATAAATATTGATAAAGAACTTCGTTCCCATCTATCCCACGACACCATACGACTTTTTTTATTCTAACACAAATCAGTTTTTTTTGCAAAGGAAAATATAATTTCTGGAACCTGTCTGGATATAATATTGATGATATGTTCATAGACCAACCCGTAAAAATTACAAAAAAGAAAACATAAAAAAATGTTGAAAACCGGCCAAGTGCGAGTCGAACTACCGTCACTTCCGTACCATTATCTATACATTATTTTATTGGCTGGTTTTAGTGTCACGCCGACCACTCGCTGACCGTCAGCGCTGATAACCAAAATATATGAAATTCTAGGCTGCGTGTTTGAATAACGCGTAGCTCTCAGCGCGGACGGTGGTTATTTTTCTATTGAATATACAATTAAAATATCCTGTGAATATTTCAAGCGTCTATCTGTTGCAGTTTTTTGTAATGGGACTAATCCAGCCCACACGCCCACCACTGTAACTCCTGTACACCAGGATCAACAGCGGTGATCAACGAACACACCGAGTTATGACACTCGGGAAGTCCCAGGAAAAATTAAACTGTCTTGGAACCCGCAACGAAATTAATCAGAAGAAAACTGGAGGAGCTGAAAATATAATAAGTCCCCTTCCCTCCTTAGCAAAGCGGGAGACAAAATGAAGTCAAAATAGGCAGACGCCATTTTCAAACCGGGAAGCACCACGGACAAAATATTATGGGTCCTAAGTGAGCAGCTATATTTGATTTCTATAGTTTGTATGGCAGAATCGCTTGAACGCACGGAAATTCACCGCAGTTAACACAAGATCCCCATAATATACTACCCCAGTCGCCATTTGTAAGCTATTTAGCATCATGTTATTAATATGTTGTTCCAGTTATTAATATCGAGCGAAAAACCATTACTCACCTCTCTTCTCGTAGTAGGTCTCTTCTTGGAAAGGCGGTTTTGGCCAAGGGTTTGGTTCAAGTTTTTCTACTCTTTACAGAGTTGTTGTCCTGTGTAGTTTGCTCTCTACGTCGACTCTTATGACACCCACGAATGCCTCGGTGGCGCAGTGGTAGCGTAAGCGACTGCTGTGCTCTCTGGTCTCGGGTTCGATTCCCGGGTCGGATCAAATGTTTGTATGATCTGCAAATATTTGTTTCGCAAGGAATTGCCTAGTGTCCTATCTAATCATAGAACTGAAAAACAGTCCACGTGCGTGACGAGGCACGCCCAAAGTAGGTTTCCATAGTAATAGGAATAAAATACAGTTAAGCAAAATAAAATATTGACGTTAGAGTTCGTTAAGTCTGTTATAGCGCTCCATAATTTTACTAAGAGAGACATAAATGCCTATGTTTTTGCAGTGATCGAGTAACGTAGCATTTTTAATGTATTTACTAATATGTTAAAAAAATTAGATCAGTAGCAAATATAATAAATCCACTTGTAGGTAGGTAGTAGAGCCACGCTGATTTCAGCACGAATGGGCCGGCTCGACCGGGGCGGTACTACCCTCGCACAGAAAATCAACGTAAAATGACAGCGATCGTGCTGTCGTGTTTCGTTGGTGAGTGCGAGACCGGAGGAACAAATAGTCTAGTCGACAAGTTCCACTTGTTGACTAGACTAAAAGATGCAGCAGCATCACTAGGCCGCCATGGTGTGGGTTGCCATACTGCATTGTCTGCATTCGCAGTGAGTATGGTGACCGCCACTCTTGGATTCTGCTTATGCTTTCCATCAGGCAGAGTAGAGTCATTTTGGCGGGCCATACATAAAAAAAAAAAAAAAAAAACCTTAAAGAAATGAAAAATGTAGTAAGAAAGTCAGTTGTCAGTTTTTTATAAAGGTTCTCTGTATTATCTTACAAAATTGATAAAATTACTGGATATGAACAGTATGGTGCTACATGAAATACAACTTCGATATTTCTATAATGTACTAAAACGGAAGATTAAATAATTACAAAGAAAACAATTAGTAGCTAATGTTTTAACGTGAATTTGGATGTGCCTTTATATTAAATGTAATGCTAACTCTGCTAAGCGAGTTTTACTGCTCATGTCATCACCAACAGCCTTTAACAGTTCACTGCCGGACATAGAGGCCTCTCCTCACAATAGGAATACATAATATAGGCACGGTAATATCTCAGAAATTTAGTTTACACTAGATGCGCTCTGTGGTGGGAACACTTCATTTTACAGGATGATTACAATATTAATGTACTACACTACAATAGGTCACCTATTTTTATCGGAATTGGTGCAACCGTTTGAACGTGAAGAAGAATACAAGCTCACACACTCACAATCTTTTACTTTTTAACCCCCGACCAAAAAGAGGGGTGTTATAAGTTTCACATGTCTGTCGGTGCGAACAGATGAAGCGATTTCAATTTAGTTTTTTTTTTGTATGAATGGTGAGTTACGTGCGAGTGTTATTAGACATGTTTCATGAAAACCGGTTGAGCCTTTTAAAAGTTATGGGGGTGAAAGTGGGGAAGAGTAACCGAATGTCTGCAAAAATATCATCGAGTGGGGAACTCAGGTTATTATATCGGGGGTTTCTTAAAATTTTGAGATATTATAGTTATTATGTAACGTTAGTCTGATAACCAATATATATTTCAAGATGTTATTCAAAAACTAAATATCCATAAAAATAACAGTTTAAAAATTAAATTAACAGTATTATGTTAAATTACTTTTTTAACCTGTTATTTTATTACAAATATAGCGACGAAAGGCGTCTAACTGTAATGGAGTGGGTATCGCATTAAAAGCCCACGCAATATTCTACTAAAATCAACCGTGGTTAATGTTATAGCAGATTGAAAAGTTGACTGGTGGTTGGACTACTTGAGTAATATTTCGATAAATTATTTTCATATATTTTTATATGAATAATTCTTATATGAAAGCAAATCTATAAAAACATTAAGTACTTTAAAATTCTTTCATCCTGTATCGTAATATACTGGACCAATGTGTGTGACAGCGATAACACACCTATTCTTCCTATTACATCTATTAAATTGATTTTATCCTGGGCAGACGTGACAACGGCTAGTTGTAACAGATGTGGCAAGGCCACCAATTTTCAGTCTCATTATTAATATATGTAAGCTTTGACAGGTGCGGGAGTTGTTCATAAAAAGAGGTGTCTACTTTGTTGAACAACAGTAAACTCTAATTTAAAAACAAACATCTTTAAAGGATAAGAGGGTTCACCCTGCTTCGAGGTGGTGATGATAGAAGTACATGGCGTAGGTAGGACGGTGGGTAGGATTTTAAGATTACAAATACTTGTTTTATTATGTAATTCCTTTGAACTGCTACTTCTAAAGGGTTTTGACTAAAGTTTTTACAGTCTTCCAGATGTAGCTTACTTATGTTTAAAGTAACAATATAATAAAAATTAATTTAAAACCAATATTTACAATCTGGGATTGCCACGAAAATGCAATAAGAAAATGCCAAAATAGGATTTGCCTCAAGCTAAATTGTATAGTCCTAATGGCAGTGCGTTCAAACTGCAATATGCAACTTCATGTGCCTTAAATTCCATAAAAGTAAGTTTGCGAATAGTAAGTATAGATGCTGAAAAGTTAGAATGGTTAAATGCTACTTCATGCAAATGTAAAAAAAAAAAAAATTCCCACTAACATGGAATTCAAGGCGTTATCAATTAAATTTTACATGCATCGTAGAAAAAACCTAGCGCATGTAATTGACGCAATGGTAGAGTTCCTGCAACCGGGGAACTAAAAAACACTCTGAGGCATTGTACATCCCCTTTTAATTTAAGTTTATAATCAACCTCATGAGACTATCTATATAGCCAATAAAAACCTATAACTGCTAGTTCCCTGGTCGGCTATTCGAACTACATACTATAGTGTGTGTTAGTCACGATTCTCTACTTTAAATGTCATATTTACACAGAAGAAATGCATGACTGGAGTAGCGTAATTCGCATAAAGTGGTGGCAATGCCATGATATGTGCAGGCATATTAAAAATCGACACCTGCTGCCACCCAATTGGTATCTTTGAATAGGGTCACGAGTTCGTTATCACTTACTTATCACAACATTGCTATGTATTTTCATTTCTGCATTTCGCATATTTTATCTAATGACATCTTATCGGCAATATTTTTATACCTATTTATAAAGTGTGTAAAGTTAATTAATTACAGATTGTCAATTGTGAACATTGCCTTCATCGGGTTGAAACTGTGGGTGTAAATGAGCCGAGCGCTGGAGGAGACTATTTACCTAGCCTTTGGTAGTTTTACAAAGAATATCAGTTAACTGTTGACGTAGTGCCTGTTAAAATATCGAACACAAAAACGTATTAAATTAATAAGTAGAAAATATATGTTACTAATAGAATGGAAAATTTGTTTATAACTTATAATAGTTTTCAAAATATGGTCAACATAACTTAATCTTTTCGTAATCATTTCGCCCGATCGACGTAGATTGTGCGTGATTAGTTTTTTGTGAGTTTCATTTGTGGAAATCCCAAACAAAGTACTGCCGTTATAATTTTTAAATAATAATACTTCTCGTAAGAATAGTAAAAACCCACTTAGTAATCTATGTTCCAAGTATTGTAACACGGCTTTAATTTCTCATACATCCATACATTACGACTGCACAGTTGGCCTAGTGCTTTAAGCGGTCACCACGCCGCTTTCTACTGCGCCTAGTATTGTGGGTTCTAATCCCACATGAGACAACACTATGTGTCATCCACGAATTTTTTACCTTAATCTGGGTGTTTTTTTCATTCATTTCTGTTTAAAATAAAAAAGCAACTTAGCTCTTATTAGGAACAGAAACGTCTTTATAATAATATGTATATTCTAAAGTAAATGTGTTTTTAAATTTTTAAATATACTGGACTAAACAGCTTACGTTAAAGTCTAAACACCCGGCTAGCTAGACAGGTTTTACGCGCCAGAACATCAACAAAAAAACTCAGCCGAATTGTCTGTAGGTATAAATTCAAACTTTTTGCTAGATATTCGTATTCATGCGACTAGTGTATATGCAGTTTTTGCCTTTAGGTATATATTTTGTAAAATATTAGTACATTTTAGTTGTTAATATATTCATATTGAATAAAACCATTGCATATACATTATGTAATTATGTATTATAATACATAATTACATCATCTATATGCAATGACTTTTATATTTGTAATTCCGTCTCTACTTATGATTAACTCTAGCCAGGATAATTTAATTGCACACATTCGATAACATTACAGCTATCATTCATAGAATTTGCTCATACATTCACCACTAACGTTACGACACATAAGCAGAAATCCAATCTAATTCTAATAAAAAAATGATGAATTCTTCAAATTTATCAGTTTGAATGCACGCTAACAGAGATGATATATTAATTTTTTTATTATATTATTATCTGTCTGCAGCAAGATTATACCTACTTTTAGAATGCAGACATTCGATGAACTTTTAAAAGACTAGTTTTCTACACTAGTTCAGACTACTTTATACCCCACTCCCCCGCAGTCTGGGTATATGTATATTAGTCATAGTCATACCATTTGAATATTACAGAATAAACTAGAACGTGGACTTTATAACTTTGATGTGCTTCTGACAATGAGTATTAAAGTAAAAGTAAGTCATGTGTCCCTCAATAAACAAATCAAAGTATTTATTTTCTTCTCTCACATATTGATATAGGAATTTAAATATTTTTATAACTTAGCGCTTTTATTTATTGGACAAGGGTTGTCCTGTTCGTTCGCACAATATTCGAGGAGCTTCCGAAGGAGAAATATGCTGTTAGCTATATGCTTTTAGGACGCCATTTCTAATATGATTTCTAATAACTATCTAATATTCTATAAATCTGAACAAAAATAAAAAGCTACTTTGGAGATGCTGATCTGATAATCAAATTGCGATTTTATGTTTGTGCAAACAGCCCTCTGTGTAAGGGATGCATGGAGGCAGAAGAAACGCCGCAGCACGTTCTCACAGAATATAGAAATGTGGCAGATCAACGGGCAGACATCCTCCAATCAACGTCACTCCCGGAAACATGTAGTGACCTGAAATGGCTGCTGAGCTTCTGGGATGATCTAGGATGGTTGGAGTAAGAAGATGTCAAACCCACTCACTACGGCCCAATCAAGAGGCCAAGTACGGAAATAGCCCGGCAAAACAAAGAAACAGATGCTGCATCTGATAATCTAGTTGCGATTTATATGTTGTGCAAAACACATAAATCGCATCTTTCCAGATGTCACGCCTTAACCCTCTGTGACATGCTTTTCTACAATAATAGTGGATTTATTGCAACGATATCGGATCACGATAGGCGGCATTTCGTGCAAAAATCTTGCGTAGGTGCTACATATGCTCCGCCCGCGCTATTTGTGTCTCTCATCACTAAACCCGTACGCATAGATCTTATTAACCGACTCCATTTTAATGTTCGCTGCTCCGCTTCAGCACAGGAGAGGAATGCATTTAAAGGTACATATGTGCGTATGCATCTTACGAGTAATACTAAAGACAAGAAGCGTGTATACGTTCCAAGCACTAAAATAAGTAAAATAAGGACTTATCAAAATTGATATGATCGAACATTGCCTTAATGTTTAATTAGGAAGGATAAAATAATCATTTAGTGAAACCAAATTCTTGTAAGCAATTCTAATTAGTTGTTAAAAACGAATAAACACTCAATTTTAAGTATTTGAATGTCAAAAGCAACAAAATTCAGATTATTTACCCCACTGTCGGGTGATACGTGTGTGGACATAATACTCTGCGCAGTAAGAAACAACGCCGTGGTGACAGCTATAACGTATACCGAAGAGCGTTTACGGAGGTGTATTTTTATTTTTCTATTCGCTGTTAAAATCAGACACCTTAATAAACGTAATTTACAAGAGCTAATACATATGTTTTATAACATTAACATATTATAACACCGTTACATAGATCCTATCCAATCATAGCTAGGTCAAAACACGAATAAGTAGAAAATCAAATCGTGTAAGTAACGTAATACATATTACTCGTAACTAAATATATGTTTACTACATTCTCATTATGAGCGTATCATTTTGTATTTGTATTCATCTACCTTTCTAGCCCCCTCTTTATAATCCCCAAAATTTATTAGGGTCGGATACTACTCGTAGTTCCACCTGTTTTACCTGAATATCAGTTTTTCCACGGAGCGACTGGCATCGGACCTCCGCAACCCTGGGGGTAAAGTGAATTCGAAGGTTGAACGGTAGTTGTCGGTATATTTGAGGGAGCTGACTTCCCAATACCGATTTTCATAGGTATTCATGACAACCGAGACCGACGGCTTAACGTGCTCTCCGAGGCACGGGCGGGAAACACCGCCATCTTCCATACTTCAAACTGCCTTTAAGAATTTCTTGTTAATAATCACAAATTTTAACAAAAAAAAACCAACTTCAATCTGGACCAAATTTAAATGGGACCATACGGGAATATCTGGGGGCACGGTCGTGCCCCCGCCAAGACGAGCCAAGCGAAGCGCAAGGGCACTACCTACCTTTTCTCGAAGTGTTTCGTCGTTTTTTTGAATCCTCATAACTTTGGTTCCTGATATACCAGATCGTTCAAATTCTCAGGATATGATGTTACTAATAGACTAATGAAACATACAAAGTTTCAATTGCATAGCTCTGATACTTTAGATTTTATTGATACCTAAAAAACACCGATTTCGTCACTGACACACTGATGATCATCAAAACTGTTAGGGTACTTCCTGAAGTGCTAGAAAGCTGAAATTTGGTATGTAAAGTAAGTTTAGTATACAAACAACAGAAAAATTCATAAACCTATTACTTTTGCCCCCCAACCACCAAATTTGGGGTGTGGAAGTTTGTACGAGACTTTCACAAATGTTTATGCTAGAGGTTTTATTTTTGGACTTTTTCGAAAGAAGAAAGAAGATGTACAAGAAATACAGCCCAAAAAAAAACTGCCTCAAGCAACTTACAAAACGAAATGAAATCCCACCAAAAACATTTTCATGTAAAATGTTGCCAAGACGACTGCATATGGCTTACCCTGTGAAAAAGATATCAGATCTCATGTAGAGCCAAGGTTCCGATTGTTCCGAATCTACACGCCCTAACTCTACCAACCCTAACTTCGTAAACTCTACATCTCAGTAAAAATGTATGGCTTGGCTGTTTCGTTACTTCAGAAACTAAATATTTGTATAACACATTACTTCAGAAACTAGATATTTGCAAACACAAAAGGCGTTCGTTTCCTCTTCGTGATGGTATGGTAGCGAAACGGCGAAGCCATACATTTTACTGAGATGTAGAGTTTACGAAGTTAGGGTTGGTAGAGTTAGGGCGTGTAGATTCGGAACCTTGGCTCTACATGAGATCTGATGTCTTTTTCATAGGGTAAGCCATATGCAGTCGTCTTGGCAACATTTTACATGAAAATGTTTTTGGTGGGATTGAGTTATTCGTTAATTTGTCGCGTACATACATAATGCAAATTGAAGACTTATATGGTTTTCTCATGGATGTCATGTCAGAACTGGACCAAATTTAAATGGGACCATTCGGGAAACACCAGCTTCTAAATAAAAAAATAATCATCAAAATCGGTTCACCCAGTCCAAAGTTATGAGGTAACAAACATTAAAAAAAAACAGTCGAATTGAGAACCTCCTCCTTTTTTGAAGTCGGTTGAAAAAACCCAACAACCGACCCGACCCGGAAACCGAACCCGAGACCTCCTGATTGGCGGTACCTTACGCTAACCGCTAGACCAACGACGCAGTTTCGTATACCTACTTATTATAACTATTTAAGTATCGCGTAATTAATTTGTATACATACTAATTTTTTTATTTTAAATTCACCTAGTTACTTCCTGTTTCGTTTGCATCACCTGAAGGTTGACTGGCGGAGAATGACTAAGGCAATTACTCTGCGTCTGTATTTTGAGTGCATAAAACTTAAATAAATAAATATGATACAAAAATCAATGAAAATAGACATTCCATTATACAAAATTGTAACCGCAAACTTTGAAGTCCAATGCAATGCAGCTATGGCGATATACATTAGTATATCGCCATCGCAATTGCATTGGGCACTTCTTGTCGTCTACCGATAGTAATCTATCGGTAGGCGAAAAGAAGTGCCTTGACTTAATGATTATGACTTAAATGTCTAACTAATTTTCTTATCGATTTACAATCTATATATATATAAGAGTAATGTGACTGACTGACTGACTGACATACCTAAAGATCAACACGCACATCCCAAACCGCTGAAGCTAGAATTCTGAAATTTTGCATGTAGGTTCTTTATATAACGTAAGTGAGCACTAAGGAATGTTTGATATTCCACCCCTAAGGGGATAAATCAGGGAATGAAAGTCTGCGTGAGCGAAGCCGCGTGTAAAAGCTAGTATCTTATAAGTATTCAACGTTTCGTTATGAAATAGGAACAATAAATGGGCTTACAATGGTTCTTCGTATCGTAAACGAGATTTTCTTATTCGTATGCTTTTCCCGGAACCATCGTCAGTAATATTACTCATATACTCCTAGAGATTTTGTATAACCATTCAGGCATAAATGTCTCAATATTTAAGAAATTTCGATATTGAAAATCGCCTTCGGATAAACACCAGTACCCACTTTTTAGGATTCCGTAGTTCACGTCTCGGAAACCTCATAGTTTCGTTATGTCCGTCCGTCCGTCCTCATCCTTCAACTTTGCATGGACATGTGTATTTACCACGACGACAAAGTGCTAAAATAAAATCGTGAAAAAAAAACAAAAAAAAAAAACAAATACTTGCAGATTATGCAATAATCTGCAAATATTCGTTTGGAGTTTGGTTTATTTCTATGCAATAAAAGGCTACATGTTTTTATATCAGTGCCTAGTACCCTTAGTACAGGCTCTGCTTTGCTGATAGAAGTATTTGTAAATACTTAATCAATGTGTACTGAGAATTAAATCAAAACGGTTAGAAGAATAGGTTCAGTACATGTTGGACTACCAGTTTAAGCGAAATTATTCAATTAAAAAAATATATTTAAAGCTGAATTAATCAAAGTCTGAATTGAACCACCAGGCGATTTCTTGAGGCAATAAAACGGTCATACTAGAAAAAAATATTAGCCAAAGCCAAAAAATATTTGTTTCTTATAATAACTATGCAAATTTAAATTATTATGAGCAACACCTAGGTCTAGCTAAAATATGATATTATATTATCATTTTAAGGAAGTTAAACTTAAACATCTTGAATAGTGAATAGCCTAAGACCTTGCTATTCAACCAGTCATTGCTTATTTAAATTAAGAGATCTTTATTTTAACTAACAAATTAATACATTTTAACTAACTATTAGCCTTCTACAAATATTGCACATGTATTTATGGAGAGGAGGCGAAATAACAAATATTCTCATATTTTAAAAAAAGTATCAATTTTATTTATTTCTATACAAATAAATAAAATTGGATTGTCTTTGCGCAAGCTCAAGTGCATTTAGTATAAACGTTAACTATGCCAAATGTCATATACTTCTTCGTTCCGATAACTTGCGAAAAAGTGGTACTAAGTTTATGCTTTACGTATTAATATATAGATATCTTGCATACATAATCTCACTCCCTATGGGCTTCTCGTGAAATTATGCTAATGGGTCACTAGCTTTTTAGCAGATAGAAGCATATAAGTCGTAGTCGACAGCGAGGGCTTTAACTCCAAATCTGTAAAAACTGGTGGTCCCGCAAGGCTGAGTGCTATCGCCTACTTTGTTCCTCCTCCATTTCAATGATATATAATATAAATATTTTCGGACATCTAACACACAACGCCATCTAGTCCCAAGCTAAGCAGAGCTTGTGTTATGGGTACTAGACAACTGATATAAATACATATAAACATTTTTGTAAATACATACATATTGTACATAGAAAACACCCAAACTCCGAAACAAGTTTTTGCAGATCATACAAACATTTGATCCGACCCGGGAATCGAACCCGAGACCTCAAGAACAGCAGTCGCATACGCTACCACTGCGCCACCGAGGCGGTCAACGTCAAAAGATATGTTGCAAATTCGCGTCATTCATTGGTACTAGAGTACTAGAGGTACTCTTAATAAATCTTTTTCAAGATTTTGTTTTATAATTTTGTCGCCTTGAGTAGTTCATGTAAAATTACAGCTTTCTAGCACTGGTAGTGGCGGTGGGACGGACGGACATGACGAAACTATAAATAACAGTTCTGGTTTTGCCATTTTGGCTTCAGAACAGCCATTTCTCCCAATGATGCAGAAGCATCACTAGGCCGCCATGGTGTGGGTCACCGTGCTGCATTGTTGCATTGTCTGCATTCGCAATGAGTATTGTGACCATCACTCTTGGATTCTGCTTATGCTTTCCATCAGGCAGAATAGAGTCATTTTGGCAGGGCCTTACATATTTTTGAAGTTGGTAGGCTTAACCGACTCGAAGTTTTGTTTACGCATTTTGTTTTCTACAGACAATGAGGAACAAAGTTTTATAATTATAATGATTTTAAGTACTAATAATTCAACAAATTTTGATGAAGCATACAATGTAGCAACGTGGGAGAGCCATGCTTCGGCATGAATGGGCCGGCTCGACCGTAGTGATACCACGGCCTCATAAAAAACCGGTGTGAAATAGTGCTTGCACTGTATTTCACCGAGTGAGTGAGGAAACCGGAGGCCCATACCCCACCCCTCCCCCTATCTCTCCCACCCCCTCCCCATATCTCCCCCCTTCCATCCCCTAAAGGCCGGCAACGCGCTTGTGACACTGCTGGTGTTGCAGGCGTCCATGGGGGGCGGTAATCACTTACCATCAGGCGATACGTCTGCTCGTTTGCCCGCCTATTCCATAAAAAAACAAAAACCATTATGTAAAATTAACAGAAAGACAACAATTAGTTGAGCGGTCCAACTTGTGAGTTTGAGACTAAATACTGTATAATAAGCAACCTTCAAAATATGCAAATACCGCCAAGTGCATGTCAGTCGTTGTCCGTCTCGTCTGTCTGGCAAGTGATTAGAACCAAGGCCATAAGTGAGCTTCAATTTTTTTTTCAACTGTGCGTTATTTTAATTAAAGCAGGCGAGACTGTGTCTACTTTAAATTAGGAATGAACTATTTATAATTCTAAAGTTTTTTTTTATTTACATGGTTTGTTAAGATATTTTTTGTTTGATTTATTAAATTATTTATAAGTATATATGCGTCTTTAAATATTTTATGAGCTATTAGAATAACTGTTTATTTGTGCTTGGGGTCTCGGGTTCGATTCCCGGGTCGGAACAAATGTTTGTATGATCTGCAAATATTTCGCAGTTTGGATGTTTTCTATGTATAATATGTATGTATTTACAAAAAGAAGTATATATATTTATTTATACCAGTTGTTTAGTACCCATTATACAAGCTCTGCTTAGTTTGGTACTAGACGGAGTTGTGTATGATGTCCGAAAATATTTATTTATTTAAAGATAGGTTGTTTAAAGAAAGAACTTTGATAGGTAATACGGATCGCTACAAAAATATTACCCTCCATTATCTATTGTCCTATCAATTTTACTATATTTAGACTTTCATTTTGGTTTAGTAGTTAGGTTGACCCTGACTGCTAAAAGTCATTGTCGTACCACGGGTCGAAGCTAGTCTAAAAAAAGTAAATTAAGTTACACCTCAGATCATCAGCTAACTGCCAGTGAAAGTCCCGTCAAAATCGGTCCAGCCGTTCCAGAGATTACCCGGTACAAACAGACAGACCGACAGACAAAAATCGAAAAAAAAAAATTTTGGCACATGTACCGTGTAGACATACATATGCATTTATTAAAAAGCGGTTATTTTAATATTACGAACATACACTCCAATTTTATTTATTTGTATAGATGTATGGATACAGCCATCTACCCCATTGAATGATGATCTATGATAACTTGGTATTTGTCTGGATATAAGTTGAGCAAGAGCGAATCGCTAGGACCCGTCCTTGCTTCGCACGGGTAGTTAGAAGATTCCGAACTTTTTAAAGAAAATGTAGGACAATGTAGGATTCTAATGGTGAAATAATTTTTCACCTAGTTTGTTTATTATTGTATTTTATTTACTAGTTGTAGGCACTCATAGCCCAGTTGCACTTGGTGATTAGAAACAATCACCGAGGGTAAGCAACGACGGAGCGGCCAGTACCTGGATGGGTGACCGCTAGTGGCATGTTACCATGAGCATCTCCGTGATTCGAAAGTCACGTTAAGCCTTCGGTCCCAGTTGTTATCATATGATAGTCGTGAAGCTTAGTTGGAGGCATTTGGGCCGCTTAAAACATCCAACGTCAAGATTACGTAGCCACAACGTTTTCTTGCCAGTCCCCAAACCGCACTCGGCTAGCGTGGGGACGTATGGCCTTAACCCTCTCCTGAGAGGAGACCCGAACCCAGCAGTGGGGGTTGGGACGTTATGGGTTGTTTATGATGATGATGATGATGATTTACTATTTAGTAAGAATATGTACATAAGCAATTAAGCACCGCCTTATTGTTTCTTTTCTTCTATCTTAAAAAGTTTTATGTTACCTTATCTTAAATGTTCTGAAAACTTCTTAACTTGAACTTTATTTTAATAGAGATTATTGTGAACCACATCGTTCTTCAAAAATAACAGTTGCTTAACTTCCCAAAAATAACGAAAGTTAAGAGAAATAATCTTTAATTTATTGCTTTACATTATCAATACGAGTACATATATTATAGGTAGTAGAGCCACGCTGATTTCAGCATGAATGGGCCGGCTCGTCCGGGGCGGTACTACCCTCGCACAGAAAATCAACGTAAAATGACAGCGTTCGTGCTGTCGTGTTTCGTTGGTGAGTGCGAGACCGGAGGCCCAAATAGTCTAGTCAACAAGTTCCATACTTGTTGACTAGACTAAAAGATGCAGCAGCATCACTAGGCCGCCATGGTGTGGGTCGCCATACTGCATTGTCTGCATTCGCAGTGAGTATGGTGACGCCGGCAGAGTAGAGTCATTTTGGCGGGCCATACATAAAAAAAAAACTTATAACTTATTATCTTCATCATTTTTTCTTTATATATTTGACATACGATTTTTTTAT
This sequence comes from Diaphora mendica, assembly GCA_949125395.1. Lineage (NCBI taxonomy): Eukaryota > Metazoa > Arthropoda > Insecta > Lepidoptera > Erebidae > Diaphora > Diaphora mendica. The sequence goes on from OX421320.1 coordinate 25,632,137, forward strand.
CTCGGAATTTTAATAAATAAAAGCTAATCTTTATATATATAATTCTTCTGTGAGTGTGTATGTCACTGAACTTCTCTCAAACGACTGGACCGATTTTGATGAAATTTTTTGTGTGTGTTCAAGGGGATCTGGGAATGGTTTAGATTCATAAATTTTGTAAGTTGGACAATGTTTTTTTAATTAATTTTTGAAATTTTCAAATTAAAGACGTGTAGACAGGACAACGTCTGTCGGGTTCGCTAGTTATAATTAATAGTAGGCAGGTATATAATGTAAGGGTTGTTGCCACACACTTATATAACTTACTATAACGAATAAATAGAAAAAAGAATTATCCAATTTGGTGCAGGCGATCGGAAGTTATGCGCGTACATACTTTTCGGGGATTCATTTATATATATATTAGGTCTTTACCTATGAAATTGCCTTTCTTCAGTACTGGTCATTTCAAACAAAAAAAAGTTTGTAATGGCTCTGTATTCTAAATTCAAATTAATTTTGTTTTAAAACCATGGCATTCTATTTACAAACTGAGTCTTTTGTTTTTTGATTAGCGTTGTATTTTCATTACATTTGAACATTTTTCGTCATAATGGACACTTTAAAAATTCGTGTAATTATGGAATATGAATTCCGTCGTGGCACCAACGCGACACAAACGGCACGTAACATCAAAAACGTTTACGGAGAGAACTGTACAAACGAACGCACAACCCGTTATTGGTTTTCCCGGTTCCGTTCTGGAAATTTTGACTTGAAAAATGAAGCTCGTGGTCGTCCGGAGACTTTAGTTAACAATAATGAATTAAAGGCGATTGTGGAAGCTGACGAAACTCAATCTACAGCTGAGCTAGCAGCAGCTTTAAATGTAAGCTTCAAAACAATATTAATCCACTTGCGACAAATTGGCAAGGTAAAAAAGCTTGATAGATGGGTGCCCCACGACCTTAACGATCGCCAGCGCAACGTACGCATCGAGACCTGCCTTGCGCTGCTCAACAGGCAAAGAAATGGAGGAATTTTGAAACGAATTGTTACGTGCGACGAAAAATGGATTCTGTTCGACAATCGAAAGCGCTCAGCAAGTTGGTTAGACCCTGGTTCAGCACCAAAGCTATGCCCTAAACCAAAAATGACCCCTAAAAAGGTGATGGTCACTGTTTGGTGGTCTAGTGCGGGTGTGATTCACCACAGCTTTTTACAAAACGGCATGAGCATTAATGCAGATGTGTACTGTGAAGAACTGGAGAGAAGAACATCCGCCATACTCATCAGACCTTGCACCTACCGACTATTAGTTTTTCCAAAATTTAGACAACTTTTTAGTGGGTAAAAAGTTCAATTCCCGAGAGGCAGTACAAAATGCCTCGAAGAGTTTGTTGCCTCCCGTCCAGCTGATTTTACAAGAAGGGCATCAATAAACTGCCAATGCGTTGGCAAAGATGCGTCGATTGCATGGGTGATTACTTCGAATAACAGAAATAAAAAAGTTTGAAAAAATAAGTACTTTCACTTATTGCATACAAAACGGCAATTTCATAGGTAAAGACCTATTATATAATATAGATAGATTTTTGTTCGATTACGATGAACCCAACAGGAAGGGTAATACTTTTGGCAATCTATGTAGATAAGTTTGTATGTTCCATCGTTTTGAATAACTACTTAACTGATTTTAATGAATGAGGTATCGTTCATTATATTCTTAATAATGGTCCTGGTAACCTAGGTTATATTTTATGAAAATTTTACATGACATAATATACACCTCAGATTAATACATATACACACATCAAAAGTGTCTAGGGATCAACCTATAGGGATCAATCTATATTTTTGCAATAACTTTTCTCCTGATTGATATTAATTAAAATTTTCTTTAAGGATTCATCAAATAAAGTGTTTTCGTTTGTCACAGTAACAATAAACCAAGTCACCTTTGCATTAATAAAGAAATTTGGCATTTTCCTAATAAAAGGATTTTTGACATTTGAACCACTAACATTAAAGTTCGAAAAAAAGACTGAAATAACAGTTTTCTTTAAAATTTTATTAGGTAACTTAAACAATTAATAATCCGTGTTTCTACCGCGAACACTAACACAAGAACATCGGTTTGGCATACTCAAAATGAGTTCATCCAAATCACGCTGTGGAATGGCCGCCCATGTTCGTTGCAACAACAAAAAAAGGTCTTCTTGCGACTGGATACCCTCCATATTCGGCAGAGCTCTTCTCTGTAGCATATCCCATGTATGCTCAATCGGGTTCAAGTCTGGCGACTGGGCAGGCCAGGGCCAAAGCCACATCTCAATTTCAAGAAATCCGCATAAAAATGCTTGATCCCTAGACACTTTTGATGTGTGTATTATGTTTAAAATACGTCGTACAGTTTACCCAGTCCAGTCTTCAGTTACTTACTAGATAAATAAATAAAAACTTTTTTATAATGAAACAATGTTTATAATTGATTCTAGAATCTATTGAAACAATGTAGTTATTGCACGGACGGTAGGTAGGTATACATACCCGATCGGGAAACAGAAAGAATTAATTAAAAATTAAGTTCAAAAAACTTTAATCTGACTCCGTAAAAAAGGGGTCTGAAACGGAAGAAACAAGATAATAATTCAGATAAAAATCAAGAAATGCATTGGTACAAAAATAACCAAGGTAAAGCCGTGGTCCTATCCACTGTATTTCCCGAATCGCTTATGTAATAAAGTAGTTAGTTCTACTAATTCGATTTCAAAATATTCATAATTTTAACAAAGGCAGCCCGTAACATTGATGACGATGCCCTGTACTTAGAGGTTTGGCGCCAGTCATTCTAATTAGATACAGATGATAGGACTTAATTAAAATTCAGTAACTGATCCTCTTTTCGACCAGTAGAACTAAGAATATTTTGATATTTAGTTAAGAAAATTGAAAAACTGATTTAGTTATTAATTGTAAAAAGTATAACCTTAAGCCGAGTCTCCACAGAAGAAAAGTTGTCAATTTTGAGTTGTCAACACGTGTTTGTTGATAAAAGTTTCTGTAAAGCCGAGTCTTCACCGAACAAAAGTTGGTAACCTTTGTGTTGTCAACTTTTTTGTGTTGTCAAATTTCGGTGGAGACGCGCCTTTAGATGCAATAGTTACTTGAAGAACATCGTGTAAGAGATGCAAATTAATATTATGTCATAAATTTACATGAGTTTGAGTTGTAAATGTGACACAGGCGGCGCGAGCACACTTTCCGACGCGACATCTAGTTACTAAGAAATCAGAATCAGAGGCTGACTCCGAAGGTATAGACGGGTGACGGGGCAGACCGGCAGAGTTACATGCGGGCGCGCCGACACGGACGCCGATACGTCGTGCAACGGTCCTATGCGTTATTTTGCGCGACCTTGATCCCCACGCAGCACCCGCTGATCTGCGCGTGTTATGTAAGGCCACTGTCACACGTTGCAGTTTCAGGATTTTGTTACGTCATCGTTATAGACGGCAACCGAATACAGGTATGGTCAAATGAATGTCGACTTTCTTGACAAGAGCATTACCTACTTAAGTGAATTGTGTATTGTGTGAATTATGTTTTTTACTGATAGTTACCTTAAAACTAAATCCATTAATTAAAATGACATACTTCAATATAAAATGTAATAATAAACATTTAACGTATTCTTAGAACTTCCAACTGCTGAGACTTAGAAACTTATTAATTAGGTACCTGTTCAAACTTAACTAATTACGTAACAAAAAGCTCGTTCATTTCAGGTTTTTTTTAAATTCAAAAGTTCATCCATGTAACTATCTAGCTTTTAAGTAGACTTTAGTCCCTATGATATTTTGTATAATACATGTACCTACTTATCTTTAAAGCATGTGATATAAATTTAAAACGAGTGATGAAAATTCGAAACCATAATTATTATCACAAATTATAGTAGATAGGAATAGTTTGATGTGTCTGTTTTTTTTTTTCCGAGTGTCCCCTATGTATAAAATATCTAAAAATATCTTAGTAACGTGCTGACGAACAAACGCAGGTTCTTCATTTCTCTTATATTAGGTATGACTGTGAGTGTATGTGAGTGATGTGTTAAAATTAGAATACTCAATTTAATGTTTAACATAGCAAATGCTATCCAAATTACTAATAAAAAGAAACACTGATTTGAATTCCTTTATTTTGTACGTATATAGCTAATTATTTATTATATAGGTAAATTTTCTATTGTTAACCTTATCGTATTTGCCCTAAAATATGAATATTTAACAAAGGTATTTTCGTTTCTTATTTTTGTTTCCTTATTTTAGTAGTTTTAGTTTATTATTGATAGAACATTTTTTTGTAAAATAAAAAATATCAAACTTCTGTGAATATAGTAATCCAGGAAATTTCAGTAAGACCCGGGAAATTGAGACTTCACATTTAATTCTGTTAATACAAAATGCTCAGTTTTGGGTGTGAACAATAATATTTCATTCAATATTGAAGATGTAGTATAATGGTTATGGGTGACAACCCTACATTGGTCCTCGTGTCTATGTCAGTGTATGATGAAACGCATTGTACAAAATGGATGCTGTATTAGGTAGGTATAAATAAAAGGGACCTAGTACACGTTCACATTATCTTAGAGCAGTTTGTTCAGACCGCCACACTGGACCGCGTGTTTATTTATGAACAAGATCAACAAAAATATTTTATTAATATTTAAAATAAGTATTAACAAAAAAAACTGTTTTTGACAAAAACCAATAAAATATGTATTTGAAAAAAATATCAGCTGCCTTTAAAAAATATAATATAACTATTTAAAATCTAAATAAAAGATAAATTTAATTTAAAGATTAGCTTCACTTTTTTCCGTGAACTGTTGTCCTACACTAGTTATATTCTTTACTTAACCTAAGAAGAACACAATTATGCTTAAGTCAAGAACAATTTTACTATCGGATTGGCTTTACCCTTGCTGTCTTCATAATTGAGACAATTTTAACATAGAAATCATGAAAACTTTTAGATAGATCAATTTTGTTCCTCACTATTCTTATTTCCATTTAAGACTACAAAATGTTTTCCTCACGTGTGTATTTCGGGGATGCCCCACTACTTTCGAAGTTGATGGGGGATAGACATGATGATAGCGCCTAACACCGACGCAGAAGGCCACCTCAACCGTCAGGTTCGAAACCAGTCGGGCATCACCGAAATCCACACGGAAATCCCAATAGACAATCGGATATTTTTTTAAATCTATACAAATAAATAAAATTGGAGTGTCTGTTTGTAATATTTATTACGGTTATTTTATAACCGCTTTTTAATAAATGCTATTGCGATACATTGTACCAAAATATCATTTTTTACAATTTTTGTCTGTCGATCTGTATGTCTGTCTGTTTGTTCCGGGTAATCTATGGAATGGCTGGACCGATTTTGACGGGACTTTCACTGGCAGATAGCCGATGATCTAAGGAGTAACGTAGGCTATTTTTTTTTAGACTAGCTTCGTTCCGCGGCATTGACGTACCGCGGGTAACACCGCGGGGTTCAGCTAGTACAAAATACTTCAAAATTTTAACAACAAAAAAACCGACTTCAAGAACGACCAAATTGAAATGGGCCCACACGGAAAGCACCAGCTTTCAAATAAAAAAAGAATCATCGAAATTGGTTCACCCAGTCGAAAGTTATGAGGTAACAAATTAAAAAAAAAAAAAAAAAATATAGTCGAATTGAGAACCTCCTCCTTTTTTAAAGTCGGTTAATCAATTTCACTCACGACAGTTCGGACAGTTGTTCTTATTGTATTAATTATTTTGGATTACACTTATGAGTATATAAAATTAATTTATGTCAACCTTGGTCAGTGTGTTTACTTCTTAAACGCGTTTTGCTACACTATTGTGCAGTGAAGGTCACACAGCGCCAGCAACTAGTTTAACAAACGTCACTATTAATTTCAAATAATAGAGTTAAATCTATTAAGGTTTTATTTCTGTTTTTTTTTTTGCTTAGAAATCAGCTCATTAGTAAAATAACGTTACCAAACCGAAACTTAACCGCAAAAAGATATTAAAAACACTAACAAATCTAATAGCAAAACAGTCTCATAATTTGTCACGAGTTAATACCTAGGTACTATTGGTTTAATGTACAACAAACTTAACCATTTATTTTGCTACTTTGAGGAATAGCTCCTTCACTTAGTTCTGCATGTTTATCTATTTTTTTATGATATTTATAAATACATAATCTAACTGTTCCTAATCTGATGTTGCAAATATTGTCAGCTTAAGAAAACCTCTGATAATACTGATAATGGACAGTAACATAACTAAATACCATTCAGTACTTATTGGATGGTTTTAAGAATTCTCACATTACGTTAAATTTATTCTATTGGTCGTAGTAACAGACGTCAGGGTCGCATATTACTGGGTACCTTCCTATAATACACTCTTCCATCAGCTGCATTTTTGTGTTTGTTAGATTTATTACATCGATAATCTTGATAAATGAAGCCTTGGTTACTTATAAAATTAAAATGCGTACGTTTGAACACTAACAAAATTAACTCTGGAATGCTCCGATACCGATAGATAGATTATTTGGGATGCAGTGCTAGTAAACCCTAACTGGAGCTTTATAAATTACACAGTCTATATTAATTATTAAAAATCAATATGTATTTTTTTAAAAGAAATTTAATAATAGAATATTCCGCGTTCGCGGCCTTTGCAAACAAGCGTGTGATACGAGATCGGAGAGGGGAGGGACGCAGACGCCCGATGACATCACACTGAGTTGCAGTGCGGTGCGACCGCCAACTCTTGCGCAATCGTGCGCCCTTGATCTTGACTGCGTCGCGGCCGCACGCGTGTGCGCACAACACCTACGTTTAAATAGTAGGTACACTCGCAGCTATATTTATCTTCGCGCATGTAGGCGCGAAGCGGTAATCAGAGAATAAAAAATTATACTGAAGTGGCGTTTTGTACTTATTAGCAAATCTGACGGTTCCGGCTGTTGATCGTGTCGTACGTAAATGCTGTAATTAGCGTGTCGGGTGCGTCACAAAATTTGATTTTATTCTAAGTCTTATGCACTAGGAGCATTGTATTTGTAATTATTATAAAAGTATGATATTAACTAGCTGCTGACTCACAACTGCTGATAAGAATTTGTTTGAAATATCCCATCCGGGTTAATAAAATTCAAGTATGTATCTATCTACAAATTTGTTGATGAGAACGGGTTAATTACTACTGTAACTTAAAACTAACAGATGCTGATAGTATCATCATGAATCGCTTAGGAAACTAGATGAAATATGACCTTTCAAAATAAATAGCGCCAACCAAGATGCTTTCTTTCTATTTTATGCAATATCGTCCTAAAAGGATTTATTAATACCGATTTTTGTACAGGTTTTAACTAGGCTGCCACAAAAGTAAATATGTAGTAGGTACCTATCTATATTTTTATCTATTCATAAACCTAAGCTAGGCACAAGCTTTGCTCCTTCTTTGTGTAAACAACTTCAAAAATCGTTCAAGATAGCACCATTTATACACTTAAACGCTCAGATTACAAAACAAGAAAATATTATATTACACACACACATTAGACACACAGGACATTTCTCAAAAATATAACTCCCGCAGTAGGAATATACCAGATGAGTGCAGGGGAATTTACAAACATACCTACATGAAAAGGACACAAAAAACGCCCTGGTAAAGAACAACAATCATATTATATGTAATACCATCGTTATTAATTTATAATTGATGAAAATACATTATTAGCGTCTCGTGTAGTAATTATCTGGTCTTTAAAATGGAAAACGGTTATTGCATACGTAATTTCACACGTGCAAGCTTGTTAAACACTGCGTATTGTAAAAGCTTCACGACAAATTTATAGATCCTGAAAAGGTATGTAAAACCTTGTGTTATAATACAATGCTATTAACAACACAGTTACCGACATCGTAGTAAGCACTTACATATATTTTTTACAATATGTAAGAAACAGTAAAAACCATAAATGCTTAAGGTATTTTTCTTCTACCGTTATGAAAAACATCGTAAGAAACTTGGACCAAGTAGAACATACAAAATTCTCGTTTAGTTTACGACAAATAAGAAATTTTCTATCAACGATGATTGTTTTATAGTAATAGAAATAGATGTCCGTGTTATCTGTAAAGATTATGCCTAGTCATTAACACTTCTAAACAATAAGTATAAAATTCTTTAATCACTGTAAAAGTACAGGTTGCAGCACTGCCGTACATTTTGGTTTAAATGAACGTCTAGGTAGTAGAGCCACGCTGATTTCAGCACGGATGGGCCGGCTCGACCGGGGCGGTACTACCCTCGCACAGAAGATCAACGTAAAATGACAGCGTTCGTGCTGTCGTGTTTCGTTGGTGAGTGCGAGACCGGAGGCCCAAATAGTCTAGTCAACAAGTTCCATACTTGTTGACTAGACTAAAAGATGCAGAAGCATCACTAGGCCGCCATGGTGTGGGTCGCCATGCTGCATTGTCTGCATTCGCAATGAGTATGGTGACCACCACTCTTGGATTCTGCTTATGCTTTCCATGAGGCAGAGTAGAGTCATTATGGCGGGCCATACATAAAAAAAAAAAAAGTATTAACGTATATTATTATTTGGTAATTCTTTTTCTTAAAAGAAATAATCAAAAAGATCGAAAATAAGTGATAAATAAATAATTAGTATTGATCACAAACTATCAACCATCTTTGTCAGTAGGTATTCACACTCACCACACTACATTAGTTTTAATATAATGACACCAGATCATGACAAATATTATCGAAGTTTTTTAAATTTCTCTCTAAGAGTTACTGCGGTAAGTTATTAATGTAAGCTTTACATTAATTATCTACTTACTACTACTTGTTCATTATTAAAATATTACTAGAGAAAAACTGAGCTTTACTAATATTTTCCTGTAAATTCTACTTTTGCAATCCATTCCTCAGGTAGAAATATTAGTTTTGAATCTTATTTGAATGGTTTGAATCAACGATTGCTTTACGAAGAAGGAAGATTTTGACGATTGCTAAATAAAGATAATTTTCTAAATTTTACTGAAATGCATGAACTTCCAAAGTATGTAACCAAATGTATGCATGCAACGCATACCTTTAAACATGAACAATGAACATTGGGTAGAGATAGTAAAAAACAAAGTTCTTTAGTCCAAAAAAGTTAAATTAGTACCGATTTTTATTTCTGAAAAATATATAGGTTCTATTTTGTTTTTACAGTTCTCTTTTGTCGGATATAATAATTATACGGCAATAGCAAGAATGGCAACCAAATAAAAAAAAGGTTCCTCGCAGTAGCAGTATACTATCGCAACCTTATGTCATTAAATGTATATAATTGTGTCCTTGACAGCGGCGGGAGCTAGCTCAGACATGGGAAGTGAGCACTACTGCCTAAGGTGGAACAATCATCAGAGCAACCTGCTGGGAGTATTCAGCCAGTTGCTGCACGACGAGAGTCTGGTTGACGTCACGCTCGCCTGTTCTGATGGTGCATCAATTAGAGCTCATAAGGTAAATTGTACCAATATCGAAAGTACGCTTCGAAGAAGAAAAAAAAGTATCGCATTTTTAACCGACTTCCAAAAGGAGGAGATTCTCAATTTGATTGTTTTTTTTTGTATGTACACTGATTACACCGTCAATTGTGGACCGATTTTAAAAATACTTTTTGTATTCGAAAGGGTATGCTCCCCATGTAGTTTTATTGCCACTTTATGCCTATTAACTGCCTCGTTGGTCCCGCGGTTGGCGTATGCGACTGCTGATCATGAGGTCTTGGGTTCGATTCCCGTGTCGGACCAAATGTTCGTATGATCTACAAATATTTGTTTCGAAGTTTGGGTGTTTTCCATGTATAATTATGTATGTATTTACAAAAAAAAAGTAAATATGTATTTGTATCAGTTGTCTAGTACCCATAACACAAGCTCTGCTTAGCTTGGGACTAGATGGCGTTGTGTGTTAGATGTCCGAAATATTTATTATTATAATATTATTATTATTATATCATGATCTGGTGATGGGATCCTAAGAAATTCGAGGAAAACCCTCAAATTTGTTAGGCACGTACTATGTTTTTCATATATTTTCTGAAGCTATTGCAGTATTTACACCTGGTAGTCATCATTTCATGATGATGAGCTGATGATGGAAGATACAACTCCTTAACGGTTAGGAATTGGAAGATAAATCTTTAAATGTCTTGTGTATGTATGTTACCGTTACTCGTATTCTTTCAAGTTATTTAGGTGATCTGATGATACCGATCTAATAACTAGTAGTCATGCAAAGCTATTAAACATACTTTTAAAAAAACATCAAAGAAAACTCCCTGCCTAGAAAGACTAAAAAGCGAAAAATACAAAATAAACTTCGTTTAAAAAACTGACTTTAAAAACTAAAAAGTATAAAATAACTTACTAAAGATTTAATTAAATACACAACACTATTATTTGTATGTGCTACCTATTCATAGGTTTGAAGTCGGTGCCAAGTCGGTGTCGGTCCTTATAGTTTGCATATAACTGCAACTGGATATTATTACATTTATTTAAGTGGGATGTTAAATTTGTTGTTATTCAAATTTTATAAAATACTAGCGAAACTCCCCGATACTAGAAATCTTAGAAATTCTTGTTTTTTTTTATAATATGGCGGCCTAGTGATGCTTCTGCATCAGAAGCATCACTAGGCCGCCATGCTGTGGGTCACAAGGCTGCATTGTTGCATTGTCTGCATTCGCAATTAGTATGGTTACCACCTTGGATTCTGCTTTCCATTATTTTGGCAGGGTCATACATAAAAAAAAGAAAAATGCATGCATTAAACATAAACCTTCCTCTTGAATCACTATCTCTACGTTGCATAGCTTGCAAGATTTAAACGTACAAGAACAAAAAGCAACTTCATTTTATACCAAGATAAAGTATAATGTTTTAGCATGAAAGTGAACATTTATCCAATTCGCTAGACCGCTAGACTTTTACGACTTCTAAATAATGTAATTAAGTGTTGTGAACACCCTCTCCTCTACTCTACATACATAATACAGTTTTTCGATTAGAAATTATCTCAGTTATTTACAGTATGTTTTTTTATTGAAGCGAAATATTTGCAGATAATTACCACACCTTATATTAACGTAATCCATAACGAAACAAAAAAAATCGTCTTTCTTTTATATGTCCATTTCATGTATTTTTATAAAGCCTTGGCGACGACATATTTTTAGACCGAGAGTTGTCTTCTAACAAGATTTTTTTCGAGTTAAAAACAGTTGAAACTTATTCAATCTAAATGGCGTCAATTTCAACATAAAAGATGGATAAGTAGTGTTTCTTCCTTTACAACAAACTAGCTGACCCGGCGAACTTCGTACTGTGGTTTTTTTTACGTATAGTGAACCGGAAGTGAACATTTAAAAGCGATGTTTGAGTAACTTCGACATTTTTTATTTTTATTTTTTAAATCTTGAATCAAAACTTTATATGTAGAAATTCTTCACAAAAAAAATCTCCAATAGTTTAGGACTTAGAGTGGTTTTATTAATTGAGAGTGAAGCAGTATTAATTAAAATAAAGAGTTTATCTCTGGTCAGTTATACTTCATAACTGACCAGAGTATAAACAAAATTCACGACCTCATTTTTTTTCGTTGTCCGCTTGACGTGAAATGCCCCATTCATACTTCACATATCTTTCATTTCATTCAATAGACTGGTTTGGGCAAAAAATGGGATTTTTAAACAAAAATACGAAAAAAGATAAATTTATACATATTAGGGTTCCTACTCTCCTCTTGAAAGAACAGTTCATTCGGAGAAGAATAAAAATTCATTGTAATTTCTAATTTTTATATCAAAATCTCACGTACCGCTATTGGTACTATTAATTGATACTTAATATGTAATGACCTCGACGAAAAAATGAAAAGAGCTGGCCGTGAACTTAAGATTAGTGCTTTAAAGATCAAGCAAGCAGGGCAGAAAAAATCTCCTAGAATCATGAGGCGTAGTTTAAATAAGATTTAGGATTTATTAATCTAAGAGGCACATTTCTTTTTATAAAATGTATAAAGAAATAAATATCAGGAAACTAAAAAGGTGCAAGGGATTCCCCTCCTTCATATTAAAGTACTAAATTGCGTAAGAGGGCCGGCGGCGACTGGATGCGAAAAGCAAGAGACCGGGCTCTGTGGTGTACCTTGGGAAAGGCCTATGTCCAGCAGTGGACTGCAGCGGGGTGATATTGATATTAAAGTTTTAGGAGGTTTCAAGTTGTATGAAAGACTCGTTTTCAGAAAGTTCTACATTTTTGTACCTGAGCTAATATTCACAGAGATAGTAAGCTCTGTTCTTTGTTACAATCGTAACAAATTGCAAGTGTAGGGGATATTTATGCGATAGCGTGTAGATAGTTATCAGTAGAACTAGAAGTGTGGTACACAGAGTGGCAAGGACCATCTGATGTCACGGTTACCTACTCTAACATCTAAGAACGATAACGATTTATCTGGCGCTTTTTTAATTGCGAATCTCATTTTAGGCTCAATATAGTTAAGATTTTGTGACCTTTTTCTACTTCCAGTTTCTTCCCCTCTAAAGAAACCGTAGATGGCATCTTCGAAGTTTAATAATACATAATATGGAAATATACGAAATCATCATTAGGCTTTGTATTAGAATTGAACAAGTGGTTGCTTCTCAGAAAAGGGAGACATATTTATGCAAATGTTTAACACATATTTGCTTAAATCAACGACATAAAGAGTAGTTGGACAGTTTTTAGACGGTTTCCGCAAACAGTTTACACATTCCGTAGTATACTACTCCCAATAACGTAATTACTACTTATTTTATTTAGGCAAAATAAATATGGAAAGCTATATCTTGGATCTTTTAATTATTTTACACGGTTTGTTAATATTTTCCTTAACAAATTTCCTTAACATAAGTCAAAATTCCAAATTATAAGTTGTCCATATTAGGAATATTAGTCGTTATTTCCTTTCATTACCTAACTGTGTCACTGTTATTTTATGAATACATTTATGAAATATTAAAATACCTAACTGGAAAAATCAATTACCTTATCACATAATTTAGGATTTAGGTACTTCCCTAAGTTCCCTAACAGGAAGCAACCCTATATCCTCAAACCGTTAAACCAATTATTGACTAATAATTAGATGGCAAACGCTATGTAATTAAAAGCATATGAGAAGGCAAGAAATGATATGGATGGATTGACTTCTAGCGATTACTAGCAGACATGTTCGTGGTTTTCCTAAAACAGGTCAGGTTATGCCAACTCAAGGTCAGTGCTTAGACTGGCAACTTGAACTAGTTGCTGCAGGGTAGTCCATTCTCTTTAACGTTATGTTTTATTTATTCTTTAGGACGAATGAAAATTGAATACTCTTCCATAACTCTGTCTGGGTCAAGATTGTTAGGTCTGAGTCAGAGACATGTGTTTAAAAACAGTTCCATGGAAGAGGATAGATATAATATATTTCGAGAAGTTTATGAAACATAAATATGTACTAATAACCGTTGTAGTGCCAAAAGTAACACTAAATCAATAGCCGGAATTCAGTGCATTATATTATGTATTGGACTTGGGTATTTACGCACAAACATTGCAGTTATTTGCAATTTTATACTTTGTTGGAACACGGAAATAAATAAAATAGACTTGTATTTACTAGCTGGGCCTGCGTCCAGTTAGTTTTTTTGAAATGAAATGATTTATTTCACATAAATAGGGTAAATTTACAGATGTTTTTACACTAGAGACCGTCTATTTAACCACTGGTGGCATGTGAAAATGTCTTTTGTTTGAAATTATATTAATTACATAAATTTTAAATAATGTGAGAAAATTCAAGTTTGTCCGAAAAGTCTTACATAAATAATTACTATTACATTGCAAAATCGTCAAAATAAAATTAATAGCATGTCAATCAAATATAACGTAATTAATTAAGCTCCATTCTCGTTTCAATTTAGAAATTCTTTTAGTGAATAATATGACTTTTCCAGAAGCCATCTCTTGAGACGGTTCTTAAAACGACATATTGGCAATTCTTTTAAGCAATCAGGAATTTTATTATACACTCTTATTTGTTCTGTCTGATATTCAGCGATCTGTGTTGACACAATGACGAGCCAATCATTTGGTATTTATTTAATTTTGTGGTTTTGAGAAGAAAGAATGACTGGGAATTCCCTTCAGATTTTTCAATCAAATCTTGCGACCAGCATAGGAACACCATGCCGCTGCCACCTAGTAAATACAAATCTATTTTGTGTCTCTCCTTAGCAATGAGGTTTTAACCAGTACGCTTTAGATTGGCCGTATGGCCAATCTACCAATCTGTATAGATTGGTAAGGGTTTGTGTCATGTTTTCCTTCTTTTTGCAATACTGTTATTCTATGTAGTATGTAATTTAATTAATTTACATGATTACTAGTTACGATTTGAAAATTGTACTAATATGTGACTAGGCTTTATTTTATTGGACAAAAAATACTTACAAAAAAGTGTGCCGTCACGGGACGCCTGACAGATGTGAAACATCGAAATTGTTTTGTATAAGCTATATAATAATTTCAATCATTTTTTTTTTCATAGAATAAAATGTCTGTTTATTATTATTTTGCGTGCGTCGCCACGGCAACTCTCGCCACGCCAAAAATAATTTTTACCCGCGCCTATATATGTTTCACATCAAAAACATTTTTTTTGGCTATCTGTCTGTTTGTCTTCAGAATGACTGTATAGGTAACTTAAGACTAGAAAAAAAGAGGGTTCCTCGCAAAAAAAAAAGATGTACGAAAATATTAAATATTAAAGTGTAATGTTGGTACGTACATGTATATAATATGACGATACCAACTGATAGTTATCAGTTTGTTTATCGGTTAATAAGGTAATTTTGCAGTCACTTGATGCTAGTTTACCATCTTTTTAATTAATTCAATTCAAGTTGTAATTATAATTTTTTGCGTTCGTTCAGCAGTGAACGTAGGAAGGCTAGTGATAATGATGAAAGTTTTTAAAATGAAACAGTTGTAGGTTTAATACTTCAGTTATCGTAGGTAGGCTGGTGTTAGTGATGAAAGTTTTTAAAATAAAACAGTTGTAGGTTTCAGATTTCAGATATCCGTTACATACAAATGATCTTCAAGAATTATTTGTCTCACAGCAATGATATATATTATCTTCAGTGAAGGCGGATTCTAACACGATGGAATTCTAAATACCAGCGTTCGACAGTCTGCAGACATAGGGCTTCATCACTGAACACGGATGTTAGCTCATCAAAACACTGAAGTCATGTCAGGCCTCTTCTAAAGTTGTAGAAAATTATTTAATGAACATTTTCCTAAGAAAGATTCATTTTCGAACGTAACCTGACAGATTTCAATCGATGCTGTGACTAAACAATAGCATTAATCCTAATACTTTCAACTGTTTTGAGATTCAAAATTTAAACACATTCGAATATAGAACAGTTCTAAATTCAAAATTGCCGGCAAATATGGAAACGACAGAACTTAAAAGGCATGCCTAGTATATATCCATGATTCGTCAGTTGTAAGAATGTAGGATACGTTTTCCGAACATAAATTTGCACCAAAGTACCCAATGGCGTTTTTGCTCATCGGTTTATAATCATAGAAAACTATAGCACGAAAAGCTTCTCGCGAGACGTCCATTGTTGCAAACAAAAAGAGTGACAGTGACAAAAAAAACTACACATTGGTGGCCAGTGATTTTCACAAAAGAGGTTTCTGTTGAAATTAGCCGTCAATCCAAAATAGTTTCATGAAAGAAGAGATTGTATTTATTCTGTGGCCATCCATTTTCGCCATTCCATGCCATATTTCATTGAATTTTTACTGTGCAGCGCTTTAGCCGTGAAAGCGTAACAGAGTTACTTTCGAATGTATAATATTAGTATGAATGAAAAGTAAAGAATGATGAAATATATAAATTACTAACTGCTAGGCTGAGAAATTAGGTATACGTACGTACCTTTTTTTATGGAATAGGCGGGATAACGAGCAGACGTATCGCCTGATGGTAAACCGGTATCCTCATCACTCGGTGAAACACAGCGCAAGCACTATTTCACATCTAACAATAAAGCGAAGTTAAATAATACTAACTTGTAGTCTAATAATAATGAAAATAAAATAAATGTACTTTTATTCTCGTTATTCCAATTCCGATAAGTTTTACCTTAAATTTTCATTATCAATATCCATTTCTATCCCTGACTACATTGTTTAAAAGGAAATATGTACGTATATGGCCTTTATTGAGAACGAATGGAATTTGTGGGTTTTCCTCGTTCTAAAACAGAACAAGCAGGAAGCATGCTTTCACAAATAAAAAGGCAAATCGGTTTATAAATGACGAAACCGAGTTAAGAAACGAAACAAAATAACACAATCTAATTGAGAACCACTAACTTTTTTGAAGTTGGTTTAAGTACCGCTATCTGACAAAGTTCTTATTTTTTTTATTTTTCTTATTTTTTAAAAAAGACAACTCCCGCACTAGGAATAAATCCTGTGTCGCGGGGGACTTTACAAACATACATGAAACGGACACAAATAACACCCAGACTCAGAACAACAATTTGTGGATCACACAAAGTTTTGTCCTACGTGGGATTTGAACCCACGACACTTGGCGAAGTTGGAAACGGCGTGGTGACCGTTTAACCACTAGGCCAAACGTGCAGTCAAAGTTAAAGGGGATATTATATTATTATTATCAAGTAATTTACCACAATCAGGTTTTTATAGTAATTATAACTTTAGACAGAACATGTAACCAAACAGTTAATAAACATGATTAAATATTTCTTAATCTTTAGACATTAGACACTATAAATGATTGTTCTTATCACAAAATAATTTGTCCTGGCTGGAATCAAACCCACGAACGACGGTTGAACTTGAACTTGAAACTCACAGGCTGGGTCTCCGCAACTCGACGACTTTATTTGACGACGAGTCGGCACTAGTGGTGCCAACCCAGTTCCCCCAGAAAGCCTAGCAGACCCCTTGCGCTGCCGACGACTTCCTGAAGTGACCTCGGCGATCCGAGGTGTTTCGCCCGGAATTATGCCACCCCAGGACATGCCAAGATGACATGGGCGGCTGTTTCATCTACGAACGACAGTTTAACAGTCAACTAAATCAACAGGCCCGTCAATATTATGTAGATAAAGTTAACATCCACATAGTGCGGCAGATTATACAGAAGACCAAAGAGGATAATCAGCCCCTGTGTCTAGCATTCGTGGACTAAGAAGGCCTTTGACTTAGGTGCAAGTTTACGGCTTGCATCAGCAATGGATATATTCATACTAAATATGCTTGTATTTGTGTGAGCGAAATTCGAAGTGAAATCCCGATATTTCAGCCGCATTTTCATGTTTCAAGTAATGTCCAAATGCTTGAGTAACAGTTGTAAACAATGAAATATTGAATGATTTTTTCACATGTTATTTTTGTTTTGTTTGTTTTTTTTAGTGGTCCTCCACATATATTGTTAGCTTAAAAGGTCACAGTGGTCACTTTTAAAAATGTTAAAGCTTAATGAAATAAAATATTATTATTATAAATAACAATTGGAGCCCTAACTTTCACTTACCTTTTTTACTCTTTAAATCTGTGCATTGACAAATTCGCTCGGAAGTCGCCTTTGTAACCATAAAACAAGAAAAAAAATGTTAATGAAATCTGTTGTTCTAGATTTTATACCTTTCAGGTAATCTCTAATTGATCTGTCCATATAAAGTCAGTCCTCCTTGAACTCTAATCTTACAAAATGTATTTATGGACAAGACAACAGTTTGTGTGATTCTCAAATAGTTAGTCAGACTCAGAGTACCTACCAATAAAATTTTCAAACAAACTGTGTTCTTTGTGTTAATTTTATGAAAATTGTGAAGTCACCGACTCGGCGACAAAATATACCTAAGGCTAGAAGTTAACTTTTTCACGAAATACCTAACTCTTTAAATGTTATTTGCAATTGTTAATATTTAAATTTAATTTCGTTAAATATTCCAAAATTTACAATAACCATTCATGTATCTTTTAGTTTCCTAGCATACACTAATGTAGTTAATATTAATTATATTAAAACCTTACCTAATAGGAATTATAATAATTCCAGGTAGTCCTGTCTGCGTGCTCATCGTACTTCCGATCGCTGTTCGTGGACCACCCGTCCCGCCATCCCATTGTAATCCTCAAAGACGTAGGCTTAGAAGAATTGCGCACTCTCGTCGACTTCATGTACAAGGGCGAAGTCAACGTCCAGTACTGCCAACTGCCCACTCTCCTTAAAACTGCCGAGAGTCTTCAGGTAAATTAAATATATTCATGTTAATCTAGTTGAAAACTTAACGTCATATGTAAAGTCAAAGTAAAGGATACACGATCCATTCGCTGGAGTTTCTCTTTGATCAGGGTAGGTCAGGGTAGACATTGTCTTTCAATCTACTTTTTCACTTCTAACAGTTTGTATTTTTATGGCAAAGGAGCAGCTTTATTAATATTCCGTACCAAAATATAAAAACTCAATTTTAATTACAATTGGATTTAAATTAGTAGCCTCCTGTTTATCGCCTATTGTTCATTTTCATCAGTCACTAAATAATAAATACGATATGATAATTACTTCAGTTTTAAATTTGAGGAAATTATACTGAAGTAGTATCGGTAGGCATATGGAACAAAGGTTAAACATATATAGCATATATTCAAGACTTAAAACAAGTATTAATACTAGAATTCTTGTAGATACATCCATGTAATTCTTGTTCATTTTAAGCTCAAGTATTAGCTCAATAAGTTTAATAATTTAAAATGAATAAACTCAAATGTGTATTGTAAATCTACCAGCGAGATTTATGTTTACCAATATTAGGTACTTAAATTTCTTTGGTTTTTGTGTTTGTCTTCACGTTTATAAACTTTTGTAGCCTTCATAAACAAAAAAAAATTATTGACCTTTAAATTTAATTATTTTCCTTAAATAATAAAAAAATACTTTCTGTTACTACGCTAACCGCTAGTATGCAATAAAGTTCCAAAATAATGCAATAAAATTTAAAACGTTAGAGTTTATTAACAGAATTAATAAATCCATTATAAGAATCTTGACAAGTCTGTTGTAACCAGAATGATGATATGTTTTACATTACAACATTATCGATTTTTTTAATATTGTCAACATTATTGAAGATTATATATTTTAATCTATGAAATTGAAAGAAAAAACCCATTTCATGTTCATTATTTTTGGAAAGAATTCGGACAGTAGAAATCTATTTAACCACTCCCTAATTATACGGAATACAAAGAACTGCTTACGTATGTAGCTAATCGTTTAAAATACGAAAGACTTCTACAAAGTTACAAAATATTTATCCAGTATACTTGAAAATATGAAACATTTTGATATCTAACCATTTATTTTTTCAAGGTCAAAGGGTTAGCGGAAATGACTACCCTAAGTGCAGCTGGTATCGACAAAAGAAAGGTTCCTGAATCAATGGAAGAGTGTCAAACTCAGGAAACGAGAGATAGTATAGAACCTCCTGAGAATTTAGACAGGAGAGAACACAGAGATAAAGAAGAACGACGGGAAAATAGAGACACACGGGAAATCCGTGAAAGGGAAAACAAAGAAAGTCGTGACTGTAGAGAGAGTCACACGAGAGACTTACGTGAACACAGAGAAAGAGAACCAAGAGAATCTCGCGATTTGCGAGAGACTCGAGATAATAGAGATCCCCGTGATTTAAGGGATCTAAGAGAAGTACGCGAACACAGGGAATTGAAAGATATTCCACGTGACCTGAGAGACACACGAGATCCGAGGGAGTTGCGTGAATGTAGAGAGCCTCGCGATCAACGAGATATGCCCGAGGCGTCACCCCCTAGAATATCACCCTTATTGTCAGTGCGGCGATTCAAGTCCGAAACTGCGGCAGAGACATCGATACTAACACATCCTCCTATACCAAAAGACGAACCTCCTGATGAACATATGCGCTCATCTTCACCAGAAGAAGACACTGTATCTATAAGATCTAATGGTGCACAAAATGAAAGCATTGGTAAGTACATATTAAAAACAACACTTACAAGAGTAGTAGGTGTTCATAGTTATTAAAGATGTATGGTTTTACTCACGTTTGTATTTAGATAACTAACACCGGCTTCACATTTGTGAGGTCAGACCTCGTTGTAAAAAGCAGTGTTAGGTTCGTAAAACTACATCATCATCATCAACAATTGTTAATAGTCCACTGCTGGACATAAAACATCATATTTTAATAAATTCATTGATATAATAGGTAAGTGTGTACTTACATATTGGGTACGTACAGGCATGTATAGGTAGGTAGGTAGGTAAACACAGATTACAAACAATTTAAATACTCAATATCTTTATAGAAGTCCCAACGCAATTTTCACGCGCGCGCCTTCTTGTTCCTTATGTAAGAAACACACCATGTTTCACAGACAAACATCTTTAAAATAAACTTAAAGTTGGTAATTACCAGACATCCTCTTAAGATGCTGCATGGTAGTCGACACAAAATATATTTTATACATTCATGAGTAGGTAGATGCTTAAATTATTTCAATATTATCGAAAACAAAACCAAATCAACTAAAATTTACAATCACTAAAAAAAAAGTACCGCTTTCATAATTATTACAAAACAAATGAATGGCGAAATTTTTCTTTTTTATTTAGTTCTTTTTTTTTTGGCCTGCACGCTAAAAAGGTAGAAATCTCTAACCAGTTTTTAATCTATTTTTTATTGCGCTTTTGTTTATAATACCTATGTATTTTATTTAAAGATGCAAGTATTAAAAAAAAACCGACCAAGTGCGAGTCCGACTCGCACTTGGTCGGTTTTTTTTTTAATACGGAACTTTATTTTTGATCAACGATTAGGACTATTGCATCTACAGTTTTACAGTGTATCAGTTTTTTTTAATACTTGCATCACTTGTTCCGTACCATTTACCATTATCTAATTAACAAAAACGAGCAAAAAATCACGTTTTTTTTGTATGGGAGCCTCCCATAAATATTTGTTTTATTTTAATTTAATTATTTATGTTTTAAGTGAATAATATACTTATATCTAAACTGTGAATATTTCAAGCGTCTGCCTGTTGCCGTTATCAATATCGAGCAAAAACGAGCAAAAAAATCACTTTTGTTGTATGATATCCCCTTAAACATTTATTTTATTTTGTTTCTTAGTATTTGTTGTTATAGCGGCAACAGAAATAGGTTTCAAATCAAATCCTCTCTCAAAAATTTCAACTGTCTATATAACTAACTATCACGGTACATGAGATATGATGACAGACGGACGGACAGACAGACAGACGGACAGCGAAGTCTAGTAATAGGGTGCCGCTTTACCCTTTGGGTACGGAACCCTAAAAAAGGGATAAGTAGACCGAAACCTCCTTTCTATGGAGAGGCCTTCTTTTCTATGTCCAGCAGTGTTATGGACTGGTGATGTGATGTTATTTTAAATAATACGGATAAGGATAATTTTTTGAATGTACACTTTTAAACAATATACACTTTTACATAAGCATTTATGTACCTACCTACCTTCAAATCGATAGTCAATGATAATATTCACATTTTCGGACATCTAACACACAACGCCATCTAGTCCCAAGCTAAGCAGAGCTTGTGTTATGGGTACTGGTCAACTGATACAGACATACTTTTTTTTTAATACATACATATTATATACATAGAAAACACCCAAACTACGAAACAAATATTTGCAGATCATACAAACATTTGATCCGACCTGGGAATCGAACCCGAGACCTCAAACACAGCAGTCGCATACGCATACGCTACCACTGCGCCACCGAGGCAGTCAAATGCTGTGAGAAGAGATGATGTGTTAGCAGGCCGCATTAATGATGGACAAATCACTAATCAGAAACTTTCATCGTATTTGTATGCGTTATAGATCAATTTTAACAAATCGATTGATTCGTTCGTCCACGTGTTAAGAAATTTTCTTTTTGTTTTCAATTAAGCGTCTCCACAGAGCCACATAGTATCTGTATTCTTTTGAAATTTACCGCCAAAAACAGAAACACGGTTCCCAACATTTGTTTACAATTTTTGTTGCCAACACAAGGAGATTACAGAAACTTTTGTCACCAACATTTTTTTTTTAACATGTGTTGCCAACACAAAAGTTGGCAACTTTTGTTCGGTGGAGACTCGGCCTAATGCAGGAAAATGAATGAATAATAAAAAAAGGTAATTGAAAAATGTTGCAAGCATTAACAAGAACTCTTCTTAAGCATATGGCAGCCAAGCCACCAGCACTGGCAATCCCTTAGAGCATATATATCTGAAACATCTGAACGGGCGGAAAGCATGATCGGAGTAGAGACTGAGTTTGGTTAGCGCTTGTCTCTCTCGCGCAAGCTTCTGGTTGGTTAGTGTATTTCCAGCCAAATCAGTCATGAAAATTGCTATGTGCGTCTACCAATCAGAAGCTTGAGTGAGAGAGATAGACGCCCGTTCAGCTGCCCTTTCAGATATGTATGCTCTAAGGGTAATACTGACAAAATTTCAACGACTGTATTAAAATGCCTAGAATCCAGAGCTGTAAAATCTAGTTTTAAAAAAAATCTGACAGTGACGTTTTTGACATGTTTATTTATCAATTCAATTTCATTGAATGCTTGTTTGAGTTAGGATGAGAATTGAGAAATTTTAATTGCAATATTTGCAATTTGCAAAATTTATAATCTGCTAAAGACTTATTAGTAAACATACTAAGACTGCCTATAAATATGTTTAATTTAATTTGGACAGAATATTTTGGAGAAATATTTTTTAGTTCTGCCATGATTATTTATTGGGGAGCTATTACTTGATATTTCAGAAAACAAACAAGAAGTTAAATTATTATGTATTACAATAAAAGTAAGAATTACTTAATTAAACTGTAAAATGTAAATGATATGGCTTATTAAAATTATTTTTCTAAATTTTACAATAGCAGTGCCAATTTGCTTTGAATAAAACTATTATTTATTATTTCAGGTTTAAATATGACGATAAATAGCCATAGTAGTGGCGTTTTAGGCCCTCACTATTCGCCGGTAGAGCAAAGGATAAGTGTATTAAACACAATACCTCACCCTGGACTGACACATCCGTCTCATCCATCACTGCCTAGTCCCAGGAGTGGAGTGGAGCCAATAGCTGGACCTTCCGGGCTACCACCAGTTCAACAAGTACCCTTGGTAAGCATACTAAATAGGGGAAAAACAAATTCGTGGGTGAAAATCATATTTAATATGAAAACTGGTTATACACAAATGTTTATGATGAAAACCAGTTTTGGACATGACAAGAGAAGCTTCTCTTAGCATTGAACTTAAATGTTGCTCAACGTGGAACTCACTACCAGCATATGTTTAAGGGGGCCATGAAAAAGCATCTTACAGGGCCGCCATAGTATGGGTTACCATGCTGAATTGTCCGCATTTGCAATGAGGATGGTGAACACCATTCTTGGATTCTGTTCATGCTTTCCATCAGGCAGAGTAGAGTCAATAGTATATGATTGTTATACATGGATGTTATCTATAATAGAAACTGTTTTCAAATTTGCGTAGGAATCTCAGTATATAAATATAATATTAAATAGGAAAAAATTGTAGCCTTTTCAACCAGGCATTGGCTATTTAAATATGGAGATTAAATGCTTCTACAACATATATTCTTAGAACATAGTCTATGTTGTTGTTTTTAGGCTGAGGTCACCAATATCTTTGGTTTAAAGTATTACAAAGATAGTACAGACAGACCGCAAGTCTTAGGAATTGCTGTCCGTGTGTCTTTCCGTCCGTCTGCAACCAGGCTGTATCTTATGATCCGTGATAGTTTGACAGTTGAAATTTTCACAGATGATGTCCTTCTGTTGCCGCTATAACAACAATACTGAAAAATAGAATAAAATATATATTTAAGGGGGCTCCTATACAACAAACGTGATTTTTTTGCCGTTTTTATAGATAATGGTACGGAACCCTTCATGCGCGAGTCCGACTCGCATTTGGCAGGTTTTTTGTTAAGTCCTCCAGGTAATCTCAATTGTAGGGTTTAAACTATTACTAGTTTATCACAAGTTTATCCTAAGTCATTGTGGTATTGCTGCTTTAAATATCTGTTCTGTACTTGAAGTTGAGGGGTGATGTATGGAATTGGACATCATGTCATCATGAAGGAAATAAATAAATAAATATTTAAATAAATCTGGGGGCACGGTTGTGCCCCCGCCACTATTTAAATAACTAAATATTTTCGAACATCTAACACACAAAGCCATCTAGTCCCAAGCTAATCAGAGCTTGTGTTATGGGTACTAGACAACTGATATAAATACATATAATCTTTTTTTTCTTGTAAATACATACATATTATACATAGAAAACACCCAAACTCCGAAACAAATATTTTCAGATCATACAAACATTTGATCCGACCCGGGAATCCAACCTGAGACCTCAAGCACAGAAGTCGCATACGCTACCACTGCGCCACCGAGGCAGTCATTAATATATATAATATTTTATTTTCTTTTGAAAGCTCTTTGAACCTCTTATCAAAATGATTATTTAACACCAATAAAGATCATATTTGAGGAAACTAAGCTAATGAATATCCAGCAACTTTATACATATAATACATCTATACCTATATATAAAATATTAACAAACATTTATACACACATAAAATTAGGTAATTTGGACTATTCAAGTGATAAACTTAATAATCTTTTAAATATTTACAGTCACTGAAGAAAGAAGTGGACTGGGACAGGGTCAATGAAGACAAGAGTGGAGAGACATCATCCGAATATAGAATGCAACATGAATCTGTAAGTACAGGTTTAAACTCTTATTAGAATATTCTAATTTAGTCATGAATAACAACACATTTCGAAGTCTTTGTTGTACAATAGATTAATAATATATATTCATATTTTAAGTAGACAAATTGGAATCTTATCAATTTTTTTGTTTGGTAGTGTAAAAAGGAATTTAAAAACGATTCAAATATGACACAGTTACGTCATTAATGAAATGGTTATATCTTAATAGCATTTAAAATGAATTTAATACATTTTCCGTAAAAACTGAGATGGACCATTTTCTCTATTGATCAAAAAACATACTTGCCTCTCGCAGAATAGAAGGCCCTATCATGTCCAAAAAAGGATCCCTGAATAAAAAACATGTAATCATTTTTTTTATTTGTCAAATTTGGATACTGCTCACGAAAGTGTTAATGTAAAATATTTTAATGTTGGTAGTTATGATTCTTGTAATTATAATTATTATTAACACAGAGCAATCTCTACATGCTTCACATTTAGTATATTTCATTAAAGAACATCATAGTTTTTGTTTTATAAATGATATTTCTTAAGGAATATTTAATGGTGTATGCATGTGTATTAAGTAGCATTTAGTGAACATTTTTGCAAAATCAAGTGTTTGGAATTATGTTGTTTTGCATGTTTCATTATTATTTCCACAATCATTACAGATGTACCAAAATAACTATAGAACAAGCCTTGTGAGGATGTTTGTTTAATATTTATTTATTGTCAATCCTCCCTTGTACTTGTCAGTAATTAAAAAAAAAAACTTTTTACCTTAAAGTACAATTTATATTAGTGACAAAGTCATAGTTACGCCTACTATTTGGAATGGTGGCAAATACAAAGTGAGATATCGTGTTAAGTTTGATTAATTAATTTACTGGTGTTTATGTGAAAATCGTTTTTACACGCATGCTTGTTTTATTACGCTGCGCTACTTTGAGCATCGATTAATATGCCTTGCTGTCAAGAAGTTGACCTTCATTTTGTTGGCCATCATTTTTGTATCCATTAATTTTCTTTAATTTTGAGCAGATTATTATTTTAAACTTTGGCCATATACATGCATACGTTTTAATAAAAATCTGTAATTCAGTACGCGTGCGCGTTGCTTAAGAACAAGGCATTACGCGTAGGCGGCTCCCGGGTCACTCCTGCACATTTTTGGGCAAAAATGAGCGTCAACTTCTTAATTAGATAGTGGAAATTGAAACTATAAAGAGACTGCATCTCAATTTAGAAAGTAGTAGTAGAGATATTGCACACAGTTTGATCCATGTAAAAATGGACCGAGGAAAAAGAAGTTGATGTTCTTTTTTGTGGTTGCAGGAGTACGATGGGTCCGGTAGGGGACGAATTGACGAAGGGGAGAGAGGGTATCCTTGCATACACTGCGGTGCGGCGTTTCCACATCAGAGCAAACTTACCAGGCATATATTGACGACGCACACTTTAGATACACTGAAGTACCGTGATGCCATACTCGGTAGGCCAATGGGTCTGCCAATGATAGGACAGTTCACTGACCCTACATATATGACCATGCACACAGAAGAATCTCCTATTGAGTTGGATATAGGGCCTATGGAGCCTGGGAATGTTGTATTGTGCAAGTTTTGTGGCAAGAGCTTTCCAGACGTTTCTTCTTTAATAACCCATTTACCAGTTCACACGGGCGATAGACCGTTTAAATGCGAGTTCTGTGGGAAGGCGTTCAAACTACGGCACCATATGAAAGATCACTGTAGAGTTCATACAGGTAAGCTTTATTCAGATACATTGTGTACCAATTAACTGTATATTTTATTAAACAAATTCATAATTTTTACAACTTTGGTAAATTTTTCGTATAAAAAGTATGTTTAGTTTTCTGAACTTAATGACGAAAATCATTAGAATTCCACATAATTAGTTTTTACAAGGAGTGCAGTATCCATAGTACATTTATTGTTAATATTTGATTGCAGGTGAACGACCGTTTCGTTGTGGACTCTGCGGCAAGACGTTCTCGCGATCAACTATTCTGAAAGCGCACGAAAAAACGCATTATCCAAAGTATGCTCGCAAGTTTCTTTCGCCCAGTCCTGTTGATACGGAGGAAGAAAGTCCGCATCAATGAGTAATGGACTTGGGTGGGGCACAACTAACCTTTGAACATATATTAACCAATAATGTAAATTATTATTGGAAATAGTCAATGGTGAGCGATCAGTGGTAGTTGAATGAACAAATGGAGGACAATATGTTGTAATTAGTTAAGAATGTGATTTAATCGCCGCAACTGTGATCTGAATGATATTTGATATTTCACTAATAGATAATTGAGACAAGTCGATACTTCTGAACGTTATTTGAAGTGCTTTTTCAGTTGTTTTACTTTAGTTTGAGGGATTCTAATTTAGAAGTGTTTCGAAATTTAGGTGCTTTTTTATGACTTAGTTAATAATAACAATAAAACTCCTTTAACAATGGGTCATAGACGGCATAGCCAAAGTTAGCTAGACAATTATAATATCATTTTTATTCTTATTTTCTAGATGAGGAAGCAGGAATGCTTCAAATTTTTTTGTTTACATTTCCTTTAATGTGTCCCGTCGGATTTTGTTGCAGTTATTGAACGATGAATTAAAATAAAGAAATTGTAAATTATAACGTAGGCTGGCATAATCTTTAGACACTTGCGTATTTATTATTATTGTAGTTACATGTCAGAGTTGATTTGTTAAACAAAATTAAAGATTGATTATGAGTGCTATAATATTAATTATTAGAAATCATAAATTGCACTCAACATAGTTGGTATCAATTAAGGAGTTAGGGATTTGAGATTTTTATTAATTTTATGTCTTTCAGAGTTAACGGCGCACGCTCCCCTGAGGTAATTCAAAAGCAATATTATGACATATAAATGTAAATAACATATAGTTTGGTAATGTCGGATTTTTAGGAAATTTATTAGAATATAACGCTTCGGTAGTTCTGTATTCGATATACATGGGGAGGTTCGTGGATCGTGGATGTGTGATTATGGGAATCAAAGCTTTAAGCATTGTTTCTGTTCTGTCCGAATGTTATGCCTCTCGCGTTCAGGGCTTGGCTTAGACAAAACCATTTATTTTGGACGGAGATTGCAAATTTCCGTAACGTAGGCGCCCTGTTGGTCAGAGGCATAGCATGTATATTAGTATATATAAAGTTTTCTAACTATTTTCATACTGCCGAACCACATTGTTTTATGATTATTTAGGTGGTTTCAAACACTGCACGTCAATCTCAATTTAATTACTTTACAAGTCCCTCAGTTTTCGTTACCTAAAGTGTTTTCATAAATTGGATAGCTATGACGAAATGATCATCAATATTTTTCTTCACGTACTGTCGTTTGCCACTATAATTTCAAGAGTTGCCATTATCATTTTGTTGGTATACAAGAATTTGACTGTACATTAGAGATGCCCTCCGTGTTTGAAAACCTTTAATAATCGCTGTGTTCAATACATTCAACAGAGTCAAATACAGGGATATTTTATGAATCGTAAGAAGTTAATTACTTTCCATCACCCCATATTTCTGTTTCGGTCACACATAGACCTAGCTTTTATTTATAAAGCTCAGTCTTTGTAACTGCTCGTTTCTCTTTGAGAAACTTTGATTAACATCACAAGTGAGAAAAATTAAAGCTTTGATTTAGAACTGATTGGGTGTTGGCACATATAGTCCGTAAGTTCAATGGAAAAAATACTGAAATATGTTTGAAGTGTGCACGGTACTCTCAGGCTAGGGCACGATACTCATATTCTTATAGGAAATAATATCATTATCTTAAAATATTTAAATGATTTACGAAATTGTTGTAGGTGATAGACTGAACTACTTAATCATTTCATAATCTTTTGGTCACCGGACATATCATGTTTGTATAAAAATACTATCAAATATTTAAAAAAAAAATATTACAAGTGTTTTACACTTTATTTAAAAATACTACATTAGATTTATGAATAGGGTTTAAAATTTTGTTTGTAACTTTCGTATTCAATGTAGGCGTTTCATATCTTTTTAATATAAATTAGATATTTAGTGGTTCATCAATTTGGGTTTTCTCAAAAGAAAGTATTATGGTAATATAGATAAAAGATCTGTGATATATTGTATGTCTAATACATATAAGGGTATTACATCTGGGAGTAAAATTGCGATCTCAGAATGTGATTTCAAATACTTAGGATTTTTTTAGGCAGCGGTTGGTTATTATTTATCTTTATGTTATATTCTAAGGTACCACGGTGTCATTAGCTCTACCAGCTTTTTAAATATGATTTTAATTGTAAAATTTAAGAAATCTATTGCCTTTTCTCACGTGCTGACTTTTCAACCAAGTGTACCGGCACGTAACTTGGGTAGATTTCAGCGTAGTGGGGGTAAGTTCGCGCATAGTACACTTAGTGCAACAAATCAAACGAAATGAAATCGAAGTGTAGTCGACTGACGCTCCAATCGCTCCCTCCAATCCCTCTATCAACCAAAGGGACCTAAAACTACTTTCTGCGCATCTAAGGAATCTGGCCAAGTTACGTGCCGGTCTCCATAATGTTTCATTGGTCAAATTTCTATTGTAATCAGAATAATGTTGTGTCACAATAGTAATTGTCGAGTCATTAAAGGTCTAATTTAAACCGAAAATCGCTGTGGTAATTGTCAAAAAAAGAGGAAAAAGAAACGTACTAAACACGCGATGGGATCCTTTACTGGATTTGACATAAAAAAAATTAAAGGGGTTGTAAAATTATTTACTTTTAAAATAAGTATGTCTTATGGATTATGATTTTATACATTGCGAACATAATTTAAGTACAAAATTTTTTTTTGACAGATCTCATTGCTATTTATAAGAATTATATTTCATAAACTGAAGGCTTTCGTAAAATTGTTATTATTTTATACCTAAATTTACATATTTGTCTTTGTTTACAAACGCCTTACATTCCGATATTATTCCAATGACGACATGGTTTATTTTATATTAAATGCCACCGATACTATTTAGGTCATATTGTAGTCTATTTAAATGTAAAAAATGTAAGATGAGTTGTGGTTGCCGTGAGTACCGGTGCATTTCAAATTTATTAATGACCTAGTATGTTTCGTAAAAATTGATTGTCACGACGATATATTATAATACCATAATGTTGCGGTAGTGTTCTTAGAACGCTCTTCCAAAAGCACATCGTAATAAATATTACATTAGATATATTTATTATTGTTTTCCGAATATTACATATTGTTTTATTGTACAAATTGGTTGATGTGAATGATGGATTTATATTGATTAAAGTGATTCAAAATATTGCTAACAATATAATTGACATTCCATAAACCAGCAAATGTTTAAATTTGCCTTAAGTAAGTTAATATCTTTGTTTAACGTTTTCTGTTTTTTTTTTTGCTAGCGTTTCGTGTCCTAAGTAAATTTAAACATTTGTTACAATCGATAACGAGAATTGTTATATATTAATGAGTTCGTACACTCCTGTGTAAAGTTTTAGCGAATTTACTACATAACGTGGGAAAGCAACATTAAAGTTGGTCTATTGTTAAAAGTATCACACAGTATATTATAAATGCATTTTAGGTAATAGATTGGTAGATGCGCTACTTTCCGGAGTTAGAATTCAGAAATAAAATATAATAAAATTTATAAAAAAAATAAGTCACACGAATGTTGTTATTTGAAAAGCTGCACTAGTTTTGTTTTGTCAGAGTGGAACGTTACCAAACTTGTATAGCAATATCGAAACCTTGATTAATGTTCCTCTTCTTATTTTAAGAGAGATTAATATTTACAATTTACACAGATACATAATAGCAATAAATAAATGGTTAATTATGATGCGAATTTCTACGAGTTTTATAGATACAGAATGCAGTTTAAAAATAATATTTTATTTCCTAACTTTCAGAGGTAATATTTATTATTGAAATAGATTTATATATCTATGTATTTACGTGTATATAGGCAATGATTAATGTTGTTAGTAAAATATAAAGTAGCTACACAAACCATAGATTATACTACCCTCAAGTGCAGTTATTCAAATTTTAACATTTACACGTTGTTGCCACGTCCCTGCAGAGTTCACGCCGTAAGCACAAATAAATGAATGATTCATATATATGTATATACATTAATCTTTAATATATATATATATATTTGAAATATTCGTAGGTATTTTCTATGTACCTACAGAGCATGATAACTTTTAAGAAAACACTAGCACGAAATAATTCATGTGTTGACATAGATGTGACGTAGATTCATTTTTATATTAACCAAAATTGTGACCACAGTTTTATATTTAGAGTGCCTCTTGCCTATACAAGACTTATATAAAGGCTGCAAATCACGGATTATACATAGTATATGTAGCAGATAGAGAAAAAACTGTAATTTTATGGTGAAAATTGTAAGTTGCGTTATGATATGTGACTTGCGCACTATTCTCTGTTTGCTTAATCTGTATGCAGCATCGCATCTCGGCAGCGAGCGACCATCTCCGCGTAGCTAGCGCATTCCAATCTTGACGTTATGCACTATGAACAAGTAGTGCTAAAATTATTTTAATGACCAATATTATATTTAGTATCGTACTAGACAGTGTCGATTAGACTTATCCGAAACGATAGAGACAGAGAGGTCGCTGAAATGTAAACTGGTTAGTTAATAACTAATCATTTTAAGTGGCATACCTAAATATAGAACTTATATTGCAATTTTTCTAAGTTCCTGTAGGTGTATTAATTATTGTATATTGGTACAATTTGTTTTTAATAATTGTAATGTGTTTATTATAAATTATTTAGGTTTAAACTGTCGTGACTAATATTGTTATTGGCATAATGTACGACTAGATATCAGATGCATTCTAGAATCTAACGCACTTGTGCTTATTCCACTATTTTAATTAAGTTTACACCTGACCGGTTTCGCCTTATGGCATCATCAAAGGTTAATGGTTATATAAAATATTTTTCATCCCACCATCTCTGAAAGAGTATTTTTGCCCTTCGATATCTGAGTGCAAAAGCCGTTTTATCCGCTAAAGAATAAAGTAAAATTGAATTTAGAACATCGTGTGCACTAAGTTTGTGAATTAAAAACATTATTAAATCTATTTACTTCTACCTCCATGGTGCCGAATTTATCATACAATCTTGTTTTATTTGTTAAAAACTCAGATTGGGAACTTCTTGGTGTACTTTTTTTTATTTGCTTTGCCCGCGCCATTTTTATCAGTCATTTCCTCGCTGAGGTGGGATGAAAAGTTACGTGTTGCAATCGAGTGCAAAAAATTGCTCAGGATTCTGCCCTTACCGCTAGCGAGGGAATCAAAAGAGCACGAGGTAGAAAAAAATGCACTCGATTGCAACACGTAACTTTTCATCCCACCTCAGCGTGGAAATGACTAAATGACGTAAAAAAATGGTGCGGGCAAAGCAAACAAAAAAAAAGTACCCCAAGAAGGTTTCGAGTCTTGAGTTTTTAATAAATAAAAAAAGTTTGTATGATAAATTCGGCAACATGGAGGTATAAGTAAATGTGTAGGTTTAAAAATGTTTTCAATTCACAAACTTAGTGCACAATATGTTCTAAATCTAATTTACTTTATCCTCTAGCGGATAAAAACGGCTTTTGCACTCAGATCTAAGGGCAAAAATACTCTTTCCGAGATGGGGGGATGAAAATAACTTTTTACATCTAAAACCTAACAATTGTAAGTACATGGAAATAATAGTGTGTTAGTGTATGGAAAAAATAGGGATATTGTATTTTGCATCATCAAAAAATTAGATACCAGATGGTTCCATTTGTGGGTCCCACTGATGTTGATTTCGAAGAAGGCCTCGTTCCGATAAATACCGTACATTATGCTGCTATCAAATATTTTCAGCACAAGTTCAAATAACGTAGGTCCACTTTATTTATAGAGCTTGATATATATAGTTATCGTTTCCACGTCTGAAATGATCATGTTTTTCTTTAAGCTGTTTTATTTAACATTGTTGATATTTTAGATTAGAGAGAAATCTGTTTTGCCTTAACGTTATTAATAGTTCACAATGTTGTAAGAAAGAGCAGTACAGTTTGTTGAAAAGTTTAAAAGTGTTACAGTACATGAGAACGGATCGAAGACCGATCGGTGTAACGTTTTGTCAATTGTGCAACAAGAAAACCAGCTGTCGATCATTATAACTCTTGAAACAAAAATAAGCATATCATAGCTGTAAAAATACAATTTTGACAAATAAAAGCTCTACAATCATTACAAAACGATTCTTTTATTCACCCAGACGTCGCAGATAGAGGACCAGGTAAAACACTAAGCGTTAAATACGATCCGGACCCTCCGATACGTTGTAAAGGTGCAGTTAACGCTTGCAGATGTGCGTGGACATGTCGTGCCGGTCTCCGGTGTCTCGCGTGGCGGGCGCGCTGCCGCTGTGGTCGCCGCTGCTGGCGCTGCAGGCCTGCCGCCTGCGCCGCTACCTCAGCGACGACTGCATGCTGTACCACCCGCGCCACGCTCCGCCCGAGCGGCGGCGCTGCGGCGTGTGCCTGGCCTCGTTCCCGTCCGCCTGGCTGCTGGAGCGCCACGCCGCGCTGCAGCACGCGGCCGCGGCGCCCTGCGACGACAAGCCCTTCGTGTGCGAGCAGTGCGGCCAGAGCTACCGCTACCGCTCCGCCTACGTCAAGCATCGCGAACAGAACCACCGCGCTCGCCTGCCGGCCGACAAGCTCTTCACCTGCGACGTCTGCGGTATGCAGTTTCGATACCTTAAATCTTTTAAGAAGCATCGCCTGAACCACACTCTGGAGAGACTTCACACGAAAAATACTGACACCGCGGAGGGCACGGAGCGAGTCACCAGCACCGACGAGGCTCTCATAGGCAAATGCGGCGAGATGGATTTGTCTATGAAGAGAAAAAATAGAGGTGAGAACGTAAAATCTCCTTCCTCCGAGATGATTCGGGACGCCGAACAGGATAGCACCGTCGACTCAAACGGCCCCACGGATTCTGTCGTCACGGTCGACGATTCGGTGGAATGCCGCACTTCCGGTGCCGAGAGCGAGAGCAAGAGAGACGACGACACCGCTTCCGAGGAACGAAGGCGTATTCCCGTCTCGTTCGCCAGCATCAGCTCCATGGCGGACAGTTCGGAGAACGAATCGCGCACGGACAGCGTTAAACACGAAAGCTCCAGCTCCCACTCTGGCCTCCTGGGGTTCGTGCAAAACGACGAGAGACAAAGAGACAAGGAGAGGAAGTTCGCGTGCCCGTTCTGCGGCAAGTGCGTGCGCTCGAAGGAGAACCTGAAGCTGCACGTGCGCAAGCACACGGGCGAGCGGCCGTTCGTGTGCCTGTTCTGCGGCCGCGCGTTCGGCGGCAAGAGCGACCTCACGCGCCACCTGCGCATCCACACGGGCGAGCGGCCCTACCACTGCGAGGCGTGCGGCAAGTGCTTCGCGCGCGCCGACTACCTCTCCAAGCACCTCACCACGCACGTGCACAACACGCGCTGATGCGCCCGCTCCACCCTCTCCGCCCTCTCCGCCCTCTCCGCCCTCTCCGCCCTCTCCACCCTCTCCGCCCTCTCCGCCCTCTCCGCCCTCTCCGCCCTCTCCACCCGCTCCACCCGCTCCGCCGCACCGTCCTCACCACCATCTTCTCGTACCTCTATACTTAATGACCGAGTCATATTATTACAGTAAATCGGAATATTTTTTAAAATGTTTTTGAACTTTACATCATAGTTATCGATATAAGCAGGTTTAATTAGATTTTTACAGAAATATTTTCGTTTTGGAGTGGTTTATCCATATTTATGAAATAATTTTCTATATTACTTGTACCGAATAGCGAATAAAAACTATTTGTATTTATTATCTACAGCAACCGTTGTTGTACATCGCTTAGTTTTGTTACGCTGCCCTCTTGTATACTTATTGGTGAAGGTTTAAGCCGCTTCCGTCGAATATCTGTTTCCTCTCTAGACTGTTATTAATCTTTCACTCATTTTGCGCCCAATGATAATCACCAGATAAAGTATGTGATACAGATATAAGTAACAATAGTTTAGCTCTCTCACAACAATTTTAACCTGTCCAAATATAATCAGCCAAAATTCTGATATTTAATCATTGCCAAAATTGTACTTGTTTTGTACTGTCATGCTGAAAATAGTTAATTTACGGCCGTAAAAAACCGATAGGGCAATTTAGTGGCAATTGATTAGATGTGACATTGTTTATATATATATATTCCCTTTCAATTAATACATCAACATTGAACCTGATCTTAAATAATGGATATTAATAGTTTTGCCGTAATCTAAAGTCTAGTATCTACGTCGCCTGCAAGTTCTATGTCTCCCATACTCAATAAGAGTAGTGAGTCAACAGGAATATTTTCAGAAGCTAACTTAAATAATAGAGTTTTCACAACATAACGTAGATGAAAAAGAAATTAGACGGAGGTTGGTTCTACTTGAATTTTATAGCTTGAAAATTAAAAAAAACAATGTTGAATATTTAAAAAAAAAATTTAGTTGTTTTTAGTTATTGGCTGTGTGATCATTTTTATGCTATTATTCCAGTGAAGTGTTGCTATTGTTCCATTTAAGTGTAATTTTAACACGATGAGGAGTAAACTACAAAGGAATACAAATATTTGACCAAACAAATTATTACCTTAAATGTTAAAAATGGTATCACTATTAAGCATCAAGTAAGTAACAGTACGAACCATAATTGCGTTTGTAAGAAGGCTGAACAATAGTTCTTTTGCCATATTTTGTACATGCCAACGTTTATTTAGATTTTTTAATAACTCATTCCATTAAAAAAAACTAGAAAATTGATAGCCCTGACGATAGGTTATTAGATGAATGCAAAAACTGTGATTCGTACGATTAAGACCAGTCAAACAAGTTTTAGAACATCGAAAAAAAATTAAATGTAATTTAAAATAACGTTAACTTACAAGTAAATATACCTACTTATAAATTAATTATAGTTTTAAGAAGTCTCTCTGTGCCAAAATATGTACCTCATAAAATAACCGCTGAATAGATAAAATATTAATTGTTGGACACATTTTGTTTTAAACATGATGTTTCAGATACATAGACACCTGCGCACGGTATAAACTACGCAGAGTATAACGAGCCTAAAATAGACTATATTGTTGGTGGATTTTTTGTGATTGGAAATTATTCGCCTGCAAGTTTTCACTTCATTATTAACTATGATTTTTTGATTCAATTTCTATCTTTCCTCCCTTTAAAGTTTTTTAAGGTAAAACGTGTCATAACTATAGATGCAATACGAAAAATCTTAAAGTTGCAGGAGAAATCTTGTCCCGAGGACTGTACGTAGCCAGTTTGGCATCATTACAATTTAATTTAGGTTAACAGTTTCATTTTTTAACATTACAAAATAATATGGTTCAATCTGAAATAACAGTTACAATCTACATATCAATACAGTCCATGATCTTTAAACAAGAATAATTTTACTTTACAATAATCTTATAAAATATTATAAATAAATATAAACCATTTTTTCCGGGATGAGTTCTACTCATTTCTGTCCAGTCAATTTCGGGTACAATGAATATAAAACTCATAATTATTTCATGTTTCCTTCTTATCAGATTTTATTTTTAAATAAACTCGGTCTTTGTTAGAAGTATTTTTAATTAAAAAACAGGAATAAAGTAGTTTTGATATGCCGTAAACATTCAACTGTTAAACTTTCAATTAACAAGTACTTAGGTACCTACTTGATACTGGCAAGATTAAAATACATTACTCTCTAAGTTTTATTGCGTTACTTATCATCTTTTTATATGACAAACAATCAAATACCTACTTACTGTCAATTATACATATAACACCTAATAGGGTAAGTGATACCTTTAACATCGACATAATGTTAAAAGGTGAAAATAGCAGGCGAATATTTCCAACACTTGTATCCATAAGGTTTTACTACATTACATACATTTTAACATACATTATATAAATTTTACCACATTTAATAAGTAGTCAATGCAACGAAATTTTCAGGTACAGGAAATATTAAACGAAACGTTTTAAAATATAATATTATTGATTTAGTTAGTACATACTGTTATCACCAGCTGGTTTTAGCTGATGATATTAACTTTTTTTAATGTTTTTATTTGTTCATTGTTATATAGGATACAGTCGAAAATGAAGTGTTTTATAATATTTTAACGACTTTGCCAGAGGGATGTAATAGGTAAGGTAGGTAGTTGAAAACATAAGTATAAACGAGAAGCAATACTCTGAATTTTTATTTTTACTACCGAAATACTCTAATTGCAATCAGAGCGAATATAGGGACTAGTCTTTTTAATATAAAATATATGGATTTTTATAACGTGTAGCTACGGGGTGTCTAACATTGCCATTGAATTGTAATCTTGCACAGCCGGTCTTTGTATTCCCTCTGAACGAGTTTATACGACAGTAACAAGATAACAACAATGTAATGCATTCACATTGTGTAAAATGTAGATATTTTGCCATTACTTCAAATTATAATAAAAATATTATTCAAAATTGATGTTGACTGTTTTTATAAGTATATCAGCGGTAGTTACTTGATGTTGTGGCGTAATTTAGTGTCTTATATATTTAAGATCATTGACCACTCGAAGTAACACAACTATCTTGGGAGGCCAGTTTTAAGGAAACATTCGTATAGTTATCCCAAATTGTCGAGCTTACTTAGAGTGGTTCATTATTTTGGATTCTCGTAGTGTTAAATTGGTGTGGTATTCTTTATTTCTGTTCTTGTAATATACATTTTAACTCTACAGTTATATAAAACATTTAATTTTTAATCAGATTCTAAAGTATAGTAAGCACAGCAAACGTTCTGTAAATGTGTGTGCTAACCAGGACAAATGTGATAAATTAGAATTTAAGCAATTCTTTCACTCTATTTATTTACATTGTGAAACATTTAATGAAACATATTTGATACCACTTAACAGTTAAAATTGTATTAATCCACATGTTGTTTCTGAACAGATTTGAAGTGGGCCATACGTTCATTTTCTCTAAGCACTTTACTGAATGTTATATCATTATACTTGTATTTTTCTCGTCGACTGTGAGTTTAACGGGCATTATTTATTGTACTACTATTATTTTATAGATTTATAACTTTAGGAAGGTTAAAACGACGGCAAGTAAGTGTAGGATATTCAAGAGAATGAACCCATATGTTTGGTGGTTTGGTTTGAAGCAATGTCAAAACTTGCAGTGTTACATGACGCACAATTTTAACAATTTTTAAACGTTTTATATATTATCTCCGTCCACTAAATATTGTGTGTCTTATAATTTTACTGACTGAGGGATTATAGTATCAAAATATAATTAACAGACTGTTCCACATAACACATTATTTTAACACCTTAAAATCAAAAGAGATAAATCGATAAAAGTTTTATATTAACCATCCTGTATTAGCCAAGTTTTCAATATCTTCAATATTGGTTAAGTGAAAGGTTACTTGGTTTAGTTTAGATATTATAAAATTACTGATCAGAATTAAAGTATATTTATTTGCCGACGTTTGAAGGAAGCTTTGTGACCCGAGCCAACACGAAGGCCGAGTCATGTAAACATTGACAAGCTGTAGGTGATATTGGATGTAGATAGTAAAGTTCTCAGAACGCGGAACGAATGTGATATTATTTTATGTGGAAGCATCGAGGGAGGAATGGGCGATAAGTCTTTCCAATCCAGCCAACGATGGTGGAATGTAGATAGACTGATTTTCGGGTAGAAGTACAGTAGGCAGAAAGTTTCGCAGTCAATATGTAATATTTATAAATAGTTGTTAATTTAAAAAAAAATTAAAAGCCAAAACACACTTTCAATAGCTTACGACATAAAACAATAAGAGAGTTTATTTAATTTTTAAACATAATTATACAGAATTTTTTATATAACAATCTTAAATTATTTTTCAGATGTATTGATTTTTATACATCTCCATATACAACAATGAATAGAGGTAAGTGTAGACATAGATGGGTCTATTAACCGCGTGGTGCTACAATGTGTAATGATATGTGATAGAAACTGTTCTTCAGAGACATTTTATTTATTGAAGCTTCCATAGATAATAAATATAGTCACATTACACTATCATATACCCACTTCAGCAATAATTTGGTTTAGGTAATTACAATAAGGATTTATTTGTCCAGTATTTTTAAAGGTGTCATGTGGTTGGTCGAATGCGTCTCTTAGAAACCAAAGTAACCATTTATGTTAGGTTCGATATAATTGTGTTCGATGGTATAACCATTCCGCAATATTAATATATTGTGTCCTGCACATATAATTTATTTCTATGAGATTTGAATCGACCAAATACCATCTACTTGATGGTGTGAGTTTAGCAATTGTAGGTTTTAATGATTGATAACAAATACGTCCAAGTCTTATAATGTTATAGGACGAGCGAGACCGTTGCTGTTTTAAGCGTAATTCAGACAAGCTAGTTAGTAAATTTTTATTAGGTTTCTTTGGTCACAAGGGTTGACTCTCACAGAACTGGAATTTGTGAACATTGTTTTATGGCCTTATTAATGTAAAATTATCTTGGTATAAATTATATGTACGTATATAAATAACATTAAAAGTTTCATACCGTGTCAAAATAATGCAAATTGGAAGCCAGTGATATGTTGATAACTTAGTTTCTTTAGTGTAACAGGGAAATTAAGTTATGAATGTATATTTTATTAAAAAATCTTTTATCTAAATATTCTAAGTGTTTGTAAATAGACTACAAACATTAAGAATATAAATTATACCTAGACTATGTTCTTTGGCGAAAGGTTTTTTTAATCATTTGTAATGGGTCAGTTATCCGAAAACTAGTTAATAGAAACTAGGTACCTACATACAAACTGTTACATAATATATTTTTTTTACTTGTATATTTCAGATAATTATTATTGTTATAAAGATCGTTTTATATTTTTATCATAATTAACTATTAATTGTTTCAAGATTTTTTATTTTTAAACAAGACTATTCTACTTAAATGAAATAGTCCGATTAATTTTTAATATCTTGTCCATTGTCCAAACTAACCTAGGCATAGTTCCATATTTTGGATGTATATTATACCACAGTCTAAATTTAAATGCTATTGTGTATATTATTTCTTTTAAATATTGATGTGCAAAATTATAGTAAATGTCTTGGATCTCTAAAAATAAGAAAAAAAAAGACAAAAAACACTTTACGAAATTTCTAAATGTGCAATAAATATGTGTGTTGTAGTGTTACCATTAGGCGTAAAATTTTAGCTTCCCAAGTGCTGCTACTGATTGTATTCACGAGCGGCGTGTGTTCCCACGCCGCTCAGTTATATTGTTTAATGATGCAATGATCTCAGAGTGCTAACAGTAGCCACACTCGGGCAGCATATTAAATGAATATTTGGCACTTTTAAAAAAGGCACATTTCCCTATCATATTGAAAATGGTTTGAAAACGTGTTGAAAATGGATTTGTTGGTAATTAATTTCGTAATGAAATATATTTGTTTCATTAATCATAATGCTTTTATTTATCTTTCCTAACCTCTTAACACAATACTTTTAGAAATAAATGGTTGACCTAATTAAGTAAATAGCATGTCAGCTGAACAAACTTACTATGAACGAACTAAAATTCATACCCATAAACCAAAACGTGTCATACTATAGATACAACGAAAAATCTTAAAGTTGGAGTGAAAATCTTGTCAGAGGACTAGGTATACGTAGCCAGTTTGGCATCATTTAAATTTAATTTAGGTTTTATAGTTTAATTTTTTAACATTACAAAATAATAATTATGGTTCAATCTGAAATAACAGTTACAATCTACATATCAATACAGTCCATGAACTTTAAACAAGAATAATTTCACTTTAGAATAATCTTATAAAATATTATAAATAAATATAAACCATTTTTCTTGGAATGAGTTCTACTCATTGCTGTCCTGTCAAACTGCATTTGGGTACAATAAATATAAAATTAATACCTAATTATTTCACGTTTCCCTCTTATCAGATTTTATTTTTAAGGTTTACTTAAAAAAATAAAATGTTAAAAATATATCTATAGACAATGTGTTTCTTCACATGTCCTGTCATATCCGTGGGAGAGCCACGCTTCGGCATGAATGGGCCGGCTCGACCGGAGTGATACCACGGCCTCACAGAAAACCGGTGTGAAACAGCGCTTACGCTGTGTTTCACCGAGTGAGTGAGGATACCGGAGGCCCACCCCCCCAATCCCCCCTATGATGGCGCAGTTGAAACAGATGCTACCCCAGGAAGGTACCAACTGCGCTTGCGTTGGAGAATCCCTCTCTGCACGTCCACACACAGAACACATCGCGCCTGAGCGTGGACGCCCAGGCTGCCCCTCGTATTCTGGGGGGGGCAAAACTACGCTTAATCATGCTCGGGATAAGAGCAATAACACCATGGCAACCCCTACCACGCTGGTCGTGGACTTCTGCAATATCAGGGGATTACATAGCAACCTTAACGCTGTCCATCACCACCTCGAGACAGCAAAGCCCGCCTTGCTCTTCTTGACCGAGACGCAGATAGCGTCTCCAGCGGACACTTCCTACCTAACTTACCCTGGGTACGGACTTGAACACTCCTTCATCTCTAAGGCCGGAGTGTGCGTGTACGTTAGAGACGATGTCAGCTCTCGTCACCTCAGCAACCTTGAAGGTAGGGACCTCTCCATCTTATGGCTCCGTGTAGACAGCGACGACCATCCCCGCGTCTATGCGTGCCTCTATAGGTCCCATAGTGGTGATGCCGAAACTGACCGACTCATTGAGCACATCCAGATGGCTTCAGACTTCGTGCAGCAGCAGATCCCCTCCGCAGAGATCATCGTACTTGGCGATTTTAACGCCCACCACGCCGACTGGCTCAGTTCCAGTAAAACGGATCATGCGGGGAGATCTGTTCACGACTTCGCCCTGGCATATGGCCTGACACAACTGGTTGCCACGCCCACGCGAGTCCCAGATGTGAAGGACCAGAATCCTTCACTGTTGGATCTTCTGCTGACTTCTCATCCGGACGGTTACCGCGTATCCGTTAACGCTCCACTTGGCTCCTCAGACCATTGCCTTGTCCGGAGTAAAGTGCCTATCACACCCTTGCTGCGATCACGAGTCGCACGCAGCCGTCGTGTGTGGCACTATAGGTCAGCAGATTGGGATGGGATGCGGTCCTTCTTTGCGTCCTACCCTTGGAGACAGTTGTGCTTCTCGCCGGATAATCCCAACGCCGCTGCTGATTTTGTTGCCGATGTTGTGCTACAGGGTATGGAGCTCTTCATCCCATCCACTGTGGTCCCCATTGGTGGCAAATGTCGGCCCTGGTTTGGTCCATCTTCCAGAAAAGCTTCTCGCATAAAGCAGGAGGCTTACCAAGCCTGGGCTGACGCGGTGGCGCTACGGGATCAAAATACCAGCGCTCTGAAAAAGGAGTACAACTTTGCCTCCAGATCCTTCAAAAGAGACATTGCAAGGGCGAAGTCGGAGCACATTGCCAGGATTGGCGAGAGGCTTGAGCGTCTTCCTTCGGGAACTCGGGCATTCTGGTCTCTTGCCAAGGCTATCGAAGGCAACTTTTGCAAGCCATCCTTTCCACCTCTGCACATAGGAAATAATCCGTTGACCTATGACGCAAAGGAGAAAGCCGATCTTCTGGCAAAACACTTTGCGTCCAACTCGACCTTGGATGACGGGGAACAAGAGCCGCCTACCATACCGGGGTGCGAGAGCTGTATGCTGGAAATCCAGTTCCACCAACGCTCAGTGCGCTTAGCACTTTTATCCCTTGATATCCATAAGTCGAGTGGCCCGGATGGAATCCCTCCTATTGTGTTGAAGATGTGCGCTCCTGAGTTGGCACCGGTCTTAACGCGTCTTTTTCGGCTCTCCTACTCTTCTGGCGTAGTCCCGACATCATGGAAGGCAGCATTGGTCCACCCGATCCCTAAAAAAGGCGACCGCTCAAATCCATCTAACTACAGGCCGATAGCCATAACTTCCCTCTTCTCGAAAATAATGGAGTCCATCATCAATCATCAACTCCTGCGGTACATAGAGGATCATCATTTGCTTAGTGACCAGCAATACGGTTTCCGTAAGGGTCGATCAGCTGGTGATCTTCTGGCGTACCTGACACACCGCTGGGCACAGGCGATTGAGACTAAGGGGGAAGCCTTGGCAGTTAGTTTGGACATTGCGAAAGCCTTCGATCGGGTCTGGCACAAAGCGCTTCTTTCGAAGCTCCCTTCCTATGGGCTTCCCGAGAAACTATGCGAATGGGTCACCAGCTTTTTAGCAGGTAGAAGCATAAAGGTCGTAGTCGACGGTGAATGCTCTGACTCTATACCTGTGAATGCTGGTGTCCCGCAAGGTTGTG
This sequence comes from Diaphora mendica, assembly GCA_949125395.1. Taxonomy (NCBI): domain Eukaryota; kingdom Metazoa; phylum Arthropoda; class Insecta; order Lepidoptera; family Erebidae; genus Diaphora; species Diaphora mendica. The sequence continues at coordinate 25,675,793 of OX421320.1, forward strand.
TGCTATCGCCTACTCTGTTCCTCCTGCATATCAATGACATGCTGCAAACTAGCGGCATTCATTGCTATGCGGATGACAGTACAGGCGATGCTCTCTACACCGGCCGCGCTAATATTTCTCGGGAAAACGTCATTGAGAGTCGAAACAAACTTGTGTCCCAAATTGAGACGTCTTTAGAAAAGGTCTCAGACTGGGGTAGACTCAATTTAGTCCACTTTAACCCCACCAAGACACAAATTTGCGCGTTCACCGCTAAAAAACTGCCGTGGGTCGTATGCCCTCGGTTTCAAGACACTCCCCTATCAGCCTCAGCCAACATTGGAATACTTGGTGTCGAGATATCGAGCGAAGTCCAGTTCCGTGGCCATTTGGAGGATAAGGCCAAATTGGCCTCGAAGAAGCTTGGCGTGCTCAACAGATCGAGACAGTATTTCACTCCGGCCCACCGCTTTCTTCTATATAAGGCGCAGGTTCGGCCACATATGGAATACTGTCCTCATCTTTGGGCGGGGGCACCCCAGTACCAGCTCCTCCCTCTGGACCGCATTCAACGGAGAGCGACTCGAATCGTCGACTGCCAGGAATCTTCAATTCGGCTGGACTCTTTGGCGCTGCGTAGAGATGTGGCTTCGCTTTGCATCTTCTACCGCATTTACTATGGGGAGTGCTCCGAGGAATTGTTCGGGCTGATTCCTGCCGCCTCTTTCCGCCATCGTCCTACGCGACAGCAATTTCATCCCCATCACTTAGATGGTTGGCAGTCCACAACTGTGCGGTTCTCTAGGAACTTTCTGCCTCGCACAACAAAACTGTGGAATGAACTGTCGCCTGCGGTATTCCCGGACCAATACGACCTTCAAACCTTCAAGAAAAGAGCGTACTCCTTCTTAAAAGGCCGGCAACGCACTTGTGACGCCTCTGGTGTTGCAGGTGTCCATGGGCGGCGGTAATCACTTACCATCAGGTGATACGTCTGCTCGTTTGCCCCTTATTCAATAAAAAAAAAAAAAAAAAAAAATGTGATCTGACATACCCAGAGATCAACGCACAGATCAACCCAAACCGCTGAAGCTAGAATCCTGAAATTTTGCATGTAGGTTCTTAACGTAAGTGAGCACTAAGAAAGGAATTTTCGAAATTCCACCCCTAAGGGGGTAAATCAGGGGATGAAAGTCTGCGTGAGCGAAGCTGCGTGTAAAAGCTAGTTTTATATAACCTCTTTATATAACTTAATAGCAATATATTCTTTGAAAATGGCTTTTCGCGCTGCTACTTTTACATAATAAGTACATTTACTAAATAAGTAAAATAGTTAAGGTTCCTAGCACCATAATAATTTAATAAAGTGTTCCATTTTATAGTCTTCATATATCAAATCTATATAAATAAAAGAGTAAGGTGACTGACTGACTGACAGACTGACTGACTGACTGACATACCCAGAGATCAACGCACGGCCCAAACCGCTGAAGCTAGAATCCTGAAATTTTGCATGTAGGTTCTTAACGTAAGTGAGCACTAAGAGAGGAATTTTCGAAATTCCACCCCTAAGGGGGTAAATCAGGGGATGAAAGTCTGCGTGAGCGAAGCTGCGTGTAAAAGCTAGTTTTATATAACTTCTTTATATAACTTAATAGCAATATATTCTTTGAAAATAGCTTTTCGCGCTGCTACTTTTACATAATAAGTACATTTACTAAATAAGTAAAATAGTTAAGGTTCCTAGCACCATAATAATTTAATAAAGTGTTCCATTTTATAGTCTTCATATATCAAATCTATATAAATAAAAGAGTAAGGTGACTGACTGACTGACAGACTGACTGACTGACTGACATACCCAGAGATCAACGCACAGCCCAAACCGCTGAAGCTAGAATCCTGAAATTTTGCATGTAGGTTCTTAACGTAAGTGAGCACTAAGAAAGGAATTTTCGAAATTCCACCCCTTAGGGGGTAAATCAGGGGATGAAAGTCTGCGTGAGCGAAGCTGCGTGTAAAAGCTAGTTTTATGTAACCTTTTTATAAAACTTAATAGCAATATATTCTTTGAATAAAGCTTTTCGCGCTGCTACTTTTACATAATAAGTACATTTACTAAATAAGTAAAATAGTTAAGGTTCCTAGCACCATAATAATTTAATAAAGTGTTCCATTTTATAGTCTTCATATATCAAAATATAATTTCTATTCTATGCATAATTCTTGGGCTCCGGTCAGTCAGTGGGTGAAGAACAATTTAAAATCACTTAAAACTACACACATCAAAAGTGTCTAGGGATCAACATATATTTTTGCAATAACTTTTCTCCTGATTGATATTAATTAAAATTTTCTTTAAGGATTCATAAAAAAAAGTGTTTTCGTTTGTCACAGTAACGATAAACCAAGTCACCTTTGCATTAATAAAGAAATTTGCCATTTTCCTAATAAAGGGATTTTTGACATTTGAACCACTAACATTAAAGTTCGAAAAAAAAGACTGAAATAACAGTTTTCTTTAAAATTTTATTAGGTAACTTAAACAATTAATAATCCGTGTTTCTACCGCGAACACTAACAACACAAGAATCGGTTTGGCATACTCAAAATGAGTTCATCCAAATCACGCTGTGGAATGGCCGCCCATGTTCGTTGCAACAACAAAAAAAGGTCTTCTTGCGACTGGATACCCTCCATATTCGGCAGAGCTCTTCTCTGTAGCATATCCCATGCATGCTCAATCGGGTTCAAGTCTGGCGACTGAGCAGGCCAGGGCCAAAGCCACATCTCAATCTCAAGAAATCCGCATAAAAATGCTTGATCCCTAGACACTTTTGATGTGTGTATATGAACTCATTGAGTTACTTTGTAATATTTGTTCAATGGTATAACTACACTTAACACTTAGGTATACAATCTATACGTTATATAATTGAAATGTTCTGTTAGCACTTTGCCATCTAGTAGAACCAAAAGGTGCACGAAACTTCTAAATATTTATGAGTACCTAACTGAAATCTGAAAGATACCTACAGATGGCATTAATCATCTGTTTTGTTTATTTTCATTTCGACACTCTACAGACACAAAATAATATACCATGTGTCCCAAAATTCAACGATAAGCGGGCGCCAAAAGGTAGACCTGCTCATGAGTACATAAGGAAAAATAATAAAAAAAATATACCTAGATTTTTTTTTAGTTACAAGAAAAATTTAGAATTTCTTTGAAAATTTACACCCTTCATTTTTGTTTTATTTATTTATTACGTAGTGGTGTCCATACTTTTTTTTACAAGACCATGAGTCAAAGTACACTAAGAGTAAAAATATTTAAAATTGTAGGGAAAAAAATATTTTGAACGTTTTTTGTGTAAAAACTGCGGGCAATTTGGTGTTTTTAAGAGTTGTGGTGAATAGTAGCAATATCATGAAAGGTATAAATTTTCAAAGAAATTCAAAAATTTTCTTGTAACTAAAAAAAACTAGGTATATTTTTTTTATTTTTTTTCCTTATGTACTCATTAGCAGGTCTACCTTTAGGCGCCCGCTTATCGTTGAATTTTGGGACACCCTGTATGTAGTAGGCCATCTTAAAATAATATTGATTTCTATAACGAAGAATTGTTTACCTTTGCATAGACGCAGTCTCCACTCAAGAACACTTTTACCCCAACGGTTTTCGGTTTTGCGGTTCACTGGTACTTCAGCTTGTTAATCCTGTGGGCCTCCTCCTCATTTATATATCGGAACCTAAATGCCCATATTCACTTTGATTAGTGCGGGTGCAGGTATGAAGTGAATGAGGGTGTGTAGTGCAGGTGTGAAGTGCCAGTAGAGTCCAATTCACTTTGATGAGTGCGAGTGCATGTTTGCTCGTCAACTTTCTTGAACGAGAGGGGTTGTTCTTGATGAACTCGTTCTTTAAGAAACGGCGCCAAAGGAAGTGGACGTGGCGAAGCCCCGACGCTATGACTAAAAATGAGATTTCATATTGACGGACAGAAAGCACATATTCAGAGACGTCTCAGTGATCAATAGGTTTAACACCGGTAGTGATCACCGACTCGTCCGAGGCTCTCTGAATATCAAATTTAAAGCTGAACGTGTCCGATTGATGAAATCCAGGCTCCGACTACCTCTGCTCCGAGCCGCAATAGGATCTGAAAAGTTCCAGTCAAATCTGGAAAATCGATTTGCTGCCATGGAAACCACAATAGGCGTAAACCAGAACCTTGAAAATGTGGTTCGAATCCTCAGGGAAGAAGGTACGAGATTTTGTGAAATGCAGCGTAAGGGCAGGAAATCGAAGCTTTCGGAAAGGACCCTAGGGCTAATGAAGGAACGACGTGAAAACCCACTACTTACTTCGTCGGCAAAACGGACTCTAAACCGAGAGATCAGCAAACTAGTACGACACGACCTCCGATGCTCCAATACTCTTTCGATCGAAAGAGCGATCGAGCAGAATCGGGGGTCAAAGGTGTTTGTACAATCTCTCGGAAGAAGCCCCCTAAAGAAGTTGACTACAGCAAGTGGAGAAGTCGTTACTTCCAAGCCGGCCGTCCTTTCGGAAGTGGAACATTTCTATGGCGGTTTGTACGCTTCGCATGCCTATCGACCTGATCCCGAAAATGAGGACTCTAGAGCCACATTAACACGCCACTACACCGAAGATCTGCCAGAAGTCAGCATTGACGAAATCGAGATGGCTCTTGGACAGCTGAAAAATGGAAAAGCCCCTGGATAGGACGGCATTACAACAGAACTGTTAAAGGCTGGAGGTAAGCCCGTACTGAGGGAGCTCCAAACGCTTTTTGACGCTGTCCTGTTCGAAGGGGGAACTCCAGAGGCGTGGAGCGGAAGTGTGGTCATCTTGTTCTTCAAGAAAGGTGACAAGACCAGGTTAAAGAAATATCGACCCATTTCACTTTTAAGCCACGTCTACAAGCTGTTTTCAAGAGTCATCACGAACCATTTTGCGCGAAGACTCGACGAATTTCAACCACCGGAGCAAGCTGAATTTCAGAGCGGATATGGCACCATAGACCACATCCACACAGTGCGGCAGATTATACAGAAGACAGAAGAGTATAATCAGCCCCTGTGTCTAGCATTCGTGGACTATGAGAAGGCCTTTGACTCGATCGAGATCTGGTCTGTTCTGGAGTCCCTGCAGCATTGCCAAGTGGATTGGCGATACATCCAAGTGCTGAGATTTCTCTACGAAGCCGCCACCATGTCCGTCCAAGTACAGAATCAGCAAACAAGGCCCATACCATTGCATCGAGGAGTGAGACAAGGGGATGTTATTTCCCCGAAATTGTTCACAAATGCAATGGAGGATTTGTTCAAGACGCTGCACTGGAAAGGACGTGGCATAAATATCAATAGCGAATACATCTCTCACTTGCGATTTGCGGACGACATCGTCATTATGGCAGAGATGCTGCAGGACCTACAACAGATGCTGAATGACCTGGCTGACTCTTCTGTGCGCATCGGCCTACGAATGAACTTGGACAAAACCAAGGTCATGTTCAATGAACATGTACTACCGGAACCGGTCGCAGTACACGGTGCCGTTCTCGAAGTTGTTCAAAATTATGTGTACCTCGGGGAGACTTTGCAGTTAGGTAGAAACAACTTTGAGGATGAGGTGAACAGGAGAATTCAGCTGGGCAGCGTTTGGGAAACTTCGTCGGGTCTTTTCATCGTCGATCCCACAGTGCCTTAAGACGAAAATCTTCAATCAGTGCGTCCTACCCGTCATGACATACGGAGCCGAAACGTGGACACTTACGGCACGGCTGGTTCACAAGTTTAAAGTCACTCAGCGTGCTATGGAGAGTGCTATGCTCAACGTTTCTCTATCTAACGGATCGCATCAGGAATGAGGTGATCCGGCAGAGAACCAAGGTCATTGACATAGCCCACAGGATAAGCAAGCTGAAGTGACAGTGGGCTGGCCATATTAGCCGTAGAACTGATAACCGTTGGGGTAAACGGGTTCTTGAGTGGAGACCGCGTCTCGGCAAACGTAGTGTAGAACGTCCACAGGCCAGGTGGAATAATGATCTGCCCAAGACGGCTGGCAGGAGCTGGATGAGAGAAGCTGAGGATCGAACCAAGTGGCGTGCAATTCGAGATGCCTATGTCCAGCAGTGGACTGCGATGATGATGATGAGATACGTATTTAAGCGTTTCTGGATATTCTATTCCAAGGTTAGACTGGAAGTCCGTCATTTTTTATTTAGTGGCCTGAAACTTTGTCTTCAGGCTTTTGATTACAAATAAATGAATACTTATATCAGCACATATGGGAATTCTATAACTAAAGGGATTAAAATAAGGGTCGAAAGTGTGTATGAAAGTTGATTTTAATGGACTATTGATTACAAATAGGTCGGAATGGTAGGTTATAGTAAATTAGAGGGACGTAGAGAAGTAGCCTTGGTTACTTATTTATTTAAAGTATTACGGGGTAAAATAAATAACTCAGCCATCCTGCAAGAGATTCGATTTTTTGTCCCAGTCGGATATCGGGACCGGCGGCGGCGCCCAGCGCTGTTTGCGGTGCCGCACGCACGCACTAATCTATTGCACCACGCGCCAATAACTAGGGCTCTAAATACGCTCAATACAATGGCAGACCATACTGATCTAATTTTTAAATTTCAAATTGGTCTATATGTTACCTTTAGAAAATGTAAGATTTTTTATGATTTTTATTTTGTTTGTTAGTATTTTAGTTGTTTTTATGGATTAGTAGTAAGTGATTAGTCATAAAACATTGTGCCTACACAGTGAAGTGTAATCAAGACTCAGAGGCGGATTAACCCTAAGGCAAAGTAGGCACGTGCCTAGGGGCGCGAGGTTGCTTAGGGGCGCCAAACTCCGACTGATTGACTGAGACCGGCGGAGGCCTGCCTTCCATCACTTTATGCCGCCCTGAGTGTGATCAGAGGACAGGTTTTACTGTCCACTGCCACAAAGGTCTACCGCGAGAAAGTGATGTATGTGTCCCGGACTTCACCTCAATGAGAGTATTTCCACAGGGGTGGTGTCGATGCCTTTGAAAAATAGGCGCTAGGAGGAGTCTGGCTGGAGCTGTTATCTACACAACACATTCTGCCAGCTGTCTGACCGGCGGGTATGTCGTCAACGAGCCCGGTGGTAAAACTGATAGATAATTGAACTGCTTTCTGTGCAAACTAGCCATCGACCAAAAATTACTTGCGGCATGCCTGCACGGCCAAAATCCACCGGCCAGGCCGCCGGCATAGTTTATAGGAGCTTTTAGGGGCATTCCTGTGTAATATCGGCTACGACCGAGTATGTAAGTGCCTTCTTGGATGGCGTCGCCGTGTGCGAAAACTCTACGGGCTATACCATGATTGCAAACTTTCTAGGGCTGATCCAGTGTCAAGGTCGCGAGGTAGCTCTGCAGAAATCTGAAACCTTGTTCTTGGACCTCGAAGGAACCCATCCGAAGCTAGTACGGGCTCGGAATCCTGCGACTCGAGAAGTCGAAACCTCGAAGTACCCAACATTGTAATTTCGTTGGGTCCTCGTTGAGGTGTGAAAGGAAAGATTTAGGCAAACAAGCGACGAGCAGGCGGCGGTAGGACCCGTTATGGAAGATTTGATCGGGGAGGACACAGAACCCTCTCATACCGGCTGACGCAGTGTCGGTGTCGAGAAAGGATACTTCGGAGATCAGCTGTGTCTGATCTGCACAGTGCCAACGCCTGGGTGGCCTTGTGATGGCCATTGGATTTTGGATTCTCTCGCTCAATTCCATGATTGCGGCCAATGCGTGAAACTCATCTTCTCAATCAAATTAAACCCGACAAGGAGCGGGTAAAGTGTGACCGAAATTAGCTTAGAACTATCTCGGTTTGCTAGGCCCTGGAACGGTAGATACTACCGATGGATCCTACATAAGTGCAGATCTGGGTGCAATAGATGAGGCCATCTGTCATCAAAAAAATAAGGCTGTTGATCATCATACGATAATCGTATGAATAAAACTAATTAATTGTACGTTAATTAAAAAAAAACTTTCTTTAAAAAAACCAAATAGTCTAGTCTACATGTTCCATACTTGTTGACTAGACTAAAAGATGCAGCAGCATCACTAGGCCGCCATGGTGTGTCGGCTACTGCATTGTCTGCATTCGCAGTGAGTATGGTGACCACCACTCTTGGATTTTGCTTATGCTTTCCATCAAGCAGAGTAGCAGAGTAGCAAAAAAAAAACCTTTTTTTTTTCTTTAAAAAAACCTAACCTAACCTTTTTTAATAGTCTACTAATACGACTAGTTTAAAACCAAAAAAAAACAGTAAAATAGTCTACTCATAAGACTAGTTTAAAAACAATAAAAAAAAAAGGATTTAATATTTTTATCTTATTAATATTTTTAAATTAATTTAAAATGGATCGTACTTTTTTTTTATGGAATCGGGGGCAAACGAGCAGACGTATCGCCTGTTGGTAAGCGATTACTGCCGCCCATGGACACCCGCAACACCAGAGGCGCAGGCGCTGTTTCACACCGGTTTTCTGTGAGGCCGTGGTATAACTCCGGTCGAGCCGGCCCATTCATGCCGAAGCGTGGCTCTCCCACGGTGAATAAAAAAAATATAATACGATTGTCGGATTAATAATATAAAAGAATTATTTTTCCGATAATCGTATGAATAGACATTTCCAAAAAATAAAGATCCGAATATTTTAATAAAGCTGTCATCTTCTATATCCGGGAAAGTTTTACGCACTGTGTGGTTTTATTCGGTTCCATTCTGATATATCACAAATCCCGGTGTAGTAACAGCTCAAGAGGGTTTCACACATTAAAAAAATAGGAATATTGTAGTAGATATATGCCAACTGCCAAGATAGGTAGTTGTATCACATTGTATGGATTCTAAAAAGGTGGAGGGGAAGGGGGCCGATGGGATGGTTGCCTAGGGTGCTTTTGATACTTAATCCGCCTTTGTCGAGACTAGTAATTACCTGCTACCAATATATATACACACATCAAAAGTGTCTAGGGATCAACATATGTGTCTAGGGATCAACATATATTTTTGCAATAACTTTTCTCCTGATTGATATTAATTAAAATTTTCTTTAAGGATTCATCAAATAAAGTGTTTTCGTTTGTCACAGTAACGATAAACCAAGTCACCTTTGCATTAATAAAGAAATTTGCCATTTTCCTAATAAAGGGATTTTTGACATTTGAACCACTAACATTAAAGTTCGAAAAAAAGACTGAAATAACAGTTTTCTTTAAAATTTTATTAGGTAACTTAAACAATTAATAATCCGTGTTTCTACCGCGAACACTAACAACACAAGAATCGGTTTGGCATACTCAAAATGAGTTCATCCAAATCACGCTGTGGAATGGCCGCCCATGTTCGTTGCAACAACAAAAAAAGGTCTTCTTGCGACTGGATACCCTCCATATTCGGCAGAGCTCTTCTCTGTAGCATATCCCATGCATGCTCAATCGGGTTCAAGTCTGGCGACTGAGCAGGCCAGGGCCAAAGCCACATCTCAATCTCAAGAAATCCGCATAAAAATGCTTGATCCCTAGACACTTTTGATGTGTGTATATATGACATTTTGAGACATTGATAGGCAAGCCAAAGGATTTTGAAAATATACCTACAGATGTTCTGCAGATCATTATTGATGTCAGTGACAACCTCTCGAACTTTACCGACCTTAAAACATCGGTAAATCTGCTGCGCTAAAGGTGATAACAAAAAAACTTTATTTTTGTGATAGCAATAATGAAAATGGATAAGTTAACTCTTTGAAACAAATATATAGGTACCTATTATACTCCTTAACTTCTATATATTACTCGTAATAATTAATACGTACTTCTATCAACGTAGAGAACAGTAAGTACAGTAGAGAACGCTGTATATTTACTTCAACGATAAACTGGACAAGGACCTTGGCAGAAATGATATACCTAAGTAGTTTAAACAAAAGTAAGCAAGCACTGCTAACTTATTTAATAAGTAATAACGTAATATTCTTTACTGTATATTAGTTTCACATAAATACGAAAAAAAAAGCGGCCAAGTGCGAGTCGGACTCGCCCATGAAGGGTTCCGCAGCAGCAAGTAACATAATATAATTTTTATTTTATATTTTTACATCTGTGTTGATTATTAAAGGTAAATTGCAGTTCACGATTTATGACGTATTAAAAAAAAACTACTTACTAGATTTCGTTCAAACCAATTTTCGTTGGAAGTTTGCATGGTAATGTACGTCATATATTTTTTTTAGATTTATCATTCTCTTATTTTAGAAGTTAGAGGGGGGGGACACACATTTTACCACTTTGGAAGTGTCTCACGCGCAAACTATTCAGTTTAGAAAAATATGATATTAGAAACATCAATATCATTTTCAAAGACCTATCCATAGATACCCCACACGTATGTTTTGATGAAAAAATTTTTTTTGAGTTTCAGTTCTAAGTATACCCCCAAAATTTATTGTTTTTTTTCTATTTTTGTGTAAAAATCTTAATGCGGTTCACAGAATACATCTACTTACCAAGTTTCAACATTATAGGTCTTATAGTTTCGGAGAAAAGTGGCTGTGACATACGGACGGACAGACAGACAGACAGACAGACATGACGAATCTATAAGGGTTCCGTTTTTTGCCTTTGGCACGGAACCCTAAAAAGGTATCATACACCTTAAAGTGCATAATGTACCATCTCATCATGCATAATCTATATCTTTTAAGCAACCATTGCATGAATAGGACTTGAATTATTAATGTGGGTAATTTTGATGAAACAATCTCAAACAAGCGCTTAATATGATTTGGCCCTCGACTCTCAGAATATTGAGATATGGTTTATTATAGACAAATAGGTACGCACTGCCGCCACTGAAACAGTTTGCGGCGTCGCGTCGTGGTGTTCACTTGTTTGGTATTGATCAGACTTTGCAATTTTATCATTATCATCCAGCCGTCAGCCAGGACATAGGCCTCTCCAATTGCACGCCACTTGGTTCGATCCTCGGCTTCTCGCATCCAGCTCCTGCCGGTCTTGCGGAGATCATTACTACATCTGACCTATGGACGTCTTCCACTACGTTTGCCGAGACGCGGTCTCCACTCAAAAACCCGTTTACCCCAATGGTTATCAGTTCTGCGGCTAATATGGCCAGCCCACTGCCACTTCAGCTTGCTAATCCTGTGGGGTATGTCGATGACTTTGGTTCTCCGCCTCTACCAACCCTAACTTCACAAATTCTACATCGCAGTAAAAATATATGTATGGCTTTGCCGTTTCGCTACCGTCACGAAGGCGAAACGAACGCCTTTTGTGTTTGCAAATATCTAGTATCTGAAGTAATGTGTTATGCGAATATTTAGTTTCTGAAGTAACGAAAAAGTCAAGTCATACATTTTTACTGCGATGTAGAGCTTGTGACGTTAGGGTTGGTAGAGTTAGGGTGTGTAGATTTAGAAGCTTGGCTCTAAATGAGATGTGGTATCTTTTTCACAGGTTAAGCCATATGCAGTCGTCTTGGCAACTTTTTACATGAAAATGTTTTTGGTGGGCTTTCATTTCTTTTGATAAGTTGCTCATGGCATTTTTTTATTGTTTTTTTATTTTTTTATTATTGCGTTGTATTTCTTGTACAGCTTTTTTCTTCTTTCGAAAAAGTCCGTATACCAAAAATAAAACCATTGTTTGTAAACTATAGTTTGTCTGATTTAAGAAGGGGATTTTGACAGTTGACGTTTAGTGCTTGGGTGTCTATAAGCCATAGTGAAAAAAATCGATAACGATTACAAATGAACGATCATCAATATAATATATGAAGCATCGTTAATCGTTTTAAAATTGGAATAATTTATTCTCTTATTTTTAAGAACTATGTTACATAAACAATATATACATGTTGTATTCCACAAATATAGATACGAATCGCGGGTGTATTTCTCAAATTGAGCTAAAATTAGACACTATTATGGCTACGTATTGGATTCTGGAATAGAAATTGATTTGGTATATGTCTAGATATAACATCGCGCTGCAAAAGATAAAAAAAGAGGCCAAGTGCGAATCGGACTCGCCCATGAAGGGTTCCGCAGCAGCAAGTAAAATAATGTAATTTTTATTTTATTTTTGTGTTGATTGAATGAAAGGCAAATTGCAGTTTACGATTTATGACGTATTAAAAAAAACTACTTACTAGATTTCGTTCAAACCAATTTTCGGTGGAAGTTTGCATGGTAATGTACATCATATTTTTTTTTAGATTTATCATGCTCTTATTTTAGAAGTTACAGGGGGGGGGGGCACATTTTACCACTTTGGAAGTGTTTCTCGCGCAAACTATTCAGTTTAGAAAAAAATGATATTAGAAACCTCAATATCATTTTCGAAGACCTATCCATAGATACCCCACACGTATGGGTTTGATGAAAAAAAAAATTGAATTTCAGTTCTAAGTATGGGGACCCCCAAAATTTATTGATGTTTTTCTATTTTGGTTGTGAAAATCTTAATGCGGTTCACAGAATACATCTACTTACAGTACTTACCAAGTTTCAACATTGTAATTCTTATACTTTCGGAAATAAGTGGCTGTGACATACGGACGGACAGACAGACAGATATGACGAATCTATAAGGGTTCCGTTTTTTGCCTTTGGCACGGAACCATAAAGAGAAATGAACTTACTTGTCAATCATTGTATGTTCTAAATTGTTTGTCGATACTAATTCTTATCCAAATGTCTTGTTCTATACGTGACATTAGTCTTTTTCACACACATATGACCTCAAACTAACTCAAATAAAGTGACGATAAAATAGGTTTTTAATTTTAGAAATAATTCAATGGCTTATAATGCTGAAACAGATATGAAAGAATGATACTTTCGGATAACGCATTAATATTATTTAAATTGTCCTTTATAATGTAAAAATGAATGATATAAGTATTAATGTTTGTTCACTTCAGTTTCATTATACGAAAAGCATAAAATGAAAGTAAAAAAAATGAATGAATAAGTATCAGCTACTTAATTATAACGAAAATGATTACTGGCTAGCAAGTCGATTACATCCAATTTGTAAATCAAAACGATTATTCTTAACCTCTGCAACGATTAAAATTTCACTTCACTAAATTTAAAAAATAAAAATCATAGAATGTAACTGTTTTAGGACACCATGCAAAAGTGAAGAATCACGCGACTATTTAATTTTATTTGTGGAAATTTAAACTGAAATATGCCCCATTACATTCATTTAGCTCAGTAGTATAAATAATTACATTTATAAAATTTATTTGACTTAAATTAGCATAGTTTTATGGTTACTTCCATTAGTGCATGGTTGCATTCTGTCGTTACGGAACGTCAGTCTCACCTGTCAAAATCTACTTCTTAAATCAGACAAACTATAAACTTGGTTTACATACCAAACTTCAGCTTTCTAGCAATTTAGGAAGTACCCTAACAGTTTTGATGATCATCAGTGTGTCAGTGACGAAACTGGTGTATTTTAGATATCAATAAAATCTAAAGTATCAGAGCTATGCAATTTAAACTTTGTATATTTAATAAGTCTTTTATTGGCATCATATCCTGAGAATTTGAACTATCTGGTATATTGGAAACCAAAGTTATGAGGGTTCAAAAAAACGACGAAACACTTCGAGAAAAGGTAGGTAGTGCCCTTGCGCTACGCTTGGCTCATATTTGGCGGGGACATGACCGATATTTTATACATAGGCATTAGACATCTAATAGGAGTTACAGTATGAAATTGCCGTTTTGTAGTAACCCCTAATATTTCGACACTTTTCAGAAGAATTCAGTCCACGACCTAACACACAACGGTTTATCACTAAAAAGACCGGGTCGATGGACAATACAATTAGCTTAATACAACAATCGTCGACCGTTTTCAACACGTGCCTTTTTTGTACTTTCTTTAACCTCAAACGTCAAAACGTCAAACACGAAAAAAAGTGACAATCAAAATGTTGCCATTATAATGACGTTCGAAATCCAACATTATACCTGACAAATTATTCTGAATGGTTAACAAAATAAGAATGCTTTAGGTAGTAGAGCCACGCTGATTTCAGCACGAATGGGCCGGCTCGACCGGGGCGGTACTACCCTCGCACAGAAAATCAACGTAAAATGACAGCGTTCGTGCTGTCGTGTTTCGTTGGTGAGTGCGAGACCGGAGGCCCAAATAGTCTAGTCAACAAGTTCCATACTTGTTGACTAGACTAAAAGATGCAGAAGCATCACTAGGCCGCCATGGTGTGGGTCGCCATACTGCATTGTCTGCATTCGCAGTGAGTATGGTGACCGCCACTCTTGGATTCTACTTATGCTTTCCATCAGGCAGAGTAGAGTCATTTTGGCAGGCCATACATAAAAAAAAAAAAAAAAAAATGCGCCTAAAGGCCCCACACTTTTGTGTAATAGGTAAACAAACTACTATTATATTATATATATAAATATATATGTATACAACATTCTAAAAATTGTTGACGTTGAACGTTGAAAACGCTTCTGTCTATCCCATCGATTTTATAGCCGTGAGTGTATCGAGATATAAAAGATAGATTTAAAGGAATAAATATTAATGTTTTAGTTATGCCATTTATTTAAGTATGTATGTATTTATATATATTTGAGTATATGTATAAATCTATGTATTATATGTACCTATAGGTTTTAGTGTATGATAAATTTGTATATGAGTACTAAAAATATTTCAGAAGTAACTTCAACCAAAATGCACTTACTTCCTGTTTTCTCTACATCATCCAAAGGTTGACAAGTAGAGAATGCCTTAGGCATTAAGTCCACTAATGCACCTACAGTGCATGATGTTGCGGGTGTCCATAAGCGGCGGTAATCGCTTACCATCAGGCGATACGTTGGCTCCTTTGCCTACTACTCCATAAAAAAATACTAGTACGTAATACACCTAGTCAGTATCTTAAGAGGTAGTAGAGCCATGCTGATTTCGGCACGAACGGGCCGGCTCGACCGGGGCGGTACTACCCTCGCACAGAAAATCAACGTAAAATGACAGCGATCGTGCTGTCGTGTTTCGTTGGTAAGTGCGAGACTTGAGTGGTGTCAAGGGACACCCAGATGGAACGAAGTTTATCTATATATATATTTGATATGCTACTACTAATAAAAATGCGCATAAAATACTCAAATTATTTTAGAAATAATCAAACTTTACAAATATACATACAATATATTTTCTGTAAATAAATCCAAAAAGCCAACATCACGTGGTATTCCCAGGCGGTCACCCATCCAAGTACTAACAACGCCCGATGTTGCTTAATTTCGGTGATCGGACGAGAACCGGTGTATTCAACATGGTATGGACGTTAGCAATCAGTTTTTTATATTTAACGTCGAGTATCCAGCACTATGACGTCAACTCAGTGTTAAAAGTGTCGTTACAACTTTTGGCGCGAAAAGTGTCGTCTAGCCCCCTTTCGCAACGCGCGATAAGGAAGTTCGTTCCAAAAAAAAATATTATGATGATGATGTCCTCCTCGACGAATCCGCCGACGTCGACCCCATGGTTTTCCCTGGCGTGTGCACGGATGTGACTGGCAAAACCAAATTTTGTCCTAAAAATGCGGTTACAGGCAATACAGCAATGCTGTCCGCTTTCATTGTGTGTATAATTGTAGAGAGGCTTCGGTCGGGTCAGTTTTTTATATTTAACGTCGAGTATCCAGCACTATGACGTCAACTCAGTGTTAAAAGTGTCGTTATAACTTTTGGCGCGAAAAGTGTCGTCTAGCCCCCTTTCGCAACGCGCGATAAGGAAGTTCGTTTCAAAAAAAAATATTATGATGATGATGTCCTCCTCGACGAATCCGCCGACGGCGACCCTATGGTTTTCCCTGGCGTGTGCACGGATGTGACTGGCAAAACCAAATTTTGTCCTAAAAATGCGGTTACAGGCAATACAGCAATGCTGTCTGCTTTCATTGTGTGTATAATTGTAGAGAGGCTTCGGTCGGGTCTTTCGCAAGAGCCGTCTCGCGTCAAGATCTACTCGACGATGTTGCTCAAACTTGTTAGTTCCGACTTTGATCCGTCGTCTCCACTGGGGCCGATCTAGCGACAGCCCCTCCCAATCTTCCACAGGTATGCTGCAGTCAGACAAATGTCTCTTGATGACATCTTTGTACCGAAAATACTGTCCACCAACATTACGCTTGCCTTGCTGGAGCTTCGCGTAAAATACTGCTTTAGGCAGCCTATGGTTCTCCTTACGGACCAGATGTCTGCACAGAGTTCCAAACCTTATGACTGAGGCCCCCAAAAGCAGCAGCAGCTCTGTTATTATAAAGTCGTAAACAACATAATTGTGTTTTTGTTATTTTGAGACTAAATATAGTGAGAAGTTGTTCACTGTTCTACGCACCTGTCTCTTCCCAGACAAAGAATTAAAAAGTTTCTACCGTCAAGACCATATTATTCCATTTTTAATTAAAGTTTCAAAAGCCAAGGTTTGTGTTTGTGATAATAACCATGCCAGGGTCAAAGAATTTTAGCCCGGATTTTTAGTTCATTGATCAACTGCTAAAATAATTATTAGGTCATTGAAAGGTTCTTCGTCTACCCAACCTTTTCTATATTGGGATCATATCTTTATATATATATATATACAAATATAACTAGCTGACCTGCGTAACTTAGACTGCATATTTCCATACTAATAAATTTACGTCATAGTGAATGTAAAGTTATTTTCATTTGAAAATTCTACTTATTTTTTTTTTAATAACTCAGATGAGTTAGTTTCTGAAAAGGTATGAAGTAAAGTTCACACCTTGCTATTACTCTGGCGCTTATTTTTATGTAAAGGTAAAGGTGCACTGTTGTTGTTATTTTCAAAGTATGCCTATAATTTTCTATGCAATTAATACCGAATTCTAATTCCGTCGTAGCATCGACGCTGCGCAAATAGAACGCTCAATCAATAGTGTTCAATATCTGTTTACTATTATAGTTGAAAGCTTGAGTGGAACTGGACTTCTAGATTATATTTTAATTTTGTTTCGATTCGAGTCAAAATGTATAGCTAGTCAACGCTTAGGTCATTTTTCAAATGTGGTACCTCAAACCACAAGTTCTTTCAAGCTGCTCCATTTTCCTCATCTGAAACTTGCGGTATTAATTAGCTTCTTAGCCCTATTTTGTTTCCTTACCAGGACTTACTCCATTCCTGTCCATTTCCTTACTTGTCCATGTCCAAAAGTTAGACGGCTGGCCAAAAAAACCAGCTAGCTATTACACAAGGATATTAGGAAAATACAGTTCATTATGTTAGACATATGTAATAATAACATTTTAATAACGATTTAAATTTGTCTAACTATCACTTTTCTAAAGACATATATTATATATCAATAGTGGGAGTATGACAATGTGACGTGTTGCTTATACGTTACTTTACTCGGAACGAGAGTCAAATGTGAAGTATTATGGTGTGAAACAGTGAAAGTGTGGTAATAATAAACATAAAAGAGTCAATTCGTGAGGGTTTTTCTAAAAAAGTCTGTCGGTCATGCAAGGTTGACGAATAATACCGGTACAGTACAGGTTCTTTGGTGCAGAATTTACACAGGCAAAAGTTCAGGTATACTTTCAAAACTTTGTTATAGCCAGTTTAACATTTAAATTTGAATTCAAGTCTTATTACAATTGTGTCGTAGTACTTCGTTAACAATATGAGTAGGAATCATGAGGTTACCGGGTTTTGAATACACCCACTCTTTTAAAATCGTCGTATATGTAAAGAACGTGCACCTAAATGTAAGCAATGAAAGTTGCTTCCTTGATTGAACTAAGTACTGTACTTCCCAGTAGCTATATCTATAAATGCGTTTGGAACATGGTGATTTTTAATTGCTGTGTTGCTATTAAACTCACTTTTTTTTTTTCGCTTGGATACCCCACGAGTCAGGGTGGAGAGTAGGACTCAAACCGACAAAACCAGCGGACACCGTCTTTGGTCCAGTCGGTATTCCGTCACAAATAAGTCTGTCGCAGGGGACCCTGGATGCCCTAACAAACAGGACCACACGGTACACACACAGACAAGAGTGGCCGAGAGACAGGAGGAGCAAGACACACCAACATCTCTGACCTGTTTATGCAAGGGCGATGCCTTCAAGAGCTTGTTCGTCACCTCGTTAGTGCAATATTTATCGTGGCACAACCTCTATTCTAGTAAAAAAAATGATAATAATATAGTAACAGTTTTGAAAATAATAATACTTTCGAACATCTTACACACAACGCCATCTAGTCCGAAACAAGCCGACCTTGTACTATGGGGACTAGACAACTGATATATATATGATAACTGATATAATACATAAATACTGTTTAAGCTAGTGCATAGCTTTTATCGCGGGCTTTGAGGACTTTGAGCGCGGCGACCGAATCAAGAAATTCCGAAACGTAACGAAAATAAAACCTGATACCAGAAGCTCCCATGGATCGAGACGAGCTGCTCCGAAAGACGAATCAACGATTCGTTGACGAGCTGCTCCGAAATCTGTCTGTACAGAGAGACAACACAGTCGGGGTTTGCGCAAGTATACTTGAACGTGTATGTCCGGCTTAAGCAACTGTTTGTGAGAAAGTATATAGGTGTATAGGTATCTATCATATCTTTATAATACCGCACTCACCGCATGTGCGCCCCGTAAGTACACATGTTTTAAATAAGTACGCATAATATTATACATCGAAAACACCCAAACTCCTTTACAGATATCTGCAGATCATTTAAACGTTTGGTCCGACCCGTGAAATAGAACCCTAAACCTCAAGCCGCAACAGCAGCCGCATACACTACCACTGTGCCACCAAGACAGCCAGATATATAGTCGTAATACAGATAACTGGCCGCAACCGTTATAATCAAGTGAGAAATTCTTAATTATAATTCGTTTACTTTCGTCTATTCCCTTGTCCTAAAATATTAACGAACTTAACTACTCTTAATTCTAATTAATTAATTATCAAGTCAAACTCCACGCCACAACTTAATTCGGTTTAGAACAATTTTGTGATTTCATAAATTAATATCAGTTTTTGAAAATGAACTATAAGAAAATACTAACTAAAATTAGTTTAGAAAGTTTGTAGTTTAATAATAACTTTCAGAACATAAAAGTTGCTTTAAAAAATGTTGTATACAGTAAATAAAAGAGAAGTCGTAGATTGATAAAATGCGACTGCGTTAAATTGAAAACATGAGACTTGCTTATAATTTTCTTGTTAACAGATTTTATAGTCGTTCATTTTAGTAGCTGACTTGATTTTTCGGCTTCGCAGCTCATTTGTTCTGAACCTCTCTATGTAGGATAACATTAATGTCCAATTTGTCTTCAGGCCCAAAAATATTTAACAACCTCAAACAATGTGTAAGTGTATGTTTTATGGTGAAGTAAACGTTTGAACACATATTAATTACATTTTTACTTTAAATGGATGACAATACGTAATTAAAAATAAATTATCAAATTATAAAGAACATCACACTAATATTATAAAGGTGAAAGTTGTGAGTGTGTATGTTTGTTACTTCTTCACGCGCAAACGACTACACCAATTTTAATAAAATATCCTATGCAGCAAGCTGACACCCCGGAAACACACATAGGCTACTTTATATAACACATAGGCTATCATTTGCCGCGAAAACCGATATACACGCGAGCGGAGCCGCGGGCAACAGCTAGTCATTTAATAATCACACTATCACACAAATATTATAAAGGCGAAAGTTTGAGAGTGTGTATGTTTGTTACTTCTTCACGCAAAAACTACTGAATGAATTTGGATGAAACTTTACAGTAATATAGCTTATACATCAGAATAACACATAGGCTACTATTTGCCGTGATAACCGACATACACGCGGGTGGAGCCGCGGGCAACAACTAGTATTTAATAAAAGAAAATAAGCGTAGAAAAAATACAAAAGTTTATTGGCTAATAAAAGTAGAGTTTTAAAAAAAAACTACCTACGTCATGCTTTACAGAGTGCTACACAATTAAATAGGATTCTTCCAAGGTCTCACCAAGTAATGCGTCCTAGAACTCGTGGAAATACGTTGTTTATGTGAAAAAAAAAACATGTGTTTACTCCAAGAAAAGTGCATTATAGTGTAAACTTCCGACTCTATAAACCTTGCCATGAATACGAAACATACATGAATAAAAATACTTGTCTTGTATATCATTGTAGTTGTAGGTACAGCAAGGTGGAGCGGACACCTCCTTGCGCACGTACACGAGCTCGTACAATGATACTCAGAGCGTGGCTTGCAACTAGCTTTAAATTTAGCGTGCATCCATTTCCATGAAAACGTGTTTGAAATATTCAACTTAACTCGTGCAATAGATTTCATCTTATTTGGGTTACAATAGTTTTTTTTTATAACTTATTTTAATGAAAGTTTAACTATTAGCTAAACATTTGTTGTGCCACTTACGTAAGATATCGGTGACGTATAGTACAACAAAGTAGAGTAAATCAAATAAATGGAATGCCTGAAAACAAACCCTTCAACGAAACTACCATTATTTATTCATTAGGTTCAATGTAATCAAGAAACTTTCCACTGAATGCCCCAATTTCGTCGAAAATTTAGGGAAACGCCGAGCTACAACCACGAATCTGCAATTATTTAATCGTTTTGGAGGTGTTGCTCTACGGAAACTGTGGATTCATAACATTATCTACTATCAGTTGTTGCATTTGAAAGTGGTTCGACGTACATTGCTCTTATGTGGTAGAATATTAAATGGCTTAGTAAGCGGGACCGGTAATATAATTGGAACAGTGCGGGCTACGCGTTCAATATAAAGCTAGTTGTAAGAGGTCATCGTATGGGGTGCCCCGGGCGCGATACTGGTCGGGGAAGAGTGATCATCCACAGCGAGAGAGAACAGTAAGTGAAAATTTCCCTAGATTTGTGTCAAGTTTTGTACGTAAATATAAATATTTTATTATGAATTATTTTAAAGTAAAACAAAAATGATTGACTTAATTAATTTACTAAGAATTTTGTGGAAGATATTTTAAAAAAAGGCATCAGTAAATATGGAAATAAATTTACGAATATTCAATTATCGACAATATTCAAAAGCAGATGGCAATAGGCAGCAATATATCGATGTAGTGATAAAGCTCTGCATCATCATTTATCTACGACGTGGAAATCGTGGCCCCGAGCTTGCCACCCTCGGAGCCACCGGCCCCATTTTACTTCGGCGCTCAGTCTACTCTGTCACGTTGATGGAGGCACATCGCGGCCGACATTCTCGTCCACCCAATTATTACTTTATTACCATACAAAACGCGAGTGAGTGTGTGTGAACCTTATAGCAACTTAAGTGTCGGTTAACTCCACCTCCCCTATACGAACTGTCCAGTCAAGGTCATCTTTTCAGCACTTTGACACCTGTTGTGTTTGTATACTTTATGTATGTATGAAATCTATACAGTAATAAAATAAACAGTAGAGTTGTGTAACAGTATAGTTAGTAATATTTGTAGACTGCTACTTTTGCCGCTTACGATTTAGCTTTCAATAGCTCGGTGCTTGTTAATTGATTAATTACTTTATACACATGTGTGTCAGTTATGTGGCAATTAGTTAATTCGTGTGTTGATTAGACTAGGATTTAAACGTTTTATGTTGGCCTTTTTATGTCGTAATTTAAAAACTTAGTAGCTAGTTTAATCTAGTATAGCATAGTATAGTATCGTATTATTTACTAACTTTACGAAATTTAAATGCATAGGTATGTCTCTGAATTTAAAACCTTAATGTTCGCTTGTTCGTAATCCCAAATCTCATAAAGCTTTTTACCATTTGTGTAGAAGTTTTTACTGTAATTCATACAGTAAAAACTCATATAAGATCATTATATTTATATTTAATTAAAGCTATATACTAAAGTATTCATGCAAATTTTCCTGCTATACTTCGCATTTTTTTTTTTTAATTTATTTATTTACACTTTAAAACAACAATCATTACAGTCGTAGCCCAATGCGACAGTGTTATACAATCCATTCATTTATTTTACAATCTTCTTACTATGATAACTATGATGTGTAGGGAGGTAGGTAAGGTACGTAGGGTATCTATCGTTTATAAAAAAAAATGTATAAATCAAGTTCACACGGGCGAAGCCGCGGACAAAAGATTGTTGTTTATAAATCGCAAATGATGGAATAGGTATAGTATTTTGACATAGGTCTAACATATAGTTGACATTTTGGTATGGTATGGTAATTTTTATTTTCATATTCTATTATATTCATTATGACTGCCTCGTTAGTCTAGTGGTTAGCGTAAGCAACTGCAGACCAAGGGGTCTCGGGTTCGATTCCCGGGTGGGACTGCTGTTGGGTTTTTCTTACAAGAAATTCTTAATAACAGTCCGAAGTATGGAAGATGGCGGTGTATCTCGCTCGTGCCTCAGAGAGCACGTTAAGCTGTCCGTCTCGGTTGTCATGAACATATATAGCAATCGTTATTGGGAAGTCAGTGCCCTCAAATAAACTGATAACTTGTTCAATCATCGAATTCAGTTCGCCTTCAGGGTTGCGGAGGTCCGATGCCAGTCGCTCCGTGTAAAAACTGATATTCAGGTTAAACCGGTTGAACTAGTAGCCGACCCCAAATCTTGGGAATAACAAAGACTAGGAAAATGATGATGATTCTATAGGATTCATTACATCTTGTATATATGATACCCATTTATATCAATGTAAATACTTATAAAATACTAGCGGCCGCTTGCGACTTCGTAAGCACGGAGTTAGTTAAATGCACATTTTTTTATACTTAAATACCATTTAAAATCCTTCTGCCATAATTACTTTTACTTCAATAACATAGAACTTTCATACAAACTTCCAACCCCCGTTTTGACCCTTTAGGGATGGAGTTTCGTAAAATCATTTCTTAGCGGATGTCTACACCCTATAGGGAACCTACCTGCCAAATTTCAAGTTTGTAGGTGTTATAGTTTCTGAGATTTCGTGATTAATAAGTGAGTGGTATTTCGCTTTTATATATATAGATTGATAAGTTTAATTTTGTTTACGTTTGACAACGTATAAAATTTGGTTAGTACCATTATGATATTCCCGACTCGATGCGTATTCCTTATATCTGTTTAATCAAGAGATACGGATATTGATTTACCTCGCATATTTTACAACTCGCTTTTTATAAGATCGCCTGGGGGTCACATTTGTTTTACTTCATTGCATTCATAACTTGATTGTGGGTATAATTTTCCATTACAGTTCAAACAATAATAATATATTGGATAGGTTCTAGCTTTCTAGAGCCACTTTTATACAGTTTCTAAATTTAAAGCTTCAAGCACTTCTACACATAAATATCAAGTTATCTATATTAATACTGGTAAAATAATGAAGTTGAAGAGTTTATTTGGTTCTCAGGAAGTATTGATTCGAATTGAAAAATACTTTTATCTACCCCACTTATCGAGGAAGGTTATATCTATAGGAAGGCTACACATCATCATACTACGACCAATAGTAGCCGAGCACCATTGAAAGATGTTGAAAATATTGAAAAACAAGGCCAAATTATTATTTCAGTTAAGAGGGATGTGAACGAAGTGAAACGGATGCGCTAGTTTGTTATCAATATCATTTTCCCTAGATTATAATAGTTTAATTTTAAATTATATTGATATTAATCGCTTTGTCACATTTAACCACTCGTCTGTCACGTTACGTTATACTCGTAGACAAGACAGAATGATATACGCATCGTTTACAACATAAGTAAACAGAAATACATATTTTAAAGTGGCAATTGGTATATCCTGCACAGTTGGTCGAGCCGAGCTCGGCCGGCGGAAGCGTCGTCGGGTTCATTCAAATAATTCAATTAAATCCCGTGCTCAGAGGGCAGTCTCACTTCACGGCATCAAATCAAAATAGGGATGCTATTCATTTTTAGATGATATTGTTGTGTGTTGTTACAAATGTTCTTGTAATTAATATTGTAAAGACAGTAATTTTGATGTTAAAAGATACATTGATGTAACAAACAAATAAATTCAGGTTTCGCGTCTTGGTAAGGATGGTTATCTTAGTTCATGGGAATCAAAATGGTAATTTGCTTAGCTACGTGACTCAGCTTGATTAAGATTACTTGCGGTTTACCACACAATCTTCTTACCAATGATTGTATTTTTTTAAAAATATTTTAGTTAAAAATTGTGTAGGTAAACTAGATTTTAAAACTGTGTATATAACACAGTTTCATAATCTAATAAATAAATTTAATAAGTTTAATTCTGTAAATTCTACTAATATTATAAATCTACTGAACGGCTATGGATGAAACTTTACAGTAATATAGCTTATACATCAGAATAACACATATGCTAATATTTGCCGCGATAAAGGACATACACGCGGGCGGAGCCGCGGGCAACAACAAGTGTGAAATGTTTTATAGCAAAAAGTTGAAAGAAATCATGAAGTAATTAATACCAAAATCATACAATTCTTTCATTTCAGTTTTCAATAACTTTGCTATTTACATGACTTCTTACAATTGTTCTCTAAACACTCGTAGATTTATTTTCTGTACGAAACTGCTGCTGCGTACGAATTACTGGGCAATTTGCTAATGGAGAACTTAGTTACTCTATTTAGTAAGGAAAGTTTTCTTCCAGGATTACAAGTTCTCCATAATGTTTTCCTAGACTGATAAATAGATTCCATTAATAAAAGCCAACTTCAATAAATTCTGTGTTCGGTTCGCTCCTATTGAATATAAAGATCTTTTTAGCGAAAAAGGTTGCGTGTACCATATGTTATTATCGAAAAGTGTTATATAAGCATTTTTTATTTGTATAAAATAAACATAATCGATAAAACAAAATAATGTTATCAATCTCAAAACATAATTTATAACAATGCACTGTCCCCCGCGACACAGGAACATTCCTAAAATTGTCATTTAAAAAAGTAAAAAAATACAACAAAAAAATTGTCATCATTGACTTGATCCCAAGACTGTTCGTGTCTGCATAAAGCTAGGGCGTGGATATACGTATGTTAATGTTGACGGAACTGCATCACCGCCTCGTAAATGTATATTTGTAATCATTTATCCCGCTTTTCCACATTACACACGTACCTTTATATGAATACTCTAATAATGAAGAAAGTGCGGATAGTGGAACTATTTTTTTTTACTTTTTAATTTGATTCGCCGAAAACACTATGTTTTCACGGAAATAGTACAGATAATTTTAAAGTTTACTTATCATCTTCCTAGCCTTTATTATTCCCAAGATTTGGGGTCGGCTACTAGTTCAACCGGTTTTACCTGAATATCAGTTTTTCCACGAAGCGACTGGCATCGGACCTCCGCAACCCTGAGGGTGAACTGAATTCGAAGGTTGAACTAGTTGTCAGTATATTTGCCCGCGAGGAGGCGACGTTACGTGTGTGCCGTACGTTGCCTAAAATGAGAGGTCTCCGAAGAGGGTGCCCGCTTCTGTGCGGGCAAGCGCTGGGAGGGGTCTGGATGGCGTAATAACAGCATTTCCCGGACTCCTCCCTCCTCAGGCGCAGAGTGGCACACCGTGTGGTTTTAGTCGGTTCGAGTCCGAAACACCGCCCCGCCGCAAGCCCCGGCGCGGGTGACGGTCCGAGGGGATTTCCACACGTAAAAAAAAAAAAAAAAAAGTTGTCAGTACATTTGAGGGCACTGACTTCCCAATAACAATTGTCATAGATGTTCATGAAAACCGGGACCGACGGCTTAACGTGCTCTCCGAGGCACGGGCGGGAAACACCGCAATCTTCCCATACTCCCGGGCTGCCATTAAGAATTTCTTGTAAGAAAAACCCAACAGCAGTCCGACCCGAGAATCAAACCCGAGACCTCTTGATCTGCAGTAGCTTACGCTGACCACTAAATGTAAAAAAATAATTTTAAAGTTTACTGTCTTCCTAAATTGTGCATTTTATATTCTTTTATAACGAACGTAGACGTGGAACGTAACATGGTAAACTTTAACATTTATGGTCCTTACTTTAAAGATTAAACCACACCCTAAGTAAAGATAAACCAGGTCCCTTAAAAGATAGACTCAAAGTAGTTGATATAATGTGGCTACCTACTTTGCATCACAAGCTGTCCATATTTTATGATGATATGGATAATGCTTTCGGCGCACGACGACGGTTGTTAAAATAATGGCTTTGTATGTTTTTACTTCAGACTTAATATGTTATGAGACTGAAATATTTATTATTTAATATGTCGCACCCCTAGATCTAAACAGAGTTAACTCAAAAAATCACTTTTTTCAGAAAAGTCGAAAAACGGATTTCTGTATCCCTGAGTACCATAGAAGTTTCTTGAATAGATCTGTGTGGCACAAGTGCAGCTAAAAGAAAGGTATTATAAGAATTTTGTGTTTAAGCCACGTATTGAGCCTGAAAATTGCATTTTTTAAGTTATTTCCCTATTGCTTACGAAGTGCATGCATATTTTTCTTTTTATTTTGAGTTGAGCCTGTATTGATGAATGAAGTTATGAGTTAACTCTCTTTTGAAGAGGCAGTATAATTTAAAATCTAATAGAATTTGGTTCTATTTGTAATTAGTCTAATTCATAGCACAGCCGGAGACCAACAACAGGGATATATTAGTTTGTAAATTAGCTAGAAAACACATAAGTACTCAAATCCAGCAATATTTTATCATTAATAATACTATAAAAAGTAACTACCGAAAGTCTCTCATATCCCTTAATCACGACAGTATCAAAAACAAATAAAAATCTTAATATAACTTAAAAATTAAACAGTTGTGATGGTACGTTTTTTCGTCACTGTCTTTTTGAGTTCTTGCCATGTTTTCTCTTTTAGATACTGTTTATGTTCTTGGCTAAGCTTGCTCTTTTCTTCTACGTCCGAGTTCTTGTATCTTCCACCCAGATCACCTTGATCTTTTTTTCGGTACAAATAAATAAGAAACTTATTCTCAAGTCGTTTGAGCTTTTAAAAAATGAGATTCAATTCTTGGAATATAAGTTATAAAATATTTAACATTGTTTAACTTATTTGTCAATAGTTGGATAGTAGTCATGGTTTCCTCTCATATCAGCTTGAATAAATCCTGATTCAGAAATCTTGGAAAGTGTTGTTTTTATTGATTAATTGCTCAAGCTAAGGGTAAAAATTATTTGCAGTCTCTAATTTTGGATCAATTAACCTCAAAGTAAGATGCGGTGTAGAGATCAAAAATTTTGAGTACTTGATATTTTGGCTTTATTTATTGTAAATTCTACAAATTCTCTCTGCCTTTCAAGATTGTGCAGTCCCCAATATACGTCAAAGAGTTGTTGCCTGGACATTTCTTCAATCTTATCAATGCATTTAAGCCGACATTTTTCTCCACAAGGAAGTAACATTATTCCCTCTGGCACTTGTTTTTTTGGACTTCAATAAAGACTGGTAGGCTTTGTCAGAATTTCTCAGCGATTTTGCGACTTTCGATTTCCATTTTGCTGGTTTACATTACATGGTCTCTTTTTACTCTTTTTTCCCATCAAATTTATCAATCAGGTCGTACTGAATTGTGTTTATTTCTCTTACAAATCGTTGCCTCATAAAAAACACTATTATTAGTTTATTCAGTAGTGGGATAGCAAAGCTATCATTTGTTTTTGATGGTTTACCATTGAGGTGAAATTATATCTATTAATGTTCATAGTAGTAAGTACAGTATTTATGTTGTCACCGCTTGTGGAGTTATTGGGTGTTCATGCCCCTAAGCCTCATCCCTCTACAGTGCAAGAAATTAGGCCAGAACCTCGCCCTGAATGTGATAACCAAAGCGCTGTGCCGGACGGGGATGACTGTTTTTGGGAAGGATACCCGTAGGTTAGAATAAGACTAGAAATTGTGTATATTGTGTATTGAAGCGGTTGTTTATTAATTACATATTTAAATGGTAGTGAGTAGTATCATTTAATATTCTCCTCTGTACCCACAGATCAATTATTTATTTTGTAATGGGTGCTCTTAAATCTCGCACATAACGATTTATTACACCTCTACCAAAGCACCATGTTACAACGGGATCTTGGTATTCAATTTCAGCAAACTCAGCATTAAGATAGACCCTCGAGGTCTACTTGCTTACTATTATCTTCGTTATCCTAAAAACTATCAATGCGGAAATTGGAATTTGTATCGGAGTCGTCTATATCACTTTCATCGCTTCGTTCTGGTGAAATGTAATAAGTTAGAATAGGCTCCTGTTTTTAGATGTACTTGTGATTATTCATCTACAACAGGTAAGACGTTATGAGTTTCCTTTGATGAGAGACTGCATCGCTTGAGGTAAGCTTGAAGTCATCTTCTAGAGTTCTAGAGTTTCAAGTTTCCCTTATCTTTTTTATCATATTTACTAAAAATCTTAATTGTTTCATTGTTTTTTCTGGCATAAGTAACGTAAATTTCACGTAATTAAAAGCGTTGTACACCAAATCAATTGAATAAGCCATCGATTTAACGTTTTTTTATCTGAAAAATAATGTAACCAAAAAAAATGTTTCACGTAGCCCGTCTAAAGAGGTCTAACTCAAAACTGATTATTTAAAACGAAACAAATTGTGTAGTTGCCAAAAACAAAATAAAGTTATATTAAGATGGAAAGAATTCTATCGTCACTAGCAAATAAGTTCAATTTCATACATTTTTCAAAGAAATATAGCAGTTTAAAAAGTTACTCAACAAAACAGGCTCAACTATAAATTTAAAAATGTTTCAACAATACGGTAACAATTCTAAATAAAAATAAAAACTGTGCTCACTTTACCAGCAATACTGGTTCAACTCAAAATGTTGTATTAATTTACTCAGCACTAAACATCAAAATGGAGACAACTCAAAATAATACTGCATCAATTTTCAACAATACGGCCACAATATAAAATAACTTCATTTTGTTGACCAAGGATGCGTGCGCCTCGCTTGTAATATTGGTTGTAACTAGCGATGTTCCTATTTTGATGGGGAAGGCGCAGGGTTCGCTCATTCAACAAAAAAGGCTAATGACGTCGTCTAGCGGCCAGTAGTAAAGAAATCTTTAAATCTGTTTTGTTGGCCGATGGGTACTGAGTTAAGGAATTCGATAGTGAGCATAACTCAAAAATCGCAATTTTTGAGCTAGCTCCCTTTAGATCTAGGTGTGCGATGTGTTCACAGTATTGCTGAACCAGAATATGCATTTATTTATGTTGACAATAAAACCGTGTAACCAAAAAATGAAAAAAAAAACTTTGTCATTCCACCAGCTCGTAAAGAGTATTTTTGCCCTTCGATATCTGAGTGCAAAAGCCGTTTTTATCCGTTTTTATCTCTAGAGGATAAAGTAAATTGAATTTAGAACATCGCTCGGGTGCACTAAGCTTGTTAATTCAAAACATCATTAAACCTATTTACTTCTACCTCCATGGTGCCGAATTAATCATACAATATTTTTAGGGTTCCGTGCGAAAGGCAAAAAACCGAACCCTTATAGATTCGTCATGTCTGTCTGTCTGTCTGTCTGTCCGTCTGTCTGTCCGTCCGTATGTCACAGCCACTTTTTTCTAACTAAACTATTAGACCTATAATGTTGAAACTTGGTAAGTAGATGTGTTCTGTGAACCGCTTTAAGATTTTCACACAAAAATAAAAAAAAAACAATAAATTTTGGGGGTCCCCATACTTAGAACTGAAATTTAAAAATTTTTTTTTCATTAAACCCGTACCTGTGGGGATAGGTCTTCGAAAATGATATTGAGATTTCTATTATCATTTTTTTCTAAACTGAATGCCTTGCGCGAGAGACACTTCCAAAGTGGTAAAATGTGTCCCCCCCCCCTTCCTGTAACTTCTAAAATAATAGCATGATAAATCTAAAAAAATATATGATGTACATTACCATGCAAACTTCCACCGAAAATTGGTTTGAACGAAATCTAGTAAGTAGTTTTTTTTTAATACGTCATAAATCGTAAACTGCAATTTACCTTTCATTCAATCAACACAAATATAAAAATAAAATATATTATGTTACTTGCTGCTGCAAGGGTTCCTTCATGGGCGAGTCCGACTCGCACTTGGCCGCTTTTTTTTAATTTGTTAAAAACTTAAACTCGGAACCTTCTTGGTGTAGTTTTTTTTTTAATTTGCTCTGGCCGCGCCATTTCATTCTTAAGTAACTATAGCAACGTAACTTTCAATTTTTCTTACTTTATCTATACATCCATACAAATAAATAAAATTGAAATGTCTATTTGTGATATTAAAATAACCGCTTTTTACGAAATGCATATGTATGTACACACGGTACATATACAAAAAAAAATCTGTTACATTGTCTGTCTGTCAGTCGGTCTGTCTGTCTGTTTGTTCCGGGTAATCTCTGGAACGGCGGGACTGATTTTGACGGGACTTTCACTGGCAGATAGCTGATAATCAATTTTTGAAATAATTTAAAAATAAATCTGTAATACTTACCTATCATAATGTAGTACCTAATAAATATTAATACCTAAACTGAAATAAAAGTATCTTGTGATTGTTAATGCTTTTTTTGCATTTAGTTATTTCCTCGCTGAGGTGGCATGAAAAGTTACGTGTTGCACTCGAGTGCAAAGATTTTCACCTCGTGCTCTTCTGATTCCCTCGCTGACGCTTCGCTTGCTCGGTCATCAAAATTGAGCACGCGGTTAAAAAGCAACTTTGCACTCTTGTATAACAAATAACTATTTCAGTGTAAAATACATTCTTGAAATTAAATTCACTTGTACTTTTATTCCACTTTTTAATTTACTTCAATAGGTGATTATAAACAGTTATAAATGTTTAGAACTGTAATATTTTAGTTCCTGAAATCAGTAAGAATTTTCGAACATTACCACACCTATTTTTACTAAATCGTTTGAGGCAGAACTTTCCAAGACAATTTTCGCAAAGCTGTTATAATGAACTGTAATGACTGTTCGTGTAATATCAGCATTAGTTTGTTGGTATAACGCGTGCATGGCTTACATCAGCTGTGAACATTATTGTCTATTGCTTTCATTTGATAGCCTTTATTTCCCTCAGATTTTAGACAATTTTACAAAAAAAAAACAAAAATTATCTTTTAACATTAGGTTTTTAATACATACCATTTAAGACAAACTGCCTCGCTGGTCTCGCGGTTAGCGTGTGCGACTGCTGATCATGACGTCTGGGGTTCGATTCCCGAGTCGGACCAAATGTTTGTATGATCTACAAATATTTGTTTTGGAGTTTGGGTGTTTTCAATGTATAATATGTAGGTAATTACAAAAAAAAAAGTATATATGTATTTGTATCAGTTGTCTAGTACCCATAACATAAGCTCAGCTTAGCTTGGGACTAGATGGCGTTGTGTGTTAGATGTCCAAAATATTTATTTATCAATTATTATTTTATACCCGTTTAGGCACCTAGTATGCATAACCGCATAGGAATGAAATAGAAACATTGTGTGATACAAAATAATATAAGAAAAACAATTATGTGCCCTCTCAATCGTGAAATCTTAATTTTTAGGAACATTGCTAGATAGCTTTATCAGGTAAACCGGGGAGAAAATAAGTAACATTTTTAACTATCTAACTTCCTTGTTTCTATCAACAAAAAAAAAGTTAAAACCTATTATTATATTGGTCTGTTCAACATTTAACTCATATAATACTTAACCGAAAGACACTCTATAATTTATTGCGGTTAAATATAGTAAAGATCATAAGTCTGGAAGAAATCGCAGTGAGCGATAAGACCGCCAATTGTTACATATTATTATACAAATTTGTTACTCATTTTTTGTTATATATTATTTTATGTACACAATAAAGATATAAATAAAAATAAAGTTCTCCGGCTAAATGCAAACTTATTTTGCTGTCATCTATGTATTAGAATCCATTTCGTGATTTGGGTCTACTATAATTTATCTGTAAAAGTTTTAGAAACTGTAAACATCCCATCATTAGGTAGACTTTCAGCTTTAAAATTAATGGTTGAAATCCACAGTCAAATTTAGAAAATAAAACGTCCAATCTCTCTTGCATTTCACATAAATTCTACAATAATTCAATATGCTTCTGTAGAAGCAATGCATGAACTTTACGTTCATTCTTGCGTCTACTGTAGTGGACCAGAATCTAATCTTATTACATCCAGTAGAAGCACTGCGCAAAGTCGACTGTAGCTCTTATTTTGGAAAAGTTTACTTCATAGTACATGAACACACCTGAATTATTATTAGAGTCCTCTCAGATTGCTTTATCTAATATGGTTTTATATAATCACAAATTTTAACAAAAAAAAAACCGACAGATTAAACCGACCAAATTAAAATGGGACCACATGGGAAGCACCAGCTTTCAAATATAAAAAGAATCATCAAAATCGGTTTACCCAGTCGAAAGTTATGAGGTAACAAACATAAAAAAAAAATACAGTCGAATTGAGAACCTCCTCCTTTTTTGAAGTCTGTTAAAAAAGGAGGAGTTTCTCAAATCGACTGTCCAGGACACAGGAGGTCCAGTTCTGACATGTCATCCATGAGAAAATCATATAAATCTTCAATTTGCATTATGTATGTGCGCGACAAATTGACGAATAACTCAATTCAATTTGGTCGTTCTTGAAGTCGGTTTTTTTTTGTTAAAATATTGTATTATTTGTAGTCTGTTAAAAAAGATAATGGTTATATTTTGAAATTGAAAAATTGAACAAAAACGACACAAAATACTGTAGCATTTCGCATTAGAGATATATGTATATTTCAAATTGTTGTTCTGAGTCTGGGTGTTATTTGTGTCCGTTTCATGTATGTTTGTAAAGTCCCCCGCGACACAGGATTTATTCCTAGTGCGGGAGTTGTCTTTTTAAAAGAAAAAAAAAAAAAAATATTTAAGCCTTAGAATAGAATGGTTCTTTAAATGTCGGCATAAAAATAAAATATTGTAATTGAACTGAAATATCATCACATATTGTAATCTAAACATCTAATTTATGTACAAGTTAGGTAAATGAACTGTATGTTCTAAGATTTGGACGGACATTTTTATAACCGCCTTTAGTTAAACAAAGTTCTAAATAAAAGTTAGAGTGCATAACTCAACCACGAAGCAGTCATGTAGATAAAAATACGAATAAGTAAGTTACCGCTATATCCAAGAATCATTTTTCCTCAAAGGTGAACCTTGGTTTGCGGTTATGCAAATGTTTCAAGGACCAATTGTTTTCAAGGCTATTTTAATAATGTTCCAAAGTATATTCCATAAAATACGTTAATGTTGCATACCTTTCGTGGAATCACAAAATTTATTTGAATGCTTTGAATAACTTGACTTCATAGACACTCAACTATGTGTACTACTATAAATATACAAAAAAATATCTTTTTAGGGTTCCATACCTCAAAAGGTAAAAACGGAACGCTTAGAGGATCACTTTGTTGTCCATCTGTATGTCTGTCAAGACCCTTTTTCTCAGAAACACATGGAGGTATCAAGTTAAAATTCATAGCAAATACTCGGGTCTACTGTCCCTTAGAGCTGTGAAAAAATCAAACTTCTAAGCCAAGCCAACGCAATCAAAAAATACATAAACATAACTTTATTTTTAAAATAAACCTAATACAATCTGGAGAGGATTTTCGTATGTATCTTACATTATTCATATTTAAGTTCACTCCACTATGATGATTATACATTTTATTTACATATGTTATTAGTAATATGTTCCGTACCTTCTGAACTAGTGGATACTGTATCCAGCCTGCTGCAAATTTGTGACACTTGCAAGGGAATCAAAACCTACAGGGTTCTTCCCGTAAACTCAGAATCTTGAAATTTGGTACGAAGCAACGTCTTATAGTACAGATAAAGGAAGAAATTGCGAAAAGTATGAATTTTTAATCACATCATATAATATACCTACAGGTTTGTACGGAACCCTCGGTGAGTGAGTCTCACTAGCACCTTGCCGGTTTTTTTTATTAAAACAACTGCCGCATCTATACTTTCAGCACGGTTTCCTGGAGAGAGGGGATGAAAGTCAAAATATGTACTTAGTTGTAATTCAATAATACATAGTCCGATTTCATTCATTCTTTTTTTGCTAGAAAGAAAAAAAATAAAAGATAACGGAAAAAGTGTTTTTTTTTGTCCGCGACTGTACACTGTCTGTGGGAAGCTGAG
The DNA here is from genome assembly GCA_949125395.1 of Diaphora mendica. NCBI lineage: Eukaryota > Metazoa > Arthropoda > Insecta > Lepidoptera > Erebidae > Diaphora > Diaphora mendica. Next base: position 25,710,190 of record OX421320.1, read on the forward strand.
ACAGAAATGTAAATATGGCGGTACGAAGTTCGCCGGGTCAGCTATCTATACTAATATTATAAAGCTGAAGAGTTTGTTTGTTTGTTTTAACGCGCTAATCTCAGGAACCATGGGTCCGATTTGAAAAATTATTTCAGTGTTGGATAGTCCATTTATCGATCGGCTATATAGCATCACGCTAAGACCAATAGGAGCGGAGCACCAATGAAGAATGTTTCAAAAACGGGGATAAATTATCACGCTACGGGCAATAGCAGACGCAAAACGAGGTTGCGTGGGTCAGCTAGTTAGGAATATTTATATACCCACTCGCGAGGGACTAACATTCATGAAGCGGACACAAAGCACACCAGTTTCTGGACCACATTAAAATTTGTCCTAAGCGGGTTTGAACCCACAATACTAAGCGCAGTAGAAAACGGCGTGGCGACCGCTGAAACCACTAGGTTAATCGTGCGGTCATGTTACTGACATAGAATACATAACTAGCATGTTTTAGAAGATAGTTAATTACAGTTTATAATATGATGTTATTCTGTTTGTAATTACTTTATCAGTTTTCCTAATTTCATCATGATAACCTGGAAGTTCACCATTCGGATGTATTACTGTCTGTATCATTTGTTAATAGAATGGTCAGCACTATTTCCTCGAAGAGGTGTAACGCTGAGGTAATGACCAACTCATACATATTAATTCTGTATTCTATTCTAAATTTTTAGTGTGTATCAACTCATTTTGGTAAATTATCTAATAAATATATACCTAAATATGCGATCAAAACGTTATGTTATTTATTCTATAATACATAGAAATGGTGTAGGTTTGTCACCAAAATTATGTCTTTCAAATCGATACGATGAACGAATTGTGAAGGATAGTCGACATTTTAAGGGGTTTCATAACCTGTCTCTTATTACGAACCATTGAAACCAAACCGTAGTACCTTAGGTTTCCATTTTAAGAGGGCTTACTTCAGTAGCCTCAGCGAGTTGCGTAATCGGTAACAAAAGATGTTCCCTGCTATAACGTAGAAATTAAACATTTATGTTGGGATATAGAGTTTGTACGTAGATTTAATGTTACAAGACTTATCATTAATTATACTTTTATTGTATTTCTTTCCTTCTGCTATGCAATCTAAAACAAATTAAAAGCCAAAAGTACCAATTTACAAGATTGAGATAATATATTTAAAACATTTTTAAGTACACATAAATAAATCGCTTTTTATTATTCAGCGGGTATCTTACCGACAAAAATCAATTGCTATATTTTTGTGTCGCTGCGGTTACGGTTCTGGCTCCGAATACTATTATGGCACTTGATACGTAAGCGAAATGCGTTCGTAATATATCCGATACGGAATTCGTAAGCGGATTGTAGCATTTGCAGCTACCGTAGCACCTTCGATCTTTGTTGATCGAAGCGTAGCGTACAGTCCTGACGTTGACGGACGTACGTAGCGCTACGTGATTTCATTGCCTTATAGGCTCAGTACTGGAGTGTGTAAGTATATTACAACAGATATCGACATGATTATTAATATTATTATTGATAGTTACATTTTAAATGAATTCCTTTTCTACCTGTGTTTTTTTTATGTACTCTACTTTGCCTGATCGAAAGCATGACCAGAATCAAAGAGTGGTGGTCATCATGCTCATTGCAATGCAGCATGGTGACCTACGCTATGGTGACCTATTAAGATGATTCAAATGAATTTCCGAATTGGTTAAACAGTTACTTTTGTGCTAATTTTACGCATGGACACACGCTACACAATGTGTATAAAAACCTAAATAGGCAAAAGATCACATAATAATACGTATTACAAAGAAAAGGAAGAAATAGGAATAATATTATGATGTATTTGTTTACAGAAACTAAATGCAAACTTGTATCCATCAGTGTTTTAAACTCGTTCTTTAAGCGCGGTTTCTAGTCTTTCTCGTATGAGAAGCCTCACCTGGAATACTTTAAGTTATGCAAGTTTTAAAGTTTAGAAATTAAATAAAAACACTTTACCGTTGTAGTTATCTAAACGTTATTTGTTATTCTCGCAATATTAAACTGATAATAATTTAGTATTTGTTATTTTATATTTTTTATTTATTTATTTATTTTGACTGACTCGTTGATCTCGCGGTTGGCGTGTGCGACTGTTGATCATGAGGTCTCGGGTTCGATTCCCGGGTCGTACCAAATGTTTGTATGATCTACAAATATTTGTTTCGGAGTTTGGGTGTTTTCTATGTATAATATGTATGTATTTACAAAAAAAAGTATTTATGTATTTGTATCAGTTGTCTAGTACCCATAACACAAGCTCTGCTTAGCTTGGGACTAGATGGCGTTGTGTGTTAGATGTCCGAAATATTTATTTATTTATTTATTATTAAGGCAATTACACAGGTAACAAACAAGGCATTATTTTTTTAGTATAAATACAGGATCAGTACTGATTGGTACCCTTCCGTAATCACACAGCATGATATTCAAGTAAGATAAACAGGAAAATAATTTTTACATAACTAGACTCAAACAGATACAATGATGCATGGTTTTACTACACTTCTATAGCGATAGAGCGAGAATATTTCTTTTAAAAACAGTAGCCCGTGAGTCGAAAATGTCGACTTTACCATCATTCATTTCCGTAATATCATTATAAAGACGACACATTCTGACAATAGGGTTATAGAAAGAGGTGTTGTTTTTGAAAATGTTTAGTGAGAAAGTTCTTGGTGATCTGGTATTATATCGAGTGTTAATATTAGGCTCTCTTTAATCTTTTAGGCTCAAATCTAAATATGAATAGGCTGAAGACTCTCTTTTAAGCTACTTTTTCGTTCTGCGTTCTAGAGCACTTCAACATAAGTGGAAATCCTTACTAGGTCTTTAGCTTTACGAGATCTTCACAGGAGGATCTGATATTAGAATATTAAGAGTGGCCGTCAATGAGTAGGATCTGTCCCGGAAAGGCGGTTAGCTCTTTCAAAAATTTGTTTTCTTTAATATACATAAATAAACAGTAAGAGAAAGCAGGGGGTTTTAAAGGTGATTGTTGGCTATTGTAGTGATGTTAAGATAATTCAGGTAGTATTATTCAATGAATTTTCAATGAAGAGCCACGCTGATTTCAGCACGAACGGGCCGGCTCGACCGGGGCGGTACTACCCTCGCACAGAAAATCAACGTAAAATGACAGCGTTCATGCTGCCGTGTTTCGTTGGTGAGTGCGAGACCGGAGGCCCAAATAGTCTAGTCAACAAGTTCCATACTTGTTGACTAGACTAAAAGATGCAGAAGCATCACTAGGCCGCCATGGTGTGGGTCGCCATGCTGCATTGTCTGCATTCGCAATGAGTATGGTGACTACTCTTGGATTCTGCTTATGCTTTCCATCAGGCAGAGTATAGTCATTTTGGCGGGCCATACATAAAAAAAATAAAAATAAAAATCGTGTACCAACTAAAGTGCTGCTCCAATTTCTTTACTTCCTTTAATAAAATGAAAATTGTCTATTAGGTAGCTCGCATAAAACGGTTATTACGGTCCTCACAACGACAGTGACGCAAAGAAGTCATGAAAGAATTAAGAGTGATATAATTAAAAACTGTGGCTGTGTGGTTTTTCTTCAAAAAGTACGAGAGAGGACTCGTGCCGCTCCTCAGCGTTAACTTGAAGTTGAATTTTCGATGCTTGCTTCTCTCCAACTTAACCAATTTAAGTGGGTACAATTCCAAATGAAAGACCTTCAAGAAATTCTTATACCAAAACGAATCGCGTACCTTAATTAGAAGTGAGAAAGAAAAATAAGAAAACATAAGGAATGGTCAGGAGGAAATATTTCAGTGTGACTTGAGAACTCAAAAGTTAAGTGCTTTCCGAAGTGTCATAATAATAATAATATTTTTTTACTAAACTTAGGTAGCATATAATTGATGATAAAGTATTTGACTCTCACCTATTTTACACCAAATTGGATTGATTAATTCTTGAATTCACTTTTAGATAAATATTTAAAATAACAAATATGAATATTATGCCATATATATGAAATGTATTGGTCCCTGCTTCCTCAAAGGTGTCATCTTAATATATATATTTCTTGTGTGCGTGTGTTTGTGACTGAACTCCTCCTAAACGACTGGACCAATTTTGATGAAATTTTTTGTGTGTGTTCAAGGGGATCTGGGAATGGTTTAGATTCACAAAAACGACTGGACCGATTTTGATGAAATTTTTTGTGTGTGTTCAAGGGGATCTGGGAATGGTTTAGATTCACAAAAACGTAAACGATGTTACGTGGGTCATAAATATGGCGGTACGAAGTTCGCCGGATCAGCTAGTCTTAATATATATATTTCTTGTGTGCGTGTGTATGTGACTGAACTCCTCCTAAACGACTGGACCAATTTTGATGAAATTTTTTGTGTGTGTTCAAGGGGATCTGGGAATGGTTTAGATTCACAAAAATGACTGGACCGATTTTGATGAAATTTTTTGTGTGTGTTCAAGGGGATCTGGGAATGGTTTAGATTCACAAAACCGTAAACGATGTTACGTGGGTCATAAATATGGCGGTACGAAGTTCGCCGGATCAGCTAGTAACACTATATGTTTTGTGTAACGCGAGTTAACCACTCCTTTCTGTTAAAACCTGTGTACCTTCCTATAGCTGTCTTTACAAATAAAATTATATTATTTACTGGTTAGATTGATTTGGCTTTTGTTTTTTCTTGTAAATGTGATAATGCTAAGTTTTTTTTTCAATTCGGAGTTAACTGAGAATGTGATTATTTTGCAACTCAAACCAATTTATAACAAATGAATTTAAACAAAATATTTGGAGTAGAAGTCGTTCATAAAGAGAGGAATATGTGGCCCCTGTACTGATCAGCGTTCATACACTGGTGCGAATGTCGAAAGTAATCGTCGCGCTCCGGAAGCTGCATTTATTGAACTAGCTGATGTTTCATTGATTCATGAAATATGTAAGCATCACAAACGTTATCAATCGAAGCTTGTGTAAACTTGTCAATCAATAGTGATGGGGTATGGTCCTCCGGTATTCTCACTCATTCGGTGAAACACAGCGCTATTTCACGCCGGTTTTCTGTGAGGCCGTGCTATCACTCCGGTCGAGCTAGCCCAGTTATTTCATCTAATTTAAGATATCCTTGGATAAAAACAAATCAAATCAGAATGTTTCATACTGAGAAATAGTTATTATTTTCCACCTTAGGTATATATAAAAACTGTTTTACCATACAGTGGACGCTCCCTGTTTGAAAGCGATGTCTGGCCATTTACAATTCTGAATCAAAGTTCATGTAAAGTGTAAATGGTGTTTTTGGTTCAGCAAAATGTATTGATAAATGAGGGTCGAACTGGAGCCTGTCATCTCTTATTAGTAAATTTATTAAAATTAAAGACGAAGGGCTTACCTACAATTGGAAATTTAGAAAAATGATTGATTGATAGATAACACTAGTTATAATTTATATTCATAGCTAGCTGAGCCCCGCGGTGTTACTCGTGGTTGTTCTTGTACCTTTACAACGAAACTAGTTTAAATGATCACAAATTTTAACAAAAAAAAAACCGACTTCAATTTAAAACAAATTGAAATTGAAGTACAAGCTTTGAAATAAAAAAGGAATCATCAAAATCGTTTCACCTAGTCGAAAGTTATGAGGTAACAAACATAAAAAAAAGAAAAGAAAATAGCCTTTTTTGAAGTCGGTTAAAAAGTAGCCTAACTAAGTTACTCCCTACGTCGGTCGTCAGCTAACTGCCAGTGAAAATTCCATCAAAATCGGAACAAACAGGTAGACCAACAATCAAAAATTTAAAAATAGATTTTTTGATACATGTTTCGTATATATCCACATGCATTTAGTGAAAAGCTGTTAATTTGAAGTCGGGTTTCCTACTTTAACTATGATAATAATATATACATACCAAAGGTATCACTTTCATTTGATGAACAGGGCACATACATCACACTCAATATATCAAAACCTTTAAATTACTATGTCAATCCAACTACGTTCTGCATATCCATAGACCGGTAGAATCATTTATCAAAGTCAAGTCAGGTGAAAGGAGTCATTAGTTTCTTTACAAACTGTTCACTTTAACATGTAGAATTTAAACGATCTTTTCAACACTTATCGTGTATTGCGTTTATTGTTCATTGAGTTTTTAAATCCTCAGTCTCCCGTATCATGATATTACATACTTTTCATCAATAACTATTTTATCCATTAAAAAGCATATGCAACGGCAAGATTACGTAGCTACAACGTTGTATTGCCATTCCCCAACCCGCACTCGGCCAGCGTGGGGACGTATGACCTTAACCTTATCCTGACAGGAGACCCGAGCCCAGCAGTGGGACATTATGGGTTGTTGATGATGATGATCGCTTATTATTATTATGTATCTAACAGTTTTAGCTAAAAGACGTTCAACAGAAAAAACACATTAGGGGTCCTGTCCGTTCGTAGGACTTACTTTATGTGTGGCTTCATATCACTTATTTTGAACTAAATAATTACGTTGTATTTGTTTTTTAAAGTTGCTGATTTTATATTAAAGATTTATTTAAACTAGCCGTTCATATTTCTTCCTTGTTTATATATTTATCGTTGCCTATCCACACCTAAGGAAGCTCGTAAATGGATTAAAACCTTTCCCAAATCGGTTTCTAAAGATTGTATCTGTATGGATATATTATGTGACACATTTATAAACGAAATGTGCCACATTTATAACCCACAATATGAGATATGTAAAAACTACAATAACAAAAAAAGGTGAATTGAATCCTGTGAATATCTGTTATTTTCTAGAAACGTAGCTACAATTATGTTCACACATTGTTAAGATTTCGAATCGTTTAATGCTATAGAAAATATTCCCAATTGGCTGACATAGAAATTTATAGCTTAGAGCTCCATAGATACATTTATAGTAAATTGTGAAGCTTCAATGACGATTTTGATATTGTGGAATAAAAAAGTAATGTAAAATAATAGGTAGGTAAATATTGTTATTGGTAAACATCAATCTTGGAAAAGAGATTAAACCAACATGTATAGTATAATATAAATAACATAATATTTCAATAAGTAAACCTGTCCGAAGTCTTGTACATAAAGAAGTAAATTTAACAATGAAGTTACAATCTCAATTCGAATACTTTCAAAGAGATGTCAGTCGGACGTTAAGATCAGAGTGAACCTTTGATGTTGTTTGGATTCCCCTACCCTCACTCTCGTTCTGTATTCGAGTGCCGGGATCGAGACTACGTAAAATGGTGATAGATACCGCTATTCCCTGAGGGATCCCGAGATTTCTTATGAACAAGTATTAACTCTCCAGCTAACTTGAAGTACTTCGGTAAAAAGGGTTTATTGTACATCAATACAATACGTACAAATATTTGACGAGGAACAAATAGATACAGATTGAACGCTTTTCTCGATGTCTATTCTTTTATATTTCTGAATTTTAAGGAGTAGATGCATATTTAAGACAATATATCTTAAAATCGTATCGTAAAATTTGAAAAAATTAAAAAAAAGATTCTTCTTCATGTAAAAACAACTTGATAATAAACATTCAGTTCACGAATGAGGGGTAAGGACGACTGGGGCACCCGAGTCAGAATTAAGTGTGATTTATTAGTTTTATGAGCCTCCCTTGCCTCAAAACGCCTTTTTTGCGTGAGTGAGCGGTCTACGATTAAGATGGCTGGTTTTGACTGATGTTATACTGGTAGGTACATCACTGTCATTCACTTTGTCATAAATTATGAGCGTTCTGTAGCGGGTAAATTATCAGCAACGATACTCGTAATGGTAAGAAGGGCAGTAGATCACTCATATTGAATATATTGATATTCCTGCATTCAATGTGTGTTGAACCACAACTCTCCTAAGGTTAAAATAATTACTTTAACCAAATTTGAACTGTATAAAAATTTACTATAACAATACTCTTAACTTTTAACAAAAGATGTTCAGTAAACCAATAAAACAATATTTCTTATTTTGAGCATATTTACCTATATACTTTTTTATTTATGATCAAGCTGCTGATAGGTACTGCTAAGTAATAAAAGTTGATATATTTATAAGTTCTGCATTTTTAAGGCTTGTCCATCAATTGCTTGATTAGGGGCATTCTACTTAAAGCGGACAACGAGGATAAAGAGACGTTTTGAAATGCTTTTATAATAGCATGAATTATAACTTTTACGGGATATGAAAAAGGTTGCAATAATTGTTTAACCTATGAAATTATGAGTTTCTGTAGAATTGAACAGACTGACGGAAGCGTTTCTTCATCTAGTTTCAAATAAAATCCTATTCGTCTAGTACTGACAAACTTTCGCATTTATAATTATGAATGCGAAAGTTTGTGAGGAGGTATGGAAGTTTGTTACTCTTTCATGCAAAAAACTACTGATATTTAGAGGAAATTTTATAGTAACATAGCTTATTCATCAAAATAACGTATAGGCTACTATTATCGCCGTAACCCGCGTTACATATTTGCCCAAATATTTTCAACATTAGTTTTGTTCTGACAAATTTCTTAGCAGGTTCCAAGACAGTTTTTTTTCTGGGAAGTTCAAAGGGATATAACTTAGTGTTTCAGTGTCATAACTCATAACTCAGTGTCTTCGTGTGTCATTGATTTTGATCCTGGTGCACAGGAGTTACAGTAGTTGGCGTGTGGGAAGGATTACTGCCCTAACATAAACAAATGAAATATTATGGCGGGCATTTTTTTCATTACAAACAAAATAAGCGCCAAATTATAAATATCATGCGTCATACTGCAGATCTTTATAGACCATCTTTACACACATAAAGACCAATATAATTTTATAAACAATTTTTTTTGGAAAAATAAATACATATTTGAACAAAGGCAGTGGAGCAGTCATATTAAATACATCGACATTCCTGCATTCAATGTGTGTTGAACCACAACTATAAAGACTAAGACTTATATCATAGGCTATTTAAACACTGTTTTTTTAATTTTTTAAAAAGCAGGTAGGAATAAATCCTGTGTCGCGGGGGACTTTACAAACATACATGAAACGGACACAAAGAACACCCAGACTCAGAACAACAATTTGTGGATCACACAAAGTGTTGTCCTACGTGGGATTTGAACCCACGACACTTGGCGAAGTAGGAAACGGCGTGGTGACCGTTAAACCACTAGGCCAAACGTGCAGTCAAATAAAATATATTAAAGATAGTGATGTAGGTAGTAGATACTAATGTTCTCCTAGCTATCAACGGCCACGGCGGCCTGTCTCAACGGAGACCAGCCAACTACGCAGTAGATATTATAGTGCACAAATGTGTGCGCAAACACAGGTGCACTCTCTGTTCCCTCTCTCTCAGAATCCGATGGGACGGTTAACCGACACGACCGGGGAGAGATAAGGCGCCAGACCGACAGCTTTATGTGCTCTCCGAGACACGGGGGTTCAGACCCCAACTTCCAAACTCCGAGCTGTTAGTATTTCTATAATCAGAAAAACTCAATAACACTTTTGGCCCGACCCGGGATTCGAACCCGAGACCTCTTGATCGGCAGTCGCATACGTCAACCGCAGGACCAACGAGGCAGTTAATAGTAGTAGTAGATACTACCCGGTAGTCAACGGTTACAGTCCAAAGTGTATTGAAAGAAAAGGTTCATGCCGAGCTGTAGGAGGTGTGACATATTAATACATTATAAATAACGTTATATTTACGAGTACTTTAGATATTTCACTATTACTATATATAATTTTAATATTTAGATCAAAATAAAATGCATCCTGTTTTATTTTTCATGTGACGTTAAATCGAATTAAAATATTGAAATCATTTACTTCAGAATAAGTTTAATAACTAGCATGGCTTGTCATTTTTTTTCTGTATTAGGATTTATGTTTTCAATACTTAATTATATTAATGAAATCAGAAATTTCATTCGCGGCCGTCTGATTTCAAAATAATGAGAGACTGTGTTAAAGACTGCTGATAAACTTATTAAAATGTTTTTAAATTCGTTCATATAATAGAAAAAAAAATCTCTAACCCAGAACAAATAGTGATCATAGCATATTTATTTGTTCTGGGTAGAAATCGATCCTACGATCTCTGGCTTAGCGGGTAGAATCACAACCGCAGGGCGTATAGGTCCACCAGGATTTATTTCAAATGTTCAAAGAAAGTTACCGTCTCAGAGTATTTACCAAGGCTTGAAAATATTATTAAATCTATACAAGTAAATGAAGTATCTATTCGTATTTTCAAATTAATAGCTTTACACTAAATGCATACAGTAGTATATTTTTATTCGACAGTAACAAAAAAAAAGTTTTGGCTGTGTCTAAGTTTGTTTTGGATAATCTCTGTATTGCGTTGACCGATTTTCACTGGCAGATAGTTGATGTTATAAGGGGTAACTTAGGTCACATTTAATTTTTAAAAAAAGGGTACGCAAAACAAAATTAAAACCAATGAAATAGTAAACTATATCAGATTCAAAAGCAACGGACTGGAGCTAGTAGAAAATATAACACAAAACAATGTGAAATATTCTCGCATTTCAGTTTTCTGTTCATGAAAATTGTGGAATGTGACTATTGTGTAGTCACTAGACTTCGTGATTGCTGTAGGAATGTCTAGATTTACTTTATTTCTCTTACGAAAAATATTTGTACGTAATGCCTGTTATAAACTCCTATTTTGCCTTATTTGATATTTCGATTTCTTCATTGAATTTTAAAATATAGGTCGGCATTAGTGGGCATGGTACGTCGTCATATTAAATTTATAAACCGACGTCGTGTCGATTGGGATCGTTGAGGGCAAATTATAAAATAACTATCGAAAATAGTACTGTTATAAACGATGTAACAAAACACTTTTTGAATTTTTAATATTAATCTCGTTTTTTTTGTGAAATAATTAATGTAGTTATACAATACTGTTAAAAGATAGAAAAATAAGGACCGTCTTAAAGATTTCAAAGAAACTGAGTCAAAACAAGTCTTAAGCGAGAGATATTACGCTCATTTTGTGTATTCAAATTGAATGGAATTAAAATTAAAGTAGATGTGAAATCCAACAAAGGAAGGTGCTGGGCCTTATTTTTCTAGAATAGTGGATTATGTAAGTTTTCTATGATGCTCTTCGAAAATTGAATTCAGTACTTCAAAACTCTAAAAATATGGCTGTAGGAAGCTATATATAAATACAATCCACGAGATGGTGAGCGAACTTTAAAAACCATCACTGTTGCTTAGAGTAAAATATATTCGCGTAAATATAGCAACTTTATGTACCTATGTAATAGTAATTCTAAGAACACGTTCATAAAAAAAAATTGTATTAAAAGATCATAAGGGACTTACTTATGAAAGTTAACGTTATTGTAACATATTTAAAGTTATTGTAACATATACACGCTTCAGACCGGGAGGGTAACGTTAAGATTCATAAAATAAAATAGATTTTACCTATTACATTGCGTATCGACAGAGGATAGTAATAAACATCTTTAAATAACAAAATATGGGCTAGTTTCAAAGTTAACTTCCATACTCAACTACATATTCAATAACTTTTTTAAATAAACACGTAACAGGTATTAAACTGGCACATATTTAGTTCCACTTGTCGTGACCTGACATCACTATTCACGCTAACACGCTGTTTCCATTACACAATTCAAATCTGAACAATCCGATTAATGCCATGGGAAATATTATATCAAGGCCAACTTTATAACCACCGCTTGATAACTTACAGTCATTTGTTTTATTTCTCCTTCTATTATCTTATCGATTTGTGTATATCACTGGTGTTGTCTAGGTGATCTAATTATATTTGATTAAAGGCATATCCATTTCTAAAGATACCATGATATTTAGATATAATGATAAATGTATGACACTTGACTATCTATGTTTATGTGGTTATAAAAAGCAATATTTAGGACACATATTTCGTTATTATTAGGACAGGCTTGTCCAGCTGCAGGGAAATCGTGTTTGTTTATCACATTCCACATAGTTGGTGGTGGGTGTCAACAATAATTTGATTCTGAGATGTGATTCGTAGTTTCATCACTACTATATTTGCAATATAGGTATAAAGACCTACATTTAGAAAACTGACCTTTTATTCTTTATTTTTAAGAAACATTTATGGAAATCATATTTATATTCAATGTCTCATATCATTTCAAACATTTATCAGGAGCTAGTGTCTGATAAATTTCTTTGTTTCCAAGGCTCTCAATTATACAACAAACTCAACAAACATTTAAATTTTTATTCTCTACCTAGCACCCCTTGTTCATGTCTGTTCAAATAATGTACTTACTATAAGTTTAGTTTATATAATTACCAACAGATGGCGTGCTATCGATTTAAAGCACGCTATGGTTTCGTTACACGACGAGATATATAAACTCGGCGTAATGTTTTGTATAACTGTCAACAGATGGCGTGTGGATCGATTTACATCACACTATGGTTTCGTTACCTTCCGGGGTATAAAAGCCTTCATTAATTATGATTAAATTTGACTCGCTCTGAGGTACTGAAGTTTCATTGAAATGGGTATCACTGGGTTTTAGGGCATCTTGTGCCGATATCGTACAAGGTCCTTAGAGCCGAAGGGCGTTTTTGACGTGGGAACACGTAAAGTCAAAGTGCAGTTGTATAACACGAGGTGGCGCTAGTGGAATAAACAAGTGGAGACGGAGTGATATATATACACATGTGGACTGCTGTTGAAGATCATCGAGGACACTGGACATATAAATAAACGTGAGTAGTGAAGTACAAAGTGGACATAATCAAACTGTGAGTACAAACAAAGTCTTTATTGGTGCTAACTCTAACGTCCGTGGCAACACGCGTTGCCAAAACAAAAACCCTCTCAAACGTCCGTGGCAACACGCGTTGCCAGCGCGCGCAACGGCGCACAGTTGAATTTAAATCATATCCTCTGAGAAACAGGGTACTGTTTGGTAGATTTTCATTGCTTCAATGTGTAGCTAATAAACTAATTCGAGTATAGAACACCAGAGGGCCGTGGATTTAATTTGATTGGACCATGAGATTTGGCCGCTTCAGTTGACCCGCGTTCCGCTTGAGTGTCGTGCGCGAGTGTTGTTGTGCGCTAAGGACCACCCGCAGTTAAGTCGTAAGTACTATAGTTTTATCGTATTTAACTTCCAAGTGTTATGCATTAAAACAAACTAGATGAATTGGGCTTCACGATGATGTTTACATATTACAGTTGTATGTAATAAATCTATATTAATTTTAGCTTTAAACTATTGATGCTTCGAACAAAATGAAGATGATTTTCGTTTTGACCAATTTTAGTATTGTTTGCACATATTTTATACACAACTATATACAAAATATCAAATTAGATTTCGTAATAAGCAAAATAATATCTATATTTCATAAAAACATGTTAAATTCATTGAAGATTCCTCAATAATATATATGTGTTCGTCAGAATTTAGGCGTGGCAACAGTTGTTGCCACGGACGTTTGAGCAAACGGTCTAAATAAGGTTCGCTATTAACGTTAAAATTGTATTTGCAACATTTTTTGTTTTTTGTTTTATATTATTGCGTGTAGATAGGACCTTTTTACCGTTTAAAGTCATAATATATATATGTTATCGATCTTCTTTCTAAAATAATTCTGTTTAAAATACACACTGTGACTTTTTTCAACAACAGATTACGGGAGTAGGACGGCCTTAGGTGCGGCCATTTTGGTATTATTTCGCTTTAGCGAATAAGTCGAAAGCGCTAAAATTTGCACCCAAAAAATATGAATTATTATATAATATAAAAATATTGTTTAAATACTTAGAAATAATTAAATATAATAATTTATATGCCATTAGAAAGGGAAATAAGTCTAGTTTGTTGTGAAATTATTTTATTGACAAAAATATAACAATCCTCCTTGTAATGTAAAAAGAAAGTTTTTTTTTTTTTTTTTGTTTTCTGAATACTACGTTTAACCCGACTTTACGCATTATATATAGAAATTTGCTATTAAACAATGTAGATAAGTTTATTCTATATACTTTTAACTTTCTTTTCGTATCTCTTTATTTATTCTAGCTTCTACGGTTAAGTAGCCATGTAGGTTTTTATTGCGGTTCAGCTGCAGGGGTCAAAGGGGGTTAAGTGCCGCGAACGACTGGACGTTGGAGGTGTGACCTAGGCGCGCGCGGGGGACGTTGAAGTGGTTAAAAACGAAACTTAGAAAAATTGGTGGTTTGGTTGCTCAGGGACTTAGAATAGTTTCGTTAAAAACGACGAGACGGGGAATCTATGCCCGATTTGGAATTGATTAGAGCAACAATAAACACTTAGAAAAATCACGCCCGGTTTGAAACCGAGGATTTTGCTGCAGTCGACACTTAGAAACAAAATTACATTTAAAACGTACTTTGTACTTGTAACGTACTACCATAAAACTCAAGATGGAAAAGGAACTTAGGAAAGTAAAAGAACTGAAAGTTCAGATTGAGAAAGGCTTAATTAATTTTAAAAAGTCTTCAAAGGAAAGAATAAATTACAATTATGTGGATACACGATTAGAGATTTTAGAGAACCAATTCAAGAATTTTTCTGCTAAATATGAGGATTTCGTCAGTGAGTACGAAGGGGAAGAATTGTTGCGTTACTTTCAAGAAGACGTGTATGAAAAGGTTTATGAAATCTATTTAACTTATAGAGTAGAATTAAAAAATGCATTGTCGCAATTGAAATTAAGTTCTTCAAATAAAGAAGCTTGCAATGTCTCATCTGACAATGTGGTTAAATTGCCAAACATTGTATTACCTAGATTTAGTGGGAAATACACCGAATGGTCATCGTTTCGGGATTTATATTTATCTTTAGTGCACAATAACAGAACATTAGATGACGTACAGCGTCTGCACTATTTAAAGACCCAATTGTCAGGTGAAGCAGAGCAACTAATAAAGCACGTTCCTATAACGGACAGTAATTATATAAAATGTTGGGAAATGTTAGAAAATAGATATAATAATAAGAAATTTATGTCCACATGTATCCTAAAAAGATTATTTAGCCAAAGAAATATTGCCACCGAATCTGCAAATGCATTAAAGGAGCTGTTAGATGTTACAAGCGACTGCTTACACGAGCTTACCAATCTTGGGATTGATGTAAAGTCTTGGGATGTCATTGTTATTTACGTAGTAAGTTTGAAGCTGGACGTAGAATCTCGGAAGCAATGGGAATTGCATGTCAGTGAATACGCCGAAGATCTACCTTCTTTTAAACTATTCAGTAAATTTTTAGAGACACGTTTTCGAGCCCTTGAATTTGTCGAACCTAAAGGAAAGTTTGTCCCTTCTACATCTCACTCCAAAGTGATGCATGGTTCTATTAGTGTTACCTGTCCACATTGCTCCGACAATCACAAATTATCAAACTGTAAGAAGTTTTCCAAAGAAAATAGTGACGAGCGACGTAGTCTTGTTAAATCTTTGGGGGTATGTTTTAATTGTTTAGGACGCAATCACACTTCCAGAGACTGTCGTGTTCCTTTAAAATGCCGTATTTGTCAGCGAAAACACCATACGTTGTTGCACCCTAAAAGCCCTAGTGTAACCAGTGCGGTGGTGACGCCTACCACCGCACATGAAAGTATTTTAGAGTCAGAGCCCGTACTACAGGATATTAGTACAAATATAGCAACTCATTTTGTGAATGAAAGATCGCGAACTCAAGTCTTATTAGCCACAGCCCTCATTAAGGCTGAATCACAAAATGGGTCCTCTCAAATATTGAGAGCGTTGGTAGATCAAGGATCTCAAGCATCCTTTATAACTGAGGCAGCAGCGCAGTTACTTCGTTTGAGAAAAGTTGTTGAGAAGACTACTATTGCTGGGATAGGAGGTGGTCATGGTGATATCGTCTCTAGACATGTGGTTCATCTTAACATACAGTCATTGCATGACCCTTCTTTCACCTTAAATGTAACTGCGCATGTTTTAAGTACTCTGACCTCGGTTATGCCAGACGCCAGTTTTAAGCTTCAAAATTGGCCAGCCATTTACAATATTAGTTTAGCCGACCCAAACTTTAATTCATCCAACAAAATTGACATTTTGTTGGGAGCAGAAGCATATTGCCATATTTTAAAACAAGGTTTAATCAAGAGTCCCTCAGGTTCTGCGATTGCACAGGACACATATTTAGGATGGATTGTGTCAGGCCAAGTGCATAAAGCAGAAAGTTCTATCTACTCTCATAACACCGTTATCGCGATGCATACGCAAATTGAAGAAAACGAAATGTTAAAACGATTATGGGAATTGGATTCTGAACCTATTCTGACTAAAAGGCCCTTCACTCTTGAAGAACAGGCTTGTGAGGATTTTTATACAAACACAACGAAAAGAGATGCCGATGGTCGTTATGTGGTCAAATTACCTTTTCGTTCGGAGGATCCGTTATGCAAATATGGTAATTCTAAAAATATTGCAGTGAAAAGATTATTAGGATTAGAAAGGAAGTTGGCTAGAGATGTAAAATTAAAACAACAATATTCGGATGTATTAAAAGAGTATTTATTGCTGGGTCACTTGGAGAAGATTACTGATAGATCTGAAAAGAATAAAAGTGAGGCAGTTTATTTGCCTCACCACGCAGTGGTAAGGCAAGATAAGCTGACCACTAAGGTAAGAGTGGTATATGATGCGTCATGTAAGGGAACGAACGGTGTTTCCTTAAATGACAACCTAATGGTGGGACCCACTCTCCAGGCAGATTTGCGACATATCGTCATGAGATGGCGATTACATCCTATCTGTCTGGCAGCCGATATCATAAAAATGTATCGCCAAATCAAAGTTGCGCAGCCAGATACTGACTTTCAGAGGATTGTCTGGAGAGAGGATCCTAACGAGGAAATAGAGGACTTCCGACTCTTGACTGTAACCTTTGGCACGTCATGCGCTCCGTACTTGGCAGTCAAATCATTGCAACAAGTTGCTTGTGATGAAGGTAAAAATTATCCATTGGCTGCTGAAATAGTAAGGACAGATTTCTATATGGATGATCTGATGACTGGCTGCCAATCTGAAAGAGAAATAGTAAACATTTATAAAGAACTGAACAATTTATTAGAAAAAGCAGGATTTCAACTACAAAAATGGTCGAGTAATAGAATGCATATATTAGAAGAATTAAAGGAAAATTCGGGTAAAGATTTGGAGATAAAAACTGATAAAATAACAAAGATTTTGGGACTTACCTGGAACCGAAACACTGATGAATTTGATTACTCGGTCGGTCTGTCGCCTCCTTCTATACCTGAAACAAAAAGAACGGTTATATCGGAAATATCAAGACTTTATGACCCGTTGGGATGGATAGCACCTTGTATTATTAATTCAAAGGTTTTTATTCAAAAGCTATGGATTGCTGGATTGGGTTGGGATGATGCCCTGCCACCGGGACTCCTACAAGAATGGAGACAGTACAGAACAGAATTGGGAAGGTTGGTTGACTTCCACATTCCTAGATGGATAGGTAAAAGCAAGGAAGATGCAATTGAACTACACGGCTTTAGCGACGCATCGAATTTAGCCTATGTAGCTGTAGTTTATAGTCGAAGCATCGACTCGAATGGCGCGATACACTCGCAGCTGATAACTGCAAAGACGAAGGTAGCACCGATCAAGCAAATATCGGTGCCTCGCTTGGAGTTGTGCGGTGCTGTTCTGGTTGCAAAACTACTAACCGAAGTGGCCGAGGTTATCGGTGTTCCGAAGGCGAATATCCATGCGTGGACCGATTCGTCGGTTGTCTTGGCTTGGCTAAATGATCACCCCAGTCGGTGGAAAACTTACGTGGCCAATCGAACTTCAGAAATCCTGAGTCTGTTAGATAACACCCAATGGGCTCACGTACAGTCCAAGTATAATCCAGCGGATATCGCTTCTCGTGGGGCTACTTCAGCTACTTTACTGAATAGTGATCTTTGGAAAAGAGGCCCAAGCTGGTTAAGGAACAATCCAGTGGAATATCGCAGGCCTCGTGCAATACGCACCAACGAGGAGAGAAGAGCTGTAAAGGTCCATTCGGTCAGTTTGGTTTCCGATTTTGAAAACGTTTGGGGATCGAGATTTTCATCACTGCGAAAGCTTGTGAGGGTTATTGCGTATTGCAGAAGGTTCTTGCAATCAACAAAACGCCGCAAAGCCAATATTGAAATTACTTCTTACCTGTCGGCGGCGGAAATCCGGGATGCCTTGGATATTTGTATTAGGCAAAGTCAACAGCAACATTTTCAGTCGGAAATAGTAGCCCTAAAAAATAAAACATCAGTAGATAAAAAGAGTTCATTATATAAATTAAATATATTTATTGATAAAAACGATATATTACGCGTTGGAGGTAGACTCAGTCACGCTCAACTTCCCGATGATACAAAGCACCCAGTTGTGGTTTCTCATGAATCAAGGTTGGCTAAGTTGGTTATAGCCGATGCTCATGAAAGGACTTTCCATGGAGGACAACAACTGATGCTTAATTTTATACGCACGAGGTATTGGATTAGTCGCGTGAAAAATATCGTTCGAACACACATACACCATTGTGTTCCGTGTATAAGATATGCTGCTACTACCAAACAACAGTTAATGGGTGAACTTCCAGCTTGCAGGGTTACCCCAAGCAAACCCTTTTTTAACTCCGGTGTCGACTATGCGGGGCCCATTAACATGAGGGTATCCAAAGGTCGCGGACAACGGTCATATAAGGGCTATATTTGTCTGTTCATATGTATGGCTACCCGCGCCGTACATATCGAACCTGTATCAGATCTAACGTCTGAAGGTTTCTTGGCAGCCTTCAAACGGTTTGTCTCCAGACGTGGACATTGCCGTCACATATGGAGCGACAATGGCACCAATTTTGTAGGTGCGGCTAAAGAGTTACAAAGGCTGTTTGATCGAGAAAGCTCATTGTTTAAAGACATTGCAGCTGTTCTCGCTAACTCTCAAACCGAATGGCACTTCATCCCTCCCTACGCTCCACATTTTGGTGGACTGTGGGAGGCAGGGGTGAAAAGTGTAAAATACCATCTAAAACGGGTCGTGGGCGATTCCACCCTTACGTTTGAGGAGATGTCTACAGTTCTCTCTCAAATTGAGGCGTGTTTAAATTCTAGGCCCCTGTCTCAAGGTAGTAGTGATCTGGAAGATCCCGCTCCTTTGACCCCTGGTCATTTCTTGGTAGGTCAGCCGATTGTGCTGCCACCTGACGACAATTATGAGTATGCTACAGTAACTACTTTGCGCAGATGGCAATTCGTACAACGTATGGTGCAGGACTTCTGGCGTAGGTGGAAGCAAGAATATTTGACAAACTTCTTCCAAAGACACAAATGGGCTACTCGGATTCCTGATTTTAAAATAGGAAATATAGTTTTAATAAAGGATGATAACTTACCTCCGGCTAAATGGTTGTATGGTAGGATCACTGAATTGCATCCGGGCAAAGACCATTTAACGCGCGTTGTCTCGGTACGTTGTAAAGGCACTACGATTAAACGTCCAGCTTCAAAATTATGTTTACTGCCTGTCACTGAATAGACAGATATTTTTTTGTAGGGTCATACCAAAGTATGTATTTTACATTTATGTGTTAGTTTTTAATATACTTGGTTTCTTTGTATTAAAGAAGTTTAAACACTTGTTTCGTGGTATTAGATAACAGGAAGTTTATATACTCGTTGCTGTTGTATTAGATACATGAAGTTTATATGCTTGTTTTCTTTGTATTAGGTACATAAAGTTTATATACTAGGTTTCTTTGTATTCGATAACATGAAGTTTATGCCTTTGTGTCTGAATTTATTAGGTTGTGTATTTAGAGTTTCAATCTGTGTCAAGTTAAATTCATGGACTATTCCCTTTTGTATTTGCTTATTACATTTTGTTTGTAATTAGAGAGAATGTAAAACCTAACTATCATATAGCACCGTCCACTAGTTAATATGTTTTAGTCATACAGTCCATTGTTCTTGTCTTTATACTGCTGAGTTGGCTTATGGTGGGCGGTACTAAAAGGAAATGATTCCTTTTGGTGGGCGGTATGTTCATGTCTGTTCAAATAATGTACTTACTATAAGTTTAGTTTATATAATTACCAACAGATGGCGTGCTATCGATTTAAAGCACGCTATGGTTTCGTTACACGACGAGATATATAAACTCGGCGTAATGTTTTGTATAACTGTCAACAGATGGCGTGTGGATCGATTTACATCACACTATGGTTTCGTTACCTTCCGGGGTATATAAGCCTTCATTAATTATGATTAAATTTGACTCGCTCTGAGGTACTGAAGTTTCATTGAAATGGGTATCACTGGGTTTTAGGGCATCTTGTGCCGATATCGTACACCCCTCTTTAGAACACTCTGGCAAATTGGCTTTTGACTAAAAACTACCAAGACATAGAACGGCTCCTTCATACTGAAAATAATCCATCTTAATTTACCACAGGTACACATACTCTCACACACATACACATATACACGTATGCACACATCACACACACACAGACACACCACACACACACACACACACACACAAACACGCACACACAAACACCCACAGACACACACACACACAAAACCAGATAAATGTCCACTGTAAGATAAACCACCAGCTCGTGCTTTGACGAACTATTTATTAATCTGAGCTTTAACGTTAATTTTAATGTTACCTAAGTTATGTCAGGGGCGTGGACCGGGCCCTTAATACTAGTTATCTTAGCTTTGGTTGTGACACCTGGTTTGACTCGTTAACATCCTAGCATGATCCCAACGTTCAGTTGATTGTTATATTTAAGTTAACATTGTAATCCTACTTCCTATGCTATCCTACTATTCCTATTCCTACTAATATTATAAGTAAGTAAGAAAAGTAAGTAAGTATTTGTAAGGATGTGTCTTTGTTGCTCTTTCACGCAAAACCACTGAACGAATTTTCATGAGACTTTGCAATAATATAGCTTAGACATCGGAATAACATAATAAGTTAAAATTTATAGTTTTTTTTTAAATTTAAATTCCGACATAAACGCGGGCGGAGCCGCGGGCAAAAGTTAGTTATTTATGAATCAATAAACTATTATCATTTTTATTTTCAAAAAATAAATTGTCCACAAAGGATTATATTTTGAAGGGATCAATAAAAAGTGGAATAGAGGCGTGATGACAGTAAGCTCTGTATACAGACCGCTAAACTGCTCTAATGAGCAATAGTTTTTTTGACATGGCAACTAAAATTTTTAATAAAATATCAGCACATTATAAAAACCTCAAAAAACAAATTCAAATATAAGCATAACTATGACATCTTGTTAACACATGTTTTATGCAAATAAATTTATCTTATCTTATCTTAGACTCTATACCACACCAAGAGCTGTTCCTAACGACTGTAACCCTAAACTCTTGTCTAGTGATTTTCACAACGCTTTCCTGCCATTACCAAGTAGTCCTGGGTTACTCATTACATAGTTGTTGTTACTATTATTTTCACTTTCACAACGGAAAAACATTACTTTAAACACCACCCCTTAGATACTGTACTACTGTACTAGTATTGAGATAAGTAGTGTGAAAGGACCCTTCAAAGATCGTGATACGAATTTTGCTTCTCCATGCTACAGGGTCAAAATACTAAGCAGTCTACCTGGCACGACGAGTCGCTCACATAATAATATATTGTCAACACTTTCATGTGTTCTAAACATAAGAAGACAACTAATAATTTAGGTAATTAAGTATTTATGAACTAGAACAAGGTGACTGAGATGGACTATTAACTAAAGTATAGGTTTATATTTACGATATATATGTGGCATTATGGCCTCGACTTCACTACGGCCTCGTTTCTATTTCTAACGATGTCAGGCTTCGAAGGACGGTTTAGCTCAAAATATCTGATCTAAATGTAAATACTGTTATTTCTACAATGTGTAATGCTGCTTTGTTATGCATGCTCGAGGTAAAACTATGTGCTGTAAAAAAACTGTCAAAGGTTTGATGTTTTAAATAAAAAACTCATAGGTACTCTTTAAATGGGATGTTCTAGGTTTCCAATTATCGTAGATATGAACACATCAATTTTCGAAATAGAGGTAATATAGGTAATACAATTTTGAGAGTAGACTGTTGTAGGTACGAATACAAAGTACTTCTATTATAATAAACTACGATCAAGAGTGGAACTGGGGTGTACAAACATTATTTTTTAACGGTAAAGAAAAATGAAATAATAAAAAAAAAGCATATTTTATCCCAGTTATTTAAGATTTGTGAATTCAGGCGAAATGTGCTTGAGTGGAGACCGCGATTAGAAGAACGTAGTGTAGGGCGCCCTGCAGCTCGGTGGACTGACGATTTAAGGAACTGGTGACTGGCAGCGGATGGATGAGGACTGCCCAAGAACGGGATAGTTGGCGCTCCTTGAGTAGACCTACGTTCAGCAGTGGACGGCGATTGGTTGTAATGATGACGATGATTTAAGATTTATACCTTTAGTATTTAGATCCTTTATACGACCAAAGGACAAAGGGAGAAGGTAAATTGAGGTAAGGAAAATGGAGAGGGCAGGAAGAGAACCAAGGTAGGTAAAGTAAATTAGTCAGTTTAAAAAACTTGTTCTTTATGTCGCTGTGACAAAATGTTATTTCTATATTTGAACATCAGACTGTATTTGATATAACTATTTTGCAATGTAATTTAAAAAACAACAAGTTCTTTCTTATATTTTTAATATCATTTTGTTACCATCTGAACTGAGTAATATATTATACTAGCTGACCCACGCAACCTCGTTTGCGTCTCCTATTACCCGTAGCGTGATAATTATCCCCCGTTTTTTAAACATTCTTCATTGGTGCTCTGCTCCTATTAGTCTTAGCGTGATGATATATAGCCTGTAGCCTTTCTCGATAAATGGACTATCCAACACTGAAAGAATTTTTCAAATCGGACCAGTAGTTCCTGAGATTAGTGCGTTCAAAAAAACAAACAAACAAACAAACAAACTGCAGCTTTATAATATTATATATAGTATAATATACATTTTTTTTTATTATAGTGTGTTACAACTTCTGATGCATATATTGTATTTTTGACAAGTAATGTTTTTAGTAATTAGATGAAAGTAAAGATTTTGAAGAACTGTTAATATAGGTTAAAACTGTTACCTATTTCCCGTTGAAACAAACGATTTTCATTGCTTTTACATCACACTTGTACATATAAGAAGATTACCTATAATGATAGTAGGTACGGCTGAAAAACAATTCAATAGAGTGCGTTCACTGTGTAAGAAAACTCGAGCGTTCACCAGACAGTTTAAATATTATTTTTCAATGTTATCATGAAATTACATTACCAAGTTGAACGTTAAGAACATGGAAATAACATTTACAGTGATTGGTTTTTACAAAGTGGTTTTAAAGCAATCTACTGTGCGAATAGACTTAATACCGTTTCCTCCATTTCAGATGGTTTTTATTGATAGCACTCCAAGAACTATAAACAAACGCACTACTGATTTTCAGATAGCGTGTCGTTGACATGAAGTTTTTGCTGTGGTAGAACCTGGCTTTGTTATGAAATGGCCGTCTCGACCGGAGCGATACCACGGTCTTACTGAATGCCGGTGCCAAGCATTTCTTTCTTTACTACTAACTGAGGTTACCAAATTCCAACCTCCCCTCTCCAGTCTCTTTTTAATTCATATTCAGGTATCTTTTATAAAACTAATCTTTTCTATATGTAAAAAAAACATTAGTAGTAAACTGATAAGCATAAGACTATTAGTTATGTACATAGGTACGCGGCAATTTGTGTGATTGAGCAACAGGTAATACATACTCATATCTAGGAGCCTAATATACTGACTGTCAGCCTTTGGCCACTGTCATTGTAGCCTTTGGATGGAACATTTGAAAATACAGAGGTATTAAAATGGAGGAGTTATAATGTATCATGGGACGTAAAAGTTTAACTGCAACAACTACTTCGGGAATTAATCAAACAAAATGACAGGCCGCCACATCCTACTAATATTATAAACGCGAAAGTTTGTAAGTATGGATGGATGGATGAATGGATGTTTGTTACTCTTTCACGCAAACGGTACAGTACAGAACAACACATAGGCTACTATTTGCCGCGATAACCGACATACACGCGGGCGGAGCCGCGAGCAAAAACTAGTACAAAATAAAAATAGGAAGTATGGTGTAATTACCATGCTATAAGTGTGGCATAATTAATCTCTTCATTTTATTATCAGCAGTATATCGCAGTCTACTCTTGGTCACAGGTACGCACGCCATCGCACCCCACTTGCTTCCATCCTCGGCTTCTCGCATCCAGCTTCTGCCAGCCATTTTTCGTCAACTATCACTCCACCTGGTTCAATAAAGAGTAATATTTACTAAGAGTTGATTTTAACAATATTAACAGATACTTGGGTTTATTTATTTTATTATATTGTGCACATTTCGTGTGTGTCATTCCAGTATTATTTATTTGAAATTTAATACATATCAGACGACTGTCTTTTTATCTCATAAATTTTCAAAAAGAAAATATTTACTTAAAAGAACATGTATCTGTCTGATATTAAGTTAATAAACGAAAGGTACACGTTGACCGATCTGAGACACTTTGGACTTTAAGTCATGACTTTATTATGAGGATCACAGTGACTCTTCATAGTCTTAAGTCATGAATTTTACTTAAACACAAATGTATTGTATTCGAAAGTATAAATTTTACATTCAACAGAACAGAAAATTAAGGGATTAAGCCTTGTAAACTTACTACTCGTAGTAACATTTACAAACCTAACTGCTAAAGGCCCATCCATAAATTACGTAACACGTTAGGGGTGAGGGGTCAACGAAGTGTGACATTACATTGAAGTATGGCTATAAGGTTAAAGGTAACGCAGGGTAAGGTTAAACGAAAACGAAGAGACTGCTATGTCAGTGATAAATAACCTAAAGCATTGGACTAATCTAATATAACTTACTCAAATGTCAGAACAAAAGTATTAAAGCATTCAGTAACTTAGCCATTTTGACAGCTGACATAATCAATTTCAAGGTTAACAGCCTATACAAGATCTGACTTATAAAACTTTTTGAAACTTATATTCTGAAATAATGTAAGTGCTTATTTGATACTTAACGAAAAATATTTCTTTTAAGAAAACATTATTCTCAATATCGTAATGAAATGGGATTGAAAAGGGATCCCAAACTTTCTCACCATGTTCTGTTTTGCTTTCAAAAGTACATAAAACTAATCCCAACTCTGAAAAACTCCAAGTAACTTTATGTCTCTTTCGTGACAATCTGTTAACTATCGATCGTATTGAAGCGTTCTAGCATTCGTTACAGTAAATATCAGACTTATAAAACTTAAATTACCCTTGAACTTTCTCCGTTTTAATATCGAGTGTTGGTTGCGAGGCGCCGCGAGCCGGGACACGGCTGAGATTTGGTCTACAAGCGGGCGTGTTGTGCATAAATTAAAATTGTTTTAATTAATTTATTTGTTTAATATTTCGTACACAATTTGTTTCTCACTTATGAACGTTGAAACAAAGGTTGGATTGAAATTCAGAATACTCCCCATTCAGAGATGTAAGTGGTTTCAACATTATAAATTTCTTATCCTCTATTTATTTATTTGATTTTGATTGAATACTTTAAAGATTAATCTGTTTTTTTATTTCTTTATTTTTTACTAGTGGTTGCCCGCGGCTCCGCCCGTGTATATGTCGGTTATCGCGGCAAATAGTAGCCTATGTGTTATACTGATGTACTAGTACGAGTATAAGCTATATTACTGTAGAGTTTCATCCAAATCCGTTCAGTAGTTATTGCGTGAAAGAGTAACAAACATCCATCCATACAAACTTTCGCATTTATAATATTAGTATAGATTTCCAAAAGTATCAGTTGGTTAACTGATTTTTAGGGTTCCGTGCCAAAGGCAAAACACGGAACCCTTATGGATTCGTCATGTCTGTCTGTCCGTCCGTCTGTCTGTCTGTCCGTCCGTATGTCACAGCCACTTTATTCCGAAACTAAGAACCATACTGTTAAACCTTGGTAAGTATATATATTCTGTGAACCGCATTAAGATTTTCAAACAAAAATAAAAAAAAAACAATAAATTTTGGGGGTCCCCATACTTAGAACTGAAACTCAAAAAAAAAATTTTCATCAAACGTATACGTGTGGGGTATCTATGGATAGGTCTTCAAAAATGATATTGAGGTTTCTAATATAATTTTTTTCTAAACTGAATAGTTTGCGCGAGAGACACTTCCAAAGTGGTAAAATGTGTCCCCCCCCCCCTGTAACTTCTAAAATAAGAGAATGATAAAACTAAAAAAAATATATGATGTACATTACCATGCAAACTTTCACCGAAATTTGGTTTGAACTAGATCTAGTAAGTAGTTTGTTTAATAAATGGTAAACCGCAACAAAAATTATTAAAACATCGATCAAAGTTACAACGAACTACAAGAACGTTTATATTATGTTACTTGCTGCTTCGGAACCCTTCATGGGCGAGTCCGACTCGCACTTGGCCGCTTTTTTATGTACGACCCTGCCAGAATGACTCTTCTCTGCCTGATGGAAAGCATAAGCAGAATCCAAGAGTGATGGTCACCATACTCATTGCAAATGCAAACGATGCAACAATGCAGTATGATGACCCACATCATGGCGGCCTAGTGATGCTTCTGCATCATTGAGAACTTTTTCTGAACATCATGTGTGTTTGAATATCTTGGAGCCGTTAGTAAAATGTAGTGTAGTATTTGAACAATTCGGCACCCTGAACGTCAACAATCAATTTATTATTACGATACCAGTATAAATTATCATTTCTATCACTTAAGCTATAGAGCGTTCTATTTGAAAACATAATTACCTACATATCTTAGAAAAACAACGCTAAAAGAAATTTAAATGAACTACGCGGCTATTGAGTCTTTGCTTTTCACTACATGGCAAATAAAATTGCTGTTAATTTAATGGCTACAAGGTAAACAGTAATACAGCTTCACGCATTAAAACTACATTGTTGTTTATTTGAAATACAAACCATATATATGGAGATTAAAACATGTAGTTATTGGTTTAACATTTTACAAATGATTCGAAACTATTCTTTTTAAAACAAAAGAAAACCTTTTGTTTTAAAATGAATAAAGTGGATATTCTGTATTTAAATTAATGAACTCTAAAATATATAACACGTGTATTACTAATCCATAATACGTTAAACAGGACATTCCCAAGATACGGATGTCATTTCTTCTTAAATCTCAAGATAATATAACGAGTGTATTGAAGACTAAAGTATGACTTGGCTAGTTTTCATATACGAATCATATAATAACCTTCGCAGGTTCTAAAACTGTAAGTTCTTATTTTATTCTTCCGAAAATTTGGTCTTCCATGACTATGTTAGTAGGTACTTAATAATAATTCGTATACGTAAACTAGCCAAGTCAGACTTTGGGCTTCAATATAATTTTATCCTAAGTTGTAAGAAGAAATTATATTTTAAGTTGTTATAAAATATTATACAGTGTTATAAATAAATTTCAGGACTGACCAATGGACCTGATACCCATTTAGATCTCACATTTTTTTGTTGTTGTAGTGAACAACCAAGGCATAATATTGGCTCTCATTTCACATTTGTGTTTTTGATGGGATAACTTATACTTCAATAACCCTGGTATATATCATTATAACTAATTCAAATCTATGTTTTCATGAAATAGGAAAAATATTATTTTTGAAAAATGCATGGAGTGAAATGATTAGAAATGTTAGTACGGTATAAACAAGCAATCTACTATAAAACCGAAGTTACGGAACGATCATTTGACTTGTTAATCAGGAATGTATATAAACTTAGTAAGCTATTAGAGCGCTTCCCTCAATATGCTGAAGTTTTATTGATATTTGAACAATGTTTTCGCCATGCATCTTGTTGGATAGTGTTAGGGAAATACACTGAAATATATATTTTTCATAGATTTGTTAATATGTAACCTTGTTAAAGGAACTCGAAAGTAATAACGTTGATACAGATATAAATAAATACATTTCGAATATCTAACACAAAACGCCATCTAGTACCAAACTTAGCAGAGCCTGTACTGGCTTTTACTGCTTTACGGTCCGGACTTAATCATTTGAATAAGTATTAAAAGTTAATCCGTGTGGAGTCGAATTAAGAATACAGATTCTCACCTTCCTTATTCACCCCGTGGGTGTCGCGAGAGTGGGCGCACACCGGGCTTGACAGACTGTCTCCGAGGAGACAGTTTGTCGAGGCTCGATTAGGTTGCCGTAAAAAGCGTTGTGTTAGGTGGGACCGTCGCACACCAAGGCCGTTTCAGACAGACTGTCTCCGACGAGACAGTTTGTCGAGCCTCGACTAGGTTGCCGTAAAAAACGTTGTGTTAGGTGGGATCGTCGCACACCAATGCCGTTTCAGACAGACTGTCTCCGACGAGACAGTTTGTCGAGGCTCGACTAGGTTGCCGTAGAAAGCGTTGTGTTAGGTGGGACCGTCGCACACCAAGGCCGTTTCAGACAGACTGTCTCCGACGAGACAGTTTATCGAGACTCGACTAGGTTGCCGTAAAAAGCGTTGTGTTAGGTGGGACCGTCGCCCACCAAGGTCGTTTCAGACAGACTGTCTCCGACGAGACAGTTTGTCGAGCCTCGACTAGATTGCCGTAAAAAGCGTTGTGTTAGGTGGGATCGTCGCACACCAAGGCCGTTTCAGACAGACTGTCTCCGACGAGACAGTTTGTCGAGGCTCGACTAGGTTGCCGTAGAAACCGTTGTGTTAGGTGGGACCGTCACACACCAAGGCTGTTTCAGACAGACTGTCTCCGACGAGACAGTTTGTCGAGGCTCGACTAGGTTGCCGTAGAAACCGTGGTGTTAGGTGGGACCGTCACACACCAAGGCTGTTTCAGACAGACTGTCTCCGACGAGACAGTTTGTCGAGGCTCGACTAGGTTGCCGTAGAAACCGTTGTGTTAGGTGGGACCGTCGCACACCAAGGCCGTTTCAGACAGACTGTCTCCGACGAGACAGTTTGTCGAGCCTCGACTAGGTTGCCGTAAAAAACGTTGTGTTAGGTGGGATCGTCGCACACCAATGCCGTTTCAGACAGACTGTCTCCGACGAGACAGTTTGTCGAGGCTCGACTAGGTTGCCGTAGAAAGCGTTGTGTTAGGTGGGACCGTCGCACACCAAGGCCGTTTCAGACAGACTGTCTCCGACGAGACAGTTTATCGAGACTCGACTAGGTTGCCGTAAAAAGCGTTGTGTTAGGTGGGACCGTCGCCCACCAAGGTCGTTTCAGACAGACTGTCTCCGACGAGACAGTTTGTCGAGCCTCGACTAGATTGCCGTAAAAAGCGTTGTGTTAGGTGGGATCGTCGCACACCAAGGCCGTTTCAGACAGACTGTCTCCGACGAGACAGTTTGTCGAGGCTCGACTAGGTTGCCGTAGAAACCGTTGTGTTAGGTGGGACCGTCACACACCAAGGCTGTTTCAGACAGACTGTCTCCGACGAGACAGTTTGTCGAGGCTCGACTAGGTTGCCGTAGAAACCGTGGTGTTAGGTGGGACCGTCACACACCAAGGCTGTTTCAGACAGACTGTCTCCGACGAGACAGTTTGTCGAGGCTCGACTAGGTTGCCGTAGAAACCGTTGTGTTAGGTGGGACCGTCACACACCAAGGCTGTTTCAGACAGACTGTCTCCGAGGAAGTTTAAATAAAAAAATGAAAAAAGAACACAAACACTCTTTAAAGACATAATTTTTTCAGAATCAAATCATCACTTCTTCCTCTTAGACCGTTTGTTCGGTCTCATGCGGTGTGCGTCAGCACAAGACAACAGTCGAAGCTAGTATAAAAAAGTATGAAATGAAATGATATTTATTTGTAAGTAAATCTTTTCAGATATTTTTACACGTCAGACTTTACAGCTAGAAGAGGCCGGCATTTCCTACGACTCTGGGAAGAAATGCCGAAACAAATAAGAGATGTATTTTTTTAAGTCCAAGAACATTGACCACAAAACAAAAAAATGAATTCTATGCGAGGCCTTTAAGTACCCTAAGTTACTCCTTATATCATTAGTACCTATCAGTGAAAGTACCGTTAAAATTGGTCCAGCCGTTCCAGAAATTAGCGGAACAAACAGACAGACACACAGACAGACAAAAATTAAAAAAAAAGTTATTTTGGTATATGTACCTACTGTGTATATATACATATGCATTTAGTAAAAAGCGGTTATTTAATATTACAAACAGACACTCCAATTTTATTTATTTGTTTAGATACAAAAGTTTTCGTGACCTATTGTCACGTCACCTATTGTGTTTGTATTACGTATAAACAGCAAAGTTCTAATATACGATGTATGCTGTTAACAGTTATATTGGACCATTGTAAGGCATATAAAGCTGTAATTCACTTTCAAATAGTTCACTTTGTAGTAATAAATATCCATTAATCCGCGACATAATGAAGCCATAACTGACGTAATAGAAACGAATTATGATGATTTGATGTGAGTGTTGCGTAATTTTCATTACATTTGCACACTAACACTCTTTCGACGGACCTATTGGTCTAGCGGACAGTGATCATGACTAATAGGACAGAGATCGTCAGGGTTTGAATCCTATCCAGGACAAAGCTTGCAAGATATAAACATAATTTCTATCATAATTTTAGCTCAATTTATGCAGAACTTTTTGAGTTTTCGAAGCGTACACAAAACAAAGAAGTATGAAAAACTACATCTATTTAAACACTGGAAAACTTAAGTGGTTCTCCATCCGCTTTCGCCCAAATGCATATATTCTTTCTCTTCTATATAGCATTCCATTCCATCCTTTATCCCACGTTATCTGAAATCACGGTTTACCTTCTTACACTACCTACATCCCAATTTACTGAGATCATCAGAAAAATTGAAATTAAAAATATCTGGACATGCTACCAAATTTCTCGATCACTCCTCCTTTGTAGCAGTTTGGTTGTGAAATAATAAGTGCGCTTAAGACACTGGTAAAGGAGCATTACCTGGAAGACATCAATGTACCATAAACAACTTTTTTCAGTCAATGAGGTAACATTAGTTCATTTAAGTATGTTTATAATTTTTAAATATTTATTTTGTCCTCTTGATTGTATTTATTTCACTATACACACTATGTCTAATTATCACTTTTATAAATCATATACTATCCTTAGTTATCTACTTACATATATTAGGTCTTTACCTATGAAATTGCCTTTCTTCAGTACTGGTCATTTCAAATAAAAAAAAGTTTGTAATGGCTCTGTATTCTAAATTCAAATTAATTTTGTTTTAAAACCATGACATTCTATTTACAAACTCAGTCTTTTGTTTTTTGATTAGCGTTGTATTTTCATTACATTTGAACATTTTTCGTCATAATGGATACTTTAAAAATTCGTGTTATTATGGAATATGAGTTCCGTCGTGGCACCAACGTGACACAAACGGCACGTAACATCAAAAACGTTTACGGAGAGAACTGTAAAACGAACGCACAACACGTTATTGGTTTTCCCGGTTCCGTTCTGGAAATATTGACTTGAAAAATGAAGATCGTGGTCGTCCGGAGAATTAAAGGCGATTGTGGAAGCTGACGAAACTCAATCTACAGCTGAGCTAGCAGCAGCTTTTAATGTAAGCATCAAAACAATATTGATCCATTTGCGACAAATTGGCAAGGTAAAAAAGCTTGATAGATGGGTGCCCCACGACCTTAACAATCGCCAGCGCAACATACGCGTCGAGACCTGCCTTGCGCTGCTCAACAGGCAAAGCAATGAAGGAATTTTGAAACGAATTGTTACGTGCGACGAAAACTGGATTCTGTTCGACAATCGAAAGCGCTCAGCAAGTTGGTTAGACCCTGGTTCAGCACCAAAGCAAAGCCCTAAACCAAAAATGACCCCTAAAAAGGTGATGGTCACTGTTTGGTGGTCTAGTGTGGGTGTGATTCACCACAGCTTTTTACAAAACGGCATGAGCATTAATGCAGATGTGTACTGTGAAGAACTGGAGAGAATGATGGAGAAGCTTGCACATCTGCAACCAGCTTTGGTCAATCGGTCGTCCCCACTGCTCCTTAACGACAACGCGCGACCCCATACTGCGCAACAGACAGTCTCCAAGCTGCAAGAGCTGGGGTTGGAAGCTCTCCCTCATCCGCCATACTCACCAGACCTTGCACCTACCGACTATTACTTTTTAACCGACTTCCAAAAAGGAGGAGGTTCTATGTTCCACTGTATGTTTTTTTTTTTTTTTTGTGTATGTTCAGCGATTACTCGATTGAATTTTTTTTTTGTATTCGAAAGGGTATGCTTCCGAGGTGGTCCCATTGCCAGCATATCAGGATCTGGTGATGGGATCCCGGAGAAATCGAGGGAAACCCTCACTTTTTATAGGCACATACTATGTTTTTCGTATATTTTCTGAAGTTACACCCGTATTTGCGTCTGGTAGTCATCATTTTATGATGATGAGCTGATGATGTAAGGTACAACTCCTTAACGGTTAGGAGTTGGAGGATAAATCTTTAAATATCATATGTATCTAAAGACCTTCAGTCGTATACTTTCAAGTTATTTAGGTGAACTGGTGATAGAAGGTTAAACTCTTCAACAGTTAGGGATTAGAGGATAATTTTAATATTACACATACGTATAACCTTAATTTGTATTCTTGATGATGAAATTTGATGAAATAGTTCAACTTACTACTTACCTACTATTGTTTGCACTAAAAACTGAAAAATAAAAACTTTTTATAAAAAAAAACCGACTTCCAAAAAACATCCAATGAAAACTCTCTGCCAAAAAACACTTAAAAGCGTAAAATAAACTGGTTCATCATAAATTGCCTATACCTAATTCTTTATTCATTTAAATAGTAGTATTATAATGTGTGCTAGGTACCTAAAATCTGTTTGAAGTCGGTGCTAAGCCAAAAATAATACAAACGAACAATTACAAAAGTCTAAGCAATAGTCACTTGGCACCGACTTCAAACAGATTCTAGGTACCTAGCACACATTATAATATACTACTATTTAAATGAATAAAGAATTAGGTATAGGCAATTTATGAAGAACCAGTTTATTTTACGCTTTTAAGTGTTTTTTTGGCAGAGAGTTTTCGTTGGATGTTTTTTGGAAGTCGGTTTTTTTTTATAATGCCAAAATTTAGACAACTTTTTAGAGGGTAAAAAATTCAATTCCCGGGAGGCAGTACAAAATGCCTTTGAAGAGTTTGTTGCCACCCGTCCAGCTGATTTTTACAAGAAGGGCATCAATAAACTGCCAATGCGTTGGCAAAGATGCATCGATTGCATGGGTGATTACTTTGAATAACAGAAATAAAAAAGTTTGAAAAAATAATTACTTTCACTTATGGCATACAAAACGGCAATTTCATAGGTAAAGACCTATTATATCAGTTTCTACCCTGTACTTATTTCAATCATGTTTTCTTTCCATCCCATGGTTGCCTGAAACAGATTGCCTCCAAGCCATAAAGCCAGCACTTGTACATACATATACATACCTATAATTAAATCCTTTTTGTAATTACCTGGTGTTCAATCAAGTTATCATTATTGTTATTAAACCTCCAGTAAATAACGCTACTTGTAAACTAGATACATTCCACAGTACATTAATTTATTACGGACAACCGTGAAATGTTTTGAGAATTGTTTTATTAATGAAATAATATTTACTCCATTTTAGCAATATTTGTATCGATCATATAAATTATGCTTTTAGAAACAGACTACGGTCAAGACATGCCATAAGAACACACACACACACTTTAAATTTGAGAAAATAATTTTAATTGAAAGTGCCTTGTAAATGAAATGTGATTTAGAACTTTCTTTGTCAAACGTCATTTGAACCATTGCAAGTCCTTCCATGCATGCAGCATGTATACTATATACTCAAATAAAGAAAGGTAATTCAAATGTCTTCAACAAATGGTCAACATGATATTCAAATCCTGTTCTACGACCATTAATCTTAATAGAGCTCACACGATGCAAAGAATCAACTCATGCGCTGCATGCGTGGGCGCTTGATCGCGGCGCTTTGTTACCATCACGTGTCAACGTAAGTGGACTTGTCATACATAACATTCGTTCGTTAAGAAATGAAGACGTAGCGTTGGCAATGAACTTGGTTAGTAGAGCGGGGGTGTGTCTTGCAGCCTGCAAGAGCTCAAGGCCGTCCCACCGCATAGCATTGTATTACCCACATCGATTTATCGAGCGGCGCGCGCCGGCCTCTTCGTCGCCTCGCGCTCCCCGGCCACCTCTTCACCCCACTGTAAGGTAGCTGACACACGACTAGAGCGATCGCGAGCATTAGAAATAATGTTAGACTTTACTGATGCCATTGCTTTCAGACTTAGAAAACAATAACTCTTAATTTGCCAAGTTAACGATTCATTTTAATAACAATTAAAGGGGCTTGAAAGTATTCAACGAAATAAATAATTTCGTTGAATACTTTCCAAAAATGTATCATTGTTTCCTGTTTTTTCTTTGGAGAACATGATTTGATTTCTATTGATCATTAATTAAAACAAAACAATAGTAAAGTAGTTACTATCTTCATGCATAAGGTACTAGCTTAAAATAAAATAAAATGAGAATGGTACTACATCCATTTTCAGAGTACTTAGTAAAAGATTTAAAAATAAAAATAAAAGTACAGTTGATCAAATGTAACGCAAGATATAGTCTTAAAACGGATTATGAAAACTTTTAGGAAAAAGAAAAGCATCAAACTGAAAGTCAACACTGAATAATGAGCTCGTTCATTTCACGACGGTAAAAAAATATTTGGAAGACACTGCTTGTTTCTGAGACTTAATACCGACTAACTTTAAATGGAATTAATAAACCCACTTGATAAAATGCTTTTGATTAATAAATGGGACTGTAGAAAACTTTTATTTCTACTTTTTGATGCTTGTTTCTTATACTATTAAAAGGAATACAAAAAACGGTGTTTTATTCATATTCAAATCTATCTATTATCCCGCTGCAATTCATGCATATGTCAAGCGAAAACTAAGAGAATTTATAACAGGACGTTTAAAGTTTGATAACTCTAATAATGGTAGACGTTTATTCACAAGGGTTCTCACAACTCGATCCACTGGGATCCGAAAATTTAACGGGACTACATGGCAATATAAGTTAGCGACGAAACATTGTCATTTGGTAAACTTGTACAGAATATACAGGCAGGCGATGCTCCGTGGGGTCTCGGCCCTCGTTAGGCGGCGCGACAGTCTGCATACAGAGTACAACTCTAAGTTAATTTAGAACACTGACTACTCCCGCGGGGACCCGCTACTGATCTCCACAAATGTACTTTGATATGCGCCAGATCCTGTATATGAATGAATTACTCTTCACTATGATTGATGACCGTCATGTTGCGCTAGTCGAGTTTCTCTCGTATATTGAAATACCAATTATACCTATACATTGCATGGTATATAAAATATTATAGACATTATTGGGTTGGTTAACGGCTATGGCTGATTATGTCCCGTGTAAATTTCCAAATTATAAGACAAGTACCAGGCCTATGTCCAGCAGTGGACGTCTTTCGGCTGTAATGATGATGAAGACAAGTAGACTAGCTACTTTTATGTAGTTACTCCATATGCAGTGGCTCACACGACTTCAAGAAGAAATCAATGAAAAAATTATTGATTCAGTACAGGTACACACAAAAGTTTTTCGGAAAAGTTGTTCTTCATTGGTAATTTTTGTCTAGAAATCCAATAAGATGGTTTTTGGTACACCCACATGTTATCGCTCGTGTAGTTTATGTGCTCTTTGTATTCAGGTAGCGTTGTAAATAAATAGGAATGGAATTTTGCCCAAATTGAAAACTCACACTATTGAAACCACCGACGAAATGTGCAAATACGAACTATTTTACTGTATTTATTTACACTGTTAACTTGCTTTATATTGATTTGTTTTTGTATCTGTTTGTGTTGAACATAGTTTTGGTTTTCTGAATCAAACTTAAAGATTCTTAAAAATTTTAAGCGAAAAGCATTGAAGGCCTTTTTCGTAATCATTCGCCTGTTTGATAAACGTCCAATTGTGTACCAAGGCCTCAAGCTTTGCTAAATAACTTCAAAATGGTTCATTTTATTTTTCTGCTCCGTGAAACATGGTAAGCTGTCGCAAACCTCAGAGTAGGTAATACCATTTTGTTAATCATTCCTTGTTTTGTGTCTATAATTTGCTGTTGTTTTCTTAATTTGTTTGTCAAGCAAACATTGAATAACATTTAGTTAAAAACGTGAACTGTCAACCAAGTCTAATTATATTAAACTTTATCTTTTTTTATCTTGACAGTTTATTTACCACTAGAGATTACCAATTAGTTTCAATGCAAATCCGTAAAAAATATGCATCTGTTACGGTCCGTTTTTAACGTACATATTTTAAAGCAAATGTGTTAATGCCTTTTTTTTGCTAAACAATCTATCTGAGGTTTGTCGTTTAGTTGGGTAAGCAGTATTGCCATTAAATTCTGGAGATGTAAGACCCGGTGATTTAAATGCTGTTGTGTTTTGATTCTTCTGGGCCGTAGCACAATACGGGTCGGCGGTCTGGATTTGACCTGTTCTATGTAATCTTTAGAACACTTAGTTCCCTGGTTCAATTTTTGTTTCAACAAAATACTTTATCTCTCAGAACAAGATATATTAACGACTCGAGTGTTTTAAAAGATGCTTTGGTTTGAAGTAAATAAGATATAAAAACTTTTTAAGAAAAATACATATTAAATAATCTAAAATTATACTTTCGGTTGAAAATTTAACAGGTGACATAAATTTACTTAGAATAAATTATTTACGTATATGTATACTCAATGTAACAGTGTCTGAAATATATAGTGATGGATGGACACAGGACACAGTATTATTTCTTTTGAAACGTAAGTCGCTACAGACAACAATAAAGAAAAAAAAAATTTTTGTAAGAGAGTCGGACGAGGCATAATATCTTACAAAGATACAGTAGAAAATCTATGGTAACTCAAATGTTTAAAGTTGCTGTTCCTGGCTAGGCTATCGATAGGTAACGAACAGCAATAATATATCTTCAAGAGACACACCACAATCAATTCAAAAATACATTACAGGACGACCATAACAATAGCTATGAAACGAACATTTTTACCGACCGTAATTTTTCACACGACAGTCGGTAGCCAGGCAGCTACCCAAGCCAAAGGTTATGCGTCCCCTGCGGCCAATCCCAGGGACCGATGAAATAATGATTAGACGGTTGTCCCCAAGATCGGTGGATAAGCTCGAGCTCATCGATAGGTGAACAGACTCTGTGAATGAATGAAAATGGTCTCATAACTTTTTAGCTGAGTTCTGGTTAGTTGTAATAATAATAACATCACACACGGCCCTGCAATCCTATATGTGTACTAGGCTGGCAGAATCTGTACTACTGTACAGCGTACAGCGTCTGTCAGTTCTCAGAGTAGCATAGGCTATATTGTATTTGTCCAAGGCGGGCATTGACTTCTGGCTCGGTAACGTTTTTGATATTTCGTTTACACTTACTCTCTTTTGGGACTTTACAAACATACATGAAACGGACACAAATAACACCCAGACTCAGAACAACAATTTATGGATCACACAAAGTGTTGTCGTACTTGGGATTTGAACCCACGACACTTGGCGTAGTAGGAAACGGCGTGGTGACCGTTAAACTACTAGGCCAAACGTGCAGGTTTGACCGGGGCAGTACTACCTTCTCATAGAAGACCAACCTAAAACGCTCAAGATCGGAGGTCCAATGATGCATTTACATTTCAATAGGCCGTCATTCGTAATGAGTATGGTGACCACTACTCTGGATTCTGCTTATGCTTTCCATCAGGCAGAGCAGAGTCACTTTGGTAGTCTCATATATAAAAATGTTACATTAAATACTCACTTCGATTTTAATATAAGTAGATAAGTATGAAAATAGATAACAGCATTCAATTATGACGTAGATATTTCCCTGGTGTGTTGTAACATCCCCGAGGGCCCAATATAAAAATAACATCCAAGGAGATAAATTTAGACTTCAATTATGGAGTGAAGTCTAAAATATCTGAAGGTAGAATCAGCGATAAGTGAGTAATCTGACTCCTACAACGTGAGAGGTAATAATAGAATCACTCGTAGGTTTTATATAA
Organism: Diaphora mendica; assembly: GCA_949125395.1. Classification (NCBI taxonomy): domain Eukaryota; kingdom Metazoa; phylum Arthropoda; class Insecta; order Lepidoptera; family Erebidae; genus Diaphora; species Diaphora mendica. The sequence continues at coordinate 25,748,739 of OX421320.1, forward strand.
CTAAAGTTCCGTAAATGACTGTCTCAGTCGCGCGGTAGTAGTGTATAACGGCTGCTGCACTTGAGGTCGACTTAATGTTTGTATGATCTGCAAACATTTGTTCAGAGTGTGGGTGTTTTATATGTATAATATGTATGTATTTACAAAAAAATGTATATTTGTATTCTATCAGTAATACTAGCTATTATAATAGGCAACAAACTCTTCAAAGGCATTTTGTACTGCCTCTCGGGAATTGAATTTTTTACCCACTAAAAAGACTGTCTGTTGCGGACTGTACCAAATGATGTTGTCAGTTCAGACAGTCTCCAAGCTGCAAGAGCTGGAGTTGGAAGCTCTCCCTCATCCGCCATACTCACCAGACCTTGCACCTACCGACCATTACTTTTTCCAAAATTTAGACAACTTTTTATTGGGTAAAAAATTCAATTCCCGAGAGGCAGTACAAAATGCCTTTGAAGAGTTTGTTGCCTCCCGTCCAGCTGATTTTTACAAGACGGGCATCAATAAACTGCCAATGCGTTGGCAAAGATGCGTCGATTGCATGAGTGATTATTTCGAATAACAGAAATAAAAAAGTTTGAAAAAATAAGTACTTTCACTTATTGCATACAAAATGACAATTTCATTGGTAAAGTCCTATTATTAGATCCTCAAATTGGCGTTTTGTCGCACTGGCCACTTTAATCTGAATCTTATACTGTTTGGTTAAAAAATCTAAATCAAAGTTATAAATCCAGTTAGTTGGTATATTTGAGTTTCGGAAACAGGCATTCATTTGTTTTTTTCCTCATTTGTTTTTCGTTTGACGTCGCTGATATCGCACAATGGTAAACTTGAAATATTGCTTCATTTACGAGTAATAGTTCTACCGTGGCACCAGTGCTGCAGAAACAGCTAGAAGGATTAACAAAATGTGTGGCGCTGATGTCGCAAAAGAAAACACAGTACGTTTTTGGCTCCAATGTTTTCGTTCTGGAAATTTAGACCTTCATAACAAGCCCTATGGACGGCCGGAGACCAAAGTGGATGATGAAGAATTAAAGGCTATTGTGAAAGCGGATTCATCACAAACCACTTCACAAATGGCTGCAGGCTTTGTTGTGAGCGATAGAACTGTTTTAATCCACTTGGAAAATAAAAAGACTTGAACAGTGGGTACACGCGTCGATTGCTGCGTTACATTGCTCAATCGGCACAATTATGAAGGGATTTTAAGTCGGGTCATTACCTGTGATGAAAACTGAACCCTTAAGAATCAATCAAATCCTGTTCCAAGGAAAATTAAGTCAAAAAAATTTACTTGTGTTTGGTGGACTAGTGCCGATGTCGTTCACTACACCTTTCTAAAATCTGGTCATAAGATTATAGCTGATATCTATTGTCAGCAACTGCAAATCATGATGGAAGAACTAGCTGCTAAGCAACCGAGTCTGGTTAATCGCACTAGGCCACATAGTGCACAACAGACGGCCGCTAAAATAGAGGAGCTGCAATCGGAATATCTGCGACATCCATCGTACTCCCCGGACCTTGCTCCAACAGATTACAATTTTTTCCGAAATTTTATCTCCGATGTGACAGTCCAAACCGCCTTCAGAGAGTTTATTGATTCTCACCCCCATGGTTTTTATAGTAAAGGGATGACTGAACTATCTATGAGATGGCAAAAGTGCATAGATAACAATGGTACATACTTTGATTAATTAAGTATATTTTACAAAAAAAAACGAGACAAAAAAAAAAGACTTTATATTCCTCCCATACAAAGCGCCGATTTCATATGTAAGCACCTAATAATACAAGCTCTGCCTAGTTTAAAGCTAGATCGCGTTGTTTTTCAGATGTCTGGAATATTTATTACTATTTAAAATATTTTGTATAATTTAAAATAGATCAAGTATTTTTCAGAGACTAAATTTAAAAATTGTATCAAAAAGATTTGATATGATGATTTAAGATGTCAAATTAGAAGAGTTCTTCACGAAGATAAAATAATTTGACACAGAGAATATCCGTCTTGTTCGTAGTGGCAGCTCCTTTGTTATTATTACGTCTTTCCCGCGGCGTGCCGGTCATGCTTCTTTTCATGTCTATTACTGCAATTAGGTCACGTAAATATGAGGCGTATCTTAGCTCGGAACGTGTCCCCTAACGGTAACCAGAAATTATTTCCTATTTATTCTCTCACCTCCTTTTTAGGGTTCCGTGCCAAAGGCAAAAATCGGAACCCTTATAGATTCGTCATGTCTGTCTGTCTGTCCGTCCGTATGTCACAGACACTTTATTCCGAAACTATTAGAACTATACTGTTGAAACTTGGTAAGTATATGTATTCTGTGAACCGCATTAAGATTTTCACACAAAAATAAAAAAAAACAATACATTTTGGGGGTCCCGCCATACTTAGATCTGAAACTCAAAAAAAATGTTTTCATCAAACTCATACGTGTGGATATCTATGGATAGGTCTTCAAAAATGATATTGAGGTTTCTAATATAATTTTTTTCTAAACTGAATAGTTTGCGCCAGAGACACTTCCAAGTGGTAAAATGTGTGTCCCCCCCCCCTGTAACTTCTAAAATAAGAGAATGATAAAACTAAAAAAAAAATATAATGTACATAACTATGCAAACTTCCACCGAAAATTGGTTTATTTTAATAATAATAATATTTATTTAATCGACCAATACATAATTATGTTACAGTGTAGGACATTAAAATTTGATTTAAAAATAGTTATTACGGGATACTTAGACTCAATTACACTAGTGTAAAACTAAGGTCAGTATAGTTAATGTGACATTTTCGAATGTTAAAATATTAAAATTTATATCAAATACTTTAATCGATGGTTGCCTGAGCTAGGGTAAACCTGAACGAAATCTAGTAAGTAGTTTTTTTTAATACGTCATAAATCGTAAACTGCAATTTACATTACATTCAATCAAAACGAATATATAAAAAAAAAAAATACTTGCTGCTGCGGAACCCTTCATGGGCGAGTCCGACTCGCACTTTGCCGCTTTTTTATTCTTAATTTTAGAAGATAGTTGACCTGATTAATAGGTATAATGCTACATTGTGATTGCTTATTATGCTTACTGCTTATGTTTTCTATTTCTGAATATAAAAATATCACGATATGTCAATAAACTATTAGTGCTGCTCTAACTGATGTTATATGAGAGTGTCTCTGATCTCTTACTTTACAATTTTTAAAGTGAAACCTTGAGCACTTATATGGTTATTAGGTGAACAAAAATTCATTTTTGGTAGGGGGAAATCTTATCAGTTCGCGTCACCGTCACCGACACCGACATGCTGACGTCACAAACTTCTTTGGCCGCGTTGAGCACTTTTGGATAAGGGAAAATCTTATGAGTTCGCGTCATCACATCACTGATATGATGATTTAATTTAAACAGTATGAAATTTCTAATTTTACACATTCATTTTACAAAACGATAGAAGTAAAAACTTATAACTTAGAATGTTATTGGCATGTTATAAAAGAGGGTTCTGAAATACTCGAAAATAGGTTTCACGAAAAATACGATAATGTACAGATAATTTTAGTGGAGACTTCAATATTAACGCTGTAGATGATAGAAATCTACCCCTAATTGAATTTCTAAATGAAACACTTAACTTAAATATGTCCAATGATCGAAAACTCAGTCAGTACTACAAAAAAAAACTTCGTTTAAAAAAACCGACTTCAAAAACTGAAAAGTATAAAATAACTTAATTTGTATGTGCTACCTATTCATAGGTTTGAATTCGGCGCCAAGCCAAATGTAATAGTAGGTACCACACTCGCTATATTTCGAGACGAACGTCAACGAGGTTACCGACGCTTCGGTTGTTTTGTCCTACGCGAAGAGCAGCTATCCCGCTCAAGGTCACGCGCGGCGAGTGCGGTACCTACTATTACATTTTGGCTCGGCACCGACTTCAAACCTATGAATAGGTAGCACATACAAATTAAGTTATTTTATACTTTTCAGTTTTTGAAGTCGGTTTTTTTAAACGAAGTTTATTTTTAATTTTTCGCTTTTTACTCTTTCTCAAGTCTCTCATCATCATACCTAAATAACTTGAAAGAATACGACTAAAGGTAACATACAACATACTGTATAGAATAATAAATAAATATTTCGGACATGATGTTTACAGAATATGAAGGCATGCAGACAATTGCCTTAACTTTATTACAGGCGCTCACGTAAATTTGAGGGTTTCCTTCAATTTCCTTGGGATCCCATCATCAGATCCTGATATGGTGGCCATGGGACCACATGGGGAGCATACCCTTTCGAATACAAAAATAATTTTCAATGTACATACATAAAAAAAAAAACTGATGAAATTGAGAACCTCCTCCTTTTGGAAGTCGGTTAAAAATGTAAAACGACGATCGATGAAATAAATATTTTAATGATAAGGAACTTCGTTCCTATCTGGTGTCTCACGACACCACACGACTTTTTTTTAGAACTAAATGAAATAATTGAAAGTACAAGAAGTCTAAGTATTGTTGAAATTAATGATTACAATGATGCAAACAATTAAAATAATGTTAAAAATCACGTACATTGAAATTTAGGTAAGCACAAATACTATCCACAAATAATATGATTGTATATTAATTGTTATTTCAATTGAATTGTTTTTATATTTTGTCATGATATTGTACTATATAATATAGATATGTATATAGATAGCCCGTAATATAGATATGTGAATAATAAAAACCATATAAACATGCATATAATTGTTTCTTGGGGTGTCAATAGATGTGAGAACCAGATTGATGTTGATAATTTTAATTCAAACATTATGAAATTTCAAATTTTAATACTTAAAGTTATAAGTTTTCACTTCTATCGGCAGTCCTTATAACCGCCATTTTTTTTAAATACTAATTTATAGATCATTCATTTATCTATATCGTTTCACAATCTTTTTATGCATTCATTATAAATAGATAAATATGTATATATTATGAGTGTCTACGTAACTAAAAGTGGGGATACCTCTTATACTTAAAAAATACGCTTTGAATACTATTACGGAAATGTTTACAGAATGTGAAATTGTACCACAAAATTGCTTATGAGAATGTGTACAGCTAAACTTATATTTTAAACTATTAAGATCATAAGAAACAGCTGTAAGTGAAGACCTATATTTATAGTAACCAAATAGAAATAGATATTTGATTGGTAATTGTTTTTGCAAGTAATAGACTAAATTAACATAATTACAGCAGACTGTAGAATGTACCTACATTCTAGATCAATAAATCTTAAAGTTTACAAATAATAATAAAACAAGGGTTTATTTAATATTCTCTTAAAGAAAAAAAGAAATGGAAAACCATTTACCTAATAATATCAAGAGGAAAATAAAATCCAGACATTTCTTTTTTTTTTGTTTTGCGCAACCTTCGTTGATATTATCATCCAGCCATCTAGCCAGGCACGCCTTCTAACAGTAAAGTAATCGATATAAGTTTTATTCGCAGTCGCTACTTCTTTGAGAATTCAAAGTTTGCCTTTTGTTTTTGTAAATGAAAAGTCAACCCCGTAATTGTCAATCTCGTAGACAGCGTCATTATCTTCACAATCCAATTTCACTTGATTGCGATTGATTTACCATTTTCGATTTATGTATTTTTTTTTGTAAAGAATTACTTAATGGAGGTAAATAAAATAAATCGCATCAATCTTCTATTAGAAAGTTTCTTGCGAAATATTATATTAAAGAACTTTAACAAGCAATTCTTGAGAACGTATATTAAATTTACATATAATTCTACATTGTGTATTTGGGAAAACATTTTTAAGAACATGAATATAATATAATTCTTAAATAAGATTTTTATTACAAAGTTAATCTATAAGTAGAACGCTAAATTACACACAAATATTGAGCCTAATGGCATTTGCAAGTCCTTTTTCATACCTTTTTATATTTGTATATATTAGGCACTTTTAAAGCACGGTAAGCAAAAAAGCAGGGACCATTTTAAGAGCTTTTATCTCGTAAGCCCTAAGTAAAAGAAAATATCATCTTTATTTTAAAAATGTGAGTTGTGTAGAGTTTATTTGTTGAGTAGTCCCGCATTTAAGGCGGATGTGCTTAGCATACGCTGTTAGATAGTAAAGTTCCCCGTGACGCGGAGAGTATTATCACAGTACGTGTATTGTTTCCTAAATAAAAACGTAAAGTAACTCTCTTTAGTGCTAACCAGTATCTAAAAAAAGAAACTCATCTGAGTACTAAGATGTTTGTTCAAGTGTCCAGTAGCTCAGAATCTAAATTTTAAAATTGTAAATTAATTTAACAATGTATTTGGCCAACCCTATATCGGAAAAGAAGAAAATTACAAACACTACCAAATAACACCGCATAAATGTAAACTTTAACTTTTCCGAACAGACTATTTTACAAAAGAGGTAAAAATTATTCCTAAATGTTTTATCAAGAAAACCTAATCAAAATACATTTTTTTGCACGAAAATCTAATTCTACGAATAAATTGTAGGTGTCACATTCAGACCAATAAATGGTGGTAAGGATTTTTAGATACCTCATGCCTGGCCAGTAAATTCAGAACTCAAAATATCTTTGAATTAAGACAGATCGCGTTGTCTTTACTTCGGGTTGTTAGTTTCGGGGATCAAAAGCACTTATATGCTTCTATTCCACGTTGGTAAAGAATCCCCGCTATGCAGTACTAGATTATAAATTGTTTAGGGCCATAGCATAAATTAAAATAAATGAAAATAGATTTTCATTACTTGTCATTTGCATTTCAAAGCGACACACACGAATTGTAACTGACTTATTGAAAACCGTTATGTTTCTCACTGATTTACACACATCAAAAGTGTCTAGGGATCAACATATGTGTCTAGGGATCAACATATATTTTTGCAATAACTTTTCTCCTGATTGATATTAATTAAAATTTTCTTTAAGGATTCATCAAATAAAGTGTTTTCGTTTGTCACAGTAACGATAAACCAAGTCACCTTTGCATTAATAAAGAAATTTGCCATTTTCCTAATAAAAAGATTTTTGACATTTGAACCACTAACATTAAAGTTCGAAAAAAAAGACTGAAATAACAGTTTTCTTTAAAATTTTATTAGGTAACTTAAACAATTAATAATCCGTGTTTCTACCGCGAACACTAACACAAGAACATCGGTTTGGCATACTCAAAATGAGTTCATCCAAATCACGCTGTGGAATGGCCGCCCATGTTCGTTGCAACAACAAAAAAAGGTCTTCTTGCGACTGGATACCCTCCATATTCGGCAGAGCTCTTCTCTGTAGCATATCCCATGCATGCTCAATCGGGTTCAAGTCTGGCGACTGAGCAGGCCAGGGCCAAAGCCACATCTCAATCTCAAGAAATCCGCATAAAAATGCTTGATCCCTAGACACTTTTGATGTGTGTATTATGGCTTACCCATCTGTTGTTTTACTTCTAGCCATTTAAAAGGTATAAGCTTATGTTTCGGTAATCTTTAGCGAAATTTGAAAGTAAAAAATTATTTCATCTTGTTTTTTTTGCATAATTAGTTATGTACTTTTTACCATTTGAAATTAATGTGATTTATTTTCATTAAGTTATAATTTTATTAAATGTAACAATGTTATAGAGGTTTAGTTCAGCTTAGCCAATTATGAGGTATAGTCGGAGCTTTTCATTAGGAATGAGAGAATAAATTCGATAAATAAACATTCTATATTTTAAAATGTTTTGTAAATACGTAGATTTCGACCATATTAATTTGTGTACTTGCATCGAGTTTTTAAAGTAATAGGGTATCCAATGACAGAAGTATTATTCAAATAAAACAGATAAAGCTATCGACTAAGTCAGAAATCCCGTAGATTTGATCGCAACCGTAAAAAAAACAAACGTCTCTTTGCTGGTTTCATGCAACAACCCACAATGCAATCGCCCGCACATTTGTACCTAAACAAAGTCTACCGTGTAATTGCTCGCGGGCAGGATAGTGAATATAGTCCGCTTTATTGAAACCTACCTCGATAAAGTTCATTTACAACCTGTGCGTTTGAGCTAAGCACACAGAATGTAAATTAACTTTGGGTAGGAGAGCTGTACTTACTAATCAAATAAATTACTATTGGGGGTCGAGGTATGGATGTGAAAATAGCCTATGAAGTTAACGAGAGGGGTTCACAAAGTAATCCTAATTTTGTATGTTACTATGACGAAAATATTTAGCTGCATATTTTTGAGAAAGCAACACATAGAACTCCATAAAACTTTTTTATACGAGAATGTATGTATTAAAACATTACTACATTTTATTGATTTGTATAAATTACAACTTTAAAATCAATCATTATTGGTCTATGCTTAGTTTTTCACATATTTTTCATTTTTATCATTGTAATGTTTAACAGCCCTGTTAGTCTAGACAAGTTAATGACCCTGACTGCTAAGCCAGGGGTCACCCCAATACCGCAAAGAATAACACTTAGTACTGGCCATACACTCAAACTCAACAAAAGTATCATAGACAACAACTAATTATTATGTTGCTTTTCATCGTGCAAGTGAGGTAGTGGTAATCGTCTACCATGAGGTAATATCATATTTGGGATAGATTAAAGACTGCACGGTTGGCCTAGTGGTTTCAGCGGTCGCCACGTCTCTTGCTACGGCGCCAAATTTCGTGGGTTTAAATCCCAACGGTACAAAAACTTTATGTGATCCACAAATTGTTGTCCCGAATCTGGGTGTTCTTTGTGTCCGTTTCTTGTATGTTTGTAAAGTCCCCGCGACACAGGATGTTTATTCCTAATGTGGGAGTTGCCTTTTAAAAAAAAAGATCTCAAATAATAAGGTGTTAAGGCTAACTTCATTAGTCATTTGAACCTTATTGTCATTTTTTTATTAACAATTTAATAACTTAGTTGAAAACGATATCTCATTCGAAGTAACAGTAAAATACAGTGAGGTAGCAATAATAGTATAGGTTCAAGTGTTTACGTATGAAATATCGTTTAAAGGCTTCAGTCGTTTGTAGAGCAACTCGTTTCAGCGCCACATAAAATATTTACTACTTCCGAATATTTTATTCTACTGAAAACGAAACGCTGTTCCGTTTCACTACTTACGAGTTATACGGTGAAAAATGCCCGTGTAAAAATTATTGAAAGCTGAATAGTGAACTAATTTTTATCCTTTAAAAAAATGCAATATGAACACTGCTTTAATATCTTTTTAATATGATATTTTTTGTTTCAGGTACGGACATAGCAGATTATCAAGTTACACTAGAAATGTGTTTCAATAAGTACCTTATAAAACTGGCGGACTATTTCCGATTGTGCTGGAACACATCTCGTTAATGTCAGCGTAAATAGCATTAATTCGAGATGATTAGCAACACGAAGATTGTATTCACCAAACTCTTACTTTCCGTGCTCATAACCAGCGCCTGCGGTCGGTCATGGGCTAATCATCATGACACGACGACATCTACAACCCAAACTACACCCACAACTAGTCCCGCACCAAAGAATTTCCATAATGATCCACTTATCGTCGAAACCAAGAGCGGTCTTGTCAAAGGTTACGCTAAAACGGTTATGGGCCGTGAAGTACATATCTTTACCGGTATTCCCTTCGCGAAAGCTCCATTAGGACCTTTAAGATTTCGTAAACCAGTCCCAATTGATCCATGGCACGGAGTTCTTGAAGCCACATCAATGCCAAATAGCTGTTATCAAGAACGATATGAATACTTTCCCGGTTTTGAGGGAGAGGAAATGTGGAATCCGAACACAAATATCTCAGAGGATTGTCTGTATCTAAATATTTGGGTGCCACAACATCTACGAGTTCGCCATCATCAAGATAAGCCTCTTACTGAGAGGCCGAGAGTGCCAATACTAGTGTGGATATACGGCGGTGGCTATATGAGCGGCACAGCAACACTCGATCTATATAAAGCAGATATAATGGCTTCTTCCAGTGACGTCATAGTGGCCTCAATGCAGTATAGGGTTGGTGCGTTCGGATTTTTATACTTAAACAAATATTTTTCTCCGGGAAGTGAGGAGGCGCCAGGAAATATGGGTCTTTGGGATCAACAGCTAGCTATACGTTGGATAAAAGATAACGCTCGTGTTTTTGGTGGGGATCCCGAACTAATTACTCTATTTGGTGAATCAGCTGGAGGTGGAAGTGTAAGTTTACACATGCTTTCTCCCGAAATGAAAGGATTATTTAAAAGAGGTATACTTCAATCTGGAACTTTAAATGCTCCTTGGAGTTGGATGACCGGAGAGAGGGCACAGGATATTGGAAAAGTTTTAGTAGACGACTGCAATTGCAACAGTAGTCTTTTAGCTGCCGACCCAAGCTTAGTGATGGATTGTATGCGAGGAGTAGATGCAAAGACTATTTCAGTACAACAATGGAATTCGTACACCGGTATATTAGGATTTCCTTCTGCACCCACAGTGGACGGTGTATTCTTGCCTAAAGATCCGGAAACAATGATGAGAGAGGGCAATTTCCACAATACCGAAGTGCTTTTGGGAAGTAATCAAGACGAAGGTAAGTTTTTGTTTTTTTTATGGAATAGACGGGCAAACGAGCAGACGTATAGACGGTAAGCGATTACCGCCGCCCATGGACACCTGCAATACCAGAGGCGTCACAAGTGCCATGCCGGCCTTTGGGGGGTAGAGGCGGGGGATGGGGGATATAGGGGAAGGGATTGGGGTATGGGCCTCCGGTGTCCTCGCTCACTCGAGCCGGCCCATTCATGCCGAAGCGTGGCTCCCCCACGGTAGAATGTTGCCGACTTCATAAATTTATCAGGTAAATTATTTATGTTTTTTTTTTCAACGTTACATTTCGGACATAATGGATGTAGATCCTATGTTTCAATATTGACAAACAATATTGCGTGCCACATAATGACGTAGATATATACACTTAGAAGCGACCTAGAAAGATAACTAATACACGAACATTAAAAACAAATAAATAGGTCTTGTACGTCTTATCAATATTTATGGAAGAATTCAAGGTCTTCTAGGATCCGCACACCTATCGGAGACGTAGCAGGGTAACGCGCCTGCGCAAATCTATGTAGACACAACAACAACATGGTTTCTAGCCGTACTACCAGGTACTACAGACTCGCCCACGTACCCCGGTACCGCCCCCCTACTCGCGGGGCCTCACACCTCTCCCTAAAGCTGTTGCTACGCACCCCACCTCTCGAGCAGCGGCTTCAGTTTCAGCAAAGGACAAATTGTAGAAAATTAAATATTTTAATGTTCCTAGAATTGTCTATTAAAGACGTCTTATAACTTTTAGATTATTCATATAAAATAAACTGTATTTTTTTGGATGAGTGTAATATATTTTATCTTGCTTTTTAACCGACTTCAACCGACATAAGGAGGAGGTTCTCAATTCGACTGTATTTTTTTTATGTTTGTTACCTCATAACTTTCGACTGGGTGAACCGATTTAGATGATTCTTTTTTTATTTGAAAGCTGGTGGTTCCCGTGTGGTTCCATTTAAATTTGGTCCAGATTGAATTCGGTTATATTTTTGGTAAAATTTGTGATTAATCATATATTTGTTAAATCCATGGTATATAACGGCGAAAATAAAACACATAAATAAATTTAAAATACTTTTTTTTAAAGTGTCTGATTAATTCTACGTTATCAAGTTTCAGGCTACTCAGTGACTTACGACCCAATTTATTTCGCGAACAAAATTCTGTGTTGTAATTAAATTATAACGTCGTTAAACCATTTACGATGACCTCGGTGCCTCTCAAGTTCAAGGTTATAACAATTTTGAGATATTTACTTAGATAGATTTGCATTGTTTAATTTTGCGTTTATTTTCTTTGCATTTTTTTTTCTTACTGATTATTGACGTTCTTTTGTTTTTTCTTTGAACTGAACGTCATACTGTACCCAAACAGAACGTAAGAACATGTTAAAGAAATATTAAACAAACCTTCTAAAAATTCACACAGTAAATTGATGTGAGTACTAATACACTTTTTCACATTCATTTCATTTGTATTGAATACTTGTGAGATTCGTTTCCCAGTTGCCTTACTTACGCTGAACAAACTTAAAACACTGCGCATGTTACCATAAATCACGTCGTAAAACTTCTAGATAAAGACGAATACGTACATAAAGTATTAAGCGAGCGAGGAAAATACTTGGACCATTATGCAGTACGCATCTTATTTCCTCACTGAAGCATACTCACTTGCAACTGTATCCGGTTTCATCATCCGGTTCAGTTTTCTCTAAAGTTTGGTTTAAGTATTTATTTTAAATATACATATGAAAAGAAATGGGTGCCTATTAAAAATAATTAGGTAACATTTTATACGGGCATAGTATTCATAAGTTAGGAACATTGCCCCATCTAATGTTGTGATTTGTTTTATAAGTTGTTCGATTTCATTTAAAATATTTTTTACTTTAACACACAAATAATTCTTACATATATTTCTTTTGTTTATTTTAAAATGATAGGTGGTGGAAACATAATTTATTAAACAAATCATCTCGCAATCACAAACCGGCCCGGTTTTGTGAATCGATATGACAGTCTATAGTTTCCTTAATGCAGTACTACCCGAGAAGGAAATTGCAACGGACACGTTTGAGTCTTGAAAGGATTTTTACGTTCTTTTCTTAAAGCCTGAAGGCATGTACAAGTACAACAAACATAAAAAGGAGCAGCACTGACAATATTCATATTGCAGTGTGAGTGTTAAGCCAGGTCTCCTGCGACACCGTTTTATGTTTTTAAACACCAAACGTCAAATATTTATCAAAATATGGGCGTGGCCTAACTGTTTTGTTAATTTTAACAAGCAAACATGTTATCCAAAGCGGACTGAAAACATTCCAGCGTATACTTCTCGTTTAATGAAACTGAACTGAACTAACATTAATACTTATATTATTCATATTTATATTATAAAAGTAAGCAAGTAAGTGTACTATTAGTCATTTTGTCGAGTAGATAAAAGATTTTTGCTTTTGGTGCAATCGTGTTTGATGTTCGTTTGAAAGTCCGTCTCCTGCGACTTTTCGCTAACATTTTTAGTTAACAAGTTTTGTTAATTTGTTTTGTTAATTTAAGCCGCAGGAGACACGCCTTTAGTGTTAGCTTCATAGGATAACAAACATTAAATATGCATAGATTGTACAGAGATTTAGATATCTTCACAATTACTAAAATTAAATAATGTAGGTTCGATTATCACAGCATCAATTCTGCAGATAACTCGTACGTATGGTTCGAGCTTTTGAACAATTACCTACCAATAAATAAAAAAAATGGTGTAACCGTTTCAAAAGCAGTGCGAAAGAAAATAGATCTCCAATATTATTAATGAATAGAAACGGATTAGAAGTTTTACACAAGTTGTGTTATTGCGTTAATTATTGTGAGTATGAAGTTATATCACTACTCGTACGTATGTGTATATTTTTATATAAAGAAAATATCAAACAATGTGAATTATAAGGTAGTAGAGCCACGCTGATTTCAGCACGAACGGGCCGGCTCGACCGGGGAGGTACTACCCTCGTACGGAAGACCAACCTAAAATGACAGTCTTGGTGCTGTCGTATTTCGTTGGTGAGTGCGAGACCGGAGGCCCAGTGACGCAGGGGTGACAGTTATCGGGGTAAGTGTGTGAGCAGTGGAATGCTCGTAGAGTCTTGTAGAGGGTGGCGTGGATCGAGCCGTCGGCCAGGGAGACCCGTAGAAACGGTGGTGCCGCTGGCCGCCCGCGGCATAGAGAGGGGCCCAACCGCGGCTAACCAACCTGGGAGGCTGCCCCGTCAGGTCGCGCATAATCCACGGAGTGGCTCGTCGTGCCGGTTGGTGACCGGACGGTGGGACCAGGCGACCACTTCCGGGAGGGTACGGGGGCCCTTCCGTCCGACGGCTCGGTCACCGTCATGCCTCACCGTTGTATGACAGTATTACAGTATTACACTGCCACGATGACTGTCACGCCTTTTACGCTCCCATTTCCCTCCCCCCCTTTTTTATCATGGCAGCAAGGAAAAAGCAAAAACGTTTTACAGCGGCACTTCATTCTCCCACCAACCCACTTTTTGAGGTGGAGTTCACTAACATCCGTGGACTCCATGCAAACCTCAACGCCGTCCACCAGCATCTTGAGACGGCAAGGCCGGCCATGCTATTCCTAACGGAGACACAAATACGCCGCCCTGCCGACATGACATATCTTCACTACCCTGGCTATGTGCTTGAGGAGTGCTTCCTGGCGAAGGCTGGGGTATGTCTTTTCGTCAGGGCGGATGTTTGTTGTCGCCGATTACGCTGCCTTGAGGACCCATCCTTCTCCATCCTATGGCTCCACGTGGATATTGGCTCTATGAGCCGTATCTACGTATGCCTATACCGATCCCACTCTGGAGACTCTGAAACAACTCGACTATTTGAACATCTCAGCCAGGCAGCGGACAAAGCGCAGGAGCAGTTTCCGACCGCTGAACTGGTGTTTCTGGGAGACTTTAACGCCCACCATGAGTCCTGGGTGGGATCTTCCAGAACTGACCACGCGGGTCGGACTGTCCACGCATTCGCTCTCACGCATGACCTCACCCAGCTGGTACTCCAGCCCACCAGGATACCAGACATACCTATTCAAGCGCCTTCCTTGCTGGACCTACTGCTGACGAGTAACCCAGTGCAGTACAGTGTATCGGTGCTCGCCCCCCTGGGATCCTCCGATCAATGCCTGGTGTCCACCACGGTGCCTCTTGCTGCCCCTCCACGACGAGTGGCAGCAAAAAGACGTTTATGGCACTACTCGTCGGCAGACTGGGATGGAATGCGGGATTATTTTGCATCCATCCCGTGGGCTCAACGCTGCTTCAAAGATAAAGACCTGTCGCAAAGTGCGGCTGCCGTGGCTGGCGAGATCACTGTAGGAATGGAATACTATATTCCCCACAGTGAGGTCACCAGCGCAACGACCCGTCCCTGGTTCAGTCGCGAGTGCGCCCATGCTGTCTCACAGAAGCAATCGGCCTACCGCGCATGGATCAGGGGCCGCGCTCAGGGCTCCGCTGACGTTGATCGACTAAAAGCAGCGTTTAACAAAGCCACTAGGGAATGCAAGAAGGCTTACATCAGAGCGGATGCCCAGCGCATCGCACGGCTTGGTCAAGAACTCGGGTAGCCGAAAGTTCTGGCGATTGGCCAAAGCCGTGCAGTCCAACTTCTGCCAGTCCTCGCTACCACCGCTGAAATATCCAAATAGATCACTGGCCCATCAGCCGCAGGAGAAAGCGAAACTGCTTGTTGATCTTTTTGCGGCTAACTCCCGAATCGATGACCGCGGCAAGCGACACTACAATGCAAGATATTCGTATCCGGCTGAGTGATGTCCGTGCGGAGCTTCGGTCACTCGACGTCCGGAAAGCCAGTGGACCCGACGGTATTCCAGCGGTGGTTCTCAAGAACTGTGCACCAGAGTTGTCTCCGGTATTGACGCGCCTGTATCGCCTGTCATATTCCTCGGGTGCTGTTCCGGAGGCTTGGAGAGAGGCAAATGTTCAACCGATCCCCAAAAAAGGCGACCGCTCCGACCCGGCCAACTACCGTCCGATAGCCGTCACCTCCATTATCTGCAAAGTGTTTGAGCGGATAATAAACAAACAACTGGTCCACTACCTGGAAGATCACTCCCTACTAAATGATCGTCAGTATGGTTTTAGACCGAACCGATCTACGGGTGATCTTCTAGCGTACGTCACTCACCTTTGGGGTGAGGCTATTGACAGGCATGGGGAATCCTTGGCCATCAGCCTCGACATGTCCAAGGCCTTCGATAGGGTTTGGCACCGCTCGCTTCTCTCCAAGCTACTGGCTTTCGGCTTGCCCCCCAAACTCTGCAACTGGGTTGCCGCATTCCTGCACCAGCGCCGCATCAGAGTCCTTTGCGACGGTGCGGCCTCCGATTTTCAATCGATTAACGCCGGAGTACCGCAGGGCTCCGTCCTGTCGCCCACACTGTTTCTTCTGCATATCAATGACATGTTAGCCCTTGGCAACATTAATTGCTATGCAGACGACAGCACAGTTCATGGGCGATATTTTGGACACACTACAGCCAAGCTAGCAGATATTGAGGAAAAACGACACAAGCTTGTCGTTCAACTCGACCATGTTCTGGGCCGCATTTCTCAATGGGGCTGTGAGAATCTGGTCGAGTTCAACGCCAAAAAAACACAGGTGTGCGCGTTCTCTGCCAAAAAGTCTCCATTCCTTCCCCTTCCCACTTTTCAGAACACTCAAATGGCATTACAAGGTAGGCTCGATATCCTGGGCATGGATATCTGCCGAGATCTCAACCCACGTGAATACGTTGAGAGTGTCACTAAAGCGGCCTCGCGTAAGAGCTAGGTGTTTTAAACAAGGTGAGACGGTTCTTCTCGCCCGGGCATCTGTGTCTTCTTTATAAGACCCAGGTTTGTTCGTGCGTGGAGTACTGTTCTCATCTTTGCGATGGTGCCGCACAGTACCTGTTTGACGCTCTCGACCGGTTGCAGCGGCGAGCAATCCGCATTGTCAACAGTCCCGAAGCCACCGAGTCTCTGCAGTTGCGTAGAGATATCGCCTCCATGGCAGTCCTCTATCGTTATTATCATGGAGAGTGTTCTGAAGAGCTCTTCCAACTGATCCCTCCCTCTCCCTTCCTCTACAGGACAACACGTGCCGGCCTTGGAAGTCACCGCTTCAGAGTAGGAGACATACGTTCTCGTACTCATCGCTTCGGTTCTTCCTTCCTGTGCCGAGCGGTGAAAACCTGGAACTCACTACCAGCATACGTGTTTCCTTCCCACTATGATCCCGGGTCTTTTAAGCGGGGCGTGAAAAAGCATCTCACCAGGCCGCCATAGTGTCGGTCACCATGCTGCATTGTCCTTATTCGCAATGAGGATGGTGACCGCCACTCCTGGATTCTGTTCATGCTTACCATCAGGCAGGGCAGAGTCATTTTGGCACCTAACTATAAAAAAAAAAAAAAAAAAAATGTATATAATTAATAGCAATTAATGGGTGATTGTGTTTTGACATCGAAAGCTATGGGTAATATGTATAACAAGCAAGTAGTCACTCTGTCCAAGAGCCCTCGAATACATCTACTTAGATATATTAATAAAATTGAAGTGTCTGTTTGTAATTTCAAATTAACAGTTGTTCACTTAAAGTAAATACGATACTTCTGTACATAAAAAAAAACAATTTTTTTTTTGTCTGTCTGTACCGGGGGTAACACCGCGGGGTTTAGCTAGTTATTTTATAAAACCGCAGTGTTTATACGAGGACGATCGAAGTATGGGGTTTGGAACTTTATATGATTTATATTATGTATTGACTCCATCTAATTGTGAAACGTAGTTTTTTAGATTATCTTTGGTATTATATGAGATGTCACACCATTCATAGCGAGACGGTTTATAAATGTCTGCCTCGGTAGCGCAGCGGTAGCGTAAGCGACTGCTGTGCTTGAGGTCTCGGGTTCGTTTCCCGGGTACCAAATGTTTGTATGATCTGTAATTATTTTATTCTTGCAAATATCAGTTGTCTAGTACCCATAACACAAGCTCTGCTTAGTTTGTGACTAGATGGCGTTGTGTGTTAGATGTTCTAAATACAAAAAAATGAATAAATTAAGATGTTTTATTCGTCGCATACTTTTACATGAGGTTGACTTGTACTTATTTGGTTTTTATTTACATTATTTATTTCGGGTACTATATAAAACCAGTCCCCAACCCGCACTCGGCCAGCGTAGGGACGTATGGCCTTGACCCTCTCCTGACAGCAGACCCGAGCCCAGCAGTGGGACATTATGGGTAGTTGTTGACTATATCAAATATTTGTGGGACACCTACGTCCTGTTTAGATAGGTCAGATAAGAAGGAATGTAAACCTGTGAATACCTGCATTTGTTATGTTGCCTCAGACCGACCTTTACCTTGCGTAATAGTAAATGAAAACTAAACACGTTTCATACTTCCATGAAAGAAATTCTCAATTATTGTAAACTTGATGGTTTGTAATTACCAACTGTCTAGTCTAAATTTAATTATATGCGGTACTACCCTCGCACAGAAAATCAACGTAAAATGACAGCGTTCATGCTGTCGTGTTTCGTTGGTGAGTGCGAGACCGGAGGCCCAAACAGTCTATTCAACAAGTTCCATACTTGTTGACTAAAGACGCAGAAGCATCGCTAGGTCGCCATGGTGTGGGTCGCCATGCTGCATTGTCTGCATTCGCAATGAGTATGGTGACCACCTCTCTTGGATTCTGCTTATGCTTTCTATCAGACAGAGTAGAGTCATTTGAGTATATACAGAAAAAAAACAATTTTTATGAAATAAGAAAGGTCTGGTACTCTTTAGCTCTTGCTCTGTTTTATAGGTAAGTTATAAAAACTTAAATGATAAGAACTTACAAAAATTAATCTATAGAGAGGGCATAGGGCTACATCGATTTAATCTCCTAAATATTTTTTTCTTATAATATTTTTTTTATCACATACGAAGTGTCTATACAATCCATTAAACTAGGCAATACAAACTTAAGACTTGTAACATGTTGGTAATAACTAGTATTAGCTACAAAGGTAGGATTTGTCACTCATCAATCCATCTTTATATTTCTGACTAGCAACCTGCCCCGGCTTCGCACGGGCTTTTTACGGAAAGTATAATATAGGTAGCTTATGTTACCCCGAGAAGATATGCGGCTTAATTTTTTCCGACGTCTTCAACAAATATCGTTATATTTTAGTCAATTTACTAAAAAAACAACGAATTATATACGAAATCCTTCCTCAAGAATCACTATATCTATTGGTAAAAACTGCATCAAAATCCGTGCAGTAACTTTTAAGTTTATCTCGAACAGACAGACGCGGCGGAGGACTTTATTTTATAATATTTAGTGATGTGTACCCTTCTTGACTGGCTTTTCAAATGTTAATTCGATAAGTCCCCGCCTTGTAGCAACAGGCTGCCTTTTGTTATGTGAATAATGCCGCATTATACCTAGTTAGTAAAATGTGGATGGTCAACAAACTTCTGTCCATTCTTATGAGTGTACAAGCATGTAAGACTGACTGACTGAGACACAGTTTATACACAACTAGATGACCCGGTGAACTTCATATCACCTACATATATTTGTGTCAAATGTGGGGACAACTGAACGCACACCTATAAATATTTGACAACCAAGTCTCAATTTTTTATCTACACTTCTACACTGTTATATTAAAGAGGTAAAGTTTGTGAGTTTGTGACTTTGTAGGGGGTAATCTCTGCATCTACTGAACGATCGATCGATCGATTTTGAAAATTCTTTTACCAATAGAAGGCTACGTTATTTGTGAGTGACATAAGATATATAATTACCCGAAAAGTGGATAGACTTTTTCATGGTAGCCGGATTTACAAAGTAAGTCGGAGAAAAAAATGTTTACCGCCCAACGAAGTGGGCACGGGGCACTAGTTTCTAATAAAGAAACACAATACCACAATGTTTCATAGCTGGGAACAGTTTGTATTGAAAAATTAAATTGTCGTTTTTAGCATTTTCCATCACTTATTATTTATGTTTTTCACCGTAACGTTTGAAGTATTCAGACTTTTTTTACAATAGAGAGAATATTTCTATCTCTGTAGTTACTTCTAAGTACTCTTAAAGCTGAAATCTATTTTCATAGTCGCATATGGATATGAACGGCTCTAAAATCATGCTCTTCTCAAAAACATATTTTTCTAGAAACATTCCATCCCCGGTGCTCACTTAACCTTGACCTCGACCCAACAAACATGGATTGCGAAGTTCCAATGTTGCGCAAGTGTAAGCCTGCTAGTATTATACGTGATTATTACCTACTTTAGCTATAAAGCGTATCATATACTTTAAGTTGAATTACATTTACTTGCTTTTAACCATTATAAGTTAATAGTTTATATAATTATTACGTTTTTATAAATCGCCATTACTTTTTACATCTCATTATTTTTCCATTTACAAGAAGGCAGCGACTTTTCAAAAGAAACGTTAGACTTTAACAATACATTTCTCTAATCTGTTTAACGATTTTTCTTCAAGGAAAATCATTTGGTGTGTACATAAACTCAGACGAACAATTTTCTTGGAAACGTAATATAATAAGGCTTGTTCATTTTGACGGATTCTGAAGACCGAACTTTATTATTCTATTTGGCTTATATTCACATAAAAAAGGCACGTTAATATATCCAGTGAATTTTAGATATAACCTATATCTAAAACTCACTGGATACCCTGGTACCCTGGATAGTACACCATACAAATAAATACCAATAGTAGTATAATACAATAATATATATAATATACTTATAATAAGTAGAATAGTATAATACATAAAAATTGTAATATATCTACATAACTTTTCTTAAGGAGCTACAATATGTAATCAGCTCTACCTGAGTGGTACCATGGCCTCACAGAATACTGATATGAAACTATTCTTTAATTGCTTTTGATTAAGCGAGGTTACCGACAACTGAATTCTCCTTTTCCCTGATTACAACCAATACATAAATGACATCTCATACTAGTTATGGTATTTATTTGTGTATGTATGTATTTATATATATTGTAGTATGTGTATGCATATGCATCTATGTATCATGTGTATTGTATGGTAAGTTCATATAATGTATGTGTATTTGTTATTTTACAAATAACCCAAATGCATCTACTTTTTATTTTCTCTGCATCACGTAAAGGTTTTTTTTTTTTTTTTTTTAATTGCCTGGACCTTAGTCCAGACCGCGTTTTTTCCTCTAACATAATCAGAGACCTTTGGTGGGTGAATGTTTTGGCAACACTGCTATTAGTTTAAGTAATAGTCGCTACTTTTATGGCTGCTTTTCACTATAGTGCCGTGCTTAATACATGTGATTTATTTGTGTCTTTATCTTGTCACATCTTATTTACATTGTCTACTAATATATTTACTATTTATTTCCTGGTTCAATTTTTGACAATTTCTTATTAATTTTCTTTCTCCAGAAGGAATCACTTATACACATTAACGTCCTACTTCATCAACTTATATATTTACTATTTTATATCCTAATAACTTAATCATTTTCTTATCTAATTTTTAACTTCTTTTATAATGGATCGCTCATAACATTATAATACATATATTATAACTATTTATTTTCTTAGTATTCTATTTAGGAGACTATCTTAAATTATAGACTATCTTATATTTATAAAAAAAATTCTTTTTCTTTTTTTATATTTTTGTATATTTTATTTTAATTTTTATGATTTTTTATTTTTCTTTTTGTTTTTTGTATATTTTGTTTTTCTTTTCGTTTTATATTCTTTTACTGTTTTTCTGTTTTTAATATCTTATAACTACTTAATTACTATTACATGGTGTATGTGCATATATCATACATACATATATGCACTATTTTAATTATACATTCACATAAATTACTTAACAATTACTAATACAGTTTCTCAACACAATACTTAATACTAGCATTATTTTGGCTTTTTATTCAACTTTACATACATTTTTATTATACAATATTTTTGGTATGCTTTTATATATATTATATCAAAATATAAATCCAGCATAATTTCTTATACCTATTATTTGTTTATACCTAAATTTTATCAAACCGTTGATGCTGACCGACTTGCATTTTGATTGGCTTCCTTTCAAACGAAAGTACGTCCAATTTATTATCTGCAATTTTATTTATTTGTGTAAGTATTGTAATTGTTTGAAGGGCGTTTTTATTTAATGTTTTGGCATCGAAATTTTTGTTGTCTAGTTTCCTAAAATTTTTATGTTTCAGTTTTTGTATGTGCCCCATTATAAGGTGTGGATGGGTGTCAGATGAGCTTGGTTCGAATACGTTGTCTTCCTGTGGGACGCCAGCGGCGACATCAGGAATAAGCCACAGCCGTCCTAGCTATCGCGTCCCACTAGTCCCACGCGTCACGTAAAGGTTGACTGATAGAGAATGCCTTAGGCATTAAGTCCGCCTATGTACCTAAACGCATGATGTGTAGTAATAAATAAAATTACAGGGGAAGTGGGCTCAAAGACTGATTGGATGTCCATTTAGCCTCCCATGCCATAAACAGATCTTATATAAACAATTACGTTCATATCTACACATACTGTATGCTAACAAAAACAAAAAAAAACAGATTTAAATTCTACGATCAATATTTTTGAAGTCTTCTTAAAAGGCGTACAAAGAATTGTCTTCATTTACGACTAGCTGACCCGTGCCCACTTCGTGGGGCGGTTTTTTTTTCTTCGACTTTTCAAATCCGGCTACCACGAAAAAGTCTTTCCATTTTTCGGGTTATCTGGGGGCACGGTCGTGCCCCCGCCAAGACGAGCCAAGCGGAGTGCAAGGGCACTACCTACCTTTTCTCGAAGTGTTTCGTCGTTTTTTTGAACCCTCATAACTTTGGTTCCCGATATACCAGATCGTTCAAATTCTCAGAATATGATGTTACCAATAGACTAATGAAACATACAAAGTTTCAATTGCACAGTTCTGATACTTTAGATTTTATTGATACCTAAAAAACACCGATTTCGTCACTGACACACTGATGATCATCAAAACTGTTAGGGTACTTCCTGAAGTGCTAGAAAGCTGAAATTTGGTATGTAAACTAAGTTTAGTATACAAACAACAGAAAAATTCATAAACCTATTACTTTTACCCCTCAACCCCCAAATTTGGGGGGTGGAAGTTTGTATGAGACTTTCACAAATGTTTATGCTAGAGGTTTTATTTTTGGTACACGGGATTTTTTGAAAGAAGAAAGAAGATGTACAATCAATACAGCCCAAAAAAGAAAAAAAATACTGCCTCAAGCAACTTACAAAAAGAAATGAAATCCCACCAAAAACATTTTCATGTAAAATGTTGCCAAGACGACTGCATATGGCTTGCCCTGTGAAAAAGATATCAGATCTCATGTGGAGCCAAGGTTCCGAATCTACACGCCCTAACTCTACCAACCCTAACTTCATAAACTCTACATCTCAGTAAAAATGTATGGCTTGGCTGTTTCGTTACTTCAGAAACTAAATATTCGCATAACACATTACTTCAGAAACTAGATATTTGCAAACACAAAAGGCGTTCGTTTCCTCTTCGTGATGGTATAGTAGCGAAATGGCGAAGCCATACATTTTTACTGAGATGTAGAGTTTCTGAAGTTAGGGTTGGTAGAGTTAGGGCGTGTAGATTCGGAACCTTGCCTCCACATGAGATCTGATATCTTTTTCACAGGGCAAGCCATATGCAGTCGTCTTGGCAACATTTTACATGAAAATGTTTTTGGTGGGATTATATATCCTATATCACTCACAAATAACGTAGCCTTCTATTGGTAAAAGAATTTTCAAAATCGGTTTTGTAGATACAGACATTACGCCATACAACGTCTTAAACTCACAAACTTTACCTCTTTATATAATAAGTATAGATAATTATAATTAATAATTATATAATATAAGTATTGAAGTATAGATTAGTACCATAACTAACATAATTATGAAATTATTTAAAAATATAATATATATATCCATATCCACACACACAATTAATTTCAACAATTTCGGTTAAAACCATGTTATAAAGATGAAAAAATGCTACTTTTTAGTTTCTCACGTGGGAGAGCCACGCTTTGGCATGTATGGGCCGGCTTGACTGGAGTGATACCACGGCATAAAATAAAACCGGTGTGAAACAGCTCTTGCATACCGAGTGAGTGAGGATACCGGAGGCTCATAGCCCAACCCTTCCACTCATCCCCCTTCCGATCCCCCAAAGGCCGGCAACATACTTGTGACTCCTCTAGTGTTACGGATGTCCATGGGCGACGGTGATACGTGGTCTGCGCGTTAACCCCTCCCCCCCCGTACCATAAAAAATTATAATAAAGAATATGTTTTGAGCATGAAAGTGGTCGTTTAAAGTTTCAGTAAAAACAGGTTTAAAAGGAATTTTAAAATGTTATGTTATATACAAGTTAAATAAGCACGCTTCAGAAAACGTTCAAAGGACAAATACTTTATGTTTCTATATTCTTTCACTTAAACTCCATCTTCTTATTTGTCGCTATGTAATAACAAACATTGTTCCGCTTTGTCGGGTACTCGTATCGGATAGTTCGTTAGTTTCCACGGCGCGCCCGCACTACTTCAAAAAACTTCCACCGACTTCAAAAAAGGAGGTTCTCAATTCGACCGTATATATGTTTTTTTTTATGTGTGTTCGCGGATAACTCCGTCGTTTATGAACTGATTTGAATGATTCCTTTTGTAATGGAAAGGAGATATCCCAACGGTGGTACCATGATAAGGACACTAAGATTTGATGATGGCATCCAAGAGAAATCGATTCGAATCTTATAGTCGGTTTTCATTTTGATAAAATTTTATTTTAGGAAGTAGTAAGAGACCAGCTCTGTCAAAAAACTCTATAATAAACCAATTAGTATATACTTAGTGTACAGTAATGTACTACCGCGAGCAAATGGATCTTATTGGGATACTTGTTAATTACACCGGGTAATTATGTTAGGACAGGCTTTTTAACCGCGTACCTGTAACGCAATCCTGTCCGTCACAATTAGTATTTACACGCCCGTCGAATTGTAGTTCATTAAGATTTCATTGGTAGCTGAGTTCTTTCGGTGTTTTACTACAAGCGTTACATTCATTTATAAATCAATAAAAGGACGCTTTCCTTGTCAAACTAACATTAACATTCAAAATATACTTGTATGATTTATTAATATTTAAAGAGTATAAGGAAACGTCTCATATTAAAATTTGTATGAGGCCTCAGTCTTTGCTGTCCGTTTTATTTAATGTACTAGCAAAAATAGTTTCCAGGTATTTCCTCTGTCGCCTTCAACATGTCCTTCTTCGTACAATTACGGTAATGACGTATTTTGCAACAGATGTTTTGGTGCAGATATATGGTGTTCCGTTTTTAAAAAAAAGCGGCCAAGTGCGAGTCGGACTCGCCCATGAAGGGTTCCGCAGCAGCAAGTAACATTTTTTTTTTATATTTGTTTTGATTGAATGAAAGGTAAATTGCAGTTTACGATTTATGACGTATTAAAAAAAAACCACTTACTAGATTTCGTTCAAACCAATTTTCGGTGGAAGTTTGCATGGTAATGTACATCATATATATTTTTTAGATTTGTCATGCTCTTATTTTAGAAGTTACAGGGGGGGGGACACACATTTTACCACTTTGAAAGTGTCTCTCGCGCAATCTATTCAGTTTAGAAAAAAATCATATTAGAAACCTGAGTATAATTTTTGAAGACCTATCGGAAGACACGCATGGGTTTGATGAAAAAAAAAAATTTTGAGTTTCAGTTCTATGTATGGGGACCCCCAAAATTTATTGTTTTTTCTTATTTTTGTGTGAAAATCTTACTGCGGTTCACAGAATACATTTACTTACCAAGTTTCAACATTATGGGTCTTATAGTTTCGGAAAAAAGTGGCTGTGACATACGGACGGACAGACGGACATACAGACAGACAGACATGAAGAATCTATGAGGGTTCCGTCTTTTGCCTTTGGCACGGAACCCTAAAAACGGATTCGTGCACAACCCATGGTAGATGCTACTCTGAAGTTCAGATGAAAGACGTTAAAAGTTACTACCAGCATTTTTATCTATAGGTTGCGAATTTCTTTTTAGGCATTTGGCACACACCCCTGGTAGCAAAAAGCCGTTAAAGGTCATATTTAAAACCATATCGCCTCTCATTTTTCTCTCCAAATATCTCATCTGCAGTGACTTCTACAAATGAGATTTTTGTTGAGGTTTTATGTCATTTATAGAATATAGACTGATTCCGGCACATGTGTTAACAAAGTTGTATAAATCTTTTATTAATTAAAATATTGTTATAACATCTATATTCCTAGTTTGGACGTGTTTGCTTATTGTGTACCTAAAGGAAGCTTGTCACTGACTGTGCGTTAAGCGCAGTGGCTGTCATATACACAATGCTGATATTGCAATACCTGGGGACAGAATAGGAAATGATCGCAAGCTCGTTCATTATTCTACTGTAATATGTATGTTGAATATGTATTTTACTCTAAAATGAAGAACAGATTTCTTTTGACGCTTAGAATTGCCAAAAACACATAGCACTTTAGAAATATTACTATTATTTCAGAACCGCGTTTGTAGATATTTTCTAAGAAAATTATCATAATAAATTGTGTATTCATTTCAGGAACGTATTTCTTGCTGTACGATTTCCTTGACTACTTTGAAAAAGATGGACCGAGTTTTCTGCAGAGAGAAAAGTTCCTAGAAATTGTTGATACAATATTTAAGGATTTCTCTAAAATCAAGCGAGAAGCTATCGTATTCCAAGTAAGTGAAGTTGTAGTAGTTACACGTGTTATCATTTGGTACTAGGAAACTTAATACTATGAAAATGTATTTTGTTATGTTAGTAGCAAATACATATTTTATTTTGTTAACTTAGTAACAGTAGAGATTTAAATGACAAATAATTCAGTAACTTTGTATTATAGTCAGTGTTGAGTTTTTGATCTAGACTGATTAAAGGTTTACATTTTTTTAGCGTTATCATAGCGTTAACTATGTACTGTAAATGTATTGTTACGCTACGCTAATATATTGTAATAACTATAAATTTAAAATTAAAAAAAAAACCCTATGCAGCATCAGGTCGAAGTTAACAATTACATAATTGTCATCTAACGATTATACTGGCACGACAAACACTTAATCGAGTAATCATACGCCATAATTATTTTGTAATGTGCACGTTATGCGCTTTCATTTGAGACCCCACTCGATGATATTTTTGCAGACATTCGGTTATTCTTCCCCTCTTTCACCCCCATAACTTTTAAACGTCTCAACCGATTTTCATGAAACATGTCTAAGAACACTCGCACGTAACTCACCTTTTCATACAAAAAAAAACTAAATTGAAATCGCTTCATCCGTTCGCGAGCTACGGTGCCACAGACAGACAGACATACAGACACGTCAAACTTATAATACCCCTTTTTTGCGTCGGGGGTTAAAAATATTGCAAAGAAATGAATTCAGTGGTTAACAATTAGAAAATGCGTACCTAGTAAAATCTTCATGGACTACATTGCTCGTTATATTTAAAATTTATAATAAACAGTGGCTCGCAAAATTAGTTGTAAATGAAATTAAGCGTTCTTTTATATAAGTATACTAGCTGACCCGGCGAACTTCGTACCGCCATATTTACATATCTGTCTCAGCTTCCCACAGGCAGTGTACAGTCGCGGACAAAAAAAAACGCTTTTCCCGTTATCTTTTATTTTTTTTCTTTCTAGCAAAAAAAGAATGAATGAAATCGGACTATGTGTTATTGAATTACAACCAAGTACATATTTTGACTTTCATCCCCTCTCTCCAGGATACCGTGCTGAATTTCGGGATAAAAAGTATCCTATGTCCTGCCTCGTAGTATGAACTCAAATCATGCCAAGTTTCATTTCAATCCGTTCAGTAGTTTCGACGTGATGCGCGGCCAAGATACAGACAGACAGACAGACAGACAGACGGACAGACAGACAGACAAAAATGAAAAAAATTACAGTTTTGACTTCAGTATCGATTATAGAGAGCCCTCCATAAAAAAAATTCAAAATATCTTTAATGTACAGAATTGGACCTGTTACATTTTTATTATAAATAAATAGATACAATGAGAGATATTCACCTACTCGGTTCCTGACATTCGACTTTTTGGTTCTTTACGTATAAATTGTCAAAATGTCACGTCGGGTCTTGCGATAAAGATAATGCTGTTTTGTAGTACGCACTGATGTTACTTTGTTAGGACAAAGTATTCATTTTATTGTACAATAAAAGATGACAAATAATTATTAAATTCGTTTAAAACATAAACTAATGATATTCATAAATTAGATACTATCTATGAACATCATTACTTTAATCCAAAGATATCATGTCATTGAAGTCGAAACGGTACATAGGATGGGTGATAGGATATGACTGTGGAATATCGATTCCGCTGTCGTATCAGTGAACAGATTAATATAAACGATAAAATATAATCGAACCAATTAATTTAACTTTAAAAAAAACGGTTTGTAAGTAAGAAGTGGTGTGATTTCGTCACATCCCGACTGTCCACTAAATAGGATGTCCCTCTCAAATTACCACCAATAACGCTTTTCTCATTGTTGCGCTTGTTTTGCAATTTACCTATCAAGCAAATATTGACGTCGCTTACGTTCCATCGTCACAATATTGCACGTGAATCATTCCTTGAAAAAAATAGTATGTTTTTACTGGACTGCGCCAAAAAGAGGGTTATATTTTTCAAGTATGTATATTTGTATGGCACGCTCTGTAAACGGCTTGATGGATATTAGCGTTTGGGGTGTCGTTAAAATAGGTTTAATTGTGAGAGTGACACTGGAAACTGAAAATTAAAATCGGCGATTTACAAATTTTAAGCGTACCTTTTCACACAATTTGTATTTTTATTGTTTTTTTCAATAATTAACCTGTATTGTAAATTAATGTAAAACTTTTAACTGATGTGAAATACGAAACTAAATTTAACAAGACTACTGGGGTTCAAGGTATTTAATTAATTTTTACTGTGAGGTTTTATTGATTTATTTTGTTTGCAGTATACGGACTGGGAGGAAATTACTGATGGTTATCTAAATCAGAAAATGATTGCTGACGTGGTTGGGGACTACTTCTTCGTGTGCCCTACCAACTACTTCGCTGAAGTGCTGGCGGATTCTGGAGTTGATGTTTACTACTACTATTTTACACACGTAAGTACATATTCATTTTAACATAGGTACTGTTTAGCTATTCTAGTAATTTTATTCAATGACATATTAATAGAAAATGTACAAATGTACGGAGGCGCAATGACGCAGAAGCATCACTAGACCGCCATGGTCACCATGCGCATTGTTGCATTGTCTGTTCGCAATGAGTATGGTGACCACCACTCCTTAATTCTGCTTATGCTTTCCATCAGGCAGAGTAGAATCATTTTGGCAGAGCCAAACATAAAAATAATGAAAATTTCTGCTTAGAATTCGGTATGAAAGACTATAGATATATGATTTAAACAATAAAAACTTATTCTTGTTACTTCGTTAATATCGTTTATAATAAAAACACGTTACCTAAATCAACAACCTAAAATTACTATAATTTTGTAAAATATATGAATAAAGTATTATTATTATTTAGAAAATGTATAGTCACGTGCATATTGCACTATGTTGTGTAGACTTCCTAAACATATTTCACTGAAACATCAAGCGCGTTATTCAATTAAGTACATCGCGGTCTATATAGAACAATAAACAAAAGAAAAACAGTTCAAATAAAAGTACAGATAATTTTCAAATGCCTAAACGCCTAAGTCAAGTTGTGGTTAAAACGGCACACCTGCCTGGGTTAACATGGTAATTTAGCTAACGAACCACCCACGAGAGCTTTTAAAGAGCCTGTCGACGACATCTACTTTTTGCTTTGAGTCTGTAAACCAAGTGTAAAAACTGAGGAAACCGGGCGTCTGCTACGATATGTGTATGTATATCTCTTGAAAGGTGGAAACCTTTATTGTTTGTGTAAATATTTTAAATTCAATCCTCTTTATACATGTTAAGTTTAATTTAAAAATACTGTCTGTTCGTCTGTCGTATGTTTGTTCGGGTTAATCTCAGGAACGGCTGGACCGATTTTGACGGGACTGTCATTGTCAGATAGCAGATGACATAAGGAGTAACTTAGGTTACTTTTATTTAAGCTCCGCAGTGGTACCCGTCGTGGGTCAGCTAGTTTAATAATATGATTTTTACGCATTAAATTGCTACAGTTTTTGAGTAATGCAAGTAAGAAATGCGTAAACTCTTTTATATCAATACATACGTACGATTTACTACGTAGACCGTGACGAAAAGTATACACGATACATTCTTGGATCATCATAAAAATCTAGTCATTTACTATATCTTAAACGGACGCTTATTAGAATCTTGGCTGGGTCTGTTATTTTGCTTTATCATAAAGCAAAGTAACATACCTAGCCAAGACAAACAGCGATATCGAAATATGTTTTTCATGATCGTATATGTACCCTTTTGATATTTTCAGGTTTAACTTAGCATTGTTTGGTGTAGTTCATCGCAGAACCTGTTTAAGATCCATGCCTTAATAAATTAAAAATTAATACTTATCAAGAATGTAGTTTATATCATGAATTTACAAAAAAATAAACCATAACGTATAATTAATAAATAACCAAACTTTAGAAAATGTATAGTCACGTGCATATTGCACTATGTTGTGTAGACTTCCTAAACATATTTCACTGAAACATCAAGCGCGTTATTCAATTAAGTACATCGCGGTCTATTGTCCGAACATCTCTCAACCTCTTGTAGTTTTACTCCTTTTGTTATTCAATTCTGTAGAATAACCGCTCAAGATAACCTCCATTGTGGCTAGCACTGAACGATTTCAGTGTTTCCCCTTTACATAAATGTATTATGATACGT
This sequence comes from Diaphora mendica, assembly GCA_949125395.1. NCBI lineage: Eukaryota > Metazoa > Arthropoda > Insecta > Lepidoptera > Erebidae > Diaphora > Diaphora mendica. The sequence continues at coordinate 25,779,527 of OX421320.1, forward strand.
TAAAATAAGATGAGTTATAACTTTAAAACTGAAATAAGTGGATTAAGAGTTATTGAAGGTCTACTGTTATACCTCTATGCGAGTTCAAAATAATAATAATTGAATGTTGTAAGGTAAAAGAAGATTGTCTTTGCCCCTTCAGCCACTTTTGTCTTTTTGATAATAATAATCGTAAATTTACATCCAAAATGACGCAATTAATTTGATTTTTAACGTGTAAATTTAATCTTAATTTACACGTTAACGTTAATGTTGGTAGTATTTGTAGTGAAAAATACCTAATCAATGCCCACTAGGGCAAATAATTGTATGAATACTTTGAAATTTGTTCTTTGTCTGTATTTTGAAATTATATAAATTAATATAATATTTAGTACTAGCTGACCCGGCGAACTTCGTACCGCCATATTTACATATCTGTCTCAGCTTCCCACAGGCAGTGTACAGTCGAGGCCAAAAAAATCACTTTTCCCGTTATCTTTTATTTTTTTCTTTCTAGCAAAAAAATAATGAATGAAATTGGACTATGTGTTATTGAATTACAACTATGTACATATTTTGGCTTTCATCCCCTCTCTCCAGGTAACCGTGCTGAATTTCGGGATAAAAAGTATCCTATGTCCTACCTCGTAGTATGAACCCAAATCATGCCAAGTTTCATTTGAATCCGTTCAGTAGTTTCGGCGTGATGCGCGGCCAAGATACAGACATACAGACAGACAGACAGACAGACAGATGGACAGACAGACAGACAAAAATGAAAAAAAATACATTTTTGGCTTCAGTATCGATAATAGAGAGCCCTCCAAAAAAAATTTCAAAATATCTTTAATGTACAGAATTGGACCTGTTACATTTTTATTATAAGTATAGATAAACTGACATATTTTTGGTTGCCATATTAGTTCACCTAGATTGGGATCAGACGTGTGTGGGATGTTACATGTTATTATTATCGTAGCTCCAGAAATCGTATCAACATAAAACGATAAAAAATTAAGCAAGTACTGCCAGTTATTTTCATAAATAAACTTAGAAAAAATAATATCGAAACATTTTATCAATTCAAATGAGGAGGAATACAAACAACAGTTTCTGTGTATAAATCAAAAGGGCTTAAGTACAAAGAGGGATAAGTATTTAATGTAAATCCATTAATATTAAATCTGAGAGAGTGGCTGATTACGTCAGGTAACTTACCTGTGCTATCGCGCTGTGCGACACAAAGGTTTCTTAGACGTTCTCAACAGACTTTTGGATTTAATAATAGTTTATATGACGTCGTTAACATTTTGTTGTTAAATCACAGTTGAGTACAGACTTTGAGAGAAATTGAATAAGAATTTACTCAAATCCTTCGTTGAGTGAGTAATTATCAGATATGGCAGCCCTCAGGCCAGCCAGCTGTTATTAGTAGACTTTCTTTGGTTTCAGTTTCAATTTAATACAATTTTTTTGTAATACATTAAATTCATAAATCCTGAATCGTGACATCGGATAGTACTATAAATTGAAATAGTTTGAACTACAAGCAGATACCGTAATATATCTGAGACAAGTTAAATGTTCTAAGTTAATGCGACCGCGCGTAAACAAACATTTACTTTATGGTTGGTAATAGCGAAATAGAACTCTGGCAATAAAACGGACACTACCAGCGGTTTGTTCTCACTATAATTCGAAAAGGAACAGAGTTAGTACTTACCTGGTTAACTTGGTTATAACAAAGTTGTAACTGTGTAGCTTCCTAGATTGTGTAATAAGTTTTTATTATTGTATCTTCTTTAAAAAATTCTTTGGTTTCTACTGGGTGAACTTTTAATTATTACTTTGCTAGAAGCTTCATGTATCTTTGTGCTAAGGCGCACCTAATGGCCAGGGCGTTTTCTGCCATTCATCATTGCGGTCGATGTAGAAATATTATTCAGTAGATGCAAATGTCTTATCAACTTTTGTTTGAGATCTTAGAAATTTTACATCAGTGTAGACAAACTTGAAATACGTATCACACTGTACACACACTATTCATTAATTATGCCCATGTTTACCTACATAAATAAATCCATACCTATATTATAAATGCGAAAGTAACTCTGTCTGTCTGTCCTGCTTTCACGGCCAAACCGCTGCACCGATTTCAATGAAATTTGGTAAGGAGATACTTTAATTCTTGAGGGAGGACATAGGCTACTCTTTGCTGCGATAACTGACAAACTCGCGGGCGGAGCCGCGCGCAAAAGCAAGTCATTTTTAACCGACTTCCAAAAGGAGGAGGTTCTCAATTCCATCGGTTTTTTTTATTTTTTTATGTGTTTATACACACACACATAAATACACTTTAATTACTTTTAATTACAACTACTTAAAGAAATTTTGACTCTGTCCTTACGGAAATAATTAATTTTTATTAAGTGTTTACTCACAAATATTCCAAAGTCATCAATTTCAAGCTACTAAACATTATCTATACAAATAAATAAAATTGGAGTGTCTGTTTGTAATATTAAAATAACAGCTTTTTAATAAATGCATATGTACACGATACATGTACTAAAATAACATCTTTTACAATTTTTGTCTGTCTGTCTGTTGGTCTGTATGTTCCGGGTAATCTCTGGAACGGCTGGATCGATTTTGACGGGACTTTCACTGGCAGATAGCTGATGATCTAAAGAGTAACTTAGGCTACTTTTTTTAGACTAGCTTTGGCCCGCGGCCTTACCTGCAGTACGACAAAAATATCGGGTAACACCGCGGGGTTCAGCTAGTAGAAAATATTAAATGACCTATCACACTTATTCAAGGACTATGACATTAATCAGACTAAAAAAATAAACAGACAATAATTTTACAGAGATATTAACGTTTAATAACTAATTTATTTGACTGCCTAGCTTATAAATACTTTAACCATTTATCGATTAGTCAAATTAATTTGTCGATCAAAAGTATTAAATGTATGTAAATTCAACTGTTTTTCAATTTCGAACGGATCGGTAGGTACCAGAGCATAAACTGGAACATCTCTCTCGGGCTTGTCGTACGAAATAATCCTTATACTCAAGTAGAGACAGTACGATGTGCAGATGTCGGTAGCAAACGACTGAAGCCAGCTTTAATAAATTAGGCATGGGTCAGCCCCGGCTGGCGGGGCCAAAGGTCACAGATTAACAACGGGCTATTTCGGGTTGTGACCCGTCGCCGTTCCATTTCTGCTCCCGACACTGCGTCTAGTATATTAAAGTACCTTTATGTAGTCTATGTCTTTGATAGAACCATTAAAACAATTGATTGTTGTAGCACGCTCCGATAAGCTGAACGCGACGCTGAAATTAACGTTCAATCTACTGAACGGAGATCAGAAATTGATATTGACTTTGTACCTTAGATTTAAAGACAATTATTATTAAATAGCGGAAGTTTTATTTCAATTGAATAAAGATTAATTTAAAAATTCTTATAGTTTGCGTTGTAGATATGTTTTTGCTTTAAGATGTCAAGGTTGGTTCAGAAATCAGTTATATTATTTTTAGTTTTACAACTTCAGGGAATACAAACACAAAAAACTGAAAACTGTAAAAACACTGAAAACGTAAGCATATCAGATGAAAATCCTCTGTAAGCCCAATGATGCAAAAGCGTCACATGTGGGTCACCATGCTGCATTGTTGCATTGTCTACATTCACAATGAGTATGCTGACCACCACTCTTGGATTCTACATAAGTTTTCCATCAGGCAGAGTAGAGTCACTTTTGCAGGCCCATACATAAAAAAGTCTCTGCAACACGGCTTAATAGTCGAGTTTTATTCTAGATGCGAAATAAAAAGTAAAAAAGAAATTATATTTATTAATGCATCCTTAAGATTCTAATTCAAAACTCTGAAAGAAATCAAATGTTCTCATTTTCTACGATAAAGAACAGCTTTAACTATGACGTAAAATCGAATTGCTAATCATGAAGTTTACGACGATGGATTTAGTTGGTTAATATGGCGTTTACAATGTGAACAGTCTATAAGACTTAGGCGTCACTCTTCTTGACGAAAATTTCGAAATTCAGAATATTATATTTTCACATTAAATCAGATTTTTTGAAATTTTATTTCTGCAACATTCGTACACATTTTTAAACGTAAGTACGTATGATAATACCTATGTATCAATATCCAGAATTTCCTACAGCTAAAACAGGAAAACCTAATCAATCTCACCCAATATTGTTGATTTACCATACAATAATGAAATTGATCAGGAAACCAAAAGGATTATTTTGAGGATATGAACGCTTGAATTGATTATAATACTAACATAATATATTATTTCTGGGACCATAAATATATAGTATACCTACTTATAGCATTTTATAGAAGTGCATTGTAAAAATGAATCATAACAAAAATATTGTTAAATTTTTATCCTACTGAAGGCCACACCCATGGTCACCATGGATGTTTACACTCATGGCACCCTAAGGCCGCGTACATGAACTCAGTGGGAGCGAAGCGGGCGTGGGAGCGGAGCGGGCAGCATCGCGTTTAAATGTATAGACATATTATGGGAGTGTTCACGAACACAGCAGAGCGGGGAGCGGGCTACGAGCGGGTGACGAGCGGTGCGCTTCAGTGTAGCGGTGTCAGATAGGGATGGAATATAAATAAATAAATAAATATTTCGGACATTTTAACACACAACGCCATCTAGTCCCAAGTTAAGCAGAGCTTGTGTTATGGGTACTAGACAACTGATACAAATACATATATACTTTTTTTTTGTAAATACATACATATTATACATAGAAAACACCCAAACTCCGAAACAAATATTTGTAGATCATACAAACATTTGGTCCGACCCAGGAATCGAACCCGAGACCTCATGATCAGCAGTCGTACACGCCAACCGCGAGACCAACGAGGCAGAATAAAATACCAGTCACCTGTGATAATGATTTTAAATTTGATTATTGTTGTGAATTTTTTAAGTTTACTATGACTATGAAACTGCGTGTGCATCGGCCTATGTATGGTGCATGAGTACTAAAAACCTCTTTTCTGTTACTCTGGTAAATAAACCTCTTTTCTGTTAACCTTGATCGCGGTCCTCGCCCTTACCCTAGCTTGTTTCGTATAAGATCTTACTCCGCCAATTCCGTTTTAATTTATTATATTGATTTATAGATTACGTTACTATTCACTTTATGATTTTTAACTTTTGGAGTTCTTAGATTCCTCACATACGCCACACACGCAGCCTTATTGCTCACAAATATGATAGCGGTATAACTGTAGCGTACTTGATAGAAAAATATATTAGTTAAGAAAATATCTTTAATACTCGCTAATAAAGTAAGTTTTTGATAGCTATTGCAATAATTGTAACCTTTGATGATGCCTTATGGCGAAACCGGTCAGGTGTAAATAAAAATAAAATAGTGGAATAAGCACAAGTGATTTCAATTCTAGAATGCATTATAACAAGTTCAATCAAGAGTATAAATTACATATTGCATTATATATTATATGTATCTATAATAATATTATAGCCTGCATTGTGCATTGCTGGGATCGAGGGGTGGGAGGGTAATAATTTTCCCCGAGGACAGGGCATGATAAGGCACGTCGTCAGTTCGGGGAGGACCTGAAATAACATGGTCCGGGTCCTCACAGAGTAGGGTGCCAGAGGCCGGTCGTCGGGGTGTTTTTTAGTGGAAACACCATATACTCCTGGCTCCTGTGTCCCCGAGGAGCTGGAGATCCGAAGGGATTTATCACCCAGTCACCAAAAAAAAAAAAATGTAGAATGATGTTATATAGCTTATAATCTTCCTCAAGTTAAGCTATCAAAGGCAGATGAAATTTCCTGAAATCCGGTTGTTAGTTCCAAAGATTAGAGCATTCATCCAAAAAATAAACTTTCCGCGTTTTTCTATATTTGTTCAGATTACACGTTTTACTGTAAATTGTCAATAAACTTCAATAATATAATGCATTAAAATCTCGTTAGAAACACAGTGAGCTATCTAAGCAATTCTTATTTATTATTCAATTTGCCTTTCACCTTGACCTATATTCCTACACGTACTCGCATTTTTTTCACGTGGGATTAGACGGCGTGCCGAGACTTTTCAGCGAATATGACTTAAGATTAACGTCGGTCTGAAAGGATTCCGGTGGTTTAATTTGTTCTGTAGTCATTCTGCAAACGTTTTCGGTATGATTAATTACATTTTTTTTTGTATTGGTGGATTTGCATCTGTAGTAGAATCAAAAGCTTCGGAGTTTTAACTATTCCATAGAATATAGAAAGAATTCGAAGCCAATTCTGATTGCAGAGCAAGTTTAATGATTAATTAAAATTCAATTTTGTATTTGCTAACATTAATGTCACAATTAGAGTACCTTATTAGAAGTAGTATCATCTAACTCTCTTTTAATAAAAAAAAAGTAAAAACTAAAACCCAACTACCGTTTGAAAAGCCGTAGTCACACGTTACATAGAAACGCACCATAAAACTTTAACAACGTGTGACTACGGCTTTGCAAACTTGTTTTATACTTTTTCAGCGTCGTTTTTTGTCGTAGTTGGGTTTTAGTTTTTACTTTTTTTTATTTAAAATATTTTGGTGCCGTTATTAATATATATATAAATATTTGAAATGTACAAGTAACGCCCTTTCCAATGATACCAAGCAAGGCATATTTATCTCAATTTTTTTTTTTATACAGTACTTTATTTCAGCCAGAGGGCGCCACATTAGATTCAGTGACACGTCATATAGCTTATATCAGCGGACGACCTTATTTGTCCAGTTCTAATAAGTAGTTAAGGAGCTATGAGGGAACAAATGAACATACATACATACATACATAGCCTGTCAAAATCATAACTCTCCTTTGACTTTGCCATAGTCGGGTAAAAAAGAGAATGAATAATTAAAACAAATCTCTTTTCTTTTTTATTTACAAAAAAGTATATAGGTATGTATTTATATCAGTTGTCTAGTAATGTATATATGTATATGTATGTTTATATGTGTAATATAAGTAGATGTTTAAGTACTTATGCAAATAGTTGATATTTTGAATTTGGTGATTGTTTTTATAATTTACGTAATAAATTTATGATTTGTGCGCCCTATTACTGCTACCCTAATTAATGTCACTTACGATAATATCCGTACAAAGGTTGTCTGTAAGAGATCGTCATGAGCGATAAGACCGCCAATTGTCACATTTTGTATATTGTAACTCTTTTTATTTTTCTTTCTGTTATATGTGTACAATAAAGATAAATAAATAATACAGCCTCAGCTTAGTTTGGGACTAGACGGCATTTTGTGTTAAATGTACAAAAATATTTATTTATTTATGCATTTATTATTTATTTCATCTTAATCTTGGGGTAAAATCAATCAATACAGGCAATTTTGTTCTCACCTTCAGACCCCATAAGTGTTGTATATGTAGAGTTATAAAAGTTTTTTGGTTCTAAAATAGCATATATTACTTTTAGTAATGAAATAAAATCCATTGCATCTATTCAAATTGGGTCTAAATTTTCAACACATATACATTGTACATTATTAGAATAGTATATGAAAAAATACGTTCCTAATAGTATTTTATCAATTTTTTTTTTTCTCGCAACAGAAAAAGATAAAAGGTAATTTAATTTCATAATATCGACTTTTATCAAGTCTCACGACGCCCTTGTCAATCCAGCAAATAGAGTTAACTAAACATATTAATACTAAACACATAAGGTATTGTTTTGTAAACATAGGCAACTTACCTAAATCTATTTTCCTACGTTATACTTCAAAACACAGTATTCAAAATCAATACTACAGTTATTGATTATGAATGAACTACCTACTTCTAAGTACATTTTCATATACTTAACGTATCTATTTTGTTTCCAAGTGTTACAGTCAAATATGAGATTGACGAAAAACAATTTAGTAAGATCATTTAGCCTTGCGTACCTTTTTAGTTTGTAACGTTTATAAATAAGCAGGTACTTAACAGTACAAGCTTATCAGAGTAGACAATTTATTTTTTTGAGTTTCTGTAAAAGCTACGCGGTTAAAGACAGCACGTTAGCTAGCTGACGTGTTAGCTAGATAAAAATAAAATTACATGCAGTTATTTGATTGTTGTTTAATAATATATATATGTTGAAATCTCGAATAAAAAAATATTAATACCGTCAAGTACCTCACGATTTCACTTGCTATTATGTTTTTTAGTACCTATCTTTGTGTCGGTTTAAATTACTTATATTCACTTAACATACTTGGTAGATAAATTACTTATGTCCGGGCCTCAATAGTTTTCATACGTGCTTACGACGTATGCAACAATCAAAATTAGCAGTTTTGTGTTGTGTTGTACACAGGGCGTTACATTGTGTGAGCTGACCTTTTCACGGATACATACAAAGGTTTGGGTGGCAACCTACGTCACGCTCAGCTCATGCATGACAACGCATAGCGTCGGGCTCCGAGCGACGTGCATTATTAAAAAGGTCTTACTATGTACCAAACAACCACATTTAATTTTATGAGCTTTAATATATATAGCATTTAATTTTATAATCTTGGGGTAAAATCAATCAATACAGGCAATTTTGTTCTCACCTTCAGACCCCATAAGTGTTGTATATGTAGAGTTATAAAAGTTTTTTGGTTCTAAAATAGCATATATTACTTTTAGTAATGAAATAAAATCCATTGCATCTATTCAAATTGGGTCTAAATTTTCAACATATATGCTATATAAAATTAAATTAAAGGCTCCGAGCGACGTGCATTATTAAAAAGGTCTTACTATGTACCAAACAACCACATTTAATTTTATGTTCATGTTTTAATGCTTTAAGAAATGTAAGGAAATAATTGCCTAATAGTTTGCACAGTCAGAAAGATTGCGATCAATGATTACCGAACTACGCGTTACGGAGAAGCAATAAAGGTTCCTTGTTAATGTGACCCGGATTACTACCTTATTGGCCCATAGTTGCGCGTGTCTTGTAAATGAGGGGTGTGATTTATTTTATTGCTTTATAGGAATTTAATGGTTGATTCTATTAATTAACGGTATCCATGATGGTTGGCGTTCCTTGAGGGAGACTTTCAGTATTTTTTGATATGGGACTGCCAAAGTGGTTCTACTCTGCCTAATGGAAAGCATAAACAGAATCAAGAGTGGTATGACTACCACTCTTGATGGTGGATTGATCTTGGTGACACCATACTCATTGCGAATGCAGACAATATAACAGTGCAGTATGGTGACGCACACCATGGCGGCCTAGCTTATGCTTCTGCACTTACCAACGTAACACTACAGCACGAATTCTGTCATATTAGATTGGTCGTCTGTGAGAAATTAGTTCGTGCTAAAATAAGCGTGACTTTAACACCTTTAGGTTTAGCAGTGAACGACAATAGGTTGATTTGATTTGATCTATGGACCTGCGTGGCAATGTTGTAAATTGTTATTCAGATTTTTATGTTAGTTGTGTACATTAGCATAAAATGGTGTCAATAAAATTCATAAAAACCCATAATTCATCAATACTTCACTGTCGCTGCAATTAAGAATTTTGAACTGCTCTTAGAGTTCAGTGGGTGATGATATACACAAGGTGCCTTTAATCTAACTTAAATTAATAATAATACACCTCATTATACAAAAAGATAATTAACACTGTTTTAGGAGGAATTTTGGCGCGAGAAGTATAATATATAATTAATTTACAAGCTTTGTCAGCTCAAATTTTACGAATATCATAGCTACTTCAACCGTAAACCCTTGTTAATTATTAAAGCCTTATAGAATTACAGCCCTACTCCTACCCCTAACCTTAAGGCCTTGTGTTTTGTTACCGTGACATTTGAAGAATTTAATGTCAATAAAACTTTGAAACGCGACTGGCGTAGGAACTTAGTGAATTCTTGATAAAGTTAACAATTGAAATCAGTTCCATTTAGCAACTATTTCTTACACAATATAATGGAGTGTTTTACATTTTAATGACTAAATTTCATGGTCAGAATTTGAGGATACTTTAATTATTATGATATGGAGCGCAAACGAGCGGACAGTTTATCTGATAGATGAATACGTTGCCGTCCTTTGATTGCTCCCTTTCTTCGGGATGGCACCGGTTTTCTACGTGGTAACACTCTTCTAGACTCACCCCGTGCGTGCATTTAACTTTGATACATTTCATACATAACAATCACAAATTTCAACAAAAAAAAAAAACCAACTTCAATCTGGACCAAATTTAAATGGGACCACATGGAAAGCACCAGCTTTCAAATAAAAAAAGAATCATCAAAATCGGTTCGCCCAGTCGAAAGTTATGAGGTAACAAACATAAAAAAAAATTAGTCGAATTGAGAACCTCCTCCTTTTTTTGAAGTCGGTTATAAAGTAACGAAAGCTCATAACAGTCACATAGAAGCTCTACTACCCACCTATACCTACGATCTTCATAAGTCACAAGTTCAATATTTAGTTTGAGGTTACAGTAGACGTGAAATCCGTTATTCTATTTTACTGACAGGGAAAACCATTATTCGCTTGTCTAACAATCACATCATTCCCCTAAGCAAATACAAACCTTCAGTGACATTTGAATTTTTTTCAGACGGTACTCGGGTAACTTATTTACTATTACGTAATTGTATAAAAGAAGTCGGCTGACATACTTATTTAATTACAGTTATTGATATAACAGTTGGTGTTTTTAACCTAATTTCAACGATAAATTTAGTAGATCTTTAAGTGGGTTTTGATGTAAAGTTTTACTACTTTACTTTAAATGTATACAATTATTGCATTTTAAATTATGATACTTTTAATTGAGCGTTTGTAAAATGTTATGAAACTTTGTTTTGCCGCATTTAGATTTTTCAAAAGAACTTTAAACACGAGGGTTGCAGAATAACTTGGAAAGTTTATTAGAGTGGTTAGTGTGGCGCCTCGCATAGATGTGCCAGATAGCTTTATCCTTTTAAAAATGATTAGTAGTCCAACAAAAACAGCTTAAAGTACATCCATAGCAGCTGTAATTTCTATCTTAAATTTTTCGTTATCGATAACTTACATTCGGTGCTAGTTATTATCTCAAAATTTAAAAAGAACACTACGAGTAATACTACCATGGGACTAATCCCGCCCACACGCCCACCACTGTAACTCCTGTACACCAGGATCAACAGCGGTGACCCACGAAAACACCGAGTTATGACACTCGGGAAGTCCCAGGAAAAATTTAACTGTCTTGGAACCCGCAACGAAATTAATCAGAAGAAAACTGGAGGAGTTGGAAATATAATAAGTCCACTTCCCTCCTTAGCAAAGCGGGAGACAAAATGGAGTCAAAATAGGCAGACGCCTTTTTCAAACCGGGAAGCACCACGGATAAAAAATGTTATGGGTCCTAAGTATTTGATTTCTATAGTATGTATGGCAGAATCGCTTAAACGCACGGAAATTCACCGCAGTTGACACAAGATCCCCATAATATACTACCCCAGACGTCATTTGTAAGCTATTTAGCATCATGTTACGTTCATTGTACCAAAGACTACATTCCCAGAGGATATGATGAGCCGACTGTTCACAGCTAGAATCAGGTGTTGAGCATTGACAAAATGGTGAATCGACTAATTTAAATGAGTATAGTTTGCTCTTAAAGTTACCGTGGCCTGTAAGAAATTGAGCGACACAGTGATCTACCTCGAGCCATGTCCTTGACAACTTTTCACGAACAGATGGAAAGAACTCGTAGAGGTGGCGTCCCTTAGATGATTCGTCCCATCGTTTCTGCCATTCATCCAAGAGGTCGTTATAGACATTGGATTTTTGTTGAAACAATCTTATGATTTTACCGCGGTCTCGTATGCCCAAAAAATCGCATTCCATGTTTTGTAGTGTGGAATAGTACATGGCTGCACGTCTTTGCACCTCGAGATCGACCGGAAGAACACCTGCCAACACCGGTAAAGCCTCAGTGCTAACCGTCCTATATGCCTTGCACAAGAAAATCAATGCAGGTCGTTGGCCTTGTAACAGTTTGCGACGGACAGCACCTACAGTCGCCCTATCTGCCCATACAGGAGCACCATAGCAAATAGAACCCAAATAAGTAGCTCCATATATGATCTTTAGTGTATTATATGACAGACCCCATGTCGCAGTTGATATCCTCGTCAGTGCAAAGAAACTCTTTTTAGACTTTTCATTAACTATTCTAATATGTTCAATAAATAAAAAAATTCTTTCTAAAACCAATCCCAAATAACAAACCGAGGTTTTATTTTTAATAGTAACATTTTCAAATTTAATACACGGCGGTGATTTGAGGTTACCTTTCAGAAGTAGCTGGAAGGTTTTGTTTGGTGCAAACGTCAACCGATTACGCCCACCCCACCGAGATATTAAGTCCAAACATTCACTGGCCAGCCTCTCAAGCCCCGTTCTAGTATCCGACTCTATCAATAACAAACCGTCGTCCGCGTACGCATTCAGGGTACATCCGGACGGCACAGGCATTGCCAGAAAATCGTCGAAGCCTATGTTCCACAAGTATGGTCCTAGCACTGACCCTTGAGGACACCCCATCGTAAGCGCCTTCGACACAGAATGATGCCCAAGTCTCAATTTAGTAGTACCTTGTAAGAAGTACGAGGAGATAAGGGAATAAATATTTTTAAAGCAACCTCTTAATTTTAATTTTAGCAATAGCATGGGCCACCACGCATTGTCAAAGGCGCCAGATATATCTAAGAAGATGCCTAAAACGTATTAAATACTACCAGTTGATTATATTACAGAGAGACATCATTTGTGAAAAGACTTAATTCTTTGTCTATGACGTAGTAAAATCTTTCTAAATAAAAGCCGCCCACACGGCTAGCCGTACAAAGGATATTGTATATATTTACAACTACCGAATTAAACGAAGTAACTGGATATCAACAAATAAATTGGATTGAAAAATAAATATTCCTGTTCTATTTTGATGTCAACCTTATACTATAGATTAATTAGTGTAGTATTTGACGTAATGTTATTGATCTTTTATAAAAGCCTCTGAAATAATAAAACAATACCTAACAGTTTTTTTAACAGAAAAACGCGTCGATGAGGTATTTTGTAAAATGAGAATCCCTGGTAAGTTTCATTGCGTTTTGTTTGTTTTCTAATGACTTTAATCACGCGATTGTATAAATCAGTTAGACATATTTAAAGGCTTTTTGTTGTCTGTTGATATAATCTTAATAGAACCAAACTCTTAGATGCAAAGATTCTCTTTTTACATTATTAATTAATATATCTATTTTTTGCAATCATGTATTCATACAAAACTAAAACATTGGAAATTAAACGACCATGTGTTTTATAACCGCAAATATGAGTGTGTCGGTCAATAACAACGGGTAAACAAATACAGTTTGTACGGAACCGTGCACCTGTCAGACTCGTCCTTTTAACGGTTACGTTTATTTTTAACCGACTTCAAAAAAGGAGGAGGTTCTCAATTCGACCGTATATTTTTTTTATGTGTGTTCGCGGATAACTTCGTCGTTTATGAACCGATTTCAATGATTCTTTTTTTAATGGAAAGGAGTATCCCAACGGTGGTATCATGATAAGGACACTATGATTTGATGATGGCATCCAAGAGAAATCGAGTCGAACCTTGAAGTCGGTTTTTATTTTATTAACATTTTACATTATATCATATAGCACTACAACTGCTACCGGCGTAGTTTGATGATACAAATCCTAATCATAAAAAGTGATCATTCTTATGTCCTTTAAACTGTTAAATAAAGGTTATGAATATTGTTTTTAATATTATACAATGTCTTTGTTCCTTGATGTTCATGAAAATGCTTACAAAATGTCAAAATCTAGATACATTTTCCTCTTAGAATCTATACCTAGATACGTATGTTTTTCAATTTATCTCATATCGATAATATTTCAATTATTCATCACGCCTTACTCGCTGTATTTGCAACAATTTAAGGCACATAAAACGTTCCTACTTATATTTTATGTACGACCGCTCGGCTTTCAACGAGAGTGCCATAAAATGTACCAAAAGATAAATGTATGATGCACACACACTCGTTACAAACGTTTGCAACCCTTCTGTATGTTTTATACGGCCAGTTAACGTTTAAGCCCAACACGTGTTTGTAGTACGCGTTACATCAAAAGGGCGTTTGTGGACCCTACAAGTACCCAATGTAAGTTAGATTCAACTCGTGAAAGGAAAGGATTAAAAGTGAAATGTTTGACACGCATACATCGAAATAGAAAACGAATTTATGATCTTCAACGAAACTTCATAGTTTCGTGTTAGTGAAATTACTTTTTATACACTTATACATATTTTAAATATAATTTGTACTCTCGATTGTCGGCACACGATGGAACTTGTTGCAATACATTCTAGAATTAAAATCAACCTGACCGGTTTCGCCTTATGGGATCGTCACAGGTTCTTGGATGATGCCATAAGGTGAAACCGGTCAGGTGTAAACATCAATAAATAGTGGAATAAGTATTATTTTTTATGTATGGCTCGCCAATATGACTCTACTCTGCCTGATGGAAAGCATAAGCAAAATCCAAGAGAGGTGGCCACCATACTTATTGCGAATGCAGACAATGCAGCATGGCGGCCTAGTGATGCTTCTGCATCTTTTAGTCTAGTCAACAAGTATGGAACTTGTACTATTTGGGCCTCCGGTCTCACACTCACCAACGAAACACGACAGCACGAACGCTGTCATTTTACGTTGATCTTCTATGCGAGGGTAGTACCGCCCCGTCGAGCCGGCCTGTTCGTGCTGAAATCAGCGTGGCTCTACTACCTTTGAAAGTACAAGTGATTTTAATTCTATGGTTAAAGACATTTATTTTCTCAAAAGATTACAATAATCACTTACAGAGAAAAATATAGTTCTAAACAAAAACATATTACCTAATTAGCGTGGTTAGTAAGGTAGTTGTGCTTTTTTTTTTTTTTTTTTTTTAATGGGTAGTACAAATATCTTTTATAAGATTGTAGGTTCAAACCGCTTGTGGTGAAACAATTTGTAAGGCCTATGACTTAGTGACAAAATATACGTGTTTTGTAATTATAATTTATATTTATCTTAGCAAGTATATAAAACAAAAATATGTGTTTGTATTAGTGTAAGAATTACTATTACAATTTTTTTTTTTGTTTTTTTTTTTTTTATGAGAAATGTTTCCTACACATGTATGTATGTAGTTTTATATGTATGGTTTTTAGACGTAGGGTTAGTATTAGTAGTGTAACATTAAGATTCAGAAATAGTAGTTTTATGATTTTATTAACGAAACATCCCTTAAAATGTAGCTTTTTAATCATCTTTTGAATGTTTTAAATGTTTTGGCTTCTTTTATATCTTTAGGCAATATATTATAGAATTGGGCTCCTTCATATAGAATACTCTTCTTTCCGTAATTTGTCCTAGGCATTCGCAGAGAGATGTTATTGGCTTGCCTAGTTAACCGTTTGTGGCTGTCTATCTTTTTCGTAAATGTTAGCTGTGAGTGGATGTCTTTTGTCAAGATTTTTCTAATAAATATGATGGTATTGTATTTATGTGTTTGAGCGAGATTCATTATTCCTGTTTCCTTATAGATTTTAATAGTGGGTGTATAATACTCGTATAGAAACAATATTTTTATTAGTTTATTTTGTGAAGTTTGTAATTGTCTTAGATTACTCTTTGCCGAAGCTCCCCAGATCTCAATCAGGTAATCAATGTGGGATTTTACCAAAGAGTTATAGACAGTATATTTTACGTTTCTGGGCAAGCAACGAGCCAAGGGTCGAAGAGCGCCCGATAATGATGTTAATTTACTTCGTATTTTATTAATATGTGGCTTCCATGTAAGTCTATGATCCAATACTAGGCCCAAGTACTTCTCCTCATTTACTCTACCTAGTCTTTCGCCGCTAATGATTAATGGGTTGTAGTTGCCAATTTTTTTATTTTTAGCACAGAAAATAATGTAGTGAGATTTTGAGGCATTGATAGTCAATAAATTTATGTTTAGCCAGACATTTAATGTATTCAGATCATATTGTGCTTGATCAACTACCGTGTCTATAGAACTACCTGAATAAAATATATTAGTATCATCAGCGTAGAGAGTGATATCTCCTTTAAGTCCAATTTCGTGTATACTATTAATGTAAACCAAGAAAAGCAGTGGACCCAAAATCGAGCCCTGAGGTACGCCACATGTAATGGGTCTTGGCTCGCTTTGATGGTTATCAAATTTAACAACTTGAGACCTATTTGAAAGATAGGATTCGAAAATGGAGAACCCTGCATCCGTAACTCCCAAGTCTTTCAATTTCGATAAAAGTATGCTGTGGCTCACGGTATCAAACGCTTTCTTTAAATCGATGAAAACTCCCAATGTTATCAAACCCCGATCAATATTCGTTCTTATATTTGTCACTAAGTCCACAGTTGCGGCTGCAGTGTTAGACTTCGCTCTGAAACCATATTGTTTCTTGAAAAGAAAATCTTTGGACATTAAAAATTCATTTAAACGGTTGTATAATATGCTTTCAAAAATTTTAGATAGTAATGGTAGCACGGATATAGGCCTATAGTTGCTAGGGTCAATCCTGCTACCAGTTTTGAATATGGGTCTAACTTTTGCAATTTTAAGGGAATCTGGAAAATAACCGTTGATCAGGCATTTATTAATGCAGTTTGCAAGTGGTTGGGCTATTAGATCTTTGATATACTTGATAGTCTTCGTATTAATACCGTCTATGCCTGAGCTAGTATTTGTTTTGAGATCGTTGATTATTTTGATTATTTCGAATGAAGATGTTGGTTTAAGTTTTAAAGATTTTTCACAGTTTTTTTTGGTTGGTATACATGTTAAATTATGGGTAAAATCGTTTTGGGATATTTTGTTAGCTAGGTTACTACCTATTGTACAGAAAAATAAATTTAAACTTTCGCAAATTTCTTTTATGTCGCTGGTTTGTCCTGTAGCAGTTTTGAGTACCGAAGGCCCAGAAATAGTTTCTATTTTGTTATTGGATAGTCTATTGATTAATTGCCACACTTTCAAAGGATGTTTCTTACAGTTTTTAAAAGCATCATTGTAGTATCGATTTTTTGCACTTTGAATTGACGTGTACGCTACACTACGCTTCTTTTTAAACTCCATACTCAATTGAGCATCACCAGGGTTTTGTTTTAGGTATTGATATAGTTGGTTTCTCTCATCAATTAAGGTTAAAAGATTATTATTTATCCATTCCTTGCGTGGTGGATTCAATATCTTCGTCTTCTGCACTTTATTCTCAATGATTGAGTTTAATAACAAAGTTTCCAGCTCTGAAAATTCATCCATTTTCTTTGTACCAAAAACATTTTTAATGGTTTTATATAAATTTGAGTAATTAACAGCCTCGTACTTTATTCGCTGTATACATATAGGTTTTGGTCTGTTCATTTCCAGATATATTTGCTTATGGTCTGAGAGAGAAGAATCAATTAAAGAAATTTGGAAAGTATTATCCTGTAAGTTTGTAGTCACATGATCGAGGACTGTTTTTGTTGTTGCTGTTTTGCGAGTGCAGTATTCTAGGCTAGTTTTATTCAATATTTTGATGTTGTTCTCTCGTAAAATTGTAATATACTCTTTCACAGAATTTTCAGTACTTAGTAAATTAATGTTAAGATCACCAAAGGTGATTACTCTTTTTCTTTTAGTAAGATGTTGATTTAAGGTCTCTAGAAATTTATCAGTGTTAGATGCTGGTTGTTTGTATATAGCTCCAATGTTTATAGAAAATGTGTCCAAGTGTACCCATAGAAAATGGTTCCCATCCTCGCATTGTTCATCCAATAATTCATGCTTTAAATTTTTGTGGATAAATATAGAAACTCCACCACCTCGGGCATGTTTTCTGTAATTGAAGTAATGGGTGTAGTTTGGTAAACTTATTCTGTGAGCTTCCTCTTCGTTTTTGATCCATGTCTCTGTGAATACTAATACATGTATAGTAGTTTGAATAGATTCCAATATGCACCTTATTTCGTCTATTTTGCCTGGTTTTACTATGCTTCGCACATTTGCATATAGGAATTTTAGAGATTTATTGGTAACTGATAGTTAAGCATATTTATTACAGACTTTATATGTTATAAACTTGCTTGGTCCTACACTTTTTACTGTTGCACATAGTTTTTTGATTGTTGTTTAATTATTTTCGGTATACCTTTTTGATATTTTATAATTAAGTCCTTTTCGCCTGTTTCTATTCGTTGACGTAGCTCTTCTCGCAATTTCAACATAATATGCTGCTGGTTTGGGGTCTGATCAGAATAGATTCGAATAGTTTTATCATTGAATTTAGATTTCTCTTTTAACACTATAAGGGCCGTGTTCTGACATTCAAAACAAACTTTAATGGCGCGCATTTTATTCTTGTCGTATTTGCCTAAGCGTATAATTTTTATCGGGTTTGGACAGGTTGAATAAATGGCTGATATCACATTCAATACCCCTTTTTTGTCTTCCTCTCTTCCTTGCTCAGCGCGATCAAAGCACGATTCAGCAATACCTGTAATTATTATATTTTTGCTACGTTCAGTGCGCTCTTGAACTTCTGCTATTATTTTATCATAATTAGTTAATGATTCCAGGTTATCCATTGATGCCGAAATTTTTTTATTTGATTGTAGGGTATGGAGGTCACTCTCCAAGAACTTAATTTTTTCCTGAGTTTCGTTAACAGCACTTGTGAGACTTGCTATTTTTGCATCGAACATGACATTATCAGCAGTCAGTCTTTCCGTTGTGATTTTCATATCATTCAATTGTTCCTTTACAGAAGATATGTCCTGCCTTATGGCAGTAAAACTATCTATCTGAAATGTTTTAAACTCCCTAAACATTTCAAGAATTTCATTTCTCAATTCAGTAAATTGTTGCGAGAACTCATTGTCACGAGTTTTTCGCTTTCGTGTAGCTTTGTTCATAGATTCCGGTATAGTAATCCCGAAACTTGATAAATCTGGTTGAGAACTAGTAGCTCCAGCGGTGCCAGTAGGTGATCTTAAGGCACTCATACTAATAATATTTATTACTAATTAAATGATTTTAGCATGTTACCCGCTCCGCTTGTCGCTCCGCCTGTGTACTATGTGCACTACCTAGTGGCGTCTACGCACACTATGATTGAACAAAGCCGAACACTCACTATCACTCAAGATTATACTTTATTTCCAGTGGTATTAAGTTTAATCTATTTTAGCACGTTACTATTTATACTCAATTAAAACTTGAAACACGTCTGCTCACCACGCTAATCGGTGGCATCGGAAATTCGAAATTCTAGAGCATATTTTAAACTTTAAAATATGAAATGATTTTACACACTGATTGTGTATAAACTGTACACCCTACTAGCCTATCGTTAAGTATAGAAAGGCATGTTATTGTTTGTACGTTTATTGAAAGTTTGGTGCAATATAAGCCGTTTTTTTGCGATCAAATCGTAGTCAAGAAAAGGGTAGTAGGCATTTCAACCCTTAATCGTCCCACCTTGAGCTTTCGCCCTAATTATTGGGTAACATTATAAAAAAATGAAGTCTTTACAAAACTAAACAATTGCACACAAGTTTATAAAATACATCTTTATTTTTAACTAGTTTTTGCCTGCGGCTTCGCTCACGTAATGGTCGGTTATAGCGGTGATTATTCAAACTGATATAACTTTTTTTATGAAGCGATTGAAATGAAACAAATACTAATTGTTAAGTGGAGCAAACCGCAACATATTGCTAAAAAACCTGCATTCAAATCAGTTAAGCCGTTTCTGAGATAACCGTACACAAACGTACAGACGAACAGGCAAAAATTTAAAAAAACATTGGTTTTAAGTATTATAGCGTTCATAACGCATATAACATTTTTTCTTATATATCTTTCATGTTCAGACAGCGACCAGTTACGATTATTATTAAATGGATTAGCACAATATGAGCATTGCGAAAATAAAACCTTTTGCTTGCTTTGATGACAACTCTGCTTAACAATGTAATTGAAATCATGTACAATGATTACTTTTACTAATGATTAAATTCTCAAGGAGATTTGTCACCAAAGCAAGCAGATGAAACGAAGGACCCGGAAAACTAATATAAGTAGGGACAAATGTAAAGGAACGTGAAAACGGACCGAGTCTGCGAGGCACGAGTAGTATCAAGAGCCTTGTGTCTCTCATAATTTCTGTCTCTACAAGTACAATTAATTGCCCAAATAAAAATTAATCTAAACAAATCTAATGTAATAATTATTATTTTAACGGAAATTCCCGTAAAAATAATAATTATTACAAATTCCCATAAAAATAATAATTATTACATCATGGAACGCGGAAGTTTAAAAATCTAATGTAATCTATTTATATAAAAGAGGAAGGTGACTGACTGACTGACTGACTGACTGACATACCCAGAGATCAACGCCCAAACCGCTGAACCTAGAATCCTAAAATTTTGCATGTAGGTTCTTTATATAACGTAAGTCAGCACTAAGGAAATAATTTTTGAAATTAAAAGATGGGGTAAATCAGGCGATGAAAGTCTGCGTGAGCGAAGCCGCGTGTAAAAGCTAGTATTATAATAAAAGGAGTGTGATTGTGTTTGACATTTTCTTATTTTACTAATCTACTGCCAATCACGAATGTATCTGGGCTAAATAAAATAAACACTCTAATATGTTGAACACATTAAACCGTGTTAACTTTTGATTTTCAGCGAACTAGCACGAGTCTGTGGGGTGAGTGGATGGGTGTGATGCACGGCGATGAGATGGAGTACGTGTTCGGACATCCGTTGAACATGTCGCTCCAGTACCACACCAGGGAACGTGATCTTGCTGCTCATATCATGCAGTCATTTACCAGATTTGCGCTTACCGGGTAAGACAGCTTAAAACAATAATTTGCAGGTATATATTTTTCAGCAACTCATTCCAAAACCATTTAATGTCCTTTTTGACTTTTTTTAATGCCTCGTTAGCGCAGTGATAGCATTCTTCTTCTAACTCGCTTCACTCTTGGCAGAGCGGTCGTGATCACGTAGAGTGCACACTGGTTGTAGAGACGGACAAAGCCCCTCGTACAACTACCCGCCATCTCACCCTGTCAGCAGACTGCCGGCTGCAGTCAGGCACGCGGCTTCCGATTGTGGACTTCACCTGGTCGGTCCAGCGCATGGGTGCCCTGCCGCGGAGTCTGATCCCCTCCACCTTTCCCTGCACTACCAGTCGCTCTATTGAGTCACTATTCCGTCTAGAGATATGGCCAAAGTACTGCAGTATGCGCGACCGTACTATGGTTGACAGACGCTGTGTAATGCCGAGTTCCGCTAGCACGGACACGTTAGTACGGAACTCCGTCCACGATATCCCAAGCATTTTTCTCCAGCACCACATTTCCAGAGCATCTATCTTCCATCTTTCCAACTCGCGTACTGTCCACGTCTCCGCGGCGTATAGGAAAATGGGAAATATAAGCGATTGTACAAGTCTGATCTTGGTGGCTTTGGTAATGTTCTGATTTCCCCAAATTTTTCTCAATTTCTCCATTGCAGCTTTGGTTATGGCCATTTGTCGTTTTACTTCATCTACGCAGCCACCATTGTTTGATATTAAAGCCCCAAGGTATACGTAGCTCTGCACTACGTTGCAATTCGCAATCTGTGTCACTTCGGGCGAGTTATTGTTGACGCGGTCCACGATCATCATTTTGGTCTTAGATCGGTTCATCTGTAATACAAATGTAAGGCTCACTCGCTCCATTTTGAGAAGTAATTCCTCCATTAGGCCAGCACTATTGGCAAACAAGGTGGTGTCATCTGCGTACCGTAAGTTGGTAACCTTATATCCACCAATCGCAATACCATCAGTCCAGTCCTCGAGGGTGATTCGCATCACAAGCTCGGTATAAACGTTAAATAGCAGGGGCGATATTATGCAACCCTGTCGAACGCTTCTACTTGGATGGAAACTATCTGAGATGAGTTCATCAGTCCGCACTGAGGCTGTTCCTCCTTCGTATAGCTCTTTGAGCAGGTGCACGAGATGTTGTGGTGTGCCCATGTCCAGTAGCGTTTTCCACAATGCTGGCCATTTCACCGAGTCGAACGCTTTGGAGAAATCCACGAAGCATATATATGTGGGCTTGTTGAACTCCGAGCCTTCTCGATGATCTAACGCACAATGAGAATCTGTTCTCGGGTTCCTTTTCCCTTAACGAATCCGGCCTGTTCTGGCGCAACCTCTCCGGACAGATATGCTTTAAGCCGCTCATTTATAATGTGTAGCATTATTTTGCTGGCATGTGTGATAAGAGCAATAAGTCGAAAGTTGCTACACTTTTTCGTGGAACCCTTTTTGTGAAGAGGAACAAATACTGTGTGAGCCCGAGTGATAGCATATCAACAAAACATGATTGATTTGTATGATCTGTAAACATTTGTTTCGGGGTTCGGGTGTATGTATTAAAAAAAAGGTAGCTAAATATTCTATCGAAATGCCATGCTTCACTACAATAAAGGAAGTACACGAAATTTTAAACATGCCCACGATTAAAGAAGTGATCAACAAAGATAGCTACCGCAACAAATCACAACTTCAAAAAATCCAGCATCTCAGCATTCCTGAAACAACTCGTTAACTAAAAAAACAACGAGACACATTTGACGAGAAGGGTCGCTAATAACTGTCTAACTTCATGAAATGAAGGGTGAACTCTGGCAATGGAAGTTCTCACACCCTAAAACACCTGCTAACTACACCACATATCTTCATACTCGTAGCCCTGAGACGACTTATTGCAGAATATAATCGATAAAAAAAGTATTCTATTTGTCAGTCTAGCTTTCATAGTATAAGCTCTATTTGGTTTGAGGCTAGATTGCATTGTATGTCAGATTTTTTTTATATAAATTAGGTATATTTTAGTCATATCAGTTATGCATTCTCAAAGTATACCACTTTATAATAAAATTATACACTAATTGTATCACAGTATGGTATTCGAATGAAATAAATTACCTAATAAGCTTAAAATACCTATTCCCTTTATAATTTGAATTGTATCGATCTTATTTTAGTTTCTGTTTTCTTTTCATAACTTATGTCTAATTAGTCATAGGAATAAATACAGTGATAGCGAGTTTTCGTACCGTGCCTTTAAATTAACACCAAAATATCAATCAACCTCATACAAAATGCTAAGAATATATTTTCAGTCAGCATCGTTAAATATTACATTATGGTCATGTTGTTTCTATGCCAAATACTTTAATTCTCCTTTGTTGTTCCACAGATACTTATATTCGTAAATTATACTTTCAAATGTTTTCAAATATTCATAAACATTCGAAAGATGGACTACGTTGTATTTAGGCCTTGATATTGATTAAAATTTGTAGACAGAAATTAGAGTCAGAGTTCAAAATTACTTTCAATGACGAAGTACTTTATAATTCATTTTCAGCTGTCTTTTCCAAGATTAAAAAAGTAGCGACAGTTTAGTTTTTAATCTATATAAATAAAAATGAATCGCAAAAATGTATTACGCGCATAATACAGCTGCACCAAATTTTTTTTTTTATGTGTCGTTATTGTTAGGACAAGGTTTGTGTACAAAAAGAATTGTGAAATGTGTGAATAGAATTTAGATAGATACACACACTTCTTTGTCTTATAATAAAGCTAAATATTAACAAACCATTGTTAGTTGAAAGTAATGCGTGACGATTATTATGGAAATTTAATGAGTAGTGATTTTTATCAGTATCTCGACTATGGTTTGTCATGCTCACTTCGCGGGTCGTTTCTTTCCCTCTGATATGGCGAAGGAGATGATGGCTGGTCCATGCGTCATCGGAACGGGTGCTGCTTGGGGTGACTGGTCGGCCTAGTCAGCGATGCTTTAGACAATACTATTATTTTGGTTCGTTCAACTGCAACTCTAGCCTCTTAATCCAGTCACGAATTATTTTTAATAGTAGATTTTGCAACTGAATGTAAGTAGATGTGCACCTCGAATGATTTCTATATATAATAGACTCAAACCTTCAACGTTATCAATGAGTGTTTTTTTTTTGTTTGTGCTTTAGATTTTGGAACTTTTTAAAAAAGGAATTTCAAGTGACAACAGCTTGCATACCTACTGTTTACCTTACATAATATAATACTAACACTATTGTACCTGAAAATCAGACTTTGAAAAAGAGTAGCCATGAGTTTCTTTGCCAGTATTCTTCTCATGAGGCTCTACGTATTTTGGAAACTGGAAGTTATGGATCGACACAGGCAGGCAGTAGATTTTTGGTGTTTTCGCCTAATTTACCTCGACAATACAGCACATGCTGTGGCGTCTGTTTGTATCGATCTATGATTTTTAACCATAGCTTCAATTTGACGTTCATGAGTGTCACTGGGTGTCTTAGATGAATAAATGATTTTGAATTTGAATTAGAAGATAACGGGAAAAGTCAATTTTCTTTGTCCGCGACGGGAAACTGAGACAGGTAAATATGGCGGTACGAATTTCGCCGGGTCAGCTAGTCTATATAAATAAAAATGAATCACAAAAATGTATGTACGCGCATAACATCAGATCAACTGCTCCAAATTGAATAATTCTTTTTTCTATGTGTTCGTTATTGTTAGGACAAGGTATGTATAGAAGAAATTGATAAGAAAATAGGTGTTATATTATCTTACCCCGCTTAGTCCTATAGGTACACTGCGGGAAGCTTACACGGGCTTATTAAAAAGCATAAGTAATTAAGAAAATATTTACGAAAATAAATATGGGGGTACGAAGATCGCCGGGTCAGCTAGTTTTCCATAAAGGACATATAAAGTTCTGTCATATTATTTTATGTAGTAATCAAAAATATTTAACCAAAAATCTTTATCAGTTTAATAAATTGTATAGACTTGCAAAGTACACTAAAAATATATTAAAAAGGTTACAAGTTGAAATGTTCACAGAAAAAAGCAAGTAATAAAAATAAAATTAAATTAAAAATGTACGGGGACTGCCATACGAGAAACGTAACCTTCATGGTGTCCACGACGTGTCTCATATTTTGGGACAGGTAGAAAGTTGAACTTTTCACCGTATTTATTTGTAGCCATAGGTCATTACTAAAATAATGTAAAAATAAATAACTCTCAACATAAATACAAACAATTTATTGTTTTTTTTTTAAACTTTGTAATAAAAAAAGTAGGTAAATCAATTTTCATCGATGCTACGAGGGTTCCCTATTAACCGCGAATCTGTCGATCATGGTCCTTGTTAGTTCTTAAGTGGTGAAATATCTAATTATTAGTCCGGTCAAATTAGACCAAAAAATAAGAGTAAAGTTATCTAAATTCCCACCAAGCTGAAAATCGGTAAGATTGTTTGAAATATCATTAAAAACAAAATTTGATAGTTCCCCATCTTTTCCCTGTAAGGAAACATTTTTACTCAAGGTCAAATGTCAAAAAATTTAGTTGTTATTTTTATATTTATTGTTAATGTCAAAACGATAAGTTTTATCATAAAAGTAGCTTGGACTAAATTGTAGATCATAAAATTATCTAAAAAATGTATAAATATTTTTTTTCTTACGAGCCACCGTTTCTGAGATATAACCATTCAAAAAGTTATAAAAGTTATTTCGACTGCACGTTTGGCCTAGTGGTTTAACGGTCACCACGCCGTTTCCTACTTCGCCAAGTGTCGTGGGTTCAAATCTCACGTAGGACAACGCTTTGTGTGATTCACAAATTGTTGTTCTGAGTCTGGGTGTTCTTTGTGTCCGTTTCATGTATGTTTGTAAAGTCCCCTGTGACACAGGATTTATTCCTAGTGCGGGAGTTGTCTTTGTAAAACAAAAAAAAAACTTTTTGATCGTTATATCTCAGAAACGGGGGCTCGTAGAAAAAAAAGTTTTGATAAATTTTTAGATAATTTTATGATCTACAATTTTGTTCAAGTACTTTTATGATAAAACTTACCGTTTTGCTGAAAATCGCGAAAAACTATTTTTTTGACCTTTGACCTTGAATTTTTTTTTTCCTTACAGGGGAAGGATGGGGAACTTTCAAATTTTGTTTTCAATGATATTTTAAACAATCTTACCGATTTTCAGCTTGGTGGGAATTTAGGTAACTTCGAATGTCTAAATTGACCGGACTATATAGTATGTCCTTTAATACTAAGACACCTTAATTTCTCTGTCAATAACTACAGATATCATAAATAATTTAATATCAAAGTAAATATAAAATTTGTTGCATATATTTCAGCAAACCGCATAAACCTGATGAAAAGTGGCCTCTGTATTCCCGCTCCTCGCCGCACTACTACACCTACACCGCAGATGGGACCAGTGGGCCCGCTGGACCACGCGGCCCTCGAGCTTCGGCTTGCGCCTTCTGGAACGATTTCCTCAACAAGCTCAACGGTGTGAAAGGCATAATTAACCCCTTTAATTTTTCTAGTTTATAAGTTCGTAGATTCCTGTAGTAATAGCACTAAGTAGTGGACTCCGGCTGTGTTTGTACCGTCAGCAAGTGATTGTAGCAGCGTTGATTATAACACTATTTTAATTATAGATTCATTAGATTAAATATAGATTCATTGACTGCACGTTTGGCCTAGTGGTTTAACGGTCACCACGCCGTTTCCTACTTCGCTAAGTGTCGTGGGTTCAAATCCCACGTAGGAAAACACTTTGTGTGATCCACAAATTGTTGTTCTGAGTCTGGGTGTTCTTTGTGTCCGTTTCATATATGTTTGTAAAGTCCCCCGCGACACAGGATTTATTCCTTATGTGGGAGTTGTCTTTTAGTAAAAAAATAAATAAAAAATAATAATGGATAGATGGCATATGCGTGGGTAATCGTCTTGACAGTGACAGATGTAATGTGACAGTGACAGTAATACACTGTGTTGTGGGTTCGATTCCACGAGTCTTGGTTGTTGAAAGTCTGCATGTTCTTCGAGTCCTTTTTTTATGATTCTCATTTTTTACAAATTTAAAAAAGAATGTCATTCTTTTGTAATACAACAAGCATTAAGAAGAAAACATAATTCCTTAAAGCATTAAGTAATTGTATCATCAATGTTTTGATGAAATGAAGACAAATTTAAGCTACAGCCAAGTGACCCATGCCTTAATTTTAGCTTTTATTAACGTTTTCAGCATTAAAAATAAATACATGTATTATATCGGTTACACTATCTTTTTTAATTTCAGAATTGGAGCACGTGCCTTGCGATGGTGCAGTGACTGGGCCATACAGTAGTGTTGCGGGTACCACCCTGCCCATTCTCTTGTTGACGACCCTCGCAACAACCATCGCTCTGTAAACATCAGTGTTATATAACACCTTCAATTCATATTTACCCATATTTGGAAAAGTAGATAACTAATTTAAAATACTAGAACAATAAAAAGGCAAATAAATGTTTAACTTTTTGGTAATTTTAAGTACATTATCAGTGGAATCGGAGATGAAGGATCGTATTTTACAAAACTCGAAAGTTTTAGGCGGATCTACGAGTACTGATGGTAAGTAAAAATTTGACATTGGATACGAAAGCTGAAGGACTTCAAGTAGATATTATGTTTTAAGTTCATCAGTTTGGAACTCCAACGGCGAAGGAATAAGTTATTTGGAAAGAACTTTTAATAAAAAGTGATTGAAGTGCGAATAGAAAAGTAACGTCTGAAAAAGATATTTGAACTTTAAATTGAAAACAAAGAAAACTAATTTTCTGTGTCGTTATAATATTGTAGAATGGTATGTTGGATGTTATATAATTTAGTTTATGATGTTCCTGTAACTAGTTGTTTCGTGTGTTTGGTGTCTCATATGTTTAGTTAATGTGTATTTTATGTACTGTGAATGAAAGAATTAATGTCGGCGAATTATTGTAATACCTGTGCGTATTAGATATTATAATTAGGGAAAATGTTTATACGTCGGCTTTGATCGTTAAAGCGTTGCTTTCACACACGACAGTTTGATAATATCACTATACATATCAAAGTGTGCCTCTGCTTAAATAGCAAACAAATATCTTTATCGTAGCGAAATTTTACGATTTTATATTGATAATTGATTATAGAAGTCAAGTGTATACTGTGAGATGAATTTTTATCTATATATTTATTACTATTGTATTTAGGATGCTAATAATTTGTACCACTCGAAGATCTTATGAACTCCACATTCTTATGACTTCAAACGGATAAGTAATATTATATTTTGTGAATAGATCCTTCTTAAGAATAGATTGCGATATTCTGAACGCTGCATAGACTTATCTATGTACCTTCTAAATATTTATTGTAGGCAAAGCACGGGTCACATCTCTTGTATAATTCAATTCGATCACTGAACAATTTTAATAGTGGATTATTTTAACAACCTTAACCAAAGTTTTTAAAAACTAATCCTTATAAAAGTAGGTTCGGAATTTCTACAGGACATTTGTACGTCTAAAAATAAACGTAGTTTCCGAAACAGCACGTAATTCGTAGCTTAATAATGCTTTAAGTGAACAAATATCTTATGAACTTAGTAACAATTTTTATACTTTTAACATAATATTTGTACTAAAGAAACATTAGCGGTAATAAAATATTAATACCTATATGCGATCGTCAATTACTATCCTTGAACAAGCTCTAAGCGATAAGCTATCATGAAAGAAAGTGACCATACAATACATCACAATGAATGAACTTGTTTATTTATTTTTGTGTTATACTTACTGATTCTTTACTTCAAAAGTATTATTTCACTAACTTTAAAACACACTGTATAGATATCTATTTTTTTAAACATGCCTTTCACGAGCACAAAGTAGATTGATAATTTAACATTTTCTTCACGCATATTTTTCTTTAAAAATTACAGTATGTCCTCTTATATCAAGATGTAGAAAGTATATAAAACTGTCAAGAACTTGCACGACACTCGCTTTCTTGTTGAATAAGCACAATTTGAGAAGTTGTATGGGATAGCTTTAATTAGTAAATATAAGGTGTAAAGTGATCTAAATAAGATTGTAACATAAGTAGCCATTTGTAATAGTATTAAGATCAATCTGTTCAAACCAAATCACTGTTTAGTAAAAATTGATATAATAAACTGCTTCAACAGGTAGCATCTGAATATGAAACAATTCATATTTTTCTTAGAAATATAAATAGCACAATCTACAATTTAAATTTACTCGTATTTTGTGTAAGAAATGCATTGTAACACTCGTTACAAATCTATATTTATATATATATATATATGCTCATATTAGAATAAATAAAACGATACATATCAATAATATTATTCCATCGAATATAAGTATATAGAAGTAAATATAAATCATGAAATAACACAGAAATTTAACAAAACATATCATTAATAGAATAAATTGTCTATTGAATTTATATAATATAATAAAGGCGAGATATATATAATGCCGTCTCACCAAATTTTATTGTACTCATATAATATTAAGAGTAGCTCAGATATTATAGATATAACACTTTATATAAACACAGTATATGTTAAGTAACACTATATATAATAACTAATGTTGTTATTTTTGATCTATGGTTTATTTTAATAGGCCTAAACCTTACCTGCCAGTCTAATAGCGGCTACAGAACTTCAGTTTTAACTGCACAGTCAAACTGTTCAGTTAAAACTGGCGTCGTGTGATATTTCAATAAAATTGTCAGTACAACTGTACAGTTTCCAGTTTTGCCTACACACGTACGTTTTAACTGAACAGTTCGACTGTTCAATTTCAACTGTGTAGTTAAAACTGAAGGTCTGTAGCCGCCATAAGTTATTTTATTTTAATATTGATTTCTTGTGTTATATAAATTATGAACTACACAATATTATATAGTTTGTTAATGTACTAATACATTTGTTGATAAAACTACTCTTTAGCGTAGTGTAGTATAGAATATAAGATTTAGATTTGATGTGATTGCCATTAGAGTTTTATGTAACTATGATACTTGATTTTTTTATTTCCCTCTAAAGTGCAATCGGTGCAAATACCTATATCTGGAATGTATTTTGAATGAGCAGTTCTTGAATGTGTAGCTAATTAGAAAATTCTACCATTATATTATTTGTTAGAGAAAATAAATGTTTAATGTTATTTATGTAAAAGCTTATATCCGTTATGCAATAGTAGGTACTGCTTTACAAATTAGGTGCTAATTTAAATGTGCGTATACATGGGTGTGCACTTATTCATCTATTATTGATATCTATAATGCGGATGACGTCGACAATATATGTTTTATATTGTAAACTTCAAGTGTCGTGAACTCTTAGTGCTTCTGTAGAATGAGAATCAGTGTTTTGTACCTTCATTTCTTCACAAGATACATTAAATTGTTGATTACTGTGTAGCTATCAAAATTAGTTTTATTGTCACAAATTTTTTATAACTTGCGTCGAAAATATCCCTTTTTTTAATTTATAACATTGTATTAATTCGTCTGTACAGTTGCACCAATATTTATTTCAATGTAGCGAAATTAAAACCTTTTTTTCAGAGTATTGTTTATTGTCTTCTCCGAAAGATTACTAATTAAAATTTAATTGAAAATGTGTGTTTTATTTTAGTAAGGTAATAATAACAGACCTTTTACGCAATGAAATCTGCACACAGACAGTATTGAGTGAAGAAGATGGTGATCGAAATTAATGGTTTTGTTAGCTATCTTAATTTGATAAATGAGTTTTAAAAAGGAGAGGGGCGTTTCTAAGTGCCTACATTAGTTTCTTTAACGGGATTTCGCGACTAGTTGCTAGATAAACAAATAAGCTAGAATATATACTAACCATGGGAGAGCCTCGCTTCGACATGAATGGGCCGGCTCGACCGGAGTGATACCACGGCCTCACAGAAAACCGGTGTGAAATAGCGCTTGCGCTGTGTTTCACCGAGTGAGTGAAGATACCGGAGGCCCATACCCCAACACCTCCCCACATCCCTTTCCCCATACCCCAATGGTCGGCAACGCTTACCATCAAGTGATACGCCTGCTCGTTTGCCAAATATACCAACCAAAATTGAAAAAAAAGTGTAGTACCTTCTTTAATAGCACAAGAAGACGAAACTTGTTAAACTTAAGAAATGTTTTTTTTTAATCTTCAGATTTCAGGCAGAGTTCAGATAGATTACATTAATCTGTGATTAAAAATAATGAGATCAAGAGATAAGATTTTCACTCATAGTAGATTTCTACTCGAACCAACTTAGAAAACTTCTTTATTTTAATAGTAACATGCATTATGTTGCCTGCTTAGGTATATAAATTTTTATCACATAAATTTTAAGAGCATTTTTAATTTAATTTAAAAACTATTCTGTTTTATTTAGTTTTATGCTTCAAACATCGGTAACCACAATACACAATGAACACAACCACAATGTTAGTAACTCAAATCCTATCAAAATAAATAATATAATGTTTGCTTCATTCAGATTCACATTTTGATGAAACAAATATTTAAAGCCAGAACGTTATATAGTTTTTTTTATTGAATATGGGGCAAATGAGCAGACGTATCGCCTGATGGTAAGCAATTACCGCCGCCCATGGCCACCCGCAACACCAGAGGTGTCACAAGTGCGTTGCCGGCCTTTAGGGGATGGGGAGGAGGATGGGGGGTGGGTTTGGATTATAGGCCTCCGGTATCCTCACTCACTCCGTGAAACACAGCGCAAGCGCTGTTTCACGCCGGTTTTCTGTGAGACCGTGATATCACTCCGGACGAGCCGGCCCATTCATGCCGAAGCGTTGCTCTCCCACGGGTATTCTCGTAGTGGTTTTAAGAGACACTTAAGATAATCATGTTTCTAGCTTTATTATCCCGAGGATTATTTGGGGTCGCCTACTAGTTAAATCGGTTTCACCTGAAATATCAGTTTTTCTACGGAACGACTGGCATCGAACCTTCGCAACCCTGAGGCCGAACTAAAAAGTTAACACACAATCATCTTCACCTCCATAACAGGATATTATTCAGGACTCAGGATATAATATAAGCTCTAAAAGTTTAGAGCATGTATTGTACATCCGTCTCATAACTTATCTTGAAAGCAACGAACTCTTAGGTGACAACGCATT
The DNA here is from genome assembly GCA_949125395.1 of Diaphora mendica. NCBI lineage: Eukaryota > Metazoa > Arthropoda > Insecta > Lepidoptera > Erebidae > Diaphora > Diaphora mendica. Next base: position 25,811,823 of record OX421320.1, read on the forward strand.
TTCATATTTACCACCTGATCAATATTTAAGAGTAGAATCAAAAGATTTCTGCAAAGAAAATTTCCAAAATGTGAGTTAAGTATAAGCACCAATAATTGACTGCATAAATGGGGCAGACATTTAGCGGTCACCTCACTGGTTTCTTCTACACTGAGTGCAGTGGGTTCAAACACATCTCATGGGACAACACTTCGTGTGATTCACAAATGGTTGTTCTGAGTCTGGGTTTTCTTTGGGTAAAAAAAAATATTACGAGTAGTCTGCCGATTTCAATGAACTTTCTCATGGAGATACCTTGATTATTGTACTTCCGACATAGGCTACTCTTTATAACCGACAAATACGCGGATGGAGCCGCGGGCAAAAGCTGGTATCTTTTTAAATTCGAATCACTAATGCATTGTTTAGTAAGCTTCAATAATATAATGAAATGACTACATATATGTATATTCAAATCAGTCAAACTAAATATCTTATAGTACTTTCCGCATGCGGTGACAAACGTAGTTTCAGTAGATTTTTCTTCGCCCGTCGTCTGTGCAATGCAATAATCATTCGAATTTTATATAGATCTATATTTAATACTTGCTTTTCTCTTTTTAGTTCATTACTTTAAGCAGTTGGGTTTTTGGTTTTTATAATAATATTTTTTAAGACTTTTGGTTTAAATAACCGAAAAGCTGTTCTAATATAAATTTGTAGGGTTTAAATCTCGTAGCGGTTGCAACTCTTTCAAAGAATTTTGGTCGTATGGACTATCTAACAACTTTTTGGGTTTGAGTTTACTAATTCACAACTCGTGTTAAAACAGTAATATGAACAAGATATGATACATACATTTTTGAAATGGTTTTTTCACGATCTTTCATTTGATACCTATATTGCTAAGGTATGAAAAAAAAACCTCCAAAAAAGGAGGGAGGGGCGCTTATTTCTAACTGTGGATACTATTTTGAAAGTTTATAAGCATGTAAAGTCTATGTCACTATCATGACACCTCAAATTTCAAAAACCGTCTAGCCGTTTGGGCTCTTGGGCGTGCCAAAGAAATGGACATACATACAAACATACATACGCTGGAAAAACATTACTCTCTTTCTGACGCAATAGGGTAATAAAACATGTAAATCCCCTGATTGTGATGCCTAGAGACATCTACCGGTACTCTCAATAATTAAGAGACAATGCATGAACCTTTATTACCAACGCGACGGCATTGTCTTTCACGTTTTACACATAGGTGGCAAAGTTTTGAATGACGAACTTTATTTTTATTAACTTGTAATAAAAATTTGAAAATAAAACATCTTGAATGTCAATTGTCATGACGAAACAATGTTTGGAATGTTAAGCCTATCAGTAATTTAGGTATCGGTTTTAGGTATAAGGTAGAAAAATGAACTAGCTGGAGTCACTAACAAGTACGACTAAAAACCTCCATGGTGACCTCTTGAGTAGCAACTAGTAAGCACCTCTGATTAGGGTTCATTTGATTCGTATTGCCTAGTCCAAAAGATCATGCTCAGTAATAATACTCAGATAAGTGCAACTTTTAAATAGGTTTTTTCGGTTACGCTTTTTATCTGGAGGCACGGTCGTGCCCCCGCCAAGACGAGCCAAGCGAAGCGCAAGGGCACTACCTACCTTTTCTCGAAGTGTTTCGTCGTTTTTTTGAACCCTCATAACTTTGGTTCCCGATATACCAGATCTTTCAAATTCTCAGGATATGATGTTAACAATAGACTAATAAAACATACAAAGTTTCAATTGCACAGCTCTGATACTTTAGATTTTATTGATACCTAAAAAACGCCGGTTTCGTCACTGACACACTGATGATCATCAAAACTGTTAGGGTACTTCCTAAAGTGCTAGAAAGCTGAAATTTGGTATGTAAATGTTGGTGGGATCTATTTTATATAATACTGAAGTTACGTTGTTGCTCGCGATAAACTCTAAAATTTTATATAAAACGAAAACAAACTATCTAACCGATTTTCATGTTTTTAGACCCTTTTCCGCAGAAATGCGTGGAGGTATCAAGCTGAAATTCATATCAAATACTCAAATCTATTGTTCCTTGGAGCTGTGAAAAAATCAAACTTCTAAGCCAAGGCAATCAAAACCTACACGGTACTTCCTGTGAACTCAGAATCTTGAAATTTGATACGAAGCAACGTCTTATAGCACAGATATAAGAAAAATTGCGAAAAGCATAATTTTTTAGTTACATCATATAATCAGTTTGTACGAAACCCTCGATGCGCGAGTCCGATTCGCAACTTGGTCGTTTTTTTAAAATGTGTGTTTTGCTGGCGTGCTTAAGATAAGATAGTTAACATGACTCAGACTAATGGAGCAAAGCAAGATTGAAAAACGTATGTTAGGTAACTATAAAATGAAAAAAGTTATTAAGTTTTATAACTATCTAGAAGGATAGAGCTGTATGTATACCTATATGTGTATCAACACGGGTCTAACATGAAGTAAGAGCTGAGGGCCCTCACACTGTTCGATTTCCGCGACTCAATTAAGGCCAATTGGGTACGAAGTCTTGATCGACTGTATGAGGTATGCGATTATAAGAGAGTTGTTAGACAGCTGAATTGATACAGATGTGCTTATTCGTCAAATGTAAGTATAGAAAATTGGAGTTGATGTGGAACTTATAACTAAACTTGGGGACGAACATAGGCATTGTTAACATAGGCCTGTATTGTTGGCAAAATTAACTTAACAAATTCTTACTTTTTAAGATATAGAGAGTTAATTAGACCGATCATCTGATTACTTCTGATTAACATGCACAGAAACCGGACCAATCGTTGTTTTTGAAAAAAATATGACAGACAGTTTTCCTAAAGACTTCTAAATAGAAAGTGAAAATGTGAGAACGATACTATGAAATTTGTGTACTCGTACAACCGTACAACACACACTGCGTGTAAAAAAGTGCGCTTAAAAACCCATGTGGGTTCACTCAAATAATTGTTACAATTAATTTGTTCGGAAAATGTTTAAGCAATTAATTGGAAATTTAAATGTGGAAAGAAGCATTTAGCAGAAATCTTTAGAAAATGACTTCCTGATTAAAAGAGTTAAACGTGTATGTATTCATATAATCGTAAGGTCTTAATAACAGGCAGCTTAATTAATCTTGTTGCTATAATTTTAAGCCACAATGCGTTTGAGAATATGAAACGTTTCATGGCCCTTAAACAGAGCGTGAGGTTCTCTAACTTTGGTTTTATAAATAGAATATTTAATGAACGTTAAATATTCTATCAAGGTGAAATGATTTTATTGTTTTACTTTGTTATTTTGCACTGGAGAGGAATGGACGAGTTTTTTGATTACTAAAAAGCTTTCAACTGTTAGTGTCACTTAATTAGTCACGTAAATTACTTATTTCTCTATTTATGCTAATGAGATTTTGGTACCATGGAAAAAGACAAAGCTAAGGAAGCTTTGTCTTTTTCCATGGTACCATAATCTCATTATATTTACACTGTAAATACACATAAATATTAACCAAATTTAAATTTCCGACGATCCGAAACCTCGACGGTCAAGTGGTAGCTTATTTAACTGCTGTGCTTATGTCTCGGTGTCAACTCCTAGGTCGGATCAAATGTTTGTATGATCTTTAAATATTTGTTTCGGATTTTGGTTGTTGTATAATAGTTTTTTGTTAATACGTACGTATTTACAAAAAAAAGAACTATTGTACAATAAATATTAAAATGTTTACTATGAAAACTAGAATGACTAATTCATTCTAGTTTTCATAGTAAATTTTTTCCTTACTTTGAGACTAGATAGTGTTGTGCATTAGATGTACAAATATACTATTATTATTTTACGGGAAGTGATTCTAATTTAACTTTCGATTTTCGTGCTGAACACACAAGCGAAGCCGAATCATTGCAAGAAAAATAAAAACAAATACGCGTGGCACTCGGGGACTGTCGCGGCTTTACCGCATTGCATAGAATTTTTAACAACTTATGCAATTATAATTAATTTTATTTTGCCAGTTTCTCATTTAATATTGTTCAAAAAGTATTTAAATAATAGAGAGCGTTAGTGTACCTCGTAGTTTCGAAACAGCTTTAACAGATGGCACTGACCAGTTTTTTATTTATGCTGTATTTTTTTTTCTTTGAACATGTATACTTACATGTTCAAAGAAAAAACATGCGGTGAGTTTTTTGGCATTATAAAGATATGATAGATACCTATACACCTATATACTTTCTCAAACCCAGACTTTTTTGTTTGTCAGAGAAAGACAGATTCGTTGATTCGTCGTTCGGAGCAGCTCGTCTCGATCCGTGCGAGCTTCGGTGTTCGGTTTTTTTTGTTATGTTACGGTATTTCTGCTCAAAGCCCGCGATAAAAGCTATGCAATAGCTTAAAAAATAATGTTATATTGTCATTGCACCTATTGGCATGGAGATACTTTGAGAGTTGAGCAAGGACATACGCTAATATTCATGGTGATAGCCGACATACATGCGGCCAGAGCCGCGGGCAAAAGCTAGGCAAAAGCTATCTAAAAGCATTTAGTTTACTTACCAAATAATAATGAAAAGTGTACTTGTTATTAACTTATTCGTATCTCAGGTTATGTTAAGAAAAACACATAAAGCCTTCAAGACTTAATGTTCTCTTAAAATGGAGGTAAGGAAAATAAAACAATTTAACAGGTACATTTATTTATTGACAAATAGCTAAAGCCTCTGCTGGCTTTTATCTTAATATATGACTAGATAGACATACTGAATTTGGTAATAAACTTCATTTGAAAGAACGGGTAGTAAAACCTATTACCAACTGAATGTCTTAATACTACGTCGTTAGACAAGATATTGTGTTGGCTACTAGTTACATTGTCTTATGTCTAAGTTATGATGAGGTTTGTATGTGAGTTATTGCACACACCAGCATCGATCTGAATTCACCGTCTGATACTTCACACTTACACCGATGCTGATACTTCAATTAGAAGCGAGCACGCGTTGACAACGAGCCCTTTTAAACTTGATGTCAGCTCCAAAAAATGCAACCTTCGCCTATTAAAATGAGAGCTTTATGATTGCCTCCACTGAAATAACTTTAATGACCAAAATCTTTAATTATACTTAATTGATCAAATAATACAATAATATCTATAATACTTACATTTTCTAATACACGTTATCTACCGTCAATAATATAATTATAGAATATTAATAGAATAACATAACATTCCTTTTATAATGACTATTTTATCTACAAGGGCTTGGTAACATCAAACCAATTATGAAAAAATATTATGCCTACAATACACCTATAACCACTAAAACCCGTAACATACAACGTTTGATAAATAAATAGTATTCAAACATCATCCCTGAAGCCAAAGTCGAGAGGCTACATTAATTAGCACGTTTCGATTCATTTACAAGTCATTTAATCCGCAGAGAAGGTCAGCGTTTTCGATGTCTTCGAAGGGAGCGAAGGCTAAGGTGACGGAGTTGTGATATCGGCCGCTGGAAACCAGCCGAACGACGGTATCCTCGCAAGCGATGAGCGCGGGACGTCGAGCTATAAAATATTCAATGTTCATTTATATTTAACTGAAATTAAATTGCTTTTCAATGTTCAGTTCTTAAAGCGTAAACGAAATTTCAAAATAAACGTGTAAAATACGAAATTCAAAGAGACTTAGATTCTAGTTATTTAAATCATTTCTATGTTTACTAGAGACTGCATAGATTAAGGAAAGGAATATATTCTTGTTATTATTGTTTATAATATTATATTCTTCATTATTATCTTAATAGTAGGTACTTATTTCATTCTGGACATTTTGCATACGACTTCCATAAAGCTCTAGTTTTATCAGACAATTAAATTTTAAAGATCCATAAGATTCAGCACAATCAGTATTAATAACTTCATTAACATGCCGTTTGTCTATAAATAGATAAGCATTTTCTTTGTAAGCAGATTCCAGATCTCTCTGTCAAAGGAAATTGAAGATTAGAGAGCACCGAGTTCTGTTTACATACAAATTGTCGTATATGTTCGATTTAATACCACAAGGGAAAACAATTGCCGTCTCAAACATCAAAAGATTTGCTTTGTAATCTTTATCCCCGGAAACCCGAACGACGAGTAGTCTCAATTGAATGTGTTTTATTGCTTTCATACTAACAAAAGTAAAAGTTAATATAACATTACCAAAAGATTTGTGCTGTCTTGTTTCGTTGGTGAGTGCGAGACCGGAGGCCCAATTAGTCCAGTCAACAAGTTCCATACTTGTTGACTAGACTAAAAGATGCACAAGCATCACTAGGCCGCCATAGTGTGGGTCGCCATACTGCATTGTTGTATTCGCAATGAGTATGGTGGCCACCACTTGTGGATTTTGCTTATGCTTTCCATCAAGCAGAGTAGAGTCATTTTGGCAGGCCAAACATAAAAAAAAAAAGATGTAACATTTTCAAAGAAATAGATACATGATCAAATTCAATCTATAAAAAGATTCCCTAAAGTAATTGTAGGACAAACATTAAAGAGAAAACAAAACAGTACTAAAGTGATTGGTTACCTTCAGTAGAGTCAAGGCCACAAACGCTGTCAAGCACCTCCATTTTCGTGTGATCAAGCCCGTTCGAACCGCCAATGTCAACATAATCAGACAGGCCGCGCTTTGTGCACTGTGGAAGTATAGGATTTAGCGTCATTCTTGGTGTGTACTGTTATTTAGTAGGTTTAACTAAGGTTACACACTTTAATTACATATACATTATAACAGACAATTGATTTTTGTAGCAAAGTAAACTTTCTATATTATAATTGGACTACAGCAGATCTTACACTCAACGAAATATACAGATCAGCAAGGTACTTGATTTTTTCATAAATTGTACTCTTACCATTTAACTTAATAAATTTTGTTGAAGTTGGAATTTCATGTGACTTTAAGACAAGTGTCTATTGTGCCGATAGCACTCATACACTGACAAACAGATAGTAATATCACCATCAACAACCCATAATGTCCAACTGCTGGGCTCGGGTCTCCTCTCAAGAGAGGGGTAAGGCCATCGCCTGATGCTAAGCGATTACCGCCGCCCATGGACACCCGCAACACCAGAGGCATCACAAGTGCGTTACCGGCCTTTGGCGGATGGGGGGGGGAGGTAGGGGGAGGGGTTGGGGTATGGGCCTCCGGTATCCTCACTCGGTGAAACACAGCGCAAGCACTATTTCACACCGGTTTTCTGTGAGGCCGTGGTATCACTCCGGTCGAGCCGGCCCATTCATGCCGAAGCGTGGATCTCCCACGTATGATCTTGAATAAATATCACCTTCCGTAGAATTAATTCAGAAATGATAACTAATTCCTTGCTTTCTTTAAAGATTATTCTCAGAGATTTTTCGTTAACATCAGCAAGATGAATCTTTGTAGACAGGAATAGATAAACAGTTGCTGAACACAGAGCTCCGTTTGAGTTAACTCCCTCGATATTTTTCTTTTGCAGTTACTACAAAGCAGATGAAAACATTGGTTGTAGATGTAGGTCATTTAAGGCTATCCTCTTAAGCAGTGCTGGGTATTAATTTTACACAATATTCTATACACATTGTGTACATATTTATTTTATAAGATTTGGTTTCTTCATTAAATGCGGGGCCGTAAACTAATTTATTTATTATTATTTATAGTATGTGATTTTGTAAACTAATGCTATTTACAGTTAAGGTTTAATTTAGAATGTAATAAGCTTAGTTACATAACTATTATATACTAATAATCCATAAACTGACAATATAACTAGCATATTGTCGGTTTGTGGATTCAAATGTAAATACACATCTATCCAACGATTCTGGGAACTAATCACTTTAGGGTGGTTTGCAAGCAAGTTGGTTCTAATAAGTCATATTGGATAAACGTGCTTTAAAGCGTATAATAATTCATCATTCAAGAGCTTCTTTAAAGGCCGGTAACGCACTTGTGACGCCTCCGGGGTTGAGGGTGTACATGGGCGGCGGTAATAGCTTTACATCAGGCGATACGTGTGCTCGTTTGCCCACTATTCCATAAAAAAACGTTGATATGGAACTGAAATTAAAGATGGTAGATAATGGATAATGATTTTATGATTTATTGATGCTGCAATTACTGAAATAATGTAAATCACAATATTTTTATAACTTAGAAAGCCTATTTTGATCTATTTTTACCCAACTGCGAAAGAAGGATGGTTATGTTTTTTTCAAGTGTATGTATGTATGTATATTTCTTTGGCACGCCCTAGAGCCTAAACGGGTTGTCGTATTTTTATGTGAGTGGTGTCAATAGATTCGTCTTAGTCGTGATAGTGACACTGGGTACATCAAAATTAAAAAAAAAATATAAGGATTTAAAAAGTAATGTCTAAAAAAAAATATGTTTTCAAAATACATCGAGTGTGGTATCAAAATAATAAATTTTTTACGTTTTACTTATATACTTTTATGTTTTTATTGTTAAATATTGACGCAGTTGGGATTTTTATTTTTAATAATTTGTACCTACTTGTTACTGTAGCAAGTACCCATCCTATAAAACTTGATAAATACCTATTTGTGAACTCCTTTTACAATTATTTTGGATTCTATTTGCTTTTTTATACGTAAGCAAAAGAAAAACACCCTGCTCAATCCATGCTATATCCACAAGAGAAATATAGCAGAAAGGTCCGCAGAAAACAAAAGCGAAATAATAATTATTTGTTAAAACTATCCATGATATATACAGGGTGTCCCAAAATTCAACGATAAGCGGGCACCTAAAGGTAGACCTGCTAATGAGTACATAAGGAAAAAAAATAAAAAAAATATACCTAGTTTTTTTTTTAGTTACAAGAAAAATTTAGAATTTCTTTGAAAATTTATACCTTTCATGATATTGCTACTATTCACCACAACTCTTAAAAACACCAAATTGCCCGCAGTTTTTACACAAAAAACGTTCAAAATAATTTTTTTCCCTACAATTTTGAAATATTTTTACTCTTAGTGTACTTTGACTCATGGTCTTGTAAAAAAAAAGTATGGACACAACTACGTAAAATAAATTTAAAAAAAATATTTTCAAAGAAATTCTAAATTTTTCTTGTAACTAAAAAAAAACTAGGTATATTTTTTTTATTATTTTTCCTTATGTACTCATGAGCAGGTCTACCTTTTGGCGCCCGCTTATCGTTGAATTTTGGGACACATGGTATATACTCGTAAATGAATGATAATTATATCATCCATGGAGTGTTAAAATCAACAAGAGTTCACTGTCTTTAAAAATTTAGAGTTAGTCCAGTTTATCGGTGTTTATTATTTTGTCATATGGCTATGTTATCATCACAACCAACTAGCTATCACTATCACAAACGATCAAGTGATGACAAGCATCACTATCTAAAATTTAAATGTGATACTCTTTGTCATTTAAATTAGTTTATTATTACCAATGGGCAGAATCGCTAACATTTCCAGTATCTTATTCGCAGAACAAATTAGTTTACTTCTGCGCGCTTTTAAATGAGCTTTAACTCACTTCCAAATTTTGATGGTTCACAATTTGGCGAAATTGGTTTACTTTGCCACTTTCTCGGTACTCTAATTATGTAAATAATAATTTAAGAAACGCGAAAACGATGTTATTATGTTCATCAAATAATTTTGTTTCAATTACTTAGTTTCTGTTTATTTGTCGCCAATAAACTAAGAATACAGCTCTTAAATGGTAGGAATATACAATTATAGACAACAGAATAAATAGATCTTTGTAGTAATAATAATAAATTATATTCGTGGTAAAACATTGTTAAACCAACTTAAAGATTCACATGCATTATATGGATCCCATCTTCACTTTTAACTCTCATAATATTGTTCGTAGTAGATTAGTTTTTAAAAAGTTTGGTGAACAAGTTCTTCAAGACCATTCACACCTTATTAGGGTCCTATACAGCCTCGTGAATATGTACATATTTACAAGACCAACAAGTAATTAAAGTTGACATAACTGAGTGGAAATTGAGTGATGTAAAGAGAATGAACACGTGTTCAATCAGCATCAGATTGATTTGAGCTTGCAAAGTAGTCAAAGTATTTATGTATCTTTATTGTACACCCATAACACAACAAAGGTAGTAGAGCCATGCTGATTTCAGCACGAACGGGCCGGCTCGACCGGGGTGGTACTACCCTCGCACAAAAAATCAACGTAAAATGACAGCATTCGTGCTGTCGTATTTCGTTGGTGAGTGCGAGACCGGAGGCCCAAATAGTCTAGTCAACAAGTTCCAAACTTGTTGACTAGACTAAAAGATGCAGAAGCATCACTAGGCCGCCATGGTGTGGGTCGCCATGCTGCATTGTCTGCATTCGTAATGAGTATGGTGACCACCACTCTTGGATTTTGCTTATGCTTTCCATCAGGCAGAGTAGAGTCATTTTCGCGTGTGACATATAAAAAAAAAAACGATATAAAAAAAAGAGTTGCGATATACAAACGTGATAATTATGTGAAGAGCACCAATTCAATTTTATATTGGCAGACATGGCACTCAAATTATTGCGAGCATACGAGCGAGAGTGATCAAAATATCTTAACTTTCTGTTGTCAACATTGTCTTAGCTGATATAGTGTTCGTATTAATATTTTCAAATAGGTCGTTCAATGGTGCGTGCAAACTAGTCAAATAAATATTTACAATAAAGAAAAGTCAACGGTAATGCTCGTAGTTAGCGAATAGTTTGGAGTTTAAATGATTAATTTAATATGTATTGCTTCTCTTTTTTCCTTGAATACAATACAACAAATAAAATACTTTTTTGTTGATTTAGATGATTTTTGCATAATATTCATATAAAGCTGCTCAAGCTATTATATACTTATATTCTTACTGCTTATCTTAACTCTACCGTGGTAGACAGTAAAGAATACATTATATCAAGCTGAGCCTGTGCGTACTGTTTCAACTAAGTGACAAATTATTTGGCACCGTTTGAAATTTCACCTGTTTTGCAAATTGTCTCATTAACTCTATTACCACCTTATTATAACTGTAATGCTGAGTTTCAGGAAAATAAGTAGATGTGATTTTGGAGCTTCAAAATATATTCAACTTTACATGAAAATTGAGGAGGTAGGGACGCAACAATTTAATAGTTAAAATGGGTAGGGTGGATATCCAATTAGTGCTAAATATTGTTGTCTACCTAGGTTTTGTATCGATAGTACGATAATTGTTATAGTTATTTTTTTATAATTCACCAAATGCAATGTGAAACTTGGTGACTTTGATTTCCTTTTTATTTTTTTTTTAGCTTTCATTGGTTTGTAGACTTAAAAGTTAATACAACCTCTTGGCATATACAGTCCAGTTGAACAGCAATCGACTTTTAACTTACAAATAAAATTTCAATCCCATCAATTCTAATTTATAAATTACTACTCACATGATGAATGGTCCCCGTTTCCATTTCTATCAAACGTCCCTTCTTCATTGTCTGCCCGACATTCAGGTCCAACACGTGGACCGTGGCAGGCGATACCACCAGAACTGAACAGTTGCCAGTCTCACCGTGGTTGCGTAAAGTGTACACACCTTCCGAGCCGAAGAACATCACGTTGCATGCTGTTGAATGATTATTGTTTAAAAATCACTGTTGAAAAAGGCCTTAAAAACAAAAAAAGGAGAGTAAAAACATATTAGTGCCTATAATACAAGCTTTGCTCAGTTTGAGACTTGCGTTGTGTGTTAGATGTCCGAAATATTAATTTATGTTATAATATTCCAAAGAACGTAACTACTTCAAGGCTTATGGCTAAAGTTTTAGCAAGGAAATGTGGTTAAATAAAATATAATGTAGTGTGTGCTCCGCTAATATTTCAAGAACAAATTTTAAAAGTTTTAGTTGTCTAATGGAAATATCATTTTTAATCTTATTCTTAAAAATAGTCTAGTAATCAATATTGGATAAAAAATACCTATTGTATAATATACCCTACTGGGAAACTTGAACGACAGTATTTTTCTTAACTTAAAAAGATGGCAAATCATGTGTACAAATAATGGACACATGAACTTTTACACAAAATATTTTTTCATTGTTGAAAATGTATTCTGTGTATTTATTTGGTAGTGACAGGTTCCTTAATAACACAATAGCAGCGGTATGAGCAACAGTAACATCTCAAGTAAGGTCTGGTGAGTATGGCGGATGAGGGAGAGCTTCCAACCCCAGCTCTTGCATCTTGGAGACTGTCTGTTGCGCAGTATGGGGTCGCGCGTTGTCGTGAAGCAGCTCACCAGACCTTGCACCTACCGACTATTACTTTTTCCAAAATTTAGACAACTTTTTAGTGGGTAAAAAATTCATTTCCCGAGAGGCAGTACAAAATGCCTTCGAAGAGTTTGTTGCCTCCCGTCCAGCTGATTTTTACAAGAAGGGCATCAATAAACTGCCAATGCGTTGGCAAAGATGCGTCGATTGCATGGATGATTACTTTGAATAACAGAAATAAAAGTTTGAAAAAATAAGTACTTTCACTTATTGCATACAAAACGGCAATTTCATAGGTAAACCCCTTATATATAAAAGAGGAAGGTGACTGACTGACTGACATACCCAGAGATCAACGCACAGCCCAAACCGCTGAAGCTAGAATCCTGAAATTTTGCATGAAGGTTATTTATATAACCTAAGTGAGTTACTGTATATAATACTGCCGGTTTTCCCGGTATCGCGTTCAAAACATAATATATTGCATATTATGCAGTGCTTGTTATCTCTACATTTGAAACACATCAGTGCATCTGGCTACCCGTAAAAGCGTGTACACAGTTTGTGTATCTCGCAACATCACTTAAAATATGTCAAACCTCGATTTTCATATAATGAGATATGTTTCTGTGCATATTTTAAAATAAGTTAGGTACCATCTACCGTATGTACCGACATAGAATTACTGGAAAATTATGTAGAACTATTTCTACTATTCTAACTATTCACCAGTGTTTCGAGTATTTCTTTGTGTGTAAGTTACCGAACATTTTTGTAAACAACGTTTTATATAATTAATCTGGCTAGCTAATAATAAGTTGAAGTTTTTGTTATCTGGTTTTTAATAAATTATTATTATTAAGTTATTATTCTATTTATTACATTTATATATATATATTAATTACATTTTTAAATATGCATATAAAAACAAATTCATTTAAAAATATAAAAAATAGTAGACCACCGACTTCGGGTACAGGGACCAAGAAACCGGTGGTTAGGGCTCCAAAGACAGGAACTATACGTGCCGTGTCAAGGAGGACTGCCTTCTGCATCAGACCCTTGATCCAGCCCTCTAAATTGAGCCTCTTAAGGTGTTGGTCGAGGCTCTTGGCTATCAATCCGTGAGCAGTGATTCAGTCCGACTATTGGAACAATGATCACCGAATCCACATTCCACATATCGACAATCTCGCAAGATAAATCCAAATATTTTATTTGTTTTTTTTTAAAGTTATTATTATTATTAGTTATTAATAGTATGGTAGTTTTATTTGTGTCTTAGATACATGGACGGTATGTATATTGACCAAAAAGAGAAATGCAGTTCTAAAATCTTGAATATACATTCTGCAGAGCAATTTGTTTCTCATCGGTAATTATCACAAAAACATATATTTTTTACGTATTAGGTTATTTGCATAATATTAAAAAACTTAGTCTCATTAACATAAACAAAAAGAAAGAGTATTTTATTCTTATTGTAAATATGCAACGCTTCACATATAGAAAACAATCAAGAACGATAAAGGTTGAAGGAACTTCATTGAAATTCCTACCGAGATTCGAATGCATAAAGTTATAAATGATTTGGAATTAATGAGGCGATGTTTTAAGTCTCTTTGAAGTAGCACTCTTATTGAAATAGGTCTAAATGTAAACATAAAAGCATTGATAATCTAATTTATATTCCATAATTTAGTTCAAAATTTATAATTATGAAGTTATTTTACCGAGAGCGATTTAATAAATATTTATTCCATTTTTTCTAGAACTCATCAAATATAAATAGCGCGTTTTAAGACATTTTAAAAACACTATTTTTATTGCTCAGGTCGAGCGTAAACTAATTGGTGTTTGCACAATAAAATGACTTTTTAAATCAGTGCAAAAATTTATTTTGAAAATGAATAAAAATATAAAATAAAACGTGCTTTTTGCAATAGCACTGCAAATATTGCACGAAAAAAAACCACTTCTTTTATGTCAAACAAAGCATTTGAAAAACTCGTGTCCATATTATTATTTATAATTATTATTATGGTTATAAAAAAATGAGAGCATTGACGGGTTGATTGACATGACGTGTTTCATTACTAACAGTGTAATGTTTGTGCTTCATTATATTTCTTGTAATTTAACAACATCAGTCAAGTGCTACGCGTATTACATGGACATTAAGCCTATAACCTATTAGTCAGTTCACCGAATTTCTATTTCGATAATATTTATTAATAGCTATACATTTACTACGGAAACCAACACAAGTCTCGTTTGGTTCATATTAAACGTGAAAGGCAGCCATCGTGATAAAGCTAAAAGTTGTCAAAAAAAAGATTCTTAGATTAATAACCTTTGCCTGCAAGTATTTCATTTTTCGTTTATCATTTGCCATCAGCTCTGAAGAAAAGACTTCTTGGTAATAAGCTTCGTCATCATTTTAATTTAGAGTTGTCAAACTTATAAAGAACTTTTAAACTAATATCGAGTGTTGAAATAAGTTAAAGGCCACTTTTCTTTTACGTGAAGAAAATTAACTTACCAACATGTAAAAGCATATTTATGAAAGTTATGGAGAAATTCCTGAAGTCTGTTGGCTAAAATATTAGCTTAAAGGAAATAATTTGTAAGCGTATTTGGTGTAAAACATTTTTTTATTAAAGGTCAAATTTAAAAACCGCAGGTAGTCCTTAGGTCTTAAGCCGGTTTTTAGGGTTCCGTAGTTCACGTCTCGGATTTTTTTTCTCGCGTCTACCCCATAGTGTGTATCATTAGATCCGTCTTTTAAAAACATTGAGAGGTTGCTAAGTCGATTTTTGAATTAGGTATCTGTTTGCGCGATATTCAACTTTAAAGCCCATTTTACGGCGACCTTCCCAACTAAAATTTGGAAAAAAATCCCGATGGTCAAAAATCCTGTGATGAACTTTGAAGGAAAACTATAACGGCTTAGATAATTTTGTTAGTTCAGGAGTTATAGAGGCCTTACTTATAAAATGCTCTTACTTAGAAAGCTTCGTACAAAAACAACGAAATAATAAGTAAACATCTCAAATAATAAAAAATTAAATCATAACAAATTGGTAACTACAGAACCCTATTCTATGCGTAGTCTAACACGTTCTTGGCCGGTTTTGTTTTTGGAATAAGATTATGAGACAGGATCGGTACTGATCTGCAAGGCTAAGGTAAATATTTACACCTTGCTTCTCCCATTTAAGAAGGTAAGAACCCGAGTGCAAGAGTTAGTTCCAGGGAGTGTTCTTATATTAAAAGCGACTCCTGTATTAATTAGAACCTGAGATACTCAGATAAAAGATATATGAAAACATGAGAAACATGGAGAATATTGAGTTCAAGCATAACTTGAAAATGTTTAAAGTTACATTAGTTCTATAGCTTCAGTCTTAATCTATACCTATAATAAAAATGTAACCGGTCTAATTTTGTACATTAAAGATATTTTATAATTTTTTTGGAGGGCTCTTTATAATCGATACTGAAGCCAAAACTGTAATTTTTTCATTGTTGTCTGTCTATCTGTCTGTATCTTGGCCGCGCATCACGCCGAAACTACTGAATGAATTCAAATGAAACTTGGTATGATTTGAGTTCATACTACGAGGTAGGACATAGGATACTTTTTATCCCGAAATTCAGCACGATTTCCTGGAGAGAGGGATGAAAGTCGAAATATGTACTTAGTTGTAATTCAATAACACATAGTCCGATTTTATTCATTCTTTTTTTTTTGCTACAAAAAAAAAAGATAACGGGAAAAGTCTTCTTTTTTGTGCGCGACTGTACTCTGCCTGTGGGAAGCTGAGACAGATATGGCGGTACAAAGTTCGCCGGGTCAGCTAGTGTTCAAATAAATATATAAGCGACTCATTTACGTATAATAATGGGACGAACTGATAATAGGTTTCACTGACACGTTTTTTACAGCTTCACTTGTATGTTTGTTTATAATTGACTTTCGTAAATATTTTTTTTAGGTTTTAAAACATTATTTTTAATACAAGATATACAAGTTAGAAATATAAGATTTACAAACTTTACATTTATCATGGTTCCTTCGGTCATAATTTAGGTTTGGAATGAACTCATAAAAGCTTAAAATGTTTAATTGTGAAAAAACAATTTATTCAATTAAATGTTATCCTCGTTTTTACTTTTCACTTCATGTTACAGAGAATACGTAAATTGACGTCAAACCTAATAAAAACTGTTTCCCTTTAAATTTTAAGTAGGTACCCATTTTTTTTACACTCACAGCTGTATCTACCTAAATTTAGGGTCAGCATAATAATTCTGATTTTCTTAATTTTTAGTTTTTTTTTTGATAAATTACCTGCCAGAGTGGCTCTGCTCAGCCTGATGGTAAGCTCAAGCAAAATTCAACAGTGGGGGCCACCATACTCCCTCCCACACTATGGCGGCTTAGTAAGATGCTTTTACACGCCCCGCTCTAAGGAACCGGGATCATAGTGGGAGGGAAACACGTGCGCTGGTAGTGAGTTCCAGTTTTTAAGTGCTTGGCACAGGAAGGTAGAACCAAACCGTTTGGTTCGAGAGCGTATTTCTACAACTCTAAGACGGTGGCTTCCAAGGCCAGCACGCGTTGTTTTGTAGAGAAAGGGAGAAGATCAGGGGCGGTTCCAGCCTGAAGTTTTGGGGGGTCACTAATCCACTAAGTCGAGTAAATTAGACTTTATTGCACAATACACAATATTATTTCACACAAAAAAAACAAATGGATATCTTTTGTTTTTATTGGTATATCTATTGGGATCATAATATTTGAGACATCTGTGGCAATCTTTGGATGAATATTTAGAGGATCTAGCTCCGTTGGGGGACGAAGGGCGTGTATGGAACTCCCGACAAATCGGTCTAACCCTAAACCCCGGCGGCGGCCTACATCTGCAGTCAAGAGGAGCTGCAGGAACGCATCAGCGGCTTCAGGAGTTCCCCCTTCCTTACCCCATCACTAAGGTACATCCCAGGGTAACCAGATTCAAACCCGGGACATGTCGTTGTCGTACCTCTCACCGCTCTACACAGTAAGAGAGTCGGAACACCGACCCACCTGAGACGACACCCCCGGTCGCACCGAGGTGTCGCGTCGTTTCCAGCGGCCACATCTCCCCTGCATGTGGCCACAACGACCCTTAACCGACGATTGGGGAGCAAGCGGTCTTTATCGCGCATCCTTCGTCGCCTCTTTCGAGCGGGATCGGCCATTTCCCGATCCCGGTTCCCCGATCGAGTGAATCGGTAGGTGATAAGTTGGTTCTCTCTATGCAAGCTTCGAAGCTCGGCAGAAAGGCTCCGACAGTGCCCGCCAAGTTCGTAGGGCTTGCTTATGTGTGTTCTGACGATGCATTCTGGGCTCATGATACGGCGCTATCTCTTCGTCATTCCGACCGACATATCGAATTTCGTCGCAGACCATTGTGTTCATGTCGGCTAGAATGTCGAAGGGTGGATTTCGTGCCAGGATCGTCGCCGCCTCGTACGATCCGTATGGCTGCAGACTCCCGAGTTGAGCATTACAGCGGGAAGATCCCGCCGGTGCCCCATAGAGGACCATGGATCGCACGACGCCCTTACGCACTCCCAAGCACAGAGAGGCAGCGAACTTCTTCCCGCGGTCCCCCGAGATTGGGCAGCAGACAATGTGGCACCACTGCTACTCCTCGTACTGGGGACTAGTCGCCCGAAATGCTTTTCAAAGTTGTACCGATTGTCCATGATGAGGTACTTCATGTACTGACCCACTTGGACTTCGGTGTCATCCACCCGGAGGTATGAGCAGGGTGGTTCCTGCCCGAAGTCAGACTAGTGCGAAGGCCCGCATCGTATACGAGGTTCCATAACAATGGGCCCAATACAGAGCCCTAGGGAACCCCACAACACACCTCCCTTCAATTTTCCACTCCGTTCCGATCGACAAACTTCACTGTCCTGTCGCGGTGATAGACCTCTATGACTGCACGCAGGTAAGTCGGCACCTCGTGATATTCAAGGGCCTCCCTAATCGCGCCCCATTGAAGGGTGCCGAAAGCATTAACGATATCAAGGCTAACTACCAACACCACCACCCCGATCGGACTGCCGACCCCGATAGGGAGCGAACACATCTATATATTAGCGTCCATTGTCGAGCGTCCCCGTTGTAATCCAAATTGGCAGTCTGATAGATCAGGGCCTACTCGCGACAGGTGCTCGCTGATACGGCCAGAGATAACTCTCTCAAAGAGTTCCTATCCTTCCTATCCTTTGATTTCTTATCTCGATTGAACAATTATGGAAACTGATAAGAACAAGAAAATCAGGTTCTAGTAGCAGATTTTGGGGGGGGGGTCACGTCCCCTGTGACCCCCCCCCCCTGGAACCGCGCCTGGACAAGATGGGATCAATTGAACTGTTATTGAATTGGTTAGCTTCTAATATGGCTCTACTGTATCTGATGGAAAGCATGAGTAGTAACCAGGAGTGATGATCACCATCCTTATTGGGAATGTGGACTTATAACCCACACAATGGCGGTCAAATGAGATGCTTTTTCCCGCCCCGCTTAAATAACCTGGGGTCATAGTGCAAGGATAACATTTGCGCGGGTAATAAAAGATTTTGTGGAACCCTGCCCTTTAGGCCAGTGACACTTGTAACCAGCAACTCCATTAGAATAATTGCCATAAAGAGTTCACACAGATACAGAAACGACCAATATTTTAGTAATTACTACTTACGTTTTGAGTTTTTTAAATGTCGTATAGTAACAGCAAAACCTTTTCCTCTAGCAGGCACTCGATACTGCACCAGGGCCGCATTCTGCCTGGACACAAGTTTGCGCTGAGGCCGCTGACCACATGATTCTACTAAGCGGTCGTCGTCCCACGAATCAGCAGGCCATACTTGTCCGTTTAGCTCCCAACCATCTACCCACTGAAAAATGATTTCCGTATAATACTGTGAGAGTAATTAACATTATAATAACTTAAAAGGTGATACTATATCTTTACTAATATATAAAGCTGAAGAGTTCGTTTGTTTGCTTGAACGCGCTAATCTCAGCAACTACTGATCCGATTTGAACAATTCTTTCAGTTTTAGCCCATTTATCGAGGAAGACTATAAGCTACATATCATCCCGCTAAGACTAATAGGAGCGGAGCACCAATGAAGAATGTTACAAAAACGGGGAAAATTATCACGCTACTGGCAATAGGAGACGTAAACGAGATTGCGTGGGTCAGCTAGTGATAAATAAATTATAACTGAATGTACAGAACTTTGATTCATCTTAGTAATCCTAGATCGAGCTGAAAGATTTTAGGAAAACTAGAAACCTGGATTCAGAAAATATATTTATTGTTCGTTCTAAGACTCTCGAACCTATAGACGGAGACCAGCCGGGTTTGCCGGACGGACCTGTGAGTGAATTGAATCTAAACTTCATCATCATCACCGCAATCCACAGCGAGATCATAGGCCTCGCCTTTGTAAACTTCATTCTTTTAATTATGTTTACGACTATACCACATGAAATAGCTCCATATTGTACAGTAGCACCTGGTTATAGTAAATGCGTGTCATCCCCATTAATTATCATATTTCATGGTGGTTAAATGTGAGAACGAGATCCCATAGGGAACACAATTCTATATTAATAAGGTAGATACATACCTATATATGTATATATAGATAAGATTATTTATGTGCTCGTTAATTTTATGCGTCCTCATTTTCACATACATTATACATCCACATTACATGTATATACAGATGCCTTATAACAAAATGGCTTCCTCATTTATATCCTTATAATATAAAAAATGTGAATGTAAGTTTGCTTGTAAGGCTTTTACGCGAAAACTACTTAAACGATCATCATGAAACTTTGGACACATATTCTTGGAGGTACTAGAAGTATCATATAATATTTTTTATTATATGTGAGCGAAGCCGCGGGTAAAAGCTAGTAGATCATAAACACAATGTACTAGGGCAAATTAATTTAGTGATTTTCTTTAATATCCATTCTTAATTAAGCCATTTCCTAATTATTTATAGCCTGACAATATTGGCCTTATTTTTAACCGACTTCCAAAAGGAGGAAGTTCTCAATTTCTTCGGTATTTTTTTTAAATTATTGTTTTACAAGTATTGAATAATATTGAATTATTTATCTCCTCCAGATATTGTTTATACTTCCATATAGATTTTACCTTTCCTTTCACCGCATACCCAATTTTGAAAATGATTCTTAAAATGCTCTGAAGTTAACCATAGACTAGGCCATAATACTAAATTACAGTCAGCAAAATGACGACGTTTAAAGAGCGCGTCTACACCGAAATTTCACAATACAAAAAAAAGGTTGACAACACAAAAGTTGTCAACTTTTGTTCGGTGGAGACTCGGCTTTATACACTTCTGGCTACTTATTTGGGGATATATTATGTAGATACGTATGTTTTAGACCTCAATGAAAGTTTCAAGCAAATATAGTTCTTATATGTATTAACTTACCGCAACTAATCCTCCATTATCACACGGCACGTCAATATAATTAAAGATGACCTCAATTCTTTTGTCCGGCTCAGCGATCATATAGATTCCGCATACGACCGGGTCGTCTGTTGGCGACTTGAAGAACAGTTGTCCTTCTTCTGATGTTACGAGGAAACAATCTGTTAAAAAAAGCTAAGTAGAAACATATCACACTTACAAAAAAAGACGGGCTTAGTTTTAGTATTATAAAGCTTAGTTTTTGGGTCAATGCTGGTAGATAAAATTTTGCATGTCTTCTTTCATTTTAATAACTTGACATTAATGTATTTTGGGCATGCGACATTGTAAATATAAATTAACTAAATACGTATGTAAATTTACACGACTGTAATCTAAAGTGTTACAATAAAGATATGGTATGCTAATGATTAAGGGTATAATGAAACGTCTGAAATTATATGTTAAGTAGCTTTAGTACTCTTCATGAATGAAATACAAATTTAGTAACAACATGTGCTTTACTAGTATAATTATGAAGTCGAGAAATACTTAAGGTATTATATATTTTTTTAGAAAGACAAGTCCCGCACTAAGAATAAATCCTTTGTCGCGGGGGACTTTACAAACATACATGAAACGAAAACAATGAACACCCAGACTCAGAACAACAATTTGTGGATCACACAAAGTTTTGTCCTACGTGGGATTTGAACCCTCGACACTTGGCGAAGTAGGAAACGGCGTGGTGACCGTTAAACTACTAGGCCAAACGTGCAGTCAGTTTTACAATCAGTTTTACTTTAATCTAAACACCTCTTCAGAGTTACATAACTTTTATAACGTATTCATATCACATCCCAAATTGGAATATTATCGAGCTATAATTCTAACCGTAATCATTTATAATTTACTTTAATTAAACTTAGCGAATACCTTCATCAATATTTATGACGCGATGTGTTGATCGAGAGAGTCGCCGCTCCCGGGAAAACCACGACAATGCTGATGGTGGATTTCTTTGTCCGTAGTCTTTGCCCTGGTGACAACAGAAAGCACATTTATTATTATATTTATATTATTCATTCACACAAATAATATAATTTATAATTCTATACTAATGTTATTAGGTAAAGTAAGTGAGTTTGTAGGGGTAATCCGTAATCCGAGAACGGACTGGTCCGATTTTTAAATTAAAAAATATCTTTCAGTGTTAGATAGCCCATTTATCGAGATATAGCATCACGCTATGATCAAAGGGATAGAAGTATCAATAAAACATTATAACATATATGTTGCCAAAACGGGAAAAAATATGTCTTGCGCTGCGTTAGTTGTATGAAACAATTGTTCCTCCGTGGGTCAGCTAGTAGTTTTATTGAATAGCTTGGTGATAATAGATCTGCAGCCTTTCGAATTGTAGTTGAATGACTGACTGTTTTTTACACATCCATACTAATATACTTTAAATTCGAAAGCACTAGCTTTAGGCAGCGCACTAGCGCCTTATGTGACTATAATATTGACATCATTTTATATACATTTTTTTTTGTGCAAAAGTTTAGAAATGTTTTCATTTATTTGGATCACGTCACTACCTGCAATGTATGTCTGCATTTGTTTACAATTGTTCTGTCCCACAATATGTCCTGTCAATAGTTTTTAGGTCTGTTTCTGGTAAATACTATGTGTAGTCGTATGAAACTATTTTCATAGCTCCAGTTATCCCTATTCTTCTCATTACAAAGCATCTTATAACTTCGACTGATTGAACTATTTACTGCTTTAAAGAAAAACGAGATTGCTAAGTTTCTGCATTATTCACAATTTATTATACTTCGCAACAATTTTCATTAGCTTTAGTATTATCTTTCGCTTAAGTTTTAATTAACTAATCTAAAAATAGAAATAAGCGATTGCAGAATGGCAACCCTAACTAAATATACCAGTACAGTGACAAACAACCACAAGAGAACCATCCACTAAACAGCTTTATTCTGTTTCTTGAGCATTGTATCCATTATGACGTTAACAAAGAATTTTGACCCGATAAGACCATTTGTGTGACTTTCACGTACTGCAAGGCGTAAAAAGTGGGTATGATGGTACATTTGAAACCACTCTAAGATAAACTTATCTTGAAGGATTAGTAATATTTTTGTAACCCGGTAGGCATATCTCGAAACAGGGTTAGTTTCGCAGCTTTCATGAATAAAACCCCTGATGAAGAAGTCAGAATTTCGGCAAATGAGATTTTATCGCCAGTATTAACTGTGGACGAGATTTGAGGAAAAATATGTTTCTGTACTAAAACTTATTGAATAAGGACTCCCACACATAACTGCGAATTCGCAACACATCGTAATGCCGGACATCACGTTCAAGTATACTTGCGTTAACCCAGACTGTTTAGTCTGTCTAGCTGATGCTTTCTGTACTAAAATTTTAAAAGAAAATAACAATAGGTCTTTACCTATGAAATTGCCGTTTTGTATGCAATAAGTGAAAGTACTTATTTTTTCAAACTTTTTATTTCTGTTATTCGAAGTAATCACCCATGCAATCGACGCATCTTTGCCAACGCATTGGCAGTTTATTGATGCCCTTCTTGTAAAAATCTGCTGGACGGGAGGCAACAAACTCTTCAAAGGCATTTTATACTGTCTCTCGGGAATTGAATTTTTTACCCAC
Source organism: Diaphora mendica (assembly GCA_949125395.1). NCBI lineage: Eukaryota > Metazoa > Arthropoda > Insecta > Lepidoptera > Erebidae > Diaphora > Diaphora mendica. The sequence goes on from OX421320.1 coordinate 25,835,364, forward strand.
TAAAAAAATTACACGATTTTTTAAAGTATCCATTATGACGAAAAATGTTCAAATGTAATGAAAATACAACTCTAATCAAAAAACAAAAGACTGAGTTTGTAAATAGAATGTCATGGTTTTAAAGCAAAATTAATTTGAATTTAGAATACAGAGCCATTACAAACTTTTTTTTATTTGAAATGACCAGTACTGAAGAAAGGCAATTTCATAGGTAAAGACCTAATATTAAATATATATGTGTATGTCATTCAAATGGTCCCGAAAACATATCTTTTATCAAAGAAATATCAGTACTAAAACATGCAAGCATATTGAGCCCCGCGGTGTTACCCGCGGTTGCTGTTGTACCTTTACGACAACAACCTCGGGTAACACGGCGGGGCGAAGTTATTAGTCACTAGCGACCCGCCCCGGCTTCGCACGGGTGGATTTCAGATGCCCCTGCCGACGACACGATTCGTGCATTTTAAATCTGTAATATCTTCGAATATATTCATTTAAATTAGATACTGTAAAGGGCCATTTTGATCTAAATTAAACGCACAATGTATTTAATTTACTTAATTCTATAAGGATTCATTCTGTATTGCTTAAAATCACTTCGTAAATAAGTCATTATTTCTCGTAAAAAGAAAGGAATAAAAAATGGTTGTTGTGGGTTATCCCTAAGAGATAGACCTATACCGTCGCGGACTTTTTTGTAGTACTTTTTAAGGTGTACAATACTGTAGTACATTATTTTGATCTATCTCGTAGGGTGCAACCAGCGTTTGCAATGTAAGCGCAAAAAAATGTGTTTATTTGCTACATCACATTAAAAACCTCGAAAATTAATAGTGTTTCCATACTATATTATGCATTTATTATACCTAGAAACCTTCCTCTTGAATCACTCTATCTATTAAAGAAATCCGCATCAAAATCCGGTGCGTAGTTTTAAAGATTTAAGCAAACAAAGGGACATAGGGACAGAGAAAGCGACTTTGTTTTATACTATGTAGTGATTTATTCCATATTAATAATAATTCATTTATTCCATAATCCTTAACTTTTTCATTACAGTAAAAAAAAAATAAGACGTTCATAGCCCAGTTGCACTCGGTGATTAGAAACAATCACCATGGGGTAAGCAATGACTCGGCGTTCAGTACCTGGATGGGTGACCGTTGATGGCATCATATCATGAGCGTTTCCCTGATTCGGAACTCACGTTAAGCAGTCGATCCCGGCTGTTATCATAGGATAACAGTCGTGAAGCTTAGTTAGAGGCCTTTGGGCTTAAAAACATCTAACGGCAAGATTACGTAGCCACAACGTTGTCTTGCCAGTCCCCAACCCGCACTAGGCCAGCATGGGTACGTATGGCCTTAACCCTCTCCTTCGAGGAGACCCAAGATTTACTTAGCTGCTACAGTTACTAATTAGGCGTAAACCCAGGACGGTGTGAAACTAGTCTTATATAAAACTAGCCTAAATTACTTTTATTATCATCAGTTATATGCTAGTGATAGTCCCATCAAAATCGGATCAGTTATTCCATAGATTAGCCGTTTCAATAATAATTTACATAGAATTCTACACCTTAAATTGAAAAAATATTTATTATTTCTCGGCCTAAAGGTGGATCAAAATTGTGATTGGAAAGGTCATGTAGAATACGTCTGTGACAAACTCGACAGATTTGTTTATGCGTTGAAACGGTTACGAGATACAGTATCAACCGAAGCTGCAATGTGTGCATATCACGGATACGTTTCATCCGTACTTTCATAATTATGGTCTTTTGTTGTGGGGCAATTCAGTGGATATTCTTAAAGTATTTAAGGTACAAAAAAGTGTTTGAGAGCAATTTGTGGAGCGGGGTATATGGATAGCTGTAAACCCCTATTTAAGAAGTGTAACATCTTGCCATTGCCGTGTATGTATATTAGAGAATTGTGCTTATTTGTGCGACAACACCCGGAGGGCTTTGCCAAACATGAAGATATTTCCAAACGAAATGTAGCATCTAGAGATAGGCATAAGCTATATTTCCCTCACTGCAGGCTCGAAATGTTTAAGAGGAACTCTTATGTAAATGCTATAAAAGTCTATAATAAATTGCCAAATGACTTTAAAGAGCTACCTCTAAATAAATTTAAGACAAACTTAACACGGTGGTTGAAAGAGAAATGTTTTTACGACTTGAAAGAATTTATGTCATATCGAGAGGACAGGAAGTAATTATGTTGGAATATTGATTTATGTTTCACCAAAATTTTATCCAATTGACATTGACAATAGCCTGGACATTGTATAAAATTAATGTTACTTAGACATTTTAAAACTTATTTGACTGTATTATATTTTAATTTCATTTTTTTTTTGACATACGCAATTAATATTTTTGACATGTGACGGTTAATTCATATATTTTAAATTAAATAAATTTCAAAATGTACAGTTCTTAATATTTGCACACCATGTGTATATTGGTAGGATGTAAATGGGACATGTTTTAATTTTAAGAACTTACTTTGTACACCTACATTCTGGCAAATAAATGATTATTATTATTATTTATTATTATTATAACAAGACAGTTAATGAAAATTATTGCGGTATTTTTTTTTTCATAAAAGACAACTCCCGCACTAGGAATAAATCCTGTGTCGCGGGGGACTTTACAAACATACATGAAACGGACACAAAGAACACGCAGACTAAGAACAACAATTTGTGGATAACACACTTACTTTAATCGATAAATTGCGGTTCACAATTTATGAAGTATTAAAAAAAGCTACTTACTAGATCTCGTTCAAACCAATTTTCGGTGGAAGTTTGAATGGTAATATACTTTTTTAGCATACCTACTTTTTTTTACTCTACCAACCCTCACTTCACAAACTCTGATATCTGATATCTTTTCACAGGGTAAACCATATGCTGTCGTCTTGGCAACATTTTACATGAAAATGTTTTAGGTGGGATTTCATTTCTTTTTGTAAGTTGGGCAGTATTTCCTTTCTTTATTTTTTCTTTTTTTAGGGTGTATTTCTTGTACATATTTTTTCTTCTTTCGAAAAAGTCTGTGTACCAAAAATAAAACATCTAGCATATAAAATTGTGAAAGTCTCATACAAACTTTCACCTCCCAATTTTGGGGATTGGGGGGCAAAAGTATCCCTTGCGCTTCGCTTGCCTCGTCTTGGCGGGGGCACGACCGTGCCCCCACATGAATTGCCCAAATGTGTGTACGCGCATAACTTCCGATCGGCTGCACCAAATTAAATAATCCTTTTTTTCTGCATTCCTTATTGTTAGGACAAGGTGTGTGTAGAATAAAAATTTAAAAATAATGGCAAAAGTTAATTTAAAAGTCAACGGGAAGCTGAGACAGATATGTAAATATGGCTACACGAAGTTCGCGGGGTCAGCTAGTAGTTGATAATTATTTAGACTTAGGCAAACTTTTTTTCTTTAATATAATTATTGGGTGAAAAGCACTTTAGTGGTCATGATCACAATCCATTATATTTATTAAAGTTCATTGGAACTTTATTGGATATTGGATAAATATTAGGTCTTTACCTATGAAATTGCCTTTCTTCGGTACTGGTCATTTTAAATACAAAAAAAGTTTGTAATGGCTCTGTATTCTAAATTCAAATTAATTTTGTTTTAAAACCATGACATTCCATTTACAAACTCAGTCTTTGGTTTTTTGATTAGCGTTGTATTTTCATTACATTTGAACATTTTTCGTCATAATGGATACTTTAAAAATTCGTGTAATTATGGAATATGAGCTCAGTCGTGGCACCAACGCGACAAAAACGGCACGTAACATAAAAAACCTAAAAAACATAAAAAAACGCACAACCCGTGATTGGTTTTCCCGGTTTCGTTCTGGAAATTTTGACTTGAAAAATGAAGCTCGTGGTCGTCCGGAGACTTTGGTTAACAATAATGAATTAAAGGCGATTGTGGAAGCTGACGAAACTCAATCTACAGCTGAGCTAGCAGCAGCTTTTAATGTAAGCATCAAAACAATATTGATCCATTTGCGACAAATTGGCAAGGTAAAAAAGCTTGATAGATAGGTGCCCCACGACCTTAACGATTGCCAGCGCAACGTACGCGTCGAGACCTGCCTTGCGCTTCTCAACAGGCAAAGAAATTGAGGAATTTTGAAACGAATTGTTACGTGCGACGAAAAATGGATTCTGTTCGACAATCGAAAGCGCACAGCAAGTTGGTTGGACCCTGGTTCAGCACCAAAGCAATGCCCTAAACCAAAAATGAACCCCTAAAAAGGTGATGGTCACTGTTTGGTGGTCTAGTGCGGGTGTGATTCACCACAGCTTTTTACAAAACGGCATGAGTATTAATGCAGATGTGTACTGTGAAGAACTGGAGAGAATGATGGAGAAGCTTGCACATCTGCAACCAGCTTTGGTCAATCGGTCGTCCCCACCGCTCCTTCACGACAACGCGCGACCCCATACTGCGAAACAGACAGACTCCAAGCTGCAAGAGCTAGGGTTGGAAGCTCTCTTTCATACGCCATACTCACCAGACTTTGCACCTACCGACCATTACTTTTTCCAAAATTTAGACAACTTTTTAGTGGGTAAAAAATTCAATTCCCGAGAGTCAGTACAAAATGCCTTTGAAGAGTTTGTTGCCTCCCGTCCAGCTGATTTTTACAAGAAGGGCATCAATAAACTGCCAATGCGTTGGCAAAGATGCGTCGATTGCATGGGTGATTACTTCGAATAACAGAAATAAAAATGTTTGAAAAAATAAGTACTTTCACTTATTGCATACAAAACGGCAATTTCATAGGTAAAGACCCATTATAATGGATTGTGGGTCACTTGCAATGAAATCGTTATACGTTATACGCTCCGCCCTTCTTCAAATTTTTTATCAAAGTAATATTTAGGTATTGTGTTTTAAGAACAACAAAGTAAAACTTCGAGTAACTAATGATAAGTGACTACCAACGCTGATCGAGTCACGAGTACTTTAGTGACTTTTGTGTGTTCCCGCCAAATCCCCAGGGAGGTATTGAAGAAGGGCTGACATCCGATGATCTCATTTAGTCAGTGAATTGCAGATAAATATTCTAAGTATGCCAAATGTATAGGGCGCACCGAAGTATAACCCTCCAAAGTAATTTAAAAAACCTGTAAAACAATTCACTTACTAAGCACTATTTAATTTACATTTAAATAGTGACGAGATTTAGTGACCGTAAGTACTACGTGATCACAGAAAATCCACTTAAACCAACACATTACTTATGTGTATTACGCACACTAAGTCGTAAGCACGGATTTGACTGACGAGTTTGATAGTTGCAAATGGATAGTTAGAATGATCTAGAAAACGCTCACACCACAAAATGACATTACTAATTTCCGAAGGCAGCGTTGGTACAATATGACAATTACGTGACCAAATTCCAAACTGTCATTTACCCTTGCTAACGGGAACTGCAAGCAATTTCAAATATTGGCTCAAATCCCCAATTAGGGTAAGCTATTTTTAGAAACTTGAGTGATTGTTGGAGTGAAAGTGGTCATTTCGTTGTAACTTCCCTTAATTGAGGTTTAGAGAAAAAGGAAGCATATTAAACGTATTGAGTTGTAAGTAGTAAATGGGAAAAATCTGAATAGTTTAACGGTTCGAAGCCACAGTGCGTAATGTGCTGAGCTGATCAGGGATCATCGACCTGGTTTTAAATCTTAATATAATTTTATATAAACATAGCACTGGTTTTACACAAAATGTAAACGTGAAGGACTAATGCTTCAGTATAAACTTGGAAGTGTAAAGTTTAACGTTGATAAATATTATATGCAGAACTTTTTGGATTTTATGAGAAAAAAAATACTTCAACGAGAAATAAAATTTCTGTATTGCCAGAGCGATAACACATACATTTGTCATATCGAAATTATTAATAGATTACATGATTTGAAATTAGAGCAACTACAATATAGGGTACACGAAGAAATGCGTCAGATTTCTGCAAACATGCAAGCAAGACACCTTAAAAAATTGCCCAAACTGCCTCGTTGGTCTCGCGGTTGGTGTGTGCGACTGCTGATCATGAGGTCTCGGGTTCGAATCCCGGGTCGGACCAAATGTTTGTATGATCTACAAATATTTGTTTCGGAGTTTGGGTGTTTTCTATGTATAAAATGTATGTATTTACAAAAAAAAAGTATACATGTATTTGTATCAGTTGTCTAGTACCCTTAACACAAGCTCTGCTTAGCTTGGGACTAGATGGCGTTGTGTGTTAGATGTCCGAAAATATTTATTTATAAAAAAAATTGAAGAAGTCTCAATAAAATACTTACTCCTAAATCATATTATGGTCCAAATATACAATTATATGAAATATTATTTAAAAAATTGACAACTACTGAACTTAGGGTCAAGTTCAGTAGTTGTCAATTTTTTAAATAAATCACTATTATAAATAAGGAAAAGGACTAAATAACCGCTTTAGAGGCTTTAGAAATTAATAGGTTGTTAAGAGAGAATCGTGGCAATGTTTAAATCAACAATTGGACACCAATAATTCACCACTGTTAAAATATATTTCAAGTAATGTCATCCTTATCATTTGTTTAGTTTGCATAATTTGGACGGGTTATAGTTTTTTTTATTTTTTTTTGAGAGTTTAAAACCAAGATTTGGGTGTTATTTATGTCCGTTACATGTATGTTTGTAAAGTCCCCCGCGACACAGGATTTATTCCTAGTGCGGGCGTTGTGCATGAAAGGTTCCGAAGCAGCAAGAAACATAATATAAAAGTTCTTGTAGTTTATTTTAATATTAGTAGAGAAAAAAAAAGCAAATTGTGAGGAAACTCATAAAAACAACACTTATTAAATGTTTCTATTTAAGTTAGGCTGCGACAGTTTAATACTTTTGACAGAACGAAATCTGTCGGAGCAGCTAATGGTAAATAATTATTTTTTCACGCCATACAAATTGACTGTTGACTAACTGAATGATTGACCTTGTTTTCGTGTCAGTTATTATTTTTAAACCCCGACGCAAAAAGAGGGGTGTTATAAGTTTGACGTGTCTGTCTGTCTGTCTGTTTGTCTGTCTGTCTGTGGCACCGTAGCTCGCGAACGGATAAAGCGATTTCAATTTAGTTTTTATTGTATGAAAGGTGAGTTACGTGCGAATCGTAAATCGGTTAAGTCTTTTAAAAGTTATGGGGGTGCAAGTGAGGAAGAATAACAAAATGTCTGCAAAAATATCATTGGCGTATGATTACTCGATTAAGTGCTTGAGTAGGGTTTTTTTTTAATTTTGAATTTTAGCTTGTTAAATTTGTAACTGTTTCATTTAAACTTTACATCTTCCCATTAAAGTTATTATAAACTTTGTCTAATAATATCAGAAATTTATCAAAAGCTATCTCCTTAACCCTTTCAAATAACCAACGTGTGTAGTAATATTGACATAAGAATCGATACTTTCACTAAAGGGTTATAGGAGAGTCTCACACTCTGTTTACCAAACACTTTACTAAGAGGATTAATAGTAAATTTATAAGTTATAGCAATAATAATCGATTGCTTGAACTCGTAGAGAAGTCTACAAGCCTAAAATTTAATACTTATTTTAAGGTTTTGGAATGACATTCTTGTTCGCGATAACAGAATTCGCAATTTTATCCAGTTGCTGATGCGGCAAGATCCTTTTTTTTTTTCAAAAGACAACTCCCGTACTCGGAATAAATCCTGTGTCGCGGGGGATTTTACAAACATACATGAAACGGACACAAAGAACACCCAGACTCAGCACAACAATTTTTGGATCACACAAAGTGTTGTCCTACATGGGATTTGAACCCACGACACTTAGCGAAGTAGGAAACAGCGCGGTGACCGTTATACAACTAGGCCAAACGTGCAGTCTACTGTACTACAATACTCATTTATTGAAAACCAACGGGACGTCAAAGAGTAGTTAAAAACCCAGTTATGGTTTTACCTGAAGTTATTAAACTTACCACAAGGAAAGTTTGTATTCTAAATTAAGATTACGTTTATAATTTAAATTCCGAGACCCTTTAAGCATATCCGAATTTCTAAAATTAAACTAACAAAACTTAGATAGGTTCAACCTTGCATCTCTCAGTAGACAGGTGATGTTTAAATAAATAGAACTTTCATTACTGATAGTATCGATTTTGTTGCTAATTCATAGACAAATATTATGGTTTCTTGTTGAACATTATAATTATCAAAGTCGAGCGAACTGCAAGTTGCGTGTAAAGTTTGTTATGAACAGTCCACAACTCCGGCGTCATAATGTTTTAATTAAAACTTCACTCTGATGTTACAAATAAGTCAACTTTACTCAGAATAACAAACCAGGTAAAGTATATTTTGTTCTGAATTTAAATAAAACATAAACAACCACTTCAACTAAAATAAAAATTGACAGAATTTGCGTTATTAGCGCAAAAAAGAAAATGTATTAAAGGGTTGTCAAATATGACAAAGGAGAGACTCGTGGAATGTAATATAGAAAATTTCATAAATACTCGTTTAAAGGGCTGAAATACAACTTGATATATTTTTATTACTTACTGACTCTTTTGTTATGAACACAATTTATTCTATACCAGAGTTGATATTTACTTAATTAAATTGCTTATTGAATGGGCTACAGTTTTGAAACTTTGATTTGAGAAAACTAATGAACAAATGATCTAAGCAATCTATCTAATTTCTTTAAATATATTTAGGCGTTATTCAAATTTCTAGATTCAAAACTATTTAGATTCTACAACAATAGATTTATCTAATAGATGAATTGTCATCCATACTTACTTATTTGCCGATTAATTCAAAAAATCAACCTGAAAATACTAGAATTATTCAGTGTTCATAGGTACGTAAACATTTATTGCGACTTGGGGCGCATCTGGCTCTATTGCCTCTACGAGATACACCTGTGATTAAACGGATAACACTGACGGATGTCAGTTTGGTTTCCAGATGTTCAGTTTCCAGATGATGAGAAAAGAGAGAGAAAATGTACCTATTATATTTTTAAGACACAAACGACGTTACACGGGTTAATATTTTTGATATACAATATTTCAAATTTTAATAATTCACTGGATTTTTAATATTATGATTGAATTTCAATGTAGGTACAACATTTTTTCCAATATTTACCCGTGTACTACATATTTCAATTGAATGCATTTTAAATAATTACAGTTCATTGAATTCAATTTAATTATGTGTGTTGGCATAAAATAGTTTGTTATAAATTCAGTGTTCATTTATAAAATAGCATTGGTGTTTATTTTTTTTCAACGCTAATATTGATGAAGTTAATGTACCGTGCAATGCATATCTGCATGTATCTGCGAGTTCAATCTGTCCAACATGTCACTGATGCTTGTTATTGACACTAAAACACATTCGTGACATCTCTCAAGGGACGCATTATTATATCTATCATGTCGGTTTAGTTTCATCTAAATAACATAAAGTGAGTGACTATTTAAAACCACGATAAAGCTTTATTAGGGCGTTACAGGACAGTATTTTAAATATTATATCGGTGTCGAGATGGATTAAGAATTCAAAGTGTCACCACCCACCACACCACCACCGATTCAAGGTGTCGTGAGAGCAAACTAAAATAAAACCATACCAAGGAGAAAGAAAACTTAACACAAACAGCGCTTGCGCTGTGTTTCACCGAGTGAGTGAGGATACCGGAGGCCCACACCCCAATCCCTCCCCACATTCCCCCTTCCTTATCCCCCAAAGGTCCGCAGAGCACTTGTGACGCCTCTGGTGTAGCGGGTGTCCATGGCCGGCGGTAGTCCCTTACGATACGTCTGCTCGTTTGCCACCTTAGCACCGACTTCAAACAGATTTTAGGTACCTAGCACACATTATAATACTACTATTTAAATGAATAAGGTATAGGCAATTTATGAAGAACCAGTTTATTTTACGCTTTTAAGTGTTTTTTTGGAAAGGTGGTATAAATATACTATTTAATATGAATAAAAAATAAAGAAAAGTATTATTTCATCACTATCATCAGCCCGACATAGACCTCTCCCATTGCACGTTACCCTCATTGATTCTGGCAAAGCCAAATTATGAAACCCAAAATATTATTTAAGGTTGACAAAATAAATGTTATTGTTCCAGACTCCCTATCATTAGTCTGTTTATAGAAAATTTGTTGACCCACGCAATGCCTTTTGTAACATTCTTCATTGATGCGCCCCTCCTATTAGTATTAGCGAGATGATATATAGCCTATACACTTCCTCGATAACTGGGCTATCAAACACTGAAACAATTTTTCCAATCGGACCAGTAGTTCCTGAGATTAGCGCATTCAAACAAACAAACAAACTCTTCAGCTTTATAATATTAGTATAGTTTAAAAGGTCCCTATAGATTTACTTTAAGATTTTAAAGCCATATATTGATAAAACTTTTAAAAGAATTTTATAGGCAAACAAACTTACTAAGAATTTCATAGACAATAAAACGGTAGAACTGATGTATTGTAAAAGTAGTAAACTTTGTTTTAAACATTTTATTTGTTTAGGTGTGCGTCGTTGGTTTTATCTGTTTTATTTTAGTTTATTGATATGGGACAGCGTAATTTAAACCTTTTTCTTTATGAGTCTTTATTAAACTTATAAAGTTTGTGAATTTTGGTAACATTTTGCAAGTAAAGTTATAACTAACTCACATTTACAATGTTAGTATACATTTGGCTCAGCCTGGGTCCACCTACCCACGGCCAGTGTAACCTGCTCGAAACGTCAGGCAATTCAAATAGATGTAATACCTATTAATCGTGTCAATTTCTGTTTATTAGTATCATTTTCATATCAAGTTTTATTTTTTTGTAATAACTTAACTCAGATCAAATAAACAAAGGTAGATAACACACCGCCTTGTTCTTGTTGAAGCAGAAAAAGACGCGTAGTTCCAAGTAAAACACGCGTTATGCACTAATGCTATAAACTACACTACTTTTCGTCAGTATCGTACAAAAAGTAGCGTAATTTTTTTAACTTAACTTTTTTATTTGACTGAGTAGCATAAATTGTCAGAATTTGATTTACTCAGTATTAACTAAGTAAAACAATCTTGAAAAGATGAACACTAGTCTTAGTGTTTTATAGGTTCATTAGGTTTAATAAAAATTAATGTTTATCAATATTCTGACAGCTATTTAATATTCTATCAGAATCTTCACAACTAAATAAGGTTGCTGATTCAAAATGTACACTAAGCCTATGCCTTCAACAGCGAACATTTGCCAAATAATGTAGCCGAGTGGTATGAGTTTTCGTGGTATTTTCTAAGTACTTTTACATAAACAAGATCTTTTACTTATATCCTAGAACTGAGTGCTTCTAACTCGTTATTCAAATTAAATATAAAAAAAATTTACAAGTCTGTTTTATTAAAATACAAGTTAATTTTTTTTTGGATACAGAGATACACGTTTCATATGGACGTGTGTTATTTCTTTCACCTAATTTGTTATATAAAATGACAAAAAGTAAATAGGAGTATATATATATGATTATAATATTTCCAGTAGTAGTTTTCAAGGAGAAAATTATATGAAACATATGGAGACACTGACACTCGCTTCATCAAAAGGTTTTTCGGTTTTTCAAAAGTTCAGACTTATAAATTTAACTTTCCGTTCTCTGAAAACAAAACATGAATTGTTATTAAATCCTTTACTCGAATGTGGCATTGTTCTCCTAATAAGAATATACCCAATTAAATCATATTTATTGTATTAGTGTGACAACCGCTTACATGACCTCGATCGAGAATAAGGTGAGTTAGAAGCGTCGTGATTTCCATTAATTATTATTTGTTAGAACGGTAATGAGAACATTGTTGTCTAAATATCCACTTCTTTTATATATACCAACTAGATTTTACACGCGGCTTCGCTCACGCAGACTTTCATCCCCTGATTTACCCCCTTAGGGGTGGAATTTCAAAAATTCCTTTCTTAGTGCTCACTTACGTTATATAAAGAACCTACATGCAAAATTTCAGGATTCTAGCTTCAGCGGTTTGGGCTGTGCGTTGATCTCTGGGTACGTCAGTCAGTCAGCCAGACACCTTCCTCTTTTATATATACACTAGCTGACCCGGCGAACTTCGTACCGCCATATTTACATATCTGTCTCAGCTTCCCACAGGCAGTGTACAGTCGCGGACAAAAAAAATACTTTTCCTGTTATCTTTTTTTTTTCTTTCTAGCAAAAAAAGAATGAACGAAATCGAACTATGTGTTATTGAATTACAACTAAGTACATATTTTGACTTTCATCCCCTCTCTCCAGGAAACCGTGCTGAATTTCGGGATAAAAAGTATCCTATGTCCTACCTCGTAGTATGAACTCAATTCATGCAAAGTTTCATTTGAATCCATTTAGTAGTTTCGGCGTGATGCGCGGCCAAGATACAGACAGACAGACGGATAGACAGACAGACAGACAAAAATGAAAAAAAAAACAGTTTTAGCTTCAGTATCGATAATAGAGAGCCCTCAAAAAAAAATCAAAATATCTTTAATGTACAGAATTGGACCTGTTACATTTTTATTATAAGTACTAGCTGACCCGGCGAACTTCGTACCGCCATATTTACAAATCTGTCTCAGCTTCCCACAGGCAGTGTACAGTCGCGGACAAAAAAAGACTTTTCCTGTTATCTTTATTTTTTTTTCTTTCTAGCAAAAAAAAGAATGAAAGAAATAGGACTATCTGTTATTGAATTACAACTAAGCACATATTTTGACTTTCATCCGTGCTGAATTTCGGGATAAAAAGTATCCCATGTCCTACGTCGTAGTATGAACTCAAATCATGCCAAGTTTCCTTTGAATCCATTCAGTAGTTTCATCGTGATGCGCGGCCAAGATACAGACAGACAGACAGACAGACGTACAGACAGACAGACAGACAAAAATGAAAAAAATTACAGTTTTGGCTTCAGTATCGATAATAGAGAGCCCTCCAAAAAATTTTTTTTTAATATCTTTAATGTACAGAATTAGACCTGTTACATTTTTATTATAAGTATATAGATAGATAGATATACAACCCGTGTACATATTATTAAAGTTTCTTTTAAATACTTACGGACTTTTTTTTTGAAAAGATAACTTACATGTTAAAACTCTTCACATTTACATGTAGCTTCAAACATGCCTTACAAACAAGTTCCTTTCATAACTTTGTTCGTTACCTGTTGGTAACTGTGTTGAGTTTGTTTTAAGTTACCGAGACGTATCAAATAGCAAGGATAAGGTAGAACTTCTGTCTTAGTTAAAAAACTTTTTATAAAAAAAAAAAACCGACTTCCAAAAAACATCCAACGAAAACTCTCTGCCAAAAACACACTTAAAAGCGTAAAATAAACTGGTTCTTCATAAATTTCCTATACCTAATTCTTTATTCATTTAAATAGTAGTATTATAATGTGTGCTAGGTACCTAAAATCTGTTTGAAGTCAGTTGGATGTTTTTTGGAAGTCGGTTTTTTTTTTTATAAAAAGTTTTTATTTTTCAGTTTTTAGTGCAAACAATCGTAGGTAAGTAGTAAGTTGAACTATTTCATCAAATTTCATCATCAAGAATACAAATTAAGGTCTATACGTACGTGTAATATTAAAATCATCCTCTAATCCCTAACTGTTGAAGAGTTTAACCTTCTATCATCAGCTCACCTAAATAACTTGAAAGTATACGACTGAAGGTCTTTAGATACGTATGAAATTGAAAGAATTATCCTCCAACTCCTAACCGTTGAGGAGTTGTACCTTCCACGTTCCATCATCAGTTTACCTAAATAATTTGAAAGAATACGACTAAAGGTAACATATGTACATATGATATTTAAAGATTTATCATCCAACTCCTAACCGTTAAGGTGTTGTACCTTACATCATCAGCTCATCATCATAAAATGATAACTACCAGACGCAAATATCGGTGTAACTTCAGAAAATATTCGAGAAACATAGTATGTGCCTATAAAAAATGAGGGTTCCCCTCGATTTCCCTGGGATCTCATCATCAGATCCTGATATGCTGGCAATGGGACCACCTCGGAAGCATACCCTTTCGATAACAAAAAAAAATTTCAAAATCGGTCTACAACTGACGGAGTAATCGGTGAACATACATAAAAAAAAAAAAAAAAAAAAAAATACATACAGTGGAATATAGAACCTCCTCCTTTTTGGAAGTCGGTTAAAAAGTAGGCAGTATCACTGGCGGCAAAATAATCCTAACCTATCACAACATATAAAAGATTTAAAAAAAACAAATCAGTCATAAATACAAAAGTGAAAACTTAACACTATGAACAAACTATTGTTATTTTTTGATATACCTATTAATTTTTTTGATCCTCGATTAACATTTGTCGATCTATGTTTTGTGTATAGCTGGCTCAAGCATTACTCCTCATTTAACCTGTATATAAAAGTTTTTACTTCAAAAATTTTAAAAATAAATCGCTATTGTAACATGATAATAACAGTAATACTTCATTAACGTGTATTTATTCTGTTGTGGTGCCACGAAACAGATATTTCTCAAAAAAAAAAAAACTGAAAAGGTATGCATATACTTAAAGTCTATTTTTAGTGTTACAAATCTAGTATTGGTAATTTTTCGAAATTTAGAGCGTCGTTTGACCGAAAAAAAATTCTTTTTAGTGATTTTTAGTCTAGTTTAGAGAGTTTTTTTTTTATGGAATAGGCGGGCAAACGAGCAGACGTATCGCCTGATGGACACCTGCAACACCAGAGGTGTCACAAGTGCGTTGCCGGCCTTTGGGGGATGGGGCGTGGGGATTGGGGGAGGGGAGTTGGGGTATGGGCCTCCGGTATCCTCACTCACACGGTGAAACACAGCGCAAGCACTATTTCACACCGGTTTTCTGTGAGGCCGTGGTATCACTCCGGCCGAGCCGGCCCATTCATGCCGAAGCGTGGCTCTCCCATGGTAACACACACACATGGTCACAGTTTTGTAACAATAGAATAATTAACACCACTGACAATCTGTTATTTGTGTAGTGGTTAGTGATCCACATCGTTAAGCCATGAACTCATCGTTTGTTTCCCATCCAAGTCAAAGTATTGTGTGATAAGAATGTGCATTTATTTATTATATTCCTATTCTGTCTTTTTTCTATAAAATAGGGGGCAAACGAGAAGACTTATCGCTTCATGGTAAGCGATTACCGCCGCCCATTGACACCCGCAACACCAGAGGCGTCACAAGTGCGTTGCCGGCCTTTGGGGGATAGGGGTTGGGGTATGGACCTCCGGTATCCTCACTCTCTCGGTGAAACACAGCGCAGGCGCTGTTTCACACCAGTTTTCTGTGAGGCCGTGGTATCACTCCGGCCGAGGTGGCCCATGTATGCCGAAGCGTGGCTTAGCCATGACTTCCATTATTACAGAACTAAAAGTTTCAATATAAGTTTTGTAATAAAGTACAATGTTGCATCTTGCATTGCACTGAATTGTAATATCTACGATTATATCTAACTTATTGGTACCAGTACGCTCACAAAGTAAATGTACAGATGTAAAAATAACATTGGTTACTATTGGATGAGAGATTGAAATACATTTAAGGCAAGTGATACGATTTCAATTTTATTTACAGAATCAAATTGTGGATGTACTGTACTTGTGTAAGTATTTGCGTAGGAGTTATATATAAATTAGACATTCTAAGAAGCTCTACAGGTTCTGCATAATGTATTAATTTTACTAGAGGCCTTTCTTTGCTACGACTATAAGTAAAAATGCTGATTTGCATGCAAATTTATTTGGGGGAATTATATATCATAGTGTTTATTATTTATGTTATATCTATTACTGCTATAGTAGTTAAAGATTCCGACTGTTAAGGGCCTACCTCCCTTCAGATGCGTAAAAATGGTTGCATTCTAAAGTCTACTCCTCCTTAACAGCTGCATCAAAAGATTCGAAAAAAATATATGTTTACTGCAGATTCATGTGCAAGAATATGTAGATTTAATTTTTTACATACGATAAATAGTATTGCCATAAAAAAAAATTTAACAACACTCTATTTTGTTCGCTTTTTTGCCTAAAGCTTTTAAACGGCTTTGAAGCAAAAAAATATTTTTACACAGAAATATTGGTGGTTGAATTAGCTATAAACTAGGCATACTCATATTTAAATCAATCAATATTTTGTAAAGAAAATGATCAATATTGCGATTCCCAAAATTAAAAGTACAGCGGGTCTCTGTGCGGGCGCAGGCGGCAGTCGTGCGTTGGCATTCAGACGGGAAGGCTGTGTCGCTCGCTGCTCTGCTCACGCTTACGACTAACTATGCTTAGACGTTTGTGTTTGTGTAAGTATTTAGGTACTTTCTGAGTTAGTGTGCATTAGAGACTAACTCGCTGCAAAGGACTCAAAGTGATCGTGCGCTTGGATGATTTTTGGTGTTTTGACTGCCTCGATGGCGCAGTGGTAGCGTATGCGACTGCAGGCTATGCTTGAGGTCTCGGGTTCGATTCCCGGGTCGGATTAAATATTTGTATGATTTGAAAATATTTATTTCGGTATTTGACTGTTTTCTATGCATAATATGTATCTACTTACATATTTACAAAAAAGTAATATATTAGTAGAGAATACGATTAGGAACGCCCTTCACCCATCTGTTTATTAGATGAAAAGTATTTTAATATATCATATTTAATATTATATCGCGGGTGGGTTGGCTAAAAATCCCTGTCTGAACTATTATAATATGTTTATATATCTAATATTTATATAATTATCATTTATTTATTATCATATTTAAATATTAATACGTGTATCCGTGTATGCATTTTACATAGCATTAATATTATTATTGTTACTTATAAACCGATAAATTAAAGTTTTTCTTCCCTTATCTCTTTTTCTTATTACAATTGTATGATAGGATAGGCACCTGCCTTGTCCCTTACTGAACCAACTCAAGGTTGACTGAGAGATAATACCATGTGGCATAAAGTCTATAAGTCTTATAAAGGCGGACTTATCGGTTTATAAGTAACAATAATAATATTAATCACTACATAGTATAAAACAGAGTCGCTTTCTCTGTCCCTATAGGTTTCTAATGTGATGTAGCAAATAAACACATTTTTTTGCGCTTACATTGCAAACGCTGGTTGCACCCTACGAGATAGATCAAAATAATGTACTACAGTATTATACACCTTAAAAAGATCTACAAAAAAGTCCGCGACGGTATATGTCTATCTCTTAGGGATAATCCACAACAACCATTTTTTATTCCTTTCTTTTTACGAGAAATAATGGCTTATTTACGAAGCGATTTTAAGCAATACAGAATGAATCCTTATACAATTAAGTAAATTAAATACATTGTGCATTTAATATAGATCAAAATAGCCCTTTACAGTATCTAATTTAAATGAATATATTCGAAGATATTACAGATTTAAAATGCACGAATCGTGTCGTCGGCGGGGGCATCTGAAATCCACCCGAGCGAAGCCGGGGCGGGTCGCTAGTGCTATATAAAATGCATACACGGATATACATATTAATATTTAAACATGATAATTATATAAATATTTGATATATAAACATATTATAATAGTTCAGACAGGGATTTTTAGCCAACCCACCCGCGATATAATATTAAAGATGGTACAAGAGTATAGAGGTCTAACTTGTAAAATACACACACTCACATTCAAAGCTTTGAAAATAATAATCAATATATATTTCGGACATCTGACACACAACGTCTATTAGTTTCAAACTAAGTGGAGCTTGTACTATGAAAGCTAGATTGACTGATAGAACAATTATATGCTTTTATTTGTAAATACAAATATATCATACATAGAGAACACCCAAACGAACCTGAGACCTCATGGACAATAGTCGCGTAAGCTATCACTGCACCAACGTACATGTAAAATCTCTACAAATAAAAAAAATGGAGT
Organism: Diaphora mendica; assembly: GCA_949125395.1. Taxonomy (NCBI): domain Eukaryota; kingdom Metazoa; phylum Arthropoda; class Insecta; order Lepidoptera; family Erebidae; genus Diaphora; species Diaphora mendica. The sequence goes on from OX421320.1 coordinate 25,853,441, forward strand.
GTCTGTTTGTAATATTAAAAAAACCGCTTTTAATAAAAGCATATGTATGTATACACGATACATGTACCATTTTTTTTTTTACAATTTTTGTCTGACTGTTTGTTACGGGTAATCTCTGCAACGGCTGGACCGATTTTGACGGGACTTTCAGTGATAGGTCGTTACCCGCGGCAAGACGATAGCCGCGGGTAACACCGCGGGGTTCAGCTAGTTAAAAATGAATTCATGATAATTATCTGTTCGACACGATTTTATTTCAATTTGTAGACATTGCAGGTGACTTCGGAACCTTATTCTATGGGTGACCTGACACGTAACGCATTTACCTGTTTTTAACCGACTTAAAAAAAGGAGGTTTCTCAATTCGACCGTATATATATTTTTTTTTATGTGTGTTCGGGGATAACTACGATTTTGATGATTCCTTTTTTAATGGAAAGGAGATATCCCAATGGTGGTACCATGATAAGGACACTAAGATCTGATTATGGCATCCAAGATAAATCGAGTTGAACCTTGAAGTCGGTTTTATTTTGTTAAAATTTTACTTGTTAATTTATTTAAACATGCTAGAAGTTTTCAGAAATATGATAATTTTTACTTTTTTCTACAAAGGGTAAAATGAATTAATTTATTTTATCAGATTTCTTACCTAATTTAACATACTTTTTCGTATTTAGTACCTACCTATGATAAAATGTGTTAATTTTAAATCTTACTAAACTTTTAGAAATACCCCTTTCTTATGTTAACATTTTAACCATTTATAATTATGTTTTGAAGTTAAGGCAAAAACGTCAGACAAGCGCGCATGTCTGTCTCGCTCCCTAGTCTTTGATCATCGTTTTGAAGTAACGCGTAAGGTACGGAGATATGAATGTGTGCGGTGCAGATATGATACTATGCGTTTAGCTCCGCCCAGACGCTCAAGGTCATTGAGGCTACTATACGCCTTAAGCGCGAGGTCGTGCGATACCACCCGTAACAAATAATTGTGTGATGAACACGAACACGATTACTACTCGTACTTATTTTGCGTCCAAGTGAAATCTATCTATAACTAGCTAGACCCGTCGAGCTTCGTACCGCCATATTTTTCTTTCGTAAATATTTTCTAAATTTATGAAACACTTGTTTTACTTAGTAATTTTGCCGGCCTTAGCTTCTCATAGGCAGAGTACAGTTACGGACAAAATGAATAATTTTTTCCGGTTATCTTTTAATATTCTTCTATACATACCTTGTCCTAACAATAACAAAAAGGTCGAAAAAATATTATCCAATTTGGTGCTGTCGATCGGCAGTTATGCGCGTACATACATTTCAGCGATTCATTTTTATTTACATATAAATAATGTACGTATTGAGATATATACAAATGTTTTTTTTTAAAGACAGCTCCCGCACTAGGAATAAATCCTGTGTCGCGGGGGACTTTACAAACATACATGAAACGGACACAAAGAACACCGAGACTCACAACAACAATTTGTGGATCACACAAAGTGTTGTCCTATGTGGGATTTGAACCCACGTCACTTGGCGAAGTAGGAAACGGCGTGGTGACCGTTAAACCACTAGGCCAAACGTGCAGTCTTTTGTATTTTTATCGACAGCCTGACTCCCATGATATAAGCAATCACCCATATAATCAGATAGCAATCACCAATCAACCATAGTATATGGAGTGTAATCTCGAACTTGGCAGTTCGAGATTACACTCCATATACTTCTAACATGTATACCTTCGTGTCTGTTATTATTATTTAAAATCTGATACTATCTATACAAACAAATAAAATTGGAGTGTCTGTTTGTAACATTATAATAACCGCTTTTTACTAAATGCAATACAATTTTTGTCTCTCTGTCTATCTGTCTGTATGTTTGTTCCGGCTAATCGCTGGAACGGCTGGACCGATTTCAACGGTACTTTCTCTGGCAGATAGCTTATAATATAAGGAGTAACTCAGCCTACTTTTTTAAGTCTTAGTTTACCCGCAGTGGTTGTTGTATCGCGGGCGGGGCTCAGCTAGTAATATCTATATACTAATATTATAAATGTTATAAAACTGAAGAGTTTGTTTGTTCGTTTGTTGGAACGCGCTAATCTCAGGAACAGCTGGTCTGATTTAAAAAAATCTTCTAGTGTTGGATAGTAAATTTATCGAGGAAGGCTATAGGTTATATATCATCACGCTAAGATCAATAGGAGCGGAGCACCAATGAAGTATATTACAAAAACGGGGATTTTTTTTACGCTACGGGCAATTGGAGACGTAAACGACGTTGCGTGGGTCGGCTAGTAATAATATATGTCGGAGTGAGGGTATCCAAATAATAAAAGTGATACAAACATTTGCCACTATCGAACACTACGGAACACTCTATATAAAGCGGCGCGATCGGCAACAGGACACAGTTTCTCTTCAGATCTCGCGACGACCATATCTATTATTTGATTTGTGATTTATTGTATCTCTGTGTTTTATATTGTGTGTATGAGGCGATATTTATCAGTGGGGGAATTACTAGCCTAGGTGGCGAATTCCACAGGGCATCGCGGAGGGGTGGGCGTTGCCCCAATCCCCTCATGGGGGGTTGCTGATGTTGTTTAAGTTAATTCGTATCCGTTTAGTAGTGATTAGTGTTTGGCTTAAGTCCAGATTGACTGTATCAGTGATTCATGTTCTCGTTTATTCTTGTGTCTCCGACATCAGAAGTGGGATCTGAATCTCATTTGCCCACAATGTTTGAGAGTGTAACGGATCGTCAGTCGCGGCGAGCGGTCGAACTACCCTCCGCTTGAAAATCGTACGAGGTGTCATTTGTTAAATTTTTGTAAGCGAGAACGCTCACATAGTATCAAAGTGTCGGTATAGCCTTTTCGCGTACGAAGGGTTTGTGAGACGTGCGGCCTACAACAGCGGCAGCGTGCGGTAGTAAAAGTAACGCATCGATAACTGGGAAGTAACCGGTATGTACGGACAACTCCAACAATCCGGTGAGTCGTACTATTTTTATTTTGTGCTGAGTGCTCTTTAATAAGATAAGTTCTGTCAGATGAATTTCTAGGCAAACGACAATATTGTGTAATTTATACTCTCGATTGTTTGATTGATTGTTGATTTTTGTGTAAACAAAAATAAAATAGTGGAATAAGTGATTTTAATTCAAAAATGGACAATATTGTGCAGTAACATTATTGAGGGTAGGTAATGCCCGCACTTATTGTAGCATCGAAATTCTATGTACAGTTTTAATCCAGATTTATTCATTGCGGTTATTGTTTCATGTAGTACACGATTACTGTATTTCAAACGACATAATTATGGAAGAGATCTGCTTGCATTAGGGTTTTAAGCAGCAATTTTCGAAAAGAATCTTGTTCTTAAAAATAATAAGGTCGTTTCTATTGGTGGCATCGGTACAAAGGTAGTCGATTTAGGAAATTTAGAGTGTAGTATTATACCATAGCAGAAATATGTCAGAAATGGAGCTGCCTGGGATTGAGCTGCCGATTTTGCACATGCTGTTTGTTTATTGTTTAAATTTATTTCTTATTTTTAACCCTCGACGCAAAAAGAGGGGTGTTATAAGTTTGACGTGTCTGTCTGTCTGTGGCACCGTAGCTCGCGAACGGATGAAGCGATTTCAATTTAGTTTTTTTGTATGAAAGGTGAGTTACGTGCGAGTGTTCTTAGACGTGTTTCATGAAAATCGGTTGAGTCGTTTAAAAAGTTATGGGGGTAAAAGTGGGGAAGAATAACCGAATGTCTGCAAAACGTGCCAGTATAATCGTTAAATGACAATTGTGTAATTGATAACTTCAACCTGATGCTGCTTAAGGGGTTTTTTTATTTATTCAATTTTAAATTTATGATTGTGATGTGATTTTTAGTTTGAGGCGGATTCATCTTTGATTGTAGCTATTAACATTTTTTTTAATTATTATTTTGACCAATTTGAGATAGTTGTGACTCGAATTATAATTACCGTTTTTTTATTTTTGTGATGAAATGTCGATATTTTCAGTAAAGATAAAAAAAATACTGGTCGGACTTCTATTTGGTGTCAGCTATCTCACTAGCAGCGGGTGATTGTAGCTGGCATGTCTATGTAGTTGGCAGATACACGTGTGGGAGTCACAAGGGATAACTAACTGTTACACTTGTGGTGGTCACAGGGATGACCTACGATACTATTTATTTTGATTGCTTTGAGAATTTGCAGCAGTAGTCAATTACTAAAGTTCTTATTTTATGTTGTTTTGATTTTAATAACGATATTACTGTTTTCTTTTGCTGTTCAGTAGTGTACTGTTTTATTGAGACAGAATAGACAGTGAGGTCAGATATGGCAGAGTGAGAGTGATACTGTGTGTACACGTATGTGACATTTGATAGGGAAAGTGTAAATTAGTAAAGTTTGATCTCAGTAACTTAGTTTTGATTCAAAGTTAAGAAAGAAATTAGACAAAGTTAAAACCTAAGTATAAAGGACCGTTTAAAATTGTAGAGTTGCTCGATGGCGATCGTTATACTTTGAAATCTTTAACTAGTAACAGAATCTACAAATGCGCTTGCGTTCGTATACGAGAGTCTCCTTTAAGTGTTATACCCGAGGAGGTAGATTTGTCTGGCATTGATAATAGTGAGGAAAATCCCCGTAGATCAAGTCCCTATTGATGTTGATGATGATAATCAAGGGTTAATTAATGCTGATGCAATGGAATGAAATTGCGTTGTAATTGTGTGGCGAGTAGTCTCTATAATGAGACTATGAGATATCCTAACAGCGTGGTGGTTGTTAAAGTTTAGTTAAGTTTTGTTAAAAGTAAGTAAGTTAAGTTTTTGGCGAGGTGGCCACTGAAAGGCGAGGTGGCCATTAAAAAGTGAAATTGGTAGAATAAGAGGCCATCTAGATATTGTTAATAATCCAAAAATGTGTAACGCGATAAACGGTGAGGTGACTGTTGCGATACTACTTACTGGTGTTATTAATTTAGTATGTAGCGAGAAGTCTATTGGCATTCAGATTTGATAACGAAAAGCCTATTTTATGAGAATGTCCTAAATGAAGTTGTTCCATAGAAGATAAAATGTAATAATGTACTCAATGTCCTTGGTCAGGAGTGGCCGAACAACACAAAAATCTCTTTCTTTTCTGCGGATAATGATGATGCCTTCAACATCACACGAGGACGTGTAATACGTCAGGACGGCCGTGTCGGAGTGAGGGTATCCAAATAATAAAAGTGATACAAACATTTGCCACTATCGAACACTACGGAACACTCTATATAAAGCGGCGCGATCGGCAACAGGACACAGTTTCTCTTCAGATCTCGCGACGACCATATCTATTATTTGATTTGTGATTTATTGTATCTCTGTGTTTTATATTGTGTGTATGAGGCGATATTTATCAGTGGGGGAATTACTAGCCTAGGTGGCGAATTCCACAGGGCATCGCGGAGGGGTGGGCGTTGCCCCAATCCCCTCATGGGGGGTTGCTGATGTTGTTTAAGTTAATTCGTATCCGTTTAGTAGTGATTAGTGTTTGGCTTAAGTCCAGATTGACTGTATCAGTGATTCATGTTCTCGTTTATTCTTGTGTCTCCGACATATATATATACAGGGTGTCCCAAAATTCAACGATAAGCGGGCGCCTAAAGGTAGACCTGCTAATGAGTACATAAGGAAAGAAAAAATATATATACCTAGTTTTTTTTTTAGTTACAAGAAAAATTTAGAATTTCTTTGAAAATTTATACCTTTCATGATATTGCTACTATTCACCACAACTCTTAAAAACACCAAATTGCCCGCAGTTTTTACACAAAAAACGTTCAAAATGATTTTTGTCCCTACAATTTTGAAATATTTTTACTCTTAGTGTACTTTGACTCATGGTCTTGTAAAAAAAAAGTATGGACACCACTACGTAATAAATAAATTAAATAAAAATGAAGGGTGTAAATTTTCAAAGAAATTCAAAATTTTTCTTGTAACAAAAAAAAAAACTAGGTATTTTTTTTCCTTATGTACTCATGAGCAGGTCTACCTTTTGGCGCCCGCTTATCGTTGAATTTTGGGACACATGGTATAGGTATTTTACACATATTTTTCATTAAACTTTTTGAAATACTATTATAGTCTCAAAAGTTTAGAAGTGTATTGTTTATGTATGTTCATTACATTTCCTTGTATGGTACAAAAGAGCAAGAATGATATACTTATTGTCAAGTGATTTGTCTACTGGTTAGCTCTTCCATATCATAGAAAGTTACGCTTAATGAAAAGAAAACAAAATCTATTTTGAGATCTTAATCTAATTAACTTCTTAACAAAACAGTAATCTTAAACATCAGCAGAATGTTTACAATTGTATCTAGTACTTATATACTCGTATGTTCAGGTATATTATGTGTAACTTACTCGTTGATTAACGTTATATTTGCTTTCGTTTGACAACGTGTAATTGGTTTCTATCTTAGATTACAGTAAATTGATACTTTTATTTACAAAACGTATGAGACATGTTGTAAACACTTTTAAAATGTTCCAAATACGGCATCTTGTTTTACGTATATAGTAATTATATCGACGCTTATAATGTTTACTCCTTTTTTTTTTAAAGTGTGTGTATTGACTATTTTTAAGACTGGCTGAAGATTAAAAATACAAGTATTTACAGTCAGATTACAGTACAGATTGATTTATTTTGCAATAGCATCAATAATGTCAAAAGTCCTATGTGTTATGAACAAGAATTATTGTTGTAATAAATAAATATTTCGAACATCTAACACGCAACGCCATCTAGTCCCAAACTAAGCAGAGCCTCCATTATGGGTACTAGACAACTGATATAAATAGATAAATACTTTTTTGTAAACATACATATTATACATAGAAAATACCCAAACTCCGAAACAAATATTTGCAGATCATACAAATGTTTGGTCCATAATCCTTAAGTAGCTTTAAAAACAGCGCTGTTTTCTTTACACATGTGGATACTTGTAATTGGCATGAAGAGAAGCAAAATTATATATAGTAACTAGCTGACCCGGCGAACTTCGTACCGCCATATTTACATATCTGTCTCAGCTTCCCACAGGCAATGTACAGTCTTTTTTTTGTTTTATGGAATAGGCCGGTAAACGAGCGTACGTATCGCCTGATGGTAAGCGATTACCGCCGCCCATGGACACCCGCAACACCAGGGGCGTCACAGAGCGTTACCGGCCTTTGGGGGATGGGGGGGGGGGAGATAGGGGGTGGGGTTGGGGTATGGGCCTCCGGTATCCTCACTCACTCGGTGAAACACAGCGCAAGCACTATTTCACACCGGTTTTCTGTGAGGCCGTGGTATCACTCCGGTCGAGCCGGCCCATTCATGCCGAAGCGTGGCTCTCCCACGGTCCCGCGGTAAAAAAAAGACTTTTCCCGTTATCTTTTTTTTTTTCTTTCTAGAAAAAAAAGAATGAATAATATCGAACTATGTATTATTGAATTACAACTAAGTACATATTTGACTTTCATCCCCTCTCTCCAGGAAACCGTGCTGAATTTCGGGATAAAAAGTATCCTATGTCCTACCTCGTAGTATGAACTCAAATCCTGCCAAGTTTCATTTGAATCCATTCAGTAGTTTCGGCGTGATGTGCGGCCAAGATACAGACAGACAGACAGACAAAAATTTAAAAAATTACAGTTTTGGCTTCAGTATCAATACTAAAGAGCCCTCCAAATGTACAGAATTGGACCTGTTACATTTTTATTATAGCTATAGATAGATATATAGTGAATTAAGAAGTAAACTCCCCGAATATAATCACAAATTTAACAACTTTAACACAACACAAACAAACCGACACACAAATAAAATAAACCGACTTCAAGAACTAGACCAAATTTAAATAGGACCACACGGGAAGCACCAGCTTTCAAATATTAAAAGAATCATCAAAATCGTTTCACCCAGTCGAAAGTTATGAGGTAACAAACATAAAAAAATACAGTGGAATTTATAGCAATATGGATATACTACAGAATTGTAGCGGTTATAAATAAATAAAAACCGTAAATCTAGTTTATTTCTAAGTAGGCTAGCAACCTTTATTGTATTTTGTCTGTCTGTGTATGTGCAAATAGTGTATTGCGATTTTTTTTCCAATCGTGATTACATTTATTATAGAGCCCATACTCCATCTCAGTTACACTGCTCTATCTAACCTAATTAAGTAACGTTATTTTATGATGTTTTACGTGGCTTTCATAGTACTTTTGAAGGCAACCAAGTTCGTCAAACTTCAGAACACGTTTTAGACTACATAAACCTTGGCGAAATTTGTTTAGAATGCCCTGTTACTAAAGAACGATGAAAATTTAATAATTGTATAGATTTTTGAATTTTTAATGACAGGACTGTAATACTTATGCATAAATAGCATCGCACGGAGAATCAGTATGCTGAAGTGGATCCACTATCTCCAGACAAACTGACGGTCGCTGGAGCTGAAATGTGCTAGTGTAGAGACCGCGATTAGGCAAATCTAGTGTAGCACGCCCTGCGGCAGGATGGACCGAGTGACGACTTAAAGAAAGGGACTGCTAGTGGATGAATGATGATTGGCGCTCCCTGGGTGAGACTTTCGTTCAGCACGGAGATCGTCGACTTGTAGATGGCAATCGGTTGATACTCTAAGCATATGATACTTAATAAAAAATATTACAAATTTTATTGTTAAAATGACTCTACTCTGCCTAATGGAAAGCATAAGCTGAATCCGAGAGTGGCGGTCACCATACTCACTGCCAATGCAGACAATGCAACAATGTAGTATGGTGACCCACACCATGGCGGGCTAGTGATGCTTCTGCATCATTGGGCCTCCGGTCTCGCACTCACCAACGAAACACGGCAGCGTGAAGGCTGTCATTTTTTTAAGTTGCTTATTAAATGTGTCTAAATCCGTTCTTGGTTCATGATTATGTAGTACTATTAATTCTAGGCCGTGGCACTGTCCAGGGACAACACAAATAATGTCAACTTGACCTGTCCAAATAGTTTTCGTTACAGAGAAGAGAATTCCGAGAACCAGGTATAACTTAATTCTGGTAAGGCTAATAGATAGATACATACTCGTGTTGGAGATTGCGTTATACTTTAGAGATCACTTTCAAGTTTATTTGAAAGTATTTTTTTTAAAAGATGGTTTGAAATATTACTTTAATCATAACCTAATATGGTTGCTTGACGTGGTTTAGTGTTATCTCATTCACTTCAAGATTTAATTATTTAATGATGTTATTTTTTTACAAACTCCTTCAATGTGAAATATTTAGTTTCTTATCATCCTTGTGATAAAAGAGATCTTTACGTAAAATACGGTGTTTGCTACTAAAACACATAATTTACAAAGATGGCGATGAGCTAAAATAGGTAATGGCTTTAATTTTTGGGAATTCAATTTGAATTTCTTTATGTTGATATAGAAATAATAATTTGCCTGAGTAGAGTTAAGTACTTTTTTCGCTCTATAGATTTAATCAAATAGGCAAACTACTTACAAATATTTACCATTTTCTTGTGTAAAAACTCTTTAGATATAGTAGGCGTACCGTCTAAAAACCATGCACATTCTCTGCTCGGATTTGATTGCCCCAGTAAAGTAGTCCCGGGGGCCAGAGTTCATTTTGACAAATATTACTTATGCACCATTCAATGGCCGCCGCTTTTCTGTGGTGCATCACAGAACGAGACAATAGAATCGCTTTCCGTCTTGCCCAAGACTATACAATTATCATGGTGCATATATTTCTATACGAATATAGGTGAATTTTAAAAATATGTTAGATATTTATATCATTAAAAATAGTATCCTGTAAAAATTTGTGCATCCAAGAATTATTGTTATAATATCCGAGATGGGAAAAGTTGTAAATATCATATCGACATCAAAATAAACTTATCAACTTAAGCCTGTCACTGTCTTAAGTTTATGGTATGATTATTACGAACAGTGTTTAATATAGTACTTAATATACTAAGATAACGTACAGATAGTGAGCTAATATACGCTAAGATATTATGAGCTCATTGACGTGACAACGTCTAATAAATTGATGAACGCCGGCTGCATGCACGAAAAAGGAGGACTCATTATCCCGTTACCCTCATTGACAGTCGCGCATTTCATCAATGTTTTGTTATGACTTTATCACGTTGATTTATCGTCCGTAAACTGACATTACAGACATTTTTTTAATTTTATTACACTATTACTGGGTACATTACAAGTATAACAAGGCGTATATTTACAGTTTATCATTATTGAAAATATTCTAACCGGCTCTATGCATTCTGCAAAAGATGTCCGAAATACTTTCTTTTTTTCTTTTTAAAAAAAAAACTCTTCACACTAGGAATATTATTGTGATTTTACTAATAAGAAGATAAGAACACAAAGAACACCCAGACACAGAACACAATATTTATATACCACATAAAGTGTTGACCTTTGTGAGGAGGCTAATCCACATTACTTAGAGCAGTGAAAAACGCTTGTTGACCATTTAACTACTGCGCCATGCGTTCAGGTAAAAAATCCTTTTTTTTATGGAATAGGCTGGCAAACGAGCAGACGTATCGCCTGATGGTAAGCGATTACCGCCGCCCATGGACACCTGCAACACCAGAAGCATCACAAATGCGTTGCCGGCCTTTTGGGAATGGGGGGGGGGAGGTAGGGGTAGAGGATTGGGGTATGGGCCTCCGGTATCCTCACTCACTCGATGAAACACAGCGCAAGCACCATTTCACACCGGTTTTCTGTGAGGAGTGACAGCTCCGGTCGAGCCGGCCCATTCATGCCGAAGCGTGGCTCTCCCACGGTAAACATTTATTGAATGTTCAGTCCTTTGGTAAATATTTAGTAAGTAGTATTCTGATCTCCCTTCTCTATTGTATAGTTAAATGTTTCTCTAATAAGGAAACTGTTTGTGCAACTCTACAAGCAACAGTTAGTGTCCGTGAAACTAAAATCAAATTTCTAAATTAAACAAGAATTCAAATTTCCCGTATGAAAGTCGCCAGGAGTGTAGGCGAGGTATCTACATCCTTCAACGTGCTCGAGGAACAAGATTGTTATCGTTGTTCGGAAATTTATGCACGTTGCAGCGATCCTTCAAGTATCAGTAAGCCTGTGTACCTCAGTTTCGTACTATGTTATGATTTTTAAATAACAACGAGACTTAACTCGACAGCGAAAGTTTTATGTACAAAAGTATGCCAGAGTAATGTAATGCAGGTGACATTCTTTAAAAGTAACATCAAAATTTTGTTCCATTCATGACAATCGGAAAAAAATAAAAAATAAAGTTTTATTTGATTGACCTTTATATTTTATTATAAAATTATATACATATATCGATATGATACTAGCGATCGGGTCCGGCTTTGCACGGAAGCCTTTGAAATTCTAAATGCCCATATAAACCTTGTTCTTGAATCACTCTACTTATTGCTGAAAATTGCATTAAAACCTGTTGAGTACTTAAGAGACTTTATTTTATACTATGTAAAGACGATAGTGATGAAGCGGTAAAACACAAGCATCCCTTTTATTTGACTATGGGATTTAAAAGTCTGTAATGCACTTATGGTGTCCCATGCCATAAACATAAAGGCTGCGTAATTAATATCCGTTTTAATTACTATCCAGCGTATTTACATGATCAACCTTATTCGTATACGAATATGTCATGTTTTCTAAACATATCTCGGAAATCCAAATCAGTATGCGTTAAATTCATTTCACTCGCAAAATATTCAATAAAAATGCTAATGTTATAGGATGAATATGGTTACCGTTTGTATAGCGTATACTCGTACCACGTTGACTAACACCTGCCTGCTGACTATAATCAAACATCTATTACGCATTACGTACGAGTTATGTGAAATTGGAATTGACAACGGGGAGAGATAAAAATATCATAAAAGGATATGTTTATTGTCAGCCTGGGTGATTTCAGCCCGTATACTTATATAAATTAACGTGTTTATCCCCTAAAAGGTAGACAGAGGCGTATTATACGCTCATATTTTGCAGACTGTAATATTAGTAGTCATTTAAATATGTAATGCCATACATTTCTTACTTATGCGGAAACGTACATTGTATTTCTATTTCGGAATACGTACACACTGTAGATTTTTTCTTATAAATTATACTTAAACTTCGAACAAATAATGGTACTCACAACACAATGTTTGTCCTTGTTGGGAATCGTATTCACGACTAGCACACAGGATCCGGAATAGCAACAGGTATGAATAATCTATCCAATTTACCGTGGGAGAGCCACGCTTCGGCATGCATGGGCCGGCTCGACCGGAGTGGTACCACGGCCTCACAGAAAACCGGTGTGAAACAGCGCTTGCGCTGTGTTTCACCGAGTGAAAGAGGATACCAGTGGCCCATACCCCAACCCCTCGCTCCTTTCCCTTGCCCCAACGCCTTCCCCATTCCCCAAAGGCTGGCAACGCACTTGTGACGCCTCTGGTGTTGCGGGTGTCCATGTGCGGCGGTAATCGCTTACCATCAGGCGATACGTCTGCTCGTTTGCCGCCTATTCAAGTAAACCTTTAAGTGATTCTTGTATATATAATCTGAATCTCGGTAACGGCTCTAACGATTAATTATGAAATTTTGTATGCAGATGGTTTTGAGGGGCGATAAATCGATCTAGCTAGGATTTATTTTTAGAAAAATTACGAATCAAGTAAAATTATTTTAAAAAAACCCGACTGCGTCAATATCTGCCATCTTTATTAAATTAAGTTTCTATGTTTAATTTTTTTGTACCCATTGTCACTCTCACGACTAAGACGAATCTATTGACACCACTCACAAAAAAATACGACAAGCCGTATAGGCTCTAGGGCGTGCCAAAGAAATATACACACGTACATACACACATACACTCGAAAAACAAAACATCCTTCTTTCGCAGTCGGGTAAAAAGAAAATACCGAGCTAAACTCGGTGATCCAGGTACTGTATATTTAATATGTGTATATTGTTCAAAAGAAAAATATATGTCTATTTACGTTACGATACAGACGTATTTATCTTGTTCTTATACGAATCTATACTATTAACTATTCCAGAGTAATCAGAGTATACGGATGGAACGCGAAAGCTTTGTTTTTTTCGAATAGCGTTTGCAAAAAAGCTTTCAGAAGAAGGCACTTTTTCAACACTTAAAGCCTGGCCATAAATAAAGTTACAATAGAAAGAAATATGTTTAAAACAAGAACCTGCCAATTGAATATAAATATTCTTTACGTTTCTTATTTTCGCGCCAATCTTTTGTAAAATTCTTGTGACATTAAAATGGAGTGCTCTGATAAAAATAATCGCTCTGACAGTATTGCAAAGTATGTATTCAAATTTGATTTTGTGTAATAATGTATTAAAGTCGATTGAGTAAGCTTCATGCCGAAAATTTTGTTATTTTGAATTAAAGTATACTGCAGGAATAAATGTTACATGTCATAAAAAGATGTTTTCCTTGTAACCATATTTAGGGCACACTAACCTTCACCGTCTTGTCGTGTTTTTACGATGGCAACCCGGGAAGTGTTATTTATGTAAAAATCATCGAAAATGGTCTTGCAGATCTTTTCAGTATTTTATTATAAAACTATTACTTTAAAACTTATTTTCTTTTAATCATATGTATACATATACACATGTAGTAATCCTGTAACGAAGAAGTTTTTTCAACTTAAAAGTCACCAGTATATTGTCAGTTTTTGCGTAACCTTTAGAATTAAGGTAAGGTAAGTAAGAGTAAGGTTAGGCTCATACTTGCTGAAAGGCAAAGAATGAATTGCTTCATGGCCGTGGTACCACTCTAGTCGAATCGGTCCATTCGTGCCGTGGCATAGCTCTCTTATGCCAAATCTTTTTTTAAAGAGTACTCCTACATAAGGAATATGTTTTTGTCACTGGAGACTTTACAAACGTACATGAAACGGACACAAAGAGTTATCCCATGTGAGATTTGAACCCTCAGCACCTTAGCGCAATGCTTTAACCACCACGCCATCTGTGCAATCAACTCAAGCAGATATATTTTTCATTTATTAATTTTAGATATGAGTATTTTAAATGTTATTTGCGCCATAATCACCAACCCCTTGCAATCCAATATGTGCATATTCAGAAAAAAAATTTGAATGCATTTAAAATAAAGTATATTCGTACAATAAATGTGCGTATATATAGCACAATTCACAAAGGAATAAAAGTCTTATAATATACTGCTACGTAGGCAACAATAGCATGTGTCAACGCTCAAAAAAATTAGGCCATGATCGCCTTAGTGGGTACGAAAAAGAATCATAAAAAAACTTAAGTGCGTTGTAAGTGGAAACATAGTTCACTATACATTATGACATTTTAAGGACTTTTAGCTTTAACCCACGCTTGTGGATATCGGCTTTCCACTTAACATAAGTATCAATTCCATAATATGAAACGGAAATTGAAAAGTATTAGATTCTGCAATGAGCAATCCTATAGAGAATCAGTGCTTTTACGTGTCCTTTTGTTTTGTATTTTTAGCTTCATTTCTAAATAATAGATAGTGTAAACAAATCTGAAAACTTAAAATCAAGCTAATTTTAATTCAAACTTTGCCTGTTTATGTATGTAATTAGGATGATAGTATTATAATTTGGCATCTTGAAGAGATAAGGTAGTATCAAATTTAAAAAATCCTTATAATAAAATAAAGAAATAATAAATAAAGCAATATTTTTTTACCGTCTGATGGTGATGCTAAGATGTCTTCCTGGTTTTTCAATAGTAGGAGAAAGAGTTGTTCGTTGCTGTACACAAGCTAGGCGTGTCGTTAGAAAGAAATGCCATAATATACGCACAGAGCTATGTATCCTAAACTTTCTGCATTTCTTTACCGACTGCATGGCATGATCTGTTGTCATCCGGAAATTAAAAAGTTTTTCTATAAAACTTTACTTTTCAATTATATTTTTATATGACTGCTATGAACGCAAACACAGAAATCTGTCTACCCACAGAAGTATAAGGAATCTCAATGTCTTGCAAATTTTTAGTTAAGCCCATCATTAGTCATGTATCGAATGTTTATTTTGTTACGTACTTTTACTAACAAATCAAAAGTGTTTCGAGCTCACGCATATTTATTTTTTATTCTAAATCTTGTTGTCACTTGCATGATTGTAGAAAAGTAAAGATCTTTATATTTCTGAGCACAAACTGGAATAGAACACATACTTTAGATGATTAATACTGAAAATATATAAAGCTTTTCTCCATAATATCTAAAAGAATATCATAATGTTTAAATTAAATCATCATGTCGGTGAAGCGGTGAAGCGAAGACATAAGATTTTCCCCTACCAAAAAGTGCTCAACGCGGCCAAAGAAGTTTTATAACGTCAGCATGTCGGTGACGCGGTGCCGCGACTACCAAAAACTGCTTAACTTTTTTTTTTTTCAGAATAACATATATTTATTTATTAATAGGAAACTCAACAGCTTTTTTTACAATAATCATGACATATTTACATGTTATAATGATTCTAAAGCCTATTAGAGAGTTTCACGACATGTATACAGGAACCAGACATCATTATGTAATTAAAAACATTACGAAGTTAACAAACCGAATAAAACAAGAGAAAAAGTATAAAACAAAGTAGCAACTACCAAAATACGAAAATAAAATATACAAAGAAAATACAACAAATCATTAATCACTGGTCACTCTTACGATTCCATCGCGAAAGGATTTCTTGGACAGGTGAAATATGTCAATACCCTCGAACTTGTCATTGTAGGTACGAAGTAGTCGTGTCATAACAGCATTGTTGCCATAATTCGTGCGATGAAAAGGCACATTAAAAAGGTGTGTATGTCTGGTCCGTGATTTTTGTGTGCAAAATTGTATGGCTGAAAGAAGGTCCGAACTGTCAAGCCCATCACGCAAAATGTTAAACAATAACAACATATCCAACATGATACGTCTATCCTCGAGAGAAAGCAGATGATAATACTTACTGTCAATAGTGTAGGAAACATGACGCCTCCGGCATTTAAAGTTAAGGAACTTTATGAACCTTTTCTATAAACTTTCAATTCTTGCAACGTAAACCGAATACTGTGGTGTCCAAATAAGACAGCAATACTCCAGAACGCTGCGGACGTAGGCATAATATACAATTTTCAAACTGTGACAATTCCTGAAGCGTTTACACGTACGCATCAAAA
Source organism: Diaphora mendica (assembly GCA_949125395.1). NCBI lineage: Eukaryota > Metazoa > Arthropoda > Insecta > Lepidoptera > Erebidae > Diaphora > Diaphora mendica. The sequence goes on from OX421320.1 coordinate 25,869,777, forward strand.
ACCCTAGACTTCGAGATGCCTTATTGATTATAGTATCGATGTGCTCGGAAAACAGCAGTTTGGAGTCCAACATCACACCCAGATCCCTGACAACCTCAACTCTTTCAACGACACTGTTACTAAACGTGTAGGAGTATCTAATAGGCCTCTTGGAGCGAGTGAAGCTAATAGTTTGACACTTGGATACATTGATCGTTATATTATTTTGTAAATAATACTGGTATAGTCTGTTAAGGTCCTGCTGAACGAGTTCACAATCCCGACCTGACCGAATACGCATGTATATTTTCATGTCATCCGCGTATAGGAGGTGTTCCGCAGATTCAAAGCATGAATTGATATCGTACAGATAGGCACAGTAGAAAAGGGGTCCTAACAAGGATCCCTGAGGAACGCCAGAGGGAATATTCACAAAGTCGGATCTAAAGCCACCCACAACTACAAAGTGTGACCGGTTCGATAAATATGAACTCATCCATCTAAGTAGATCGCCATGGATCCCCAGCTTCTGCAGCTTCTCAAGCAGGATGACGTGATCTACTCGATCGAAAGCTTTTTCAAAATAAGTGTAGATCACGTCAACCTGCCCGCCCAATTCCATATTGTTTAGAACATAATTACTAAAAACAGCCAAGTTAGATACTGTTGAACGCTTCTTCATAAAACCATGTTGACTCTGGCTTATACCATTGGATATCACAGGGTAAATACTCCTGTGCACAATCCTTTCGAAAACTTTTCTAAGTGTGTTAAGGATCGATATAGGTCGATAATTTTTTACATCTGATTTCGAACCCTTCTTGTGCACCGGCACTATGTGTGCAGCCTTCCACTTTGATGGGAATACACATTCAACTAAGGACCTATTGAATAACAATGTTATTGGATGTGCCAAACTTACAGCACAACCATGAAGGAAAACAGCAGGTAGGCCATCCTTGCCGGGGCCTTTTGATTTATCTAATGTGCGTAGAATGTTAAGCACTGCGTCGTCAGTGACATGCAAGCCAGATAGGCCACTATACGAGTCAGGCAAAGTATGTCGATTACAAGGTGGTGCACTACCTGTGGATTGATATATGGATGGCTTTTGCAAAAACACTGTGAAAATATTTGTTAAACGCTGTACAGATACTATGTCCATCATTATAAATTTCATTATTGAATGTCACTGTTTTCGGGTACTGGGTGCCCCCTCTTTTACTCTTAACATTTAGTTTTAGTTAACGCGGCTAAAGAAGTTTTCATTTCAAAAATACAGTATCTATGACCCACCCATGGCGAGACGGCGGCAACGTACGCATTAAATTACAAGTACAGCATGTACAGTAGTACTGGCATAATTTCAGTTTTAATGCTGAGTTATACAAGGTATTTTTCCAGCAAAGACTATTAATGAAACCATGCCTAAATTATAAATGAATTTCTAAATTCAACATTCTTACAAAACTAGCAATCCTCTGACCAGTGTTGTAACACTGTAAACGCGGTTTCTTCGGAAAGTTATTCAGATTGATGAGCTGAAGTCATTGTGAGACACAGCTTGTGTACTATGTACCTTTAATATACCAGTGCCCTCAAATATACTGCCAACTAGTTCAACGTTCAAATTCAGTTTGCCCTCAGGGTTGCGTAGGTCCGATTCCAGCTGCTCCGTAGAACTCATATTCACGTAAAACGGGATGAAGTAGAAGCCACCCCAAATAATCTTAGAAATAATATAGGCAATGAAGATGAATCTGATGTATCTTTTTTGACCTTAATTGAATTTAATATATTTTCCGATTTTCATGAAACATGTCTAAAAACACTCGCACGTAACTCACCTTTCATACAAAAAAAAACTAAATTTAAATCGCTTCATACGTTCGGGAGCTACGGTGCCACAGACAGACACACGACAGACACGTGAAACTTATAACACCCCTCTTTTTGGTCAGGGGTTAAAAACAGTAGGTTCATAGAAGTTTTTGCAAGAAAATGGTAATCACCTTTAATTTTTGGTAGTTGTAAATTATCGTTTTTTTTCCTGTAAAAAGTCTGAATAGGAAGTCTTATTCCACAATATTAAACGCGAAAAGTCTTTTAGAAGGTTTTTTCTTAACGTAAGCCTGTAAACTAATTGAGCAGCGTATCAGGACAAAGGCACCTAAACGAGTTTGGTCAATTGTGCGTACTACAGTTTTCTCTCAATTTGTTTATCGATTTAAGATTAGTAAGTTTTAAATGATTAACGATTAAAGAGCCGTACCAGATCGGTATCGGTTAAAACCCGCATTGTTTCACTATAATAATATGATCATACATATATAGCTCAGAGTGTAAGCGACCTGGTTTGAATATATGTTGAACGGATGAAATAAGTCGATTTTGAAAGAAGATCTCAAATTAATAGAAATTTGTGATACATCGATCATGAATCTTGATCAATCAGATCCCAATTTTTCGTACAAAATGATAATTACCATATGTGATAACTGTCGTTTTATATATTTTATAGAATACTAGTTGCCCGCAACTCTGCCCGCGTTTATGTCGGTTATCGCGGTAAATAGTAGCCTATGTGTTATTCTGATGTATAAGCTATATTACTTTAAAGTTTCATACAAATCCATTCAGTAGTTCTTGCGTGAAAGAGTAACAAACATCCATCCATACTTACAAACTTTCGCGTTTATAATATTAGTAGGATTAGCACTGAAGCTTATTATTAATTTCCTTTAACGTCAGAAACAAGTTAATCCTATTATATTTGATAGAAGTTAACCCTAAAGTACGTCTATATTATTAAATAGTGATTGCCCGCGTCTCCGCCCGCGAATATGTTGGTTTTACGGGGCAAATAGTAGCCTATGTGTTATTCTGATGTATAAGCTATGTTACTGTAAAGTTTCGTCCAAATCCGTCCAGTAGTTTTTGCGTAAAAGAGTAACAAACATCCATCCATCCATACTTACAAACTATCGCGTTTATAATATTAGTAGGATTTGCAACGACTCTTATCGTTTTATCAAGGGTATTAAATTATTATGACATAATATTAATTTAATTAATAGACTTATATAGTAATATATTGTGTTTCTGTTTGTTTTGCGGTTCTCATAGACTATGAACATTTATTTTATTGTAGGGAGCAGACACAAGAGCAATCGAAAAGAATATACTCGTATGACTCTATGAATATGAGTTTCACAAACTACAATACATTTATTTCTGATTTTATTGCGTCTCTTTGTAGATCGCTATCAAATCTAGGTTTCTTCGAATTCAGATAGTTGATCATAAATGTTTGAATTGTATTGAGATGAAACCAATACAACTATTTTCTTAAATACTTTGCGAAATCAAATATTTTATACTTAGTGTAATAAATATATGTAGGTTTCAGATGAATAATTGTATTTTAACTTTTGTATTTTATACACATTATATGTACTAGTCCGGGACTTAATCGCTATGACAGTTATAAGGAACGATGATATTTTCATGTTTTTCCGACTTTTAGACCGCATCACATTGTTTGTGATTATTAGTAGACTTATATCGGGACATACAAGGTATTATACCTAACGTATGATTAAATCCTTATTAACTTTAATTTCAATTAGCTTATTTAAGTAATGGTAGATTTAGTATTTGCACACCGCAACATGAAGAATAAAGTTCAGTTATAAGTTTTTATGTTTTATTTTAAGTTACAAATATCTCACTGCAACACTTAGACCACAAGGTAAGATTAAGTTTATTTACTACAGATCACGAACACAAGTCACATTGTTTTCGCCATGTGATGCTGATTGACGAGATAATTGGTTTAATTGAAGTGCCACTGACCCATCAACGCCCACCTGCGACTATTCCTGTTCACTCTGTTAGGACGAATGCAATTTTTAACAGACTCCAAAAAAAGGAGGAGGTTCTCAATTCGACTGTATTTTTTCTATTTTATAATTGATACCTCAACTTTCGACTGGGTGAACCGATTTTGACGATTCTTTTTTTATTTGAAAGCTGGTGCTTTCCATGTAGTCCCATTTTTAACCGACTTCCAAAAAGGAGGAGGTTCTATGTTCCACTGTATGTATATTTTTTTTTTTTTTATGTATGTTACCCGATTACTCCGTCAGTTGTGGACCGATTTAAAAAATGTTTTTTGTATTCAAATGGGTATGCTTCCGAGGTGGTCCCATTGCCAGCATATCAGGATCTGATGATGGGATCCCAGGGAAATCGAGGGAAACTCTCATTTTTTATAGGCACATACTATGTTTTTCGTATATTTTCTGAAGTTACACCCGTATTTGCGTCTGGTAGTCATCATTTTATGATGATGAGCTGGTGATGTAAGGTACAACTCCTTAACGGTTAGGAGTTGGAGGATAAATCTTTAAATATCAGATGTATATATGTTACCTTTAGTCGTATTCTTTCAAATTATTTAGGTAAGCTGATGATGGAAGGTGGAAGGTACAACTCCTCAACGGTAAGGAGTTGGAGGATAATTCTTTCAATTTCATACGTATCTAAAGACCTTCAGTCGTATACTTTCAAGTTATTTAGGTGAACTGATGATAGAAGGTTAAACTCTTCAACAGTTAGGAATTAGAGGATGATTTCAATATTACACGTACGTTTAGACCTTCATTTGTATTCTTGATGATGAAATTTGATAAAATAGTTCAACTTACTACTTACCTACGATTGTTTGCACTAAAAACTGAAAAATAAAAACTTTTTATAAAAAAAAAACCGACTTCCAAAAAACATCCAACGAAAACTCTCTGCCAAAAAAACACTTAAAAGCGTAAAATAAACTGGTTCTTCATAAATTGCCTATACCTAATTCTTTATTCATTTAAATAGTAGTATTATAATGTGTGCTAGGTACCTAGAATCTGTTTGAAGTCGGTGCCAAGTGACTATCGCTTAGACTTTTGTAATTGTTCGTTTGTATTCTTTTTGGCTTAGCACCATAAATAAAGAATTAGGTATAAGCAATTTATGAAGAACCAGTTTATTTTACGCTTTTAAGTGTTTTTTTGGCAGAGAGTTTTCGTTGGATGTTTTTTGGAAGTCGGTTTTTTTTTTTTTTTAAAGTTTTAATTTGATCCAGTTCTGACATGTCATCATGAGAAAATCACATAAATCTTCAATTTGCATTAAGTATGTGCGGAACAAATTGACGAATAACTCAATATCACGCCTACTGATTTCGATAATTCTTTATTTATTTGATAATTTATGATGATAAACCTAAAATTTTAACAAAAAAAAAACCGACTTCAATCTGGACCAAATTTAAATGGGACCATTAGGGAAGCACCAGCTTTCAAATAAAATAAAAAATATCAAAGTCGGTTCACCCAGTCAAAAGTTATGAGGTAACAAACATAAAAAAAATAAAAAAAATAGTCGAATTGAGAACCTCCTCCTTCTTTTGAAGTCGGTTAAAAACTGGTGCTTCCCGTGTGGACCCAATTCAATTTGGTCGTTCTTGAAGTCTGTTTTTTTTGGAAAAATTTTGTATTATAATATAAGCATTGCCTTCGTGTTTTAATTCAGTTTTTATGCACATATATGTTGCAAAAGCGGACTTAATACCGTAGGCATTTTCTACCAGTTGACCTTAGGGTGATGCAGAGCTAATCACGATTTCTTTCTCTAGTTCTGACTTCTCCTTCTAACAAACCCTAAATTTTCATCATCTCTTTGTATACTGCTCGCTTGATAGTAATATCATTGCTTATTACTACGTAAATGGAACTACATTTATGGTCATGTGGGCGTTTAATGCGTCTCCGCCTACGCCTTTTGGAATACTACCGTGAATATATATTATGTAAGTATGTAAAATTTAAGCTAATGTAGAATGTGTGTAGTTCCATTCAACGTACACATTACATAAAAGAGACCGCACTAGTGTTAATAACGGCAGCTTAATACGTGTCAACTGAATGTGAATAGAACGTAATTAGTTAACTCTCTCCACTAGGAAGTGAATACGTGATGGCTAACGTTCGTGCTTGCTTTATATACGTTTCAAGTGTTAATGAAAATGGATTGAATGTTCTGGGTTTTGGGTTTTCAGTAAGTACTTAATAACATTACTGAAAAACAAATACAAGTAGTCTGGGATCTCAGAAATATGTAGATATTTGAGTAACTTTTTTAAGGTACTTTTGATGTTAAGACCTTGGAAAATGACTACAATGAAAGTTTCAAATGATATAGTGTCTGTGAAGCTCGCGATGGGTTTCCACAATGAAACAATTAGTTTTACTGAGGCTATATATGGGCAGAGCAACGTCCGAAGCTCAGTACCTATTCCACAAGAAAAATATGTAGAAAGCCAATGTGCGATATAATGCCATCTTATTATTCCTTCAGCATAAATGGTGTTTGACACTTGCTCATAGGTCTTATACGTGTGGTGACCTATTTGGTGCTGCTAGTAGGTACTCGTTAACATGTCACAATATAATTTTATCATACCAGATTTTACTCGCCGCGTCACCTATGTGTATGACGGTTATCGTGACAAAAGGTAGCCTACGTCCTTCTTCAAGTTCCAATTTATTTCTTTATCTAAATTCATCCAAATCAGGCCAGAATCAGTCAACCACACAGGCAGACATAATTACTTTCGAATTTATAGTATTAATTATGGATAACAAAGTTCACTTTTAAAGGAGAATCACTATCTTCAATAAACTTAATTATGATACTTAATACTTATATGATGAACTTAACTATAATTATGATTAGTTAAATAAATAAATAATATTTGGACATCTAACATACAACGCCATCTAGTCCCAAGCTAAACAGAGCTTGTGTTATGGGTACTAGACAACTGATACAAAATACATATTTAATTATTATTTTTTTTAATACATACATAAATTATACATAGAAACCACCCAGTTGATTATATTTTGTATGAGATAAATTAACATATTATTTTTAACTGAAATAGGATCAAGCCCAAGAATCACCAATAAAATAGTCCATGTAAAATATGTAAATGTTCAATCGTATTTAAGAACCTTTTATTATTTTTAAAGTCGAAAAAAAATTCTATCAATTCCTGATTGAATCTTGAAACTTTATCTACGTCCGTCACAAATAATAAGGCGGGCTGAGATGAGACGACGGAGATGAAAGACGGTAAGTAAATGCAATTCATGGAAATCAGTAAAGGCACTGACACAATTATTTCGTCAGTGGTAATGGCCATCATAAAACCACTTGTACCGTTGTAGCTAAAGTAAAATGGGTTCTATTTATAACAACTAAAATTACCAATTTGTATAAATATACAAAATCATACATCATAATATCTATCATTAACACTTTAGAATAATGTGAACTGTTTCAGCGGGTTTCAAAAAATTTAAAAAAAGTAAAGAACACTTAAGTATTGACATTAAGGTTTAAGATAATAATCTATTGAATTTCACTACCTTATATTAAGTTTCTAAAATTTTTTTGTCTAAAGTCTATCCGGAATAATATAACATTTATTAATATTCCAAAAAAGAATACTTGTGAATATTATTTTTCAAGAATCCAGTCTTAAAATGCAGCAATCCAAACTAAACGCTAAGGTTGTACTGAAAGTTTTTCACAATGGATATTTGTAGGGAGGAACATTCTGGTCGCGTTAGTCGTGTTAGTCGCGTACTTCCCAGGGGTGGTCAGCTCTCTAGTAAGCCAATGCCAACGGCGGACTTATTAGAAACTTGAGACAGCGCCATACAACAAAAAGAGATCGAATGTTTTTGGTAAAATGACGTTTCATGTTGTTAAAGATGGCGACTTGTCTGTTTTGACAGCTCATAAAAGTTCAGCTATTTATTTTTCAAGTTTATTTAATCTGGAGTTTCTGCATATCCTATTCTTTTTCGTTTGTTAAAGTTTAGTGCTGTGTGTGCTATAAGCTGCCAATAATATTTTATGAGATAGAGACGACAGTGCGAAATTGACGCTTTTTGTGTTTTTGGATGTGTGTGCGAACTGATGTTTAATTCGGTATAAAGATTCATTTTGAGTGCGATATTGACGCTTTAAGTGCTTGTAATTTGTGACTATGGTGGGATGAAATACCATTAAATGCGCAAAATGTGGCATTACCTCGAAAGAAGAACCCTCATTTACTTTCCACAGATTTCCTCTCCCGTCAATGCATGGGCCGTTTATGTAAATAAATATTTAAAAATAATTAAAAAACAAAAATATTATATCATGTCTAAAATGTCGTTTTATTTATTAGGGTTCCAAGTTGTTTATTTTGTCAATATGCATACAAAATGTGGCAGGTATATTGTCAAAGCTATAACATTACAATTTTACTAGTGATATTAGAATAAAACGGTAGATTCTTAATCGACTTCGTTTCTTACAATTTAACAACCTTGTTTTAATGACATTGTAAGGTTAGGTGAGTGTTATTTTTTGTTTTAAAAGAAATAATAAAAATAACCTAATTTAACCACTAGTTAAATGAAGTCGATTGACAATCTACCCTTTTATTAAAATATCACAATATACCTGCGACATATACCTATATATATTATTTGGTGTAATACGTTTAAATTTGCCGCGCTTGATTAGCACCACGAAAGTTTTCAGTGGCATTAACTGCAGCGCTAGTGTGTTATCGTGTTAGCATTTTTTTTGTATGAAGTTGTACTTCTTCTCCGCTAGGAGTATATGTGTTCTGTGGTACTTCCACATTATATTATAATTTAAATTGCAGACAATATATTTTTATTTATTTAAAAACAAAAGGAAAGTTACAATAGAAATTAAGAAAACAAAATTAGTGTAGCAGTTTAGCAAAATTAGTATAAATCAAGTCTAGTAGAAGGTTCTAGGTAGATAATTTAGATTTGTAAAGTAAACGAACTAAGCAGAGTAGTAAAAGTGCTTAATACCTTTGTTGATATGACATGCGATACCCATGGATAAGAGTGGCACAAACATTTATTATAATTATTTTATGGTCACAAGTATGTACATGTAGGTTTATCAAAGATTTAGACATTTATCAAAGTACTCTCACTGATGTTGCTAACGCCAGCAAATACTAAATTTTCACATGTTATAAAAACGGTTATCACTGTTTTATGACCCCATATGTCGTATCTTTATTATACTTGCTTAATTAGTCGTGTTTAATTGTTTTAACTTATATTCTTTCGTTTTCCTTTACATATACGTACATATTTTATTTGTTACTATTCCGACAGTTAATAATATAAGTCTACGTATTAAAGTAATAAAACTAAGATCATTATTATCCTAGAGTATTAATGAACCAAATTTTGTTATTGAAAATTATAAATTTTTTGCAGTACGTCCAAGTTTAGTAGCTTTTTAATTAAACGACTTCAAAAAAGGAGGAGGATCCCAATTCAGCCGTATATTTTTTTTTATGTTCGCGGATAACTTCGTCGTTTATGAACCGATTTTACTGATTCTTTTTTTCATGGAAAGGAGATATCCCAACGGTGGTACCACGATAAGGACACTAAGATCTGATAATGGCATCAAAAAGAAATCGAGTCGAACCTTGACGTCGGCTTTTATTTTGTTAAAATTTTTATTGTAAACATAACATCGTATTTTTTTCAGTAACAAGTTGCCATCTAATATTACAACTATATTATTCAAAAGTTTAAACTAAATATTTGAATGTACATTACTTTATGTAAATAGGTAGAACAAATAAATTACTTACCGGTAAAAACAATGAGTTGACTACTTCGAACGCCAGAAACACCGCTAGCATGTACAGAAACGCTCTCATTTTGAAAGTAACACAAATTCAAAATATTAATTCACTTCACGAGAAATAAAATTTCGGGAACGCGACTGTAAGTTAAGTTGGACGCTTGAACCAACTTTGCTGTGACGTCGACGTCGGGTAACTTGTGAATGGGACGAGTACTCTCTTCCCTTTATAGGGCTGGTAAGAGTTACTGCGCAACCGGTACTGCGCTCGCTATTTTTAATACATCTACCACTTCCGTAAGTTAGCTTTAGTGTTCTTTATTTACAAGCAAATTACTTTAATTATTCACTTTTTTAGTAAAACTTCAAAGCTTCTAGCTGAAACATTTTCATTTTACTTTGAAAGCTTGACTGCTACTTTTTAAACTTAAAATGCAATCTAAAAGTATACCGTTCGTAATAAACTGAATGAACATTTTAATAGCAATAGTAAACCACGTTGCCAGAACAATTTTTTGTGTAAAGTGTTATCAAATTGCTGCTCGAGTTTATCAGACTTCGTTATTTGTTCTTTTAAACAAATATTTTTAAGTTTTGGGACATAGATATTATTGTAGAGTAGATCAACGTGCATTTAAACGAATTAACTCTTCTGTGTTTGCAAGCTAATGCTTATGAACAGACTGATTAGATTTAGAGATGTTTGTGCTGTAAAACCTGCATTAGACCCCACATGTAGATAAGCTATCGAATAAACTTAGCTCAGCGACATTCATACTACTTATAGTCAGGGCGCTAGGTTAGGTTTGAGTTTGCAAAATGTGACGTCCGCAATCAGTACATGGTTCTGACCTCAGAAAAACTTTACATTAAAAATCTGAATGTTGCCAAAATGTTTATAGACCCATTAATTTTTCATACCTATCGCCTTAGATATTAGTTGATTGTCTATAAAAAATCTGATTCATATGAAATATTTAGATAAACTCACTAAAACTATTCGTCTATACTTAGCGGCGGGAGGCCCAATGATGCAGAAGCATCACTATGCCGCCATAGTGTCGGTCACCATGCTGCATTGTCTGCATTCGCAATGAGTATCCTGACCACCACTCTTGGATTCTACTTATGCTTTTCATCAGGCAGAGTAAGGTCATTTTGGCAGGCCCATATTTAGTAATAAATCGTCATCGTCAACAACCTTTATCAGTCCACTGCTGGACATAAGTATCTACTTAGAAAGGAAGCTTTTGCCCGTTTTCACCAACTATACTCAAACAATATCTTAACTAGGAACCCCGTAACGAAGGTAGTAATGTCGATATATGGCGATTGTCTTTTCCTGCAATATTAAATTGATAAATATTACTAATATACACGTGGGAGAGCCACGCTTCGGCATGAATATGGGCCGGTTCGACCGGAGTGATACCACGGCCTCACAGAAAACCGGTGTGAAATAGTGCTTCCGCTGTGTTTCAGCGAGTGTGTGAGGATACTGCAGGCCCATACCCAAACCCCTCCCCCTATCTTCCCCCCCACCCATCCCCCAAAGGCCGGCAAAGCACTTGTGATGCCTCTGGTGTTGCGGGTGCCCGTGGGTGGCGGTAATCGCTTAACATCAGGCGATACGTCTGCTCGTTTGCCGGCCTATTCCATAAAAAAAAAACATATAATACGAAATAGAATATGTTTTTATATAATTTAAAGATTTAATCACCAATTTTTGTAGTTTCTGTCATATGTATCTAAAAGTCAAACTGACAACTGCCAAAAATATATATGTGGCACATCGAACGCGAGTCGTTGAGGTTATAAATTAAATGTTACATTACACATAAGTTCACATAACTACTTACTAAAACATATTAAATCATTATGAATACAAAATTTTACAAATTAGCGAAAATTTTATTAGTATCATATTTTTTTGTGTAAGTGCTTGTATTACCTATTGTCAGGATATTCCAATATTTGTTCAATATTTTTTTAATAAATAATAAAACTCCTTGGTTAACCCAAATCTTGTAACAAAAGCTTTATCGCCATATTTTGTAACTAAAATTGGTCTGTCACGGTGTATTCTCGGTGTATTGAATAAACTAGGATTATTTATTATCTCTAAAGTCTCAATAGTATTGGAAACATCCCATAACTCCTCCATTTCATTAATTTTAAGCAAAACGTGCGTCAAGTTTCTTTATCACCTTAGAGAATACACAAGCAAGCTAATGTATAAGTTTGTGAAAACGGCCATTAGCCCACTATGTACTCGTAATACGATAAAATACCTTTTAATATGATTGTTCCAATAAATACTTAATACCAGATTTTCTACATACTTATATTACAATAGGGTAGTTGACTGTATCGTAAATAAATACCGATGCCTCCTTCATTAAAACGAATATTACAAAACATCTCGGAAAATACAGCTGTTCATTTCTATTACAAATTTTGATCAAATAAACATTGAAATATACTGCTCAATCGAGTAGTCTAAAACAGTGACGTCACAAGTTTGTATTAAGTACATAATTCATACAAAGTTATCTTTTTGACAGATGATAAAAAGTAACTAATTTGACTAAGCTGACAATTATCATATTAGCTCGAAAATATTTGTTACTGTTAATTAGAAAAACGCAACTACTACAAAACTATTAAGTTTCACATAAACATGCCATAAACCACGTGTGACGATAGCATCACGTTCGACTTTGTACAGTAAGGGATGGGCTACCATTTCATTATGACAGATAATATCTATTGATTACCAACTACACTGGGTAGTTTACGCGCTCAAAGTTATAGACGGTTTGCTATCATTGGGTAATCAATCGACGTGATATATAGGTAATTCATTATTATTACTCTTAAGTAGAGAAAGAGATAATACACGAACCTTGTAACTGAAGTTTTTAGTTGTTTGTACAGAAGTTATTTTATGGTTCTGGTGATAAGTGACTATTCCCGTTAATAAACCTCTTGATAAATAATTTTGACTGCCCCGTTGGTCTCGCGGTTGCCGTGTGCGACTGCTGATCATGAGGTCTCGGGTTCGATTCCCGGGTCGCATCAAATGTTTGTATGATCTACAAATATTTGTTTCGGAGTTTGGGTGTTTTCTATGTATAATATGTATGTATTTACAAAAAAAGTATATATGTATTTGTATCAGTTGTCTACTACCCATAACACAAGCTCTGCTTAGCTTGAGACTAGATGGCGTTGTGTGTTAGATGTCCGAAATATATATTTAAAAAAAAAAAAAAAACATTTAAACTCTATAATTTTTGTAGGTGCGTTATACAGTTATATTTTTTTTATGTAATGGAGGGCAAACGAGCAGGCGTATCACCTGATGGTAAGCGATTTCCCCCGCCCCGCCCCGCAACACCAGAGGCGGCACGAGTGCGTTGCCGGCCTTTGGGGGAGGGGTTGGGGTGTGGCCCTCTGGTATCCTCACTCACTCGGTGAAGCACAGCGCATGCGCTGTTTTACACCGGTTTTCTGTGAGGCCGTGGTAACACTCCGGTCGAGCAGGCCCATTCATGCCGAAGCGTGTCTCTCCCACGTTTCTTTATTTCAGAACTAATTTCAGTATAAGTTTTATTGGTTTTACTCTAACCTAGGGTGGAAAACCGATATAGTTACGAGAGAAAAAGCTGCTAAATGAAGTCGGTGATATCATCATGATCATCAGTCTATCGGTTCTAGGTTCTAGTCGGTTCACTGGTGGACATAGGCCTCTTCCATTGCACGCCACTTTGATCTTTATATACTTATACTAGCTGACCTAGCGAACTTCGTTCCGCCTAGTAATGAAATAGCAGCTTATGTTTTTTTAATGATTACTTTTTCAATAATATCAAATTTTAATACTTTTTATCTTATTCTGGACGAAGACAATTCAAAAACACCAAACAGCACCAACGGGCCGGCTCAACCGGGGCGGTACTATCCTCGCACAGAAATTCAACGTAAAATGACAGCGTGCTGTCGTGTTTCACTAGGCCGCCATGGTGTGGGTCACCATGCTGCATTGTTGCATTGTCTGCATTTGCAGTGAGTATGGTGACCACCACTCCTGGATTCTGCTTATGCTTTCCATCAGGCAGAATAGAGTCATTATGGTAGGGCCTAACATAAAAACAAAACATGAATTAAAAAATTTATAAAAAAGTTTTTTAATTTAAACGGTTTTATCGAAAATAATGTACTAAAAGGTAAAAAATAAAAAAAATTGTCTGATAAAAAATAAAATCGTTGGGCGTAGCGTAAACTGAGTTGACTTGATGGAAACACGGGCCCAACGATTTTATTTTTTATCAGACATTTTTTTTTATTTTTTACCTTTTAGTTCATTATTTTCGATAAAACCGTTTAAATTAAAAAACTTTTTTATAATTTTTTTATTTTCAAGTTTTTAGGTTTCATTTTTCATAGTAATAATCAGATATCTAAATTGCAGATTCAATTTCTAAATTTAAATCTTAATATTATACGCCATTTGGTGGCTGCGCCCATCTTAAATATTGAGGTTGTATAGTGCACTGTATTCTTCTTGTCAAGCCCTTTTATTTGATACCCATATTGGTGGGATTGATAAAAAATTGTTATCAGCCATTTGGTCGCGGCGGCCATCTTAGATTTCAATTTTGCATATTAAATTGTATTCTACTTGTTGAGACCTTTCATTTGATACCCATGTTGATGGGATTGATAAAACCTAAGTTATCCGCTATTTTGTAGAGGCCGCCATCTTGGATTTTAATTTTATATAGTACATTGTATTATACTGGTTGAGCACTTTCATTTGATGCCCATATTGATGGGATCGATAAAACCTACGTTATCCGCCATTTTGTAGCGGCCGCCATCTTGTATTTCAATTTTTTATAGTATATTGTATTCTGCTTGTTGAGCCCTTTCATTTGATACCCATATTGATGGGATTAATAAAACCTACGTTATCCGCCATTTTGTAGCGGCCGCCATCTTGGATTTATAATGATAATGAATAAACATAATTGTATTGTCACCAAAATCCAAAGTGTATACAAAATTTCAGATTAATCGGTTGACAGGAAGAGGGTGAAATTTGAATTACTAAATTTGACCCTAGAATAATAAATAAAACAAACGGGGTGAGCTAAATAAAACCGTTTAATAAAAATGTCCAGTCGTATTAACCAACATTACTTTGTTTTAAATAATATCGATATCGGTGACATAGTAAACTTAAATACACATTTATAGAATGAAATATCAATATGAAATATCACAAACTTAATATATTTGAGAACAACTGTTTTCGAATGTATTTTTTTAGTTTTTTTCCTGCAGTAGATTCGTCCAAACCTAACTAAGAGTTCATTTATCTTACTTTTACATTATTTGTGTTTATTTGATCTGATCTTTACGTGGACGTTATTTGGAGTAAAAGTTTTATTTATGTTGGTCTGACATGTTGTTTAGGATAGTAAAGTTAGACTAAATTTATCTTAATTTTCACGTTAATATCATAAAAAAGGTTTAACGTCACGACAAACAAGATTTACGTCGAAGATTTTGTAGAAAATTCAAACCTTATTTGACTGTTTTGTTTTTTTTTTCTTTTAATTATTTTATTTTGGTTGTATTTATTTTAAAAGAGGTAGAATATGACTATATTGACTTACAGTAAAAAGATTCAAATATTATTGTAACTACTTCTCCTTTAATTACCAAAGTTACCATGATACGTATAAAAAGCAAAAATTAAATATGAATGAAGATACTAATACTAATACGAATTAAATATGATAGAAGAACTTACGCTTTAATTTCCATAATTATAATAAGTTACCGTAGGAGAGCCACGCTTCGGCATGCATGGGTCGGCTCGACCGGAGTGATACCACGGCCTCACAGAAAACCGGTGTGAAACAGTGTTTGCGCTGTGTTCACCGAGTGAGTGAGGATACCGGAGGCCCATACCCCAATTCCTAACCCCTTCCCCTTCCACATCCCCCAAAGGCTGGCAACGCACTTGTGACGCCTCTGGTATTGCGGGTGTCTATGGGCGGCGGTAATCGTTTACCATCTGGCGATACGTCGGCTCGTTTGCCGCATATATTATAAAAAAGTTTCGCCCATGGCTCCGCCCGCATACGAATAGTAAATGTCGGTTTTTGTGGTAAAGAGTAGCCTATGTCTTATGAATTTCATTGAAATCGGTGCAGCGGTTTAGCCGTGAAAGCGTAACAAACAGATAGACAGATTATTTTTTAGTATTTATAATATAACTAGCTGAGCCCGCGACTTCGTCCGCGTGGAACAGTGACTTTGGGTAGCAGATTTAATTATTAAGTCTAATATTATTTTAAAAATAAAACACACTTTTCACTGTTAAAAACATATTTAAGTATTTATATAAGTACATAAAATAAAAAGTATTTTGTATGAGCTTATTTCAACATTCGACATGGCCAAGGCTTTCAACCTGTTCTTGCACCGTTCGCTTCTCTCCGAGCTCTAAGCATTCGGTCTGCCTCCTAGAGTCGTCTCTAGATTGACTCTTTTCTTCATCAGCGCCTTCGCATTCGGGTTCTTTGCGACGGACGGCGCGGCCTCTGTTTTTCTGGAGGTAAACGCTAGCGTACCTCAGAATTCGGTCCTGTTGCCCAAGATGTTTCTTCTGCATGTCAATGACATATTAGCCCTTGGCAATATACATTGCTATGCAGACGATAGCACAGTGCATGGGCGATATTATGGATACCCTGCAGCCAAGCTGGTAGACGTTGAGGAAAATCGACAGGAGCTCGTCGCTGAACTCGACCGGGGTTTGAACCGCATTTCACAATAGGGTGATGAGAATTTGGTCGAGTTCGACGTTAAGAAAACATAGGTGTGCCCTTTCTCTACCAAAAAGTCTCCGTTTCTTCCACTCCCATCTCTTCAGAGCACTCAACTGCCGGGATAAGCTCGGTGTCCTGGGCATGGATATTTGCCGAGACCTCAACCCACGGAAGTACATCGAGGGCACCACTAAGGCGGCCTGAACAGGGTGAGACGATTCTTCCCGCCTGAGCATATGTGTCTCCTTTATAAGACCCTGGTTCGCTCGTCCGTACTGTTCTCATCTTTGTGATGGATCCACGCAGTATTTGCTCGATGTTCTCGATCGGTTGCAGCGGCGAGCAGTCCGTATGATCAACAGTCCTGATACCACAGAGTCCCTTGGGCCTCTGTGGTATCTGCTATCTGATGGTATGGCAATCCTCTACCGCTTTACCATGGAGAGTGTTCTGAAGAGTTCTTCCAACTGATCCCACCTTCTCCCTTACTCTACAGAACAACACGTGCTGGCCTTGGAAGTCACCGCCTCAGTCTTAGAAATACGCTCTCGAACCAAACGGTTTGGTTCTGCATTGTCTGGGTTCGCAGCGAGTACGGTTGCCTCCACTGTTGGATTCTGCTTGGGTTTTCCCTCAGGCTGAGCAGATTCTCAATTTTTTCAATTTTATCAACTACGTTTTTTGATTTGCCATCTCTGGCCAAAATATAGAGATTTAGCGGATTTGCTACACGTGATTATGCTGCCCATGGGAAAAACATGTTTTTTTTCTAAATGAACTGCAACTTTAAGCGTCTGTCTTTGGGCTTTGATAATTGTTATTGCAAATTTTGTTTTCAGTGGAAACTACATTCTTTTAAATTGAAATTGCAAATAAGTTTGAATTATAGGAATAAGTGTACTTAAAACATTTTCTTTTTGCCATTCCATGCATCATGATTGTAGCTTTTACAATGTTATACCCCAGATGTGTATTTTTATAGCTTTGGCGCTCAAGATTTCCCATTAATAGGACTGGAACATTAAGTTTCAGTCTCAACTTATGGTAAGGCGCTCCTGATAATTCTAAAGAGTTGAGAAACTCTATGCATAAGCTATGATATGACTGGTTCAGTGTCCCTTGCGTTTCTTAAGAGGTATTCGATAACATCTTCCTCCACGTCTGACATGATCCGTTCGTTTATTTGATAACTGTCTCATTAGTCGGCGGATCAGAATAGTTATTATTTTTAGATCATCTGTGCCATCATATACCAGAACTCACGTCTTAGTGTAATCATGTCGATACTGTCAGTTGGCATACAATCTTCTCCGATTTTTAGAAGAGCATTTGCATATTGACACTGCTCATAAATAATTGTGAAGTTGTCCTCGCATAATTGTAATAAGACAAAACTTTGTAACATGTACCCATAGTACATATGTTTCATACAGACATTTATTTCATCTTGCGGCGTACCCCTTTTCCTTTTTATTGTGCATAAATCCTCCCGGATCCTTATCTGTCGGATTTTTTCACGAAGAACATTAACTGAATAAAGAAAATATCATGTAAACAAATCTAATCGCAGTGAATAATAACGAATTTGTAGTGGCAAAATTCAACATCCGCATGCGGCACAGTCGTCTGCCCTCACGTGTCTGCCCGTTCGGGTAAGCACACTCAGGCATATTGTGATAACTTAGTAAATGTTACATCAGAATAGCTCTAATATTTTGTCTCCTGTCGCAAACTTATGAAGCATTTTCACAAACCTTGCATAACACTGAAATAATTTTTCAAATTGGACCAGTAGTTCCTGAGATTAGCGCGTTCAAACAAACAAACAAACAAACTCTGCAGCTTTATAATATTAGTATAGATATATACATATTAGCTGACCCACGCAACGTCGTTTGTGTCTCATATTGCCCGTAGCGTGATAAATTACCCCCGTTTTTGAAACATTCTTCATTGGTGCTCCGCTCCTATTGGTCTTAGCGTGATGATATATAGCCTGTAGCCTTCCTCGATAACCGGGCTATCTAACACTGAAATATTTTTTCAAATTGGACCAGTAGTTCTTGAGATTAGCGCGTTCAAACAAACAAAAACTCTTCAGCTTTATATATTAGTATATTTATTATACTCTTCTAAAATCTAATACTCATAATCAACAACACATTTATTTGGATAAAGACTAATATTAGGTATTATGTTGATAAAAACTCTTTGACAAATAACTCAATAATAGGTACCAACTCTTAGCGTCTTATACTCGTGATAACTTCTAAACGAAATGTCCGAATGGGGTGAAACAAAAAGTATTTTACTTCTACATAAATACCCTTGATAACATAATGCTTTATTTGCATAAGGATTAATATTACTATACACATTTAACGTAGTTTCTTTCTTCAGACGATTTAATATTTTTTTTGAACACAAAAGCGGTTATTGTGTCTAAACCATGATAGTTAGATATATGCTCTCGCGGACTTTTTTGTAGATCTTAATGGGACCTACAAACCCGTAATACATGATTTTGTTCTATTGTCAATACTTTTGGCAGCGCACGCAAAAATAGGTTTTCGATTTCACACCTTGGGTTACAAAATAGCAATTTTCTTACGGATCTCTAATTTTTTGAAAATAAAATATAGCCTATAGCCTTCCTCGATAAATGGACTATCCAACACTGAAATAATTTTTCAAATCGGACCCGTAGATCCTGAGATTAGCGCGTTCAAACAAACAAACAAACAAACAAACTCTTCAGCTTTATATATTAGTATATAGATTCGGATTATTTTAGTCATACAAAAAAAAATAGATACCGTTGTTTTTTTTTTCAAATTAAACCGACTAAGGCCATACTATGTCTATAAAGTTACCCATTAGTATTAGAATTAGTGAGTCAGTACTCTATGATACTACTACGTATTTGTCAAAAAGTTTTTAGTCTAACTTTTAGTAATTTGTTATTTCTTTTAATTCAATTAGTAACAACTATAAAATAGTCAAATTATTCATTAGAGATTTATTTAAAACTACTTTCTTTAGTAGAACACTTTCACGAAATTAAACCTCCAATCTCGTTTCAAAACCATTCCTTTGACAAAGTCAAATGGTACTTTGCCGTAGAGTACTTTCGTCGTGTTTTAACAGAAACTCAAAGCGAAACAGATAAATATAAAAGGATTTACCCTAAATTAATGAAATGAGAAATTAGTGAGACGCTGAGAACTTTGTAAACATTAAACTAAACAAACTTTTTAAAAAAATAATAGGATCTCCACAACTGTAATAAATAGAATTTCTATAAAAAAATAAATTAAAACATAACATAACTCTATTGAAACTCTTTGTTACTGCTTGTCATAAACAGTTATGACAGCTCTCAAAATGAAAATCGATCCCGTGAATTCAAAAACTAAACGTTCTATTCTACTTTTAAAAATGTATTTCAATCTTGGAATTGAAATTTCATTTCAATCAGGGGGCACGGTTGTGCCCCCGCCAAGACGAGCCAAGCGAAGCGCAAGGGCACTACCTACCTTTTCTCGAAGTATTTCGCCGTTTTTTTGAACCCACATAACTTATGAAAAGTATTGATAAATATATGTGTGCGCATTAACGTTATTGAAGTAATATTGTTGGATCTTATTTTTATTTTGGAATAGAGGACAAATTATCGGGTCAGTTGCATAAAGTAATGGTTCCAAAAGCAAGGTTACTAAAAGATTTTTGGTCTTAATTTTAAACCGACTTCAAAAAATGAGGAGGTTCTCAATTCAACCGTATATATGTTTTTATTTTTTTATGTGTGTTCGCGGATAACTTCGGCGTTTATGAAGCGATTTTGATGATTCTTTTTTTAATGGAAAGGAGATATCCCAATGGTAGTACCATGATAAGGACACTAAGATCTGATGATGGCATCCAAGAGAAATCGAGTCGAACCTTGAAGTCGGTTTTTGTTTTTTTTTAAATTTTACTCGTATATAAATAACTTTAATAATTTAAATGTAATAGACGGTGCCATTCCAGATTTCAGCCCTATGTGCTTCATAGAATAAACACACTTAATGAAAACCTTATTCTTAGATTTTTTTATTACAGCTGGAGTTGATTCCAGTATAATTGAATAGGTAATTGATGCAATATTTATTATAGGTTTTGATTATTTTCCTGAGTCATCTTCTAAATGTCTTGCTATCATATGTAATTGATAGAGTGGGAATGAAATGTAAGATTTCAGATGGTTTTTAGGGTTACTTGGTAAGTAGATGTATTCTGTGAACCGCAATAAGATTTTCACTCAACAATAGAAAAAAAAAAACATAAATTTTGGGGGTCCCCATACTTAGAACTGAAAATCTAAAAAAAATATATGTTGTAGAATACCATGCAAACTTCCACCGAAAATTGGTTTATACGAAATCTAGTAAGTAGTTTTTTTTATACGTCATAAATCGTAAACTGCAATTTACCTTTCATACAATCAACACAAATATTTAAAAAAATGTTTCTTGCTGCTGCGGAACCCTTCATGGGCGAGTCCGACTCGCGATTGGCCGCCTTTTGTTATATTCTTCAATAGTTGGCTATCTATTTGTATCTATTTGACACCAATTTAGTCGACAAAGCTAAGTGTGCTAGATTTTTTTTACAATATAAAGGACATTATTATGACAGGCGGATCATCTATACTAATATTATAAAGAGTTAAAATGTGTGAGGTTGTAGGAGGTAAGCTATGGATCTGCTGAACCGATTTTGAAATTTATATTACCACCAAAAAGCCACATTATTTATGAGCGTCGTAAGCTATAGATATATTAACCTGAAAAATGATTACCGCGATATCCGACATATACGCTGGTGTAGTCACTGGCAAAAGTTAATCAGATATAAATTGATTACATTTGCAAACGAACACCTGTAACTCAGGCAGTGTATTATGGACCGGGGTGTAAGCTCTTTTCTTAGAGGTTCGGAGATCGTATTCGTATCGGTCTGGAATATCTATAAATGACCATTGTTTCACAGATTAGTTGTGAGGTCCAAATGTTCGCAACAAGTTATTCGTGCTATGCTATGCTTATACTCTTCAAATCATCTTTTTATTTCCATTGCCTTCGTTTCTCACTTGTGACACTCTCGGAGTGTATTGTTTTATTAGTGGGACTATAAACAAATTAATATAGATTGAAATAGAGAGTCATTCTATTTAGTACACGTATAGCGTAATGGTTTTAGCGGTCGCCACACCATTTTCTACTGCGCTTCAGTATTATGGGTTTAAACCACCCTATGTGATTCACAAGTTGTTGTTTTGGGTGCTCTCTGGGTCTGTTTCATGTAAATTTATGGAGTTCCTCGCGGCACATGATTTGTTTCTAATACAGGAGTTGTCTTAAAAAAACCTGCTAACCACTTCAGGAATAAGTGCATATAAATATATGTATGTACATGTCTACTAATTCCATTCATCAGCAGTATGTATATACATGGGTAGGTATATGTTACTTCTGTTAGCTTAGTTCTCATCATAAACTATATTAATATAACAGATATCTGTTATTTATGTGTGTCATTTGCGACGAGTAAACGCAAAAAAAAATTGAATGTGTGGGGTGCGTTAACTGCGTACCGTTACAATGTGTGGGATTCGTATATTATTAGTTACAATAGTGTAAAATGAAAGAAAATTATACTTTCAAGCCGCCTACGTAAAGGTCATTTATTTTATGAAGTAAAAGTTAAACTTGGAAACAAAATACTATCCCAAAACAATAAAGTAAAAGTAAATCAAACAAAGATATTTTTATTTTATCATTAAATTATAGTCCGAATTTTTCGGCTATCTCTGTCAATTTGCCTACCTCGTGGACTGGTGGGCCGCTTTTTCCTAATCTAAGAAGCCCTCGAGGGTAGGAGGGAAAGAGAGATTAGCACCTCTTTTGTGCCGTCATAGGATTTATTTATCGTGGGAGAGTGTCACTACCCTTTACATCCTGTATTTATTTCCATCCCACGGTTGCCTGGATTGCATGTGTGCGATAAGGCCGCCAATTGTACTGAAATAGCATTAACTCATTTATTTAGTTAACTGGTGTACAATATATAATTATTATTATTATTCCACGTATTTGAGCCACCTGGAGGCAGGAGTGATATTGATAGCTTTATAGAGAACTTGTGTTAAATATCTTTTTTCCTTGCCTTTCAGCAAGTAAGCGATGTCTTATTTTTCCCGCTAATTCTGGTAGTAGAAACTCAAGGGCGGGCAATGCACTTGTGACTTTTGAGTTGCAGGTTGCTGAATGCATGATATTATGCAATATTTGTATGCCAGAAAAGCGAAACATGATTGCTCCATGTTTGATTATTATCTTGCATGCTTTGTGTACGTATTGACCAAATAAACGACCTTATATCTTGCGGGTATCATTGGTCTGAGGTAGTTACTATCAAGTGACCCGTCTGCAATGCTAGTGGCTATGGAAGATCATCTATTCGGAGCCTACGACAATCCTCGCACCTTTCTCACCTTTTGACGTCGATATATCTGTCAAGACAAGACACATTAATGTGTCATGTTACGTCATAACGTCAAGATCACTGTTGCTAATTAAACCATATAAAAATTAAACTCAACATATACTTAGATCAATCACTCTGTCAAAATCCGGAAGATTTAGAATTAGACCGGCTGATTCGCATCTATATTAGTTGGACAATAAAATATTAAGCTTCATTAGTTGCCTGTGTTGACTAGTTATTATATTATACAGAGGCGGAGGATATTCAATGTTAAAGTACATCTCAAAATTATTTGATAAATGTCTATTCACATTTCTGATTTAAACTTTCGAGATCAGATTGTTATTGCAGTATATTTCAATTCATTGTTAATATCTGACAGCTTCTGGATTTGGTAATATGGTAATTTGCTAAAGCTAACACAAGAACCGTCCGTTTAAATATTCTATTTAGCATTTTGATGTTTTCAGATGAAAATAATTTTGTGTTGTGTGAAAATATTAAATTATGCGTCTTTATTATGTTTTTTCTAGTCGTTCTATCCGGTATGCGTAGCTAGCTAGTAAAAATTCTAATTCGCAGCAGTAGTTCCTGAGATTACCGCGCTCTACTAAAACATGAATTTTTTTCAGCTTTATTAATATAAAGCTTTATTTTATTAAGGTTCATTTAATGCTAAGATTACCTCGGGATTCACTCGACCGACTTGAATAAAGTCTATAGGTATGGTATACTATTTGCTTACCCATACAGGTGGCATATAAACGTTTTTATTAAATTCATCCAGAGCTTATAGTGTGGAGTAATCACGTCACGCTTTATTAATAGTACCTATCAATAAAAAAACGTTTAAATTAAAAACCTTTTTATAATTTTTTTATTTTTAAGTTTTTAGTTTTTTATTTTTCATAGTGAACAGTACACTATGACAAATTAAAAACTAAAAACTTGTGTGAAAAAATGTTCTACTAGACAAATCCTTTCATTTGATACCCATATAGTGGTATTCGTGACTAAATGTGTAAACCACTATCTTTTTGCGACGGCCATCTTGGATTTACAATGAAACATAATTTATTTAATTGTAGGTATTGTCACCAGGATCTAAAGGTGTGTACAAAATTTCAGATCAATCTGTAAACAGGAAGGGGGTCAAATTTCAATTACAAGATTTGACCCAAACAAACAAGTGAACAACCAGGGCAAGCTAAATAAAACCGTTTAAAAACAGCTCGGTGATAATTAAACTGAATATCCCATAAAAAATTTCACGCTATTTGAGTGATGATTTTACACTCCAATTCAAATGTACGGCAATGCACTCCAAATCAGAGTGCACGGTTGGCCTGGTGGTTTATGCGGTCGCCACGCCGCTTTTTACTTTAGTATTGTGGGTTCTAATGCCACATGGGATAACACCACAAATTGTTGCTCTGAGTCTGGGTGTTCTTTGTGTACGTTTCATGGATGTTTGTAAGTCCCCCGCGACACAGAATGATTATTACTAATGAGCGAGTTGTCTTTAAAAAAAACCATAACATACCTAACATAAAGACATACAGTCAATTTTATTATTGAGTGAACTTGGAAAGGTAATTATGTCGAAAAAATATTCTAATTCCGTAATTAACGACAAGTTGCTTTTTGTTTTTTTTGTTTTTTTTTAGTATATTTTATTGCCTGATTAGTGTCTTTATATTTACACTAGCTGACCCACGCAGCGTCGTTTACGTCTCCTATTGCCCGTAGCGTAATAAATTGCCCCCGTTTTTGTAATATTCTTCATTGGTGCTCCTATTGGTCTTAGCGTGATGATTTATAGTCTATAGCCTTCCTCGATAAATGTACTATCCAACACTGAAAGATTTTTTTTAATCGTATTAGCGGTTCCTGAGATTAGCACGTTCAAACAAACAAACTCTTCAGCTTTATAATATTAGTATAGATATAAGTGTATAAGTATAAATATTATTATTATAGTATAGATGCGCGCGTGTATGTCGATTATCGCGGTAAATAGTAACCTATGTTCTTTCTCCAGAATAAAGTAGGTATCTTCATGCCTAATTTTACTGAAATCGGTGCAGCGGTGTAGCCGAGAAAGTGTAACGGCCAGATAGACAGAGTTACTTACGAATTTATAATATTACTATGGATTTGGAGTAAGTAAGGTAGTAGATTTCAGCACGAACGGGCCGGCTCGACCGGGACGGTACTACCCTCGCACAGAAAATCAACGTAAAATGACAGCGTTCGTGCTGTCGTGTTTCGTTGGTGAGTGCGAGACCGGAGGCCCAAGTAGTCTAGTCAACAAGTTCCGTACTTGTTGACTAGACTAAAAGATGTAGCTGCATCACTAGGCCGCCATAGTGTGGGTCGCCATACTGCATTGTCTGCATTCGCAATGAATATGGTGACCACCACTCTTGGATTCTGCTTATGCTTTCCATCAGGCAGAGTAGAGTCATTTTGGTGGGCCATACATTAAAAAAAAAAAAAAAGTTTTTTTGGGTGTTAATTGTCCTCTTCCTAAAAATGCCTAGAAACAGTTTCAAATGTAAAAAGCTTAATTTAAAAAACGTGACACAGACTTGGAATCACTTAGATAAAAAACAAAAACATGGAAAGCATAAGCAGAATCCAAGAGTGGCGGTCACCATACTCACTGCGAATGCAGACAATGCAGTATGGCAACCCACACCATGGCGGCCTAGTGATGCTGCTGCATCTTTTAGTCTAGTCAACAAGTGCAACTTGTCGACTAGACTATTTGGGCCTCCGGTCTCGCACTCACCAACGAAACACGACAGCATGAACGCTGTCATTTTACGTTGATTTTCTGTGCGAGGGTAGTACCGCCCCGGTCGAGCCGGCCCATTCATGCTGAAATCAGCGTGGCTCTACTACCTATTAAGTAGTAGAGTAAATTCCGAGCACAATTCCATTCTCGCAGTTGAAAAAGAAATGATTCTTACAACCTGACGTCAGTTTTTTCTAGGGATCTAATTGAAAACCTAACAAAACTAAAGTAATTAGGTCAGCAGTACAATAACAGTCCGTTTTAGATGTTCATTTGGAAAATGTTTTTGAACAAATGAACAATGAAATCGTTAAGGAACGAAGAGCTGAGCTAAAGTTTGTCTGAATATAATTAAAGTTAGAGGAGAATCAAATCGTTTTGGAACTTTAACATTTGATTTAAATTAACTTACACTATACGTAAAACCATTATTATGCTTTTTAACCAACTTCAAAAAAGGAGGAGGTTCTCAATTCGACTGTTTTTTTTTATGTTTAGTTTCCTCATAACTTTCGACTGGGTGAACCGATTTTGATGATTATTTTTTATTTGAAAGCTGGTAATTCCCATGTGGTCCCATTTAATTTGGTCTAGTTCTGACATGTCATCCACGAGAAAACCATATAAGTCTTCAATTTGCATTAAGTATCTGTGCGACAAAATGACTAATAACTCGATATCACGCCAACCAATTTCGATGATTCTTTTTTTATTTGAAAGCTTGTACTTCCAGAGTGGGCCCATTTCATTTTGGTCGTTCTTGAAGTCGGTTTTTTTTGTTAAAATTTTGTATTATTAATTCCATTGACACAAATTCTTATCTATAAATATGTAAAATCGGTAATATGTTCTGTATTTAAAATATGTAACAGTTTCGCCTTTCTGCTCGAGGCAGAGTTATTCAAACATATTCCATTGTACCCTACAGGTAACAAGCCTCGTTAGTGTGTATGCTAATAATTCATCAACTCAACAAAGTTCAAGATCGTAAGTAACTTGGGCAACGTATCGAAGTTTGGTTGTCTTTACAAACTTAACAAAATTTACGTTATAATTACTCATTATCACAGGAGAAAATAACTCATTGAAATGAAAATGAAAGTAAGAACTAAATATTGTTGATGCGATTGTGCGTATTTCGACGTACTTTCCAAAGTGAAATCAGGATGACAGATGACAGAGAAGTTATTCATATCACTAATAGGGATTATACTCATTTAATACAAAAAATAAAGGCTTGCTGCTTTTATGAGACCTAGTAAAAGTACAAAGGTTTAATCTTATGGTTTAAGGGCGGAATTGACGATGAGCACTGTCTATTCATCGCTAAAGAAATAATCATCGTCAGTTAGTTACTTTTAATATTTAGCTTCTAAGTGTACAAAAATATTTGATATGAAGAATCTTCCCTCCAAAATATGTAGAAGTCATTTTGAAATAAGATACGGAAGTGTGAACCAAAAAGCCAGAGCAACAGATGCTATTTCATTTGAAAACAGTAAGACCCACTCGTTTATTTTTCTCATCTGAGGTTTATGAAATAAATATGGTAAATGTTTTATGTCCAGAATAAATCTGCAATTTCTTACCCTTATAAAATATTGAACATCTTTTAAACACCGTGCACATTACTTATGTCATGTTATATGTACATTAACGTCATATAATGCCTTGACAATTATTCCGCTGGCCTAATTGCAGCGGTTTGTTCCATAGTACCTTTGTAATGTGTCAGCATATATCAGTTTGAATTTGACAAGTTACACAATTTTGTCAAATGCCAGATGATAACGTGTGTGATAAATAACTGTTTACGTAATTTTGAACTAAGGATGGCATTAGTGTTTTCATAAGTGTGTTATGAGATACAAAGTATTAAGATCTATATATATAAGATTTTTATAAGTAGGTAGTTGTGTTTAGAATTCGGTAAAATTCTTTACAGAATGAAAAATGCTTTTGAAAGTCGTCAATCTCAAATTCCTTCAAAAGATTACATCGCAATTCCATCACTACATCCATTGTGTCATTAATCTTACTCCTGCGTCACACATTGACGTTTGTACAGAAGCGATATTTAGCAATGACAACGCTGAATAATATTTCATATCTCTATTTATTTAAATTATGATAGTTATTTGTAAGTATTTGAAATGTTTGACTGTACGCTTTTACAGCGTCTAACCTTAAGGGTTCTAGCCCCACTGCATGGTTTTCGTGTAACTTTCATGTTGGTATGATTGTAAAGTCCCCCGCGACGCGACATAGATTTTATAAATTAGATACTTTACAGCCTTTTAATTATAATATGAGATACTCTGAAATCCGTGGGAGAGCCACGCTTCGGCATGAATGGGCCGGCTCGACCGGAGTGATACCACGGCCTCACAGAAAACCGGTGTGAAATAGTGCTCGCGCTGTGTTTCACCGAGTGAGTGGGGATACCGGAGGCCCATACCCCAATCCCCTACCCCTTCCTCCCCCCCCCATCCCCAAAAGGCCGGCAACGCACTTGTGACGCTTCTGTTGTTGCAAGTGTCCATGGGCGGCGGTAATCGCTTACCATCAGGCGATACGTCTGCTCGTTTGCCCGCCTATAACATAAAAAAAAAATAAAAAAAAAAATAAAAAATCGATTCCTTTAAGCATTATAATTATTAACCTACCATCAAAAGCGTGACTTACGTTTATATATGATTGTATATGTGTTGCAGGAAGCATTATGCAATTACCTATTGCTAATTGGCTGCGATTTTCAAACTGGGTTGACATAGTACAAACACACCAAGGCGCTATGCAACCATCTTGAAATTGTCATCACTGTGAAATCGAATAACTAACAGAAGCTTAAAGTCTAACATAACATTGTCTTTATATGTTAGTGATGATATTAAAAGTATTTTCGAAATGTATGCACAAAGCATATACATAGTACGGCTTAGTTTGCTATTAAGTTAAGTGACTGTACAAGAGCGGACGAGGTTCGAAAGAGTGTATAGGTTTTGTGAAACACGCATGACGTCAATACGTTATGAGTTTTTAAGATAAGCTGTTAAATTTTTCGCTATGTTATATGAATAAATCGATAGGTGATATGTGTCGGACCGTAACCCCACCTGAATTTTCGGTATCGCTGTATCGCAATCGAATCGACTGTAACCAATTGTTTTGATGTACTGCGGCTATGATTTATATTAGTTCAAACCTGTATAGCCCTGTATAATATATTTTATTATATAATATCGTAAAATAAAAATAATACAAATAGGTTGAAATATCTCACACACACCAGTCTGTTCCCAAAATAGGCAGAGTCTTAAGCAAACAGTTGGTAAATAAATAAATAAAATAAAAAATAAATCATGAAATACAATATACACATTCTGGAAAAATATTGGCAGAAAAGAATGATCGTAGGTACTCATATCACAATTGTTGTCTCGGAAACAATAACATTTAAGCCTCATTAGTGTTTATTTATGTTCGAACATATCTAACATCTAACACACAATGCCATAGCTTGAAAATAAGCAGAATTTATACTAATACATGCATATTATACAAAGAAAACACACAAACTCCGAAACAAATATTTGCAGATCTTCCAACAATTGCTCCGACTGGGGAATCAAATGTGAGACGGCACAGCACAATACTGTACTAATACTGAGCCACCGAGGCAGTCAAGTCAGAAACAAAAGAACGAAAAATTGCCAAAAACAGTTTTGAAAACACAAAAATATTTTGCATTTGCTTTGCAAATAAGTCATAATGTATGTATACGTAGGATAACGTATATTATTGTGTTATGATGCGTTTCATTTTATGTGGCTATCACGTATTCAATGACACATAATATCCCTTTTTAAGTAGAGCCGTGATTGTCTTAGTAATGAGTTTTAGGAGAGCAAATTTTGAGGTTTTATTGTAGTTCTAGGGCACTAATAGCTTCGTCATACAAAGTTTTTCTTGTTAATGGTTAGGTCCTTACTTAGGATAAGATACTTTATGTTTAGAAATGGCAATAAATATTTGTGACATTTAATGAAATCGTGAAAATATCTTCATAATCTGGTTGATATAATACAGGCTCGCCTAATTTGATCTCAGGCAGCCCGTGTGACATGTTTCATTCTATTATTATTATTGATAATGTTTTCTCCCATTGGCATTTTTTATGTATAAATTCCATTATCCGATCCGATATCGGTGTCGGGCGCCGATACGATATCGGAGGAAGTAAAATATATGTATGTGTCGGCTCCGATATCCGATACCGGGCCGGAGAATATGAAAGAAAGATACATATTTCATACATTTAACATCCTCCGATATCGCATTGGTGCCCGACACCGATATCGGATCGGATAATGTGAAAACGTTCTTAAGCTGAAATTATGTTTTAAGTTAACAAAAATATCTTAACATGAAGCAAGAGCAGTAACCTCGCTTGACTGATTTCACTTATTTATTGTAATGGTAAAAGCTTTCGGAGTACGGATAAATGTATTTCTATCAAAAACGTGTTTTTTTTTTGGTCGTTTTTGCTCTATATTGATAACGGCAACATGTAGACTCTTGAAATGTCTAGATAATGTTACGGAACCCTTCCTGCGCGAGTCCGACTCGCACTTAGCCGATTTTTTATTGATTTTTTTTTGTTGATGATTATCATTTGAATAAGTATCAATGTTTTATCTTAATGATACTGAATATCGAATTCAGTCACAAATAACGTAGACAGTTTTTCCATTGAAATCTAGTTATAATCTCGATATCTGGCCACCGGTTTCTCTTCTCAGAATAAAACAAATAGATAAATATTTCCTACCGAACAAATCTCCCAGAAAAAAATATTTGCAACCCACTTGACTCTTTACAGAAATTAATTAAACAATAACATGTAACAATCCGCAAAAGTTAAAGGCATAAAAATACCATATCAAGATGCGCATGGCAACATAATAAAATTGAAATGTCTGTTTGCGATATTAAAATAATTGCTACCTTCCTAACTTCATTTTTTACAAGTCACCGACATCCAAACACGCGATGTTAAATTGTTTTTAGCTTTCTTTTTACGGTGGCTAAAAGTTATTTGTTCTTTTTATTTAACCTCAAAAAATATGAAATCAGTTAATAAACTTGAACAAAGGTTGTGGAATTAAATCTAGCAGTTGTCATCCCATTTATATCTGGTGTTTTTGTATCATTATCATCATCATCAGCCTATCGCAGTCCACTGCTGGACGGAAGCCTGTCCAATTGCACGCCACTGAGTTCGATCATTAGCTCTCGCATCCAGCAATAATCAAAATAATTATATATGGTTAAATAAGAAAAAAAGCAGGTTTAAGTAGTAGGGGTCCTCGTGTTGACGGATTAAAAAAAATCAGTCAAGTGCGAGTCGGATTCGCACAGGAAGAATTCCGTACCATTATTTATACATTTTAAGAGTCTACCTGTTGCCGTTATCAATATTGTTGTATGGGAGCTTCTTTAATATTTAAATATTCAGTTTATTTAGTATTTGTTATCATAGCGGAAACAAAAAAACATAATCTCTAAAAATGTCAACAGTCTAACTATCACGGTTGAGATACAACTTGATGACAGACGGATAGACAGACAGACGGACAGCGAAGTTTTAGTAATAGGGTCCCGTTTTACCCTTTGGGTACGGAACCCTAAAAAACAAAGTGTCACTACGCTTAATCAACCATTGGGTGTCGAAAGAGATGACTAAGGAAGCGAAAAGAGAAGGAAACAAATCCTATACCAACCCGTCTGGCCTCCGTGGTATATTAGAACAAAACCTCCTTTACCAAGGCTGTTATTGATGATGAAGTTAGCAGGGATTCTTTGTAGTGCTAAATATTTTCCAGTACTATTTCACAGTTTCACTCGATAGTGATTATATTTTGTTTTTCTAAAGGCTTAGTTAATATTTACTTACCTACCTACTCGCCTGCTTGATTGCTCTAAAGGCTCTTTAGAAGAATGAATTTGAGAGAGAATCTTGAATAACAGATGTCCACGGCCAGCGACTGTCACTTGCCTTTAAGTCTCTCTTTTATCCTATACATTGGGTTTTACCGGAGCCTCAAAACCCCTTTCTTAACCAGTGTGTTTTCTTACCTCTATCATAAAAATATTGTAAAAATTATGTAATGAATACGAACCAATTCATCTTTGTATTCCATTAGAAAACAGTAATAATTTAAGCTTGTACTTTTGTTTCATTAAAACCTTCTTTGATTAAAAACTATAAAGCTTTCATGATTTTCATTATCGATTAATATAACACTAAATCTTTCTAATTTCAAAAGTTACTGTTCCAACTGTTTCAAAGTATCTTCAAATTTTGATCTCCCTTTAAAGTTGAAGTATAGATCAAAAATATAATTAAAAAATTCGTATCCTCGCAATTCTAGTAATAAATTTATTAATTTATTAGCTTAGAAACACGACAACGTCTTATAATTCGATGGAGCCGGCTGCACGCACGAAAAAACATGACTCATGCGGCGTTAATTCGCTTTGAGGCGTTCCATTTAAGGCTTGAAGTGCAAACGCCGCATCTATCTCTCATCATTTCATCAATGTTTCGTTATGACGTTGTCACGTAAAACTATCGTCCGTAAACAGACTTTACAGACAACCATTTTATGAATACTATGGAAGGAAAAGGAGTAATATGGTTCTTTTTATCGCAGGTTTCGTAGCATTAGAATTTATTACTAAGAAAAGACTTTTAATTTGGAGTGTATCCTTTTCTGCTTTGATAAACATGAATTCTGAAATATGATAAGTTCGTAATAATGGCAAATAAATAAATACTTTTGAAGTGTTTTATTTTACATTAAATTATAACTAAATATTAAATAATACTACACTAATAATTATATTAATATACAGAATAAAACACATGCCTATTTGGATATAGCACTTGGGCCAGGTATGAGAATATACCAGTAATTACCCGGTACAGTGAGTAAAATAATTGTACAAACACATCAAGCTGAAACGACAGTAGTGGGACTTTGAAAGTGAAATCTATTATACGGTAAATCTAAAGAGTAGTCAGCTTGTACGTCTGCAGGTCCCGTAGTGAAGTCTACTAACGGTGCGGGTGCATCAATAGCAGTAAATATAGATTCAGGAACATTGGATGGTGCAGTATAAACTGGATAAAGTCTTGGGTTAATTTCTTCCTCTTTTATAACTCTTGTTAGTTCTGGTTTCCAAGTAACGATGTCAAGAGCTTTATTACTACGTTCTTGGCTCTTTTGCGATAGTTCGTTTTTGGTAATTCTATCTGTCTTTATAATTTCGGTGTCTCTCCAAGGATTGTGTATTGACATCGATGGTGGTGGAGTTGCCGGCATGATACCTGAAGGTGGCCAATCCCGATCGTCCCGACTTCTTTTTTCATAAGGGTAGTCGTAAGGATAATGGTAGAAGCCGTAGTTTACCGGATTTGTACCAATCTGGAACAGAACATCTGTTAAGGGGTTACCCTCGGTGGTTTTAGTAACAGTGCGTTATAGCCTACACATGTGTTTATCAAAAAGTTACGTAGATTTAAAATGTTTTCTTTTAATTACTGTTAGATATTAATATGATAAGTAATTTGTATCAACGATATTTATGAACTATTTCTATTTTATTCATGTTTAAATATTCTAAAACATGTTTTATAATCAAAGATACCTCGTTCTGATTATGAAAATAGACTGTTGGATATATTGTTACTTTGCATAAAAATAGTAAATAGTAACAACTTTGGCTCTTAGCATATGAACACACCGAAAAAAATTACTTGAGTATTTCATGACATGCTTTCGTCTTTATACATCACTTTATAAAACCTTATCAGTCTTCCTATTTTGTCAAAATATATTGAGCGAGTCAAAGCTTTAGTGATTTTTTGATTTGATTAAATTGAATTCTCGACCTGAAAGACCGACAAACGACGAACATTTCAGACCTCAATATAGACACATTACTAAATCATTACGTGTAATAGGGAACCCGGGAGACGAGACTCGATGCTTTTGTTGGAAAGTCTCTTTAATTCTGAATGTATCTGATATAAAAGTACATAGATATCGTTGATATTGGTAGAGGAAATGAGTTAGATCTATTTAAGGATGTCATACCTTCCCCCTGTCATGATATCTATCATCTATGTCTACCTGAAAATGTTATTTTTACTTTTATGTTAGTATTAGTAAGTTTATGTAAAATTGCAATTATCTTAGTAAAAAAAGCAAATATGTAATTAGTGGCCAAAATATAATTTAGACGAAGCTTTAAATAATATAAATATAATACTTTATATATGTACATAATTAAGTAATCTCGTGTAAAATGAATTAAATTTATAAACAGTCCAGTAACTAGCTTGAAAAACTTCTCGAGTTATGAATGTTCAAGTTCGAAGTTGGATATATGAAGATGTATCGCTTTAAGAGTGTCATCTTATTTTGAATTGAGTAGATCCGTTTATTAAGCTGACGTATAAAACATTGTAGCATGAAAAGTTTCCTTTATTTAATTCAGTACTTGTATAGTTCGAAACTTGACTTTAAAGGAGGTCAATTGTAAAATATATTTTTTTCACAAATTATTTCTATATTATTTGTCAAGTTGTCGACCGTACCGTACCGTATAACAACGACTGAGGGACCATAAAGCCCATATTGTGAAAATATTGTACAGAATATGAATAAAAATGGTGGGCAAATGGGATGTTCAGTGAGCGTTATACTTGAGATCCTGAATTAATTTTATTACGATTCGTATTCCAGAGCTGTAAGTGAATAACAAAGTGAAAGATTTAACCAGGGCTGAAGAGATATGGAATGTAGCTACGTTTGATAGCTATCAAGAAAGATGAAATACACGAATGACGGCTTTCTGTTGTTAGTTCTTGAAGTGAGATAATTCAAGCCAAAACAATAAGATATTTTTGAAAAATAATGTTTTAAGCTTAGGAATCAACCAAATTTTGATATATTATTTGCATTGTTCTAATATGTTTTTTATTTAAGTAGAGTTGTCTATTTTGGTATTTTCATATCTACGGCTTTGCCTGAACAAGTATGGATAATGGAATCATAAAATCAGTCAATGAAAATATATCAAACCTAATGAAAAAAAAACTGCGATTAAGGGTTTTTTATACACATAATCGTGCTTAGGATTAAAATACTTTGAAGGTTTTAAGAGACAACAAAACGTTTCGTTCTTTCAAGTTTAAAAAAGATAGATCTAAAAAGGATTGCCGGAATAATAGGCTTATTGGGCTCAATTTATTATCCGGGTATCGGCCCGGATATGGGATCATTAACAGCTATACAGTCAGATATTGGATAATATTTCGAAATCAGTTAATAAATGACATGGTTAAACAGTACTACACACATCAAAAGTGTCTAGGGATCAACATATGTGTCTAGGGATCAACATATATTTTTGCAATAACTTTTCTCCTGATTGATATTAATTAAAAATTTCTTTAAGGATTCATCAAATAAAGTGTTTTCGTTTGTCACAGTAACGATAAACCAAGTCACCTTTGCATTAATAAAGAAATTTGCCATTTTCCTAATAAAAGGATTTTTGACATTTGAACCACTAACATTAAAGTTCGAAAATAATACTGAAATAACAGTTTTCTTTAAAATTTTATTAGGTAACTTAAACAATTAATAATCCGTGTTTCTACCGCGAACACTAACACAAGAACATCGGTTTGGCATACTCAAAATGAGTTCATCCAAATCACGCTGTGGAATGGCCGCCCATGTTCGTTGCAACAACAAAAAAGGTCTTCTTGCGACTGGATACCCTCCATATTCGGCAGAGCTCTTCTCTGTAGCATATCCCATGCATGCTCAATCGGGTTCAAGTCTGGCGACTGAGCAGGCCAGGGCCAAAGCCACATCTCAATCTCAAGAAATCCGCATAAAAATGCTTGATCCCTAGACACTTTTGATGTGTGTATTAAAATATTCTTCCATAAATAAATATGCTTACCTTTTTAAGCCCTTGAATAGAAGCAAGAATGAGAGCCATTTTTGCTAATAAAAGAGCTTTCCCGCCAAGTACTGCAAGGAACTGGAATCCCATGGGGACCATAACCATGCCTATGGAGACAACACCAAACATCATCATTGTCATCATGTGATGACGACGTCGGCCCCGAAATTCAACTGTTGACAAAAACAATTATTATAAATTACTATTAAGGAAAATAAAATTGATGTTTGAATTATTCTGAAGTTGAACAAAAGTATTTTTAACCCCCGACGCAAAAAGAGGGGTGTTATATCTTTGACGTGTCTGTCTGTCTGTGGCACCGTAGCTCGCGAACGATGAAGCGATTTCAATTTAGTTTTATTTTGTATGAAAGGTGAGTTACGTGCAAGTGTTCTTAGACATGTTTCATGAAAATCGGTTGAGTCGTTTAAAAGTTATGGGGGTGAAAGTGGGGAAGAATAACCGAATGTCTGCAAAAATATCATTGGCGTATGAATACTCGATTAAGTGCTTGAGTAGGGGGTTTTTTAAATTTTGAATTTATTAAGTAGATAATAGTCACTTTACGTTACATTGCTTGATATTGATAGTCACGTAACAGAGATGACTCGTCTACTTAAATGACTAAATAACAATATGAAAAAAAAAAAAGTTTTCTTTACTATAAAAAGCCCCTTGTAGTCACGAGCAGTATGGCGAGTGTTGATGTTCAACAAACAAAGAAGCTACTAAATACCAGTAAACAACAACGCAAGAAAACGGTACGACATTTCAATTTATTTCCTTTATTTCGTGATTCATCATTTTTTTCTTAATTTAGAGCTAGAGACCCAGATTGACTGCACAGTTTGCCTAATGGCTTGAGTGGTCGCCCAGCGACATTCTACTGTGCCAAATGTTGAGGGTTCAAATCCCACATGGAACAACACTGTGTGATCCACAAATTGTTGTTCTGAGTCTGATTTTTCTTTTTGTCCGTTTTATGTATGTTTGTGAAGTCTCCGCGACACATGGTATATTCCTAATGCAGGAGTTGTCTTTTAAAAGAGAAGAAAAAGAGATATTGAATTTACACAACCTTTCAGTTATTATACAATCTCCAAAACACATATTAAAAGATTAAAGAAACATTTATCCCGTTCGGGGCCCCGGGACATCAGCCCATATTATATGATTGTAACCATATACATAATCTTGATAGTCCACTGGATATGAAAAATATAAAACAATGCTTAAACACTTTTTCGAAAATCGTGCAGAAACGGATAAATATTTATAACAACCCTTTTCGCTTCGCCGTATAAACATATTTAGTGTTTTTGGTTATTTTCCTGTGAATTTAAGCCTAAAATGTTCCTAAGTAAATGTAGTTTTTACTCTATATATAATCATAATAGCAGTATCTCGCAGATTACTTAGTCTTTATAATACAAAAAAAGAAATATGGAGACTAACTTCCTATAACAGTATACCTAAGTCCCTCGCAGCATTTCTATCTGATGGAATACCGCATGCTTTCAGCCGGTTCGATCCGCCTGGTAGACGATGGCTCGTGAAAGTTTTAAAGGAAATCCACATTGGTATTGAATTTATTACGAAAGATCATGAAAAAAAATGCTGCATTTAATAGATTTACTTGAAGTATGTGAACACGAAACGTTAAACTATTCTAGTTCTTGTTGGAGTACAACCCATATTTTATGTTATTTTTTTTTTATAAAAGGACAACTCCCACACTAGGAATAAATCTTGTGTCGCGGGGGACTTTACAAACATACATTAAACGGACACAAAGAACACCCAGACTCAGAACAACAATTTGTGGATCACACAAAGTGTTGTCCTACGTGGGATTTGAACCCACGACACTTGGCGAAGTAGGAAACCGCGTGGTGACCGTTAAACCACTAGGCCAAACGTGCTGTTGTGTGCAGATTTAAACCATTATATTCAATAACATATCCCTTTCCTTAATTAATTTCTCATGTTTGATAAAACGAACATATGTGACGCATGTACAT
This sequence comes from Diaphora mendica, assembly GCA_949125395.1. Classification (NCBI taxonomy): domain Eukaryota; kingdom Metazoa; phylum Arthropoda; class Insecta; order Lepidoptera; family Erebidae; genus Diaphora; species Diaphora mendica. The sequence continues at coordinate 25,907,753 of OX421320.1, forward strand.
TAAATGCTTTAATATTATTAATCGTTACTACAGTTTTCTAAGTACATGTAAACATAATTAAATTATCATATAAATATATAATGTTGGAGTGTGGAATTTCAGGAACTCAATTGTTAATTGACCGCTGACGACGGGTTTGAATTTTGAGCAGTATTTGAAGTAGTCTATCAGTATAGGAACTGTAACTAAATTGTATTCAATTGTAAATGTACTATTTTTGTTTTTTTGCAAAAAGTTTTCTTATAATGCTTTTAACTTTCCTGCAACCTTTAGTAAGATTTTTTTAAAGAGCCATAATGTATAAAAGGGAACCACGGAAGCTTACTTTATTTGATTTAACTGAGGAGTGTGAGGATACGTTCCATATGTCACATAGTATGAGATAACTGTCCGTTATAACAGTAACACTATCTAAATGTCGAAACAGTTTTGAATTTACTTTTTGTTCCTAAACGTAAATAAAAATACAAACCTTTTCCTTTTTCTCTTCCATCGTTGAAATCAAACTTGATAACGTGAGTTTTGAGAACTTTTGCCATTCTTTTTAATGCAAGCGTACGCCAATCACTCTCCTCTAGCTCCTTTTCTGTCCATGGACTGAAGGTAGAATATATTGAAAGAAATAAATAAAAATAAATAAAAAATATTCTCACAAGGTTTTGAGTTGCCTTTCATTTCTAATTACTAAAAAATATGTACAAATGTAAATATGTAAATAACAATAAAAATATTCAGTTCAGAGTCTTTTGAGTATAATTTAATATATTTGAGTGAAATGATTTTGAAAAGTTTCGTAACTTTCATCGCCAGCTACGGGAGGGAAAGAAATGATACTTAATTTTCTTAATATAATAAAAAAAAAGTAAAAACTAAAACCCAACTACGACAAAAAACGACGCTGAAAAAGTATAAAACAAGTTGGAAAATCCGTAGTCACACGTTGTTAAAGTGTTATGGTGCGTTTCTATGTAACGTGTGACTACGGCTTTTCCAACTTGTTTTATTCTTTTTCAGCGTCGTTTTTTGTCGTAGTTGGGTTTTAGTTTTTACTTTTTTTTTTATTTAAAATGTTTTGGTGCCATTATTGATATATAATATATATATATTTGAAATGTACAAGTAACGCCCTTTCTAATGATACCAAACACGGCATATTTATCTCAAATTTATTTTTTATTTCATTACTTTATGTCGGCTAGAGGGCGCCACGTTAGATTCAGCGACACATCATATAGCCTATAACCAGCAGACGATCAAGACGCTTCTAATGATACCTCATTTGTCCAGTTCTAGTAAGTAGTTAAGGAGCTATGAGGTACCAAATGAACATACATACATACATACATAGCCTGTCAAAATCATAACCCTCCTTAGACTTTGCCGTAGTCGGGTAAAAAATGACACTCCCATTAGTTTTGTTGCTGCCAGTTGCCTAATGGATTAGAGAGTCTGAACCTAAAATTTTCCTTAAAATAGGTAGGTACATCTTTTACTTTATTCCAAAAGCTTGATCTTTTTCCTGACTGGATTTTCTAACTTTATTAAACAAAGTATATTCTCAAAATTTGTTAATCAATCTTTAGCTCAACACAATTATAATACAAAGCGTAATATCGCGTCTTGTAATATAAAAGTGTTTGCCTATTTCTATAAGAGCCACTGTTATCTGTATTATTTCGCCACTACACTGAAATCGGAGTATATTGCGCAATTTTATACGACACCCACATAAAATGCGACGTTGACGAATTGTGTCGCGGTGGTTACCCTGAACTCTGCGATTTTTTGCTTTGATTGACGTCCTACATTATCATTCAATGCTCACAAATGCGATAACGATTTATTATAAGTTACTTTAGTGTTATTCTGTCTCATAAGATTGCTGTGTCACATTTTCTAGAATTTTTGCAGCAACAATTCTTAAGGTAATGCAAACTGAGATACATTTATTACAGCTATAAAATGTACAAAACGTTGAACGTGCTTATATAAATATATATACATGTACACATACATCCCCATTGTAGATTTCATTCAAATCGGTTCAGCGTATTACACAGTACACAACAGACAGACAGACAGACACGTCAAACTTATAACACCCCTCTTTTTGCATCGGGGGCTAAAAAGTGGTTTGAAGGTTTTGTGTTAATTCTCGAACTGTTTAAACGAGTGTTTAACTGGCAATATCAGAGATGCAGATTTAAATTTTAATTTATCTCTTTAATAAATTACAAGATACAAATATATTCTACAAAACCAATAATAAAAAAAGAAGATACAATCTATATATATAAAATAAAGTAGTGTTAGTTACACTATTTACAGCTCAAGAACGGCTGAACCGATTTGGTGAGAAGGTAGTCTAGAACCAGGAGACAGACATAGGATACTTTTCACATAGGTTTTTTTTCTTTGCCCCGCGGCTGTGGCCGCGGTTGTTGTTGTACCACGAGTAACACCGCGGGGCTCAGCTAGTGTTCAATATAATCAAATGACATATAGACAAATCATTAGGACACTGACACGACTGAAACGCCAAAAATCCAAAATTGTGTGCTTTTAGATAAAGTTTTGGTTAGCTATACGAGTATATCAGTAAAGTTTCAGTATATAAGTGTCAATTTGAATGTTCTTACTGTTGATATGTTAACATATACCTTAGTAAAAAATATAAAAAGTACCATCATACAATTATGTAAATATTTGTACATAAAATATTTTAGTTTCGGAGTGTGTGGGTGATTTCTAAGTAGGTAGAATATGTATGTACATATTTACAAAAAAAACTTAATTATATGACTTGTCTAGTACCCATCGTACAATATCTGCTTGGTTTAGGACTAGATGGCGTTGTGTGTCAGATATTAGAAATATTATTGATAAATATTGTTATAAATATACCTGGTTTCATTTTCCGGTAAGACGTTACCCGACTTGTCGACGAGTTCGAAACGAACTAAGTTGATACCATCACTTACTGGCACCACATCAGGGGTCAATGAACGGTCGAGCGCTCTCAGGGTTTTTCGTTTCATACATCTGACGAACTTCGGAAAGTATTCCTGGTTATCTATTACATCTTTCACGTCTACCAACTGTAATCATTTAAAAAATATATACTTTGTTCTATTAAAAGCGATAATCTCAGAAAATGTAGGATCCGTTCATCGAGCAAGATAGTAGGTTACATAACACTACACTAAAAAAATTATTCGCAAAAAAATTAAACAGGGGGAAAATTGAATGTCCGCAAGGACTGTTTTAGGAAGAGAAGACCGGGGTTCCTGTTCAGGAGAGGGCCATCTGCGAACCGTAGGTGGCCCGTGGAATGTCGGGGTTCCAGGGATTTCCTTTCGATGGTGCACCTGGTTCCCCAGCACCTTGTACCCAAGGCGTCGTGCGGTTTTATAGTCGGTTCGAGTCCGACATAGCCACCAGGTGGTATCCGAGGGGATTTCCGCACAAAAAAAGGGGGGGAAATCGATTATTATTTAGAGACTCCGTTGTGTTCTGAATTTTGCAATAATTGTGTAAAAAAATATACAATTCTCCTAAAAGTTATAAAAGTCAGCGATTTACAGTATGCTGTCGGTTTTTTTAAAACACTTTCTCAGTTGAAGTAGAAATAATCGCCATTTACTACAAAACTTTACCAGTAGGAACAGAATAATATCAAGTTATTTTGTTTCTATTTATAGAATAAAAAAGCTAAATAAAACCAGCACACGAGCACTTTGTATTCAAGAAAAAGCAACGAAGAGTGACTTTAAATAAAATTGACTAAAGGGAAAGTGTTTTACTGTAGACAATGGTTATCACAGAAATATTGCACGACAAAAAAATAAATCGATATGACGCGAAGTCTAAACAAAATGTTTATTTGTGTATTCCAAGGCACTCAAAAGCTATGAGACGGCTTATTGAACGAAACGAAGGATGACGAGAAGTTTGTTAACTTATTTATCATACGAAATAAAAGAGTTTTTGGGAAAGTAAAAATTGTGATATATGTCTATTGCATATATCACCATGTTACTTGAAAACGATAAATTTGCTCTGATTTTACAGATTTTATTGCCTGGTGTATTAAATTATAAAATCATTGATCCCATAAAAAGGTAGTTAGAGCGACAAACGCTTTATCACGAGTGTTTCCGACATCTGTTATTATTATTTTTAATGGTTGATTTGAACTGATTAATAGAAGTGTGAAAGGAAAGTTCAAACAATTGATTTTAACAATCATCATCATCAACGGCCTTAAATAGTCCACTGCTGGCTCCTTAGCAAGGAGGGTTTGTCTTACTATACCACGCTGGCCAGACGGGTTGATATGGGGCTTATTTCAAGTTTCCCCTTTTTTTGCCACTGCAAATATCACTATGTTGTCCTGCTTAGTTTTGCTCCCTTAGTCGCTTCTTACGACACCCATGGGATGAATTAGACACTTTGTATTCATAATCCGTCACCACACGGACTTTAACAAAAAATATCATCAAATTTAATGCGTCTACGTCATGGCTTGTTGTAATTAACTGGATTCCTGTTTCTTTTTTATGGAATAGGCGAGCAAACGAGCGGACGTATCGCCTGATGGTAATCGATTACCGACGCCCAGGGACATCTGCAACTACAGAAGCGTCATAAGTGCGTTGCCGTAGGGGATTGGGGTATGGGCCTTCGGTATCCTCACTCATTAAAATGATAATAATTAATTACTTGAAGTTCTAAGGAATGGATCCACCAAACTACCGTGGTAAAAATAAGAACATCTAGTGAAACATGATAAAGGCTATCTGCTTTGATAAAGTTGTACAAAACTTAGAACAGATAAATTGAAGAAATTTCTAAACATTTTCTAATGGTATTGAGATAATTACAAAATTTGAATATTATTACTGGTTACATCAAACAAGCGTCCGTTGGTAAAGCCGATTATGGGGACTTAGGCGGCTACTGAAGGCTTACGCGAAGCATTGCCTCTACCATAAGCGCTTTGTTAAATATCTATAAATAGCCTGAATAGACAAGCAATACCTAAGATACTTTACTTGAGGCTGTACACCACAACAATATCTAATTCTCGGTGAAAATATTGAAAACTGCTCTGCATTTACGTCGAGGTAAAATATGTTTAGAAAAAAAAACGATATCGCTTATAGAGAGTGTTCAGTCCTCTCACCAATGGAGCGATCACTTTGTGATACTTGTAATACCTATAGGATAAGCATGAGTATAAGCATTAACTCGCTACTAGTCCAATGGCAAGAGAAATGAACCACGGCGATCCACCGTGTTCTTAATCTAAACTAAAATCATCAAGCACTTACTGGAGTTGTGTGGCTTCCTGTTCTCGGCGTTCCAAGAGATCTCTTGGGTAGTTTCTTCTCTGCGTCGTCATACAATCATAAACTCCTAAAGTGCTGTACAACTTCCAAGGTATTCGAATTACAACAAACTCGTATCAGCTATCACGGATATTCGAATTACAACTCACTCGCTTCAGCTATCGCGGAACGCGCCTACAAAACTCGCGAGTCCTAACCAGACCTAACAAAACGGTAAATCACTAAAGGGACCGGGTCGATGGACAATACAATTAGCTTAATATCAATTAATTACGGTTCTCAAACAACAATCGTCGACCGTTCACAACACGCGTCTTTCTAGTACTCGATTAACCTCAAACATCAAAACGTCACACACAAAAAAAAAATCCAACAGAGAGATTCTAAAAGAATAAATAAATAATCCAATTTCTATCTGTGCTTAAATTTTAAACACATATGTATGTATTAACAAATACCTACTAAAATACTCTTCAGCTTTCATAAACTTGTCGCAGTTGAATAAGCAGCAATATGGGCATTCATTTCTTTTATATCTATATATATTTTGAGCCTGCCTGCCTGCAAAGTGTCTCTACACTGCCTGATACTTGCGAATGCAGACAATGTAACTATGCAGCATGGTGACACTATTGCAGCCTATTTGGATGCTCACCTCGCACTTACCAATAAAACACGACAGTACAATTTTATTGTGGATCACACAAAGTGTAGTCACGTGTGGGGTTTGAACCCACAACATTTGGAGCAGTAGAAAGTGGCGTGGCGATTGCTTAAACCACTGCCAACCGTGCAATGGCTTGAGGTTAAATTCCATACTCACTTTTTTTGAACAATCCCTCCAAATAATTCGAACAATGTCAGCACCTTCCAACCACAAGTCAGCGATAAATCGGCTCATATACGTGTCAGGATCTGTCTCATTAAATTCACCGTGACAACCCGATATTGATAATATAGCTAAAATGTACGTGAGAAGAAAAAAACGTGAAGAATTCATCGTCACGTACTTTATATCTGCCGGATTGCCATTTCTCGATATACTTTCAAGAGTCTATAAAGCTGAAATAAGAAAACACATGTCAAATTCAATATGATTTGACTATTTCCATCAAATACATTAGGCATACATTATATCGAGAATAGGTGGACGTAGAGATAGATACTCTTTATTGCACACTGTAATTAAGAAACATACAGTGCATGCAGTATACAAAAAACAAAAAAAAAACAGTGATATAATTGGCTTTAACTTATAAAAACTATATATTTATTGTACAATTGTATATATTATATAATATTACGTGTATATCTACATAAAATAACAAGGTTGTTTGAATTACAAAAGCAAGTAAGAAGGCAGGAGAAAGCAAAATTTGAAAAAGGATATTACTTCTACAGATAAATTGGCGAATTATATAATCCAACTGCTCGAGTGGGTCAGGGTCGCATACCTGTAAGTCAAATTAGCTATTGTTGATAAGGCCCCACCCTATTACCGATTGAATAATATATTTTCTCTAACACAAGTTATGGTTCTACGAAAGGCATACGAAGAAAACAATTAAATAGTATTTTAGTTTGTATACTACTTCTAATTTACTTCTTATAAATGTTTGTGAATTGAAAAGTTTTCGAACCTAGATTTAAACTTTGGCAGGTTTTAATCCAGCCTTTAGCACCGAACATTACTTTCTAGAGAAGTTTATTACCAAAATTCCTTAAAAAGGGAAAACTACTTCAATAAAAGTATAGTTTACAGTTGTAGATAATTTCTAATAATAACCATGTTATTTATTACTTGGTTGTGAAAAAGTTTTAATAAACAATTATAAGTTGTGAACAAAGTATTCGCAAACAAGCGCCAATATAAAAGTTTTAAACGACAACCGCCTCGTGACCATAGTCAGAAATCTTAGCAAAGTGTTTCTAGTTTTTATTTCTACAAAGTAGTTATTACTCTGGCATTGTTATTTCATTCATTCTTTTAATAGCTTTACACAAAGCTTAATTTAATAACTAGATTTATGTTTTTATATGAATTACTCTTAATTGAAAATTGTAACTAAAAATTACGTAGAAGTCGTATAGCAACTTAAATTCGAGTTTATCATATCATCGCTTTGATACAACTTCCAATAAAACGAACGAAAACTCTGAAGGAAAACTCGAGTGTTGTAATTTTTTTTTTTTTTTTTTTTTTTATTTATTGATCAAAACATATCTACAGATATACAAAAAACAGAATCTCCCGCTTAAACCACGGGGGTTTTTAGGCGAGAGGGAGTTGGTCCATTAGTAAACAATAAGTGACTTAGCAATATCAGATTTAAACAGTTTAGCAAAATATACACAAAACACAAACACAAATAAGGTTAGGGACGGCAAGCGCATATACAAAGACTAATAGACAACATAATAAGACCCACACACGTGTGTATGCTAAGCTATGCTGTCCATTAGGAATTTCTTCGTTATTTCTTTATAATTATCCTTTGTTATATATTTTTGTACTATATGCTCTGGTATAGTATTTAATATATCAGGCAATATGTACCGGCATATTCTGGTGCCATATAAATTATTAAATTTTGGCAAGGTATATTTTTTTAAATTTGGTAGTTGTCTCAAGTTACAATTACGTGTTCGTACACAGAGCTGATCTATATTCGCAATTTCTTCCTTCATAATAGCCATTTTAATTTTACATTGTATTGGTAATACATTACAGTGTTGGAATAATTGCTTATAATTATCTTGAAATCTAAATTTTAATTTTGGTGGCACAATAGCTTTTAACATTCTTAATTGTAAATTGTATATCTTTTCGACATAACTTTTGTAAGTTCGGCCGTAACTACACAATCCGTAACTGATAACTGAGTCTGCCAGTGCCAGATATAAGAGGCGTAAAGTTTCATATGGCATTTTGTACCTTAGTATATACAGTTTACTCAGTATAGCTCGCAATTTTTTACAGACGTGGTCTATATGTGCACCCCAGTTAAATCGATTGTCTATTATAAGTCCTACATACATGTGCTCCTGTACTGTTTCTAATGTAATACACGTACTGTCCTGCCTACACATAAAGTTGTTATGCAGACATTCATGATCGTGTGCTAGAATATTTGGCGTGTGGCAGCTGTTTTTATGTGAGGATTGAATACACATAAGTTTTGTTTTTTGAGCGTTTATCACTAAGCCAACGTCGTGCGCCCATTGACACATTCTATTAAAATTATCCTGCAGTTTTAGCTCAGCGGTTTTAATGTCTTTGTCAGCCACCAGAAGACAAGTGTCATCAGCAAACTGATATACGGAGCCATGTTCAAACAAGTTGCACATTTGATTTACGTAAATTATGTATTCATTTGGACCAATTATTGAGCCTTGTGCAGTACCTTTATCTGTGATCATTTTATTGCTATACTTATCTCCCACTTTAACTCTCGTGTATCGATTTTGATGGTAATTTTTAAAAAGTTGTAACAGTGGCCCACGTATACCAGCCCGCTCCAACCCTTCATACAATACCTCATATTGGAGCATATCAAATGCCTTGCTGAAATCAACAAAGATAACGAGCACATGACGTTTATCATTCAGGTGCTCGTTAACTTCATTGGTGAATTGACACAATAATTGAGAGGTACTTCTCCCTTTTTGAAAACCATATTGTTTAGTGTGAATAATTTGTTGCGAGCGTAAGAAATGGCTAAGTTGGTCCCCTAAATACCTCTCAATTATCTTGTCAACGCAGGACAGTATAGTGATAGGGCGGTAGTTATTACAGTTGTCATGATTACCTTTCTTAAAGATAGGGCGCACTAGTCCCAGTTTTAAATCGTCTGGGTAACACGATGTGTCGATGCATCTATTGATCAAATGTGTAATTACGGGTGTTATTTCTTTATTCAATTTTTTTATGTCGGTTGCTCTAATTCCATCTAATCCCGGACTTTTGTTATTTTTCAGTCCATTGATAATTTTAAATGTTGCTTCATTATTTATCTTTGGCAATCTCATCGACACATCCAACTCTTTTTTGATGTTAGCTATTGGCGCCGTTAATATTTTTTTATTACATGAATTGGAAAGCATATCTATATTTTGTTTAAACTCCACAGCAAACATACTTGCTGCATCATGATCGGACAAAGAAAAATACTTTTGAATCGTTTCATCGACTGAGACAACTATCTTTCCACATAATTCGTTTATAAATTGCCACAATTTTCTAGAATGATTAAAATTACTTACAATTTCTTTCTTGTAGAATTTATTTTTAGTGTAGTTAATAAATTTATTGGTCTTGTTTCTATACCTATTATAAATTATTTTATTTTCTATTGTTGGTTCTTTTTTTCCATAGTTTTAATAGTTCAGTTCGTTTTTTACACATTTCTATAACTCTTTTGTTTACCCAATTGCATGTGTTCGATTTATACTTATTCAACCTAATTTTACTGTGCTTACATCTATCATACGCGTCTGTGAAGATCGAGTGCATTTTTTTATAAACATCATTAGGAGCACAACACAGAGGTGCATTCCAATCCGCGCGGCGCAGCTCTGTCACCAGTCTATCACTATCGTAGGTAAGTATATAGCGTTTGTTTACATCGTGCCTAGTCGGCCGCTCATTCACTAATGTGCACGCCGTTATGTAGTGATCTGCTGGCGACTCGTTTACTACCGCTGAATAGATTGTCGCTGTTATAGACGAGGTGCTTCGCACAAAGATGTGATCTATGCATGACTTTGTTATTATGTTACTTTTTTTTTCAACCCGTGTATATTGATTAATGCAGCTTATTAAGCCCAGTTCACTTAACGTGTTCATGTAATCGATTTTTGTCTTACAGTTTTTCAGGATGTCGATATTCATGTCACCAATGAACACAACATTACACTTCTCGGCTATGTTTTTAATTAGATATGCAGTTTCCTTCGTAAAACTCGTGATTGAGAGGTCAGGTGGTCTATACACGCCAACAATGGATATTTTTTCATTGTTTACTTCTAGTAGACCCATAATAATTTCACTGAAATACGATTTAATGGGCGTTCTTGTGAACTTTAACCTTTTGTGAACGTAAAGAACAACACCTCCACCTTTTCTATGTGCTCTCAAGTTGGTGTACATATTATAATTACTGAGCTCAAATAAACTCGAACAGTGTTCTCCTATGTTCACTTCTGTTAAAACAACAATATCAACTAGTCGAGGACTCGAAGCTATCAGTAATTCAATTTGTGCAAAGTTCAGTATTAGCGATCTAATGTTGACATGTAACGTTGTTATTGTCTGCTTTTGGTTTGGTAAACAATTTATGTAATCATTCCAGTTATCAAAATTTCTTTCATCAATATTATTGGATGTGTGATTCCGCATTGAGAATTAGAGTACGGTAGTATGCAATAATAAACAAGGACAAGAAGCAACAGAGAAGAGAGTAAAAGAGAAGAATACGGACTTACAGCTTATTGTTACTTATCTCTTGAGCCCATCTTTTAATATCGTCTTCTGATCGGATAACACGTATTTGGTCAGCTTCATTTCTTCGCACTAAGACATTTCCGTGTTTGCACCACACGAACTTCGCCAGATTCGTCATCTTTAGTTCTGACTTTGCACGCCACAGCAGATGAGCAGTGGCAGGGGAAAGTGCTTCTCTCAGAAATATTCTTGAACTACCCTCTCTTCCAATATCTCGTTCTAATATAGTTTTTGGTTTTGCTGCTTCCAGCCACACATCTCTCTGATCCTCCTTCAAGGTCATGACCAGTATCCCTTCATTCCTTCTTTGTCCGTCGGTAGATTTACTTTGTTTTCTATGTATTCTAATAACATCTTCCGCTTCAGTTTCAAGTTTGTCGCTAATTTTGCGTACTATTTCCATAAAGTTTTCATTTTCCTGCTTGGTAATTCCACACACTTCCAATTGATTGTTCATGTTTTTTTGTTCCAATATATTTATTTTCTGCTCCATGAATTCTGTTTTGTTCTTTATGTGGGTATATTTATTATTTAGGTCTTTGTATTGTCTATCCATGTTTTTAATTTTTTCCTCATAATTATTGATTGCCTCCTGAAATTCATCGAATTTGTCAGAGAAAAACTGTAGACTTCTTTTCATCTCATCCTGTATTGTTTCTCTTATTTGACGTCGTATCTCCTGCATCATGCTTCCCTGAGTTGCCAACCCTGTTGTTTCTGTATCGGTATTTTCTTCGTCGTCCTCGGGAAGAATAGCTGAGATGCGTCTTTGTTTCGATTGACTGGAACAGGGCTTGCATTTCCAGTCTACCGAGTCAACAGCAGTAAGGGTGCTTAGCTGCTCAGCAGTTAATGAAGCACAGCTTGCATGCCACCATTTGCTGCACTTGCCACACTGCAGACCGGCAGATTTCTTAGTGATTAGTTTACTGCACTTAATACACTTCACCATTTCAGAAAAAGATTGGTATTTACGTATAAATTATTTATTAAATTTATTTGTAGGTATTCACTGTTACTTTAAGAAAATCACGTACAGCGCGACCTATATGCGCAAGCGTTCGATACCAACTGAACGATTATTGGTTCGATACCAATTAGTCAACACATCGCGTAATTAGATTTTGAGTTGATATATGAAGAGAGAGAGAGATATTATATAAACTTTCCAAACCTAACCCTAATTTAAAGTAAATATAAGCATATAAATGTGGGATGACATTTTAGCTTTGCACCGACTTCAAACCTATGAATAGGTAGCACAAACAAATTAAGTTATTTTATACTTTTTAGTTTTTGAAGTCGGTTTTTTTAAACAAAGTTTTTTTTTTCGCTTTTTAGTCTTTCTCAAGTCTCTCATCATCATTTCATTTAAAATTAAATGATGTCTACAGAATATGAAGGCATGCAGACAATTGCTCTTAACTTTATTGCAGGCGCTCACGTAAATTTGAGGGTTTCCTTCGATTCCCTTGGTATCTCATCATCAGATCCTGATATGGTGGCCATGGGACCACATGGGGAGCATACCTTTTCGAATACAAAAAGAATTTTCAAAATCGGTCCACAATTGACGGAGTAATCAATGTACATACATAAAAAAAAAACCGATGAAATTGAGAACCTCCTCCTTTTGGAAGTCGGTTAATAAAATGGCCGTTTTCAATCCTTTTTCCTATTCATTACTAACCATTATTCAATAATTTGACACAACAAATTATTCTATTCATATCTACGTTCATTTAGAAATTTTGTAATGGATTCAATTTTTATTAAATAAGAAGGTTATTAATTTGAAATTCAATGTGTATAAAACCTTGTTTCAGTACTCACCTAAATAAATCGTTCAAATAACAGTCAACTCCTACAATATTTAAACACAATATTTTTCTTTGATTCACGTTGGTGGCTGTTCGTATTGAAGGTTAAGCAGTAAATGGGGGGACGCTTATAACCCCCTTAGGTTATATGCACTGCACCATGGAAAGCGTTCGATTTTCTACGTGATCACGAACCAAATCATGTTAATGAATGATTGTAGGCTAGTATCAATATGTGGAAACCATAACGGAACTCCATATGACAATGTTTAACTTAAGTGCTTTACTATTTATTGTCAGCTGATTCATTGGTTTATTTTCTATTTTATCATTTTATTGATCAATTTTTAACTTTCATATGCCTAAAACTTAAGTATTAATAATTGTAATAGTAGTAAGTTTGTTAGTACGAACATTTCATTCCTTTGTTTTAAAAATCCTGTTTTATAGTAACTAGTATAGGCAGAACACAGTCACTTGACTGTGTTCTGCCACACTTCGCTGTAGCACATTGTGGTTGTATTTATGAGCAATGAGAAACAAAACTTACGTTAAAAGAAACAAAACATAAAAAACAATCTTTAAAGCGGACTGTATATTTCGTGCCAAAATTTGAACTCAAATTGTGCAAAACTTTTTAAGTTTTTACTAACACAACAATAAAAAGTTTTACGAGTTTTACATTCTATATGGGTGCAGCAATTGAATTAATACTGTTATCTATATTGACAAAAAGATTTTGGTGATTTTTAGGGTTCCGTACCTTAAAAGGAAAAAACGGAACCCTTATAGGATCTCTGTGGTCCATCTGTCTGCCTGTCCCTTTTTCTCAGGAACACGTGAAGGAAAGGAGAGAAAAATTCATATCAAATACCGAAGTCTACTGTCCCTTGGAGCTGTAAAAAAAAAATCAAACTTCTACGCCAACGCAATCAAAAGATACATGCTGCAAATTATCGACACTCGCAAGGTAATCAAAGCCTACAGTGTACGTCCCATGAAATCAGAATCAAGGAGTGTTCAAGTCCGTATCCAGGGTAAATGACGTAGGATGTGTCCGCTGGAGACAAAAGAGAAATAATTTAATATGTATTTAAGTATATTGACGCAGCATCACTAATTTTCTCTATATTTATACCGTAGCTTCAATTTAACGTTCATAAATGTCACTTAGTGTCCTTATTGAATAAATGATTTAAAATTATACTGAATTTCTCTGTGATCACTTTTAAAGTCTAGATTTTCAGTTCGTCTGTGTAAATCAGGACTTAAACCATACTTATCTGTGACACTATGAATATTCTTCAACTGGTATATCTATTCTTGGAAGGGAGACCTCCGCAGATGATATTTCACTATGTATCTTGAATTGAAGGTGTCAATAGTCGGCGATAATCACTAACCATAAGGTGATCTTTCTGCTGACCTCCCCTCTCAATTCAAAAGACGATTAGACAAAGACATATTCAGTTAATAAATACTCTATTAACAAACTGAGAAACTGGTTTCAAAACATTAAAATATCATTAGGTACTAAAGTTCATAACTATTAAATCGTTTGCCCTTTTTGTTCACCTTTGATCCTGTTTATAAAAGCTGTCAGTGTTTAGACACGTCGTCGATTTGAAAAGTTTACGAAGCGCAAGGGCCTTTGACGGAAAGGAAACACGGAAATGGGACGATGCTTAGAAAAAGATGAAGGATTGTTTTTTTTTCACAAGAGAATGGTTTCAAATTTAATCTAGAGGAGAAAATAATTCAATAAATGGTTAAAGAACCCTTCCTTACTGAGTGGGATTAACTTCACTTGATCTACGAAAAGCAACGCAAGCATTGCTAAACACCATAACTATGTATTTAGACAAATCTATTTATTTATTTTAAATATTTCACGTACCACTTATTGCTAACGACAAAAAGATAGCCATAAAATAATATTGTACTGCTAGTCTTTTACGTCAATAACCTCTACAAATTTACGTCTTAATCTCCAACGAAATAGAGAGCTTTATAGAATGCCTAAATGTATAATAATCTTCTTTTAAATAAAATTCTCTTGTCACAATGTTAGTTACCATACTCCTCTGAAACGGCTGGACCGTATTTTTTATATTTGGTGTGCATATCGGGTAGGTCTGAGAATCGACCAACGTCTATTTTTTATACCCTATTTTTTTATGGCAAAACAACGTTTGTCGGATCAGCTAGTCTTTATATATATAATTCTTCTGTGAGTGTGTATGTCACTGAACTTCTCTGAAACGACTGGACTGATTTTGATGAAATTTTTTGTGTGTGTTCGAGGGGATCTGGGAATGGTTTAGATTCACAATTTTGTCCGCTGGACAATGTTTTTTTAATTAATTTTTGAAATTTTCAAATTAAAGACGTGTAGACAGGACAACGTCTGTCGGGTCCGCTAGTAATAAATAAATTATAATTCTTCTGTGAGTGTGTATGTCACTGAACTTCTCTCAAACGACTGGACCGATTTTGATGAAATTTTTTGTGTGTGTTCAAGGGGATCTGGGAATGGTTTAGATTCACAATTTTGTCCGCTGGACAATGTTTTTTTAATTAATTTTTGAAATTTTCAGATTAAAGACGTGTAGACAGGACAACGTCTGTCGGGTCCGCTAGTTAGTAGTTTGTTTTACGGGTACAAGGATCTGTTATAATTACACATATACTTTTTTTGTAAATACATACATATAGAAAACACTCAAACTACGTAACAAATATTTGCAGATCATACAAACATTTGGTCCAACCCGGGAATCGAATCCGAGACCTCAAGCACAGCAGTCGCATACGCTACCACTACGCCACCGAAACAGTTAAAATATGTGTTACTTTATCAAAACAGGTCAATAAATATACAACATGACTTGGAATGGGGGGGGGGGGGGGTTAAGTCGTGTAATTCAATTTCTAAGAAAGAATGTATTTCATGAAATTCCCATCAGTCTGTACTGTCAGTGCAGCCACGAAATGCCGCAATATGGAAGCTAAATTGTGTCACTCACTATTACTGCCCATAAATATGTCTACAGCTGAAATGTAGCCGCTCATTAGTTCTAATTCACATTACCCTACAATACATATCCGCAGTTAGAATAAAACTTACTTATGGCATGTATGTGATATAAATTACTTTGCATTTTAACATAACTATATTCGTCGTCGATAATATTTGCCAAGTCGACTACATATATTTACATTTTAATGTACATTCATACCTGGTATTAAATGAATATAATATAATCTAATGCAAAGGTGTTTCTTTGATAACACTATAAAGCTGAATAAAATGAGAATGCACTCAAAAATTTACACATCTTTCTATAACTTTCATTTCGCAGAGAAGGTATCCCAAAAAATATATATTCTTTTATATTCACATTATAATAATAGTGTTTGCCTGGGACTCTACCCGCGAGTTTATCGGTTATCGCGGTAAAAAGTAACATATGTCCTTCCTAACGAGTGAAAGTATCTCCTTGCCAAGTTTTATTGAATCGTGCAGCGGTTCAGCCGTGCAGACAGACAGAGTTACTTTCAAATTTATAATATTAGTATTGACTACGTTCGAGAAACCAAGTAGTGTACAATTGTAGAGAGCTATGTCCAGTATTAAACTACGGTAAGCTGACGATGATGATATGCACATTCAACCTGATTTCCAGCACCATTAACTTAGGCGCTATACAGTGCGACGCGGATGACCTACGCGGCTGTCCGCGACGGACAGTACAATGTATTAAGCCTTTTCGCGCACAGAGCTATGCGGAGCTCTCCGCGACGCGGAGAGCTTCGTGTGCGGACGCCATCCCTATCCGTGCCACTTATATTGCTGGAAACGTTGTTGTTTAGTGCTCGACGGACGGTCTTGCGACGGTGCTATCGCCGTTGTAATTTTTTTTATCCTTGACTATACAACTCTCAATCACCGTCCACACAGCACTGAATGACGAATTCATCCGCGACGGACGCATGCACTAATCCGCACGCGGACGGTCCGCCTCGCACTGAATAGCGCCTTAGCCTCTTTATCAATGTCTTTGATACTTTTTTTTCCAATATTTAAGTGACCTTAAGTCTACTTCGTGGTTTTTTGATTACATATTCTAAGACTTTTATACCGCCATTTAGTTTGTAAATTCTTTAAGAGGGTTTATTCTATTGATAGTAGACATCAATAGACTTAATAACTATACGAAAAAGATTTGAAATGGAAATTTAAATGTAAACTGTTTATAAATTATCTCTTCGCTTAGTTTTCATAACGTTTTTTGTTTAATACATTACACGAACATAACTATGGGCTAAATGTTTAATAAAGTAAGGCGTCACATTAAGCTCATAAACTGGTTACGGGCTCCTCTAATGGATCATAACTTTGCGAGGCTAAGTAATACTTCCCACACAATTTCTTAGTTCAACTTGTGATTGTTTAAGACAAGTTCAAGGGAGAACTAATAAGAAAATAATCAACTTGTCAATTTGTAACTTTCTTGTTCTATCTAACCAGGGTTATAAATAAAGTGCTATATTTTAACACATTGTTTGTAAAAAATAAGCTCAATCTCAATCGGGCGTGTTTTTCATACCAATTATTCATATTAAAACAGCCATTTTCAATAACTCATCTCTAGTTAAAATTGCAGAAAGTCTTTTTTTTCTATTTTTTTATATGATTGATTCAATACGCACTTGTGACGCCTCAGTGTTGCGGGTGTCCATGGGCGGCGGTAATCATAAAAAAAAAAACATAATATGTTGATATGCAGGCAATTTTTTTTATGGAATAGACTGGCAAACGAGCAGACGTATCGCCTGATGGTAAGCGATTACTGCCGCCCATGGACACCTGTAACACCAGAAGCGTCACGTGTGCGTTGCCGGTCTTTTTGGGATGGGGGGGAGGTGGTAGGAAGGGGTCTCCGGTATCCTAACTCACTCGGTGAAACACAGCGCAAACACTATTTCATACCGGTTTTCTGTGAAGCCGTGGTATCAATCCGGTCGAGCCGGCCCAATTCATGCCGAAGCGTGGCGCTCCCACGGTACAAAAAATTTAAAAAAAGTTTTTTTTGTAAAATTTTATTTATCAATATAAAAACAAATATTATTAAGGTAAATTCAGACTGATTTCAATATCCAATCGCTAGTTTTAACTAGAAATTGGATATTGTACTTTGGTTATTGAATAAACTGTTAATCTATTAATATATTTCCAACTTATATAAATACGCGTATATAAAATCTAATACCTTTAAACAAGCATTTCTTGTGTACCAATATATATGTTACCGTGAGATTGTCAAAACCGTTAGATTGTAATCTATCTAGCGAAATTGCAAACAGTCGAAAGATTGTGAAATGGTATGACGAATCGCAAGTCGCGCGCCCTTTGGTTGAACAGCATATATGTCCCGCGCCGCCATATTTGTTTATTAATTCGTCTTTGTAGCCGAATATAAAGTATTTTTGTGATTGTATTGATTCAATGTTGAAAATACCACACAGCTTTAGAATTAGTTATATAAAATTGTTGTGTCAGTAAAATTAATTTGTGATTAATTCAAGAAGTTCTAACCTAACTCTATGGCCATTGAACGGCCAACTGTATAACCGACTAATCGGGGACAGTTGACAACATGACGCCCGTAAGCAGTATATCACAGTTGACAATCTGTCGATAGTTTTCAATTTCGCTAGGTAGATTATAATCTAATGGTTTTTACAAACTTACGGTGACATATTTATAATCTGTATCTCGGAAACGGCTCCAACGATTTTCATGAAATTTTGTATGCAGGGGGATTTTCATGAAATTTAGTAGTTCAATCGCATGAAGCAGTAATGAAAACTCAAGATAAACAATGGAACCTTAACAGAACTACTCTTTGACTAAATTAACCGCGATCAAAGGAACTTATAGAACGCAATATCGGGACTTAATATCAACAGAAGTTTGTTGCCACAGTCTGTACTACCAGAAATGATCCTAAGTTACATTACTGTTGTCCGCGGCTTTAGTTCCGTTTAAGTGACTTTTGTTCTCGGGTTTTGAGATATCTGAATTGATTAATAAAAGTTATAAAGCCAATTTCAAAACTTACTTAATATATAAAATAAATATATAGAAAAAATGTAGTGTGTTGCGACTCAAAGAAGCATACACACCACACGACAAAAAAATACGGCGAACTGCTATTTTATATAAAAATTACGTATTTAATGTTCTTTTTTTAAGTTGTTTTTAATTACACAATATCATATTCTTTCACTCGTACAAAATGTTCTTATCACAGACATCGTCACATGATGAGGTAACTTTCAAATTAATAGCACACAAAGGGATAAGTTAGGGATAAAGATCAATTAACTAATGGATCGGATTTGTCTGGACACTGAATATATCAATTAGTTAAAGTAATTGATTCTGTTTGCAGGCTTTTCGTGTTATTATTCTATATAACTTCATTAAAGGATGAAATAAAAAATATTGCACGTTTATATTATAGAGAATCCGACTGTGGAGGTGTTAGCTTTCTAATTAAAATTTATTTTAACGTATGACATGATATACGGTACCTATGGTAAATGTCTACCACCAGCCATAAATTTAATATTCACCAGCTCTAAGTGCTATTTCCCTTCCTCTAAAACTAGGACAGGAGTAGGAGATGAACCTTTACTAAACTCTCTCTACTAAACTCGGAGAATTGTTATGAAAGAACTCTCTAACACTGGTTGTATATGAGCCCTGATAGGAGTCCTCGAAACCGGCGTTCTACGAGCTGAAGACATGACTGTTCACATTTAACCGCAGATATTTTAGCTTTTAAAATCCGTAGGATTTATATAGAAGTAGTACTTTACAAATATACATTATAATCATTTAATTTCTGTTTCATTGTTATGGGTAAAAGCCTCCTCCATTCCTTTGCACCTTTCCCTGTCCTTGACCATATGCATCCAACTTTTTCCAGCTATGTTCATTATGTCACCTGCCCATCTTTCTTGTGACATATATATGTATGTAATATTAATTGTTATCTTTTAAATGATTATAGGAGTATATATATAGTAATAAGTGTATAAGTAATAAGAGTAAGTAAGTCATTTCGAGTCTTACTATCAATTTACTCTATAGATACAAGTGTAAATATATGCCTAAAATGCAATACTCAATATACTTCAAGATTTCGTACCTTTAATTTTCAAATTGCTATGCGACTTATGTTATCACGTTAGACCCTATTACGTCAGTGCAGATGAAATTATAGTACGCAAAATTTAGGTGGTCAAAACATCCCTGCCTATGTAAGAATGAGTAAAAGTCACATGCTGATAATATCGTAATAAAATGATAAATATATGTCAAATAAAAATGGATAAAGAAGTACATAATACGCATTACTTAAATTAAAATTAATCATCTAATTCAATAGTAGAACCTCTCGTCTTAGTTATAATTTTCTCACTGAGTGAAACAATAACTTTCTGCAGACTCGTGTACCTAGTGAATGTTTGCCAGATATGGTCTACTGGACGATATCATTTTTAGATAATAAGTGCTCATGAAATACACGTGTTAAAACTAATGGTCCGTCCCCAGAGATGTTACCTGTTAGTAATTTACCCGGAGTGCAAGCTGGTACTTGCAATCCGTTTAAGTTGCTCAATCCCGTTATGGTGTAAAGTTAATTTGTTGTGAACCAGGCTCTTTTTTCATTTTCTAATTAACCGACTTCAAAAAAGGGAGGAGGTTCTCAATTCGACGGTATTTTTTTATGTTCATTACCTCATAACTTTCGACTGGGTGAACCGATTTTGATGATTCTTTTTTTATTTGAAAACGAGTGTACTGTAGTTCCATTTAAATTTGGTCCAGATTGAAGTCGTTTTTTTTTGATAAAATTTTTGATTATTGCAAAAACTATTAGAACTTATTAGAAATTGTTTCCGACACGATTAAATAAACTTTAAATTAATTTATACACTGGCTATAGACTGGATTTTATATTCAAGTATGTTAGACGAACTCCTAAAGTCAATTGAAATAAAATATTAAGAGACAGAACTTTAAAAATGAATAGAATTACTGGTTTTTTAGTTCATTTAGTACAACTGTAAAGTATGTATTTCATTCAACAAAATATTAGAGTGTTAAAAGGAACAAAAAGTAAGTACCCAATAAAAATATATAGGGCAATAATTTTGTAACTGTTTATTAATCATAAATAAATTATGACTAAGATAGGGCACACTCCTCTATCTCTCAGGAACGTGTTAATAAAAGTAAATGATGGAATATATTTTATGTTTAGCAGTGACCGTCATCGAGCTACGCTTCGTCACTTGGGTCTTCTCTAAAGAAGTGATATTATTTGTTTGTTGCTTATTGACAGGTTATTTAAAAGGGTTGCATTGAACTTGTGACTCTTTTACTTGTTTCCATTAACGGCGGCAGAACTTACCATCAGGTTATCAGTCTACTTAATTTCTCCCTATTCCATAAACAATTGTTTTTATGATAGAATGAAATAATAAATATCAACACATTCAATGAAATCGTAACTGGTCACTGTCTGTACATTGAAGATATATAAGGAAAGCTATTATAGGGGGCCTTATGAAAGCTAAATAACTCAAAACAATGATCTTGAGAATTTTCTTCTGTTGGTATATTTCGCTGTAGGTTTGTGCACGCTAATCTCACGACTTCACCAATTTGAATGCGGTTTTCACTAATGCCTTGCGATGTGCAAACTACAGTGGGGAGCCCAGATAGATAGCCTTGCAGGTAGACTTAGTTCGGCAGCTTATGCAGTATGGAAGATACGTCAGCTCACTGATACGGACACAGCTAGGCTAGTTTATTTTAGCTACTTTCACAGCGTCATGTCCTATGGTATACTACTCTGGGGCAAGGCGGCTGATATTGAAACGATTTTTATTCTACAAAAACGAGCCATCCGCTCAATATACAATTTAGGTGCTAGAGTCTCTCTTCGAGAGTTGTTTAAAGATATAGGTATTTTAACTGTTGCATCACAGTACATATTTGCAAATGTTATGTTTGTTAGGCAAAACATTAAGGACTATAAGAAAAACAGTGATGTACACAATATTAATACAAGAAATAAGTCTAAACTCGTTGGTACCTATCATCGTTTACATAAGGTACACAACTCGTTCGAAGGTCTTGGTATACGTCTTTATAATAAAATTCCTACATATGTAATTGACCTTCCTATAGATAAATTCAAGCGTACTGTAAAAAATCACCTTATTAGGAAAGCCTACTATACGATTGGCGATTATCTGAACGTCAAAGAGTCATGGGTTTAAGGTGTTATTAATGTTATTATATACACACCAACTTCGTCTTGAAATTGAGTTTTTTTTTTTTTTTTGAATAATGTATAAATTTTGACATGTTGGTACTCCGGTATGAATTGTTTGTATACTTTAACCTAACGACATCTAATTCCGACATTTAATTAAGTTAAGATTTTGTTTGTAACTATTTTCTGTATAATTTTCTTTAATAATTTCCTTTTTCTCTTAATTAGTTTGTTCTTGTTTAAATTTTCCTTTATTTTATCTCTTTCTTGTATGAATTCTACTTAATTTTCATCTTTCTTTTTTTTTTCTTAAATACAAATTGTTGATTGTATTAGTTGCAACTTATTAATGAAAACATACACACTTACTTGTATAATGTAAATGAATACATGATGGTACTTTGGTACTTATCTAACAATGTTTCCCAATTTATTAAATACGCACTTGTTATTGTATGAGCACCTTGTCGACTATGATTATTATTAATTATTAATTTCTTTGATATTGACCTGATGATTTGCCGTGCGGCCTGAGTACGCAGCTCAACTATGGTTGAATAGGTCGATGGCTGATCCATGCGTCTTACTCTATTTTACATTTGTGTCATTTATTGATTATTTTATATTTGGACATATCTTTTTAAATTTGACTGTGAGTGAAAGTGCTATTTGGATTTTATTTTCCATAAGTGGACCTCACAATATAACAATACAATGTCACAATATAACAATGTAAAAATCTTGCAGCTATCAGTAAGAACGGCGCATGATTGGTTAGCTCATGGCTGTGCAGCAATGACTCCAAACCTTTTATTTTGTTTTCTTTGGTCGACTTCGTTCTCATTCAAGTCTCTTAGTGAAAAAAATATTGTAAACTGTATTATTATTTTTTAAAAGGAGCAACAATGGAGTTTCTTGCCAGATTCTTCTCCATGAAGGGTAGGCTGCACTTGGAACTGGCGACTAGAATCACTCGATTTTTTTAATATTAAATATTGACTATTCATAAGTGCCTGTAAAATAAGTGCCTATATGAATAAAATATTTTTGAGTTTGAGTTTGTGTTTCACTTGATATTTAGTGTTTGTTTCATTTATAAAAAAGTTATATCAGTTTGAAAAATAACTTATACCGCGGGCGGAGCTACAGGCCAAAGCTAGTTGTTTAATAAAGTCACAATCTTTCTTTGTTTTCGTTTTTAATTAAGACTAAGTTCTTGAGTGTTTTTTATTTTGTATTTCTTACTTTGAAACTGACAAACTTCCATGCAACCTTTCAACCATTCAACCTTAGTTTAGTTACTTAGTCCCCTTAGGTGTGAAATTTTAAGAAATCCTATATTAATTGGTGAATATTTCAGAGTTTGCATTTCCAGCGGCTTAATAAGTTGATTAGTCAGTCAGTGTAACTTTAATACGTGTAGATTATTTTTTTTTTTTTTTTTTTTATGTATGGCCCGCCAAAATGACTCTACTCTGCCTGATGGAAAGCATAAGCAGAATCCAAGAGTATTGGTCGCCATACTCACTGCGAATGCAGACAATGCAGTATGGCGACCCACACCATGGCGGCCTAGTGATGCTGCTGCATCTTTTAGTCTAGTCAACAAGTATGGAACTTGTTGACTAGACTATTTGGGCCTCCGGTCTCGCACTCACCAACGAAACACGACAGCACGAACGTGGTCATTTTACGTTGATTTTCTGTGCGAGGGTAGTACCGTCCCGGTCGAGCCGGCCCATTCGTGCTGAAATCAGCGTGGCTCTACTACCTCTAATTTATTTTTTTAATTATTTTATGTTTCACCAATATTTCCTTCGATTACCTCATTCAATAACACAAATAAATACATTTTTCGACAACATCTCACAAGCTCTATCCATTTCGTGGTTAGACAATCAAATTTAATTTAAAATCCTAGGAATTTTTAATCCTATATGACACCAACACGAAAAATATTACATATTTTCTATTTCCTAAAAAAACCGACTTCCAAAAACATCCAACGAAAACTCTCTGTCAAAAAACACTTAAAAGCGTAAAATAAACTGGTTCTTCATAAATTGCCTATACCTAATTCTTTATTCATTTAAATAGTAGTATTATAATGGGTGCTAGGTACCTAAAATCTGTTTGAAGTCGGTGCCAAGTGACTATCGCTTAGACTTTTGTAATTGTTCGTTTGTATTCTTTTTGGCTTAGCACCGACTTCAAACAGATTTTAGGTACCTAGCACCCATTATAATACTACTATTTAAATGAATAAAGAATTAGGTATAGGCAATTTATGAAGAACCAGTTTATTTTACGCTTTTAAGTGTTTTTTGACAGAGAGTTTTCGTTGGATGTTTTTGGAAGTCGGTTTTTTTTTTTTTTATAAAAATCTTTAGAATACAGTTTTTAGTGCAAACAATCGTAGGTAAGTAGTAAGTTGAATTATTTCATCAAATTTCATCATCAAGAATACAAATTAAGGTCTATACGTACGTGTAATATTAAAAACTATCCTCTAATCCCTAACTGTTGAAGAGTTTAATCTTCTATCATCAGCTCACCTAAATAGCTTGAAAGTATACGACTGAAGGTCTTTAGATACGTATGAAATTGAAAGAATTATTCTCCAACTCCTAACCGTTGAGGAGTTGTACCTTCCACCTTCCATCATCAGCTTACCTAAATAATTTGTAAGAATACGACTAAAGGTAACTTATATACATATGATATTTAAAGATTTATCCTCCAACTCCTAACCGTTAAGGAGTGGTGGTACCTTACATCATCAGCTCATCATCATAAAATGATGACTACCAGACGCAAATACCGGTGTAACTTCAGAAAATATACGAAAAACATAGTATGTGCCTATAAAAAATGAGGGTTTCCCTCGATTTCCCTGAGATCCCATCATCAGATCCTGATATGCTGGCAATGGGACCACCACGGAAGCATACCCTGTCGAATACAAAAAAAAATTTCAAAATCGGTTCACAACTGACGGAGTAATCAGGTAACATACATAAAAAAAAAAAAAAAAAAAAAAAATACATACAGTGGAACATAGAACCTCCTCCTTTTTGGAAGTCGGTTAAAAATACACATTCTAAGCAATTACAAATTTATGCTTAATACTTAAAATACTTAAGTACAAGTAAAGATTTCGAAATGGTAATATCAGGTCATCGAAACAAGGTATAGCATTCTGCTGAGTTAGCAAATGGCATTATAACTCAACACCCAAGAATGTAACTTGTTAGGGTTAAATAAAATTGTGTTAAAACTTAGTATTTAAAAGTATAAAGTAGCGATGGGTTATTTCCTGGCTCGAATGGGCAGCACTCACAGTGTGGCGACTTCCACCCACAGCGCAACAACAACATAACATACTACAGCGCCATCTAACGAAGATACACTGAACTACAAAGTAACGCACAACACAAAGAGACTATTCCTATTATCCTGAATCGCGCAAAAGAAGCTCTCGCGCCGATTATCATATATGCAAAATGCATCGCCACAACAATACTAAATAAATATATTACTATAGGCAATACCATCAATTGGGCACCTATATTTAGGGATGTCTAGATTCGATTTTACGGATTAATAGAACATAATTATTAGAAACAGTTACGATTATTCTAGTTAAAAACATGCCTGAGAAATTAATTCCTCATTTAGGTAACTTATTATTTCAAACAATAGGCTAGAAACAAAGTTAAAAGAATTTACATTACTAGCTTTTACCCGTCGTTCCGCCTGCGTTTATGTCAGTTTTCGCAGTTAAGTGGTCTATATCCTTCCTTATGAGCTAAAGTATTTAGATGCAAAATTTTATCAAAATCGGTAAAGCCGTATAAGCGTAACAGATAGATGAAGTCATTTTCGTATTTATAATATTAGTAGAGAAAGATATGTTTTAGATATTTACGAGAAATGTAACATAATATAAATTT
The DNA here is from genome assembly GCA_949125395.1 of Diaphora mendica. Lineage (NCBI taxonomy): Eukaryota > Metazoa > Arthropoda > Insecta > Lepidoptera > Erebidae > Diaphora > Diaphora mendica. The sequence continues at coordinate 25,933,739 of OX421320.1, forward strand.
TGATACATTATTTTTAATAATCAAATATAAAACAATATTAGTGATTGAACCCTGTCAGTCTACATTGAACGAAAAATGCCAAATACAGAATTGTGTTTGTACTTGAAATTAATCATCAGCTATATTGTATTCGTGTCAATGAGCCCCAGTGTGGTTGTAGGTGTTCACGCTAGCACGACTAGGTATTGACATTATTGCTTGTAGAATGTGTAATTGTGATTTGTGAGGGATTTTAACACTAAACTGAGCAATGTAAGTATTAGTTTTTATTATTAAGCATTCTGTACTGTCTAATAGTATATTTTTCTTCAGAGACAAAGCGTTGCACCTCCATTTCCAAACGTGAAAAGTTTTTCTAAATACACACATCAAAAGTGTCTAGGGATCAAGCATTTTTATGCGGATTTCTTGAGATTGAGATGTGGCTTTGGCCCTGGCCTGCTCAGTCGCCAGACTTGAACCCGATTGAGCATGCATGGGATATGCTACAGAGAAGAGCTCTGCCGAATATGGAGGGTATCCAGTCGCAAGAAGACCTTTTTTTGTTGTTGCAACGAACATGGGCGGCCATTCCACAGCATGATTTGGATGAACTCATTTTGAGTATGCCAAACCGATTCTTGTGTTGTTAGTGTTCGCGGTAGAACACGGATTATTAATTGTTTAAGTTACCTAATAAAATTTAAAAGAAAACTGTTATTTAGGTCTTTTTTTCGAACTTTAATGTTAGTGGTTCAAATGTCAAAAATCCTTTTATTAGGAAAATGGCAAATTTCTTTACTAATGCAAAGGTGACTTGGTTTATCGTTACTGTGACAAACGAAAACACTTTATTTGATGAATCCTTAAAGAAAATTTTAATTAATATCAATCAGGAGAAAAGTTATTGCAAAAATATATGTTGATCCCTAGACACATATGTTGATCCCTAGACACTTTTGATGTGTGTACATGTAAAATTTTAACAAAACCTTTAACCGACTTAAAGGTTCGACTCGATTTCTCTTGGATGCCATCATCAGATCTTAATATCCTTATCATGGTATCACCGTTGGGATATCTCCTTTTCATTAAAAAAGAATCATCAAAATCGGTTTTTAAACGACAAAGTTATCCGCGGACACACATAGAAAAAAAAACATATAAACTGTCGAATTGAGAACCTCCTCCTTTTTTGAAGTCGGTTAAAAATTACTTACGTCGTTTTGTCCATATCTGTGAAAACTTTTGTACAAAATTTTACAACAGCACATAAAATAAAAATGATTTTTTTTATAAAAAACGAGGTTCTACTTACGACATACTAGCTTTAACCAGCAGCTCAAGTCTATGTCCTTCTCCAAGGTCCTATCGATATACATAAATTCATCCAAATCAGTTCAGTGGTTTAACTGGGAAAGCGTGACAGACAAAGTTACTTTAGAATTTACAATAACAGTTTTAAGTTTTTTTTTTTTATGGAATAGGCGGGCAAACGAGCAGACGTATCGCCTGATGGTAAACGATTACCGCCGCCCATGGACACCAGCAACACCAGAGGAGTCACAAGTGCGTTGCCGGCCTTTAGGGGAAGGGGGGAGGGGAGATAGGGGGAGGGGGGTTGGGATATGGGCCTCCGGTATCCTCACTCACTCGGTGAAACACAGAGCAAGCACTATTTCACACCGGTTTTCTGTGAGGCCGTGGTTTTATACTGCCTCGTTGGCCTAGCGATTAGCGCAAGCGACTGCCGATCAAGAGGTCTCGGGTTCGAGGACTACTGTTGTTGGGTTTTTCTTACAAGAAATTCTTAATAGCAGCCCGGAGTATGGAAGATGGCGGTGTTTCCCGCCCGTGCCTCGGAGAGCGCGTTAAGCCGTCAGTCCCGTTTGTCATGAACACCTATTCAGTTCACCCTTAGGGTTGCGGAGGTCCGATGACAGTCGCTCTGTGGAAAAATTGATATTCAGGTAAAACCGGTTGAATTAGTAGCCGACCCCAATTAATCTTGGGAATAATAAAGACTAGGAAGATGATGAGTTTTAAGTTTTATATTATCAGTATGGGTAGTGAAGACCGTTTCCATATAAAGCATCCATACATACAATCCAAACCATAACTAAAAGCCATTTACCATTAATTGATTAATATACAAGTATTAGCTGACCCGGCGAACTTCGTACCACCACATATCTGTCTCAGCTGCCCTTCGCAGACAAAAAAAAATACTTTTCCCGTTACCTTTTAATTTTTCTTGTACACAAACCTTGTCCTAACAATAATGAATACATAAAAAAAAGCGGCCAAGTGCGAGTCGGACTCGCCCGTGGAGGGTTCCGCAGCAGCAAGTAATATTTTTTTTAAAATTATATTTGTGTTGATTGAATGAAAGGTAAATTGCAGTTTACGATTTATGACGTATTAAAAAAAAACTACTTACTAGATTTCATTCAAACTAATTTTCGGTGGAAGTTTACATGGTAATGTACAACATATATTTTTATTAGATTTATCATGCTCTTATTTTAGAAGTTACGGGGGGGGGGACGAAGTGTTTGGAAGTGTCTCTCGCGCAAACTATTTAGTTTAGAAAAAAAATGATATTAGAAACCTCAATATCATTTTTAAAGACCTATCCATAGATATCCCACACGTATAGGTTTGAAGAAAAAAAATATTTGAGTTTCAGTTCTAAGTATGGGGACCCCAAAATTTATTGTTTTTTTTTATTTTTGTGTGGAAATCTTAATGCGGTTCACAGAATACACCTACTTACCAAGTTTCAACATTATAGGTCTTATAGTTTCGGAAAAAAGTGGCTGTGACATTCGGACGGACAGACAGACGGACAGACAGACAGACATGACGAATCTATAAGGGTCCGTTTTTTGCCTTTGGCACGGAACCCTAAAAAGAAGTATTTCATTTGGTGCAGCCGATCGGAAGTTATGCGCGTACATACATTTCGGCGGTTCATTTTATATGTATATACACACATCAAAAGTGTCTAGGGATCAAGCATTTTTATGCGGATTTCTTGAGATTGAGATGTGGCTTTGGCCCTGGCCTGCTCAGTCGCCAGACTTGAACCCGATTGAGCATGCATGGGATATGCTACAGAGAAGAGCTCTGCCGAATATGGAGGGTATCCAGTCGCAAGAAGACCTTTTTTTGTTGTTGCAACGAACATGGGCGGCCATTCCACAGCGTGATTTGGATGAACTCATTTTGAGTATGCCAAACCGATGTTCTTGTGTTAGTGTTCGCGGTAGAAACACGGATTATTAATTGTTTAAGTTACCTAATAAAATTTTAAAGAAAACTGTTATTTCAGTCTTTTTTTCGAACTTTAATGTTAGTGGTTCAAATGTCAAAAATCCTTTTATTAGGAAAATGGCAAATTTCTTTATTAATGCAAAGGTGACTTGGTTTATCGTTACTGTGACAAACGAAAACACTTTATTTGATGAATCCTTAAAGAAAATTTTAATTAATATCAATCAGGAGAAAAGTTATTGCAAAAACATATGTTGATCCCTAGACACATGTTGATCCCTAGACACTTTTGATGTGTGTAGATAATAAATTCTCAAGATTTAATGTAAACATAAGTTATGTTCATTTACGTTGGAAAATACACAAATCTATCTCGTATTTTCTAGAAATTAAATTGCAAAAGACATTTGTTTCCATCACTAATATTGGGTGCGACACAATAATAAAGCATTTACTGCGTTTTATTAGCTCAATATAGCAGAGTTAGGAGACACGACGTTCACTCAATAAGCCATCGATTGCTCCTCATTTCATAGATGACTTTTATGATGTTTTATATCACGTGAAAGGAGAATAAGTATTTTGGTAAGAGATTTTGTCATATTTTATTACCATATTCAACAGGGTTACAGGTAGTATGTTAAATATTTACCGGCGAATGTTGCCAGAATTTTGAAGTCAATATTCCGCTAAGATAGGTTAAACATTATTTCTAAAATACTTAGATATCCAATGTCTAGCGGTCGACCGTTCAAGTCTGTTGATGTGATGTACAACCGCGGGTAACGCCGCGGGGCAAAGCTAGTCTAAAAAAAGTAGCCTAAGTTACTCCTTAGATCATCAGCTGGATACTGGCAGATGCCAGTAAAATCCCGTATAAATCAGTCCAGCCGCCGTTCCAGAGATTACCCGGAACTAACAGACAGACAGACAACAATTTTAAAAATGTTATTTTGGTACATGTACCGTGTATATATACATATGCATTTAGTAAAAAGCGGTTATTTCAATATTACAAACAGACACTTCAATTTAATTTATTTGTATCTGTACAAATAAATTAAATTGAAGTGTCGGCAGTGTGAAGGCGGTTATATACATCTGTATATAACCGCCTGTGAGAAAAAAAGGAGATTGTGTATTTGGTAATATTTTTTGTTATGTTTATTACTAAGGATTCCGTCATTTACGGCCCATTTTTTATATAGTATACTTGAAGTTTAATAGCATTCAAAATTTGGTTAAATGCTGGCTCTAAAGACTTAAAATTTATACAATGAAAAATAAAGTTTATAAAAATAAAGACAATAAAATCGGTGAAACTTAAAGAAAAAGTTTTCCAATAATATATATTCATAACTTAACCAGTATAAACAGAATTTTGTCCAAAATACTTAAATACTAGCTGAGTCCCACGGTGTTACCCACGGTTAGTGTCGTACCGCGGGTGACGCCGAGGGGCGAATCTAGTCTAAAAAAGAAGCCTAAGTTACTCCTTATATCATCAGGTACCTATCAGTGAAAGTCCCGTCAAAATCAGTCCAGCCGTTCCAGAGATTAGGCGGAATAAAAAGACAGACAGACAGACCGACAGACCGACATACAGACAGGCAGATAAAAAATGTAAAAAATGTTATTTATATGTAACGAAGTAAGAACGAAGTAACGAAATAGCCAAGAAGAAATAGCCATACATTTTTACCGAGATGTAGAGTTTACGAAGTTAGGGTTGGTAGAGTTAGGGCGTGTAGATTCGGAACCTTGGCTCTACATGAGATAGGCTTTTTCACAGGGTAGGCCATATGCAGTCGTCTTAGCAACATTTTACATGACAATGTTTTTGGTGGGATTTTATTTGTTTGTATAGATAACAGCAAATACAACACAACACATGCAAAACATACATTTTATTTCTATCATATCTCATAATATTGAAATGGCTGAACACTTGCTTGAATGAATATAATTTAGTACTACAATCACTCGTTTAGGCGGATATTTTATCACGGCAAAATAGACCAACAGGTAATGTCCAGTTATCTGACAGTAATAGGGCCGTAGAACATCTAAATATCAAAGCTTTGACCTCAAACTAAATCGCCATCTTGTATCAAAGTCTACAATTTAACTGTCACAGACAGAAGACGGTTTGTTATTTGACTTTAGTTTCGGAATGAAACTTTCTTACTGTTGGGCATATCAAATCTGACAGTATAAGACTCAAGTTTAGGACTTTGTAATATTAGATGCTTACATATGAAAATATATTTAATTAATCAAAATATGTACCATTGTTATTATGCATTTTTGACATCTCATAGGTAGTTTATTATTCTTTACTAAAAACTCATGGAGGTGAGAATCAATAAACTTTCTGAAGGCCTCTGACGCCAAAAAAAAAACTAGTGACGAAAAAAACAAATGATTGATTGTTTTCGAAACCCAAATATACCAGCTAAATGGATTTAAAACTTTGAATTTCGAATTCTTAGCCAAAGAGGATATATTTCAGATCAAAATGGCCAGTGCGACAAAACGCCAATTTGATATGTACCTAATGATATTATATTCTCTGATAAGGTCTTTAATTCTACATTTTAAAAACCATGTACGGTGCGACTTATCTGTATTGTAGGACGTGTGGATGCGCCTGTGAAAACCGATAGAGCAACGACCGCTACTGTACGTAACAGAATGATTACAGACTCTCAAGGGTTTGTGCAAGACGTATAGAGCTGTTTGGACAGCAGCTTAGGTTCTGTTACTGTAAGGACTTGTAGGTAATATCTGAGCTATTCTACTATGTGCGACTTAATATTGTTCAAAGGAGGAAAATTTGTTCGTTGGTTTTGATCGGAACGAACACATTTTTGTTACTAAAGTCTCAAAATATTCGTTCTTTAAATTAGATTGAAATCATGCATACAAACGGATCTTATACTTGTTTAATATCTCATTGATATGAAAAAATATATATTTTCTTCGATAACTATATATTACGTTTTACGTCTTTTTACCCGACTACGGCAAAGCCAAAGGAGGGTTATGATTTTGACAGGCTATGTATGTATGTATGTATATATGTATATTCATTTGTTCCATAACTACTTATTAGAACTGGACAAATGAGGTATCGTTAGAAGCGTCTTGATTGTTTGCTGGTTATAGGCTATATGACGTGTCGCTGAATCTAATGTGGCGCCCTCTAGCCGACATAAAGTAACGAATTAAAAAATAAATTTGAGATAAATATGCCGTGTTTGGTATCATTGGAAAGGGCGTTACGTGTTCATTTCAAATATATATATATATATATATATATATTATGTATTAATAATGCACCAAAACATTTTGAATAAAAAAAAAGTAAAAAATAAAATATATTGTGATTAGTAAGATCACTATTCCGAGACATTAAGTTCAAGTCGAATGTTTAACTACTGAACTAATTTAGATGATGATTTACAGTAATATACCTCAAAATAACAGATAGGGTACTATTTACCACGATAGCCGACAAAGCTACTTTATAATGGTAATGTAAGTACATATACGAGTAGGTACATGTTTTAGCAGTGTATAAATTATGGTCATATGTAAATAAATAAACATGAGAAACTTTTGGTTGCAAAACCCACTTAAAAGCCAAAATCTCTGTCAACGTTTACATAGCGTTGAAGGAAAATTAGTTTGCATTAACCCTTTGAAGGTCTTCAGGTCAACTTTGACCTCTTTTGTAATAAAATGTAATTTTCTCAGAATATGAGAGGACAGTATCAAACTTAAAAAAAAATACATATTCGGGTTACACGCCTACCTTACCGACTTCAAAATTCATTTTTTCAGATGTCTACCGAAAGCATGAAGAAGGGACGATTCGATCAGCTCGGTCTTCCTCCAATGGAGCTAGCAGAATCTTCAGGTAACAGTAAGTACTTTATTCATGAAAATCGTTGATAAAAACTCATTTTATAATATTAGTATTCCAGATTTATCATGATATGATACTGGAGATAATAATTATCCAGTCAAACTATAAGATACAAAAATATTATTTGAATGTTGAAAGTAGTGAAAAATGGAAAAAAAGACGTGCATCACAATTTTTGGTTTGAAATGAGATAACCATGTGTGAGATTTATGAGAATACATATTATTACTACGAGTACTATTTATTTATTATTTTCAACGATATAACAAAAATCATTCAATGTTTTAAATTATCACCTAAACATGTATCTAAAATTTTTGTTATATGTTACTTTGACTACTGCTATATGCTGAGATAGGCGCATTTTCTGGCATTGCACAGGGCATTAAAACTGCTTATTCAGCTAACTTTATGTCTGTCTAAAACCGTATACTGTCCTGTGTATGTCCGAATAAAATATTTTCTTTCTTTCTTCCTAATTTAAACATGAAATGCCATTTGTAGGACAGCAATAGATTTGCTCTATATTATGTCCGAAAACGTGGGTGTTTTAATATGCCAGTTTATATCCCTTCCCTAAAGGCCGAACGCGTATGTATATAGTATTTTTTTCATATTACAGGACCCAATAACAATGGAATGTACAAATGTTTGTTCCCAATACTACAAAAAGTTATGATAATTTTATTACTGACAATATTTGGGGTTGGTACATACATATTGCTGTCAAAAATATTAGAGAATTATGGTAAATATGTAAAAGTGCACATTTAGTAATTAAACAAATTTATATACATACATATTATTTTGTTACTGTACTTAGTTAATAATTTCAGAGAGCCCTATAAACACTCAAATAATATATATCAAAGAAAAAAGTGAACCTTCTGATATGTTTAATTTTCTAAGATTATTCAATACCACATCAGACATTGACATATCTAGAAGAAAAAGAGATACTGATCCTATTATAAACCCTAATTTGGACTTAGATGAGTTTAATTCCATAAACTTTAATGAGGACCAATTAGAAAAAGCAAGAGAAATAATAATGAACCATGATATAACATGTACTGAGGAAGATAAACAAGGCATTTGCAAAGATCTTGTGTCGAAGCTGAAAGAGTTAAGAGAAAATAAAGATTCTACAATAGAAGAAGGAGAACCATCCAAGGTTACCTTTAATGATGACAGTAATACAACTGAAGCTACCACAACTGATGTAGCAAAGCGTGAAGCACTGCCCACATCAGACGAAGGAAGCATTATTGAAACAATACCATTACCGTTTGACCTTTCAAAAAACAGCCAATACGATTTCACACATTCATCAACAAATAAACAGTCTAATAATTGCCTAATGAATTTCCTGAAAAGATATTCTCGAGCTCAAGGTAATATCCTTTTAGTATTTTTTTCGCTATAAAAAACTATGAAATTTTGCCATAAAGTGATTTTAAATAGAACTTAGCCTAATGAAGACAGTCGGTCACTGTCACGGGACTAAACGATATCTCAAAGCAGTCGGTTTTATTTTAACGTAACCTCACCTGGACCTCACTAGAGAATGGTAGTAGGTTTTATAAAGTAAACAATTAATACAAAAAAATAGATGTTCAGAGTTTTCAAAATGAACACTATGTTTATTAGTCAAAATAATCAGTATGCTTAATAGTTAACACTCGTCAAAATTAACAGTGGATTAGTAATTTCGGTACATATCGATTTTGACTAATTCCATAGGTAAATTTATGAACATTATTAAAAGGCAAACAGTGAGAAAAATTATATATTATATGCAGCTATCGCTACATTACATAATTTTAATAAAACATTACATTTTGTTTTTTTCTCAATTTACAGATTATTCGGAACAAAGTGAGGAAGATTTTCCCCGTCAAGAACCACATTACGACCGTCCATTATTACCTCGTGGCAGGTTCGTAAGTAAAATGTCGGGCAAATTTATTTAATAAGCTAGCGCTTTGTTTTACTTTGTGAATATTAACTTTCTTTTGCATTATTACTAAGGTTTTATTCACCATCTTCGCTAAAACAAGCTCGTAATATTGATGAACCTAGACGGAAAATACACCCGCAAGACGTTGATATACTCATGAGCTTCCTGACTCGTAAGTAAGTACTCGTATATTCAACTAAATAAAAATATATTTGATTTCTTCAACTACTAAAAAGGAAATTCAAATACATGTGTTCAATCCTCTCGCCAGTGCAGCGATCACCTTGTGAAGTTTTCAATACCTATAGGACCCATGAGTATAGGCATTCAATCGCTAACTATGTCACTGGCAAGAGCAATGAACTAACGGCTGTTTCACCGTGTTCTTATTCTAAACTAATGCATCAAGCACTTACTGGAGTTGCGTGATGTCCTTGATCTCGTCGGCCGTTGATGGGGTACCCCACTGCCGTTTGTCTTGCCGCGTTCACACATACATGACTCCTAAGGTGCTGTACAACCTTCAAGGTATTCGAATTACAATAAACTCGTATTAACTATCACGGATCACGCCCTTTTGAACGTGACTACTAAAACTCGCGAGTCCAAACCAGACCAATCATAACGGTGACCGACGAAACACCGAGTCGTTGGAAAATTAGCTAATTATCAATTCAATTAACTTAAACCGGCAGTCAATTGCGAAAACCGTGTTCGGCCGATCCAAGCGTCTCAAGTACTACTGTCAACGTCAAAACGTCAAACAAGAAAAATGACAATCAAAAATGTTGCCATTACAATGACGTTAAATTTCTAACAACATGTTTTAGTAACAGTATTCAGTTTTCAACATATACAGTTTTCAATCACTAACAGTTTGTTAGTGATTGAAAATTTATTAAAATCCGAAACAATAATAACATGGTTAATTGCCCATTATGCACCTATAAATATTCACGGATAACCATGAATGGCATATTATTATGGTATTATATTATTACGGTCATCCTTATGCTGGGGCCACACTATTGGGAAACGCCAATGCTGATCATCGCGATAAATACTGCGATAATTAATGCGTTAATTTTAACGCGATATTGGAGTGGCCACACTTGGACGGTCAATGTCAATGTCCGTTCTTGGCAATAAAATTGGCGGTAATGTTCCTTGAATTTCAAGCAAGATGGACCTTGACGCTGCTACACTGTATTTCATGAGTGTAATTTTTTATTATATTTTATTATATCGAATGAAGAAAAAAGTAACGGGAAATGGAAAAATTATCGCAATAAGTTGTGGCTACACCAACGTCAAATGTTCATCATCGCTATAATTAACGGCGTTTCTCTTTAGAGTAGCCCCAGCATTAGAGTCGCTGATTTTATTTTAATAAATACTTACGTGCCTCCTTTTTTTCGGCCTACGATTGTACTTATGCATATTATCAAAGCCGTAAAATTGATGATTTAACGTAGTTATTTTTCAGCTTTTAGAACATTACTTGTGGTAGCCCAGTGACTGAAATTCGTCCTTAATTTTTTTTTTTTTTCAATATATACACTCTTCTTCTATATTTCTTTATGTTTTAGCTGCCAAAATGACTCTATTTTGCTTGATATACTAACTGTACCAAATTTCATACTCCTACGTTCGCATAGTTATCGTAAGAAGTAAAGTAAAACGAAGTTTTTACTTCACGTATAAATACAGTGATCTAAATCATTGTTACCCATTTTTTGTCAGTAAAACCGTTTAAATTCAAAAGTTATATTTTACATTACAACCTAAAATTAGATTGTGTATTTTTGTTTTGCCAGATCAGATGCTATGCCAACCGAAGGTCTGTTTAATTCCACTTTGGAAATCACATGTCCGCTTGGTACCGTGGCATGTTTGAATGGAGACGGTTGCATAGAAAAGAAACAGTGGTGTGATGGGCACGTGAATTGTGATGACGTCAGTGATGAAGCCGGATGCAACTGCAAATCTCGAGTGGATAAATCTAGACTCTGTGATGGATATTTTGATTGTCCTTTCGGAGAAGATGAATTAGGATGTTACGGTATTTTTGATATTTTTTTTCCTTTTTTGATGTTAATAATCTTTGAATAATAAGTGTTGATTGATTGTAAACATTATTATCGTAGTAAACTATGTGTCTTAGAATCGAATGCCATATTAATACACATTAAAATTTTGATATTTTTTGGAGATAAATTAAAGTTTAACTTTTTTATACTATAGGATGTAGTGAAAGTACATTTAGCTGTGAAGACCTGGATATAAGCTCACAAAGCACATGCTTCAGTAAAGAACAGAGATGTAACAATGTGCCTGATTGCCCAAATAACAAAGATGAAAATGAATGTAATATGTTGGCTCCAAGTCTACTTATGAAACCGGTAAAATGACTATTATAGTTTTTGTGTTTTAATATTTCCATTTTAATCATTTTAGAAAGTTTCTAAGACGTTTGTTCACTCACAATGCTTGTATACAATAATTTTAATCGAGTTTCAAACTACCTTTGAATACAAATTTAAATTCAGACAACAACATTTTGCTGAAACATTTGGCTACAATCTCAGCAATGTAATCGATTTCACTTAAAAAACCTAGTTTCGAGTTTAGCGATTTTCAATTGTACTTTGCAGGTCTTTGGCAAGTTAGAGTTATTCTAGTATTTTGAACTGAAATTAAAGAGTGATCCAATCTTTTATTCGATTACAAGGTATCGAGTAAAGTTTTCATGAAACCAAGTAGGCTTTTTTAGAGCATTTTGTAAAACTTTTTATGCCAGCTTTTGTGATTGATTCTCATTCAATTTCAGATATTTTCAGTGTCAAACACTGAAGGTTTTTTGCACAGAAATTTCAAAGGAGAGTGGTATGCGGTATGTAAAAATCCATACATGTGGGCACACGATATCTGTCGTCGCGAAGCTGGTTTAATTATAAGGTATTTATTTTTCTCACTTATTTTTTTTGTCTCTTTAAATTTTTTAATAGTTTCCCTAATAACTTATTTTCTGTATATTTCAAGGCCACCTGTAATAGAAATAGTTCCAGTAGACCCAATGTTAAAAATAAACTATATTAACACAAATCATGGTGGGTTTTTGCATACGACAGATAGCTGCTTAAATTCTTCAGCTGTCTACGTGACGTGCCCAGATTTACTCTGTGGAACTCGGGTGCAATCTGCATCACATTTAATTAGAGAGGTATGCCTATACTATTACTACTTTGCTTCTACTAACTTTGTGTGTACATTAAAAAAACGAATACAATGATAATTTGATGGAGCCCTTGGAGACAAGGTACTCGAGAAGGTTAGGTACGTGAAATTGATAATTTTCCACACTATCTTGACCTGTGGGAGAGCCACGCTTCAGCATCAATGGGCCGACTCAACCTGAGTGATACCACGGCCTCACAGAAAACCAGTGTGAAACAGCGCTTGCGCTGTGTTTTACCGAGTGAGTGAGGATACCGGATACATAATTTTAAACAAATCAATAAAACCAGAATTTGACAAGGAGTAGTTTGTTGAATCAACAAACTATCTATCAATCACCCTTGATTTATCAATAAACCTTAACAAAAGAGTCACCATCATACTCGTAATTCGCAACCTTACGAGGGAACGTATTGGTAATTTGATATGTATGTCGCCTTTGCACGAGGCATTCTTACGAAGAAATACAAATAGGAATATTATATTATTGTACAATGAATCCTTCCCATATACGCGTCTGATTGAATTGGCTCTCTGTGTATATATTTTTTGTTAACAAACATCGTTATTTATACTTTCTAGAAATTTAATTATAAAGTTGACATTTAAGTGGTTCTAATGTTGTTCAATGTAAAATGTGGAACAAATTATTTTAGTAAATATTACCTTACATTTGCGAAATACGTCTTGTCCATTTTTTGCATTACGATTGTTAGTACGATTGGTTAATCGTAAATTAAACTATTTTTTTTATTTACCTTTGGTTCGAATAGCTTTTATATGTGTAGTAATTTTATATTATATTTTAGATATATTATTTTATAATATCAGAAAAGGATCGATCTAATTTAAAAAATAATGACAACATTATAATTAATTTTTAAAAAATGAATAAAAGAAATGAATTTAGTTTTCTTTCGGGTGTTATCTATATTAATTTCATTTGAATCATAGAACAAAAATGAAAGAATTTTGAATAATATTGCCAACCCGAAAATGACAGGCGTTGCGGGTAAGCCCATGTATATAGCGTTTTGAAGAAAAAACTGAAACAATAGATGATTATAACAATTGATTAATTTAGGCATAGGAAATTCAACTTACAGACAATTGCTTATTTTATTACGTAGACCTAAAGAACTTCAGATTAAAATGAATTTTGGTCATGTTAACTTCTAGCCTTTGTTTTATTCTTTTAATTTAACCATTATCATTAAAATCGCCACTTTCTACTAAATCTTTATTCAATTTTCCTTTTAACCATATGAAAAGTATAGATCGTTCTAGATAAGTGAGTTTTTCTTTATCAGAACCAGATTACTTTTTCCCAAATAATAAACATCAAATTCTCTAAAGGTGCCAACAGATAAAAGACTTCTTAACATTTCAAAACACATCTTTACGTCATCTTGCATTAAGTTTCCTGGAACGTTTTATTTACGAATTTATTCAACATAAAAATAAACATACTTAAATAATATTTTTTTAGAACAATGCTATCGAAAATCATTTATTTGGACGTAACAAAAGATTTCTTCGTCCCAATAACCCTACATTTTATGCCTACCGCCAAAAACGGGACGTCGGTAGCAAGACCAATTACGAAATCAAATTTGGCACATCGAAGATGGAAGATCCTTTTGTAAAAATGAGAAATAAAAGGACTGAGAGCAGGGTGGTGGGGGGTAATCCGAGTCAGCCGGCTGCATGGCCTTGGTTGGTTGCGTTGTACAGAGACGGTATGTTTCATTGCGGAGGGGTCATCATTTCTCATAGCTGGATTATATCTGCTGCTCACTGTGTACACAAGTAAGTATTTTAAATATAAATCCTTGGGTAAATTGTTTATTTTACTAGACACTGTGAAAGGTACATGCATAATCGTACGCACATTTTACGCACTAATAAATTTAATTAAAAAGCTTTTTAAAAACAAGCTCTTACTGGAATGCCTCGAGACGAATCAAACGAGTCCAAACTCGATGAAGTTGCGACGTTTCTTTACAGAGTTCCTATGAGCCACCTTCAGGCTCTAGCATCAGATCAGCTCCATGTCATTATAATATTGTATTGTCACGCTGTATACATACGCTTGCAAAATTACAGCAAAGTCGGTTGAAGATATCTGCTTCAAAATTGAGTTGTAAGATTCCACCCGAACATACAAGCATACAAACATACATTGCAAGTTAATAATAAGCTTGTAAAAATTAGAAAGGGTTTTGTTATTCACTGTTAGTAAATGTCACAAATGCTACTTTTATTTAATTTGTAGCCACGAATTTTAGTAAAGATACTAACGACATGAAGTTCTTGAAAACATTGTCATAATTTTAGCGTTTTACATGTATATTGTTGTTGTATTTTAAAACTTAAAAGTATACGAAATTTGATACAAGTTGTCTACCAATACGCTATACTATTCATATGCTAAGCAAATGCTCTATGCTGCATACCTGAATATAGTCTTTACTATTTTTACAGATTTTGGGATCATTATTACGAAGTACAAGTGGGTATGTTGCGTCGTTTCTCATTCTCACCACAAGAACATATTCACAAAGTCACTCACGTCATAGTCAATCAGAAATATAACCAAAAGGATATGAAAAATGATCTTTCTCTACTAAAAGTTGAACCAGCTATACAGTTCAGTCGGTGGGTTCGACCCGTTTGTTTACCAAATCCTGACACAGCTGGACCTAATTGGCTTTGGGGTCCTTCAGCAGGCACACAATGTACTGCAGTCGGCTGGGGAGCGACTGTGGAACACGGACCTGACCGTAAGTTTTAAAATAAAAACACACTATGACCTAAAATGTATTTATAACATTCATAGATAGTAATGGCGAATGGCATATTAGGCGAATTAAAAAACTTATAAATTAATAAATATTATTTTGACATGTTATAAAACAGAGAGAATGTGTTAAAGTTGGATTCAATTAGACTTGTTAATTTAATAAGAAATATTTTAAAGAAAAATAGTAATGACGTAGAGTATTCTTTTAGCTGATCATATGCGGGAAGTTGATGTACCAATTTGGGATCACTGTAAATACAAAGAAGATCGCGCTGGTAAAGAAATTTGTGCAGGATTGAGAGAGGGTGGCAAAGACGCTTGCCAGGTATTAATTTAAAATCATTTTAGTAATTAGTGTGTCTTTATAGTTACCTTTTTGAACTTTCCTTGATGATTTGCTTTAGACTAGACTAAAAAATGCAGAAGCATCACTAGGCCGCCATGGTGTGGGTCATCATGCTGCATTGTTTCATTGTCTGCATTTGCAATAAGTATGGTGACCACCACTCTTGGATAAATAAAAAATATTTACCATAAAAAGTGGGTTCCTAAAACTATTAAAGTAATGCATATTCATTATTATGATTAAATTTTGATTTAAAATCCAACAGCTACAGTTTTAAATCTTATTTAACTTTATCATACTGATAATTAATCAAACCATGGAAAGTTAGCATCGCATTAGGTCTACCTATAATGATAATGAAGGTGATGAACACAATAATAAATAAATAAACTATCATGAATAATAACATTAAGAAAATTGTATACCTTATAAGTTGTAAGTACTGTCCTAAATCATAAACTTAAGACTAGTGCTTGCGTCATTATTCCAGGGTGATAGTGGTGGGCCACTATTGTGTAGAAATCCTTTGAATTCACAACAATGGTACGTAGCGGGCATCGTAAGTCACGGAGATGGCTGTGGTCGTGAGAGTGAGCCTGGTGTTTATACTCGCGTCAGTCTCTTTGTCAAATGGATTAGATATCATACAGGTGAGTGCTATACCCTGTCCTCTGAGTTACCTTTTGCATATACATATATATATACGTCTTTTATACAAATAAATAAAAAATAAGTGTCTGTTTGTTATATTAAAATAACCGCTTTTTACTAAATGCATATGTATGTATACATATATACATACGGTACATATACCAAAATAATATATTTTTATAATTTTTGTCTGTCTGTCGGTCTGTCTGTGTGTTCCGGCTAATCGCTGTAACGGCTGGACCGATTTGACGGGACTTTCACTGATAGGTAGCTGATGATATAAGGTGTAACTTAGGCTACTTTTTTTAGACTAGTTTCGCCCCGCGGCGTTGCCCACGGTTATTGTCGTACCGCGGGTAACACCACGGGGTTCAGCTAGTACATGTATTAATAAGAAAAAATACTAATAGACTTACCTACTTACATTCTGAAGGTCACCATTTCTGCTTCATGCTTTCCTTTAGAAATGAAAAAAATCACACAATTCAAGTTACGCTTATTATTAACTGGTGATTGTTTCTTATTTTTTGTGGAATAAGATTAAAAATATAATGAATTTTAATAAATAGCGCTTGCAGTATGATTTATGTAGCTTATTTACATCAGCACATCTAGCAGATATGCTTCTGTTTCTTCCTAATACTAATGTCTTTCACGTAAAAAGCTCAAGAAGGAATTTTCATGAAGAAACTTCCTTTTGTAACTGATAATTTTAACTATTCTCATATTACTAACTTTTAAACGTCAGGCAAAACAGAGGTATGTAATACCTTGAAATAAGTGATCGCGTTAATTCCCGTAAAAATAATTATTATTCTCATATTCTTTTGTTTTACAGTATCGAAGTCCTTACCAATAATTCAACCAGTGCAAAAGTGTCCTGGTTTTAAATGCCAATCTGGAATTTCGAGATGTCTTCCAATTAAAAGAAAATGTGACAGAATTATTGACTGCCTTGATGCAGACGATGAAATCAACTGTAATTTTAAAAATATACTTCCAACTTTTAGTGATAATGTTTTCTCTGATGCAACAACAAATATTACTGAAGAAATATTTGCTAGAAAAGATGATAGGACAGAACCAAATGATGTTGAAAAAGAATCAAGTACGACGGTATTCAATGTTTTAAGTTCTACAACTGAATCAGAAATTATAACTTCTTCCAAAACTACAGACACAAAAAGTCAAGACAATAAAGACCTTATGAAATCGGTAGAAGGTAAACATACTTGTAACTTACTTATAACTCTCTATTCTTTTTACAATTGAACCGTAAACAAAAGTAATCCTCTTAAGTATGCTGTTTTATTTAGACTTCGAAATTGTCTACATTTCTTTAATAGCAAAGTTGTCTTTCATCACAATATTATTGGCACTTGTTTACTTACATGTTTGAAATCGCTTAAATGCTATTTTTTGTTAAATAGGGCGTTTTGATGTCAGACTATCTAGCTTTTGCATAATTTTTGTAAAGGCTACTCAAAGAATGATTTATTAAAGAGTATTTTTACTGAAAGTATTTTACATTATAGCAATTATAGATGACTGACTGACATACCCAGAGATCAACGCACAGCCCAAACCGCTGAAGCTAGAATCCTGAAATTTTGCATGTAGGTTCTTTATATAACGTGAGTGAGCACTAAGAAAGGAATTTTGGAAATCCCACCCCTAAGGGGGTAAATCAGAGGATGAAAGTCTGCGTGAGCGAAGCCGCGTGTAAAAGCTAGTTTATTTATATACGTACCGAATCTGTTTTATCTACAAATGGAACTAGTATAACTATACACAATACACATAGTACCCTAGAACGATAAAATTTTGGAAGTATTTTAAAATGTAAAATTAAAGGAACCTAAGTACAGTTAAAATAATTTTAACTTTCTCGTCCCACAGCTTCTCTCCCGCCCTTTACCTCCTATTTAATTTTAAGCAGTTGAGGGCAAACAACTCCTGTATAAAATACTACTTGCATTTCAATTTTTTAACCGACTTCCAAAAGGAGGAGGTTCTCAATTTCATCGGTTTATTTTTTATTTTTTTTATGTATGTACGTCGATTACTCCGTCAGTTGTGGACCGATTTTTAAAAATATAATTTTAAATTATAGATGTAGAGAAGCCACATTTTCAACAGTCAATATTAAACGAAAATTCAAATTTACAAAGTTCAGAAGATACAACCAAGGTCACCGAACCTGTAACATTGAAATCCGATGACAATACAAGTAAAGAATTTATTTCCAAAGGTCGTGGAGATACAGAGAGCATTGCGATTGATTTAATTGGAGAATCTCTTGAATCGAGATCATCAGTGTTAGGAAAACTACGCGATCAAAGTTCAGAAACAAATATTGATGATGATACTAACACTGAACAAGAAGTAATGGAGCCAACATCTGAAGCCTCAATTAATATCTTTGAACAACGCCCGCAATTCGATGCAGATATTACAACACAAAATAATTTTCATGAAAACAACGAAATTCCTTTAATAACACAACATAATTTAGAACAAAACCAAAATGAATTTAAATTTACAACAAGCTCAGAGGGACTTATAATAAAGCTTCTTCCCACAACTCATTCAGATTTTTCTGATCAGATAGTTGACGAAACAGAACATATTACCAAAGCAACTATAGTGTTGAATAAAAACATAACTAACGATGGTTTGCCAAAGACATTATCGGATTTTGAAATCGAAAATATTATTACTTCGGAACTACAGCCAGCTACTTTAAGGAGGAAACATCACATACCTACAGAATTCCAGTGTCAACGGTGAGTTATCGATTTCGCTATAGGTACTTATACTGCCATTAAAATAAGTTTAAGCTTGTAGTTTACTCAAAAGGAATTCAAAAATAAGTTGCAATAGATCTTGATCAACCTGTTAATTAAAATTTATGAAAGAATATACAAATTGTTTTTAATTATTACTTTGGTTTATTTTGATCATAAACAAATAAATATGATAAAAACTGATCAATTTACAGACTGTTGTGAACTTAGATAAGTTTCATCATTAAAAGATTTTATCAGTCAACTGCTAGATGTAGACCTCTCCTCAAACAGGAGTAAAAAAAAACAAAAGCATCCTTTCTATATAACTTTATTTCTATATTTTTTTAAATGGGATAAAAACATAATTTAATGCAGTTTCGCTTGGTATAAATATCATCGAAGCATGTTTTTTTTTCAATTACTTTTTCGTGCTGTCTCTTTAAGCTCCGCCGCTAGTGCAACAACTGACGCTCACTTTACTGATTTCTGAACATTAAACAACCGTTTGAAATAAAATTATTAGAAAAAAATCCTGAAAAAATTGCAATGCTACCTCCCGTTCCATTTACAGCATTTTTCAAACAATACCTTACCGTCATCATTGCGATCGTAAAGCTGACTGCGAGGATGGCACCGATGAACTGGATTGTTCATGCAGTGACTATTTGATAACATTCGATGAAAAGCTTATCTGTGATGGCACTTATGATTGTGCTGATGGCCATGACGAAACCGGCTGTTGTAAGTATTAGGACGATGATTGTTTTCTTAACACTAGATTGTGCAACTGCCAAATTACATAATTTTAATATAGTAAAGTCAATAGGAGTCTAAACTGTTTACAATTTTGTGTAAAAGACAAAAGTATGAACGACTATTTTTGTTATGATTATCTTTATTTACACCTTGGTTTTTATACGTAAGTTAGAGCAAAAGAAATAATACTAAATTAATTCATGAAATATTATGTTTACAGACAGTTGCGAAGAAAACCAGTACCTATGTAAACAAAGTAAAATATGTTTACCCTTAAATAACATTTGTGATGGAACACCTCAATGTCCAGAAGGGGAAGATGAATTAGATTGTCGTGAGTCCAAAATTATAGTTTTGTAAAATAAACCCATGATACCTAGACAGTTGTGTACAAATTATAATATTTTTTCAGTTGCTTTAACTAATGGAAAAGAAATTCAGTTTGATTTAGATGAGAGACCGGCGGTGAACTTAGAAGGTTACCTAACGCAAAAACGTAATAATGATTGGCATGTAGTATGTGATGACAAGTTAACGCTTGACCAACAAGAACAAACTGCTACACATATTTGTAGATATTTAGGATTCAGGTAAGTTTTCAATAATCAACTTTAAATATATTACAAACCGCAGCTGCACCTGCACCAACGACTGAAGAGTTATTGGAGCGTAGCGTAGTAGCCATTTTATTCCAGGTGCGCCCACGATTAAATTATCTAAACACATTCCTTTTTGTTTCAGCTCTGCCAATAAATTCAAGGTAAAATACATCAATGTCAAAGAAGACGATATCGCAAAACTCACCTTAGATTTCAAGAATAAAAGAATTAGAAGAGACGTCGTACAACGTAGCCCTGTACATTTTGTATACAGGCAGGCAAATGATGATAATGATGCATCTCAACATGTGTTACTACCAAATGCTCAGGTTATCAAAGAGGAATGCGTACCTAATATAACAAAAACTTGTAAATCACTATATATTGTTTGTGATCATTCGCTTTTTACTGGTTCTGAAGAGCTCCATAGTGTATTCTTACGGAATACTGACACAGCCATTCACATGTGGCCGTGGATTGCCAAAGTTTTTATTGATGGAGAATATAGATGTACGGGTGTATTGATAGACCTTTCATGGGTTTTAGTAAGTGAATCTTGTCTGTGGGATTCGATGTAAGTATTAAATATTTCTGATTACTTGAACTAACTCACCTTTTTATAATCGTAATTTATACAAAGCAAAACATATTAGTAACGGCTACAATTAAATCATGTATTTAACTTTATAATGGGTTTCATAAATTAAAAATTGCTGTTTTATGAGAAAATTTCTCTATTTCAGGCTCAACCGTGATTATATAACAGTGGTCCTAGGTTCACATAGAACTTTGGATGCAACAAGCGGAATGCATGAACAAGTATACCAGATTGATGCTAAAAAGGATATTTTTCGCAGTAAAATAACTTTATTCCACTTGAAAGAACCAGCTTATTATTCCAATGTTGTGAAGCCAATGGCGGTATCATCTTCGTAAGTCTACGAACAATATTTAGAATAAATTATTTTTTTAAGAGGATAGTAAACTGTACACAATTCTTTTAAAATAAGATATTTAACTACTCAATTGTACTTTTTGTATTACCTCAAAGCTATGTCATTCACAAACCCAATCAAAAAAATTTTGGAAGGCTAAACTTTTCGTTTGTTGAATAAAAAATGAACCACTCTTGGGTGGCAAAGTTAGGGAATAAATTTTTCATTTCGTTTCTCTTTTATTCATTTAGATTTACGTATCTCGATCCAAAATCAACATGCGTAGCTGTTGGCGAGGATGATAAAAACAATACTATAAGCATTGTTCTAGAAGAAACAGGAGACAACTGTAGACGAAATAACCGGTGTTTTGTACGAAAATCAAATGTAGCCATGTGTTCAGTAAGTACTCTGTATTACCCATTTTAAGAACAGATATTGTACCATAAGATTTCGCGATCAACAAATCCAGATCACATTAAGAAATTTCATAATTCTAGTGTATTGCCATAAACTGTGCTGCTGTTATTCCTTCAATGAAAGTGATAAAATGTATATGTCTCTTTGTGATATAAATTTCTATAAATACATAGGAAAAAAGCTACAATGTAAATGTTAATACATACTTAATCAAATGTTAAAATGGCTGGTGTCGGATGCATGTGAACAGCCCAAGACCGGGATTGTTGATCTTTGGAGGAGGCATACGATCAGTAGTTAACGGCAGTAGGCTGCAATACAATATAGTTAATGTATTTCGTAATTTAGAGCTTTTAGAGCATTGTCGAGGGCAAAGTTTTGACTTTAGGCTTAGTCCGATCTTGTTCTTCCCATGATCAATCGGGTTAAAATCCGCATGTATGGCATGCTGGCCATACAGTATATATTCAATTCTGGAATGTTTATAGCCCGACTTCGAATAATTGCTTTTTGACCGTATTAACAAAAGTCTATTATGAATTATTTCAGCCTAACATTTCATCTAATCGCCATTGGGCCGGAATAATAAGTTGTCATACAGATGAAGGTTGGTTCCCTGCAGCTTCATTTGTAGATAGCAGAGGGGAATGTGGCCTTGGCGATCATATCAATGCTACAGATATTGAAAACCTGAAATATGAAATAAGTCATGTGAATAGTAAGTATACCATTTTTTTATTTTTTTTATTTCCTAACTAAACTCGCATAAAGTGAAAAAAAATGTCAACCTTAATCTATAGTCCAAAACCGATTCGTAAGGGACTCGTCCACAGAATCGAAAATCTGTGGATTTTATGGATTTTGGAGTACTTTATACTGTACTCTATTATATTGTTCCCCTTGTTCATCGATTCGACTAATCTAAACAATCAATATATATAAAAATCAATGCCACTTTTCGTTGTAATTTTATAACTCAAGAACGGGCTCACCTATCCAAACCAAATGTTTAGGCTTTGTACGGAATATTTAGTAGATGGTTTATGTGAAGTTTGCACAAAATCGGTCGAGGGGTTCTTCATTTATCAGCCAGATTTCAAAAGTAAGTCGGAGAAAAAAATGTTTACCACCCAGCGAAGTGGGCACGGGTCAGCTAGTCAATTATAAAAATGAATCGCCGAAATGTATGTACGCGCATAACTTCCGATCGGCTGCACTAAATTAAATAATTCTTTTTTAATGTGTTCGTTATTGTTATACAAGGTTTGTGTACAAGAAAAATTAATAGATAACGGTAAAAGTCATTTTTTTGTCCGCGACGTGAAGCTGAGACAATATGTAAATATGGCGGTACGAAGTTCGCCGGGTCAGCTAGTATAAATATATAATGTAATACAAACTTTTATAATTACGCTCCATTCTGATATCAATTCATAAATAAAATATAAATTAGAAAAATGAATTACATTTCTTAAATCTTTTTTTATCATATTATTTATTAAATGTTTTCCAATATAAGCGATTGTGTAATTATACTATTTCTCTTTACAAACATTTAAAGTTAAATCAAAGCCTGTAAACACTTCTCGAAACACTGTTTATAGACTTGCGAGACTTTTAGTTTTTGTTGCATTGCCAAACTTATTCTCCATTGCAAAAAAAAAAAAAAATTAAGGATACCTTCTGTATCTCGCCGTTTTGAACGGATTATAGCGTTATTGTTCGAAACATTTATATCGAGCAAAATTATTGATATCAATATTCAATTTGGTTTTATTAATAAAATATGACAATACTATTTTTATTTATAGGTAGTAAAGGTATACCGTATTTAGTGACCAAAAATGGTACTGATGATTGCGGAGGAATAAGATGTGGTAGAGGCCGCTGTATTGATTTGGCACATGTTTGCGATGGCGTACGAGACTGTGAAGACAGTAATGATGAATCAGAGACTGCGTGTGAGAAGAAAAAGCACCTGTGCAAGGATCCTTATCATTCTGGATGTGGTAATGTATATTTTTGTAACATCTTGTTTTCTTGCTGTTTGAGATAGTTATTTCGTAAAAAAGGAAGGAAGTGAATGACAGGAAGTTTTTGTTCATTTCTCATGCCTATGGAAATATTTTTATTTACCCCATAAAACACCTATACCTACGTTAATTCAGGGTATCAGATACCACCATACAAAATTAAAATTAAATTAAATTACATTTCTAAAGACATAAGTTATATATAATATAATATTAAAATTCAAAATTTAGAAAACTCAAGCACTTAATCGAGTAATCATACGCCAATGATATTTTTGCAGACATTCTGTTATTCTTCCCCACTTCCACCCCCATAACTTTTAATCGACTAAGCCGATTTTCATGAAACATGTCTGAGAACACTCGCACGTAAGTCACCTTTCATTCAAAAAAAACTAAATTGAAATCGCTTCATCGCACAGACAGACAGACAAATAGACAGACAGACACGTCAAACTTATAACACCCCTCTTTTTGCGTCGGGGGTTAATAAAAGATCAATATGTCAGTGGTTAGGATTCCAGAGACAAATCTCACACCGTGGAAGAGCCACGCTTCGGCATGAATGGGCCGGCTCGACCGGAGTGATACCAAGGCCTCACAGAAAACCGGTGTGAAATAGTGCTTGCGCCGATACCGGAGGCCCATATCCCCTTCCACTTTCTCCCCCACCCCCCGCCTCCATTCCCCCCCAAAGGCCGGCAACGCACTTGTGACGCCTCTGGTGTTGCAGGTGTCCATGGGCGGCGGTAATCGCTTACCATCAGGCGATACGTCTGCTCGTTTGCCCGCCTTTTCCATAAAAAAAAAAAAACAATATGACCGTTTTGAAAAGTACTGCTCTCTGCATCAGACTCTTAATCCAGCTCCCTAAAGAGAGTTTGTCCATATTCTCATTATTTTTATGGAAATAAATCACACTGTATTAATATTTCAGAATGTTCATCTGGTCAAATGAAATGTCGCAACGGGAAATGCATATCTAAAGAATTATTCAAAGATGGTAACAATGATTGCGGTGATGGTACAGACGAGCCGGGTCAATCATCATGTTCCGACTATCTAGCCAGAGTGATGCCGTCTAGACTCTGTGATGGTATCCTCCACTGTGATGACAGAAGTGATGAAGATCCGATGTTCTGCAAATGTTTTGCAAAGAAAAGCTACAAGTAAGTTTGCAAGAAATACCGTTGTGTTGTCGTGGGCAATCCTTAGTACGCTAAAAAAAATCATATTTTTTATGAGATAGGGGAACTTATCTGTACGTAGATAGGTCACCTAGTTGAAGGTGACTACCCCCTCCAATGGGAATGGCGACTTACAAATAGCGTTTTTTTTTTAGGTTAACTAGCTAAAAAGCAGTTAGTTGGAAACTTCAGTAGAAATACAATCAAAAATCTTTACTTAAAGTTTCAATTAAAGGTATTTTCTCAAATTATTTGAGGACAAGACACTGAAAAGATGACCTCGCAAATGTTAAACTAAATAACAAGTAATTTTATTTATTTTTGTAGTTCATTTAATTATTTATAACGAAGTGTTTTGTGACTTTTCTACTAGGTGCGGAGGTAAGTTTAGAGCAGATCATTGCGTACCTCATGATACGGTTTGTGACGGTGTTAGAGATTGTCCTAATGGAGAAGATGAAAAAGCTTGTATTGGTCTCAATGCGCCACAGGGAACTCCGTAAGTGCTAAAATTAAATTCATATTATTCCTAAGTATTCAGATCTCATCAAATCTAATTTGTTTGTAATCATGATTTTTGTTTTAATATCTCTTTAGATACTCTATGTTCAGAAAGAATTGTAATATCTACTTTGACGCTAGAAGACAGTTTACTATCATTTTTTCTAACAATTATATTTCATGGAGAAATATCTTTTGTAATATTTTTTATATTTATGAAAATTCTAAAAAAATGCTGCTACGTTTATATAGCCTTAAGTTAGGTATAATTATGCTGATAGTGACATTCGTTTAAATATTCGTATATAATTTTTACAGATACGGTACAGGGCAAGTAATTGTTCGCTCACATGGCGTCTGGCATTCGAAGTGTTATCTAACACAGAACCACACAAAATCGGAACTAGAAGCTATTTGCGCAGAACTCGGTTTCATCAGTGGTCATGCTAAACAAATTCATCTAATGGAAAACCTGACAGTACACCCACATAATAAATTTATTCTAGACTCATTTACTGATGTAATTTTGAACAATAACACTATCATCAAAATGAGGAATACTCATGAACCTATGGCTAAAGCCGTGTACGACAATGAATTACAAGATTGTTTCCCAGTTTTTATAGAATGTCTATAAGTATCTATCTTAATTTATTTAATTTATTATTTCGTAGTCTACAATTGTATCATAAACTCGTCAAAATCCATTTTAAAATACAAAACCTTCATTTTTATTAACTGAATTTTATTGAAATACCCATTTCTAGGCAAGTGCTCTAAGTAGCTCTATCTGTTGGTATAAAACGAGACCTGTTTTACGTTAAACATGTTTATGGTTAGTTATATTTCTGTACAGATTGCAGAGATGGCGCTGTAGCCAAAAATATGTTTTCGCTAAATTTATAATGATGAGAAAAAACATGTATGTACATACATTATTATTACATTTTTGCAATCAATTAAGGTCAGGTACCGTTTGACGATTCATATTTTCCAACACACGATCTCAATAACTTTTTTTGTAAAACCATTTCAACCATTCTGATTTTATTACAATTCCTCATAACTGAAACTAAATGTTAATCTTTAAAACAAAGTGATAACATCAATATATCTATATATATAAAAATCAATGCCACTTTTCGTTGTAATTTTCTAACTTAAGAACGGGCTCACCTATCCAAACCAAATGTTAAGGCTTTGTTCGGACTATTTGGTAGATGGTTTATGTGAAGTTTGCACAAAATCGGTCGAGCGGTTCTTCATTTATCGACATACACGCGGGCGGAGCCGTGGGCAACAGCTAGTACACAATATATTATTATGTTTCTCAGACAACATTTCAAATTTGCTTAGTCAGGTACTTTACCATATGGTTTTGACTTTTCAAAATTCACTTTTATACAGATATACATACATTATTGTCAGCTCATCATATTCTCCGGGAATGCAGTCTTTGGTGCAATGAACGTAATATAATGCTGAATAGCTTACAAGTGACATCTGGGGTGGTATTACGAGTATGAGGATCTTATGTCAACTGTGGTGAATTTCCGTACGCTTAGGCGATTCTGCCATACATACTATAGTAATCAGATATGGTCATTTAGGACCCATAATATTTTTTATCCGTGGTGCTTCCCGGAAAAAAGTGTCAGCCTATTTTGACTTCATTTTGTCTCCCGCTTGCTAAGGAGGGAAGTGGAATCATTATATTTCCAACTCCTCCAGTTTTCTTCTGATTAATTTCGTCGCGGGTTCCAAGACAGTTTAATTTTTAAGTGCCATTACTCGGTGTGTTCGTGGGTCACTGCTTTTAATCCTGATGTACAGGAGTTACAGTGGAGGGCGTGTTGGCGGGATTAGTCCCACTAAAAAAAACATGTACTACATACAAACTCTAAAACTGAAATTGACTTATAACATAAGAAAGTGATATGTAGAATCGGATATTTTAGTGATCAATTTCTTTGACACCCTCCCTGTTCTTCGATCTGTTGGAAGTAATAAAGAAGGAATAAAATGTGACTTTGTTTATGTATATATCTGTCTGTTTAAATATATATCTATAGGTATATATTTATACCTATGTTCACTTTTAAGAGAAAATTAACAGGTCAGGTAAAATAAACAGTTTGTTCATATTAATCACTAGCTGACCCGGCGAACTTCGTACCACCATATTAACATATCTGTCTCAGCTTCCCACATGCAGTGTACAGGCGCGGACAAAAAATAGACTTTTCCCGTAATCTTTTATTTTTTTCTTTCTAGCAAACAAAAAATGAAAGAAATCGGACTATGTGTTATTGAATTACAACTAAGTACATATTTTGACTTTCATCCCCTCTCTCCAGGAAACCGTGCTGAATTTCGAGATAAAAAGTATCATATGTCCTACCTCGTAGTATGAACTCAAATCATGCCAAGTTTCATTTGAATCCATTCAGTAGTTGCGGCGTGATGCGCGGCCAAGATACAGACAGACAACAGACAGACAGACATACAGGCAGACAGACAAAAATAAAAAAAAATACAATTTTGGCTTCAGTATCGATAATAGAGAGAGAGCCCTCCAAAAAAAATTTTCTAAATATCTTTAATGTACAGAATTGGACCTGTTACATTTTTACTATAAGTATATATATTATATTACAAGTATATAATAATATATATACACGTGCATTTCCACAATACCTTTTCAATGATTTCTAGACACAAATTGCTTTAAAAAACCTCGTGTCAGTAGGAACATGGGTTATAGCTAGATTTACAGTCATATTGGGAGTAATAAAACACTTATAAATATTTCGAAAACCACGGAGGGTTGAACATAGTGTCATATATTTTTTTCTACACATTCAAATGGGATCAGACATGAGATATTTAATATATCTCGGATTTGATCCAATGTAAATTTATAAAATACTAGCTGTTGCCCGCGGCTCCACCCGCGTGTATATCAATTTTCGTGGCAAATAGTAGCCTATGTGTTAATCCAGGATGTCAGCTGCGTACATACGTGGGAGAGCCACGCTTCGGCATGAATGGGCCGGCTCGACCGGAGTGATACCACGGCCTCACAGAAAACCGGTGTGAAATAGTGCTTGCGCTGTGTTTCACCGAGTGAGTGAGGATACCGGAGGCCCATACCCCAACCCCCCTCCCCCTATCTCCCGCCCCCCATCCCCCAAAGGCCGGTAACGCACTTGTGACGCCTCAGTGTTGCGGGTGTCCATGGGCGGCGGTAATCGCTTACCATCAGGCGATACGTCTGCTCGTTTGCCGGAACCAAATTTTATTAAAATTGGTCCAGTCGTTTGCGCGTGAAGAAGTAACAAACATACACGCTATTAGTGTGACTAGCTTATGCCTGCGGCTCCGCCTGCGTGTAAGTAACCGCGGCAAAGAGTAGCCTATGTCCTTCCACAAGTATCAAAGTATCTCCATGCCAAATTTTATTGAAACCGGCTCAGTGGTTCAGTCGTGAAAGCGTTACAGACAGATAGACAGACAGACAGTAAATGAAATAAAATAAGCATTTATTGCTGTTTGTTCGTTCTCCATTCTCAATGATAAGATTATAACTTAAACTAAATGAACTCTAGATTTCCATTAAAGTTAATTGTTACAACCGGTAACGGGTTTGAATTGTTTGTTATCAGCTTGTCTGGCGACATACGCTTCCTCTTAAGATTTCTACATTAACTTATACTAAGCGATTCGGCACCATGTTGGACCGGCTACTTGCTTAATATCGTCTTCCCAACGCTTATGCCCTGTCCACTTCGATTTTAATGTTTTGGATTTATTGATTGCGTCTTTGAACTTGGTTTTATCCGTTAAGTCCTTTTGTCTTACTCTGTCACGCCTCCTAACACCACTTACGCTCCTTTCTATACCGTTCTCGACGGACTCTTTCTAGACAGACAGACAAAATGTTTATAGTATGGATGATTATCGAAATCAGTTCATAAAAGAAAAAGTTAGGTAAGAAGTAACAAACAAAAACACATAGGTACGGTACGGTACTCATCTATACTTTTAGATATACCTTAAATAATATTATAAAACTGAAGAGTTTGTTTGTTTGTTTGAATGCGCTAATCTCAATATATCATCACGCTAAGACCAATAGGAGCGGAGCACCAATGAAGAATGTTACAAAAACGTTGCGTGAGTCAGCTAGTTATAAACTACTTTTGTAGTGGATTTACAAGGCAAGAAGAAAAAGAGTTTTGGAACGAAGTTCCTTATGGGGCGTTGCGGAGGGGTACCCTAGCCGGCAAAAAACGTCCACAACGTAAGATTGAATCCTCGGTGTCTAAATGGTAGCGTATGAGAATGATGTGAGGTCTTGGGTTCGAATCCCGTGTAGGATCAAATATTTTTTTGATCTGCAAATATTTGTTTTTTGGGAGTTCGGATGTTTTCTATGTATAATATCTGTGTATTTACACAAAATAATAATAATTAACTTTTTCTTTATTTCAGTAGAGAACTTGTTTCAGTAGAGATAACTAGATGGCAGCACGTGACCTTTTTAGTTATTTTTATTTTAATCGATTAAATATCATAATAAAAAATGTATACCTGAATAAAATGATATTTTACAACAATATGTTACGTACGTAATTATTTGCGCCGAAATCTGTGCCCTGCCGGGCCGTACGGACCAAAATTGAATGCATTGACAAATTTAACTGATGAATAGTACGAAAGATACGAAGCAGCACGTAAGAGAAAAAGATAGCTATATTTAGGAATTATCACATTACAAAATGTATTCTTTAATTTCAAATGTTTGTATAGACTAAAATGTTTATAGACGTAGATTAGACAGTCCATTGAGAAGTTGCTTAAGTAGGTGTACAAGATATATTGCATGTTACTTATTAGTTATTACTAATAGGGCCAAATAATCAAATAAAACTATTCGGTTTATTCTCAATTCTGTGTTTACGCCTTAATTTTATGATAAAGAAGGAAATTAAGTATAAATATGCATATTTATTTTTGAAATAATAGTATGATTTATAAAATAAAGTAAATACCATAAACACTTAAAAGTAAAGTAGACACAAAATAACAAACTTTATCTCAAGTTTAAAAAAATCTTTATCGATAAAAATACCTCTACGTTAAGACTAAAAGCCATTTAACCTCTCAGTGTTAAGTTTAATTGTTTTTGCACAGCTCACAGTTCTTTATAATTTTTGAGTTGTGATATATCTAAAACAATTGAAAACTTTGCTTTAATAAAATCACATAAATAAAATAACTATAATAAATACTAACAAAAAATTCAATAAAACAGAATTTTAATGGCAGGTATTAAAGTCACTGCCAAAATTCGCTTCTGTAAAAATAATCTATGTTCGCATTGATGTTCGCAGTCCATGCATCCTTATCGCTCTCACGGCAAAATTAGTTTACTCTCTTTTTCTTCATCCACCATAGCGTCATAAGTGTCATTACGTACTGTAATTGAGAGAGATGCTAAGGAGAGATGTCAATGAATAG
Source organism: Diaphora mendica (assembly GCA_949125395.1). Classification (NCBI taxonomy): domain Eukaryota; kingdom Metazoa; phylum Arthropoda; class Insecta; order Lepidoptera; family Erebidae; genus Diaphora; species Diaphora mendica. The sequence goes on from OX421320.1 coordinate 25,964,665, forward strand.
TTATTTTCTTTATACCTTGAACAGAACTTGAAATTAATATTTTTATTGATAAGGAACTTCGTTCCTATCTGGTGTCCCACGACACCACACCACTTTTTTTTATGGAACACACGTCAAACGAGCAGACGTATCGTCTGAGGGTAAGCGATTACCACCGCCCATGGCACCCGCAACAGCAAGGCGTCACAAGTGGGATGGGGAGGGGTTGGGATATGCTCCTCCGGTATCCTCACTCACTCAGTGAAACACAGCGCAAGCGCTGTTTCACACCGGTTTCTGTGAGGCCGTGGTATCACTCAGGTCGAGCCGGCCCATTCATGCCGAAGCGTGGCTCTCCCACGGACAGTTCGCAATCGTAAGAATTTTTTCTTATTTAAAAATGATAAGCTTACAAATTTATGACAATGTAACACGTTTACGCATAATATGACGTTAAAATTATTCAGGTCACGATCTCAAATTAATTTACAAAACCATATTGAAATTAAGTAAGCCATAGATCTAAATATTCGTGTGCATTTATTTTTGAAACGTTTTTATTTCAACCGCGTCGTAAGACCGCATAAAACTGGAAATGAGTTGAAGTTACTAGCAACTGATTATTTTTTACATTCAAATACTCAATATAATTTCCACAAGCAAACAAACTGAAAGCTCTTTTACTTGAAAAGTTCTATTATACACTGAGTACTTTTAAGGGTTCTTAAATGATTTTTCATCACAAAATTGACCATATTAATGTTAAGTTAATATGGTCAATATATATTATATATATATTATATTATATATATATTATATATATATTATATAAAAAAAATATAATATATATTTTTTTTTTAAGTAGGCCTGCCAAAATGACTCTACTCTGCCTGATGGAAAGCATAAGCAGAATCCAAGAGTGGTGGTCACCATACTCATTGCGAATGCAGATAATGCAGCATGGTGAGTCACACCATGGCGGCCTAGTGATGCTTCTGCATCTTTTAGTCTAGACAACAAGTATGGAACTTGTTGACTAGACTACTTGGGCCTCCGGTCTCGCACTCACCAACGAAACACGACAGCACGAACGCTGTCATTTTACGTAGATATTCTGTACGAGGGTAGTACCGCCCCGGTCGAGCCGGCCCGTTCGTGCTGAAATCAGCGTACCTTTTAATTCATCAATAATTCACATTCATACCTATTTGCAGTTAACATTTTTAGATTAATTTACTTTCTTATTGCGAAGTAAGAATTTTAAAGGATTTTGCGGTTAAGAAATTCGTTAATAAAAAAATATTTAAAACTCTACGATTTTATTATTTTTTGATTTTGTTAGTAAAGTACAATTTCTCAGAAATTGTATGCGGAAGCGTATGATAACACCAAATATTGCCAACTACAATCATTTTAGTACCACTCTGACGAGTTGAAAGACAAAATTTTATCAGGCAAAGTATTTCTAAATAATTATACATGCACATTAACTACATACATTTCATGTATGAATCAAAAGTAAAGAATCGCTATTCCAGTCCACTGCTGGACTGCCTCTCCAATTGCACGCAACTTATCTCGCCCCTGGCTTCTCGCATCCAGCTCCTGCCAGCCGTCTTGTGCAGATCATCACTCCACCTGGCCTGTGGACGTTCACTACGTTTGCTACAGGATCCTTAAAAAATCTTATCTAAACCCAGAAAAGTTTTTAAAACTATAACCCGACTACTTAAAACTACTACTTAAAAACTTTAATTTAGCCTAGTCATCCGGGCGATTTTTTACCCGACTACGGCAAAGCCAAAGGAGGGTTATGATTTTGACAGGCTATGTATGTGTGTATGTAAGTATGTATGTATGTATGTTCATCTATTCCCTCATAGCTCCGTAACTACTTATTAGAACTAGACAAATGAGATATCGTTAGAAGCGTCTTGATTGTCCGCTGGTTATAGGCTATATGACGTGTCACTGAACCTAATGTGGCGCCGTCTAGCCGACATAAAGTACTGGATTAAAAAATAAATTTGAGATGAATATATATATGTACATACAACATGTGTTTGGTATCATTGGAAAGGACGTTACTTGTACATTTCAAATATATATATATTATTAGCATTTTCCAGTGCCTTGTCCGTATTTATTCGATAATTGTGATATTTCTATGGTACCTATTTAAAATATACTTTGCAAAGAAATTAATATTATAGAGGCACCAAAACATTTTAAATAAAAAAAAGTAAAAACTAAACCCAACTACGACAAAAAACGACTACGGCTTTTGAAACTTGTTTCATACTTTTTCAGCGTCGTTTTTTGTCGTAGTTGGGTTTTTACTTTTTTTACGAATCTATTGACGCCTCATTCATTAAAATCGGATCAGTAGCTTATACATTGCAGTGGAACATACAAAACATAGATTGCCAAAAGTATTAACCTTCTTTTTAACAGGTAGTAGTATAAAGTGAAAAGAGTAATGATATTTAAAGCAGGAAAAGGGAATTAGTATCGATAGTTGATATCATCAGTGGCAAATGTAATAATATAACAATTTATTCTACAAGCTCAGGGTCATAAGTGTCACTTAAAAAGATAACAATACTCGTATAATATCAAATTCTGATGACATTAAATGTTAGTGATTCATTCCATTACTTAACATTTAAAAAACTACAACGCAAAGAAAAAAAACTTATTAACATAACCAGTGGTAGATTAAAGTGTATCTTTTATTCTAGAAAAATATGTAAAATGGTTTTATTAATATATCAATACGGTAATGTACAATAGCCAGCTTTTACCCGCAGCTTCACTTGCATAAATGTCAATTTACTTTTTTTTTTTTATCATAAAAGTTGACCAAACGCTTTTGAGGTTAACCTATCTTTAGGATAAATTTCATTCTGAAACGTTCAGTTATTCTCACGCAGTTCAATGTAAAACATCTAAACATATATTTTTTCAACACCCCTTGTTCTCAATTACATTATAATTTTTAAAGAAAAATTTAAATAAACATATTGACATACACATATACCTTTTTTTCCTGTGTGGAAATCCCCCTGGGTGCCACCTGCTGGCGGCATGGCAAACCGGCTAAAACTGTCTCGGTTTCTAAAAGCCGGTGAACCAGCTGCATCTTAGAAAGGAAAATCCTGGAACCCCGACGTACCTCGGGCCACCTACGATTTGTAAATGGCCCCCTCTTTTGTGAGAACCCCGATATTCCCGTTGCTGTCCCCAAAAGGGGGAGCGCACGTTCCAGAGCGTTCGCGCCTTTTGGGCCTGCTTACATACCAGTAAACCTAAAATAATTTTAATTTAAAATTACAAATCAAAAATCTTACATTACTCATAATGTGTAGTTGAAATGGAAAACGTTTACCGTACCTTGGAGAGCACGTTAAGCCATCGTCGGTCCCAGGTGTTATACTTCAAAATAGCCAAGTATTTGGGTTGTGGAGATCTAATGAAGTTCAGCCGTATTGTAGTAGACTTAAAACCAGTTCCCACCTAGTTTTGAAAAAAAGGTTAGAAGGTTTCTCTTACTAATTTTCTCATCTCTAAAGACTGTTCTCATTAATGGATTAATTCCATGAATATGTTAATTTAACAAAATACTCTCGGTTGTGTGGTTTTTCAAGTCTAAATGAAACCATAAATAACAAGATAGGTACATAATAAAACTACGAACACATCGAGCGACGCCGTCGAGTCTGCTCGCGATGATGACACCTCTATTTCAATTTGAGATATTCAATTCAGAATACATTAACTAAAAACATTATGCAAATTTAAATAACCATTGGAGAGAATTTCGTGTCAATTCAAATATTTAACATAATCCCCAGAATCTTGTATAAAAATGATAAATGTATGAAAGGCTTACAATAAAACGTAAGCTTACACGTATTGCAAGATCATTGAATAAGGATATATAAATATCACAATGTCCATTGTATTATAATTTTGGTTGTAAATCAGAATTCTTAATGCGTTTCTTTAATTTGCGCCGACCGATTTATTTTTGTGCTAGCGATGTACTGGACTGCTTTTAGGACCTTCATATTTACTGCCTCGACACATGCAAATTTTACTTAGTTACGAATTAAATCATTTTCAAGTGTACACTGTAATAATATAAATTCATATGATTTGAATTGATTTTGTCTTTTATTACCTTATTTATGGAGATTCGTTTCAACATTTAGATCTAGTTTTTATCATTATTTACGACCATCATCAAAACTTCTTGTCTTCTACGTAATATAAAACTACTATACTCTTTGCGCTGTAGCATGGTGCGGGTGACAGTTTCAGTAATATTTCGTTTCACTCTTGAAACTTGCCGCGATTTACAAATTATGACTTAGTATTTCAGTTGTACCACATTCACAATATATTAAATCGTTAATAACTGTAGTAAATTAATTAAACCAACCAGAATGTAACATGTAACGTCGTACAGGCAACTGTCACCCGCACCATGCTACAGCGCAAAGAGTAAACACTATTTATTTAGTAGTAAAGTTTTTGCTTCGCTTAATAATATACTTTGTTATCGATAAAGATTAGAAAAAATCGATCCATCGATTACTCAATCAAAAGAGCTTATAGCAATTAAGAAGGGGGTTAACGAATGTTCATAATAAAACAATAAATATAGTGTAACGTATACGATTTGTTGTTGTGGCATTTCCTTCGTACTTGAGGTATTCATTTAGGTGTACACCTACTGATCAGTCGTCCGCATTGCTCGCTTCAAAGAGATGCGACAGAACCTTGACTCACGAGCCTGGCTTTTGAGAATGCAATTTATTGGACGATTTATATGATAGCCCTTTCTTCTCAATAAACCCTTGAAATTCTTGATTGTGTTCGGTCAAAACTTATCTTATTATTTTTTATGATAGATGCAGAATTCAAATGAATGCTAATATTATGATTTTATTATTTGTCTAAGTATAATTTTCTTATCAGTAGGTCACCGGTAGTTTTTTAGTTCAAAGCGGAACTGCTCGAAAATTCCACAGCCCTCAACTCTGTCTTAAAGTGATACACGCATTCGTTGACTTTTTACTCTCCAAGGCTTTCCTTTCCAAGGTTCTTTGAAGTGGAACCAGTGAGTTTTTATTTCACGTACGTAGGTAACTGTTTTACTGATGGTTATCGCCAAAAATAACCTTTAATTACCGTGTAGTTTGTGTTGCCCTGACCTTTCACACATAAACCTGCAGACGCTGCCTCCTCGTACACCTGTGTATACTGATTAGACTTACCAAGCTCTTTTCTAGCCTTTGATAATGTGTCGAAAAAATAATGGACTTAATAAACGAAAAAATAATCTTGGTAAAGTGTACTGAATTTGGTCAATTATTGCTATTTATCACTTGAAAGTCAAATGTCACAACCACCAATATGAATTTCATTACATGTACAACTGTTGTAATGAAGCATATTTTAAGTATAAGATTTTTTTTGACAAATGCAAGAGAATTATGAACCTGAGGGCTGGCAAACAATACAAAAGCAATTCACCGGCACTTATTTTTAATTATTATGCCATTATTCACTGAAGAATACCCATTTAGATATTTCATTGTTATGGATCTATACCTTTTTACTTTAAAATAGTTAAAAATGAGGTATTATACTTTAAGTATTCACAAACAGTTATTAGAGATTCAGATATAAATATCATAACCTTATAAGCAATCAAAGAACAAACATCATTAGAGTTTTAAATTATGTATGACACGTGAATTGATTTATGAAATGTTTTATTGGACTCGTCTGTCATTATAATGTTATATTTTATTATGACATAAAATTATTGTGTTAAATTAGGCGCAAAACAAAGATTCGCAAATGTCGTTAAGATCAGGAAGAATGGACAAAACATTACCTTGTACATGTAATAAATCTGTCACTCGACACATATCAGAGATCTCCATTGATAAAGAGCCAATAAAGCGCATCTAATTAATGATTCTTCAAACATAAAAAGCCGACTCAACATTTCCGACATCAATATTTATTTATCTTGGAATGATTAAAAAAATTGCGCCAAAACTTTAAAACTTGTGCTTTTTGTCTTAACAAAAACACATGGGTGTTAATTTATCTTTTTAGTAAATGTCTATTTGCTGGTTTTTTAAAAATCTTAAGATATTCGTGTTGGCATTTCCTACATCGTTTTATGTTTTGTTCATAACAATTGCTTGTTTACATGAAGTGAATAAATAGGACTTAGTACCTACCACAAAACCACAAAAAGTGGATGATGGGTTCCTTTGTGGCATTTTATTAAATCTTTACGACATTATGGTGTGATTGTTTAAATACAATGTTTATGAGAATACATTTGTATATGTATGCACTATGACTAGTATTGTATTCTTTTCTGAATCATTTCGCTAATTCAGCTGTCAATGTTTTTAGCAAGAAGTCTTTAATCATAATAAGGGGAATATAACGATTGCCTACCTGATTAAAAAATCAGGAGTTACGAATGACTTCTAATGAAAAAATAAATGATTATCAATTAAAATCTCTAAAATTTGAATAACAGAACTCCCTTGGTAAATTTTACCTTAGTAGACCGAGATTAGACCGCCATTGCTGATCATCGACGTGCACTGGTGCATCCAAAAATTCGCTATCGGACATTGTCAATAACATAATAATATGTATATATGTACCTACGTACTTGCACACGACGTACATACAAATTAAGCCCTCAAGACTGTTGGGAATATCTGTGGTCGCAGTCAGTCGCGACTGCTGTATTGCGTTACAAAAGGTGTGCATTATTATAATGAAATGTATGTGGTAAATATCTGTTCTTCAAACATCATCAAACGGTAAATTAAATATATAAAAAACTTATGTTTACATATGAACCAATCGGAGTAATTCCTTTTACCTTCCTTTCGTTGCTTGACATCAAGTGAGTGAGGTAACCGGACTAAAAATAACCTATCCAACCCGTTCCCTTTCCCCATCCCCCAAAGGTCCGCAACGCACTTGTGACGCATCTGGTGTTGCGGGTTTCTATGGGCGGTGATAATCGCTTACCATCAGGTTATATGTCTGCTCGTTTGGCACCTACATCATAAAAAAGAAAAAAGAGAATCCCAAGAATTCTGGTAGTAAGACAAACAAGGGCAGCACCACACTTAGGTCTACTGCATGTGTGCGCGTCGCCGCTTCCTTCTGAGGGGCTTCAACCCCAGATGGGATAACACTTTGAGTGATCCACAAATTGTTGTTCTGATTCTGGATGTTCTTTGTGTCCGTTTTATGTATATACTAGCGACCCGCCCCGGCTTCGCACGGGTGGATTTCAGATGCCCCCGCCGACGACACGATTCGTGCATTTTAAATCTGTAATATCTTCGAATATATTCATTTAAATTAGATACTGTAAAGGGCCATTTTGATCTATATTAAATGCACAATGTATTTAATTTACTTAATTGTATAAGGATTCATTCTGTATTGCTTAAAATCACTTCGTAAATAAGCCATTATTTCTCGTAAAAAGAAAGTAATAAACAAATGGTTGTTGTGGTTTATCCCTAAGAGATAGACATATACCGTCGCGGACTTTTTTGTAGTACTTTTTAAGGCTTACAATACTGTAGTACATTATTTTGATCTATCTCGTAGGGTGCAACCAGCGTTTTCAATGTAAGCGCAAAAAAATGTGTTTATTTGCTACATTACATTAGAAACCTCGAAAATTAACAGTGTTCCCATACTATATTATGCATTTATTATACATAAAAACCTTCCTCTTGAATCACTTTATCTATTAAAGAAACCCGCATCAAAATCCGTTGAGTAGTTTTAAAGATTTAAGCAAACAAAGGGACATAGGGACAGAGAAAGCGACTTTGTTTTATACTATGTAGTGATGTTAAGTCCATGGGAGTTGTTTTTTAATGTATCCATGAGCGCTGCAAGAAACCTACCATCAGGTGACTCGTGTAAATAGTAGGTTTCTTGCATATGAGCAATCATATACGAACCTCTTATACCACAAATCAAATTGTTTTGATGTCATATCTAAGCCGCCATCGTGTGGGTCACTATGTGCTGCATTATCCACTTTCGCAATGAGTAGGATTTATGTCCGTCTCTCTTGAATTCTGCTCATGCTTTTCATCAGTATATTAGTCACTTTGGCTGCCAAATATGAATGAAAAGCTATTGCAAAATCATTTAATTTAATTAAACATGTGGCTTAACAATTAATACATATAAAGAAACTTCAGAGAAGGAATTAGTATTATTTTTCATAGTCTTATGTCATACTTATGTAAGGATTGTTAAACAATTACTATTACGTTAATGCAAAATTGATAGTCATCATTAAATCACCAGTTATTGCAAGATTGTTGCAAAAACTAAAGCGCTACTGAAGTGTACAACACTTAGCGAATCTTGATTTCTTGAACTCAAACACTTGTCAAGCTAGGCAGGTTATTTTCCGTGTATTTATGTTAATGTCCCTGAACTTATGCCCTCTCTGATTATAGGATGGGCTTCTCCAATGTACTGAATGTCTTGAAATACAGCCTGGTATAGACAGCAGGCGCCCACAATTCACATTATACTAAAATTACATTTTGGGCATCTGACAACGCCATCTATTCCCAAACTAAGCAGAGATTGTACTACGGGTACTACAACGATAATAGTTATTGTTAGAAATCGAACGTCATTATAATGGCAACATTTTTGATTGTCATGTTTTTTGTTTGTAAAAAAATATAGAACTTACGAGAGGCTTTAGGTTAACGGTCGACCAGTGTCGTTTTTGAGTGCCGTTTAATTGAAATTTAGCTGATTGTCCATCAGACTCGGTTTTTTCGTTGTTTACCGTTATGATTGGTCTGGTTTGGACACGCGAGATTAGTAGTCACGTCAATTAGGCGCGATCCGCGACAGTTAAAACGGGTGTATTATAAATTACGTTTGGCCTAGTGGTTTAACGGTCACCACGCCGTTTCCTACTTCGCCAAGTGTCGTGGGTTCAAATCTCACGTAGGACAACGCTTTGTGTGATCCACAAATTGTTGTTCTGAGTCTGGGTGTTCTTTGTGTCCGTTTCATATATGTTTGTAAAGTCCCCCGCGATACAGGATTTATTCCTAGTGCGGGAGTTGCCTTTGTAAAACAAACAAACAAACAATTAAGAAAAATTGAAAGTAACTTTGTTAAAGTTACTTAACTTATTTTGAAGTTTCTTATTTTTACCCTAAGGTTTTAACAATATGACGTGAAATATGGCGCGGACAAAGCTAAAAAAAAGTATACCAAGAAGGTTCCGAGTCTGAGTTACTGATAAATTAAAAAAGGTTGTATTATGAATTCGGCACCATGAAGGTAGAATTAAATAGGTTTAATGATGGTTTGAATTCACAAACTTAGTGCAGACGATGTTCTAAATTCAATTTACTTTATCCTCTAGCGTATAAAAACGCCTTTTGCACTCAGATATCGAAGGGAAAAAGTACTCTTTCCGAGATGGGGGGATGTTTTTTTTTTTATTTTATATACTTTTTGTCAATAAAAACATACTATACTTAGAAAACACCCAAACTACGAAAGAAACATTTTGCAGATGATAAACATTTGGTCCGACCGAATTGAGCTCGACAGTCGCATACGCTACCACTGCCACTGAGGCAGTCTTATTGTATTTTCATTAGGACAATAAACTATTATTACACAGTTAATAGCATTAGGCAATTACTGTTTGATTTTTCACCGAGTGAATGACGTTACAGGAGGACCAACCCATCCAACTCCATCCTAAGACTTGGGTACTAAACGGACGCTACTCTGATAGAAAGCATGAGCAGAATTCAAAAGTAGTGGTCCCGTTTACATTCTTTCTAAGATTAGGCCTGTGTGCAGCAATAGACTGTTGATGATGATGTTGATGATGATGTGATCCATTTGCCCCCTTTACTATAAAAGTCCGGCTCTTCTACTAAATCAGCCGGTTTAGAGATTTACGCTAGAAGATAAAGTAAATCATATCGACTTTAAAAATTCTCTAAATAAGACATGACTCACAACAATGACATCATTTACTGTTTAACTTAATGTCCACAAAATATTGAAAAGAAGAAATATTGTATAGCGCTTGAACCCCTGACCTGATAGTCTCGTCTTTTTATAAGTAGTTTATTAAAACCACCAAACTAAATATGACTCACTATTGTTATTTCGCATACAAAAAACTATATATTCAATGCCAATGAGTCAGTTCAAAAACAAGCCCTTTTTCTTACTTCCTTCCTATTGTAATATAATTGTCGTATGTACAAATGAGACTTGTAAACATTTTAAGAAGTTTTTGTTACTATCAAACCCATAAAAAGGACTTTAATGAATAATACAAAAAAATAACTCAAGTAGACCTTTAGAAATAAACGAAAATAAGTATTTATCTGTAGTTAGTTGTAAAAAATATTTATTTACTAACCTTCATTGATGTTTTTCAGTAAAAACTAATCATTAAATTGTATTTTGAGATGATTAATTTATTAAAATACGCTATAAAAAGTTCAGCACTCAATCATTGATCGGCAATTGATTGATCACTGATTTAAATAAATAAAAAATTAAGGTCACGTGGAACATGCCCTTTAGGTCAAGTGAGTTGTGATCTGATCTAGACTGCTAAGATGTGACTTTGATTTCTACCCAGTAAAAATATGATTTGTCATCAGTTCTGTGTCTGGGCATGATATGTATGTATTGAGATATTTGTAAGCATGTTTATCAGTAGTCTTTATACCATAGTACAGGGCTGTGCAATTTTAAAACCTAGCAAGGGATAAATTAAAAAAAAAACGTGTTTTTGCTTTATACTTTTCAAACTTTACGCACGAATTCGCTGTGTTAAATTCATCAAAACAGGCTTAGTGATGAAAATAGAAATTTCAGTAAACCTAGCAAGTCCACATCGAGAAGAAAAATCTGCTTCGAAAACAAATTGAAAACCTAGGACTTCAAAGGACTGTCCCTTGCTAGGTTTTGAAATTATTATGTCATGAAACGCGAAAGTTTAAAAGTTAGTCTAGCAAAGGCCGTTGCTAGGTTTCAAAACGGTTATTTGGTCATCATCGTTGGTCTCGCGGTTGGCGTGTGCGACTGCTGATCATGAGGTCTCGGGTTCGATTCCCGGGTCGGACCAAATGTTTGTATGATCTATAAATATTTGTTTCGGAGTTTGGGTGTTTCTATGTATAATATGTAGGTATGTATTTACAAAAAAAAGTATATATGTATTTGTATCAGTTGTTTAGTACCCATAACACAAGCTCTGCTTAGCTTTGGACTAGATGGCGTTGTGTGTTAGATGTCCGAAAATATTTATTTATTATTATTTATTTACACATATGAACAAGTTTATCCTTAGTAAGTGCTTTCTAACGTGCACTATTAGAAATATTATGATAAATATATATTTACATTGAAGCCACAGATATTCCACAACAATTGCGCCACCGCACAAGTGGGAGAGCCAGTTTCGGCATGAATGGGCCGGCTCGACCCGAGTGATACCACTGCCTCACAGAGAACCGGTGTAAAATAGTGCTTGGATACTGGAGGCCCATACCCCAACCCCTCCCCTATCTCCCTCCCCATCCCCCAAAGGCCGGTAACGCACTTGTGACGCCTCTGGTATTGCGGGTGTCCATGGGCCGCGGTAATCGCTTACCATCAGCCGTTACGTCTGCTCGTTTCGTTAATTCTTTAGCGAGTATGTAATAATGGAATTGAGTCTGTCTTAGTCTTTCATGAAAAATATTTATTTCATGTTGATTGCAATCACTTTATTAAAACACGACTACAACATTTCTGTGATCTTTTTTCTATATGCGTAAGTAATATGTTTTGCATTAAGTTCAATTTGTATTTTTTATTCTAAACAAAAAGAAAAAACAAAAATTTCTGTAAAATAGGGATACATTTTTTTTTTGTTTAAAGCTCGTTATGTAAACCGATTTTATCATCATCACTACATAGTATAAAACAAAGTCGCTTTCTCTGTCCCTATGTTTGCTTAAATCTTTAAAACTGCGCAACGGATTTTGATGCGGGTTTCTTTAATAGACAGAGTGATTCAAGAGAAAGTTTTTTATGTATAATAAATGCATAATATAGTATGGAAATTAATTTTCGAAGTTTCTAATGTGATGTAGCAAATAAACACATTTTTTGCGCTTACATTGCAAGCGCTGGTTGCACCCTACGAGATACATCAAAATAATATACTACAGTATTGTACACCTTAAAAAGTACTACAAAAAAGTCCGCGACGGTATATGTCTATCTCTTAGGGATAACCCACAACAACCATTTTTTTTTTCCTTTCTTTTTACGAGAAATAATCGCTTATTTACGAAGTGATTTTAAGCAACACAGAAGGAATCCTTTTAAAATTAAGTAAATTAAATTTTTTAATTTAAATTAATTAAAAAAAAAATTAATATAGATCAAATGTACAGTATCTAAGTTAAATGAATATATTCGAAGATATTACAGATTTAAAATGCACGAATCGTGTCGTCGGCGGGGGCATCTGAAATCCACCCGTGCGAAGCCGGGGCGGGTCGCTAGTATTAGTATAATGCTGATGTTCGATAATAGTGTTTTAATTATCAGTACTGAAAGTGACTTTATTTAGGGTTTAATTTATCTGAAAGAAGTTAAGTGTGTCGCGTGACAATTATTTCACCTGTAGGTCTTTTCTGACAAAGTTAAGAATAGCTCCCGAGTTTTAATTATTAATTCTAGTTAATATAAATTAGCGCTATATTCTGTATTTAACAAGAATTCATTTATAAGAGAACAGTTTGTTTGTTTGCTTGAAAGCGCTAATCTCAGCAACTACTGATCCGATTTAAAAAATTCTTTCAGTATTCAGATACTATTTAGATAGCCCATTTATCGAGGAACCAATAAGAGCAGAGCACCAATTTAGAATTTTACAAAAACGGGGGGAAATTATTACGCTACGGGCAATAGGAGACGTAAACGAGGTTGCGTGGGTCGGCTTGTATTCAATAAATAGGCCAACAGGTCAATTTTCGAATTATAAAATAATAGACTGACGGAAAAAACCAATCCAAAAATTAAAAAAATACATACAACTTTTTACATATAGATAGACAGGTATGTAAGCATCTCTGCGGTAGGTGGCAGTTGTACGTACAGAAAACTGAACAAGAAATTATGAAGGCTAACAAGGTGCTAAAGTATACGCTATTTCGAACACCCGTAAAAAATTAACGATCGAACATTTTAAACTTGTCAAATGCAATGAAGAATAACGAAAGGTTGATTCGTAAAAAATGTAAATATTTACATGCTTTAGGTAGGCACATGATTAAGGAAAAGAGATGAAATAACATAATGAGAACAGAGTGGTCATTGAAAATCTGTTTCTTAGAACATTACTGCGTATGGGAATAAACGCAGGATAATAAATATTCCAAGTAAAGATGTTTCGGCCAGATTACAACAGTCACAGGTGGACTGAAAACTGTAAATGATTTCATATGCTTAAAAATAAACAACAAAGTTTTATTAGAAATGAATTTTAACATTTTCTGAAATCAACTAAAAATGTAGAAGTTATATCAATGTTTAAGAGCTAATTGGCAGCTAATTATGTTCGAAATAACGGCCAATGATAACGCAGGTGTGAATTTAATTTCTAGTAGAGCACAAAATTACCGGTTCCAGGCAGCCAATGACCTGAAACCAGGGGTGCGATAAATAAACCGTTGGTCGGTTTATTTCAATCGCTGTTTAACAGATAACATAATAAATTCAAAACTCACAAAGAAGCCATTTTTCATTTTTTTTTTTTTTAGAAGACAACTCCCGCACTAGGTATAAATCCTGTGTCACGGGGGACTTTACAAACATTCATGAAACGGACACAAAGAACACCCAGACTCAGAACAACAATTTGTGGATCACACAAAGTATTGTCCTACGTGGGATTTGAACCCACGACACTTGGCAAAGTAGGAAACGGCGTGGTGACCTTTAACCCAGGAGGCCAAACGTGCAGTCAATTGCGCCAATTGCCATTAATTGCGCCAGACGAGGAGTAGCAAACCAGGAGCATGATAAACAACCCGTCTGAGTTAAGTTGTTCCGTTGTGGAACTTTACTGGCCTATATGTCTAACACAGTACTCTCTTCTTTGTATTGTATGCACACATGTGAATATTTGTCTTAATAAATTTAAGAGCCATTTTTTTAAAGTAGTGGATGCCCCTCGGGCCTTCATCCCTGCAGGGCTTATGTATGGCTTTGTTACAAAATTGAACCAAATAAAACCAAATGTTGATCCACTCTGCGCTTAAAATAGGAGGGAGCTAAAACCAGCTGTTATTAAGATACAGGGATGAGAGTTAAGTGCTAATGTCAAACTTTTATGTCAAAAAACTAGTCCACTAGCTTTTGCAAGCTCTTGTAAGTTTGAACATAGCAGTAGGATCATATTTACTCATACCTATATGGCCTATGACACTCACAAACACTGTGGCGGTGTATTGGTAAGTTAACCCCTACTACTTTACAAACTTTACCTTTTTATAACATTAGTATGAATAGATATATGTACATCATCCTGACAATGTAATAACAATAATAATTAAATATTGTACCTTGAAAGGACAGCAGTAAAGTAGAGGTAGTAACTTCAAAGTAAGACATATATAATGGTTATAAATACAATGTAATTATCAACATAGTCATCGTTCAGCTAATACGCATTAAATAATTACGATATTCTATTCATTTTAATATTTCAATCTCTCAGTAAGTCAATCGAATATCTTGTAATTTCATACTGACGCTTCCTTCCATTTAAAACACAATTATTTAAGCTATCTATAAAACACTAGATGAAGAGAATGACTGAAATTAAAAGGCTTCTCTTATATTTTTTAATGAATAACGTCATTAATAATAATACCAATTTGCTACATTTTATCCATGTTGATCTTTCAAACTCTAATTCAGTAAGTGAGTAAAATATGCTTTCCATCAGTAGTAGAGTCATTTTGGCGGGCCATACATAAAAAAAAAGTGTAATTTCATACTAGTTTTATTCCATTCAAAAGATTATTATGTATTTAGCTACATATAAAATATATTATGAATACAATGATAAAATGATTCAAGTTATTATTTTGCTGAAAAATTAAAGCCTTCCCTTCATTAGATATGTGTATTTTATAAACTTTTTATTAACTTGCAACGTATGTATGTAGTAGGTATGCTTGTATGTTCGGGTGGAATCTTGCAACTCAACTTTGAAGCAGATATATTCAACCGATTTTGCTGAAATTTTGCAAGCATATGTATACATCGTGACAATACAATATTATAATGACATGGAGCTGATCTGGCCATAGGAACTCTGTAAAGAAATGTCGTAACATCATCAAGATTGGACTCGTTTGACTCGACTCGAGGCATTCCACTAAAAGCTTGTTTTTAAAAAGCTTTTTAATTTAATTTATTTCATTTTCCATTTACTAAAAAATGTAACTAATACATTATTATTATATACACAAATGTAATAAGGAGGATAATAATAATATCCTGACACAAAACAAATCTCTTCAGGAGAAAGCTAGAGATATACAAATATACAATTTAAGATCATTTGCAAGTTTGAAAGGAGTTATGAGTCAAGACTCACAACTCTTTAATTATTTGTTAATGTAATGTATATATAATCCATTTATCTATACTGAATACTTAATGATATAATGCTGAAGAGTTTGTTTGTTTGTTTGGTTAAACACGCTTATCTCAGGAACTACTGGTCCAATGAAAAAAGTATTTTTATATTAGATAGCCCATTTATAAAGGAAGGCTACGACCAATAGGAGCGGAGTGCCAATAAAACATGGTGCAAAAACGTGGGAAATATATTTATTTTGAAAGTTTCCATTGCGTGTGCTGCGAAAACGATTAAAGTTTTGCAAAAGTATTGCATGACTAAATTGTTACCTTATAAAGTTTAAAATAGTCACAAATTTTAACAAAAAAAACCGACTTCAATCTGAACCAAATTTAAATGGGACCACACGGGAAGCACCAGCTTACAAATAAAAGAAGAATCATCAAAATCGGTTCACCCAGTCAAAAGTTATGAGGTAACAAACATAAAAAAAAACAGTCGAATTGAGAACCTCCTCCTTTTTTTGAAGTAGGTTGAAAAGTTTGCTATATTAACTTTTAAACTTTCGCGTTCCATGTTATAACAATAATTATTTTTACGGGAATTAACGCGATCACTTATTTCAAGGTATTACATACCTCTGTTTTGCCTGACGTTTCGACCAGGTTGCACTGGCCGTGGTCACAGGCTGACTGGCTCAGCGGCGCACGCCCTCCGTCGTCGAATCCGTGAAGTAGAAGCTTCTTCATCCACCCGCACATTTTCGATATTATTGATAAAATTGTCTCGCCATGTACCGTCACATACCACACTAACAGGGTCCCTATTCTGTAAGCAAACCGATGTGTTCCTATTCTGGTGTTTATCCGACTGCGCAGAAAAGCGAGCTGATATGTTTTTTAACACTGGATTCCACGCTGTAGATAATTTAAAACCATCTTCCCGATTAAAAGTTTTATGCTTTTTAATCTCAATCGCTTCACGTACAACTCTTGAATAAAAGTGACGTTCGGTGGAGAGGACTTGCGTGCGGTGAAATTCAATTCAGTGGTTGATGCCTGCATCAAGTGCATGTTCTGCAATCGCCGATTTGCTCGTCTGTCGGTTCTTCACAGCAGCGATATGCTCTTTGACCCTTTCAGCAATAGTCCGCTTCGTTTGGCCTATGTAGGAACTTCCGCAGCTGCAGTCTATTTTATAAACACCCGGAGTTTGTAGTGGCAATATATCCTTCGGTGTGCCGACGATGTTGTGAACCTTTATGCCTGGTGTGTATACTGTCGGAATGGAGTATTTCTTTAACACGGACCCGATCTTATCCGTAACTCCCTTGACATAAGGCACATAGGCTGGTTGCCTGTTCACTTCTGGATACTTGCGTCTTATTTTCGGTTGCTTCCGTCCTCCATTCACTTGATATCCGTTACCTTTGAGTACCTCCTGAACATGTTCTAGCTCCCGTTCTAAATGTTCAGGGTCACAGAGATCGTAAGCTCTGTTCTTGAGTGAAGTCATAACAGATTGCAAGTGCCGGGGGTGATGATGAGACGTGGCGTGTAGGTATCTATCCGTATGAGTAGGCTTACGGTACACACAGTGTGACAAGGACCCATCTGATCTCACGGTAACTTTAACATCCAAGAACGACAATGACCTATCCGTCTCCATTTCATATGTAAACCTTATTTTAGGGTGAATAGAGTTAAGATGTTGTATATATTGATCTACTTCTTGTTTATTTCCTTTAACGATACTGAAGATGTCATCCACGTATCGCTTCCACAGCTTAACGGTATTCGGGCCGAGACTTAGTGCCTTCTCTTCAAAATGTTCCATCCAGATGTTGGCAAGTACTGGGGCTACAGGACTTCCCATCGCGACACCATCAATCTGGAGGTAATGTTGACCTTTGAAAAGAAAATAGTTGCCATCTAAACAGTGTTCAAGTAGATCCATATAGTTGAACGGCAGTTCGTTGTCTCTCAGCAGATCTTTTACGACATTTAAGCACTCTTTAATTGGAACATTGGTGAAAAGCGACTCCACGTCAAAGCTCACCATGACGCAATCCGGTTCCAACGTGAGATCTTTTTTGATTTGTATGAAGTGCCGTGAGTCTTTCACAAAAGACGGTGTTTTGCCTACAAGTGGTTGCAATACTGAAGCAACGTGCTTTGCAAGATCGTAAGTAGGAGAAGCAATTTGACTTACAATGGGCCGCAGCGGCACGTCAGGCTTGTGTATCTTAGGCAGACCATATAATTTCGGTGGCTGGTGTGACTTTGGTTTGTACAGTCTGTTGTACTCGTCTTCTACAAATAGGTCCTCATTATCCCGGATTAGAGATCGTATTCTACGCGTTACTCTGGCTGTAGGGTATGTAATACCTTGAAATAAGTGATCGCGTTAATTCCCGTAAAAATAATTATTGTTATAGGTTGAAAAGGTCCGGAACAACATATGTCTATCTTTTAAAGCTCCCGCAGACTCCAAACTTTTTAATCGGCCAATAGTTTGGTTGGTTTCTTAATCAGTATGAAGATGTATGGGTGTGCGGCGTGCGCACATTATAACGATTCGGTGTCGGCCGACTAATAAGCCAAAAGGTAGCCCGATCAAACTATCGGCCGATTAAAAAGTTTGTAGTCTGCGGGGGGCTTAAGGTTGACTTGCTGTAATCGTTTTTGTGGAAAACTTTGTTCACGTTATATAACATCACGGTACGGACAATAGGAGACCCAGACGAGGTTGTGTGGGTCAGCTAGTCAGGTATAACTACGAGTGCTTATATTACATAGTGCCAAATCTGAATTTATTGTCTAGAAATAAGACAAAGTTGGTATAGGACGCAAGGCAATATTTCTTGAACGTATTTGTTAAATTGTCAACCAATACGTAGAAAACAGACAGTATTCTCGTTTTGTACTTAAGCCAGCCAGCAATGGAACTGAAAGTATTTATTTTTTACACAGTCACATTTCAAGTAGAAAAAAATAAGAATTTATGTTCTCTATTATAATCCCGTATCGTATTACCAACACCTATAAATTTATCGGTACTCATATATTGTAATATGATATCTCTTTTCTCAGCTAATAAAGTGTACATTTATTTGAAAAATCGGAAAAGACGAGCCTTACTCTTGGAACGAAGGTTCTGTATATGAAATTGTCGCCAGACAGTACTTTCTTTTTGGAAATCCATTTTTATCCGACTACGGTGAAACCAAAAGAAGGGGTAATAATTTTGGCAGTCTATGTATGTTTGTATGTTCTATGATAGTGTGGCGACCTCCACACACAGCGCAACAACAATATAACATAATACAGCGCCATCTACCAAGGATACGTCGAACTACTGAGAAACTACCAATCCTGAATCGCGCAATGAAAGTATCGCGCCGATTATCATATATACAACATCCCAACATCAACCGTCGGGCAGTTGGCGCGTCAGGCATGATCACCTCGCCCGGTTGGAGGATCCTCCCTTTGTGTTGGAGGGACATAGAACGTTCCACCACAATAGTATCTAAATTATTGAACCGATTTCAATGAATAAGGTAATAATAATGATCCGAGTGACATTTGCTGTGTAATTTTTTTTTAAACCTCTTCTCCGTATATTTGTCGGTTTTTCTCCATCCTCACCGTATTACAGAAGAAATTGGGACGTAAAGATGCAGTAGCCTAATCGAATTGTATAATTTGGCCACAGAAATAAAAGTAATTTCCATAGTTTATTGCAGGTATATATTATGACAATATTTTTAGATATTGAGTTATAAAACATAATAGAAGTAGATATATTGATATTTTCATTTTTTCTCCCAAATAATGTTTGTAAGACTCGATTGGGATCTTTAAGATTCGTCGTTAGATCTTTCATCAATTACTCCCAGGTCACGATATCTTTGGATCCTTTTAATTCGACAGTTTTTCTATGCTTGACCGTGTTTTTTTTTTATGGTCTCAGTAAGTATAAGTATGAAAAAAAAAAAACAAAACCAACTATCGTACTATTTGAGATAATTTACATTTGATATTTGGTTTGTATATATAAATTGAATAATCACACGTGCATGCCAAGCAAATTAGACTTGTCGTAAAGCTGTTGCCAATCTGTCTGCAACATTTGTTGAAAAATTTACATAAGAATCATGGAAGCCAACGTGACCGTCCAATACTTATTAACATAAATCGTAAATTTTCAACCACAAATAAAAAGAATACACGACGTTCTGGCCACCTGACTATTAAGACTCGAAATGCTGAGATAAAATCGCAAACGAGATTTATTTTTCGCCATCATTAAGATTAATAGAAAAATATTAATTAGACCCCATCCAGAGGTCAATAGTCTTTTTATTAATATGTCACATTAAACACTTGTGTCGTTAATTTCTTCCGGTTATTTAGAATATCTTAACATTGAAGTCAAAGATTTTTTTTGTGAAGAAGGAAATATATTTAGTGTTTCGAAAATACCCCGATTGACCTATCAATTTGAAGAAGAATTACGTTTTTTTTGTGAGGTTACGTCATATAATCATTAAATTTCTTGATATTTTATTTGCATTTTAAAATACTACTCTGTCTAACGTATACGCAATAAATACTACCTAAGATAATATTAAAATTAAAAGAAATAAGGTACATACAAAAGTAATTTTATGTTAATATTAAGTTTTATTCCATCCAACTTAAAGTATTAATACAAATATAACTATAAATTCTCAAAATTAAAAAGGACCCCCGACATAATAACCTGAGTTTCCTTTAAAAAGTAAAAAACACGTTATGCGCTTTCATTTGTTGCATGATGATGATGTTTTTGCAGACATTCGGTTATTCTTCCCCACTTTCACCCCATAACTTTTAAACTACTCAACCGATTTTCATGAAACATGTCTAAGAACACTCGCACGTAACTCACCTTTCATACAAAAAAACTAAATTGAAATCGCTTCATCCGTTCGCGAGCTACGGTGCTACAGACAGACAGACAGACAGACAGACAGACACGTCAAACTTATAACACCCCTCTTTTTGCGTCGGGGGTTAAAAAGAAAACAAGAAGTAATGCAGAATATAGTAAGACACAGTCGTGTATTGTGAAACTACAAAAGTATTATCTAAATTCTAAAGAGTATTATTTAAAGTGAAGTATATTGCGTATGCTATATTCAGAAGGGTATAAAATGGGTTTATAAAACACTAGCGACCTGGCCTGGCTTCATTATATACTATGTAAGGATTTAGCTTGATGTACTCGTAGAACAAAACTACACCATTTTATACACATATATAATATAAAATATAATAAATATTTCGGACATCTAACACACATCGCCATCTAGTCCCATGCTAAGCAGAGCTTGTGTTATGGGTACTAGACAACTGATACAAATACATACTTTTTTTTGTAAATACATACATACATATTATACATAGAAAACACCTAAACTCAGAAACAAATATTTGTAGATCATTCAAACATTTGGTCCGACCCAGGAATCGAACCCAAGACCTCATGATCAGCAGTCGCACACGTCAACCGCTAGACCAACGAGGCAGTCAAAATATAATTATATAAAGAAGCTGCACCAAAAGTGATATTATGTAATCCAATAAATTTATAAAATTTGAGGAAGATACAGTCTTATAGCTTAGTATGTAAATTGTCATACATCTAAACCAGTTTACCCAAACATTTTCTTGGTCAGAAAATTACTGTTATATCTCCACTATACAATGAAATTTGCATAGCCTGCTTTCTATTAGGCTCAACACTGGTTTATGACTTAACTTCTATTATTACTAACAATAAATTAAAGTTAATGTGTGGTGTCGAGCCTCGAATAGGCCACATTGACAAACCTAACGAATAAAAAATATATTTCATATATTATTTTTACGCTTTGAGAGCTCCATCCATTTTATTAACCGACTTCCAAAAAGGAGGAGGTTCTATGTTCCACTGTATGTATTTTTTTTTTTTTTTTTATGTATGTTACCTGATTATGCCACCAACATACACGGTGTCCTGGTTTCATAAAACTACATAATAATATTAAGATACCACTCAGATAGCGAAGATGTACCTCAAAGATATTGATGAATCTATTTTAAGAAACAAAAACGGAGAAGAAGAATTATTTGCAGATAATTTTAAGTAATCCCGGATACGAAAGTCCATCCCCCAAAAAGCCAGCAAAGCACTTGTGACGCCTCTGGTGTTGCAGGTGTCCACGGGCGGCGGTAATCGCTTACCATCAGGTGATAGGTCTGCTCGTTTGCCCACTAAACCATATAAAAAACGCAATACACAGAAGAAGACGTGCAGGGAGCTAAAATGTTTAAATACATCAAGTCTCATGCATCCAGTATTATATGAAACATGTTTAGCATGCAATATTATGGTTTCCTTGTTCTACATGTAGCCAAAGACAGACCAAGAAGCCTTCTTTCTCAAAATCTGGTAAAACGCTTGTGACTACTGAACTGCGGGTGTTTATGATCTGCGACAGTCACTTTCCATCAGGTCAAACGTCTGCTCATTTCCTCGTTCTTTTATAAAAAAAAAGGAAACGAATGATTCCAATGATATGATAATTCCAAGAGAAAAATGACACGGACGGTCAACATAAAAAAAGTTCTTACGCAAAAAAAAACTTAATAAATGCGTCATAATTTGACCACCAGGTGCTTTCTTGTGAAATATAAACCCACAACAAAGACCTCTCACGATAAATAAAAAATATAATAAAATAAATAATGTGGTTTTCAAATATAACTTGATAACAGAACAGGGAAGGGAGATATTGGTCAACGATAGCCAAATGTATTTATTAACTGTGGTCGATGACGATATCACTTTACGCACGAACATATTGGCTTCGTATTCGTGAATATATACACTCATAAAGTCATTTCGAAAACAATAACTGTTAAAAAACCAGATAAAGATACTTAAATGCTCAAATTATGAGACACAGCTGATATTTATATTACCTGTATGCGACAGTTTTAGATCTGTAATTGATAAGTAAGTAGAAATGATATTATTGAAAAATCCTGATACAATCAGTAAAAGAGTGATTTTTATTAATTGGGCTAATTACCACCACAAACGGACACCTTAATCTCAGAAGTTACAACTGTATTGCTAGCTTCGTTGACCCTGCTGCAGAATTGGAGAGAGTCAAACCCTCCGAGAATCTATTCTCTCTAGTCTCAACCCGGAATACTTAGTTATAATAAACTATTTGTAAGGATATCTGGCAGATCATTCTCCTCTTGATAATACACGGTTGACAATAGACAGATATTTTTGGTCATTATTGATAATTAAATTTTACACTCCTAAAGTCAGAGTAATCAAAACTCTAAATTTCTGCTGCTAAAAGAAAATATTAAATTGCTAGGAAAAACTCAAAATGGTCTCATAAAGTTTAATACCATAATCCATTACCTAATGCTACTAAGATTATAAACGCAAAAGTTTGTAAGTATGGATGGATGGATGTTTGTTACTCTTTCACGCAAAAACTACTAAACGGATTTGGATGAAACTTTACAGTAATGTACCTTATACATCAGAATAACACATCAAGGCTACTATTTGCCGCGATAGCCGACATACACGCGGGCGGAGCCGCGGACAACAACTAGTACGTAATATAACATCTACGTCAATCCAAATAAAGAACCATGATTTCTTTGAAAATAACGAAGCAGCCAGTCGCTTGCTCCAGCCGTTTTTCAAACCAGCCACCTTGCTTAATCCTACACAATACTGATTTCACGTTTGTGAAGTTATGCTTTGTCTAATCCCGTCGCCAACCTGATTTTGTTTTGGAGTGTAAATAGCGGTAAATGATAAGTACTGAGTGATGACAACCGATTAAGGATCTCAAGCAGAGGATTTTCTTGTTATTTCTGATTTGCTGGAGAAACTATTAAATTAACCTGTTTTGCGATTCCAAAAGTTTTATTTTAAAAATTGCATATAGTCCCAGTACAAGCATTTTATTTTATTATTAACTTTTATCGTCCACAACACCAATTTATGGCAAATACTAATAGCGTTGTACAATTAATTGGCTCCATCTTTAGTGTTATGAAATACGATTTTTAAAGTTTTGATTTATTATTACCGTTATATTGTATTCACCGTCAGCTAAATGGCCATTAATGAGTTAGATACAGCTCACAGCTGCGCTAAATTATATAAAAAACTATAGATTTACATCTGACCTAATGATTAAAGAAATTATTTAGCATAATAGTATAACTCACTAATACGATCTTATAAATATTACAAGCACATTATCTCGGTTCGTGGCGTGGGTGTTAAATCACAACTGGAGGGAACAGAAGTGCACTCGCCAAGTCGAGCAAAAAATCGCTGCCATACATTTTCTTGAATCTCACGCTTTATATTACTTTGACTCCCTAAAACCTAGCCTAAATTAACTTGATATTTTTAGTAATTTCTTAAACTTGCTGCTCTGGTTCATTGATTGTCAAAATTCTAAAGTACCTATTTCTAGCACATATTTAAGTTTTAACCATAAATAATATGTATGAAGTGTTAATCCTATTTAGCAAAGAAACCTCAAAATACCGTAATTTCAGTCCCGTTTTCCGGATATGCAAACCACATAATATTTAATTTTGTAAATCTGTAGGTATAATAGACCTGTGATTACAAACTTGGCTGTCAATGTTATAGTAATTGCTTTAATAAATCGATGTTAGTAAATGCTAGGCTACCTAGCGGTATGTTCAATTAGGTCTGTTGAAAATAGATAATGCTAACGTGATTAGGATGACTTCGGTTTATGTATCTTTAATAATCCTTCTTATATGAAAAGTCTGAAGTAACTGTAAAGAAATGTAAAAAAATTGTCAGCCAAATATCAGTTACATCTTTATAGTTCCATAAAATATAAAGTAAGCAATCAAGAGACATATTTTTGTCTTTAAAACACAAAGCAATCTTCAATCTTATACTATGTACATAATGTAATGTCTACAAAGTAAGACTGCACGGATGGCCTAGTGGTTTCAGCGGTCGCCACACCTCTTGCTACTTCGCCAAGTGTCGTGTGTTCAAATCCCACGCGGTACAAAACTTTGTGTGATCCGCAAATTGTTGTCCCGAGTCTGGGTGTTCTTTGTGTCCGTTTCTTGTATGTTTGTAAAG
The DNA here is from genome assembly GCA_949125395.1 of Diaphora mendica. NCBI lineage: Eukaryota > Metazoa > Arthropoda > Insecta > Lepidoptera > Erebidae > Diaphora > Diaphora mendica. The sequence goes on from OX421320.1 coordinate 25,989,593, forward strand.
TCCCCCTCGACACAGGATGTTTATTCCTAATGCGGGAGTTGTCTTTTTTTAGAAAAAAAATATTCAGTAAAATATTAGTAGAAATCAAAATTATTAATTTTCCTTCGAGAATATAGCGAAGTAGGAGCAGAAGATTTTTATAATATACCATTTCATTCTGTATCATCGTAGTAAGCATAGACATTTTTAAGTTAACCGTCTATACATGCTTACTAACAAGCTTACAAACAAACCGACAGTGCTGTGATGTAAATCAAATACAAAAACGCTTCACTATTAAACAACCTTCGAATTCAGTTCACCCTCAGGGTTGCGGAGGTATCGGACCTCCGCAACCCTGAGGAAGTCAGGAGAGATATTCAGGTAAAACCGGTTGAACTAGTAGCCGACCCCAATTAATCTTGGGAATAATAAAGGCTAGGAAAAAGAAGATTAACAATTACAATACTTGTCAAAAATAGTTTAAAAAAAAAAAAAACTCCAAATAGTGGAGAAAGAAAAGTTAACTATGGTGACATATTATATAGACGGTCGATCCTGTATATGTATAGTCATGGTCAGCTGCCATAGTAAGCATCAGCTCATGATGTGGAATCTGTTCAACAAACAAACCAAAGATTTGTAATGCAAAATAAAAAAAAAAAACTTCGTTTAAAAAAACCGACTTCAAAAACTGAAAAGTATAAAATAACTTAATTTGTATGTGCTACCTATTCATAGGTTTGAATTCGGCGGCAAGCCAAATGTAATAGTAGGTACCACACTCGCTATATTTCGAGACGAACGTCAACGACGTCACCGACGCTTCGGTTGTTTTGTCCTACGCGAAGAGCAGCTATCCCGCTCAAGGTCACGCGCGGCAAGTCCTACTATTACATTTTGGCTCGGCACCGACTTCAAACCTATGAATAGGTAGCACATACAAATTAAGTTATTTTATACTTTTCAGTTTTTGAAGTCGGTTTTTTTAAACGAAGTTTTTTTTTTATTTTTCGCTTTTTAGTCTTTCTCAAGTCTCTCATCATCATTTCACCTGAATAACTTGAAAGAATACGACTAAAGGTAACATACAACATACTGTATAGAATAATAAATAAATATTTCGGACATGATGTTTACAGAATATGAAAGCATGCAGACAATTGCCTTAACTTTATTGCAGGCGCTCACGTAAATTTGAGGGTTTCTTTCAATTTCCTTGGGATCCCATCATCAGATCCTGATATAGTGGCCATGGGACCACATGGGGAGCATACCCTTTCGAATACAAAAAGAATTTTCAAAATCGGTACACAATTAACGGAGTAATCAATGTACATACATAAAAAAAAAAAAAATACCGATGAAATTGAGATCTTCCTCCTTTTGGAAGTCGGTTAATAAGTGGTAAATTAAATAAGTCATTATATTCACGCAACAAAGTTAGAAGATGAAAATTTCATCTTTTAACTTTCTAACTAACTTCTAACTAAAAATCATTCACAAAATAATGAATATAATACACCTTTTTTTTTAATATTTCTGATATCTAACACACAACGCCATCTAGTCCCAAGCTAAGCAGAGCTTGTGTTATGGGTACTAGACAACTGATATTTTTTTGTAAATACATGCTTATTTGTATATAGAAAACACCCAAACTCCGAAACAAATATTTGTAGATCATATAAACATTTGATTCGACCCGGGAATCGAACCTAAGACCTCTTGATCTGCAGTTGCTTACGCTCACCACTAGACCAACGAGGCAGTCGTTTAAAATAATTCTATATTTAAGGAACATCAAATGTAGAATTATTTTAAATACACACATCAAAAGTGTCTAGGGATCAACATATGTGTCTAGGGATCAACATATATTTTTGCAATAACTTTTCTCCTGAATGATATTAATTAAAATTTTCTTTAAGGATTCATCAAATAAAGTGTTTTCGTTTGTCACAGTAACGATAAACCAAGTCACCTTTGCATTATTAAAGAAATTTGCCATTTTCCTAATAAAAGGATTTTTGACATTTGAACCACTAACATTAAAGTTCGAAAAAAAGACTGAAATAACAGTTTTCTTTAAAATTTTATTAGGTAACTTAAACAATTAATAATCCGTGTTTCTACCGCGAACACTAACACAAGAACATCGGTTTGGCATACTCAAAATGAGTTCATCCAAATCACGCTGTGGAATGGCCGCCCATGTTCGTTGCAACAACAAAAAAAGGTCTTCTTGCGACTGGATACCCTCCATATTCGGCAGAGCTCTTCTCTGTAGCATATCCCATGTATGCTCAATCGGGTTCAAGTCTGGCGACTGAGCAGGCCAGGGCCAAAGCCACATCTCAATCTCAAGAAATCCGCATAAAAATGCTTGATCCCTAGACACTTTTGATGTGTGTATTTTACTAAACAGTTAACTTCCGAGGTCAAATGGTCTGCATTTTAATAACAATACTTATAATTAGGAGTCTAAACTAAATGCATGACATTATAGTGAGAGATCCGAATGTACCTAATGACTCCCACGAGCCATCTCAAATGAACATCGACCAAGTGACTTTTGACTTCTCAACCGTAACGGTATATTCGGCATGTGAATATGGATTAACAGGTTATTTATTTTGTTATAAATGATTCAACATCATTTATATATTGTTAAAATTTATAGCCTAAATGTATAACGTCTAACATTAATTTTATTACTAGAAAGCACGCGAACATCTAGATAACATATTTTTTAAATGGCTAGTGGGCGCTCAACCGTGGAACCCGTACTACTTAATTAAAAATGCCTGCTTTTATCTCCTTTGGATAATAGTGCAACTAATGACAGTTCCTCGAATTCATTCTAGAGAAAATTTGTATCGTAATCAACTAGATAGCTTAACTTGGTTAGCTTACTCCAAAAACTTGGTCTCATTTGAAGAAAAATGTCCGTGTGGTAACGCATTAAGAACATAGTGTTATCATCTCTACTGATGGACGTAAGAGACGACTTAGGCAGAAAACTAAATAGGACAATGCCACTGCAAAGCAAAGGAAAATTTGAAACAAACCACATACTAACCCGTCTGGCCAGCGTTGTTTATAAGGCCAAAATCTCCTTCCTAAGAAGAGGCCTATGTCCAGCAGTGGACTATTAAAGGCTGTTTATAATTATTGTTCAGTTTATAAATATAGTTAGCAATTGTTCACTGTTTCAGTTAATCTCGTGCATTGTCATAATGGAGTTGTTAAATTTATATAAACACTAGCAGTAAGAAGTTATTGTAGATTTATCGTGACCATTACTAATAATAGCTGAATAACTGGGGTAAGGCGAGAAGGAGCTAGAAGGAGTCCAGATGTCTAAGAACAGTTGTTTTCAGAACCGTCCTATTAGGCGCAGATAGGCACACTTTTTTTTTATTCTTTTTTTTATTGATTTTTTTATTTAATTTCTTTATTGCCACAAAATACAGTATTATGAGTAGAATCCTTAACATAGGCACATCAAATTTTTAACACACACACAACAATTAAATGGTAGTGTTCTGCTGATACCGCCTGATACTGCTATAAATACCATAGCTATAATCGAACAGTTTCATCTGCAACGAAAACTGTATTCAGAGATAGTATAGCACTTCCATATCCAGCCATTAGCCGCCCACGTGAAGAGTCACTGTAGTAATAAAAGTCAATGCATGTTTATTGACTGGTGTGATTACTCAAAGTAGCTCAAAGACAGTTAACTCGAACATTAGTTGACATTAGCAGCCGTTTAGTAATTACGTTAACACTGCCACGTATCTGAATATTGTCATGACTGTATTTGTATATTAATTATGTAGCACAACTACAACAAATACTAAATATTAAGTGGAGTAAACCGCAACGCAATTGTGAAAACCGCATTGAAATCGGTTTAGCCGTTTCTGAGATTAGCATCCACAACGGTACAGACAAACTGACATACTGACAAATAAAAAAGAACAAAATTATAATAATCATTTAATAATTATTATTTTTACGGGATTTAATTAAATTAAACGCGTAATCACATAATTAAAGGTGTGCATACCTCGGTGGTCACAGGCCAGTGCAACCTGGTCGAAACGTCGTGAAAACGCGTTAATTCCCGTAAAAATAATAATTATTATATCATGGAACGCGAAAGTTTAAAAGTTAGTATAAAAATCATTGTTTTGAATTATTTTGCGTTCATAAAGCCAGGGGAGGAGCCTTTATATAATATATATATATATATATATGTAAAAGTTATAGTTTTTCACATATATCTTCCATGTACAGACAGCGACCAGTCACCATTTTATTATATGTATTGATAGGTAATATTATTGTCTCGTTTGATATAAATTAATTACTAGTATCTGAACACTCTTTCCTGTTATCGGAAGGATTATTTTTTAGCAAAATACTATAAATTAATTTCCTTAACTAACATTACGAAGAATCAATAAAAACAGCTTAATTAAATGGAAATTTGCATGACATCTGAACACTTAATGTATATTCCAAGAAACATTTTGAGACTCCCTGCGATAACGAATTTTAGGAATAGTGGTCTGTAAAATAAGAATGAATTTGCCTATTTTCCAGTATTCCTATCAACTAGTCACTAGTCTACCGACGCATATAGACTGCAAATATGATTCAGATACGGGCTAGAGGCACGTCTGAACATCACTCAGTTTGAACACGGAGCCTACTTGCATGCTAGCTAACACTAGTTGAACCGCTAAAGACACGCCATCAAATCAATGACGAACCACTCACATCGTGTCGTTTTAGTCGACTTAACTCCAACGTACAGCCTTATCGATAGACCTGATGAAGTATAACCCGAAAGATTAAAAAAAAGTTAGGGCTCATCAAGAAATATAAATAAAAAGTAAAACCCAACAACACACACACGTTGTTAAAGTGTTAAGGTACGTTTCTATGTAACGTGTGACTACGGCTTTTCAACCTTGTTTCATACTTTTTCAGCGTCGTTTTTTTGTCGTAGTTGGGTTTTAGTTTTTACTTTTTTTATTTAAAATGTTTTGGTGCCGTTAAGTATATTATTAATACCATAAAAATAACACAATTATCGAATAAATACGGACAAAGTCTAATAATATTGTATTTTTGAAATGTAAAAGTAACGCCCTTTGCAATGATACCAAATAGCTGAGTTGATGAAAAGCATCAACACAATCAAAGAGTAGTGGTCACTATCATCATTGCGAATATGGACTGCAGCTAATGAGGTGAGCCACACACACTGTGTATTTATTATATATAATTCACCATGACTTTGAGCCGTAAAATTGGATACTTTAAAAAGAGTTAAATTTTGTAAAAATGGGCTTTAAATTCTGTGCATAGAATATCATTAAGGTTATACCCATATGTGTGTATCATTATATATATATATATATGTATTAAGTCCCTTTTAGACATATTTTGTCGTAAATGATCACTGGTAATGGGCTTAGCATTATTATAGACGATGATTATGTTACAAATTTAGTTAATTTATGATGATATTATGCTTACTGTGAACGTGTTGGTGACCAATATGATAGGCCATCTGCGTATCACCTTTGAGAGGTGATTTATGACATTAGTCACCTTTTGGAATTAGTTTGGTCAAGATTTTAGCACAACGAGGAAAATTAAATGCAGTAATAAAATTATACTCTTCTTATAATTAAAAAAGTTTTTATGTTAATACATAAAAACTTTTGGCTGGAATTAAAGCAATGATAACTGCTCTTAATAATAGGTCTTTACCAATGAAATTGCCGTTTTGTATGCAATAAGTGAAAGTACTTATTTTATCAAACTTTTTTATTTCTGTTATTCGAAGTAATCACTCATGCAATCGACGCATCTTTGCCAATGCATTGGCAGTTTATTGATTCTTGTAAAAATCAGCTGGACTGGCAACAAATTCTTCAAAGGCATTTTGTACTGCCTCTCGGGAATTGAATTTTTTACCCACTAAAAAGTTGTCTAAATTTTGGAAAAGTAATAGTCGGTAGGTGCAAGGTCTGGTGAGTATGTATGGTGGATGAGGGAGAGCTTCCAACCCCAGCTCTTGCAGCTGCTTCACGAGAACGCGCGACCCCATACTGCGCAACAGACAGTCTCCAAGCTGTGTGGATAAAAATTCCACATGGATCCCCCAGGGGATCTAAGCAAAGGATTCAAGTGGACGGAGCCCTTAGTTTGATGTTCGCTTGGGTCATTTTATTTCAATAAAATCATTCAGTAATGTCTAATTGAAATACTATTGTTGGCCGTAGGTAAAATCGAAATATTTAAAATTCAAATTGCAATAAACTTCCCTTGAGAATACTATTGTTAATAACATTAATTAAGAATACTATTCTTAATAACATTGACTTGACGATGCCCATATGTTAATTTAATGACTTACTTAATCAAACGATGCAAATATATATCATGAGACCAATCAAGCGATACATTTTTGATCTACAAAACTTATATAAAATCGTTAAGTCATTGACCTCTTGACTTCAAGTTAAACTATCCAACAAGACTGGTCCTTTTATATAATACTAGCGACTCGGCCCGGCTTCGCACGAATGTCTTTGAAATTCTCGGATTTCTTCTTCTATAACATGCATTTATTACACATATAAATTTTCCTTTTCAATCACTCTATTTATTGCTGAAAACTGCATTGGCACCCGTTGAGTAGTTAAAAATATATAAGCGAACAGACAGCGGAAGCGACTTTTTTTTAATCGACTTCCAAAAGGAGGAGGTGCGGTCCCTGCTATAATATTTTGGCTTGGCACCGACTTCAAATCTATCAATAATTAGCACATACAAATAATAGTGTTTCACTAATATTAAAGGTTTGCATATGGGGTGTATTTAATAATTCTTTATTAAGTTATTTTATAGTTTTTAGTTTTTGAAGTCGGTTTTTTTAAATGAAGTTTTTTATTATAGTATGTAGAGGTGTTTTAGCCACTAAGAAACTATACTATATATTAGGTCAGTCTATTTATAAATATTATTTTACTCAGATTGGCATAGTGGTCTAGTAGATAGTAATCCAGACTGTTAAGCAAAAAGAGGTTCGGAGTTCAATTTCCACCTATGAAAAAAAAAAATGTTCGATGACCACGATCGTCTCTTCAGTGCTTCAATGTTTCAAATATATGCAGGTATGTATGTATAGGTAAGTTTGTAATTATTAGTAGTTTGTCTACCATAAGACATGATAGAGCATGTCGTAGTAAGCAGTAATTTGGGATCAAAAGACTTATGTGAGCGATGTTAAAAACAGTTCACTACCTACTGGATATAAACGACTCCTTAGATAGAAAATTTAATTATTGAAGATTATATTAATAACTAGCTGACCCGGCAAACTTCGTACCGCCATATTTACATATCTGTCTCAGCTTCCCAAAGGCAGTGTACAGTCGCGGACAAAAAAAATACTTTTCCCGTTATCTTAAATTTTTTTCTTTCTAGCAAAAAATAATAAAAGAAATAGTTTTGTGTGTCATTGAATTACAACTCAGTACATATTTTTACTTTCATCCCCTCTCTCCAAGAAACCGTGCTGAATTTCGGGATAAAAAGTATCCCATGTCCTACCTCGTACTATGAACTCAAATCATGCCAAGTTTCATTTGAATCCATTCAGTAGTTTCATCGTTATGCGTGGCCAAGGTAAAGACAGACAGATAAAAATGGAAAAAAATACAGTTTTGGCTTCAGTATCGATTATAGAGAGCCCTCCAAAAAAAAAATTCAAAATATCTTTAATGTACAGAATTGGACCTGTTACATTTTATTGTAAGTATAGATGATACAGTTTTTTTTTACACATAGAATTTGTAGTCATAGACTTAAATAGCGATCATACTTTTCGGATGCCAATCTTAGGTTGTATCATCATCTACAACCCTTAATATCACACTGCTGGGCTCAGGTCTTTAGGTTGGATACCAATTTAATATGTAAAACTTTCGACAATAGCCTATCGAATGAAATTATGATTTACTAGATTTGCCCGCGGCTCTGACCGCGTGTATGTTGGTTATCGCGGTAAAAATTATGTGGTTCCTCCTCTAGAATCAAAGTATCTTCATGCTAAATTTCATTGAAATCCATTCCATTCGGTGCAGTGGCTTAGAGTTACTTTCGAATTCATAATATTAGGAATGATATATATAAAATGTTGATCTCTAATTCATAGAAATTAGTAGCAAAGTAATACGGGTGAATACACAGGTCATGGCTACTTATTCATAGAAATGGATATTTTAAAAAAGATATTAAAATAATCTAAATTCAAATTATCCAGTTTTATCTAAAGAGTGACCAGAGAAAGACCTTCTACATTAAACAAATCTTAGAATTTACGATTTTGTCAGGTCATCCAACGGTTTTCGTGTTGAACTCTACAGTAGCTATGTGTTTATAATTATACACTATTAATAGCAGATACGGAGCAGTGTTTAATATATTGCTAGGCTTATATTCCTACTTTCTAATGTGTTTAAAATTTATGTATTTTATAAAATTAATATGCATGATTTATTAATATTTTAGCGCTTGAGGATCGGTAAGCATAGACCATCTTAGCTTCAACATTGATTATCAATACTTCTGAAGTAGACGTTGAGTGGATGCCCACGGAGTAATCGGTGAACATACATAAAAAAAAACATACAGAAGAACATAGAACCTCCTCTTTTTTGGAAGTCGGTTAAAAATCAGTTTTTATGCTATAACGTAAGTAAAATTATAATTTCATGAACATTAAGGGTGTCTGGCAAGGGGTTGCCACTATGTTAAGTATCTGGCAATGAATAACGTGATTTTTAATAATATTCTGAAGGTACTGCCAAAAAATCGCGCTTTATTATTTGATGAATTTAGATCGATATTTTTAACACCTTTGGTACCGTTTATCTGCCAAAGCCACGATCACCCAAACTTCATAATGGTCCATCGTTCTTACCCGTGTTGGGAGCATGCGCTGACAAACTTTCAGCTTTTATAAAATAACGAAGGTCTGGGGTTCACGGGCTCTAAGTCCATAGCTAAAGAAACAAGTGAGAGACTACCTATATTCTGTATTCATTTGTAGTCTGATAATTATTTGTTGTATTTTTGCATAAATTTATTGGATTAACCACTTATCAGTATGACATTTATAATTAAATGTTGCACCTGTGAGTGGTAAAATACCTACTTTTTAACTAGATGTCAAGGCTTTCTTCACCTTTTAACTTAGTTTATAATTTTTACATATTGAGGTGTAGAGTGTACTATAATGTAACCTCAAACAAATTTTTACTAATCTAGATACATAAAAATGAATCGCCGAAATGTATGTACGCGCATAACTTCCGATCAGCTGCATTAAATTTTTTTTTTTTTTTTTGTGTATTCGATAATGTTAGGACAAGGTTTTTATTCAAGAAAAATTAAAAGATAACGGGAAAAGTAAATTGTATTTGTCCAAGACTGGAAGCCGAGACAGATAAGTAAATATGGCGGTACGAAGTTCGCCGGGTCAGCTAGTAGTATTTAAATAACAGTATTATTCTGAACTAAAAAAATAGGTTAAGTTTTAGTAGGTTAAGTTTTGATTTGTTATTTAAAATGTCTATTGTGTGTGTTATCTAAACAGGTTTGACAGACGTTTTTACTATTAATGGACATAATATTTTTGGACAATTTAGATAAATATAAATCGTTCATCAAGGTTTGCATTTGTACTCAACAAGTACATTTAAGTACACATAAGTATAACTCTCTTTTCAACTATTATACTACCTCCAAAAACTTTACCTTAAGGCACTCACACATAACTGCGATTCAATGCCGTGCGGCGTGAAGTTCTTGCGGTGCATCCGTGGGAGCTCGCAAGTATTGTGTCATGTGGGAGCCCTTACCCAATGTTTGAAATTCTACATAATTCTCGGTCGGTCGATACATACCCTGGCAATTAACCCAAAATTCTTCATTCTCTTCTTTTCCAATTGTTTTTTTTTTCTTGGGTGAAAGTAAATATTTCCACAGGAATGTTAGGTAAACATTGAAATCGAAATCGGGATTCCATCGAGTTCAATTAACTTTATCTTAATACTAGCTGACCCACGCAACTACATCTGAGTCTCTATTCAATAACACTAGACTCGTATTGGTCTAGACGTGACGTTAACTATCCTAGCATTAAAAAAACCCATTAAAAATAAAATTATATTAACATTATTATACCACAATAAAAAAAAAAAGTAGTTTCGGAGTTCATTGTGAGCAACATGGTGACACGAGAATAATGTACAGTTTAACTGAAAAAGTTGTGTTGCAGATTGTCATAATAGTTGTGTACTGTTCTGGGAGTAGAAAATATGTACTCAACTTATTGATATTCTCCTCAAATTTTATTACAATGCGCTTGTCATGTATTACTCATTCGAAACAGACATTTACATCGGATTAAACACGAACAAATACTGCCAATGTCTTTTGTTTATTTTTATGACTGAGAAATCAATGGGTAGTAGCAGAGTGGCCATTTATCATCTGGGTATTCTTTTTATTTATTTTTTATATATAAGCCTGCCAAAGTGACTCTGCTCTGCCTGATTGAAAGAATCAGCAGAATTCAAGAGTAGTGGCCACCATACTTATTGTGTATGCAGACAATACACCATGGTGACCCACTTTTTTTTTTCTTTTTTTTTTAAAAGACAACTCATGCATTAGGAATAAACATCCTGTGTCGCGGGGGACTTTACAGACATAAATGGAACGGACACAATTAACACCCAAACTCAGAACAACAATTTGTGGATCACACAAAGTGTTGTCCCGTGTAGGATTTGAACCCACATCACTTGGCGAATTGGCAAGCGTCGTGGCGACGGCCTAAACCACTAGGCCAACCGTGCAACCGAAACACTATGGCGGCCTATTGAGATGCTTCGACGTAATTGGGCAAGAAAACTCAAACAACTATTAAGAAAAATGTAAATCCTTTTTCGAAACACTTTTTTCGTGGGCTTTACATTCATGTCCGATTAATAAATAAACACCCAAACACTGCCCTGCATTATATGGCATTTATTATAATTATAACTTATTTATGGACCCAGTTGGTTTTAATACATTACTTTTTATGACTAATACATCTAGAATTATCAACTTATTACAATAATGTAAACGCATAAAGTACGGATTAAAACATTTTACGCCCACACTTTGTGTTTAAATAACAAATGTGTTATAAATATTTAGTGACAAGGACATGTGTCGCTTTTGTCACCTTTTACTATACTATATATAGTTGGACCACCAAAAGAGTTGTTCTAAGTTGTCTTAAAATCGAAAATCGCACATAACGTATTCATAACATAAAATAATGTTAAAATCAAAACTAATTCTTGTCTAGTCTCCCTGTTTTTTTTATGATTGGCCCTGCCAAAATGACTCTACTCTGCCTGATGGAAAGTATAAGCAAAATCCAAGAGTGGTGGTCAACATACTGCGAATGCAGACAATGCAGCATGGTGACCCACGCCATGGTAGGCTAGTGATGCTTCTGCATCGTTAGGCCTCCGGTCTCGCACCGCCGTAGTACCGCCCCGGTTGAGCCGGCCCGTTCGTGCTGAAATCAGCGTGGTTCTACTACCTTGGAAATAAATTTACATATTATGTTTTGAATGAAGGTAAATTTGATAAGTCGATCATACTTTTAGACATGCTCAACAGTACAGGATATTGGTGACTGATTCCCGCCTCAATATAAATGACAATATTGTTTTTTTTTCAATGTATGATAATTTCATTTGAATAAATGGGAGTATTAGAATTTTGGGAATAACTTTGGATTATTCGGGAGATTGGGCTAAAAATAGAAGGAGCATTCGCTGAAATGAAAATTAAATACAAAATAAAAATATATAGGACTTTGGTTTAACTTTTAAGTACTGTGCTACGTACCTTATTTCACATCTTATTATTCAAAGTCCGTAGATTAATCCGTAATAAGAACTATTTTAGATGAGACAGGAGAAGTTTGAGTAGAGTCTGTACTTTTGGGATAACGCTTAATATATGTTATATCTATTTTCTAGATAAGATTTAAAAAGTTAATCTTAAGGTATTAGGCCTTAAAATAAAAAGCTCATGACAGTATATCGTGTATCACTTTGCACTTTAGTTTGCTAGATATCACGACTTTTCAGAACTAAATACTTAAGTTTGACATGTTTTTATTTAATCTGTTGAAGATTATAGTATATGAATTGATTCCTTTGTCAAGAAAAGAAATATACCTATGTGCTGTCTTATTTTGTTGGTGAGTGTGAGACCGGAGACCCAATGATGCAAGAGAGGCCTTCCATCCACGATCCATCGTGAGAGGCCGCCATAGTGCGGGTCAACATGCTGCATTGTTGCATTTTCTGCATTCGCAATGGGTATGTGGTGGCCTTCATTCTTGGATACTGCTCATGCTTTCCATATATATATAGAGATGCTTTGGCAGGCTCACACATAAAAAAAATAGAAAATAGTAGATTAAATCTTTTGTTGTACTTTGAATATATGCCTAAATCATAAATCGCAGCTCTACATTGACAGCAAAATATATATTTATCGCACCAATATTAAATATACACATATATTAAACATTTAAACACGTGTGAATTTTAAGACTGGTAATAATCAAACACTTGATATGTTCGTAAAACAAATATGGAACAATTTAAACTGAGCATTCATATATCTCAGATCTCAAAGACTTAGATTTAGAGAATATTTGCAATAACTGCTTATATTGAAAGGGTAGACAGAAAAGTAAGAGAGACATTGAAATATTGCTATGTGAAAGTCGGTTTCCTTCCCCAAATCTATATTTTCTTGTTTCATTTGAAGGACTCTGCAACAAAAGAGTTTTGCAGAGAAGGCGGCTGGCCGTAAAAGGAACTATCCAAAATACAAACGTCATAGAATTTGTTTGTGGTGTCAAATGCGCAGTACATGTGATTGCGCATTTCACACTAGGAACAAAATATTTAAACGCCTCAGACAAACTCATTAAAAATAACAACACTTTTAGATGAAAATCATATCGATTGACGCACATCACACCGACTACGTAAACAAAACTCTCCCAATAACAGAAAAAGAATTTATTTTCCTCCTACTTTAAAATACATGCTGGAAGTTCAGTGAAATACAAATGTTTTCCAAAATGAATGTTTACAAAATATGATTGTATGTACGCAAGCTGTGGTTGTGTTGACACACATAGCACGCAATTATCGTAACATTATGACATTTACTTAACAACGTGTTTTATTTACAAAAAGGCGGCATATCTTTCCTCTGAGAAATACCAGTTTCGTTTCAAAATAACCGGACACATATTTCTAATTAAACAAGGTGAAAGATTCAGAATATGGGGTGTTACAAGGTGTAGCAACCAACCTGTCTGGCCAACATTGATAATCATGTTCAGACAGGTTGGTAGAATTTTTCTCAAGTTTTCCTTCTCTATGCAGTGCTCTTGTCCTGCATCATTGGTTACCTTAGTCGACTCTTGCTACACCTTAAGGGTGAATAGACCTTGTAACACCCCATATTCTCAATCTATCACCTTGTTTGTTTGTTGTCTAAATGTATAATATGTAGGCCAAAACATTATTTCTAGGGAGCTATGTCCAACAATGAACTATTGAAGACTAGTTTTTGCCAGTGGCTCCGCCCGCGTGTATGTCGGTTATCGCAGCAAATACACACATCAAAAGTGTCTAGGGATCAACATATGTGTCTAGGGATCAACATATATTTTTGCAATAACTTTTCTCCTGATTGATATTAATTAAAATTTTCCTCAAGGATTCATCAAATAAAGTGTTTTCGTTTGTCACAGTAACGATAAACCAAGTCACCTTTGCATTAATAAAGAAATTTGCCATTTTCCTAATAAAGGGATTTTTGACATTTGAACCACTAACATTAAAGTTCGAAAAAAATACTGAAATAACAGTTTTCTTTAAAATTTTATTAGGTAACTTAAACAATTAATAATCCGTGTTTCTACCGCGAACACTAACAACACAAGAATCGGTTTGGCATACTCAAAATGAGTTCATCCAAATCACGCTGTGGAATGGCTGCCCATGTTCGTTGCAACAACAAAAAAAGGTCTTCTTGCGACTGGATACCCTCCATATTCAGCAGAGCTCTTCTCTGTAGCATATCCCATGCATGCTCAATCGGGTTCAAGTCTGGCGACTGAGCAGGCCAGGGCCAAAGCCACATCTCAATCTCAAGAAATCCGCATAAAAATGCTTGATCCCTAGACACTTTTGATGTGTGTAGTAGCCTATGTATTATTCTGATGTATAAGCTATGTTACTGTAAAGTTTCATCCAAATCCGTTCGGTAGTTTTTGCGTGAAAGAGTAACAAAAATCCATCCATCCATACTTACAAACTTTCGCGTTTATAATATTAGTACTGATTGTTGATGAGATGTGTGTAATAAACATACTTATATATTTCTAGTTTGGCATCGGTACAGTCGTTCCAGAGATTAGCGAGAGCAAACACACAGACAACATTTTAAAAATTGCTTTTTAATTGTACTTACTGTATATACTTTCTGCATTTAGTTAAAAGCTGTTTATTTAAAATTATAAACAGCTACTTTTTTTTATTTGTTTAGGTATACCATTTCTATACATATGCTTATCACAGATAACTTTTTTATGGAGTCAATAAATAATCATCCTTACCATACGCAAGTTTGTCCTGATCGCAAATTTTATTACATTCACAACATTTAAAAGTTTAGAGTTCTCCAATTACTTACATTTTCAAACTTTTTTCTTTAATAGTTTTTGTGTCGTAGGGACATGTGTGGATTACACCTCAAAGTGTTCATAATTTAATAATACCAACATAGACCTGTGATTCGGTTATTATATAACTTCGGTCTAACACTGCCTCGTTGGTGTTGCGGTTGACGTATGCGACTGCCGATCAAGAGGTCTCGGGTTCAAATCCTGGGTCGGGCTAAAAGTGTTATTGAGTTTTTCTGATTATAGAAATACTTAATAACAGCTCGGAGTTTGAAAGTTGGGGTCTGAACCCCTGTGCCTCGGAGAGCAGGCACATGAAAAATGTCAATCCTACGCCTGATCTCTCCCCGATCGTGTCGGTTAACCGTCCCATCGTATTATGAGAGAGAGGGAACAGAGAGTGCACCTGTGTGTGCGCACATACTTGTGTACTATAATATATACTGCGTAGTTGGCTGGTCTCCATTGAGGCTGCACGTTTGGCCTAGTGGTTTAACGGTCACCACGCCGTTTCCTACTTCGCCAAGTGTCGTGGGTTCAAATCCCACGTAGGACAACACTTTGTGTGATCCACAAATTGTTGTTCTGAGTCTGGGTGTTCTTTGTGTCCGTTTCATGTATGTTTGTAAAGTCCCCCGCGACACAGGATTTATTCCGAGTGCGGGAGTTGTCTTTAAAAAAAAAAAAAAAGGCTGGTCTCCATTGAGACTGGTCGCCGTGGCCCTTATCGGCTAGGAGAATATTATTATTATATAACTTCGGATATTCAAAGACTAACACGCTCTAAAGTTTTTAGATCCATGTTGCCATGTCAAATAATCAGCCTACTACATTCTTTTCTGCATGGTAACTAGATAATTAATATTCAAGAATTTATTTTATAATTTACTCGATAGCCTTTCTTAAACAGAATTAAATGAACAAAATGTGATATCTATAATAGATTTCAGTGAACTCCTTCCCTGCTGTTCATTAAGCAGCTTTTATTGGCTTTTAATTTATTGTTATGGGCTCTAAGAGTCATGAACATAAATTAAAAAGTATCATTTAAAAAAACTACGCTACACGTGTCACAGAAACATGGGTGCATACCTAGATAAAGTGTAGCTTGTAATTTAATATTGTGTCTTGGGTTATGTTAAGACTTAATACTTATTTTTAGAGACCAGAGGAGAGGCTCCAAATGTTTGCAGCTGTTTCCACAGCTCTGGTTAGCAGAACACTATTGGTTGGTCTTTCGTGGATCTTTGCTGTAAAAAGATTATCTTCTATACTTATAATAAAAATGTAACAGGTCCAATTCTGTACATTAAAGATATTTTGAAATTTTTTTTGGAGGGCTCTCTATAATAGATACTGAGGCCAAAACTGTAATTTTTATCATTTTTGTCTGTCTGTCTGTATCTTGGCCGCACATCACGCCGAAACTACTGAATGGTGAAACTTAGCAAGATTTGAGTTCATACTACGAGGTAGGACATAAGATACTTTTTATCCCGAAATTCAGCACGGTTTCTTGCAGAGAGGGGGTTAAAGTCAAAATATTTACTTAGTTGTAATTCAATAACACATAGTCCGATTTTATTCATTCTTTTTATGCTAGAAAAAAAAAAAAAAAAAGATAACGGGAAAAGTCTTTTTTTTTTCCGCGACTGTACACTGCCTGTGGGAAGCTGAGACAGATATGTAAATATGGCGATACGAAGTTCGCCGGGTCAGCTAGTCTAAAATAATATAGTTTTTAATGTGTCTGTAATTAAACATTAATCATTCTACAGTTATATTTCAATTCGAAATTACTACATGTCATTATAATATGAAAGGATTATAAACGATATGAATTTGTCTACAATAAATATATACATTGACCATCGTTATGAAAGATAAACAATTTAAGATATGGGTTGTCTATGAATTTTAGCTCTGCAGTGGGACCATTTCAATAAATGTAAATACCTACACCAGAACGTGTTAGACTCAATATTAATAAAGAAAAGAAAAAAAACTATCACTACGCGCCCGACGACTAATTTAGTTAATTAAAGTGAAAATCATCCGGCTAATGGACTCATATTTAACACTTTATTTCTCCATGACACATTATAATGTGACCTCCAAATTTTACGATCATTACGAACTGCTGGCTATATGGCAATAAAAATAGTTGCCGTTATTTTATAATTATATGTTTGGTAATCACCTTGAGTTGCTATAAAGATATCACTTCATCTCAGCCAAAAGACGTCCACTGCTGGACATAGGCCTACCCCAGGGTACTCCAAAACAGCCGGTCCCGTGCTGCCCGCATCCAACAGCTCCCAACTCATGAGTTGACAAAAATGTTTGATTGATTTATTGATTTCTCGCGGGCTAGACTTCCACAACTCGACGACTATAAAGCGCCTATTTTGCGTGATGGGTCGGTCATTATTCATGCCAACCAAGTTCCTCCAGGAAGGTTAGCAGACCCTTTACGTTGCCCACGACTTCTGGAAGTGAACTCGGCGATCCGAGGTGTCTCGCCCGGTATTCTGCCACCCCAGGACATGCCACGATGACATGGGCGGTTGTTTCTTCCTCCTCCATGCATGCTCTGCATAGACGGCTGTCTGTTACGCCTAGAGTGAAAAAATGTTTGTTTAGTAGTGCATGACCAGTTAATGCTCCAGTTAAGAGTCGAAGCAGCGGCCTCATAACAAGAATGTTATAAGGGTTAGTGATTCATTAATTTATGTAATTCCTCTTTATATTTAAACTTTTGAATTTCCCGTATCTGTTAAAAGATCATACCGGTATTCTTTTTCTGTCAGTAAAGGCTTATCTCAATTTCATCTTAGTACATGGATGACCTAGATTTGCTCTGTATTTTTTTTAAGCTATTGCACAGCTTTTATCGCGGGCTTTGAGTCCTTTGAGCGCGGCAACCGAATCAAAAAATTCCGTAACGTAACGTGTAGATGAAATTATATATATTTAAAGGTATGTATTACGATATCACCTATAAAGTTTTACATATGTGAGTAGAACATTTGCATTATCGATCACGTAAAAATATTAATATAAAGTTTTTCAATGTACGAATTTGAATTAACTGTCAAAAATGATTGAATTATTTATAATTTTATTCAATTTGATGATTAGCTGTTTGTTTAATCAATAATTATTTATTTATTAAATTATAATAGTTATTATAAAAGGCTTTATGTGTGAGTCATCCCTAAGAATAGAGCCTGATTATATTTATGACATAAATAATATTGATTGTTGAGGTTTAATAAGATATATCTGACCACATGATGTATTTAGCAATACTGTGAGAAAGACCTGATTTGGCACTTGTGTCCCACTCAATCGAAGCAATAAGGGAATAATTATGCCGTATATGTGGTACAGACGGTGCCCAAATTTGAAACCTTACACACATCTTATATGAATCAGTTTATATTACACAGTGCATGATCCGCGCCCAGTTCGAGCCCGTCTACTAACATACGATGCCGGACAAGGCACGGTCTAATATAATACAAATTTACTTAAAAACAGTTTCAAAAAATTTTTCATTGCTTTTCATCAAATCACTTTACAGTAGAAATGAAGGGAACTAAAGACCCAGAGTAAAGAAATCCTTCAGGTTTAAGCAATACTGAGACTACAGTATTCTAAATGCCGATAATCCGTTTATAATTATCGTATCACATACCGTGGGAGAGCCACGCTTCGTCATGAATGGGCCGCATGAGGATACCGGAGGCCCATACCCCAACTTCTCCCCCTATCTCCCCCCCATCCCCCAAAGGCCGGTAACGCACTTGTGACGCCCCTGGTGTCGCGGGTGTTCATGGGCGGCGGTAATCGCTTACCATCAGACGGTACATCTGCTCGTTTGCCCGCCTATTCCATAAAAAAAAAACATTAGCCTTGAAAATTTTTTCAGTTACAAATTAATACGCAAGAAAAAACCTAGTATTTTGAAGATATAAAATGATATGAATGTAAAGTTAAGAATTTGATCATCATCATCTTCTTAAGTTTTTCCAAAAGGGTATCTAGAGTCAATTTAATTCTGAGTTTGCTTCTTCTATTCTCTTATAGCACTTGACATATTTTCTCATGCAGTCTTTAATATCATTGCAAATGGCTTTTGGTTTTTTTCTTCTGTTTCCCGGTGTACCAGATTCCAAACCTTTTGGTAGCCAATAATCGTTCTTCGAAGAAGCGTTAACCACGTGGGCAGGTCAACTTCTAAGAAAAAAATCTGAAACAGTCATATCAATATTACCAATAAAGGACGCTCTGTGGGAATACTTAAAATTTCACATGGTACAAATTATTTTCATCATAAACATGAACTCCATAAGTGTTAATTATTTCCCACGAAAATCCTCGAATTATATCAGTTATATATGTAAATTAAATTTAGTATAAATTAATACATAGTTAATTAATAGACATGTCATGAAAATAAATAAAACAAACAAATATGATTGATTGTCACCATGAAATGTTGAGTCGCAAATAATAAAATAGTGTCAACAAAATATTTATCAATGTATTCAAATAACCTTCCGTATGAATGGTTATATTTGTACACTGTTCGTAACCACTCTACGGCTACTGATTCAATTTGTTTTGAGTCATTTAAGTGGTTTCCGCAGTAAATATTAGCTTTGATAAAATGCATTTCAACATCAATGCTAAGATATTTACTTTTGAATAATATCAAGATTAGAAAAACATATTTCAAACTGTCTGAAGTAGTCTCAAAAAGTCATGTTATATTATGTAATGATGAATATAATGATGGTTTTACATAATGTTGAATTTCTTCATCCACATTCCCTAGATATAGTACATCAGCAACTAGGTAACAGGCTGACTCGGACTCGCTTTGTGATGCATGACCTACATTTTCAGATCCAAGAGATAGGTTTTTTATTCACGTATAACATAGAACGCAAAAAAATAAATTTAAGTTATTATTTTATTATCAAACAGTGGGCTGCTAATGCTGTTATTGACAATGATTATGATGATGTAACTACTCGATGAAAAACTACAAAGAATTTCTCAACATTGGCTTTTCGTGCCGTCTCATTTGGGATAAAGCATGGTACTCCCACGAACTAACTAAATCTGATGATCTGATGATTAATGTTGTGTATTATGATAGAATTGAATATTAGTGTGCTAGTTTTATTTTTAACTAGCTGAACCCCGCGGTGCTACCCGCGGTACGACAATAACCGCGGGCGAAGCTAGTCTGAAAAAAAGTAGCTTAAGTTACTACTTTTATCATCAGCTACCTATCAGTGAAAGAACCGTCAAAATCAGTACAGCCGTTTCATAGATTAGCCGGAACAAACTGACGGACAAAAATGGTAAAAAATATTATTTTGGAATAAATGTACCATACGCATTTAGTAAAAAGCGGTTATTTTAATATTACAAACAGACACTTCAATTTTACTTATTTGTGTAGATGTATAGATAGACGTTATTGATATCTTTATTATTATTTTTGTTTATTAATAGCTTACTGAATATAAAATACTCATAATTACTACGTTAATTTTAATATGACTTTGTCCCTTGTCCTTCTTCTTGGTTTAGATTTCACACGCTACAAGTATCAAGTATGTATATGTGTTACCTGCGGCTGTCTTTTATAACTTTACTTCATGTTTCTTTGTAAACTTGATCCAATTTATGCAAATGCTTTACTTAATTTTGATCCATTTTTTTTTTTTTATTAATAAATCCTTCAAACTTAATATCCTGATATTAAAATATCACGTTTTGGTATTTTTAGTTTCCTTACACATTTGACACTTGTTTATGATACCAACAAAATAGCATTTTTAGAGTAATAATTATAGAAACAAGTTTAAGATTACGCTAATTATTATATAATATTTTTTGTAACATTTGTTTTACTAAAAACTAATGCACTACGAACGATTCTTGTATCGTCCTTAGAGACTTCGCAAAATTCATATAATAAGGATATAGGAAATCCAGATCATTGCAGGGTGTCTGTTTTACCGTGAAAATCTAAACCTCCCAGCGTGCTAGAAGTATCGTGGCGTGGTTTAGAAACATCGTAGCATAAAGCACCGCTAAACCAGTCAGCCTGTGACCACGGCCAGTGCAACCTGGTCGAAACGTCAGGCAAATCAGAGGTACCTATGTAATACCTTTAGATAAGTGATCGGGTTAATTCCCGTAAAAATAATAATTATATTATTATATCGTAACATAAAGGTCATAATTTGCTTCTTTTTTTTTCGTATGACACAAAAAATACATAACGGCAATGTACATACAATTTTACTCGGAACCTGTGAATAATGTCTTTTCAAGTGTTCCAGATGGTAACAGCTTTCTAACTTAGGCATAGTTAAGCATGACTGAATATGTGATCTTGAACCTGTCTAGGTTAGAACGACTGATATCGGTGGACGGTGTGCAACCACAACATATTCTGGCTCCAGCAGCTGTGATCGCACGACAAATGATCCAGGTACCTACCTAGGGAAAACACCCCGTCAACAAAGAAAGGTAATAATTAAGGGGTACCTAATATACTATTAGACACAGTACTTTGATGGTGTTTTACTACAAAAAAAAATGGTTGTCTGTAAAATCTGTTTACGGACGATAGTTTAACGTGACAACGACATAACGAAACTTTGATGAAATGACGCAAGCGCTGCATCTATCTCTCGCTTGCACTTCAAGCCTTAAATGGAAGCCGCATAGTGAG
This sequence comes from Diaphora mendica, assembly GCA_949125395.1. Classification (NCBI taxonomy): domain Eukaryota; kingdom Metazoa; phylum Arthropoda; class Insecta; order Lepidoptera; family Erebidae; genus Diaphora; species Diaphora mendica. The sequence continues at coordinate 26,011,213 of OX421320.1, forward strand.
GTAACGACGCATGGCGAGGGAACGACGCATGGCGAGGTAACACCGCATGAGTCATTAAACATTAATTTTGTTTTTTTGTTATTTTTTGTTATTACAAAAAATATTTTGTTGATAATTATTGGCGACTGGCTGGAAGCATGTTCTAAGTTTGATTGTATGTACCACTTTTATATGCTCTTTGTTTTCTTTAATTTTGCTATTGTTGTCAGTGTTGTGTCAGCTCCGACTAATGTATTGTACCTAACTGTTATAATTGTGAAAATATATCATTATTAAAGACTAAAACCACCATCGATTCATTATTTCATATACATAAATACACACGTCGTTTTATAGTCCACTGGCTCGCCAATAATAATGTTTATTAGAATTCAAATATAAAGGAAGAGACGCGTAGGACGAGGAAGTTTACTTTGCCTTAATGTTACTAAGTATCGCGTATGGAAAGCCATATACATATATATGACTATGTACACTACTTTAAAACCGATTATAACTACAGCAAATATTTGTATTCGGAGTTATACTATTATCAAGTAATAATATCTTATGTTTTCTTACAACAATCGTACACATAAGTTTATCTATCTATACTAATATTATAAACGCGCAAGTTTGTAAGCATGGATGGATGGATGGACGGATAGATGGATGGATGGATGAATGGACGAATGTTTGTTACTCTTTCACGCAAAAACTACTGAACGGATTTGGATGAAACTTTACAGTAATGTACCTTATACATCAGAATAACACATAGGCTACTATTTGCCGCGATAACCGATATATACGCTGGCGGAGCCGCGGGCAACCAATAATTTTATAATATACTTGCTGACCCGCGCCCACTTCTTTGGGCGGTAAAAATTTTTTGCTCCGATTTACTTTGAAAATCCGGTTACCACGAAAAAGTATTTCCACTTTCCAGGTTATTATATACACTTTGTTACTTACAAATAACGTAGCCTTCTATTGGTATAATAATTTTTTAAATCGGTTCAGTAGATCCAGAGATTACCCCTACAACGTCACAAACTCACAAACTTTACCTCTTTATTGATTGAGCAATGATCATGGGTTTCCGAAGAAAGTGAATACCGCCGCCCACGATCGCCTGCAACCAAACCCTAACGTAAGAATATTAAATAAAAAAATTACAAATTCAATTTTAAAATTGACCATAGAGTTTATATTTCCCAAGGGACAGTGTTAACTTTTAAGACACTACAAATTATACAAACTTTGTTGATAAAGAAATTAGATGCTTTATTAAACATTCTAACTATAATCACTACATATTATAAAAATAAGTCCTCCGCCGCGTCTGTCTGTTTGCGATAAACTCAAAAGCTACTGCATGGATTTTGATGCAATATTTACCAATAGATTGAACGATTCTTGAGGAAGATTTTCGAATGCCTACAATATGTAAATGACTGCCTCGTTGGTCTCGCGGTTGGCGTGTACGACTGCTGATCATGAGGTCTCGGGTTCGATTCCCGGGTCGAACCAAGTGTTTGTATGATCTACAAATATTGGTTTCGGAGTTTGGGTATTTTCTATGTATAATGTGTATGTATTTACAAAAAAAAAAGTATTTAGGTATTTGTATCAGTTGTCTAGTACCCATAACACAAGCTCTGCTTAGCTTGGGACTAGATGGCGTTGTGTGTTAGACGTAATAAAAATAAAATTATTTTTTGAGTATATTGGCTAAAATATAACGATATTTGTTGAAGACGTCGGAAACAATTTCCGTAAAGAGCCCGTGCGAAGCCGGGGCAGGTTGCTAGTAAATAAATATTTCAGAGTAATGGCCACTATAATGAGTGACTATCGTCTCGGGCGACGCTTACTCACTTAGTATGACGACCAGCAAATTGCACATCAAGCACGTTGCCTTCCAATGAGGTTTTTCTCTCCCAGAATCAAGAGGCAGGTTTAGGTTACTCCTGTAACGTCACGTGGAAAAAAATAACAAAAAATGACTTAACACCGGTTATTTTTTAAGTCATGTCACACCGAACAATGACGATGTTAAAAATAAAAATGAATCCTTTGTGAATCAAACTTACGTAGAGAAACAGCGAAACAAGTTCATAATACAAAATTCACATAACCTCTCGCATTATTAAAGTTTAAAATATATGGTTTGTGATATAGACATTTCCTCATAAAGGTGTGAATTTCGTTCATTTGTTCCTTTATGTAGACTTTTCCGGATATATGCGGACATTGGATCAACATCCTTGATAATTATTAGCTTTAGCCATACACGTCAGCGCTCTCCCTTGAGATATATTAGCTACTAGCTGACCTACGCAACCTCGTTTGCGTCCAAACTACCATCCCCCGTTTTAGCCCCAAAAGGGGGTTGATTTCTAAAGATACATTATTAGTACACCTCCACACCATCTTTAGAGCATACATTTTAAATTTCAAGTCTCTTACTTCAAAAACATAGGACTTTCATACAAACGTTCAACCCCCGTTTTACCCCCTTAGGGGTGGAGTTTCTAAAAAACCGTTCTTAGCGGATGTCTACACCCTATAAGCAACCTACCTGCTAAATTTCAAGTTTGTAGGTGTTATATTTTCTGAGATTTCGTGATTAATAAGTGAGTGGTATTTCGCTTTTATATATATAGACTAGCTGTGCCCGCTACTTCGTACACATGATATTAGGCTTTTCATGTTTTTTTTTTTTTTCACCGCTTAAGCCTTCCCATAACTACGACAAACATTTCAAAACCTTAATCAGCTAAATTGGCCAGGTGGTTTTCGAGTTTTAGCGAGACCAACGAACAGCAATTGATTTTTATATACACACATCAAAAGTGTCTAGGGATCAACATCTATTTTTGCAATAACTTTTCTCCTGATTGATATTAATTAAAATTTTCTTTAAGGATTCATCAAATAAAGTGTTTTCGTTTGTCACAGTAACGATAAACCAAGTCACCTTTGCATTAATAAAGAAATTTGCCATTTTCCTAATAAAAGGATTTTTGACATTTGAACCACTAACATTAAAGTTCGAAAAAAAGACTGAAATAACAGTTTTCTTTAAAATTTTATTAGGTAACTTAAACAATTAATAATCCGTGTTTCTACCGCGAACACTAACACAAGAACATCGGTTTGGCATACTCAAAATGAGTTCATCCAAATCACGCTGTGGAATGGCCGCTCATGTTCGTTGCAACAACAAAAAAAGGTCTTCTTGCGACTGGATACCCTCCATATTCTGCAGAGCTCTTCTCTGTAGCATATCCCATGCATGCTCAATCGGGTTCAAGTCTGGCGACTGAGCAGGCCAGGGCCAAAGCCACATCTCAATCTCAAGAAATCCGCATAAAAATGCTTGATCCCTAGACACTTTTGATGTGTGTATAAGACTAGCTGTGCCCGCTACTTCGTACACGTGATATTTGGATTTTCAAGTTATTTTTAAAATTTTCACCGTTTAAACCTTCCCTGGACTACGTCAAAAATTTTTAACCAAAAGTCGACTGAATCGGCCCAGCCGTTCCCGAGTTTTAGCGAGACAAGCGAACAGCGATTGATTTTAATATAAAAGAAGATAATATTACATGAATATATCAATACTATCGGTTCATACAAAATTATCGAGCATGTTTGGTTTAGACTTATCAGAAAATATGACTATAAATTTTATTGATATGGAACGTGCCATATACTATTGATCCTCACCAGTCTATAATTATCCACTACTGTTAATAGGCCTTGAATTAGAAAGTAGGATTTAACCTACTATGCGACGCTGCAGAGAGGGGATGGTACAGAGCTTGTGTCAAGTTCTCTTTCTCCTCACAGCATTGTGTTTCCTTAATCAGCTGTTGTATACCCACAGGATGACGAGGGGTGGTGACTATTTTTATCCATCACCATACGGATATTATCTTTAGTGTTTAGTATGTATACATATATAAACAATTTTAAAGTTCAGGAAGAATAATATTGCCAGAATGAGTAGTTCAGAATCAATTGCCTCGTTGGTCTGACGGCTAGCGTAAGCGACTGCTGATCAAGAGGTCTCGGGTTCGATTCCCGGGTCGGACTGCTGTTGGGTTTTTCTTACAAGAAATTCTTAACAGCAGCCTGGAATATGGCGGTGTTTCCCGCCCGTGCCTCGGAGAGCACGTTAAGCCGTTGGTCCCGGTTGCCATGAACACCTATGACAATCGTTATTGGGTGCCCTCAAATTTACTAACATCTAGTTCGAGCTTCGAATTCAGTTCATCAGGGTGCGGAGGTCCGAGCCAGTGACTCCGTGGAAAAACTGATATTCAGGTAAAACTGGTTGAACTAGTAGCCGACCCCAAATCTTGGGAATAATAAAGGCTAGGTTGATGATGAGTAGTTTAGAATCAATAAATATAACATCAACTCAATGTACAGCCTGAATTGTCCTACATTATAAATTTAATGTTTTTATATCTCCATACTACTGGCAAAAAGCTAGTATGATATAAGTATATACATGATTCACGGAACTAAGCAATTTAATAAAGAAACCGCAATGATTAATTATACATGTAGTCCTTTATACAGATGGATATTCGACATATTGAACTTTTGACCAGCCGGTGACCTTAACTTTTACTGTCACCGTTATTGTCCGTATTTATTACCCATATACAGGCTGTGCTATGCCGCTGTTGAATTGAATAAATATATTACTTGTATATTACTTTTTCAATCGATTTTGTAAAAATAAATTTTAGTTCGCCAGTCACTTTCAAATCGATAGAATAGTAAATGGTGAAAGGCTCTCTCTATCGGGTCGGGAAGACGTTGTATGTCTGCAGCACAGTACCAGTATTAGTAGTGAGCCTTGATGGGAGCCTATAGGCAGTAATGGACGTCCTTCGACTGAGATTGATGATGATGATGAAAAGGCTTCGACTGCTCTATCTCCTTGAAATTAATGGATAATCCAGTATGGCGTTCGGGTAGAGCCGACTATCTGAGCGAAACCAGCTCCTGTCAGAAAGGTCGTAGGGTGTTCAAAAACTTCTATGCGCGATCTTGCATTTACAAATAACCTTGCCTGTTGTGTACATTCCTTCCTTGTTATTCCTTCTCACTATGGGGCAGTACAGTGTGTTTCTTTCTTCATTCCACGTTGAGGCACCCTCTTCAGAGAGGATTATCTCTTTTAGTGCTATAAGTGGGTCCTTGGTGGCAATTTTGAGTACTTCCATTTTGTGCTTCACGATTTGACACATTTATTAATAACTGCCATATTAGAATATTGATGATACTAAGCACACACTATGTAGATAAGGTCAAATAACAGTTGTCTCATCCATTATTTATAATTAAAATTATAATTTTGATACGGTTCTCATGCATACATAAATAATAAGATCTATTTATGTTATTGCAAGCTATTTGATCTAGTTTCTGACGCTTAATTTATGAGATCTAATAATAATTTATGCCATAATTATTTTTGTGTAGATGAGTAAAGTGTGATAGGAAAGGACTGATTAAATCTGTTTTTAAATTATTTTAACGTCTATGCTTAAACGGTAGTGCTGCTACCAAAAAAAACTAGGATACTTAAATTAAAAAGTGGATACCATAAAAGGTTCTATAAAATATTATGCTTAAACTTTTTATATAAATCATAAAGTAAACTAAGGTAAAAAAAGCGGCCAAGTGCGAGTCTGACTCGCCCATGAAGGGTTCCGAAGTAACAAGTAACATAATATAAAAGTTCTTGTAGTTCGTTGTAATTTTGATCGATGTTTTAATAATAGTGTTTTTTTTGCGGTTTACCATTTATGACGTATTAAAAAAAAACTACTTACTAGATTTCGTTCAAAGCAATTTTCGGTGGAAGTTTGCATGGTAATGTATATCATATATTATTTTTAGTTTTATCATTCTCTTATTTTGGAAGTTACACACACATTTTACCACTTTGGAAGTATCTCTCGCGCAAACTATTCAGTTTAGAAAAAAAAAATATTTTAAACCTCAATATCATTTTCAATGACCTATCCATAAATCCACAATTATGGGGACCCCAAAAATTATTGTTTTTTTAATTTTTGTGTGAAAATATTAATGCGGTTCATAGAATACATCTACTTACCAAGTTTCAACAGTATAATTCCTATAGTTTCGGAAAAAAAGTGTCTGTGACATACGGACGGATAGACAGACAGACAGACGGACGGACAGACATACAGACAGACATGACGAATCTATAAGGGTTCCGTTTTTTGCCTTTGGCATGGAACCTTAAAAATATCGAGTGACAAATATTATGTGATGAGCATAATTATTTGCTCTGTGTCTATGTGTAATATATAATACGTCTATATTTAGAAACAGATATGCCCGGTTGACTAAAATTATATTTTTAAATGGCTCTGTCTGCCTCTTTGTAAATAAAGACTTGATATTATTGACTGCACGGAATTATAAGAATCAAAGTAGTTGGCAACAACAAACGCTCGGTATTATTTTTAACTATTTTGAAACACAAAACGGTTCCACAAAAAAAAAAAAATTGCCACTCATAATTAAATGACACAATATTTTTGATTTTTTTGGTTTTACGTAATTTGATACGGTGTCAATTAAAAATAAAATACAGAACATCCTAAATAACACTTTTATTTTAAGACTTGATTTTATAAGTGTTTTATTTCCAAAAAGAAATACATAAACACAGAAATACAAATATAATAAATTAGGTGAACTAATAATACGTTTGAACATATTCGTATAACTGGCTAGTTGCGCCCCGCGGTGCTACCCGCGGTTATTCTTGTATCTTTAAAACAAAAACTGCGGGTAACACCGAATCTATTCTTAATACTATTAGCCCGCCAGTAGCTATTTGTCACTGAAAATCACGTCAGAATCGGTCCAGCCTTTCCAGAGATTAACCGTAACAAACAGCTATCGGTCTGTTACGATTATAATTACGATACAACAAAAAAAATAAACATAGTAGTAGAGCCACGCTGATTTAGTAGGTAGTAGAGACACGCTGATTTAGTAGGTAGTAGAGCCACGCTGATTTAGTAGGTAGTAGAGCCACGCTGATTTCAGCACGAATGGGCCGGCTCGACCGGGGCGGTACTACCCTCGCACAGAAAATCAACGTAAAATGACAGCGATCGTGCTGTCGTGTTTCGTTGGTGAGTGCGAGACCGGAGGCCCAAATAGTCTAGTCAACAAGTTCCATACTTGTTGACTAGACTAAAAAATGCAGCAGCATCACTAGGCCGCCATGGTGTGGTTCGCCATACTGCATTCGCAGTGAGTATGGTGACCACCACTCTTGGATTCTGCTTATGCTTTCCATCAGGCAGAGTAGAGTCATTATGGCGGGCCATACATAAAAAAAAAAAAAAAAAACAGTGAATTTTTAATTTAAGTACCATAATATACACTTACAAACAGATACTTCAATTTATTTATTAAACGGTTTTATTTAGCTCACCCCGTTTGTTTTATTATTTATTTTTATAGATTTAGTCATAACTTTTTATTTGAAATGGCAAATAAGCGTGCAACATCTGCAGCACTTAATAGCGCTCCTAAATACCTAAGATACAAGCTTTTGCACGCGACTTCGCTCACGCAGACTTTCATCGCCTTATTTATCCCCTTAGGGGTGGAATTTCAAAAATTCCTTTCTTACTGTTCACTTACGTTATATCAATAACCTGCATGCATAATTTCAGGATTCTAGGTTCACCGGTTTGGGCTGTGCGTTGATCTCTGGGTATGTCAGTCACCTTCCTCTTTTATATATATGTATATGGAAGATTTTTTTTTCTACCATGTACATTTTTTGAGTTACTTATGCAAATAAATTTACTCACAGAATGATACTGTTCATTTCTTCAAACTGATTTTATTTCAAATTATTTCACTCATCGATCAGTTTTAAGCAGATTGATTGTCGAATATCTTAAAATTGATGTGCCATTTAGAAATGACGATTTGTCAGCTCATTAAATCCCCGTGGTGTTTATCTACATTAAACTGACTTTTTGATTATGTACTTATATTATTACATTAAATTATACTTATTTTTTATGTATGGCCCTTCCAAAATGACTCTACTCTGCCACACATCATATGATGTGACTAAAAGTTTATGCTTTTCGCAATTTTTCCTTTATAAAGATGCTATAAGACGATGCTTCGAACCACCTCGTTGGTCTCGCGGTTGGCGTGTGCGACTGCTGATCATGAGGTCTCGGGTTCGATTCCCGGGTCGGACCAAATGTTTGTATGATTTGCAAATATTTGTTTCGGAGTTTGGGTGTTTTCTATGTATAATATGTATGTATTTACAAAAAAAAAGTATATATGTATTGATTTCAGTTGTCTAGTATCCATAACACAAGCTCTGCTTAGCTTGGGACTAGATGGCGTTCTGTGTTAGATGTCCGAAATATTTATTATTATTAAAAAAAATACTTCAAGATCCTGAGTTCACGGGACGTACCCTGTAGGCTTTGATTCCCTTGCGAGTGTCGAAAATTTGAAGCATAAACGGCTGTATCCTTGATTGCGTTGGCTTAGAAGTTTGATTTTTTCACAGCTCCAAGGGGCAGTGAACCTAAGTATTTCATATGAATTTCAGCTTGATACCTTCACGCGTTCCTGAGAAAAAGGGTCTTGAGAGACAGACAGACGGACAACAAAGTGATTCTTTAAGGGTTGCGTTTTTTTTTATTTTGAGGTACGGAACCCTAAAAGCTGTCGTTAATAATCATTTTCACAAAATATACTTTTTACATAGTTTTAAAACTTTTCGACAACTTAAAACATTGAAGTTGTTAGGGTCTCAATAGTAAAATAAATATGTATATAAGTAGGCCGATTGTTGGCAATTTAACACAGCTTTGACCTATGGCCGTATAAACTTAACTTGTTAACGATTAGGTCACGGTCACAGTATCAAAGCCGATAGGGTCATAAGGAACAAAACAACTAGATTTACATAAAAAACAAATATTTTAAAAATATTACTCAGATAATATCAATCAAAAATATTATATTACATGTTATTAGATTTTGATTAAAAAACAAACAAATGAAGGTTTTTGGTAGGCGTGGTGGTGTAGTGGTTAAAGATATTGCCTGCAAGCCAGAGGTAGTGGGTTCGAGTCCCATCCAAGTAAATAATTGTATGATGATCATGATTATTTGTCTTGTGTCTAGGTTTAATTTATTTGTAACTAGCTGAGCCCCGCGGTGGTACCCGCGGCACAACAACAACCGCGGTTAACGCCGCGGGGAAATTAAAAAAAATATGTAAAAAGTATATTGTGTCCGTCTCCTGGTTCTAAGCTACCTCCCCACCAATTTTCAGCCAAGTCGGTTCAGCCGTTCTTGAGTTATTTCTTTTATATATATAAATATGTATGTGTTGAAATATATTAAGTATGTTTAGCAGCGGTATGGTCACTGGTGTGGAATCAGAATGCCACGTGAGAGATGTGTGAGGTAATTATCTTTATTATATAAATAATCATAAATGTTAACAAAAAAAACCGACTTTAATCTGAACCAAATTTAAATGGTACCACAAAGGAAGCACCAGATTTCAATTAAAAAAAGAATCATCAAAATCGGTTCACCCAGTCGAAAGTTATGTATTGATAACAAACATAAAAAAATACAGTCGAATTGGGAACCTCCTCCTTTCTTTGAAGTCGGTTAAAAATAGTAAAATATTATTAGGTTATCTTAACTAAATTTATTTTAATTTATCACAAATAATTTTAATTCTAATATTGCTAAGCTATAGCATGAATCTCTTTCACCGGGTTATGCCACATTATGAAGGTTAGTACATTTCAATCAATGAAATTTTTATTTTCATTTTGATTGATAAAATGAAATGGTGGTGAATTTACTTACATTCACCTCTATTTTACCCGATATTTTAGTTTTAACTGGCCGAAAATAAGTATTTTATCTTTGAGTATCGATTGAAACTACTTCTAACCTACCTATGTAAAGATTATTTAAATTAAAACTATTTGATGGATTTTTAGTAACAAGTACATATTATACATATATACTTAGATAGATAATTATTAATTAAATATACTCGTAAAATAATTTTAATAATTCATTAATGTTTTAACTACACAAATACCTTAATAGATATTACGAGAACTGCCTTCATTAATTAACAAACGGCTTGATCAAATATTTAAACGCCTCAGCATAACGTTTTACTTATACTTTGTATGATATAATTATTAGGTTACATGTATAATATACATATAAAAACGTTATTAAATTATAGTATATTTGTAATTTGTTGAAGAATTAGGAAGGAGTTGATTTGATGAATAGTGATATATATCGTGTTCCGACAACGATGTCTATTAAATAAGCATAAGCTATAAATAATAAACAATTATAATTTTGATGATAGACCAATTAAGTTATATTTGCATAATGACATTTCACGAATAGTTTTTTAGATTTTTTATTAAATTTCAAATTAAAATATTTACATTTTCGATATCAATGTATTATTTTAACACTAAAACATAATGCATTATTAAAATTGTTGGTATTTGAGAACGCAACCTTTTATTGGTTAAGTTGTCCAACCGTATTTGTCGTGTTAGGTTGGCAACACTTTTTTCTTCCCTTCCGCCATTACTGCACTGCAGAACGTTTGTTATAATTTCACTCAATATACGATCTAATATTTCAGTATTCTATACTAGTTTTATTGTTGATCCACGATAATATATCAACAAAAATATTTACACTTACATGACAAAAACACGCTTACGTAAAATTATTGTATAAATCAAAAATTTGCATTACACAAATTTATTGCTAGTATATGTAGGCGAATTAAAATAGATGGTGGCCGAATGGTGACCAACATTTAAGGTCACAAAATAAGTAGTTGCTGCAGTTTCCGATGAGTACTGTAAGTCAAGGTCACTTGAAAATCAGCGTGTGCATTGCATGGATGGCGTAGTGGGTTAAGAAGTTGCCACTCAGTTTTCCACTTTTTTATGTATGGGCCTGCCAAAATGACTGTACTCTGCCTGATGGAAAACATAATCCAAGAGTGCTGGTCACCATATTCATCGCGAATGCAGAAAATATTGTTTTATAATATACAATTTGATTTTATTTCGCGACTTCAATGGTAGTGTCCAGCATCATTAACCGACTTCCAAAAGGAGGAGATTCTCAATTTGATTGTTTTTTGTTTTTTTTTTTAATGTATGTTCACTGATTACACCGTCAATTGTGGACCGATTTTAAAAATATTTTCGTATTCGAAAGAGTATGCTCCCCATGTCGTCCCATTGCCACTATATCAGGATCTGGACGATCTGGTGATGGGATCTCAAGGTAATCGAAGGAAATTAGTCTAGTCAACAAGTTCCATACTTGTTGACTAGACTAAAAGATGCAGCAGCATCACTAGGCCGCCATGGTGTGGGTCGCCATGCTGCATTGTCTGCATTCGCAATGAGTATGGCGACCACCACTCTTGGATTCTGCTTATGCTTTCCATCAGGCAGAGTAGTCATTTTGGCGGGCCAAACATAAAAAAAAAACCCACAAATTTGATAGGCACGTACTATGTTTTTCATATATTTTATAAAGCTATTGCAGTATTTACACCTGGTAGTCATCATTTCATGATGATGAGCTCATGATGGAAGATACAAGGAGTTAGAGGGTAATTCTTTAAATTTCATACGTATGTATAGATCTATAATTGTACCAAATACACGAATAGAGCCTTAGTTGTATTCTTTCAGGTTGTTTAGGTGATCTGACAGGTAAAGTTAGAAGATAGATGAAACTTTAAGATACCGATCTAATAACTACTCGTAGTAGTCATACAAAGCTATTCAACAGACCTTAAGAAAAACATCAAAAGAAGGGAGTTTTCCCTACCTAGAAAGACTAAAAAACGATAAAAAAACCCGCTCAAGGTCACCCGCGGTGAGTGGGTACCTACTATTACATTTGGCTTGGCACCGACTTCAAACCTATGAATAGGTAGCACATTCAAATATTTGCATAAAAGGTGTATTTAATTAAATCTGTATTAAGTTATTTTATGCTTTTTAGTTTTTGAAGTCGGATTTTTAAACGAAGTTTTTTTTTCTTACTATTTTTGACATTTTTTAATGGTTACTTGCTGGTTTTTTTTCCTTAAAGCACTTCCTCTACTTTTTGTTTAGTTTATTTGGAATTTATCAGTGAATATAACATTTAGATTGTAGCTAAATTAATAGATAAGTTTATAAACGTCAATTTGTGATAAAATTCAACAAAGTAGGTTACGTATTTTATTTTCTAGTAGCGACCCGCCCCGGCTTCGCACGGGTGGATTTCAGATGCCTCCGCCGACGAAACGATTCGTGCATTTTAAATCTGTAATATCTTCGAATATATTCATTTTAATTAGATACTGTAAAGGACCATTTTAATCTATATTAAATGCACAATGTATTTAATTTACTTAATTGTATAGGGATTCATTCTATATTGCTTAAAATCACTTCGTAAATAAGTCATTATTTCTCGTAAAAAGAAAGGAATAAAAAATGGTTGTTGTGGGTTATCCCTAAGAGATAGACATATACCGTCGCGGACTTTTTTGTAGTACTTTTTAAGGTGTACAATACCTTACTACATTATTTTGATCTATCTCGTAGGGTGCAACCAGCGTTTGCAATATAAGCGCAAAAAATGAGTTTATTTGCTACATCACATTAGAAACCTCGAAAATTAACAGTGTTTCCATACTATATTATGCATTTATTCTACATAAAAACCCGCATCAAAATCCGTTGCGTAGTTTTAAAGATTTAAGCAAACAAAGGGTTATAGGGACATAGGGACAGAGAAAGCGACTTTGTTTTATACTATGTAGTGATAAGATAACGTGTTCGGCAATTGTATCAAATTGATCTAATCCAATTGTAGATACCAGCTGATGGATAGCAGTTGATAGGCTAATAAATAATGATGATGACGATCATCCAATCCTCTCTTTAGACAAGGCTGGATAGGATAGGAATCTAGAACAGCACATTTCTAATGACAATACTCAATGATTTATTGCATGTCTTTTATTACCCCCTTCCGATTAAACAATTCCTTCTGTGTATATATTTAATCCTTTCTTTCACTATTAAAAGTTAGAATTTACCAGAACGTATTTTTTTATAAAACTTACATTAGACTTTCCGTAAGTGTAATCTTTTTTTATGTATGGGCCTGCCAAAGTGACTTTACTGTGTCTGATGGAAAGCATAAGCAGAATTCAAGAGTGGTGGTCACCATACTCATTGCGAATGCAACAATACAGCATGGGGACCCACACCATGGCGGCCTAGTGAGATGCATTTTAAGCATCATTGGGCCTTCGGTCTCGCACTTACCAACGAAACACGCCAGCACGCATGCTGTCATTTAACGTTGATCTTCTGTGGATGGGTAGTACCGCCCGGTCGAGCCGGTCCGGCTGGTGCTGAAATCAGCGTGGCTCTACTACCTCTAAAAATATATAATAAAATCTCATTTGTAGATATTATGTTTTCTGATAGTGTCTGGACAATCTATTTGAATTTAATGATTAACAAAGCTTATTACGTTGTCCCTTTACGTATTATTCTCCAATCAATTCTATGAGACATTTTCATTACACCAGTGACTATCAAGAATAATAATATTATTCCTATCTTTGCTTAAAATTTGTTGGTAACAAAACTAATATAAGAGATGACACTTCGACATGATTCCTCTGACCAAAGTTAATTTAAACAATAACAACCAAATGAAATGCAAGAAATAAACCACAAATTTAATAAACAAAAACAGTATCAATTATTATTCAATTGCTTAGTTTTTATCCGAATCTTGAGAAGTTAAATATCAACCCAGAGAAAAAAGTTAAAAATAACTTTAACGAATGTTATTAATGAATATTGACTGCAACAGGTTTTTCTAATTGTTGTGATAATTATATTGTTATAAAAACAATAACACACATTATTAATTAACACGTATTATGCATAATGATCAGGGTTTTATACAAATGTTATTGAAGATGGTCACAAGGAAAATTAATAAAGTACATGTTTTATTGCCATCAGTTTCTGTTAAGATATTGACAACCTTATATTTCCTAACTAAACTGGCCGCATGCTCGTTTTTATAATCATATCTATTTATATATTTTTTAATTAATAAGTACAACAACATAGCAACAGAATTAAGTTTCAAACATTTTTTTTTTTAAGGAATTTCATAAAAACATGGTATAGTATTTAATACACATGGTGGTACGCAAACATGTATCTTATTATATAAATATTAGACCTTGTGATAAAGTATAAATACATAATAAAATTCGTAATTTTTTATTCTTTTAAATCGAAAATTACCACTTGACATATCGTAATGGAGAACTATTTTACCTTTTTTAATCATTTTTTAATGCATTTATAAATAAGGACTATAACTAAAAAAACAATGAATAAATACATTTTCAGAAATTGTTTCTTTAAAAAGGATCTCAAAATTGATTTAGTTAGAATTTTGTATAGCAGAGAACAGTAGATATAGGCTACCCCGTTGCCCATCTTTCTTATCAATTCGATCATCTTGTACAACAATTTTTAACCGACTTCAAAAAAAGGAGGGGGTTCTCAATTCGACTGTTTTTTATTTTTTTTTATTTTATGTTTGCTAACTCATAACTTTCGACTGGGTGAACCGATTTTGATGATTCTTTTTTTATTTGAAAGCTGGTGCTTCCCGAATGGTTCCAGATTGAAGTCGGTTTTTTTTTGGTAAAATTTGTGATTGTCAATTACATAAAGGTAAACTTTAAACTAAAATGCTTTAGCATGTAGAATGACACTCATCATCATCATACACATTTATAAGGAGGGTTAGTGGGAATTTGTAAACGGTTTAATCCTCGTTGTTATAGTAGTAGTCAACAATGGCAATAGCTCTTCTTGTAATGAGGATTAATAATCGTTATACTTCAGCCTATTCCCGTCCAGTGCTGAACGATAGCCTCTCAACCATCCCCGTCCTCGGTCAATCGTTTGAAACCTTCAAACAATTGAGTATTCATTAAATATCATCTTTAAGAGAGTGTAATGCATGATTTCTATCGAGTGTCTTTTATCTTCATCAATTTTTAAATTGTTTCGAAGTCTGTTAAATATTGTAGGCACTAATCCGATATTTTAAAGCTCATTTAGATCTTTCCGGAAACAGTTCGAATTATAGAGACTTAAGATAAAGGATATTAATGCGTTAACCTATTTTATAAAATAGTATAGAAAAAATAGAAGGAATGACCACAGAACACATGAGATATAGATTCAGGAAACAAAGAAATTCAAGCAAATGACCCACCCACCCTACGTTAATTTTGCCACTATGTTCACAAATAGACAATCAAAATTCAAGAAAACAAACACTTCTTTGCGGAATACCTTTGTCACCAACTCATAAATTTACCAATTTAATCATTATTTCGACAACTAAATAAATATCACATTCAATAAATTTTTTGATTTATTTGACGCGAATGTTGTAGTAACAGGAAATATGAATTTAATCGATCGAATAAGTGAATTCTTGTAACGACGAAGGGTCTATTTTGTCATCAGGGTCGTTGACTATAAATAAGGAAAAACTATTTGATTTCTATTTATGTTATTGCATAGAAGTCGTAAACATTATTGTTAATTCTGTGCAGAATAGCACGAAGAAGGCATTAAAAATGAAATGAAATATAAATATAAAGGTGGGTAAGTAACATATTGTTTAAGACCTCAACCAATAATCAAAATTATAAATATTATTAATTTTTTGCTTCTTATGTAGAAGCAAAAAACTAATTACAATAATTATTTTAGAGAATATATGTATAAATGCAACAGTGTATCGCGTATGGTAAAAGACGCTATCTCTTACAATACGCTATGAATACAATAATGCAGATAAGAATAAAATTAAAAAGTAACTTGTGGCAGAATGATGTAGTTCATCTAAGGTACCCGATCGAATGATGCTTATAGAAATAATACCTAGTCCAGTCCATGAAAGGGTAGTATCAAGAACAATAATATAGATACTTCTGTTTATTCACATCGAAAATCAAGAGACGGTATTTTTTTAATGAAATAGTCGATGAAACATTGTGCACAACGTAATGATAGAGGCATCAGGACACTCAAACTTTGTTTCTACTATCTGCATTGTAATCACCATGTCAAGACAAGTGTGACTCAAACCTAAAGATTAAGTATCGATAACTGTCATTCATGAAGCTAAGTTTGTATGTGTGTTCTGTTTAGTATATTAAAAATAGAAGTTATACAATCATTTTATGCACGGTCACTAACGATCCTGTGAATCTTTTGAACATTCGTAAAACAGTTATTGTAAAATCTTTGACCCAATGTTCCTCAGTCAATGTTATCATGGAAAAACTATTAGCACTGTAGATACGAAGGTTGCCTTTGCCTCTGGTCTTACACTTACCTCTACATTTATCCCCAAAAGGAAAGACGCGTTCTATGACATTTTTATTTTATTTTTTATATATCGGACATTTTAACACACAACGCCTTCTAGTCCCAAGCTAAGCAGAGCTTGTGTTATGGGTACTAGACAACTGATTCAAATACATATATACTTTTTTTTTTTAATACATACATATTATACATAGAAAACACCCAAACTCCGAAACAAATATTTGTAGATCATACAAACATTTGGTAGGACCCAGGAATCGAACCCGAGACCTCATGATCAGCAGTCGTACACGCCAACCGCGAGACCAACGAGGCAGTTATATTTTGCTAAGTTCAATTGACTGCACGCACGGTGTAGTAGGTTAAGTGGTCGCCACGCCACTTACTACTGCTGAGTGTTGTGGGTTCCGACCCCGATGGACCAACACTTACTTTCTTTTTTCTTTTTTAAAAAGACAACTCCTGCACTAGGAATAAATCCTGTTTCGCGGAGGACTTTACAAACATACATGAAACGGACACAAATAACACCCAGACTCAGAACAACAATTTGTTAATCACACAAAGTGTTGTCCTCAGAACAACACTTTGTGTGATCAACAAATTGTTGTTTGGGATTTGAACCCACGACACTTGGCGAAGTAGGAAACGGCGTGGTGACCGCTAAACCACTAAGCTAAACGTGAAGTCTTGGTGATCCACTGTTCTGAGTCTTAATGTATGTGCCCAAGGTCCTGAGTGATACAAGTAATATTCCCAATGCGGGAGTAGTCTCTTAAAGAAAAAGTTATACTTACAGACGTAATTGCCGTCAAAGGGACTGTTTGAGAATTCAGTGGGAAAATGTGAAGTTCAAAGTAGTTAAGAAGGAAAGACTAGAAAGAAGGTAAGAAAACAATAGTGTTTAAATGGATTGACTAAGGAGTGTTAGCCTAAGTCCTAAAGTCAGTAGAGTCGAATATTTTGATCAGATTTTAGGTACTGAGGTGCTAGGTTAAGGTGTCGATAATTCAAAGAGCTTTAGCAGTATGTGTGTCTTTATTATATTGCACTGGTATTTATAGTTTTTACATAAATGTACATAATAAAATAGTTCGGGTAGGTCCGAATAATACGATGAGCGAGTGAGAGGTGCCATCGCTATCTCGCTCGCGCGCCGCGGACAGGTAGGCAGGACGGCGACGAAGCCCTAGCTCTGCGGTGCCGTCGCGCCGCGCGCCTCCGTCGGCTGTTGTCATTATGAACGTCACAGTACAACGCTTTGACAATAGGTTAAGTGCGCGCCGCTACAAGATCCAAATCGGATATTTTCTTATACTCAATCCAGCTGCTGTCGAAAAGGTTGAACCATCTAATGGATACCACATTTCTTTATAACTATCAAAAATTAAATAAAAATAAAACAGTTTCATCAAATGACTTTAATCTTTATTCAGCTTCTATGTCAGTAGGTATATTAATAAATCACTGCCATAGGTCCGTGAACCAAAATAATAGCGATTTAATATTTTCATCCCGATGTGGAGACTAAGCCAGCTCTAGATTATGCATAGGAGCCATATAGAAATGTGAATCATATATTTTATCGTTTATCTTTTATGTCGCAAAAGATAGCTATATATTAGAATATTATGATATAAATCAAACCAAAATATCTTTCAACAAAATATCTAATCGCTTGTAAAAAAACGTGGGCCTACGCTTATGTTTCTAGAACGGAATATCTAAATAATAAATATTTCTAAGTTTCATAAAGTTTAGGAAATTACGATTGGAGTATGGATATAACACCAACATAATAAATAACACGACCAGGGTTAGATGGCAGTTGTTCTAGGCTAAGGAAATACATGTACCTCTTCTGGGAATAATTTCTATGTCGAGGAAAAGATTGTGAAGTTTACATCAAAGAGGACTCTGACGCTAAAAAGTTTTTCTTTGATTTTGTATCTTAGAAATGACCTCCTAAAATACGGTGTTGTAATCCATAAGTTCCAAACAAAGTCATGAACACTCCAAAAATGTTTAGACGTTATTTATCAAAAAGTCAGAAATGCATCAAAATGTTGGAATAATTCGAAATTTAAATACTGTTTCTCAAATCGGTTTTAAAAGTCCGATTTTTTTTGTAGATAGAGCTTCATGCGTATTGCGTATTATTAGTATTACCAATTTACGTATGAAACAATTACTCATCCAAATTAAAAGTTTGATTTACCAATCAAACTTTTAATGTCTTTTCTGAGAATCTCTTAGTAAAAAAATCGGGTGATTTTTAAGTCTTGACGCAAACAAATATACATATAACGATTCATACAAATGTATTTAATGTCTTAGTGAATATACCTATTTATACTAAAATACTACTAAGCCATCAACACTAAGAAAGTAAATGGCCCATTGTTGTATGTCTGTGACTCAGTAACTACTCGTATTTGAGTTATATTTGTAGAAATGTTTCTGTGTATCTCTACGACATTTCTATCTTACACATCACATCAACAGTCTTGTTCACTGCTGAGCATAGGCCTTTCCATAGGAGGAAAGTTTTGCCAACTATAACACGTTGACCAGACGGATTGATATATTTGAGTTTAAATCAAGTTATCCTTCTCTTTGCAGTGTGTTGTTTTACATATTTTGCGCCCTTAATCTCCTCTTACGACCTCCTATATACGACCCTTACGTATATAGGAGGACTAATTTCTCAGATCTCCAATATATAATTGGAGCAAGTGGTGTAGCTTTAGCCACTGCTGTGATTGCGGTCTCGGGTTTGATTCGATTCGGGTTTGATTGTTGATCTGAACATGAAAGTTGTCTAAATTTTGGAAAAAGTAATAGTCGGTAGGTGCAAAATTTAGACAACTTTTTAGTGGGTAAAAAATTCAATTCCCGAGGGGCAGTACCTTTGAAGAGTTTGTTGCCTCCAGTCCAGCTGATTTTTACAAGAAGGGCATCAATAAACTGCCAATGCGTTGGCAAAAATGCGTCGATTGCATGGGTGATTACTTCGAATAACAGAAATAAAAAAGTTTGAAAAAATTAAGTACTTTCCTAAATGCTATCTCAACTGATCTCTTTTCAGTTTACTTTTTCTCATCTCTGATCACCAAAGCTTTCTTAAATGCAACAATCATTTCTCATCCTAACTTATTTTTTTGTCAACCAGTGGATTATATTTTATTTTATAGGTTATAGCTTATCGTTGTATTATAGGTTATAGCTTATCGTTGTATAATAAATTACAGTAAGATAACACAGTTACCTATATTTATGTTCTCAGAACAGCCATGTTCAATTGGTGGCATACCGCTGTGACAACATGTTGTGACTGCAGGTTGAACTTTCGCGAAGCTCGGTCGATAACCTCGTTAGTTCATTTTGTACCCGAAGCACATTTCTTGCCTTGATTCATGTGCCTTTAACGATTCAACGGGCAGACAGCGTGTTCGAATCCACTTTATGTGTACCTTTTTTGCTTTTGAATACACTCATCGCTTTTTATTTGACGTTTATCCTAAGATTTTATATATTGTGGTATGTAATGTATAATATTTAAAAGGTAGAACGATAGGTAGCCGTATCAAGTATTAAAGTACAAACTGTTTTTGCTTTCTTAGATCTTATTTTTTAAAGCCTATTAGCTGGCAATATTAGAAAACAAGGACCTGAAACGATATTATACTAGATATACTTAGTGCACTATACTAAACTTACACCACTACCTATACGACACTAACACAACTATCATCTGTTCTAAATCTAATCTAAGCTTTAGGGAAGATAAAAGTAGAAAAGCACCTTAGTTAGTAACTTTTCCTCTTGTTGAATGGCATTCGTTCTTGAAATTTGTATGTGACTAATAAGCAAAATTAAATTACTCTCCCAAGTAACAAATGATTCCACTCGGTTCATAAATAACGAAGTTCTCAGATAACAACTACAACATAAAAAAAAAACTTCGTTTAAAAAAACCGACTTCAAAAACTAAAAAGTATAAAATAACTTAATTTATATGTGCTACCTATTCATAGGTTTGAAGTCAGTGCCAAGCCAAATGTAATAGTAGGTACCACACTCGCTATATTTCGAGACGAATGTCAACGACGTCACCGACGCTTTGGTTGTTTTGTTCAACGCGAAGAGCAGCTATCCCGCTCAAGGTCACGCGCGGCGAGTGCGGTACCTACTATTACATTTTGGCTTGGCACCGACTTCAAACCTATGAATAGGTAGTACATACAAATTAAGTTATTATATACTTTTTAACCGACTTCCAAAAAGGAGGAGGTTCTATGTTCCACTGTATATATTTTTTTTTCAGTTGTGGACCGATTTTGAATATTTTTTTTTGTATTTGAAAGGGTATGCTTCCGAGGTGGTCCCATTGCCAGCATATCAGGATCTGATTATGGGATCCCAGGGAAATCGAGGGAAACCCTCATTTTTTATAGGCACATACTATGTTTTTCGTATATTTTTTGAAGGTACACCGGTATTTGCGTCTGGTAGTCATCATTTTATGATGATGAGCTGATGATGTAAGGTACAACTCCTTAACGGTTAGGAGTTGGAGGATAAATCTTTAAATATAATATGTATATATGTTACCTTTAGTCGTATTCTTTCAAATTATTTAGGTAAGCTGATGATGGAAGATGGAAGGTACAACTCCTCAACGGTTAGGAGTTGGAGGATAATTCTTTCAATTTCATACGTATCCAAAGACCTTCAGTCGTATACTTTCAAGTTATTTAGGTGAGCTGATGATAGCAGGTTAAACTCTTCAACAGTTAGGGATTAGAGGATGATTGTAATATTACACGTACGTATAGACCTTAATTTGTATTCTTGATGATGAAATTTCATGAAATAGTTCAACTTACTACTGACCTACGATTGATTGCACTAAAAACTGAAAAATAAAATCTTTTTATAAAAAAAAAAACCGACTTCCAAAAAAACATCCAACGAAAACTCTCTGCCAAAAAAACACTTAAAAGCGTAAAATAAACTGGTTCTTCATAAATTGCATATACCTAATTCTTTATTCATTTAAATAGTAGTATTATAATGTGTGCTAGGTACCTAAAATCTGTTTGAAGTCGGTGCTAAGCCAAAAAGAATACAAACGAACAATTACAAAAGTCTAAGCGATAGTCACTTGGCACCGAGTTCAAACAGATTCTAGGTACCTAGCACACATTATAATACTACTATTTAAATGAATAAAGAATTAGGTATACGCAATTTATGAAGAACCAGTTTATTATTACTTTTCGAATACATAAATAATTTTCAAAATCGGTCCACAATTGACGGAGTAATCAATGTACATACATCAAAAAAAAAAAAAAAACATACCGATGAAATTGAGAACCTCCTCCTTTTGAAGTCGGTTAATAAAACCAAATTAAAACCTATTCCTATCCTAACCTATCTTTGTAATCGGTTAAAGTTAAAATATATGTGTAATGGCATAAAGCAATCACATGTTGCTATGTCCTTTAAGTGCTATAAAGTCCCTTTAGCGTAGCGCTAATTTGTAAATACGCAGCATCACGAACGACATTATGACGTGTGATAAATTGTAGATACAATGTAGACAATGTAGGCGCACGAGATATTCAATAATAATAGCTTTACATATCTCTTACACTGCCACCTGATTTGAGCCTATAATATGGTAATCTGATTGCTGGATAACCATACTTATATCTACATATTTTTATAATTATGAAAATTTTGCTAACACACAGTTAAAGTTTATATGGAAGACTGCGAAACCTGTGGCACTCGGGGACGGTCGCGGTAAAGCTATTGCATAGCATTTTTTATCAACTTATGCAATTATAATTGTGTATTTATTTTTTATTCATGCAGTCTTTTTTTCTTTGAACATCTATACTTACGATGTGAGTGTGGCATTATAAAGATATGATAGATACCTATAGGTAAATACACCTATATACTTTCTCACAAACAGCTGCTTACGTATTCGTCCAATTTCGGAGCAGTTCGTCTCGATCCGTTCTAGATTCGGGTGTTAGGTTTTATTTTCGTTACGGAATTTCTTGATTCGGTCGCCGCGCTCGAAGCCCGCGATAAAAGCTATGCAATAGCTTGATAATTTCGACCACTAGGTGGCTATTATTATTAGTAAATACATTTCACAGATAAACTACACCCTGATACAGAACAAATAATGGTCATGATTACACAAATTTTAACCGATTTCCAAAAAGGAGGAGGTTCTATGTTCCACTGTATGTACACACATCAAAAGTGTCTAGGGATCAACATATGTGTCTAGGGATCAACATATATTTTTGCAAAAACTTTTCTCCTGATTGATATTAATTACAATTTTCTTTAAGGATTCATCAAATAAAGTGTTTCCGTTTGTCACAGTAACGATAAACCAAGTCACCTTTGCATTAATAAAGAAATTTGCCATTTTCCTAATAAAGGGATTTTTGACATTTGAACCACTAACATTAAAGTTCGAAAAAAAGACTGAAATAACAGTTTTCTTTAAAATTTTATTAGGTAACTTAAACAATTAATAATCCGTGTTTCTACCGCGAATACTAACAACACAAGAATCGGTTTGGCATACTCAAAATGAGTTCATCCAAATCACGCTGTGGAATGGCCGCCCATGTTCGTTGCAACAACAAAAAAAGGTCTTCTTGCGACTGGATACCCTCCATATTCGGCAGAGCTCTTCTCTGTAGCATATCCCATGCATGCTCAATCAGGTTCAAGTCTGGCGACTGAGCAGGCCAGGGCCAAAGCCACATCTCAATCTCAAGAAATCCGCATAAAAATGCTTGATCCCTAGGCACTTTTGATGTGTGTATATTTTTTTTTTTTATGTATGTTACCCGATTACTCCGTCAGTTGTGGACCGATTTAAAAAAAAAAAAATGTATTCGAAAGGGTATGCTTTCGTGGTGGTCCCATTGCCAGCATATCAGGATCTGATGATGGGATCCCAGGGAAATCGAGGGAAATTCTAATTTTTTATAGGCACATACTATGTTTTTCGTATATATTCTGAAGTTACACCCGTATTTGCGTCTGGTAGTCATCATTTTATGATGATGAGCTGATGATGTAAGGTACAACTCCTTAACGGTTAGGAGTTGGAGGATAAATCTTTTAATATCAGATGTATATATGGTACCTTTAGTCGTATTCTTTCAAATTACTTAGGTAAGCTGATGATGGAAGGTGGAAGGTACAACTCCTCAACGGTTAGGAGTTGGAGGATAATTCTTTCAATTTCATACGTATCTAAAGACCTTCAGTCGTATACTTTCAAGTTATTTAGGTGAACTGATGATAGAAGGTTAAACTCTTCAACAGTTAGGAATTAGAGGATGATTTCAATATTACACGTACGTTTAGACCTTCATTTGTATTCTTGTTGATGAAATTTGATGAAATAGTTCAACTTACTACTTACCTACGATTGTTTGCACTAAAAACCTGAAAAATAAAAACTTTTTATAAGAAAAAAAACCGACTTCCAAAAAACATCCAACGAAAACTCTCTGCCAAAAAAACACTTAAAAGCGTAAAATAAACTGGTTCTTCATAAATTGCCTATACCTAATTCTTTATTCATTTAAATAGTAGTATTATAATGTGTGCTAGGTACCTAAAATCTGTTTGAAGTCGGTGCTAAGCCAGAAAGAATACAAACGAACAAGTACAAAAGTCTAAGCGATAGTCACTTGGCACCGACTTCAAACAGATTCTAGGTACCTAGCACACATTATAATACTACTATTTAAATGAATAAAGAATTAGGTAAAGGCAATTTATGAAGAACCAGTTTATTTTACGCTAAGTGTTTTTTTGGCAGAGAGTTTTCGTTGGATGTTTTTTGGAAGTCGGTTTTTTTTTATAAAAAGTTTTTTGTCCTTTGTTTGGATTGAACCCACGACCTCCGACATAAAAGTTAGGTTCAAAAACCACTGGACCAACAGTTCAAATAAAAGATCAATGTAATAAATTAATCCGTACAGTCGGTGGACCTCAATGGAGCCTTTAAGCAATCAATTACACTTTCGATTCACCTTCCTTTCTCTTTCAAGGTATATTTCCGTAAACTATATCATATTATTAATAAGTAGTTTCATATATCGGTCAGCTTAAGACCTCATGGCAATATGAAAACAAAACAAACAAAAAAGTTTTATCGTGGGGGAGCCATTCTTTGACACAAGGTAGTAGAGCCACACTAATTTTAGCACGAACGGGCCGGCTCGACCGGGGCGGTACTACCCTCGAAAAGCACAGTAAAATGACAGCGTTCGTGCTGTCGTGTTTCGTCGGTGAGTGCTAAACCGGAGGTCTAATGATGCAGAAGCATCACTAGGTCGCGATGGTGTGTGTCACCATGCTGTATTGACTGCATTCGCAATGAGTATGGTGACCATCAGTCTTGGGTTCTGCTTATTTTTTCTATCAGGCAGAGTAGAGTCATTTTGGCAGGGCTATACATAAAAAAAAAGAATGACTTCTCCATGTTGTGACAGATTAATAGTACAAGTTTCACCACCCCTATTCATTTCATGGGTATCCTAAGAGTTAATTAAGGAAGTAAACTACGTAGAAGATCAACATCACGGTAAAACCGGAAAACTTGGAACAAACCTTTTATCAACCGGTCTACCCTGCGTGGAATATTAGGTCAAAACCCCCTTTCTAAGGAGATACCAATGTCCAGGGTTGGACTGTTAAAGGGTGTTGATGATGTGTCCATGGGCGCTGGTAGTCACATACAATTAGGTGAGCCATCTTTTTTTATGTAATAGGGGGCAAACTTGCAGACGTATCACCTGATGGTAAGCGATTACCGCCGCCCATGGGCCCCTATAACACTAGAGGCAGCACAAGTGCGTTGCCGGCCTTTGAGGGATGGGGAGGTGGATGAGGAGGGGGATGAAGGGAAAGGTTGAGGTATGGGCCTCCGCTATCCTCACTGACTCGGTGAAACATAGCGCAAGTGCTATTTCACACCGGATTTCTGTGAGGCCGTGGTATCACTCCGGTCGAGCCAGCCCATTCATGCCGAAGCGTGGGTCTCCCACGGTTGTTCGTTTGTCCCCATAATCTATAAAAAAGAAAGTGAAAAATGTATGTATTCGGATCGTATTTGAATTGTCTAGTGTCAAATGTTAACTCATGAAATAAATGGTACAGAGCAAAGATCAAATTGAAAAGATTTCGGAGAAATTTAGTATTTTATTATTTAAATTTATTGTGGAGGTGTACAAGGAAAAGATTATTCAAAAATTGAGGATCTTTAAAACGTTATTAATGGTTTAAATGTAGGCTAGGTTTGTTTCCATTCTTGTGTTTACTATTGTTGTGCAAATTAATTGTTTTTGAAATGTATGTCACCGTTGAATACATTTTTTAAACACAAAAGAAAACAACGCAAAAAATCATTAATGAAAAACTCTACATTTAAGTTTAAAACTAAGAAAAATAAACAGTGTGTTGCACTCCTGGACTGCCGGCAGAAGTGAAAACTTGGACTTTAACGTTGTGCATTTTTGATTTAATAAATTTATTTTTTTAATTTCCGATATTTACTAAACACAATGAACGATGCTATACGAATCTATGCCTTGGTTTGCCTTTAATATTCCTTGAGAACCGATAACTACAGAAATGTCTATTGTGATGTTAAAAAAATATAGGTTAATGCTATACAATGTGAACATATTACCCGAGCGAAGCCGGGCTTACATACACGCTCACTCGCGCAAACGCCCAGCGCCGCTTAAACGAAAAAGCAGGAGCAGGCATACATTTTCACCACGCGGTAGAAAGAGGGGGATATTACTTCCTCTCCACACATAACATCAAAATTAGATAATAGATAGGGTAAAATAGGACAATGACTAACCAGTATCTACCTTATACTTAAGTTCAAAAACAAATGAAACTCTATCGTTGACTCCGGAATTAAATATCATTAACCATTAAACTAAAAAAAATATCTAGGAAGTAGCATATTGATGTCATCCAAAAATTTAAAGGAAGTGTAAACATTAGCGATATTTTAATGTTTCCGATCTCTTTGAAAGATCGCTCTTCTTAGTACAATTTAATGTAATTATTAGATACAATATATATGTACATATATAAGAGGAGAATATACTTGTAATGTTCGTGACCCAGTGGTAACCGCATATATATTAACACACATAATAGCAAAATTAAGCAATCCTAGCCAGGTCAACCTATGAATAGGTCATTTTTAACATCATCATCATTAGCCTATCGCAGTCCACTGCCGGACATAGGCCTCTCCAATTGCACGCTACTTTGTTCGATCCTCGGCTTCTCGCATCCAGCTCCTGCCAGCCGTCTTGCGCAAATCATCACTCCACCTGACTCGTAGGCGTGCACACTACGTTTGCCGAGACGCGGTCTTCATTCAAGAACCCCTTTACCCTAACGTTTCTCAGTTTTTGACATGGCCATTCTTAACACATTAAATAAATTAATAATAAATAAATATTTCGGACATCTAACACACTATCTTGTGTTATGGGTACTAGACAATTGATACAAATACATATATACTTTTTTTTGTAAATACATACATATTATACATAGAAAACACCCAAACTCTGAAACAAATATTTGTAGATCAGACAAACATTTGGTCCGACCCGGGAATCGAACAAGAGACCTCATGATCAGCAGTCGCACACGTCAACCGCGAGACCAACGAGGCAGTCAAATTGAGAGCGACTCGTGCCTTGAAAAGCACGTTAAGCCGTCGGTACCGGTTATCATATGAAAATCTTTGGCAATAATTATAATGGGAGCCCTAGAAAGTCTGACAACAGTCTTTCTACAGAATTTCTACAAGAGTTGTGGATGTCTGATATCGTCTGCTACTAGAGTTGTGGATGTCTGATACGACTTAGCAGTGAAGGTTGTGCTTCATAAAAAAATCGAAATTCAGCCGTATTGTAGTAAGCTTAAGGTCGACCCCAAAATACATTTTTTCTTGAATATTTTTTAAATTACCCAAAATCTTCTTTTAGTACTTAAGTCCGCCTCAACTTCATACAGGGCCGCAGTACATAGAACTAAGCGGACTAAGAAAATATAACACCTCCGGTTTTCATTTCATTTTCTTATACACGAACCTTGTCCTGATAATAACAAACACCTAAAAAAAGAATTATCAAATTTGGTGCAGACGATCTAAAGTTATGCGCGTACATTTTTGTGATTCATTTTCATTTATGTAGATAGATATAGAATATTATAAAATAGCAAATTATAATTAATCGAAACAGATTTATTATATATATTCATTCATACATAATTATTCGTACTAGGGGTCGAAATTCGACAATAATTCATTTCCTTTTGTTATCTTTCTGCACCTCTCCTGTACCTGTATAAAAGTTCGCATGATTTTCGTAAAAAGAGGTACAATTATTTTTTTACATTAAACATCTTATATATGTATAAATGAATCGCCGAAACATATGTACGCGCATAACTTTCGATCATTTTATGTGTTCTTTATTGTTAGAACAAGATTTGTACAAAAAAAATTAAAGATAACGAGAAAAGTCCCATTTTTTGTCCGCGACGGGAAGCTGAAACAAATATGCAAATATGGCGGTACAAAGTTCGCCGGGTTAGCTAGTAATATATAGATATGAATCTTTTATGACTTCGATAAAATTAATAGAAAATACCTAATCTAACAACTTTTTTGGCATCTACTCAGTAACCGTATAAATAAATACATAAATTTACATTAATTTTATCTACTAATGAAAGTAGTTAATTACCATTAATTATTTAAGTGCTATTAAAGCTCAGATGCCTTTTAAGATGACACTATCCTATCTGTTTTCTATTGATAAATCAATTAAATTAATGCTTAAGTCTAAACATAAGTGTTAATTTTAAGCGCTGATTAAATGTATGTTACATTAATAATAATTATTGAAAAACACTCTTGAAAAACACTCAATTGTATTTTACTAGCTTTTGCACGCGGCTTCGCTCACGCAGACTTTCATCCCCTGATTTTTCACGATATTTATCATCTTATTTGAATATATATGCGTATTTCATATTCACCGCTGGCATCAAGTTGCTCTTGGTTTACCAGGCCGACAATTTTGAGGTCTGTTCTTTCAGCTGGGTGCGGGGTTTGAAGAGCCGAGGACATCATTTCCACCTCACGCCCAAATAGCATCAGGTGGGGTTCCCACTTCTTAGCCCGGTAGAGGGAGGCTACTTACGGAACACGAAGGTCCAGGGGGAGAATCTTAGCCTACACCAATGCCGAGTTGAGCGACACCGTGCGGTAGGCCTTGGTTATCTGTTGCGCTATTCCGCGCTGCACGGTATTCAACTGCTTGATTACACCTGCCCTATGTGCAGCAGGTTCCCATGTGCCGGCACCGTACAGTATAATCGGCTTGACCGTCGCCACATAGATGGTCCTAATAACGTCAGGGTGTAAACACCATGTGGTTTTTGCAGCTCTCTTGAGCTGACCATAAATGCCCAAAGCCTTCCTGCAGATATTTACTACGTGCGGCTTGAACGTAAGCTTGTCGTCTATGGTGACAACTAGCAGCTTGAGTTCACTGACCATGGTAACCGCAACTCCTCCCATGCTCATTCCTCCCAAATCTCCCAATTATCCAGTAATCCTGCCAAATATCCAGTAATCTAGAAATTTCTATAGTTAATTATATGGACCTATTTTGGTCATCTAAGTCTGCAGAATCATACTCATTGCTTTCACGCCAATTAAAAAATTTGACTGTCAGTGTTACTTTAATTGATGTGAAATTTAACTGCATACCGCTTCACTTTTTGTATTTGTATTTATTCTTTATTGTACACATAGAACATAAAAATATATAAAAGAAATACAAAGAAGTGTCATGTACAAAGGCGTGTTTAACCCAAAACTGAGTTTTCTTCCAGCAAACCCTGAGTGAATAGAGGATAGTAGAAAAATGTAAGGGCATAGTCATGCGTACTTAAGAATCAAAAGAGTAACGAATATAATAAAAATGAAAAAGGTAATAATAGTAATTATGAAGCTGATTTATAGCTACAGTTGAATATATTAAACATATTAATACACACATACGATGTATATGCTTACATATATACATACATATATACATATGATACAATAAGGGTCTGGTTATTGTAGGGACAGATAATAATCCCTGGTTCTACTCTTGAACATAGTTAGAGGACTGGCGCGTATCGCACGCGGTAAGGCATTCCATAGCCGAACAGCTGCAACACTAGAAGAGTTATTGTAGCAGCTCGAAGTATGAGAAGGAGTTCGAAGAAGGAGAGAAGAA
This sequence comes from Diaphora mendica, assembly GCA_949125395.1. NCBI lineage: Eukaryota > Metazoa > Arthropoda > Insecta > Lepidoptera > Erebidae > Diaphora > Diaphora mendica. The sequence goes on from OX421320.1 coordinate 26,041,181, forward strand.
GAAGATCGACAGGGTTGGCTTCTGGGAATAAAGTGCTCGAAGCGGTCACGAAGATATGAAGGAGAGTTGGGGTTGTGAATAGTGGAATATAGTAAGGAAAGTATATGTAGATCTCGACGCTGCCGAATAGGTAACCACTTCAGTTGTTTCCGGAATTCTGAAACATGGTCGAACTTTTCAGACCAAAAATGAAGCGGATACAGAGATTTTGTAACCGTTCTAGCTTATTCCAGAGTTCTTCTGTAGCGTCGAGAAAAGAAACATCGGCATAATCAAGAAGTGGAAGGAGAAGGGACTGAGAAAGTAGGACTTTAGTCGAAAAGGGGAGAAAATTTTGAAGACGTTTGAGAGAATGATATGTTCCAAAAACTTTCTGCTCACCTCTGCAATATGTGTGTTCCATGACATGTAGCAGTCCATAAAAATCCCAAGATTTTTAATTTGTGTCAAATATGGTATGATCGCATTGTTATAGGACACTGGAGGTAGTGAAGTCAGATCGAGGCTATTATACATGTACCTGCCACCAATAATGATGGCTTGAGACTTGGCGGGATTGACAAGCAGCCCAAACGATTTTGCCCATGTATAGATATTTTGGAGATCATTATTGATGGCAGTTACAGCTTCTGTGACCTCGTTAACCTTAAAATGTCGGTAAAGCTGCAAGTCGTCCGCATAAAGATGATAACGAGAAGAAATTACTTTAGTGATAGCATTTATGAAAATGGAGAAGAGTAGAGGAGATAGTACGCCACCCTGGGGTACACCCGCAGTAAGATTACACCAGTTAGAGGATGACTCTTCCGAGCGAACCAGTTGCGAGCGACCCCGAAGGTAAGAACTGAACCAAGCAATTATAGATCTAGAAACATTCAGAGACGATAGAGTGCCTAAGAGGATGTCAAAATCAACAGAATTAAAAGCGCTGCTGAAGTCCAGTAGAACCAATACTGTCAGCTGTTTATTTTCCATAGCCAGTCTAATATAGTCTGTTATTTTAATTAATGCGGTCACAGTGCTATGATTAGTACGAAAGCCAGATTGGTATGGACTCAACAGGCCATTAGAGGAGAGAAAATTGTTCAGTTGATGTCGGAGTATCCTCTCAAGCACTTTATTGCAAAGACAACCGAGTATAAATAAAAAGTGACTCATAAAATCGGTTACTTACTACTACTACTCATAAAAAGATAGGGGTGAAATTTCAAAATTCCTTTCTTACTCACTTACGTTATATAAAGAACCTACATGCAAAATTTCAGGATTCTAGGTTTAGCGGTTTGGGCTGAGCGTTGATCTCTGGGTATGTCAGTCACCTATATAAAGAACCTACATGCAAAATTTCAGGATTCTAGGTTTAGCGGTTTGGGCTGTGCGTTGATCTCTGGGTATGTCAGTCACCTATATATTATATACTAGCTGTTGCCCGCGGCACCGCTCACATGTATGTCGGTCCTCGCGGCAAACAGTAGCCTATGTGTAATTCTGGTGTATAAGCTATATTACTGTAAAGTTTCATCCAAATCCGTTAAGTAGTTTTTGCGTGAAGAAGTAACAAACATACACACAAACTTTCGCCTTTATATATTAATGTGATTATATTACACTATGTGCGAAAAGAGCGTGACCGGCAAAATTTAATGAAAATCTTAGAAATATTAAACGATAAATTGTAATCAATTAAGTCTTTTATTTCTGTTTGATGCTTTATATTAATACGGTGTCCAATCTCCATTATTATCCATAATCGCTTGGCATCTTCGCGGCTTACTTTCCGCCAATTTTTCAGCATAGCTGCGAGGTAAAGACCTCCATGCGGACTTCAGTTCACGAGTGAGGTCAGTGACGGTCACTTCATTTGTTGCCCTTAGTTTAAGCTTCATCCACGCGCAAACCTTTTTAATTGGATTGGCATCAGGGGACTGTGAGGGCCAATCCAATACGTTAATACCATGTTCCGCGTTCCAAGTGGTGCAGAGCCGACTTCGGTGTTTAGGATCGTTATCCTCTTGCAGAATCCAGAAATCATTTTGGTGTGGAAACATCTTCTTAACCGACGGCAATAATGCTTTTTCATAAATTTTCGTCATCTTCTCAGCATGTAAAGTACCGGTAAACAAGTGCAAATTTCCGAAATAATTTTTTGAGAAGCATCCTAAAACATGCACCTTTAAAGGGTGTTTCACGGATCGTATCATCAGTCTATTGTCAGCCGTAGTCCAAACTCTAGTCGAGTAACCGGTTGCCCAAAATGAAGCTTCATCAGCAAAAATTATCTTGTCCCAATCATGGTCTTTGTTTTCGTCCAATGCAGCCTTTTTTCAATATGCGTTTCAGAAAGGAGAGTTCTCTTCACATTGCTTCGATATTTCACGTTCTTTACAACTAAACGCCCTTTGATAGTGTCAAATGATATGATTAAACCCTTTTTCTTAAACTTTTCTTGCCCAGAGCGAAGTGATAATAAAGAATTCCTAGCAAACAGCTGCACAATCCGTTTATCCTCTGCAACCGACGTCTTTTTTTATTTGCCACGATCTGGTAAGTAATCGACGGTTTTTGTTTGTGAATATCTCTTCACCCACTTGCTACGAAAGCCTTGGACTTTTTCATATAATGGGCGGCCTAGTCGCGGGACATTTTGGGGCCATTTTGGATGAGTACAGAGAAACACAGCTTCAAATCGGGAAGCGTACGCGGCACTTATTGTAAAAAGAATATTTTTAACAAAGAAAACTGGAGGGAAAACTTATGTTTTTTACAACGCATTTTAGGCAAAGGATTGTTCTATTCAGCCTAATATTTATTTTTATCAATTGCATTCCAAAATTTAAAAATATGCCGGTCACGTTCTTGTCGCACACACTGTATATACATAGATTCCACTAAACTCCTGACCGGTGTTGACATATGTAATGTCTTTAGAGGACATAATCATTTAAATAAATCTATGCTAATATTATAAAGCTGAAGAGTTCGTTTGGTTGTTTGAACGCGCTAATCTCAGGAAGTACAGGTCCGATTTAAAAAATATTTTAGTATAGATAGCCCAGCTATCGAGGAAGGCTATAGCCTATATAACTTCACGGTATAACCAAAAAGAACGGTGTATCAAAAAAAGTGATGAAAAATCGGGGGTTTCCTTTTGAAAGCTTCCATTGCATCCGCAGCGTCAGTAGTTAAAGTTTCATAAAACAATGTATTAAAGAATTGTCCCCCTTTAAAGTTCTAAAGTTATATATGTCTATCTTTTAAGGTTGGCAAAGTATAATCTTTTTTATGGTCAACAATTTTTTTCACGCTGTTATTACATAACGATATCGGTTACGTGTGTCGCTAGATGAACTGGAATAAAAGCGGTTTAATTTTAAGAATGTATTTCAACATGTTCCACCAAGTGCTCACAATCGAGAAAATAATTTATAAGAAATAATAATATGTCTAGGGTTTTTGTTTTAAAATTCAATAGGTTTTTAAAAAGTAGGAATTTTATAATAGAAATTAGCTGCACCGACAAACTTCGCTTTGTCAAAATTTATTGGCCTGCTGCAGTCTAATAGAAAAAAAAAAGTGTTATAATATTTTCCTCGCATTTTGTACGTTTTTTGTGTCCATAAGAACCCTCCTTGTGCCCTAACGAAAATATAAAAAATAACCGAACTGGTCGAGCGAGTTTTGCACTTAGCAACATATTAGCAATATATTATGAGTGTTTTTTTTTGTTTGTGCGTTAGACTTTGGAGCTTTTTAATAAAAGGAATTTCAGGTGGCAACAGCTTGCATACTGTTTACCTTACATGTAATACTAACACTATTGTACCTGAAAATCAGATTTTGAAAAAGAGTAGCCATGAGTTTCTTTGCCAGTATTATTCTCATGAGCTCTACGCATTTTGGAAACTGGAAGTTATGGATCGACACAGGCAGGCAGTAGATTTTGGTGTTTTCGCCTAACTTACCTCGACAACACAGCACATGCTGTGGCCTCTGTTTGTGTCGATCTATGATTTTTAACTATAGCTTCAATTTGACGTTCATAAGTGTCACTTGGTGTCTTAGATGAATAAATGATTTTGATTTGATTTGATTTGATTAGACAATTCATTTTTATTCATGTAGATTTATGAGCAATGAACACAATTTCCTATAAAGCTACTTACACACTGTCTTAGTCGCATAGACTTAGAGACAGCTCTGAGTCGTAGCAACAACCGTTACATTGCAAAATAAATTATTCGAAAGTCTTCTGATATAGCATAGTTATTGTTTAAAATAAAAATAACATTTAGCAAAAAACTCCCCATGATCTAATAATTAGCTTCACATTGAAATAATGTGAGACGTATGTGTGATCGGTTAAAAGTTTGCTTTCCACTGACATAAGTTTACATAAGTCTTTAAAACGATTGCTTAAATTCGCACAGTTCAGTCTATTTTTAGTACTGCTTGATCTAATTCTCTCCTCAGTATACTCCCAGTTTTCCCATCTAATTTCTAAAATTCACAGTTGACGGAGATGCAATAGCGTAGTGTTTAAACTCTGCCTACCTCTTGATAATATACTCATGAACGTTAATGAAACAAATACTATTTTAAGAAAGGAAGTGAAGATTATGTCATATTATTTATAAATATCTTGAAGGCTAACGCGAATACTAATAATATACACACATCAAAAGTGTCTAGGGATCAACATATGTGTCTAGGGATCAACATATATTTTTGCAATAACTTTTCTCCTGATTGATATTAATTAAAATTTTCTTTAAGGATTCATCAAATAAAGTGTTTTCGTTTGTCACAGTAACGATAAACCAAGTCACCTTTGCATTAATAAAGAAATTTGCCATTTTCCTAATAAAAGGATTTTTGACATTTGAACCACTAACATTAAAGTTCGAAAAAAAGACTGAAATAACAGTTTTCTCTAAAATTTTATTAGGTAACTTAAACAATTAATAATCCGTGTTTCTACCGCGAACACTAACACAAGAACATCGGTTTGGCATACTCAAAATGAGTTCATCCAAATCACGCTGTGGAATGGCCGCCCATGTTCGTTGCAACAACAAAAAAAGGTCTTCTTGCGACTGGATACCCTCCATATTCGGCAGAGCTCTTCTCTGTAGCATATCCCATGCATGCTCAATCGGGTTCAAGTCTGGCGACTGAGCAGGCCAGGGCCAAAGCCACATCTCAATCTCAAGAAATCCGCATAAAAATGCTTGATCCCTAGACACTTTTGATGTGTGTAGATAACTGAGTTATAAAACGTGCAATAAAACAGTTACATCCTGGGTTACTTACAATAGCAATTGAATCATAATGGATCGAAGGCCTAGTTTACCAGATCTATCAAAGCAAATTATAATAAAACCTTAGGATAGCAATATAAAACTGATGATGGCCGACAATATCTGTACAACTCATCAATTAAAAATGATTACGTTGAACAACCTGCGCGGTGAAGGATAATGGCGAACCTTTCAATAGGTCGTTTGGGGCTTTTTAATTATTATGCTATTCATCATAATTTAGCAGTATTGACAGTAATATTCTTTGCGATATTTAACTTTAATGACATCATTTAACTGAACATTTTATGATCCTGCCGATATTGATTTGTTACTATACTTTGTCCATTCGTTTTTTTTCCTTTTGATAGCTCACGCCTATAAATTACCATTTTTTTTCGGAATTATGTACTATAGTAATGTCGTACTTTATTGACGGTGACGGTACTTTAGTGAAGTGGTCTGTGCATCACAAACAACCACAGTATGTAAAACAGTACTTGAAATACGATAAATCGATCATATGATAAAAATAATTTGACTTCATGTAAGTATTTTTTCTGTAAATTTAATAAAAAAAAGGAAATAAAAATAGTATCTATGACTCCAATATTGAATTTTTGCAAGAAATTAAGTCGAAATCTTGGAATTTAGGATCAAACCAAGAGTAAAGAACAATAACTTTGTTCATTCATCTAATTTACTGATTTATTATTTATATTTTTGTTTATTTCTTGTATAATATAAAAACTAATAAAGGAATAATTAATATTTCAACAAAAAATATTTAAGTAAATCGATTGAAAGTTCTTCATAAATAAAATCGCTATTCGTTTCAAATCGAATCGGTAATGGGTGAGGGCGTCACTAATTTCAAAATTTCTTGAACTGTCAAAAAGAAAATAAAGAAATGGACAGAGTATAATCTTGAATACTGAGACAGAGACATAGGAGAAATAATCGTGTTATTATTGCTCTCTTAGAGAACTTAGATTCTATAGCGATAATCAATTTGAGTTTCAGATATGCGCCCTTCTCCTAATCCAGGTATTGCTTGCAGTGGGATGGATCAGGCCATCCGCATAAGCAATATTCCTTTCCTACTATCCTATTGCCTCCTTGTTTTATCAACTTCTACTTTGATATTAAACTCCCAAATATTCCATCTAATCCCTAAAGTGCACGATCAGCGGATTTTGTGTGTAGTATCCATGTATATAAGGGCGCTTAATTTCGGTCTTGTGGTCCCGAGAGGAGTTGAGTGGTATCATGCTATTTTAATGAGGTAAGCTTGTGACAAATTGGGATCGACTTGGTATGGATGCCATTTCCGAGTTGCAAAATCATCTTTCCGCTGTCATTTATGCTTTATTATATGTATATCAATCACAAGTTGAATGACTAATGAGGAAGCAATTATAATCGCACTTGAGAACATTAAATTTCTTGGTAAAAATTGTGTTTATGGTCAACCGCAATGACGCGGTCGCCTTCATCTATTTGAGTGTGCGGTAGTGTGCAGTAACCTTTAGTAACATCAAGATCTCGTGGGAACGTGCTTCGATGAAGCCTAGACAACATGTCTACCTTGTTAATGTAATACAATAATTTGCAAATTATATCTTCTTGTTTCAGATAGCTGTAGATATCATCGGATATAGGAATCTTGATGTGTTAATGTTAGTTTTATGTTAATTTTTCGTGCAGTTAGTTGATTTTTAGTTTACTTTTATTAACTTTCAGTTCGGCATTCTAGGTTTTACCAATATGCAATCGTGACAATTGACATAAAAAAAAAGTAAAAATGTTGAACACCTTCGAAAGGACTTGACGATCCCTGACAAGTAATGAAAAAACCTTTCTTGGTTGATTCCTATTATGATCGTAGATATTATATAATAATAGACATGATGACGTCATCATAGTATCAACCTGTCGCCGTCCACAAACGCTGCACGAAGGTCTCCAGAGGAGTCATCATGGTGGGTCATAAATATACCTGTAGGTATTACGGAGAAAAAAACGTGGTGTAGGTACATCATACAATAGGGAATATGCATAAAAATTTTATTTGTCTCAATCATTTTTTTCTAGATTCTTTATTGTCTTTACAATATACATAAATGGTATTTTTTTTTATTTAGTGATTATTTAAACCCAGAAAATATTAAATAAAAAGTGAAAGGGAGGTAAATTCAAACCTGCAAAACGCGTCCTATTGGTCGAAACCAAATGTGACGTCGATTGTTACATTATCGAAATTATCGGCGTCGAAATTCCTACTGTGTTAGTAGTGTTTGTGAGAAAAAAAAACTTTTTCCATGATTTTTATAGCAATCAAAACTGTAAATAGGTATAAAATAACTGAAACACTCAATAGTAAACAAACACGAAATGACAATGACGTCATATGTTATGTCAATAGCGCGCGAAAAATGGCGGCGTTTGAATAGCTCAAATTAATTCGGTGTTTTAAATTTCACTTTGAAAATTAGTTTCACTATTTTGAAACCTATTTATATTTTTTTCTTTGTTATGGAGACTAAATGATCAGATTAAGAAATAAAAAAAGACATGCATATTCCCTATTAGTTATTATGTGTTTACGTATATTCACATTACTATGATAATAATAAATCGCTTTATTGTACACCAGAAACCTTAGTACATAACTGAAAGCTAGGTAGGTCGGTAGTACAACTGGCGGCCTTATTGCTCAACGACAATCTCTTCCAGGCAACCGTGGGATGGAATTAATTTACGTTATTGGGCAGACGTATAGTGTAGTGTCTGGTGCATTAGACAGTTATACTAGTAGACTTGAAAAACAGACTTCCAAAAAACATCCAACGAAATCTCTCTGCCAAAAAAACAGTAAGTGCTAAGTGACTATCGCTTAGATTTTTGTAATTGTTCGTTTGTATTCTTTTTGGCTTAGCACCGACTTCAAACAGATTTTAGGTACCTAGCACACATTATAATACTACTATTTAAATAAATAAAGAATTAGGTATAGGCGATTTATGAAGAACCAGTTTATTTTACGCTTTTAAGTGTTTTTTTGGCAGAGAGTTTTCCTTGGATGTTTTTTGGAAGTCGGTTTTTTTTTTATAAAAAGTTTTTATTTTTCAGTTTTTAGTGCAAACAATCGTAGGTAAGTAGCAAGTTGAACTATTTCATCAAATTTCATCATCAAGAATAAAATTAAAGTCTATACGTACGTTTAATATAAAAATTATCCTCTAATCCCTAACCGTGGAAGAGTTTAACCTTCTGTCATCAGCTCACCTAAATAACTTGAAAGTATACGACTGAAGGTCTTTAGATACGTATGAAATTGAAAGAATTATCCTCCAACTCCTAACGGTTGAGGAGTTGTACCTTCCATCATCAGCTTACCTAAATAATTTGAAAGAATACGACTAAAGGTAATATATATACATATGATATTTAAAGATTTATCCTCCAACTCCTAACCGTGACACAAATACATGTATGGTTATATATACATAATAAGCGAGATTCATAGATATTATACACAGCCTGGTATTTAATACTGTGACCCAATTTATTGATTGTTGTCTCCTAAGAAATGTTCCTTTACCAATCGCTTAAAAGCAGTTAGAGTTTTTGCACGCCTAATTGCGACTGGTAGGGCGTTCCACAATCGTACAGCTTGTACAGAGAAGGACTGTTCGAGGAATTTGGTAGAGTGTCCAGGCATTTTTAATTTCAGATTTTCTGACGATCTCAACAGTCTGGAATGAGAGTCATGAAGAAAGGTAAACGACAATTTAAGGTAACGTGGAGTGAAAGGATTGAACAGAATGTTATATAGATGAGAAAGAATATGAGCATTCCGGCGAAGGCGGATGGGTAACCACTTAAGCTGTTTACGATATTCGGAGACGTGATCATATTTGCGTAATCCAAATATGAATCTTATACATAGGTTTTGGAGTCTTTCAAGCTTATTCAGTTGGTCTTCAGTGAGATCTAGATAGCTGGCATCAGCATAATCGAGGATGGGGAAAAGAAGAGATTGTGTAAGAGCAATCTTGGTTGACGTAGGAAGAAGATTGCGTAGTCTGCGCAAAGACCCTGCAGCAGCAAAAATTTTACGACTCAGCTCTTATAGCTGTGAACCCCAGGATAAGGTACTGTCAATATAAATCCCCAAGTTCTTAACCTTGTCGCTGAACGGAATAGGTGTAGTATTGCAAATGATTTGAGGCAAGTTTGTCCATTCAATTTTGGTGACCATCCGCGACCTTCCAACGACAATAACCTGGGTCTTCGATGGGTTAATTTTTAGACCGTAGGAGTTGCTCCACTTATATATTTTATCCAGGTCGGCATTAACAGCATCGACCAGATTAATCGGTGATGCCCTGGTATAAATCTGGAGATCATCCGCGTATAGGTGGTAGGAAGAAGACGGATCATCAGTGATAGTGTTGATAAAAACAGAGAAAAGTAAAGGAGATAGCACGCCGCCCTGCGGTACACCGGCTGTATTGCTACACCACGACGAAACAGTGTTTTCAATGCTTATGCGTTGCCGGCGACCAAACAGGTAGTTGTGAAACCAGTCAATTGCGGTTGGAGATATGTTAAGAGAGCGCAGTATACATAGCAGAACGACAAAGTCAATGACGTTAAATGCATTGCTGAAGTTCAGAAGTGTTAGTACGGTAACCTCACCGCTCTCCATAGCAGCTCTGATGTCCTCCGTAATATGGATAAGGGTAGTGGTGCTGTGCCCGGATCGTAAGCCGGACTGGAGAGGATTTAGGAGCAGGTTTCTGGATAGGAAGTTAGCGAGTTGAATATGGATAAGACGTTCCAGGACTTTGGAGAGAAATGGGAGAATGAAAATGGGACAGTAATCGCAGAAAGATTCAGGGTTTTTCTTTTTGGGTATGGGAATAATTTCAGCATCCTTCCATGCTTTTGGGAACACGCTTTTAGAGATTGAATAATAAAGGATATGACGTATGACAGGAAGAATTTCATCAAGGATTGGGAGGATCATATTACGGCTTAGACAGTCAGAACCTACTGCATTCGAACTAACGGATACTATGCTCTTCCTAACATCACAATCAGAAAATTGACTAAAGACAAAGGGAGAACAGTCAGGAGTTGTGGCAGAAGTAAGACGTTTCAGTGTTGTGTCTATTGTCGTATTATCAAAATTTGACGAAGCAGAGAAATGTTGATTAAGAAGGTTTAAGTTGATATTTTTAGGAAAAGAGGCGTGAACTGATTTGCCTACTCCCAGTGACTTCAGAAACTTCCAGACTTTAGCTGGGTCTCCGTTTTCAACGGAGCTGTGGATGTATCGGCGTTGAGCATTCCTACACACCTTACCGCAATGATTCCTGATAGCTATGTATTTGGCCCGGTTACCATCGCTTGGTTTCTTTTTGAATTTGGATTTGGCTATCACTTTTTTCCTAATTAGCGCTTTAATGTCTGGAGTGAGCCACGGTGCTGGAAGACGTTTCACCTTCAATGCTTGGACTGGTGCATGTTCGTTGTAGAGATTAATCAAATTAGTAATAAAAAGTTCAACCTTCTCATCTATGGAATCAGCACTGAAGAGAGGTGCCCAATCAATGTTACCGGCATCCCTCACTATGGCACCATTATCCATGCCCTTGAAATTCCGCTGCAGGATAATCTTCGCTTTGGGTTTAGGAGGTCGGAGTTGATACTTTGCTCCACTAATAGTCAATTGTCGTGGTTAGAAAACACTTATCCCATCAAAAATATTTTCTTTTAAAATGTTGCCAAGACGACTGCATATGGCTTACCCTGTGCAAAATATATCAGATCTCATCTAGAGCCAAGCTTCTGAATCTACACGTCTTAACTCTACTAACCCTAACTTCACAAAATCTACATTTCAGTAAAAATGTATCTATCTATCTATCTACGTCACGAAGGCGAAACTAACGCCTTTTATGTTTGCAAATATCTAGTTTCTGAAGTAATGTGTTATGGGAATATTTTGTTTCTGAAGTAACGAAACAGCCAAGCCATACATTTTTACTGAGATGTAGAGTTTGTGAAGCTAGTTATGGTAGAGTTAGGGCGTGTAGATTCAGAAGCTTTGCTCTACATGAGATCTGGTATCTTTTTCACATGGTAAGCCGCATGCAGTCGTCTTGGCAACATTTTACATGAAAATATTTTTGGTGGGATTTCATTCCTTATTGTAAGTTGCTTAAGGCAGTATTTTTTATTGTTTTTTTTATTTTTTTGGGGTGTATTTCTCGTACATCTTCTTTCGGAAAAGTCCGTATAGCAAAAACAAAACCTCTAGCATAAAATTAATAAAAGTCTAATAGAAACCACCCCGCCATTTTGGAGGTTGGGGGCAAAAGTAATAGGTTTAAGATTTTGTTTGTTGTTTGTATAATACTAAACTCAGTTTACATACCAAATTTCAGCTTTCTAGCAAATCATGAAGTACCCTAACAGTTTTGATGATCATCAGTATGTCAGTGACGAAATTGGTGTTTTTTAGGTATCAATAAAATCTAAAGTATCAAAACTATGCAATTGAAACTTTGGATGTTTAATTAATCTATTATCGACATCATATCCTGAGAATTTGAACGATCTAGTATATCGGAAACCAAAGTTATGAGGGTTCAAAAAACAACGAAACACTTAGAGATAAGGTAGGCAGTGCCCTTGCGCTTCGCTTGACTCGTCTTGGCGGGGGCACGACCGTGTCCCCAGGTAAAACAACTCATATCATTTGAATCCTCACAGAGAAGGGGTGAGAGAGGATATGTAAAAGAGAGAGGGGAGAGGTAGTACACGTAGTGAGAATTATAAAGGTTTAATGTATATTTTATGATGTAAATGAGGTGTCAGCAGGATGTACTGTGTTGGTAAAGAACAAACTTTGTCAGAACAAATACAAGTATATTCAACAGCCACCTCTAAATTGTGTCTATTTAAACAAAGTGACTGCAATAAAACATAATCTTTGTTTAATAACTGTTAAGGTTTTAAATCGAAAATCAGTTTCATAATCCTTTTTGTTACCATGTGTTCCTAAGAACATTGATCCATAGAATTGAATATTAATTATGTAATTCAATATTGGCTCTAAATGAGTGAGAAACTATCGCGGCTCGGCAAAGATAAATTGTAACTTGAATCAATATTTAATAATATTTATGTAGATAAGACATTTTTAAAAATATTATTTATTTTTCTGTCACATGCTGTAATTTCCATCTTAAAATCTGTGTAAGAACGATTATCATAAAACATCACATCACACATTAACAACTTAGTAGCTAATTTGGCCGTGGGACGCTTCGGCATGAATTGGCCGGCTCGACCGGAGTGATACCACGGCCTCACATAAAACCGGTCTGAAATAGTGCTTGCGCTGTGTTTCACCGAGTGAGTGAGGATACCGCAGGCCTATACCCCCAATCCATCTCCTATCTCCAACAACCCCAAAGACCTTCAAGAAAAGAGCGTATTCCATCTTAAAAGGTCTGCAACGTACTTGTGACGCCTCTGGTGTTGCGGCTGCCACGGGCGGCGGTAATCGCTTACCATCAGGTGATACGTCTGCTCGTTTGACCCGTATTGTATAAATAAAAATTGAATAAAAAAGGTTCTCAGTATTAAATAAGCAAAGATATTCAAAAATTGATAGACGAATGATCTGCATATATTATCTCGCATATTCAACTCAATAAATGCTTATGTGTGCAATATATGTAAATAACAATATACATTTTATAAATGTAAATGTTATGTATTTAAATTCCATGTGTATAAATAACCCGCACTTGGCCAGCGTGGGGACGTATGGCCTTAACCCTCTACTGAGAGGAGACCCGATCCCAGCAGTGGGACGTTAAGGGTTGTTGATGAAATGTAAGTATACATCCAATTTAGTTGATTCAAGCATATACATCTTTTTTTTTTAATTTATAGGTTGTAATATTCTACATATTAATTACTTACGAAATAACTATAGATGCTCAAAATTAAAAAAAACCCCCGACATAATAACCTGAGTTCCCTTTAAAAGTAAAAAACACGTTATTCATTTGAGACCCCATTCGATGTTTTTTTTTTTTTTATGGAATAGGCCGGCAAACGAGCAGACGTATCGCCTGATGGTAAGCGATTACCGCCGCCCATGGACACCCGCAACACTGAGGCGTCACAAGTGCGTTACCGGCCTTTGGGGGATGGGGGGGGGGAGATAGGGGGAGGGGGGTTGGGGTATGGGCCTCCGGTATCCTCACTCACTCGGTAAAACACAGCACAAGCACTATTTCACACCGGTTTTCTGTGAGGCCGTGGTATCACTCCGGTCGAGCCGGTCGGCCATTCATGCCGAAGCGTGGCTCTCCCAGACTCTCCGGCTTTTTGCAGACATTCGGTTACTCTTCCCCACTTTCGCCCCCATAACTTTTAAACGACTCAACATATTTTCATGAAACATGTCTAACACTCGCACGTAATTTACCTTTCATACAAAAAAAACTAAATTGAAATCGCTTCTTCCGTTCGCGAGCTACGGTGCCACAGACAGACACAGACACGTCAAACTAATAACACCCCTCTTTTTGCATCGGGGGTTAAAATACTCTTAAATATTTATTTTATTACGTAAATTACGATTATACGGAAATGTCGGTTCTCGGACTCACTTAACATAACATTAAATTTATTTATTATAAAATAAAATATTATCAATTTAATTAAATAAATATAGTATAGAAACTCGAATAACTGCAACTGTTTTTTTTATTGAGTATTTTTGCTCATTATTTAAATATACGGTACTCAATGTAGGTACGAAATTATGTCGTATCACGGTCCTGACATTGAGCTTCATTGACAATGCAAGCAAAGTAACTGTCATTATGTAGATACTATGTTTGATTCATACAAGTTATACTTACGTCTGCGCAGCCGACGCTTTGTCTGCCAGAGCAGAGCCTGCTCTGTGCCATACATCAGCGACAGAAAAGTTGCCTCTTCGTAGTCGCCCATCCACTGAGACGAAATTGTTTTTTAACTAAATACCACCAAATATATTTGTGTTGTACACACATTATTTACACAATTTTTAACCGACTTCAAAAAAAGGAGGAGGTTCTCAATTCGACTGTATTTTTATGTTATTTCATTTTTTGTTATCTCATAACTTTCGACTGGGTGAACCGATTTTGATTATTCTTTTTTTATTTGAAAGCTGGTGCTTCTCGTGTAGTGCCATTTAAATTTGGTCCAGATTGAAGTCGGTTTTTTGTTCGTTAAAATTTGTGATTATTATTTACTGTTAATTTTGGTTCCATCCATAACAAGTAAGTTAAACTTGATAAATGCCACATTAATCAAATTTAGTATAGTTACATTACATTTACATGTATTTAAGAAATTATTTTAATATGCAATATTTCAGATACCTATAATTTATTTTCAGGTAGAATAGTAAAGAAAAAATAAACTTGCCCAGCCATACAATTAAATGTATTCATTGCTCGATTGAATACTTAAATTACGACTCTAGTTATTAACGATGCTTATTGAGTGTATGTTTTGGCTCTGTCAAAAGTGTGGTACTTATAAAAATAAGGCGGAAAATATAATCGGCTAATCATAGTCTATGAAAAATCAAGTTCTGGGATGAGTCCCCCTCTAATTACTTACTGACTAGTCATTTTCTTTATACTTATCACTGGATGGGTCAAACATTCATTATAAAATGGACGTCTTAAGGGTTTTTCGCACCCGAGAAGGCGGTGTGAAAAGAACCGAAGTTCGGCTGTAGTTCGGCCGAATTTTGCAGTTTCACCGAATGTTAGGCCGAAGTTCGTATTCGGTTGAACTTACAGTCGGCCCATCCCTAGTTATTTTAATAGACAATGGCGAAGCCTTTAATAATATTGAACGTCAATATTTCAAGATGTTTGAGAAATATTTCTGTTATATTTTTGTTGTAACACGAAAACTCCAATCAAAATTTTGTTGTAATAAGTTTATTTATGGCTTCCCATTTGCTGTCTGAGAACAATATTGTATTACCTTTTCTATTTTAATATATTCTACAAAGAAAGGAAAGAAATCGCAGTAGTATTTCCTCAAGTGGATGGTCGACCACGACTTCTTCATTGTAATGATATTAATAAGGCTATTTAATGTAAAGGTCAAATGAACTGGCTCTGACTTTCAAGATGGGTTCGACAGAATTTTATAGGTTATTGCTATCAAAGATAAAACGTGTACGTGACGGTTTTAACGTACCTACCGATTTTATTCACGCAAATATTGAATTAAAATAATAAGTTTAATAAAAACTATTACTTACCCGACTTCGCGAAAAGGAGGATTATGTTTTTCGAGTGTATATTTGCTTGGCACACTCTGTGGCCTAAACGGCTTTAACTTTTGAGGTGTCGGTTGAATTATCCTAATTGTGAGTGACACTGGGTGTATAAGTGTACAAAAATTTACCTATCAGTCTAGATTTCAATTTCATTAAAATATTTATATTGTCTAGCATTTTTTTTTGTAAATAAATAAATAATAAATCAAGTATTTAAAAACCTTTAGTAAATTATTATTATTTTTATTTTCAAAAAAAAATGGTTTTGGTATAAGCGTGGGGTAGGTAAGTTGTAAAAGAATAAACATCGTTTTAAATAAAATTATTAGAGAAGTGAAATAATTATTATATTATTCGATGAAAAAAACTTATACAACAAACTGAAGTAATAAGAAAAATATAAGATAAAATAAAATATATGATTATCTGTCTCAGCTCCCCACAGACAGTGTACAGTTGCGGACCAGAAAAAAAATCGTTTCCCGTTATCTTTTAATTTTTCTTGTACACAAACCTTGTCCTAACAATAACGAACACGAGAATTATTTAATTTGGTGCAGCCGATCGCAAGTTATGCGCGTACATACATTTCGGCGATCCATTTTTTATGTATATAGATAGAGAGATTACCTGCAATAAATGTCCATGTGACACAGTAGAATGGCATATGTGACACAGTAGTTTTACATTCGATTATTTCGATTTTCATCTTGATGTCACGGACTCGATGTCTGTTCTGTGTAAATATTTGGATTCATGAACAATAAATGTTTTATCTTTTTTTCTGATATAAGAATTTACTAAAATAGTATATCTATGTGAAAATGTTTATACGTGTCCTTGAATCAATAGTACAAGATCTGCTTACTTTGAACTTAGATCTACTTATTTCAAGGTAGTAGAGTCACGCTGATTTCTGCACGAACGGGGGGAAAACTACTTCCTATATCTCGTTCAAACCAATTTTGGGTAAAAGTTTGCATGGTAGTGTACATCATATATTTATTTTTTAACATTTTCTTATTTTAGAAGTTACATGGGGGGGGGGGGGGGATACACATACATTTTACCACTTTGGAAGTGTCTCTCAGCACAAACTGTAAATCAGTTTAGAAAAGAATGAAATTAGAAACCTCAATATCATTTTTGAATACCTATCCATTGATACCCCACCCCACCCAACATGTATGGGTTTGATAAAAAAAAATGAGTTTCAGTTCTAAGTATGGGGAACCCCAAAATTTATTGTTATTTTTCTATTTTTGTGTGAAAATCTTAGTGCGGTTCATAGAGTACATCTAACTAAGTTTCAACAGTATAATTCTTATAGTTTCGGAAAAAAGTGGCTGTGACATACGGACGGACAGACAGACAGACATGACCAATCCATGAGGGTTTTGCCATTTCGTTACGGAATCCTAAAACGATGGCAATATGTAAAATGTCCTAATACAAATTACGATATTTTTATTAATTAAATCTCGCTTAGCACGCTATCGATCGATTGATTATTATAATACAATTTTTGTGGATTTAGCATAAAGTATTATCATTGCAGAAGGTCACGAAAGTTCACTGCCAAGGTCCCGGCCGGTATTTGAACACGCATAGAATTACATTCTGTTACCTATTCTACATAAATATTGGGTTTTAATTCACCAGTATTTTATCATTAGATGTTCTAAGAATAAGAAAATCGTGCTTCTTAAAAAAGGTTAAGAAAAAAAAAAATTCAAGCCTTTCTCGAATACACAACGTCATCTAGTCTCAAACCAAGCACAGATTGTGCTGTGAAAGCTAAATTGACTGGTAGAAAATATTTTTTTTGTTGCCAGTACTAACATATGTATATCAATGCAAAACACTCAAACTCCAAAACAAATACATATTTGCGATCATATAAACATTTGGTTCTACCCTGGAATGGAAAACAAGACCAGAGCACAGCAGTACGCATACACATAAACTTTTACTGTGCACAAGTTTAAATATATAGTACATTGAGTGGGGTACAAACCTGTAACCAATTAACCTGCATGTAATATGAATCGTAATAGGACGTAATGTTTATTATACTAACGTCATCCAGAGATAAACGGATGAAAAAACCAGATTCAATGAAACCATAAGGTGCCTATATTTCAATTTTATAACCGGTCATTTTCCTTTTTAACCGACTTCAAAAAAGGTGGTTATCAATTCGACTCTTTTTTAATGTTTGTTACCTCATAACTTTCGACTTGGTGAACCGATTTTGATGATTCTTTTTTATTTGAAAGCTGGTGCTTCCCGTGTGGTCTCATTTCAATTTGGTCCAGATTGAAGTCGATTTTTTTTGTTAACATTTTTGATTATTATATTTTTCATGTACCCATGTTACTCTCACAATTATTTCCATCAATCAAATTCCATCAAGCCGTTTAGGCTACAAAGCGTGCGAAATAAACATATAAATATACATGTATTTAAGTACATACACACTGAAACTACAACAAAAAGGAAACGATCATCCTAATAAAAAATATGAATATGTAATCTTTAATTTTATGTCAATATCTTAAGTACCTTAACCGCAAACTGTCGCGGTTTCTACCTTACCTACATCTCCTAAGGATTAAATATTCTAATTTATCTATTAATGGCATAAATTCTCATTCACCAAAATTGATCTCAAATTAGTTACTAACGCTTTTGTAAAAAAAAGTAATACCATAAATTTTACTTTAATTCTATTAAAATATCGAATTTATTTTAATTGCTTTGACTTTTTGTAACGATTTTAATTTTACCTTTATATTTTAAGGAACATTTTATACCTAAACTATAATATGTTAATATGGGTCTGTTGCTACCCATGTTATGTTAATTTTATTATTCTGACAAAAGTAAACAATAAATATATCAACTTGCATTTGTTGAATTATTAAAAAAACCAAAAGTAAAGAACACAAAAAAGAATTTTTTAATAAAGTTAATCTTTTATTTAATAAAACTTTTATACTTTTTTAACTTTACTAAATTAGTAAGGTAAGTAATTATTATCAAAAGGTAATGTACCATTTACATTTAGGTTTTAATTAAGAACATAATAATCCTGAGTTTGGATACATTCTTATAAAATAAAAAGTCAATAAAACAGTGTCATTAATATGCAAATATCGGAGCATAAAACCGATCTTTTCCTCAGGTGGTGAACCGGATTTGTTGCTAACAGACAACTTGTCACCTCACAACTCCTTTTAATAATAATCGGTCTAATTAACGGTATCGGAACAAAAAAAGACAAAAAAATGAAGAACAATAACGAATCAGCTTTTTTTTAAAGAATATTCATGAACTAAATATTATTAATGAGTGATTTGTACAAATACCATTCAGTGCACTACCGACATGAATATGAACCTTCAAATTTGTTAGAAATGACCCCAACAATCAGCGTGGCCACTTTTTTTTTAGACAAATCGAGTTTTTAACTTTTTAATGAAAAAAACGGGATTTTTTCGCCGAAAGCGGGACAAAGTAAAAAATACGAGGAGCGAAAAAAGGTCATTTGCAATATTTTTTATTTTTCTGCTACATCATTCCTAATTCGTGAAAGAACTAGTGCCATTTCCTATGTGTAATGTAACGGTGGAATTTTTAATTGCTATTGCCTGCCACTTTTATTTACGATACAGTACTACACTATTATAAAAAAATATTAACTAACTTCACTTTGGGCGTCCAGCCAGTAATTCCCAAAAAGCGGGACTAAACCTGTCCCGCGCAGGACATTACAATTTTGATTAAAAAAGCGGGACGTCCCGCCAAAATCAGGACGTCTGGCAACGCACCAACAATAGTATAGTGTTGGGGTCATGTCTGAAGGGTAGAGGGATAATAACTTCATAAAATTTTAACAAAACAGCCGGCTTCAAGCCGGACCATTCAAATGGGACCACACGGGAAGCACCAGCTTTCAAATAAAAAAGAATCATCAAAATCGGTGCACCCAGTCGAAAGTTATGAGGTAAAACATAAAAAAAAATACAATCGAATTGAGAACCTCCTCCTTTTTTTGAAGTCAGTTAAAAATACAAGTAGCACATGCACTAGTTTTGTTTTAAATATAACTCCCATAGGGACTTTACAAACATTCATGAAACAAAACAGAAGGAACAGCCTGTTTAGAATTGCCTTAATTTAGGTAGTTTCCCAGTGAACTATAGGGCTGGTTGTTCGATCGTAACAAATAAGACACCACTTGCACTCCAAAGTAATTATTTTAATTTGTACAATAAAAAAACATGTATGCATGGTACGTTCACAAGCTGCAGAGGGAAGAAAAAGCACACGAGTGTTGACACACTTAAAAATTACATATTTTAGTGTTGGTGTTCCCAACACACGCAGATTCAGCAACTACAACAATTTGTACATTACACAAAGTCACAATACTCAGCGCAGTAGAAAACGAGACGTTCCTTCCTAATAATGTTCTGGGATAAAAATTGTCTTTTTCTACAAAATTTGTTTGCGTTAACGTCGATTTTGAGCTATTTAAAAAAAAAAGTAGTTTATCGCCTTCGATCAATCCATCACCGATAACATCGTAAATACACGTAAAAGTAACTTCCAAAACCTAATATTAATATTTTCTAAATTTTATTAAAAGGAAAAATATTTCGTTGTCGAAGTTGATACGAAAAAAAAATACAATTCAACTTGGTATTTCTAGTATTGAAATCTGAGAATTTAAATTTTTCAAAACTACTGCTTCCATATTATACCAACGCGAAATTGCATTCAGATTCAATTAGCCGTTCTTGTTAGGTTGAGTAAGCACATAACTATATCAAAATTTGGAATTTATAATAACAATCAGAAATGTACATATATAGGTATATAATATAAATATTCTAAAAATTAAACAAACAGCTCATTTGCTAGGTTGTACTGAAAATTCTAACATACTAAACACGGTCCGATAGTATTGCTCAAATGAAGGAAAAAACCTACTTAGAAAATTTTCACACAAACTCACATACCTACCTATATTATATATACATATTTAGCATTCAATTCATTAACCAAACATGTCTACATTCATGAACTCTTTAAAAAAGCGTTTTCAACTCCTTCCCTAAATTAAAAGTTAAATATCTTTTGACATAAAAAAGGTTGATTACACATTATTCTTTCCTTATTTTTTTGCCGCATATATGTAATTTCGCTTAAAGACCACTTCCGTTCCGACCAATATCTGTCAGCATATTTCCACGTTCGGCTTGGACACATCACAAGAACTCGATTTCATTGGCAACCACCAAGCGCAGTATAATGAGTTTTAAATTATTACTGCAGATAAAAAGTAGCCGGCCGATGAACGCATAACCTTTCTTTTTATCTCCACTGAAGACGGTACGCGACGACACAACAATACAGTCAATTTTCTCATTGTATTCAAATTGAGTTGAAATTGTATGACAATTTAAAATTAAATTTTAGTAGTAGAATCTAAAAGCGTATACTGTTTAGAGAACGAGTGAGATAATGCGGCAGTGGTCCGGAATTGTGAGCGCAGACGCAGCGGACGCCCGGCGTCGCCCCGTCTCCATGGTAACGCAGCGTTGGGTACTTAAGCGCGCGCGTGCACGGCAGCCGCACAGATCGCTAAAGCCTGTTGAGCGCGCGGCACATAGTGCAGCGGATCACCGGCAGATATAACACATTTTGAAGTTTCGTAAATATAAGTGACAACATCTTTAGTTACGAATCTCAAATATTCGCGTGTAATTTTTCAGTTTTGTAGTGTTGTGAAAGAACTTTTAAGAAATCAAGATGATGCCCTTAGTGTTGTTTGTTTTGGGAGGTTTCCTCACTACAACAGAAGGCTGTGGTGCTGGAAAACAATTGCTAAGTAAGTTATTTCACTCATTATTTAATTAAAAAATAAGGCATTAATCCAATAAAACATAAAATTCCCATAGTCAATTATATTCTTTTTGTACTTTTAAAGCTCATCTGCAATAAAATTTAAATTCTCATAACCAAAATCTTCATTTTTTTTAAAAAGAATTGACTAAAATATTTAAATGACATCTTAATATAAATATGTTTCGTTTCATAAGACACGAAAACTATATAAAAATTTACAAAGTGTTCGTAATTATGCCAAGAATCAATAAATTCAATCGCCGCCACCCAGTCTAGATTTTGCAAACGAGTTTTTACCCAAAAAAGACGCTCTCCTATTTTACATACTGGTTTAAGTAAAGGTCGTAAAATTTTATTGACATACACCTGTATCATACGATGGTCTCATAAATCAGATAACTCAATGGATTACGAAATCACAATAGTAATATTACCTTGACAATAAGATTTAGATGACAACCACATAATTTGTCGAAAGAATGGACTGTATTGGGTTTTGAATGTGTAAGCTTATCATTTTATTTTTTCTTTAAGAATCTGGTGGATTGACAGCGTATGAAAAGCAAGCAATAGTTGACGCGCATAATCGCTTCAGACAATCTGTTGCACTGGGCCAGATCTCCAGCCAACCACCAGCAGCTAACATGATGGAAATGGTATGTTATCACCGCTAAATGTAACCGATCTCATGAATATTTCATAAGAACTTGATTTTGAATCTAGTCATTATTGATTTACATTTCTTATATAATATTAAAGTATCGTGCAGTAATAAAATAATCAAACGCTAAGAAGATGACATCAACGATATTCATTATTTAATATTGAAATTTAAATTCTAAAATGTCCAATCCAGCAATCATTTTGAATTTAGATTGGAATTCTTAAATAAGAAATACGAGACTTAAAACCTAAACTATATTTCTATATCGAAGATGAAAAAAATGTTTTATCTTTGTATCTTAGAACTAGATTGACACTGTTCTAAAAAAATATCGAAAGTGATCTAGTAACACATTATTATTTTTAAAGCCGTTAGTTTCCTAATACTAAGAACTTTAGATGAATTTAACTTTGATTAAATAATAAATATTTATAATATTTATACAATAATTTATGTAACGACATTAAATATTATACCTAATACGGATCTAAATTAACATAATATATAAAATTATTAATTTAAAGTTCATCGCCCGTATTTTATTTAATATACACGTATTAAATATCAGGAATGTTGAATCTAATAGAAATATTCTTTGTCACTAGGTATGGGATGACGAACTAGCCGCTGGTGCCCAGCATTGGTCTGATCAGTGCATCACTGCTCATGACCGCGTTGCACAACGCTACGATGGTCGTTTCCCTGTAGGTCAGAACCTCGCGGCCACATGGACAACTCGCCCGCCAAGCGGCCCATCTGACTCCGAACCGGATTTCAACAAACAGATCAACGCATGGTTTAACGAAGTTCACATTTATGGTTTCAAACCTATCACTGGAGGACATGGAACCGGGCATTACTCACAGGTAATTTAAATTTTAAATCAGTAATCAATTGATGATTTAGTGAGAATTCTATTAAATGTAAAGTTAGTTTGTGTACGCTTTGAAGACTAAAAAATTTCTGAACCAATTGAGCTCAAATTTTGACACGATGTAAATTAATAAAAATATGTTTTTTCACGTTAGTTTTACTGCTTATTTCTCATTAATGCAGCACTTTATATTAAAAAATATATTTTTCTTTTAGTTGGTTTGGGGCGAGACATCTCACGTAGGCTGCGGTTTCACGTTCTACTATGACAACACTCGAGGCTACACTAAGCTCTACGTCTGCAACTATGGACCCGGTGGTAACGTCATTGGATCCAAACCTTATGAGAAGGGGTCTCCATCCTGCACCAACTACGGCCTCACTGACTCAATTAAATATTCTGGCCTCTGCGGTAAATATATTTTACTAATTCCTATGTAGCAATCGGTCGAACTACATATTTAGACATCGATTTTCTGAAATTGTGCTACCAATTCTGAAAATAGTTTCTCTCTTTACAGCTGCTAGTTACACGTCTTCATCATCATACCAGACAACGGTTGACAACAGCAACAGCTACATCTCTAATGCTATCCCCGACAGCACCGGCGAAACCCAAGGCTTTAACTATCAATACAGCAACCAGTTCTACAACCAGTTCCAGAACCAATATCAATATCAGTATCAGCAACCTAACACATTCTACCAGACCGAGAAGTCCACCTTCAGGCCTATCATCAGCCTCTTCAAGACTGCCTCTAATCTTTTCAAGAAGCCACAAGTCAGATTCGGCACAGTTTATGTATAAGACGTGCTTTTTTCAAAGTATCGTCATATAGCAGTATTTTTTTTGTAAATTATTGTGTTGTGACAGTTGTGTTACTTGACTGATATTTCGGAACTGCCTGGCAGTATTTCGGAACAATGTAAATAGTATTGTTATTCCTTGGTTTTACAAGGAATTTAGGTAAATTTTCTTTCCTTACTAATTGATATTGAATACCGACATTGTGAAGGTCTGGGATTAAAGTTGTGATGCTGTCGATAGCGGCCTTTTAGTATTAGAAGAGTGTAAGCGTGTTGTTACTTAGATATATTATATTTAAAAGTTTAATAAATATTTTCTAATATTTACTTTGTAAACTGTATTTTCTTTTCATTAAATATATGCCCAAGAACCTTATTCCTTGTACCCTACTAGCAGATTACTTATTTTAATCATAATTTCATAGGAAGGGAATGAAATCAACAAATAATTTAAACTCAAGTTCATTAAGAGTAGTAGAGAACATTGTTATATTTACTTAATAACTGACCTAATTGTCTAGTGGTTAATGACCCTTACTTTTCACTAAGCTGCTAAAGTGCTAAGATCTTTGATGAGCACGATTAGCTGTGTGTAATTTATCTGTATTATTTATGTATTTTGATGTACACAAAAGTATGTTTATCAGCAATGTGGTTACAAAAGTATAAGCTCTTTTTTATGGAATAGGGGGCAAATGAGCAAGCGTATAGTCTCATGGTAAGCGATTATCGCCGCCCATGGACACTCGCAACACCGAGGCGTCACAAAGGCGTTGCCGGCCTTTGGGGAATGGGGGGAGGGGTTGGGGTATGGGAACTGCGGTATTCTCACTCATTCGGTGAAATACAGCGCAAGCGCTATTTCACACCTGTTTTCTGTGAGGCGGAAAAAGCGGTGCCTAGGTTGGAGTCACACGGCTGTGAGTGAAAGTGTGATTTTGTTATTATTATTATCAAGATACTTGTTGACATTTTCTATCTTAACGAACAGGAAAATGCAAGAATGAATTATAAAAAGTGAACTTTTTTTTCGCATGACTTCTGCAGTTTTACATGAATGTCTATTTGTGGCGATACAATGACAATTGAGTCAATTTCCCATGGGGCCGCTGTTAACATCAACACATAGAAAATGATACTTAGCTTATAATCCTACTAATATTATAAACGTAGAAGTTTGTAAGTAAGGATGGATGGATGTTTGTTACTCTTTCACGCAAAAACTACTGAACGGATTTGGATGAAACTTTACAGTAATATAGCTTATACATCAGGATAACACATAGGCTACTCTTTACTGCTATAACCGGCATACACACGGGCGGAGCCGCGAGCAAAAACTAGTATTAGTTTAGTATAGGTCTATGATCGATCTAGAGCTTCCTAGGATAGCGAAGTGTGGTTGTAAGTAGTAGATATTTTCACATTATGGTAGAACAAAAGGATATATATCAATATGAACAAAACGCTATTTTGATCACTATTAATTGTTGCGGTCTTTGTGTAATGCAGTAGTAGTGATAATAAAACATTTAAAAAACATTAGACTGGTAACAGGCAAAAAATAGAAAGTAGTATGGAAATCATGGATTTAAACTGTGTTTTCCATACTCGTTTATATTTTTTTCCTTTTTATCAGTAAAGCCAAAAGGAAAGGTAATTAATAGTTTTAACAGTATTTTTATATTTGTATGTTCTACCGTAGCGTACCGTAAAGATTTAATGAATGAGTTGTAAAAAGATTAGCGGTTAAGTTTTTAAACTGTTAAAAACATGTTTTCTATACTAATATTGTAAACGCAAAAGTTTGTAAGTGTGGGTGGATGAATGGATGTTGTTACTCTCTAACGCAAAAACTACTGAAAGGATTTCGATGAAACTTTACGGATAAAACATACGCTACTATTTGCCGCGATAACCGACATATATGCGGGCGGAGCCACAGGAATCCACTAGTACATTAATAAACTTATTATTATTGTTGATATTTAAGAAACTCATAAATGAAGATTGAAAACTGACATCAAAATTTAAAAAAAAACTTCAAAATTTTAATCTCGTAGAACTTTTTGAGTTCTTGAATCGTACAACCGTACTAGCTTAAAATTTTGATATAAAAAAATCATCCCGATCAAAACATTGATTAAATATGTTTTTACTGATTGATTTTTAGATCCAAATCGATATTCATTTGCACACGCAATTTTTAATCAACGCTACAGCTGGAATTAGACTTACCAAGTTAGATATTGAATCCGATAATGTTACCCAAAAATAATTGTTGTTTTTACTTTTATTTATTGTTAGACAATACTTTACGAAGTCGTCGTAAATGACCTTGAACAGACCAATGCTGGATATTGGAGTCTTCGTGGTTATGCTTTAAAAATTAAAAAAAAATCTCTACCAATTGAGCTCAAAGTTTGAAACAATGTAAGACACGCTTTGAAGGTGATGGTTTTTAAGTCAGTTTTTTAATGACGAGGTGCCACAGCGAAGCATAGCAAGCATATTCAAATAGTGTATTATAATAAAAGAACCGTTTTTTAATTAGTTACATTATTAACCGGTTTAAAACACCTATATTTACTTTCTGAACCTGTTTAAAAACACAAAGGTTTATTAAATGCAGACAAAATGTTCAAATAATAACACAAATGTTTAGAATCCGTGACAGAAGTTAATTATATTGGACTTTGCAATGTCTTCTTGAAATTAATTTATTCAATGTGTCTGCTTTCCTAATTTGAATTATGCCACATACACGCTAGAATCAACAGGTGCATGAAGACGTCCAAATCAACCATAGACATTCGTGTCCACAAATGTAGATACATTTAGGATTAATTGTGGAAAAATCGTACAATTTCTGCATCATATCGATATATTTGGTACGATAAAACATATAAGTACATTGTACATAATTATATATATGTTTATTGGAGGATATACACAACCGCTGAATGAGACGTAAATTTCTATACATACATATTTATATACCCTAAAGTCCTTGACCTCAGTGAGCAACGCAGTCGGGGTAGAGTATATATAGATATAATATATAGCAAATGTAATAAGTGTTAAAATCAATATTCTTGGATTCACACTCACTTCATATGGAAACAGTGTACCTTTCGTGTCGATGTTAGAAAATAAAGTAAACAAAACACAACACCTGTAGAACGAGCCACGTTGAGGCCACTCACTGATCAAATTTGCAACATGTAGTGTTAATCAGCATAATTATCATATTTGAACAAAGGATTTGTATTATCAATATAGGCAGATAAATTATTTAACAGTATATTGATTTCATATGAGTCAATCGTTAAATCTCAATGCATTTCCGCGCTTAAATTTATTAAAATGTTTTACAAACTTGTACGATATTGTTTTTTTTTTTATGTTTGTCCCGCCAAAATGACTCTACTCTGCTTGATGGAAAGCACAAGCAGAATCCAAGAGTGGTGGCAACCATAATCATTGCGAATGCAGACAATGCAGCTTGGCGACCAACACCATAGCGCGGCACAGGCGGCCTAGTGATGCTTCTGCATCTTTTAGTCTAGTCAACAAGTATGGAACTTGTTGACCAGACTATTTGGGCCTCCGGTCTCGCACTCACCAACGAAACACGACACCACGAACATTTTTGTATTATATGTATTGAATTAAACAATCTATCATAAACTACATAATTTAACTTAAATCTGACATTGCACAGAGATTCAGTAAGCTGAAGTGGAAAAATTCTGAGACTGACGACAATTTAAAGATAGTAGGTGCAGTGGATCTGTTCGAACGGCCCAAGACCGAGATATTTAGACCTCTTTAGGGGAAACCTTCGTTCTGTAGTGGACGGCAATAGGTTGATTAAAAACGCGTAATCTACTTTGATATAATATAACTTTCTTTTTTTACTTAGCACATTTCTTGGTTGTGAAGGTTGTGTATATACGATTTGGTACCAATTATATTTTTTTTTACCAACATACTAAAAACAATTAAAACAATTGTTTTTGATGGCCTCGTGTTAAATTTGTGCACATCAATCAAATTTGTGTTGCGTGACTTAATGTGCAGAGGTAAATAACATAATTAGTTAAATGCTAATCGTTGGTCACAAATAATTTATTACCAAAAAGTAAAACCACTTAAAGCAAGTTGTTTTTTTAAAGTTAACCTTGAACCTTTTATTTTAAATAATCTTTCATTGTTTTTCTTTTACAAAAAAAAACAACTTTAAACAGAACAATCTATATTCAGAGCTAGTTGGTTCATCGATGCACGCTTGTTAGGTACCCAGGGGCAGAACCATACTGACTGCCTTCGTACCTATCTGATATCACGGGTTCTGCATTTCAGTGCAACCTGAACGAAACGTCCGGTGTTTTATAAGAATCACTTTGTTAAGATTAGTATATAAAGTCTCCTAAACAATTGTATATACCTAAGTTACCCATTCCAAGTACGTGTAAACGCGTAATTTTAACTACGTATTGTCATTGATTTTCCAGAAGCAAACAATTTATATTACTATTTACACATGTCTTTGACTTAAGGCCCGTTTCACATACCGAGATTCGTTTTTTTTACAAGTGATTGTTTTGTTTTGCCGAGCGATATTACCGCACTTAGCTTCTTGATTGGGTCGTTGTACGTAAGTTTGTCATCTTCTTACTCCAACCATCCTAGATCATCCCAGAAGTTCAGCAGCCTTTTCAGGTCACTACATGTTTCCGGGAGTGATGTTGATTGGAGGATGTCCGCCCATTGATCTGCCACACTTCTACATTCTGTGAGAACGTGCTGCGGGGTTTTCTTCTGTCTCCATGCATCCTCTGCACAGAGGGCTGTCTGTTGTGCCTATAGTGAACAGAAATAGGTGCTTGTTTAGAGGACAATGCCCAGTCAGGATACGATACCTATGACCTTCCTGAGATCGTCCCTTTTCAGTCTGATCAGGTTGCGGGCTAGTCTTTTTGATGCTATCGGAACTGCACTTTTTATTTGCCTGCATCTTTCGTTGTGTGTGTGTTGTGTTTTAGAAGTGATTTGATTGTTGTAGTTGCCTAAAAATTCACGGGACAGAACAAAGAATAAATTATCATTCTATGATCTATGATTAACAACTTTAAGTGATATATCATAGCTATTATAATAACATAACCCATTATTAGAGGTAAAAAGAAGTTGTTAAATAACTAACATCAATCGATATCGTGAGGCAATTTTATTTTGGTGTATTTTTTAGAAAGTGGTATTTAGAGAAAATAAAAAAAAAACTTCGTTTAAAAAAATCGACTTCAAAAACTAACAAAAAACGACGCTGAAAAAGTATGAAACAAGTTTGAAAAGCCGTAGTCACACGTTATTAAAGTGTTATGGTGCGTTTATATGTAACGTGTGACTACGGCTTTTCAAACTTGTTTCATACTTTTTCAGCGTCGTTTTTTGTCGTAGTTGGGTTTTAGTTTTTTCTTATTTTTATTTAAAATGTTTTGGTGCCATTATTAATATATAATATATATATATTTGAAATGTACAAGTAACGCCCTTTCCAATGATACCAAACACGGTATATTTATCTCAAATGATTTTTTAAATTCATTACTATATGTCGGCTAGAGGGCGCCACATTTGATTCAGCGACACGTCATATAGCCTATAACCAGCAGACGATCAAGACGCTTCTAACGATTCTCATTTGTCCAGTTCTAATAAGTAGTTAAGGAGCTATGAGGGAACAAATGAACATACATACATACATACATACATACATAGCCTGTCAAAATCATAACCCTCCTTTGCCTTTGCCGTAGTCGGGTAAAAAGTAGAAAATAACTTAATTTGTATGTGCTACCTATTCATAGGTTTGAAGTCAGTGCCAAGCCAAATGTAATAGTAGGTACCACACTCGCTATATTTCGAGACGAATGTCAATGACGTCACAGATGCTTCGGTTGTTTTGTTCAACGCGAAGAGCAGCTATCCCGCTCAAGGTCAAGCGCGGCGAGTGCGGTACCTACTATTACATTTTGGCTTGGCACCGACTTCAAACCTATGAATAGGTAGCACATACAAATTTAGTTATTTTATACTTTTGCAATGATAGCTGTGATAGGTGTGCGATTGGGCAGGTCTCATTCGATTTGTTTGACCAGGATTTCGTTTTGAGACACCTTAGCAGTTCAGTCTTTCAGAGTATGTTGGGCGGTGTCCGAGTCAGCTGCGCAGTGCTAGTATTATGCCAGGTCTTCATATGAAATACAGGTGGATCAATCGGTAAGTGTAAGGTGAGGTAAGTGACGCGAACTTCCTCCCTGCCTACCCAAAGTTCAAGAATGGCAGTGACCCCACGTTGGCGTGTATACTACGCTACCTTTTTGCCAGTGCTTGTCGGTAAGCGTTCTGCGGTATTTCGAGTTCACCCTAGGCATAGACCCCTGACCTGACCCCAGACCCCGCGCTGGGATATCAATAGTGATGGTGGTGTAATGGTGCGGTACCCTCAAACAATCCAAATTGTTGAAAAAAAATCTAAAATAACGCCGGCGACGCATAGTTGCTTTTGCTTGACACCAAACTCCTAATGTGGATGAAATTTAACTGCATTTGCACGGGGTAATGACCGTACCTTTTGGCGCCATCAGCATTTTACATCCACAGTATCGATTTTATAACCATTGTGAATCAGTGCACCTTCAGAAAGCTAAGGTACGCGTGTTTATCATTTTATGGCATAAGTTTAATCAGTTATTTTGTGAACAACAAATAAAGAACGTTAAATCAAGTTACATCACATCATTTAGCCATCGTTACATCGTTCAGTACTATGAAATTTCAAATTTTCGTGGACCAATTATTGACTTCATTGGACCACTCGTGGTCCGTGGACCTCTGGTTTGGAACCATTAGTAGGTATAGGGTATCCATATCGAACAGTAGGTATATTTTTTGCTAATTAGTTATTAGTAATTTTCTATAATAGTAACCCATACATCCATACAAATAAATAAAATTGGAGTGTCTGTTTGTAATATTAAAATAGCCGCTTTTTAATAAATGCATATGTATACATACATATGTACACGGATTACACGGTACATGTACCAAAATAATATTTTTTACAATTTTGTCTGTCTGTTTGTTCCGGGTAATCTCTGGAACGGCTGGACCGATTTTGACGAGACTTTCACTGGCAGATAGCTGATGATCTAAAGAGTAACTTAGGCTACTTTTTTTAGACTAGTTTTGTCCCAAGGCGTTACCCGCGGTACGACGATAACCGCGGGTAACACCGCGGGTTTCAGCTAGTTTTCTATATAATGTGAAAATTAATGTTAGTATGGTGGAATAAAGTATTCTAAAAGTTTGAAAAATATTTATACCATTCACTTAACATTATAAATTCTATGTTCGATTCGATTCTGTCATTCTGTGACGCTTTCACAGCGAAACTGAAATTTGGCATGGAAATAATTTGATTACTGAGGACACCGGCTTGTACCGCGATAACCACTATGCAAGCGGGTGGGACCGCAAAAGCTTATATACTAGCTGACCTGGCGAACTTTGTACCG
This sequence comes from Diaphora mendica, assembly GCA_949125395.1. Classification (NCBI taxonomy): domain Eukaryota; kingdom Metazoa; phylum Arthropoda; class Insecta; order Lepidoptera; family Erebidae; genus Diaphora; species Diaphora mendica. The sequence continues at coordinate 26,072,705 of OX421320.1, forward strand.
CCATATTTACATATCTGTCTCAGCTTCCCACAGGCAGTGTACAGTCGCGGACAAAAAAAAGACTTTTCCTGTTATCTTTTAATTTTCTTGTACACAAACTTTTTTTTTTTTTTTTTATCGTGTGGAAATCCCCTCGGACCGTCACCCCACCTGGGCTTGCGGCGGGGCGGTGTTGGACTCGAACCGACTAAAACCACACGGTGTGCCACTCTGCGCTTGTGCAGAGAGGAATCCGGGAACTGCAGTTATTAACACGTCCGGACCCCCCCCAGCGCTTGCCCGCACTGAAGCAGGCACCGTCTGCTGGTATGACTCTCAATTTAGGCGACGTACGGCACACGCGTACGTCGCCCCCTCGCGGGTGGCCACTAGAGCGGATGGAGGGGAAAGCCCGTCCCGACCATCCGCAGCCACACTCAGGGCGGCATGAGGCGCTGATAGGCGCGCCTCCGCCGCCCGGTTCGCCGGCGGCGGATTGGGTCCGAGTGGATATCATCCTCCCGGGCCTTCTCCGCCGCCTCCTTCTGCGAGATTACGTCTTCGCAGAAGGTTGCGACCGCAGTAAAACTGCTGTCGCTACCGGCCATGGAGCGTATGATGGCCGGTAGCGAGAGATCTCCTCCGATGACTGCAGTGAGGGCCCGGCGCTGTGACGCCCAAGCGGGGCAAATCGCTAGCGTATGCTGGGCCGAGTCCTCACTGCAGTCGCAGTGGTGGCAGGCGGGACTCAATTCCCTCCTAGCGACCGAGTGCAGGTACTTCCCGAAGCAACCGTGCCCGGAAAGGACCGCCAGCGCGTGGAGTCTCCAGCCGGAACGACCATCTAGCCATCGTGGCTCGACGGGCGGCTTCACGCCAGTCGCGTTCCTCTTCGGGCGGAGTGCGATAGCCATACTCCGCCCGATATTCAGCCACCCGTCGATAAACTTCGGCGAGCACTTCCGCCTCCAAATCCCACGGGGGGGTCCCGACCAAGGCGCACGCCGCCTCGGTCGACACCGTGCGGTATCCGCGTATGGCTCTGACCGCCAATACCCTCTGAGGCCGCCAGAGGCGAGCCTTATTTAGGGCAGTCAGAGCCGCCACCCACATCGGTGCGCCATACAGCGCCATCGACCAGACAACCGCCGTGTAGAGGAGTCTCGTTGCGACGCTGGCTCCACCCAAATTGGGCAAAAGTCGCCCAAGGGCGGAGGCAGCGTCGACCAGCCTGGGACCAAGCTGTCGGAAGTGCTCGTCGAAGAGCCACCTACCGTCGAGGACCAGGCCCAGATACCTCATCTGGGCCCGAACCGGTACGAGGACGATGCGGGCAGAGAGTATCCTCTCAAAAAGTTTACCCCTTGTACACAAACCTTGTCCTAACAATAAGGAACACATAAAAAAAAGATTTCTTTAATTTGTTGCAGCCGATCGGAAGTTATGCGCGTACATACATTTCGACGATTCATTTATATATATATAGATATAACCCCTTAGTCATCTATCAAGGCATCTGCGTGAAATTTATAATAGATTTGTCTGGCCGTATTCCACCCACACTGATGACATCGAGTATTACGTAACTTAGACTTTGTTGACTCATTCGAAGCAGATGAAATGAACGGTAATTTGATAATGAAAAGGGACAGTTCTACTATTTATTGATCATTTCAATCATGTTAAGAATTTCATATTTCTTATGGGCACTACCAATCGAGCAGGTAACTGCAAATGGACTGCCTTGCCCATGGACTGCTTAGACACGAGAGTTGTGTTTTCACAAGTCTCAATAAGAAATTTAGACATTGGCTAGATAACGTAGCCACAACATTGTCTTGCCAGTCCCCAACCCGCGCTTGGCCAGCGTGGTGACGTATGGCCTTAACCCTCCCCTGAGAGGAGACCCGAGCCCAGCAGTAGGACGTTATAGGTTGTTGATGACAAGTCTCCATCAGGGCTCAAGCTCTGATAACCTTAATCATTGGATGAAAAGCTGCGAAAGAAACTCCTAACTAAACTTAGTTCTCCATGAGACAGTAGCATTACTCTGATCGAGTCTGCATCTGACCAAGCGTGGCTATCCAGTAGTAATATACTGTACCAATAATATTAGAATTATCGGTATTGTGTTAACCATTTTTAGGGTTACGTAGACAAATGGCAAAAAACGGAACCCTTATGGATTCGTCATGTCTGTCTGTCCGTCCGTATGTCACAGCCACTTTTTTCCGAAACTATAAGAACTATAATGTTGAAACTTGGTAAGTAGATGTATTCTGTGAACCGCATTAAGATTTTCACATAAAAATAGAAAAAAAAACAATAAATTTAGGGATTTCCCCACACTTAGAACTGAAAGTCAAAAATTTTTTTTTCATCAAACCCATTCGTTTGGGGTCTATGGATAGTTGTCTTCAAAAGTGATATTGAGGTTCGTAATTTTTTTTTCTAAGCTGATTAGTTTGCGCGAGAGACACTTCCAAAGTGGTAAAATGTGCCCCCCCCCCCCCCCCCCTGTAACTTCTAAAATAAGAGAATTATAAAACTAAAAAAAAAATTATGAAGTATGTACAGTACCATGCAAACTTCCACCAAAAACTGGGTTGAACGAGATATAGTAAGTAGTTTTTTTTAATACGTCATAAATCGTAAACTGCAATTTACCTTTCATTCAATCAACAAAAATTATTTTTTTTTGTACAACTCCCGCCCTAGGAATAACTGCTGTGTCGCGCGGGCCTTTACAAACATACATGAAACGGACACAAAGAACACCCAGACTCAGAACAACAATTTGTGGATCACACAAAGTGTTGTCCTACGTGGGATTTGAACCCACGACACTTGGCGAAGTAGGAAACGGCGTGGTGACCTTTAAACCACTAGGCCAAACGTGCGGTCAAATAAAATAAAAATTATATTATGTTACTTGCTACTTCTCAATAACGATTACCATAGATGTTCATGACAACCGGGACCGACAGGCGTGTGTGATTTCACCGCCAAACTTCCACTCTCCGGTCTGGTGGTAATAAGAATTTCATATACGAAAAACCCAATACATTACTTTGGCCCAACTCGGGAATCGAACCCGAGACCTCTTGGTTGTCAGTCGCATACGCAAACCGCCAAATAAGCTAAAATAAAACGAATTCTAAAAGTGAGTATTTAAAATAAAATTAAGAACAGCGGTGTGCGAAATGACTCATGCCTTCGCTTGTGTGAAACATAAAATCATACTAGAGAAACTAGATATTTACATGGTGATATAAAATGCCTAATAAAAACTTATCAATGTCACAAATTTAGTTAGTATAAAGCGTTCTTAAAACTTACGTTTTAAAGTAAGAGAAAGTTTTCACGTATCATGTGTAATATAAAACGGAAATCGGTAATAAAAGTGTACTCCTTACTCAAAGACCGGCAATGCGCTTATAACTCCAGAATTGCAAACGTTTATGTACATTGGTAGCTTTCCATTAATATTTGTGTGTAAATTACGGAAGCGGATCACAAAATATATATTTAATGAGAAGAGGAGGTATTTTAAAAACCTTTCAAAATTTTATCGACACTCACACACTGTGATAGTACTCCTCCCTAGATTCGCGTAATTAAGGTTTAATAATATTCTTCGCCTTGTTAAAATCTTAATAATAATGTAAAACACCGAGCGAATGGCAAAAACGTTTCCTAATTATAAAAAAAGGGTCAACGATAAATAAAGAGATTGATTGCTTGGAGCAACAAGATACGAACATGACACTATTGAACACTTATTGTACTTTTAATATTATTAGCTAGGGCGATGTGGTCGCACAGCGACAAAGCCCTTTAATAAGAAAAAAAAAACATTATTAGCTGGGAACGTTTCACATCTGGGTGCAATAAACTCAAAGATTTAAAGTAATAGGTTGGAGAGATGTAAAAAGGGACTCTACCTGCTTCCTTGAGGGCGTTGATGATAGACAGACAGGGCATAGGCAAGACACTTGATCTTGAGCGGCAGAAGTGAATGGTGCTTAAAAGGAGGTGCCTTTGGGGTGATTTCAGAGTAAGTTGTAAGGTGATATAACATGGAAGTAAGCCGGGGAGTCGCTGTTTTTCTATAATTACTTGTAGGATAATGAGCTTAAAACTTTAACGTGCATTTGTATCCCAGTCTGAGTATCGAATTGTGTGATAATAATTAGAAATAATATGACAGTTCCTTAATTGTTAGGCATTACGATTGGTTATTGGTACCTTGTTCGTGATGAATGTGTATGTTATTGGTTGCGATGCGTGGATATGTTGGGGGGTTCAGCACGGTTGTGTGTAGGTTGTGCCCCTGAGTGCTAGAAGTTTTAATGTTTGGATACACAGGGCTCCTGTAGGTGAGTGAGGCGGTATCTCAGGTTGGCGTCGGTAGGAAAATTTGGACTCGGGCTCCAGACCAGGTAGGCACTGCGTGTGCCACCTTAGATATTTATATATCGGGTACTGAGTAGCATATGGTAATGCACCTACCATCAAATCACGATTCGTTATAGCGTTTGATCTGCAGCACAGGTTGCTTAGAGTAAAAGAGCATTAATCCTCCTGAATCTTGAGTGTACAATGGAATGGTTGGAGTGGACAGGCAAATGAACGGAACAAACCAATTGTAATGTATTAATTATTAATTGTTCATAATCCTTCCCTTTGCTCCGCGTGAGGCCTTTAAAGTTGGTGGAAGTATTGCGTGTCGGGAGACGAATTCTACAGAGCAGTACGGTTGGAGGGCTACTGTTCCTTTCCTCTAAATGAGGGATGCCGGCCGCGTAATTAAAGAAAAACCTTGTTCGATAGACAATTACATACTTTACTCAGGTTAGGATGGCTAGGCTCGAAGAAGCACCATCACAACACATACAGCTTTCTATTAAATAGTTTCAGATGAACGGAGAGCTGATGACGAATTTTGAGAAGGTTCTTTAGGCAAGCTGAAATTACAAAAAAATACAATTTCGTGAATTGGCGAATCCAGTCCTGGGAGTCTTTTAGCGAGTTAGCGGTTATTTCGCTACTGCGCAGCATATAACATTTGCAAAAAAAACTTCAAAAAATATGTTTTAGGCAACTTAAATTTATTTTTATCTTTCAATTTATTATTTATAGAATTAAAAAAAAAACCAAGACGTTTTTGTCGGTTATTAAGTATAGCCAGACAACTTCAAAAGTACTTTTTTTTATTCCCAAAAATATTATTTAGGCAATCTGAAATTTATACATTTATTAAGTAATTTCAATAATACCTGCAAGTCACCAGACGTTTGTGTCGGTTATAAACAGTTCTCAGACGTTTATAAAGTTTTTAAATAAGTGCGATAAAAAAAAAATACGCGCCTCACGCTCTTGGACCAAGAGCTAAGCCGAGAACGTCAGATTACGATAGACCACCTGACTGGCGAAGCTATAAAGATTCCACATTAGGTCTACTTAGAACCAAAATAGGATCGAATGCAGTACCAAGATACCTAGTGGTTTAATTTCATTTTTGGTTTATTTGAAATCGTTCTTGACGGACCTGTGGGTCTACGGGTTAGTAATCCAATGTGAATAAGTGAGCCAGAGTTCGTAGGTTCAAATATTTCCCAGGACAAATAAAATAATGTGTAATGAACTTTGTTCTGTGTCTGAAATCTGAATGTAAAATATCTACATTAAATATGCAGTCAGCACAGCACATCACAACACAATGCCTGTATGAGATATGACTAGCATAAAATAACACACCAGGTCGTTACTAAAACAATCGATCATTATTTGTATCAGCACGGCCATACCCTTATGATTACAAACTACTACTTACGTTTTAAAATCCTCCATATTTTTGTTTTCGTAAATCTTGAGGTCATCCATTTTGTTTACATTACATTAACATTTTGCACGCATGCGTTGTGCAGTGCAAAGCCACTGACGGAATGCATTGTTAGAGAAGTGTACATTGTTTGTTTTAAACAACAGCGTTACAAACTGACAAGGTATGTCGTATTTACTTACCGCTTACCAGTAAAACTAGTATTGTGCCAATGCATTATCGTTTTACAACTTATTTGTACATTTTATAAAGGTTCATCTTTTCCTTATTAAATTAATACTAAATGTCGAATCAAACGACTCAAGTATGTTAGTTACTTCATAAATATTGATAAGTCAATTATTAATACAACATACTATTTATTAAAAAAAAACTATAACAGATGTAGGTCCTTCAAATTTAGAAGCCGGTGATTTACAATTTTAAAACTTCAAGTGTCACTCTTACAATATTATGATGTCGTTTAGGTTACAAAGTGTACAACATTTTAACAAAATAAAAACTGACTTCAAGAACGACCAAATCGATCGATTTCTCTTGGATGACATCCTCAGATCTTAGTGTCCATCATGGTACCACCAACGGATCCACCACCAATGGTATCCCAACGGATATCTCTTTTCCATTAAAAAAATAATCATCAACTTCGGTTCATAAACGACGAAGTTATCCCCGAACACACATAAATAAAATATATATATAGGTCGAATTGAGAACCTACTCTTTTTTTGAAGTCGGTTAAAAAGAGATACACATACATACCTAAACACATAAATACAATTTCCAAGCATAACCATTTTCATATAAATTATCTGGCAAAGTGACTCTACTCAGCCTCATGGAAATGAGTACAATTCAAGAATGGTGGTAACCATCCTCATTGTAAATGTGGACTGTACAGTGTGGTGACCTACACCAAAGCGGCCTAGTAAGAAACTTTTTCACCCTTTTCATATAAATTACTTGCCAAAGTGACTCTACTCAGTCTGATGGAAATGAGTACATTCCAAGAGTGGTGGTCACCATCCTCACTGTAAATGCGGACTGTACAATGTGGTGACTCACACTAAAGCGCCCCGCTTTAAACTTTCATCTGACGTAGTCAGGTAAAAATGATAATGTGTTGCTGTCAATATTTTGATTTAAACAGTTATGTATCATCATGCTACAAAAATGGTCATAATTGTTTTGTCTTTTAAAATGTTAAAAGCTTTTTAAGAAAGGGTATAAGATAATAAATAGGCACCTGTCTTTAAAAAAATAGAGAAGTTTTTAATAAATTAATGGATTTTGTATGAATTAGCAGAAATATGTATAAGTTCTTCGATTTAAGTAAATAGTTATATAATGTAATTTTGACGTTACAAACAGACATTTCTACTTCATTTATCTGCACATTGTTGCTAACTTGTCTTCATCTATCAAATCATAATTGATAACTGTTGTCTATAAAAGTACCATAAACACTTTGTTTAATCTTTTAACAATTTAACAATTAATATTTTCATTCAGCAGTTTTTTGTTTTGCTCCGCATCTAGTTAAAGTATTGAGACATATTTAACAGATAATAATAATAAGCCTTTATTATTCATGACATTAACAAAAAATTATAAACTATGTTTATGAATTAAGTATTTCAGGTCGATATATAATAGGTCTTTACCTATGAAATTGCCGTTTTGTATGCAAAAAGTGAAAGTACTTATTTTTGCAAACTTTTTTTTTCTGTTATTCGAAGTAATCACCCATGCAATCGACGCATCTTTACCAACGCATTGGCAGTTTATTGATGCCCTTCTTGTAAAAATCAGCTGGACGGGAGGCAACAAACTCTTCAAAGGCATTTTGTACTGCCTCTCGGGAATTGAATTTTTTACCCACTAAAAAGTTGTCTAAATTTTAGACTGTCTGAACTGACAACATCATTTGATACAGTTCGCAACAGACAGTCTCCTAGCTGCAAGAGCTGGGGTTGGAAGCTCTCCCTCATCCGCCATACTCACCAGACCTTGCACCTACCGACTATTACTTTTTCCAAAATTTAGACAACTTTTTTAGTGGGAAAAAAATTCAATTCGCGAGAGGCAGTACAAAATGCCTTTGAAGAGTTTGTTGCCTCTCGTCCAGCTGATTTTTACAAGAAGGGCATCAATAAACTGCCAATGCGTTGGCAAAGATGCGTCGATTGCATGGGCGATTACTTCGAATACCAGAAATAAAAAAAGTTTGAAAAAATAAGTACTTTCACTTATTGCATACAAAACGGCAATTTCATAGGTAAAGACCTATTATAAGTCATGGCTCCTTTCGGGTATAGGCCTCCTCCAGTTGTCTTCATTTCCGCAAAGCGTAGGTTTAGCAAACAGACTCTTTCAGATATGTCTATGTAGGTAGTTGTATATGTTATTTTTGTATTTTTTTTCCTTTATTAGTTTCTTCTGACATCAACTAGGCAAATGATGTCGTAGTTGATTTTATCCAGAGACTATTTTAATAGTAGGTATCATTCTTTGCGGTGGTAGGTAATAGTTATAGGGATTTCACATTTTATGTGCAGATGTAGAGTTTTTGGCACTTTGGAGGGTTGTAGTCTAGACCTCTCGCGGTGACAAGCCGTGTTGGGAGATCGAGAAGGGGGGGTGTTAATTGTTATTCTGTATTTTCTTTTGAGCCGGATGTTTGAGAAGGAGTTTTATCGGATAATGCGAGCGTAGGTTTCTATAAAATATAGCTATTCAAGTTGTTAGGCTTGTTTATCTTTGTAGGCTGTTTTTGAGTTTTCATATTTGCATTTGTAGAGCTTTTTGTTTTTTAGGATTTGTATTTTCATCTCCATAGTAAGTAAAGTAATTACAATAGGTATGACTTTATCTTTTTTTATTCCAAGCCTTCTCACGTATTCAATGTAGTGCTTTTCGCATTTGATGTTCAGTATGTTATATATGATCTCTAGAACGTTTTTCTCCAACTCTTGATAGCTTTTTTCTCGCTCTTCAACTCCGAAAAACAGTAAATTTTTTCTCCTTAAGGATTTCTCAAAATTGTCAATTGCCAATTTATTTAACAGAGAGGGGGCAAAATCTAGATAATTTTCTATATCAAGGGTTAAGCCAGTATCTCGGGTCGGACCAAATGTTTGTATCATTTGCGATCAGTATCAGTTTATGTGTGTTTCTCTTAGAAAACAGTGTATATAAATATTTGATACAGCAGCTGCTTAGCACCCAAAACACAAGTTCTGCTTACATTGGGACTAGAACGCGTTGTGAATAATGGGACTACAATTGTAACGTTACCTTGGACTTTCTTCAGTTATTTTTATTCTGAAACGTATGCTTAAAAAGAAAGAGTGAATTTGAATAACTTTTGGCAAAAATGATTAGTAAAAAGAATAAAGAATAACGCATGTCCTTCTTCAAGAATCAAAGTATCTCGAAGCCAAATTTCATTGAAATGGGTACAGCGGTTTAGCCGAGTAACAGATCAGGAAAGTTACTTTAGAATTTTTAATATCACATAGTGTATAATATAAAAAATTAAATTAAAAAGCTTTTTAAAAACAAGCTTTTAATTGGAATGTCTCGAGACGAATCAAACGAGTCCAAACTCGATGATGTTGCGACGTTATTTTACCGAGTTCCTATGGTCACCTTCCAGCTCCAGCACCAGATCAGCTCCATATCATTATAATATTGTATTGTCACGCTGTATACACATGCTTGCAAAATTTCAGCAAAATCGGTTAAAGATATCCGCTTCAAAATTGAGTTGCAAGATTCCACCTGAACATACAAGCATACATACATACATTGCAAGTTAATAAAAAGCTTGTAATATAAATACCATCAAATTGACAACCTCTTTCTTTGAAATATTTTTGATTCAACAGTAGGAGTTATTATTATGCACAAAATGGTATTAAGTGAAAATGGTGAAGTAAAGGAAATAAGTACCAACACTTGTATGAATAATACATTGTTGCAAGTTTACCGTGCGGAAATGTTCAACACTGAGAGCTTTATTCGACAGCAGCTAGACACGCAGTAAAAAAAATATTTTATTGAAGACGATTCTTATAAGAAAAAGTTTGAAAAATTACCCACTACGTAAAAACTTTTGATCAAATATATATATCCCACCAAAACATTTTCATGTAAAATGTCGCCAAGACGACTGCATATGGCTTACCCTGTGAAAACGATGTCAGATCTCATGTAGTGCCAAGGTTCTGAATCTACACGCCCTAACTCTACCAACCCTTACTTCATAAACTCTACATCTCAGTAAAAATGTATGGCTTCGCCGTTTCGCTACTACACCGTCACAAAGGAGAAACGAACGCCTTTTGTGTTTGCAAATATCTAGTTTCTGAAGTAATGTGCTATACGAATATTTAGTTTCTGAAGTGAGGAAACAGCCAAGCCATACATTTTTACTGAGATGTAGAGTTTATGAAGTAAGAGTTGGTAGAGTTAGGGCGTGTAGATTCAGAACCTTGGAACTACATGAGATCTGATATCTTTTTCACAGGGTAAGCCATATGCAATCGTCTTGGCGACATTTTACATGAAAATGTTTTTGGTGGGATTTCATTTCTTTTTGTAAGTTGCTTAAGGCAGTTTTTTTTTCTTTTTTTGGGCTGCATTTCTTGTACATCTTCTTTCTTCTTTTGAAAAAGTATGTGTACCAAAAATAAAACCTCTAGCATAAACATTTGTGAAAGTCTCATTCAAACTTCCACCCCCCAAATTTGGGGGTTGGGGGGCAAAAGTAATAGGTTTATGAATTTTTCTGTTGTTTGTATACTAAACTTAGTTTACATACCAAATTTCAGCTTTCTAGCACTTCAGGAAGTACCCTAACAGTTTTGATGATCATCCGTGTGTCAGTGACGAAATCGGTGTTTTTTAGGTATCAATAAAATCTAAAGTATCAGAGGTATGCAATTGAAACTTTGTGTGTTTCATTAGTCTATTGGTCACATCATATTCTGAGAATTTGAACTATCTGGTATATCGGGAACCAAAGTTATGAGGGTTCAAAAAAACGACGAAACGCTTCGAGAAAAGGTAGGTAGTGCCCTTGCGCTTCGCTTGGCTCGTCTTGGCGGGGGCACGACCGTGCCCCCAGATCCTATGTCATCCGGATCATTATTACAAATCTGTTGACACTTCATTCATTAAAATCGGTTCAGCAGTTTAGGAGGTAAGATGGAACATACGTAGACTGCCTTCCCTTTGGTTAATCCGTATCGTTGTCTTATCTACGGCTTGCAAATGAATCAACTATTCACGTTGTCTAATCAAAATTTGGGTTTTATTATATACCTCGGAAGGTATGTCGGGGTTCCTTGAAATTCTTTTCTAGCATACACCTAAATAGCCTGCTATTAGTACCCGAGATAGCGTGCGGTTCTCGGTCGGAACGAGTGCGAGATAAATACCAGCGTTTAGTAGGGGATTCCCGCAAAAATAAAAATTAAACGGGATAGGGAGGAGGTCGAACGAGAATACGGCTTACATAATAATAAGTGACAACCGTTGCCCGTTGACTCATGCCATTCTTGAACTGAATGTTGAGTCACAAATTGGTGACGTCCTTTCAGTCCTTCTCCTCCTCCAGGACCATAACCTACAAGAATCATTATTACCTTTAATAGTCCACTGCTGTATATGGGCCTCTACTTAGAAAGGCGATTTCAACCTACTTTACCACGTTGGCCAGACGGGTTGGTGTTGGGTTTGTTTCAAGTTTTCTTCTCTTTGCAGTGATATTCTCTGGTGTAGTTTGCTCCCTTTCTCGCGACTCTCTTACGACATCTATGCGAGAGTATTTCATGTTTTGATAGAATCCAGAGTCTGATGATGGAGCCGGAAGGTGGTCATTGGAACTCTGTAATGAAATGACGAAATCCACTGAGTGTGGAATCGTTTGATTCGTTTTGACGACGAGTATTTCATGTTTTGATAGAATCCAGAGTCTGATGATGGAGCCGGAAGGTGGCCATGGAAACTCTGTAATCAAACGGCGCAACACCATCGAGATTGGAATCGTTTGATGCGTCTTGACGAGTACTTTATGTTTTGATAGAATACAGAGTCTGATGATGGAGCCGCAGAATGGTTACAGGAACTCTGTAATGAAACGACGAAATCTATTGAGTGTGGAATTGTTTGATTCGTTTTGACGACGAGCATTTCATGTTTTGATAGAATCCAGAGTCTGATGATCGAGCCAGAAGGTGGCCACGGAAACTCTGTAATGGAACGACGCAACACCATCGAGCTTGGAATCGTTTGATTCGTCTTGACGAGTACTTTATGTTTTGATAGTATTCAAGGTCTGATGATGGAGCCGGAAGGTGGCCATAGGAACTTTGTAATGAAATGGCGCAACACCATTGAGATTGGAATTGTTTGATGCGTCTGGGCGAGTACTTTATGTTTTGATGGAATCCAGAGTCTGATGATGGAGCCGCAAGATGGTTACGGGAACTCTGTAATGAAACGACGTAACCCATCGAGCTTGTACTCGTTTGATTCGTTTTGACGTCTTGACGAGTGTTTTTTGTTTTGATAGTAACCAGGGTATGATGATGGAGCCGAAAGGTGGTTATGGGTACTCTGTAATGAAACGACGCAACACCATCGAGCTTGGAATCATTTGATTCGTCTTAACGAGTACTTTATGTTTTGATAGTTTTAAAGGTCTGATGATGGAGCCGCAAGGTGGCCATAGGAATCTGTATTGAATCGACGCAACACCATCGAGATTAGAATATTCAAATTAGTTTAGTCAAGTATTTAGTTTTAAATGGTAACCAGGGTTTGACGATGAAGTTGATAGGTGTTCATAGGATTTGTCTTGATAACTAGGTACTTCGGCCGTCGATGTTTTGCACTATTGATTCGTTTGAATGAGATGAACGGACTGAAAAACCTGTCCAGCGATAACTAAAAAGTAAGAAATAAATTTAATAAAAAAAAACATTTTAAAAACAAGCTTTTATTGGAATGCTCTAAAAAGAATAAAATAAAGTATTCCTTGAAAACTTTTCTATCAACGTATAATGTCAATACACAATTTATATTATACAAAAGCTTGTTGCGAGATTTCGTTACCAGTATTTACTTAGTTTGAGAATTTTAAACATTGATATCAGTCAAATCAAGTTCTTTATGTGACTTTCGTTTCTACACAGGCGATTCTCGCAACAACCTTTTGAATAATATAAATTGTGTAATGACATTATAAGTTGATAGAAAAGTTTTCAAGGAATACTTTATTTTATTCTTTTTAGAGCATTCCAATAAAAGCTTATTTTTTTAAAGTTTTTTTTTATTAAATTTATTTAGCTCTGCAACATCCTAAGGTTGACTGGTAAAAATGCCTACGGCATTAAGTCCACCTTTGTCACTTTTAATGTGCAGTACCTGGATGACCTAGCGTCGCTCAGTATTTTTTTTTTATAAATGGGTTTTTTGGCAACATTGTGACTATCCAAACGCCACCTTTTAGTTATTTTTCTTCCAATAGTTTAGTGGCGCCCTCTCTTGGTACTGTTTATTCTGCACCTTATTACAGTATAGTTTAATGTAGTTCGCTCGAGTTGCGATAGATGGCGCTAGATGTACATTCATTTCATATATTTTCTAAAAATGAATCCTAGCTAGATCGATTTATCGCCCCCGAAAACCCCTGCATACAAAATTTCATGAAAATCGTTTGAGCCGTTTCCGAGATTCAGATTATCAATATATATATATATATATTTATACAGGAATTGCTCGTTTAAAGGTATTAGATAAAGTATAAATAAATAAAATAAAAAATAAATAGGGGAGGTATTCTCCGTATTCTTTATTCGTGAAGTGACCACAGGGATAGGTACATTATAAGTGAATAAATTCGAAAGAGGCTCTTATCGCTGGCGCTGTCAAGACAGTTTTTGTTAGTTTGAGACAATAATAGAAATATTTAAACATTCTGCTGTGAAAATTCGTTACGTATAAAGGATACAATTAAGATTAGGTACGCATATTCTAATGAAGTTATAATTATAATGCTATTCTATCAAAATATGAATAAACAGATCTGCATTGTATGGAATGTAGTTATTAAGATTTACGTTTAAGTTGTTCTTGTATTTGTAACAACAACAGGCACGAAACAGTAATTTTGCTCGTCACTTAACACCTGTGATGAGTGCAATTCTAACTCCTTCCTCTGGTTTAGTACTTATTAGCCCAATGATGCAGATGGGTCACCAAGCTGCATTGTTGCATTTTCTGCATTCGCAATGAGTATGGTGAATTGGTGACCACCATTTTTGGATTACGCTTATGCTTGCTTTCCATCAGGTAGAGAAGAATAATTTTGGCAGGGCCATACATAAATAAATGATTAGTCAGGCTCGCTAGCTACTAGAATAGCAGGCCCATGAAGCTTAACCGACAATATAATTAAACATTTAAAAAAACTCAAGTTATTTAGATTCCATGGGAAAAGTCTCGTAGTTAAGTGGCAACCGAGTAGGTTAGACTGCCTCGGTAGCGTAGTGGTAGCGTATGCGACTGCTGTGCTTAAGGTCTCGGGTTCGATTCCCATGTCGTACCAAATGTTTGTACGATCTGCAAATATTTGTTTCGGGATTTGGGTGTTTTCTAGGTATAATATGTCTGTATTTGCAAAAAAAGGATTAATGTATTTATATCAGTTGTCTAGTACATATAGTACCAGCTCTGCTTAGTTTGGGACAAGATGGCATTGTGTATTAGATGTCAGAAATACTTATTTATTTATTTAATTAAATTTCATATGAAGAGTCTCGTAATCAAGGTAGTAGGTAACCCTACTTGCCTCGAAAAACACGATAAGTCAGCGGTCGCGGTCGCCATCTCTGCCAATCGTGACGGGTAATTTGAACCCTAAAAAGTCCGACAATAGTCTTTCTATAGAACTTCGAAATCGAGTTGAACCTACTTGAGGTTGTAGAGGTCTGGTGGTATTCGCTCCGCTTGAAAAATCGACTTCTCGACCTCGATCAATTTTTCAAGCGGTCCGTAGCGGACCGGACCATAGACTTAAAGCCGATAGATACCGACTTAACTCGGAAGGAGAAGATTTAGGTAAAGATTTCAAGGACATTTTTAATTTATTACTTTCGAAAATATAAAACACGCTTGAGTAATAACGGGTACTGCTTGACAACCTACTATATTTATAGTAATAAAATAAAAAGTACACACATTATCTATGGCCCACTAATGCTTTTCGTCTCGTTGTTATATATTAGCGTTTTAAACGATTCAATTATCACTTTGCTATCATTTTACGATCAAACACGACATGTTGTATAAAATACAAATTCACACATTAAACTACAAGTTTCTCATACAGTTGGTTTTGTCAAACATGTGAGAAAAATCACATAACTAATGGACCACCTGGGGCCCGTGACTTTGTTCAATTCAATTTTTCTACACTAAAACTTATGTCTGTGGCGACTTCTACATACAGCGCAACAAGAAAACATATGACAGCGCCATCTACCGAAGATACGTCGAACTACGGAGTAACGATAGAAACTAAGAAACTACCAATCCTGAATCGCGCAGTGGAAGTTCTCGCGTCAATTAAATATACAACATCCCAACATCAACCATTGGGCAGTTGGCCCGCCAGGCATGATCACTTCGCCTGGTCCTCCAATAAAAATAATTATATTATGTAAAAAATGCCGCTAGCTGATTCCGAACTAGCCAGAACATGTACTTATACTAATCATACAGTTGATAAACAGACTTATG
Source organism: Diaphora mendica (assembly GCA_949125395.1). NCBI lineage: Eukaryota > Metazoa > Arthropoda > Insecta > Lepidoptera > Erebidae > Diaphora > Diaphora mendica. The sequence continues at coordinate 26,088,339 of OX421320.1, forward strand.
TATTTCTAAATACGCAGGTACATGTTATAGACCAATTACACTAAGACAAAAAAAGTTTAATATTCATCATAATATTATTTGTCAAGGATAAAACTAATGACTAGATCAACAGACCCATGGAGAATAAATGAGAAATGGAGAAATTCGGCCTTCTTTCACTCATAAATTGACAGTTATCCATTGTATTAATTAACTTTTGTAAGGAAAATAAACTCTGAACCGATCATGTTTTAGTTTTGGACGTGACAACGTCTAAAAATTTATCAACGCCGGCTGCATGCACGAAAAAAATGACTCATTGCCCTGTTACGTGCATTGTCCCGTTACGTTCATTGTATTTTTTAATGGGACTAATCCCGCCCACACGCCCACCACTGTAACTCCTGTACACCAGGATCAACAGCGGTGACCCACGAAAACACTGAGTTATGACACTCGGGAAGTCCCAGGAAAAATTTAACTGTCTTGGAACCCGCAACGAAATTAATCAGAAGAAAACTGGAGGAGTTGGAAATATAATAAGTCCACTTCCCTCCTTAGCAAAGCGGGAGACAAAATGGAGTCAAAATAGGCAGACGCCTTTTTCAAACCGGGAAGCACAACGGATAAAAATATTATGGGTCCTAAGTGAGATTTCTATAGTATGTATGGCAGAATCGATTAAACGCACAGAAATTCACCGCAGTTGACACAAGATCCCCATAATATACTACCCCAGACGTCATTTGTAAGCTATTTAGCATCATGTTACGTTCATTGTACCAAAGACTACATTCCCAGAGGATATGATGAGCCGACTGTTCACAGCTAGAATCAGGTGTTGAGCATTGACACAATGGTGAATCGACTAATTTAAATGAGTATAGTTTGCTCTTAAAGTTGTAAGAAATTGAGCGACACAGTGATCTACCTCGAGCCATGTCCTTGACAACCTTTCGCGAACAGATGGAAAGAACTGGTAGAGGTGGCGCCCCTTAGATGATTCGTCCCATCGGTGCTGCCATTCATCCAAGAGGTCGTTATAGACATTGGATTTTTGTTGAAACAATCTTATGATTTTACCGCGGTCTCGTATGCCCAAAAAATCGCATTCCATGTTTTGTAGTGTGGAATAGTACATGGCTGCACGTCTTTGCACCTCGAGATCGACCGGAAGAACACCTGCCAACACCGGTAAAGCCTCAGTGCTAATCGTCCTATATGCCTTGCACAAGAAAATCAATGCAGGTCGTTGGCCTTGTAACAGTTTGCGACGGACAGCGCCTACAGTCGCCCTATCTGCCCATACAGGAGCACCATAGCAAATAGAACCCAAATAAGTAGCTCCATATATGATCTTTAGTGTATTATATGACAGACCCCATGTCGCAGTTGATATCCTCGTCAGTGCAAAGAAACTGTTCTAATATGTTCAATAAATGAAAAATTTCTTTCTAAAACCAATCCTAAATAACAAACCGAGGTTTTATTTTTAATAGTAACATTTTCAAATTTAATACACGGCGGTGATTTGAGGTTACCTTTCAGAAGTAGCTGGAAGGTTTTGTTTGGTGCAAACGTCAACCGATTAAGCCCACCCCACCGAGATATTAGGTCCAAACATTCACCGGCCAGCCTCTCAAGCCCCGTTCTAGTATCCGACTCTATCAATAACAAACCGTCGTCCGCGTACGCATTCAGGGTACATCCGGACGGCACAGGCATTGCCAGAAAATCGTCGAAGCCTATGTTCCACAAGTATGGTCCTAGCACTGACCCTTGAGGACACCCCATCGTAAGCGCCTTCGACACAGAATGATGCCCAAGTCTCAATTTAGTAGTACCTTGTAAGAAGTACGAGGAGATAAGGGAATAAATATTTTTAAAGCAACCTCTTAATTTTAATTTTAGCAATAGCATGGGCCACCACGCATTGTCAAAGGCGCCAGATATATCTAAAAAGATGCCTAAAACGTATTGAAAACTTGACTCGGTGACAGTTTTCCTTACAGATATAACCGCATCAGTTGTCGATTTTCCCAACGTAAAGCCGAATTGTCTATCATGAAATTTAACTCCACCCGGTAGAAGTCGTGGTACTACAAGACGCTCTAAAAGCTTTCCCAGCGATGGTAACAGTGTTATGGGTCGATAGGATTTAGGATCGTCCGGCGGCTTATCGCCGCTTTTTGGTATTATTCGAATATTACCGCACCGCCAAACACTTGGAAATACTCCTTCCGCAATGCAACGTTTAAAAACTGTTAAAACCGTATCACCCTTAAGTTTACAAGCTTCTTTTATCATTTTGTTTGATATTTTATCGTCGCCCGAAGCCTTATTTAGTGGTAATGACCTAACAATACTGAGGAATTCGTCTGAAGATGGTAAGTCAGACATTGGAGACAATGGTGGTTCAATAGCCCACTGCCTAATTTGTCGGTGATAATCCGTGTCATCCTCCGGCCGATCGTCAGGCACAAGTGATTCTAAAAGATATTCTGTGGTTTGTTCTACTCCTGTAGTATAACTATTATTAATTTTGATGTTCTGTACGTATGCAAGGTCGATTGATCTATTTGCTTTAAATTCATGATACAAAGGTGACCAGGGACCCTCTCTATCGAGTTTATCAACAAGTTTACGTATCAAATTTCCCTTTGATTTCTCCACAGCAGCTCTATAATGAGACCTGGCAACTCTAAGAGCAATAAGAGCATTATTGTAAATATCTCCTGTAACGTTACGCTTTTTAATGTCATTTAGTTTTTTACGAGCTTTCCGATAGATTCTACGTAATTCGACTAATTTATAATTCCACCAATCACATCTACGAGTGTTAGTGATAGATCCACGGCCGATACAAACATCAGCACAATATGTGAAAGTATCTGATAATATGTTTGCACTTTCTTCAGCTGATAGACCACTGCGACTGAAGTCTTTGGCATGTACTGCAAAGAGTGAACCAAATAAAGCCCAATTTGCCCCTTTAGTTTTATACCTAAAATTGTAAGGAGTTCTTTGTGGATATTGTGCAACCATTGGTATGAATTCGTACACGTTCATTGTATGTCGTTCTATGAGCGATAGAGCGTATCTCTAATCACTTCGAAAATATGTTTTTATGGCGTTGTCACGTAAACTATCGTCCGTAAACCGACTTTACAGAAAACCACTTTTTTTCATTTATACAAATAATCTACCGCTGGATATAAATCTCTATTTAGAACGAAGGTTTTGGCGCAGTATACCACACTGGCCAGACGAGTTAGTATAGAGTTTGTTTTAAGATTTCCTTCTCTTAACAGTGCTGCCCCCCTAGCCAGGTTGCAAGCGTTCTTCTTTCTGCAATCGTTAACGCCTAAATTCTCGTGTGTCATTGGCTAATACTTTGTCTAAGATTACTCTGTCTAAAGGCCTGTTTTCACTTTGTATAGTGTAAGTGCAGGTTGTCAAGTGGAACACGTGTGGACAGCGGCTTCGAAGTGCTGGTGCGAAGTAGGCTGCGTAGTAATCTGATTAGTCCTGTATTCACTTTGTATAGTGCAAGTGCAGGTTGTGAAGTGAAATACGTGTGGGCAGCGACTACGAAGTGCAGGTGCAAAGTAGGATGTGTGGTAATGTGATTAGAACGTTTTCTATTTTTTGCGGATTACTACGCAGCCTACTTCGCACCTGCACTTCGAAGCCGCTGTCCACACGTGTTCCACTTCACAACCTGCACTTGCACTATACAAAGTGAATACAGGCCTTTAGACATAGTAATCTTAAGGCCCGTATTCACTTTGTATAGTGCGAGTGCAGGTGCATAGTGCGGGTGATCGGTGATTGGTGGAAAGTACGTGTGGATCGCGAATTCGCCATCCACGCGTATTTTCTACCAATCATTGATCACCTCACTTCACACCTGCACTCGCACTAATCAAAGTGAATACGGGCCTTTAGACAATGACACACGAGAATTTAGGCGTCAACGATTGCAGAAAGAAGAACGCTTGCAACTTGGCTAGGGGGGCTGTTGGCCTTTTAAGTTTGCTCCCTTCGACTCTTACGACACCCTGGGATAAATAGGGGTGGTGACAATCTATATTATTGATCCATCACCAGGTGACGATCTTAAGAATTAATAAATAAACTTAAAAAAACGTTTTTCCAACAAGTTTTATTGGAATGCCTTAAAAATAATAGTACTCGTCGAGACAAATCAAATGAATCCAAACTCGATGGTGTTGCGACGTTTCTTTACAGAGTTCCTATGGCCACCTTCTAGCTCCAGCATCAGATCAACTCCATGTCATTATAATATTGTATTGTCACGCTGTGTACATATGCTCGCAAAATTTTAGCTAAATCGGTTGAAGATATCTGCTTCATAATTGAGTTGCAAGATTCCATCCTAAAACACAAACATTGCAGGTTAATTAAAAGCTTGTTAAATATGTTATCGTCGATCGAAGTATGTAAGCAAAAATTCATTGTACTTTTACCTTTTACTGTCACAAGTCATTAGTACTTACTGCAAAACAAAAAATAGAAACAAAATTACTCACAGACAGAGCCACACAACTTTATTAATAAATACATTATGTTGACATATTTGCACGAGATATTTTCACAGCATCCACTTAGATAAAGCTAATTATTAAAATCATAGACTTAAGTTAAGGCCGTGTTCACAATCACAAGACCTATTTCTTAGCGTTCCATGGATTCACCGTGCGGGTGCCGGGTCCATCGCGTGATAGATGGGGGCAACACATGCGACTTCGACAGTGCCTGGGAATTGCGACCCAGGTTTAGGTTTAAGGAGCACTCCTTACGACGCGTCAACGCTCACCTCCACTGTCCGCCGTGTTACCCCCTCTACCTAACCATATTTGAAGTGAGCCTAGCAATGCCGCTTTGGATATTCGTTCAAGAAAAGAGCTTACTGAAGCTCTTGGCAATCCAAGGTCTTTAAGCAGGTTATAGAGGGATTTAGCTGGTATACCCCTCGCACCCACTTCCACGGCATACAGCGCAACGACATAACCATTTTTAGTTATTTCGTTGGTTAAGTCAAAGTACTTGTTTCTTTTTAAAGCGTGGTCTTTAGGGATGTTCGTTTCCCACGGCACCGTGAGTTCTACTAGTACTACACGCTTAATTGACATTGCATTAAGAAATATGTCCGGTCTGGACGCCGAGGCACAGATATCCTCCGGTATTCTGTAGTGATTTTCATACGTGTCCACTAATAATGTCCAGTCACTGGCGGTATTTATAAATGAATACGGCTTTTGTGTGAGTGAAGTATTTTTTGTTGAGCCTTCCTTTACAAACGCGATATTAGTTTTTATGTTTGTTGTTATTTCTTTTTTCGCTCTCACCAGTGATAAACTCATAGCTTCGTGTATGATGAGTAATACCCTATCATGGCGACGTGAATAATGACCCCGGTCTAATAGCGCCTTACAACCTGTCAGTAAGTGCCTGGCTGTACCTATTGCCGCATTGCACATCGTACAAGCCTTTTCTGTAGCTTTTCCCCACCTTACTAGGTTGCTTTGATCGGGGAGAGTTAATTGAAAAGCGTTGAGGTAGAATTTTAACAGGGCGGGTGACCAATCATATAAAAGTGTGCGCCATTTCAAAGCTGGTGGGATACAAAATACTCCTAGAGTTAACCATTCATTCTGCATTTCTAGGTTCATTGCGTGCACCTTGTAGGTCTCGTTTTCATCTTTTTGTATGAAAGATTTTGTTATCTCTTTGTCGGTCTGTCTTCTAGCATATCCCAATCCAACTCTACTGGACTGCGTAGCCACCATGAATTTTTTGTGGAATTGGAGCCGTGACTTTAGCTCTGATGAATTTTTGTCTTTTGGAAGGGATCTAACGATTTCGTATTGGGATTTTGACAAGACATGCATTTTGGTAACTCTTAGGTGTTTGTAGAGTTCCGAAGGTTTTTTTAATTTCATTCCAAAATTATTCGAGCCCCTGTACAACGTTGACGGGTCTGCAGATGGTGCTAGCCCGAACCACGACTTCAATGTCTTAGTGACTTTCGCGTCCAGTGTTCTTATGTGGTTCTGGTTTATGTCATATACTAGAAACGGCCAGTTGAGACGTGATGTTAAGTAGTTGTCGTAAATCCAAGCTTTTTTTACGTTACTAATTGGCTGTTGGTCTACCTTGTCAATGTCTTTTACGAAGTCATCGACTATTACGTTTATAGATGGAGTACGACCTTTGTAGTCTATCTTTCTTCCAAGGAATTTAAAGGGCACGGTTTCTGATATTATTGAAACACTTTCCCCACCAATAGTAATCCCGGGGTCATATGAGGTATACCTGGTGCCTCGCCGGCCCAGACAAAGGCAATAGCATTTGCTAGGTTTTGTCCTCATTCCCTCCGTCCAGGTACAGAAGTCATCTACCTTATGCAGTAGTTCTTGGCACTGCTTTGGATTACGTGTAATGATCGCAAGGTCGTCTGCGAACGCTAAGATGGATTTCGTATATTTTCCATTGACCTTAAACCTCTTTTCGCATGTTGCGATATTATCTATTAATATATTTATAACTGTATTAAATACTACTGGCGATAAGCAGCCACCTTGGAACAACCCTACTCTGCATTCGAGGGGTTTCGTATGTCCCTCTTTTGCTGTGATTACAAATTTTAATTTACTGTAGTGTGATGCAATTATTTCACAAACTGTTGGCGGGAAGTTATACCATTTCAAGGCAAATAACATAAGCTCGTGCTGCACTGAGCTAAAGGCATTTTCTAAATCTATCCAACAGACTGTAATTTGCCTTTCATTTTTCCTAGCATCTTTGAGACTTTCCGCAAGTAATGAGTTATGTTCCAGACATCCAGAGATTCCGGGCATGAACCCTTTCTGGTAATTTGGTCTGAAGTAATTATTGTTGGACATATACTGTATTATTTTTAATTGAAGACAGGAGAAAAATATTTTAGAAATTGTATTGGTTAGGGCTATGGGTCTAGTGTCCCTGGGGTCTACTACTTCACTTTTCTTAGGAATGAGGACAAAATTAGCTTTGCCAAAGGTTGCTGGTATTTCCTTGTTCGACCAGATATTGCTAAATATACTTAGAAGGTGTTTACGCACTGATGGACATTTTTTATATACTATATATGGTATACCATCAGGCCCTGGAGCTGATTTTGAATTTTTCCTCCTAATTTGGATTTCTATGTCTTCTAAGGTTGGCGGGTTACAATCAAATTTAAAACGAGGGCTTGCTGGGTTTTGTGCACTTGGTTCATGATAGGTCTTCTTATGTGTTTGCACCTCGTATGTAGTTTTGTAGTGTTCGTAGATCTGGTCGGCCGTTAGAAGCAGATGCCGCGCTTCTCTTTGAAAATATTTCTGGAATATTGGTAAGGGTTTCTATCAAACTCTACTTCATGCTTTGCTCTGTTTAAGTTATCAGTTTCGTAAGCAATTTGTACTGATACTCCTTGAATTAGTTTTAGTATTGATCTTAAAGCCCTGGCCAGTTGGTGGCTCAGGTGGATATCGCCCATGGCTTTAGCATTCCGTAGTCGTTTGACAAGGTCCCTCTTTCTCTTTCTCAGTTTAGTCTTAAATCTGTTTTCATTTCCTTTATGAGCATAGTGTGTTGAGGGTGGGTAGTGCTCATGGAAATATGTATATATTACTTTTTGGAAAGTTTCGACTTGGCTATTTAGGTCTTGTTTTGCTCCAGGATGTTCTAGGAGAACTGCCAAGTTCTGGTTGTGTGCTTTCCAAGTGGTCTCTTTTTGGGAGGGAATGCTAAGAAGGGCCCAGATGTGGATGGGCTCCTGGTTCAGGTCACTCTCTGGCCTGCCTTGAGATAAACGAGGGTCAACTCTATCCGTAGCAGCAATTGACGAACTTACAGACGTCTGTCTTGCATCAATGCCATCGTGTGTTTTCAAATGTTTTAGGAACCAGGCTCTTTTCTTGTACTGTTTCTCGCACGTGGGGCATCTCAAATCCATTATCTCGCCAGGGTTGTCGGTGTAATCTTTCGGTGGACAGTTCTTCCGCCCCCCCTCTCGGACTGTCCCAGGGGCTATTTTTCTTTACCGGACTTTTAGCGATATTTATCCCGAGCATGGCTTGCTAGGCCATTGCTCTCGGCTGTCTTTCCAGCAGTCCACAGTCTTTGCTGTTGTCATCTATCTTTCCAGCGTCATCCCGTCTATCCGGGCTGTAGGGTTTGAAAAGACCTATTTCTTAGCGTTCCTTAGCGTGAGTTGATTTAAAATTACGTAATAATTATTTTATTATGATCTGCATCTAAACTTCACAAATAAATAAAACTGAAATGACTGTTTATAATTTCACATTAACATCTTTTCACTAAATACACGAGAAAGTATAGACGGTAGGTACTTACATAAATTTATTTTTTATTTTTGTCTGTATGTCTGTCTCTCTGTCTGTTTGTTACAGCTAATCTCTGAAACGTCTGGATCGATTCTGACGGGACTCCCAGTAGCAGATAGGTTAAAACTATTTTTAGGATAGCCTTGCCCAACGGCCTTACCTGCGGTTCTTGTTGCAAAGGTACAACAACAACCGCGGGTTTTATTGCTATTGAATCGGACATTGTTCACTATTTCATTGATTTGAATTTTGTCAGCTATTTGATAGTGAATCCCGTCAAAATCGGTTCAGTCATTTCAGAGATTAGTCGACACAAAATTTATAAAAATTGATTATTTTAGGTAAGTACTAATTACTGTATAATGTATATACTTCCATATGCATTTAGTAAAAAGCTGTTAATTTAAATTTGCAAACAGACACTTCATTTTATTTATTTGTATAGATAATTAATCATGCATGTATGTATGATACAACGTTTACTAAATTGCTGCTAATTTCTGTCATATTTGTTTTTTAATATAAAAATTTAATTCTTTAAATTTAAATGTACAAAATCCTAATCGTAAATTATGTGATAATCAAATAAAAAAGGGTAGTGGTTTTTCCCTTACTTGAGCTTCTTAATTACTTAAGTTTTAATAAAGATTCAGAGAGTTCAATGCACAAAACAGAGAAATATAATTCTTATTCTGTGGTTCAATGTGCCTAAATTATAATTGTTCGCAGCCTGTAGTCATCATTCCTGTACTTTCATCTGGTGGAATATTTTCTGCTAACCGTGAGAAGATACAACCAATACCTACAATTCAAACATGATATTTCTACTTAGTGAGTGTATTTACAAATGATAAGACAATTTTTTTTTATGTAGGTATGCCTAATGGAAAGCATAAGCAGAATCCAAGAGTGGTGGTCACCATACTGCGAATGCAGGCAATGCAACAATGCAGCATGGTGATCCACACTATGGCGGGCTAGTGATGCTTCTGCATCATTCTACATATTTATGTACTAGTTGACCCGGCGAACTTCGTACCGCCATATTTACATATCTGTCTCAGCTTCCCACAGGCACTGTACAGTCGCGGACAAAAAAAGACTTTTCCCGTTATCTTTTTTTTTTCCTTCTAGCAAAAAAGAATAAATAAAATCGGACTATGTGTTATTTAATTACAACTAAGTACATATTTTGACTTTCATCCCCTCTCTCCAGGAATCCGTGCTGGATTTCGGGAAAAAAGTATGCTATGACCTACCTCGTAGTATGAACTCAAATCATGCCAAGTTTCATTTGAATACATTCAGTAGTTTCGGCGTGATGCGCGGCCAAGATACAGCCAGACAGACAGACAGACAGACGGACAGACAGACACAGACAAAAATGAAAAAAACTACAGTTTAGGCTTCAGTATCGATTATAAAGGGCACCCAAAAAAAAAAAACAAATATCTTTAATGTACAGAATTGGACCTGTTACATTTTTATTATAAGTATAGATTAAAGTATAATCAGTTGAATTGAAGGCCTCTCGCTATTTTAAGTCGATTAAAAAAAAAAAAATTGTATGTATTTTCCTATTACCTATACCTACGGCTATCTATTCGATACTAATATTATAAACGCGAAAGTTTGTAAGTATGGATGGATGGATAGATAGATGGATGGATGTTTGTTACTCTTTCACGCAGAAACTACTGAACGTATTTGGCTGAAACTTTATAGTAATATAGTTTATACATCAGAATAACACATAGGCTACTATTTGCCGCGATAACCGACATACACGCGGGCGGAGCTGCGGGCAACAACTAGTACCTATAAATGTATTTGCTTATGCTGTGTATTTTACATTAATTTCAACTTAATACCTTTTAGTTGAATAGCTACCTACTGTTGACAAAGTATTATAGTTATTTTGTTGTTTGTTGCTGTTGTAAGTAATAATTGTTATTTTAATAATAGTATTTATCTTAGAACTTAAAAATGTTATCTACCTAACTCAAGAAAATATGTTTCAATACGAAAGAAAATTAATTAGATTTGTTTGTTTTGTTTGCCACGTAATGGGCAGGCAAACAGTCTGTGGGAACATTTTTCTTTAATCTATACTTATAATAAAAATGTAACAGGTCCAATTCTGTACATTAAAGATATTTTGAAAATTATTTTTGGAGGGCTCTATATATAATCGATACTGAAGCCAAAACTGTATTTTTTTTCATTTTTGTCTGTCTGTCTGTCTGTATCTTGGCCGCGCATCACGCCGAAACTACTGAATGGATTCAAATGAAACTTGGCATGATTTGAGTTCATACTACAGGTACGAGGTAGGACATAGGATACTTTTTATCCCGAAATTCAGCACGATTTCCTTGAGAAAGGGGATGAAAGTCAAAATATGTACTTAGTTGTAATTCAATAACACATAGTCCGATTTCTTTCATTCTTTTTTGCTAGAAATAAAAAAAAAGATAACGGGAAAAGTCTTTTTTTAGAGAGAATTCAATGAATACAGGCTTGATGATGATGATATTATAGTAAATCCTTTAATATAAAGACAATAATGTATCATGCATAGTTTTTTACGTCATGAAGAAAATTATAGCAAATAGCGCCATCTATGGAATATAATGAAAAACATTAACTCAACAGGCTGTACTCATTGCGCGGGCTTTGGTAGAAGGCTGTTAAATGTAGATGTTATTTCTAATCTCTCACAGATGGCGTTAAATAGTCCATACGGCTACATACACTCAAGAACCTTATTAATGGCATGCAGTTTCATATCATTAAGATAGATGTCCAAAATATAAATTTTTGTTTGTAATACTAATATTATAATTTCGAAAACAACTCTGTCTGTTACGATTTCACAGCTATGCCGCTGCATCGATTTCAATATTTGTGGTGGAGATACCTACTTTGATTCTTGTAATAGGACATAGGCTACTATTTACTGCGATAACCGACATACACGTAGGTGGAGTACTGGCAAAAGCTAGTGTATTATACCTAATTAATCTTAAACACAGAAATTTTAAAGTAAATTAAATACTTTTGATGTACTAATTTTCAAGTTCAATTTGTCCGTTTTAAATTAATTTTCAAGGTAGTAGAGCCACGCTGATTTCAGCACGAACGGGCCGACTTGACAAGGCGGTACTACCCTCGCACAGAAGATCAACGTAATATGACAGCGTTCGTGCTGTCGTGTTTCGTTGATGAGTGCACGGAAGCCCAATGATACAGAAGCATCTCTAACCGCCATGGTGTGGGTCACCATGCTGCATTGTTGCATTGTCTGCATTCGCAGTGAGTATGGTGGCCACCACTCTTGGATTCTGCTTATGCTTTCCGTCAGACAGAGTAGAGACATTTTGACAGGGCCAAACATAAAAAATAAAACCTGTAATGACATACGGTGCCGCGACGTGGACACTGACTCTAGGGCTAGTACATAAACTTAAATTCGTTTATCGTGTTACTGAAAGAGCTACGCGCGAGAGAGTCCATCTCCATGAAAGACTAAATTAGGAATTAAGTGATCCGCCAGAGAGCCACGGTAACTGACTTAGCTTTGAAAGTTAGTTGGTTGAAGTGGCTATGGGCTGGTCATATTTCTCAAAGAACCAATAACCGCTGGAGTAAGCTATTTCTTGAGTGTGGGGCGCCCTCTGGCCCGATAGCGGGATGACTTGCTTAAGAGGGCCGGAGGCGCGGTGATTGGATGCGAAAAGCAGTAGACTGGGCTCAATGGTGTGCCTTGAGAGAGGGATTGATATACCTGTGCCTTGATACACATCATACGAGTCTTATATGTATAAATAAATAAATAAATAATAATTTTTTTTGGACATCTAACGCACAACGCCATCTAGTCCCAATCTAAGTAGAGCTTGTGTTATGGGTACTAGACAACTGATATAAATACATATATACTTATTTTTTTTGTAAATATATACATATTATACATAGAAAACACCCAAACTCCAAAACAAATATTTGGTGATCACACAAACATTTGAGCCGACCCAGGATTTGAACCCGTGACCCCAAGAACAGCAGTCGCATTCACTACCACTGTGCCACCGAGGTAGTCAAAATTTACCAAGTACCAAGAGAACTTGCCGATTTCAACTTTGTAAATTAACTCACCTGTTCACAGGAGTTTCAGTATTTACCTTACGAATAAAATAATGTATTAGTGCTTCAAGTTGCACTATTACATTGTTCAATCCATCAGAGCCATCGCACACCTTCTGACTAGAAGCTGGCTTATTTATTTCAAAGATATTACCTTCGGAAATTGCATATTGGTGCATTGTTGAATTTGTAATTTGCAAACACTAATCAAACTGTTTAGTTTATAATAATAAACAGGACTTCAATTAACTTATTATTATTTGTAGAACTTTGATAATTCCTACATACGCTGGAAAGTAGATCTAATGAAACAAAAATACTACTTAGATAAACACTACTCACAAAAAAGTACTATTAACACATTATAATTTCACAGAATTCATCTCAATTTTTTATTAAAAAGGTTGAAATTCCCACTTACTTGTATATTAAATTAAAACTAGCTGAGTCTCGCGGTGTTACCCGCGGTACAACAACAACCGAGAGTAACGCCAAGGGGCGCAGCTATTCTAAAAAATAACCTACGTTACTCTTTATATCCTTCGTTATCTAGCAGTGAAAGTCCCGTCAAAATCGACGGAGCCGTTCCAGAGATTAGCCATAACAAACAGACAGACATACAAAAAATGTTAAAAATTGCTTTATTGATGTAACCTAAGGAAGGAATTTTAGGGTTTTCTATGCATACGAAAACATTACATTTAAGCTAAGAATTAGGAGACTTTAAATTTTCTCCAATAACTTAGGTATAATGTAAAATTTAATAATTTTAGAATAGGATAAATTTTAATATCAATTATAATATCTTAATCGATTAAAATTTCTGTTAAGGGTCGGTCAATTTTACGACCTTTTCGCCTTTTCGACACAAAGTCTACGTGTGGCGTGACGTTTTACGCTAAGTTGCTTGAGGTCGCCCAAGATTTCACAGGTCGCGAGGGACGCGAGGCATATAAAAGTTGATCGTCTATGAGTTTAGACACACGCGACTTTCATGATCCTCGATACTCGCCCGACAGAAGCTGATTAATGAAATAAGTTTTATTTTATTATATTTTATAAGACATACAGCACTAACTAACAACATGTATTCAGTACGAACGGGTCAACTCGACCGGGGCGGTACTACTCTCGCACAGAAAATCAACGTAAAATGACAGCGTTCGTGCTGTCGTGTTTCGTTTGTGAGTGAGAGACCGGAGGCCCAAATAGTCTAGTCAACAAGTTCCATACTTGTTGACTAGACTAAAAAATGCAGAAGCACCACTAGGCCGCCATGGTGTGGGTCGCCATACTGCATTGTCTGCATTCGCAATGAGTATGGTGACCACCACTCTTGGATTCTGTTTATGCTTTCCATCAAGTAGAGTAGAGTCATTTCGGCTCGCCATACATAAAAAAAAGAAAAAATATCATAACTAACGCAAAACGCATAATTCCGATCAACTGCACCAAATTGGTCAGCTAATGAAAAATAAAAACTGTGGATGAAGTAAATTATGAGCAATTTGATATCCTAATTACCTAATCAGTAGGTTTCGCGTGACAACATGTATGCCATGGCACTAGCATGATAAGAGATGTCGGTGCATACGGTGCTTGATTCTTAGCTGTAAATTGCATGAGTTATCTCGGCAAACGTTGTTTTGCCATAAAAAAAACATTGAGGTATAAAAAATAGATGTTGGTCGATTCTCAGACCTATCCGATATGCACACCAAATTTCATAAAAATCGGGCCAGACGTTTCAGAGGAGTATGGTAACTAGCACTGTGACACGAGAATCTATATATATAAAAGCGAAATACCACTCACTTATTAATCACGAAATCTCAGAAACTGTAACACCTTAAAAGTTGAAATTTAGCAGGTAGGTTCCTAAGAACGGATTTTACGAAACTCGACCCTAAGGGGGTAAAACGGGGGTTGGACGTTTGTATAAAAGTCCTATGTTTTTGAAGTAAGAGACTTGAAATTTAAATGGTATGCTCTATAGGTGGTGTGGAGGTGTACTAATGATGTATCTTTAGAAATCAACCCCCTTTTGGGTTTAAAACGAGGGATGGTAGTTTGGACGCAAACGAGGTTGCGTGGGTCAGCTAGTTTTATATATAAGATATTAAAATGTGAAGCAAAAATCTAGTATTCCTTTTAACGAAAACTATACGAACGGAGGAGTAAAAAATTTGGCACAGTTAAAGTTTATATAGAGGAGAACTGCAGAATGCAAGATATATATACATATTTATAAATAAATAAATATAGTCATCTAATTTTGGTCGAAATTCAATCACTGCGCGACCATTAGTCATGTATATCCTGTAACAGTATATAAGTGTAAACAATTATTGTTTGTTTTTTTTTATGCAATAGGGGTTAAATGTGCAGACGTATCGCGAGATGGTAAGCAATTACCGCCGCTCATGGACACCCCCAACACCAGAGGCGTCACAAGTGCGTTGCCGGCCTTTGGGGGATGGGGAAGGGGATGAGGGGAAGGGGTTGGAGTATGGGCCTCCAGTATCCTCACTCACTCGGTGAAACACAGGGCAAGGGCTGTTTCACACACACACCGATTTTCTGTGAGGCCGTGGTATCACTCCGGTCGAGCTGGCCCATTCATGCCGAAGCGTGGCTCTCTTACGGTAAAATTGTGAATCTATAAAGAGAAAAAAGTCGCAGAGTCATACGCCGTGAAAGTTGATCTGTCCCCTAGAGAAAACGTATGCAGGTATAAACATATCTAATGCACTAGATAAAGCATTAACAACTCACATGACTGGAAATTCAGTTAGTTGAAAATGTTTTTCCTATCGCACTAACTTTGTTTTATACTATTTGAGTATTCCTCGCTTAACGGCGCAGTTTCCCTTACTTTACAGCTGCTTCATACGATACTTTAACAATTTCTTGAATGTATAGGGAACGTATTAAAACGTTGTTTCACAAGGATTAAACGATACTCTTGTGACTCTGTTTGCGAAGCTCTGGAAATATTAAAAGGAAAATGTTACTTGAACACTTTAATGAAGTTTTTATTATGCTTACTTCTTTAATAAAATCATTACAAAGAGGAAGTTACTGGTCTTTGAGAATGTTTCCAGTCGTCATGTGGTGAAATTATTCTAATTGTAATATACATATATCAATGATTATCCAAAGTAAACCTAGCGACCAACAATGGCAGATAAAGCGAGGACCATCGGAAATATATCGAATGGATTAATTAAAGCATAAAACTAAATTTTTGTTAGTTATAATACTTATAATTTAACCAGCTGAACACACAGTACGACCTGAAGTATTATTCCAATTTCGAAAATACTTTTATAATCTTCCTAGTCTTAATTGTTCCCAATATTATTTGTGGTCTGCTACTAGTACAACCAATTTAACCAGAATTTTAGTTTTTTCCACGAAGCATCGGACCTACGCAACCTTTGAGTGTGAACTGAATTCAAAGATTGAACTAGTTGTCAGAATATTTGTGGACACTGATTTTCCAATAACGATTGCCATAGATGTTCATAGCAACCAGGGCCCTTCGAGGCACGGATGGGATACACCGTCATCTTTCATACTCTGGCCTGCTATTAAGTTTTCCTTGTAAGAAAAACCCAAAAGCAGTCAGACCCGAGAATAGAATACGAGTCTTCTTTATTTGCAATCGCTTACGCTACCCACTAGACCAAAGAGGCAGAAAAATTTTGCATAAACCTTCCACGTTCCCAAAGAAAATTCATCTGCTATGATCCAGAAGAAAAACAATAAAAATAAATACTTCAGTTAAGTCGCAGACATGAACCACTAAATTTCATTATCGTAGTGTAAATAAATAGATATTGCGTGTGTTTTAATTTCAAAATATATTTAAACAAAACAGGTTGACTATGTATATTCTTCAAATACTACTACGTTAACCGCAAAATAAATATCAAGAAATTCCATATAAATAAAATGATCATATTCCATTCGAAACGAACTCTTCGTTGAAACGAATTACTCTACTTTGCTTGTTCAATTTGCTATCTGACTCTGGTTCTTTTTGTAAAGACACAATAAACATCAAAGTGTACGAGTATTTCAATAATTATCATCCATTAATTAAAAGATATGAGCAACAAGAAAGATGTACAAATATATCATATATTACGCTCGTATCCATTTCATTATCGGCTGTTCTGATGTACGCTTTTGAATAACGGTAATAAATATCTGTATCTAATAACAAGATTCTGTCTGACCTTAATTTATTACACTCGTATATTTATTTTGACTTCTCTTTTTTCATAGCAACGAAAATATTCAGTAAATCTTCACTCTTTGTTTGACATTATATTGGATGGAATTTTCGGAAAAGAATACCACGGTATCGTGAAAGAGGCACGTGCTTTGGAATTTCTTCTTTACTTTTCGACCACACAGAATATAAGAGTGGTGGTGATCATACTCATTGCGAATGCAGACAAAGCAACAATGCAGTATGGTGACTCATACTATAGCGGCCTACTGAGATGCTTCTGTATCATTTCAGTAAGACAAACATAGCCTCTCCCCATTAGTGGTGGTCGCTTACCGTTTGGTGAACCATCTGTTTTTTCATGGTTTGCCATGAACTCTGTTATTATAAAAAATATATAATGATGAAAGATACGAGTGGAAGTTTCTAATTCCTACAATTGTGGCCTGAATTAGATAAAAATTATGACGCCTAATACATCGCACACTAGATAACTTTCCACCAGGCAGAGTAGAGTCACTTTGATGATGTGAAGTGAAGTATGATCAAAATCCGGTCAAGTACATGTCAGGCCACGCATAGAATAGGGTTCCGTAGTTACCAATTTGTTATGATTTAATTTTTTAAAATTTTACTTGTTTACTTATTATTTCGTCATTTTTGACTAATGATATTCTCTAAAATACACAAGTAAGTACACAAATATCTTTCATAAATAAAATATGAGTTCATAAAATAAAAAGTGGTTTTTAAACCATTCCCGAGGTTAGACACGAGATTAATTCAATTATCAAAATAAATCCACATTAAGGCTGTGAAAACGGCAATTTAAACTTCAACTGAATAAATAATGTTCTTGTGGCCTTTGTGTTTACTTTTGATTATTGAAAAATTCATTCCTAATAAGCCACTGTGGTTTACATTATTAACTTATTCATTTAGATAGGCAAGTATTTTAGGGTATTAGGGTTCGAATTAGAGAAATTAAAATTTAATAATTGATTACCACTGACAAAAAATACTTCTAAAATTTTGTAAGTAACAATTCCTAAAAACAAGAATAGCAAAGTAGAAAGTTGATATTAATTGATCTTAAACGTCTAAGCAGAAATTTATACATTTGAAAAGACAGCTTTTGGTGAAAAAGGGCCAACATTCGATTTTCATTTGCATATTTTGTAAGAAGGTATAATTTAAATTCTCATTAACTTTGATGTTATCTCACAAAAATCAACCCTTCCTTTAAATTCGCACAAAATGTATAATACCGGGTACCAGATGGAATAGAAAATTAATTTTAGTCTGATAAGGATAAATTACATCAATTTCAGACAGAATCTTATAAAATAACAAAATGGAAAAATTAGAAATACTTTTTTTGTTCACAGTCGTTCGAAGCTTCGTTTTAAAAAATGATAACTGGAACTAAAGCAACATAAGCACAATACTGTTTTTTTGCAATTCACTAACATTAAAAAGAAAATGTTTTTTCATTTACCATGAAAATATTTTTATATTAATTGAAGTTGTAATTCACAGAAACTCTCTGTTATGTAGACATATTTCTCTAAAGCTTTTATTTTATTACCCTAATTAGGGAATATTTTGTAAACTCTAAATGTAAGTAATATGGTTACCAGCCTAAAACCTTTTGATGTAAATATTGTGTTTTCTTTCATTCCAAATTAACATTAAAGGAGAATGTAAAGTTGAACGAAAATTGTACGAAAATCCGCTTTTCGTTCTAATTCGTTTATTTAGAATGTTGTCAGAACTTTAAGTCGATTTTGCATGCAGTCCAAATGCGCTTCTTTCACAAACTTTTTATCGTGCCGAGGCTCCGAATGAATATATCGTCATACAACTAGTAAACGGATTTACAATCTGGAGCTAGAACGACTTTGGAACGTAACAATGTGCAATAAAACCTCCGGATGGAAATTACTGCCACCAGAGAGCACATTATGTACGGGAGTGTTGTTTTACATTAAAATGAAATATGAATTATGTACATATATACGTGACTTTTGAAATAAATATTTTAATGCAGAGATTTTAAATAAAATGGAATTCTAAAAATCTTTGAATATTCACATGCAACCTAATAAGAAAATAGTGTATTGAAGTGTTCGATGATGCATTTAAAACCATCTAACAAAGCTATGATTCTGCGAAGACTCCAAGCTAGTGCGATTACGGTGTGCATTTATGTCAATATATACAGGCGTGTTTGAAATAATTCAGTAATAGAATGATAGATAACAAATGCTACGGACGAGAGCACGTAACGCCATATTTTCCAGCCGTCATGAACACATGTTCGGTATTGGAGTTATATTCTTATATATCGAGAATAGAACTAATCTGATAATAGAATATTATAATTCCTTACGTTGTTATTGATCGCAACAACATCTAACGTAACATCATCGAGTTTGGACTCGTTTGATTCGTCTCAAGGCATTCCAGTAAAAACTTGTTTTTAAAAAGCTTTTTCATTTAATTTATTCTCTATTTAATTAGAAACGATTGTTGGAGTTCAGTCACTAACTACTACTTCTTAATTATTTGGTATGTTAGCGTTGGTGTTATAGAAAAAATTATACAGAAAATAAGTCGATTTAAATAAATTAAAATGAAAGGAATATGGAGTCCATATAAATTAAAGATACAAGAATATATTCACTCCATGATTATTTCGAGGTCTGATAAGTATTCATCGTCAAGGAGCGATAATAATACTATTATTTTTAATATATGAGCCTGCCATTGTGACTCTACTCTGCCTGATGGAAAGCATGAGCAGAATCCAAGAGCAGTAATCACCACACTCATAATGAATCCAGACAATGCAACAATACAGCATGGTGATTCACACTATGGCGGCCTATTGAGATGCTTCTGCATATATTTTTTTTAAATAGAATAGTGGGCAAACGAGCAGACGTATCGCCTGATGGTAAGCAATGACCGCCACCCATGGACACCCGCAACATCACAGGCATCACAAGTGCGTTGCGTGCCTTTGGGAGATGGGAAAGGGGATGTGGGGAGTGGTTGGGGTATGGGTGTCCGGTATCTTCACTCACTCGGTGAAACACATCGCAAGCGCTGTTTCACAACGGTTTTCTGTAAGGCCGTAGTATCACTCCAGTCGAGCCGGCCCATGCATGCCGAAGCGTGGCTCTCCCACGGTAAATTATGCCATCAGTCTCGCACTCACCAACGATACACAATGAATAGCACAAATGCTGTCATTTTAGGTTGCTCTTCTATGAGAATGTGGTGGTGGTCGAGCCGGCCTGTTCGTGCTGAATTTGAGGTATTTCTTTTATTTGGACATTTTAGAAAACATTATACATCATTATCGGTATATAGAGGTAGTAGTACAAAGGTAGTAGAGCCACGCTGATTTCAGCACGAACGGGCCGAAACGGGCTCGACCGGGGCGGTACTACCCTCGCACAGAAAATCAACGTAAAATGACAGCGTTCGTGTTGTCGTGTTTCGTTGGTGAGTGCGAGACCGGAGGCCCAAATAGTCTAGTCAACAAGTTCCATACTTGTTGACTAGACTAAAAGATGCTGCAGCATCACTAGGCCGCCAGGGTGTGGGTCGCCATACTGCATTGTCTGCATTCGCAATGAGTATGGTGACCACCACTCTTGGATTCTGCTTATGTTTTCCATCAGGCAGAGTAGAGTCATCTTGGCGGGCCATAAACAGAAATAAAAAATTGAAAACACATGGCCTTATCGTCACGTATTACAGCATTTTATTTTTAAGGAGGAGAGAGAACCTAACCGTCTGGGAAAAATAGCATTTTTAATTTTGTATTATGAAGTGCTTGGTGAAACTCCAAGCTTTGTGTGTACACAACAACAATTTTACTTAAAAATTACGTAAAATAATAATAAAACTTTGCTACTAAGAAAATTTTGATTGTGCTTTGTACCTAAATAGTGGATCTGTATTGACAATTTTAAAATGACATGGCTTACTTTTCTGAACACATAAGACTTTATGTTGGTTACTTTTATTTGATTTCTACTCTATAATTATAACTGGGCTTTTCTCGTGAATTTTGAAGTCTTTAGATCTTTGTGGTTAGATATAAATTAGGTAAAATATTTGTTCCCACAAATTTTATTTTATCATTTTTTATAATATCTTAGAAATATCATAATTAATAGAATGTAAAATGAAAACCTGCTTGTGTTTACTCGTTAGAAACGTTTGTATGGTACAAAGTTTACGTTATGAAGGAGGTATAGAATGCTATTAAACATTTATTTGAATGCATTTTATGTTCAAAATGAAATACTGTTGCTGGGAAATCCAGTTTGAAAAGACCGTTACAGGCTACAAAAATAAAAATGTGACTGCAGTGTAACCACGCTGGCTACTAAATAGAATAGAAAAACTGGGATTTTCGCATCGCAAAAATTCCTGTACAATCAACCGCTTTGTGCTCACTGACGATTGTTTGAAACTGCTCATGTCGCATCATCTCCCATTTAGGTTTATAGAAAATTGATGATTTTCATATGAAACCTGAACATATAGCATACTAGTTAGTGCCCGCGGCTCCGCCCGCGTGTATGTCGGTTATCGCGGCAAATAGTAGCTTATATGTTATTCTGATGTATAAGCTATATTACTGTAAAGTTTCATCCAAATTCGTTAAGTAGTTTTTGCGTGAAAGAGTAACAAACATCCATCGATTTATCCATCCATCCATACTTACAAACTTTCGTGTTTATAATATTAGTACTGATTAATAATATTAACCCGAATAGAAAATAGTTATCAGAAATTAATTGACAACATGGTTGGTCTAGTGGTTTAAGCGGTCGCCACGCTACGTTCTACAGCTTGAATGTTGTGGGTTCAAATCCCACATGGGACAATTATTTGTGTGATCCACAAGTTGTTGTTCTGAGTCTGGATGTTCTTTGTGTCCGTTTCATGTATGTATGTATGTAACATCCCCTGCGACACACGATATGTTTTTTTTTTTTTTTTTTAATGTTTGGCCTGCCAAAATGACTCTACTCTGCCTGATGGAAAGCATTAGCAGAATCCACGAGTGGTGGCCACCATACTCATTGCGAATACAGCAATGCAGTATGGCGACCCACACTATGGCGGCCTAGTGATGCTTGTGCATCTTTTAGTCTAGTCAACAAGTATGGAACTTGTTGACTAGACTAATTGGGCCTCCGGTCTCGCACTCACCAACGAAACACGACAGCACAAACGCTGTCATTTTACGTTGATTTTCTGTGCGAGGGTAGTACCGCCCCGGTAGTAAACTACTAATAGTAAAAATATGTATTCCTAAAGGGTTGTATTAAAAAAAAACACTTTCCTATATTGACGACGATTGTGTTGAGTTTACGATTAATTGGTCTATTTCCCCAACTTGACCAAGGTGTTTAATCCGTACAGCAGAGTTAAATCTTCATCGAGCTAAATACAACAAATTAAACCACGACACTAGTCGACTTTTCTACAAAAACTCTCTCTCGTGTATTTTTTTTTTTTTTTATGGAATAGGCGGGCAAACGAGCAGACGTATCGCCTGATGGTAAGCGATTACCGCCGCCCATGGACACATGCAACACCAGAAGCGTCACAAGTGCGTTGCTGGCCTTTTGGGGATGGGGGGGGGGAGGTAGGGATTGGGGTATGGGCCTCCGGTATCCTCACTCACTCGGTGAAACACAACGCAAGCACTATTTCACACCGGTTTTCTGTGAGGCCGTGGTATCACTCCGGTCGAGCCGGCCCATTCATGCCGAAGCGTGGCTCTCCCACGGTTTACGAGGCATTCCGCGCCATTTCCAATATATTCGACTGTTCTAGATCTGTACGTGTGTGGCTAGCTTATCAAACAGTATCATGACATTTCAAAGACAATAACCTCACAAAATGTCACCATAAATTACATTTCCCTTAGAGCGTATATAATACGGACGGTCTGCTAAACGGGCGGAAAGCGCACTTGGTATCGAACACAAGGACTTGATCCATTTCTTTCGCTTTATTTTGTTTAGCACTTCCTAGTCTCCTAGGCTATGTTTTTCTTACAACATACTTTCACATAGTCTTTATTTTATTTACTTTTCTTTGAAAGTATCCTGCCTTATTTTTGTTTTCTGTTTCGCATTTATGAGATGACTGCAATACGGACTGTAGAGGACTAACAAAAATACTTAACAGATGTGATTCTCGCCAAAACACTATGTACCTCAGTGACTAAATCGCAAAATATTCCGACAAATTAAGACCCTCCTCCTGTTCTTGAAATCGATTAAAAATAACTTATTGCTCAGATTCCATAAGAAACAGAATATATAGAAAAATGTGATCAAATTTTCATCGAATACCCAAAACACTTTAGAAAAAATAATCTGAATAAAATGAGTTATTCAAACGATTTATTTATTAATATAATCTAATAATACAATACAGCATGCTACTTAAGCTCAAATTCCCTAGTGCGATGCGAAGAGTTACTAAGCGAACGTTATTCGCATCAAGAAATACTATGCATTCAATCTATCTACGTCAGGACATTAGTTCATAGCCGTGTCGATACACTTGTCGAGATATTAAAGCTTGAGTAATGAATGAAAACACATAAACGGTGTATTAGAAAACAAACACACCAACTAATGATGATGAACACGAGAATTTAGATTTTATGAGAGCTAATTTAGTTTTACAACCGTTTCTAGCACCCTGTAAAACATGAGTGAAGTTAGTAGTTTAGCTATTTAGACTTGATTTTTATTTCTTAATTGTATTTATTTCTATCTTCATATATCTTTCAGACAGAATAACTCAACGATGAGGTTTTTAAACATTTGCCATTATCGACATCAGTTTTTTTAAAGACAATAAAAATACTTTACAAAATACATCAAACGGATACCAAAAACACCCAGACTCAGCACAACAATTTTCGAATCACACAAAAGTATTGTCTTGTGTAGAATTTGAACCCACAACACTAAACGCAATAGAAAGCGGCGTGGCAACCGATTAAAACAATAGGCAAACCGTATTTTCTTCAGTATCATCAATAATTTTAGGGATCAAATATTAATCTCTTTGAATCCTGTGAACTGTCGCCTGCGGTATTCCCGGACCAATACGACCTTCAAACCTTCAAGAAAAGAGCGTACTCCTTCTTAAAAGGCTGGCAACGCACTTGTGACGCCTCTGGTGTTGACCATCAGGCGATACGTCTGCTCGTTTGCCCCCTATCTCATAAAAAAAATCCTTACATAATCATTCTCTTCCTCTGGCCTCTTCTTAGCAAGAAAGCTTAAGCCTACTATATCACACTGTCCAGACGGGTTGGAAAAATAAATAATAATAATAATAATTCTTTATTTGGAATTAATAACAAATTTACATAAAAAATTGTGACCGATGATACCTGCATAAGTAATAAAACTGTGTCACAGGTATCAACGCCCTCTCCCGAAATACACACAAAATCCAAAAGTAACAGAACTAAAAACAAAAATAATAACAAAAACATTCCGCTTGTAACACGGAAAAAAACAGTAAGAAATAACATTCTTGAATAAATTACAATTATATAGTAAGAAATTAGTTTAAAGAAAAATGTGTGTGTGTATGTGTGTGTTATGTATTCGTGCGTGTATGTGTGTGTGAGTGAGTTAAGTGTAGGTGTGAGTTTCAGATATTTATATTACTGTGTAATCAGATCAATTATTCACCAGGTCTTCGGACTCTTCATATCCCAGAGAATGGAGCCAATTGATTATTATTTGTTTACATCTGTGTAGAACAAGAGGGAAAATATTCAATTTCAAGTTAATCTTATTGTACAATTTTGAGCTGATATGATAATAATGGCGACCAGCTACTGCTGTTCGGCGTTTCAAAATAGGACAGACTTTGTCAGATCTACGCTTTGAACTCCCGAAGGTAGGGTCGTAAGATAATTCCTTGTGTTTGCGTAACGTGGTGTTTAATATAAAAAGTTGTCGCACACTAAGTACCTGGCAAAGTGAAAATAGTTCAAGAGTGGGAAATCGGAGCGGTTTCCGTATCATTGTCTTAAGGACGGCCCTTTGCGCTCTCTCTATTTTAATCATGTGAGATTTGACAGCTCCACCCCAGGATGTGATACAGTAGGAAAGAACTGATTGAACTAGTGCAAAGTACACAGACTTTAGCGAAACGGGATCAAGGATATTTCTTAAGATTTTAAAGACGTAAATTAGTTTTCTAGCTCGCGACGTGGACGATTCAATTTGGCGTTTCCAAGACAGATTGTCGTCTATAAGAACACCAAGGTATTTAATATAAGATACACGTTCGATGAAAGTGCAGGAGCAGGAATCTATTGGGAACGATGCAAAAGTAGGGCAGGAATGAGCACAAAGAGAGAACGAAGAGGGAGGTGTAGATGTTTGACTTGCAGCAAAAGTTATATAATTTGTTTTACTTACGTTAAGTGTTAAGAGATTTGAATCCAGCCAGTTCATAACCCTTGTCAGTGCGAGCTCTGAGTTAAGCCTGGCTTCTTCCCAATTCTGACCAGAAACAATAAGAGCCGTATCATCAGCGTATGACAAAATTATACAATTTGGAAGCGACATTTTACACAAGTCGTTGATGTAAATTAAAAACAGGGTTGGGCCGAGGACACTACCCTGCGGAACTCCAAAATTCACGATATGTTCGCCACTAACAAAGGAATCTATTTGGACATACTGCGTTCGGCAAGTAAGGTAACTATGAAACATATCTAGGGCAATTCCTCTTATGCCACAACTTTCCAGCTTAGAGATCAAGATGGGAACAGAGACAGTGTCAAACGCTTTTGAAAGGTCCAGAATGATCCCGACAGTTCTCCGTTTCTGGTCCAAATTTTTCACTACAGTGTCCGTAAGTTTCAGAACTGCATCTTCTGTGGACAAACCTCTTCTAAAACCATATTGGTTTGGGGCCAGAATATTATTTTCGTGTAGAAATCGAGTTAACCGTTTGTTAAGAATTTTTTCAAAGATTTTTGACAATCATGTAAGTACAGAGATGGGTCGGTAATTGGTGATACTGCCTCTGTTCCCTTTCTTAAATATTGGATGAACTATAGCTTTTTTTAAAAACGTGGGGAAAAGTCCCCGCAGAGAGGCAGATATTAAAAACATATACCAGGCAAGGTGTAAGTAAATGACAGGCTGATTTAAAAACTAAGGTAGGAATACCATCCCAGCCCACTGCGCAATTGTCCTTAAGACTAGAAATAGTTGCATGTATTTCCTCTGCAGATACCGGAAAGAGAGCCATAGAGTTTAGCGGAGAGTGATCGTGGGAGAAACTAGAGGGCTGATTTGTAGGACGGAGACACGAAGAGTTGCTAACTGAAGTCGATCGTTGTATAATAGTTTCAGCCAGATTCTGTCCGACATTAGCAAAGAAAGAGTTCACTGTATCAACCGAAGACTTAGGACAGCTGGAGACTTTTAAAAGTTCAGAAAAATGCGTT
This sequence comes from Diaphora mendica, assembly GCA_949125395.1. Lineage (NCBI taxonomy): Eukaryota > Metazoa > Arthropoda > Insecta > Lepidoptera > Erebidae > Diaphora > Diaphora mendica. The sequence continues at coordinate 26,114,635 of OX421320.1, forward strand.
TTGTTACTTTGTAAGTTTGCGGCATCTTTGATAATATTCCAGGTGACTCTGAGATTCTTCCCGGCACTCTCCAGTTGCTTTCGGTGATAGTCTTGTTTGACATTTTTTAAAAGGTTTTTACAAAAATTACGATAACGATAGTAAATAGTTCTTTGGGTGGGGTCTCCTGGGTTTTTTTTTGTGTTTGTAATAAAGCTTATCCTTATGGCGAATGCAGCGCAAAAGGCCAGGAGTAATCCATCCAATAATTTTCATACCGTGTAATTGAATCGAGTAAGTTAAATTAGACATTTACAACTTTTTAACAACTAAAAAAACCGACTTCAAGAACTGGACCAAATTGAAATGGGACCACATGGGAAGCACCAGCTTTCAAATCATCAAAATCGGTTCACTTAGTCGAAAGTTATTAGGTAAAAAATATTTTTTTTAAAACAGTCGAATTGATAACCACCTCTTTTTTTGAAGTCGGTTAAAAATGGATTTGTCAAAACAACTGTTAAAAAGATTCATCATAAAATATAATGAATATACCTCTCCATAAAATAGAACTCAATGATAATGAACCTCACAAAACAAGTATAATAATTTCTCCTTCTTGTTTGATTTATGATATACTGAGCAACTGAACAAATACATTTAAACACTCTTTAATTAGCTTTTTTTTATGTTTGGCCCACCATAATGACTCTACTCTGCCTGATGGAAAGCATAGGCAGAATCCAAGATTGGTGGCCACCATATTCATTGCGAATGCAGACAATGCAGCATGGCGACCCACACCATGGCGGCCTAGTGATGCTTCTGCTTCTTTTAGTCTAGTCCACAAGTATGGAACTTGTTGACTAGACTATTTGGGCCTCCGGTCTGGCACTCACCAAGGAAACACGACAGCACGAACGCTGTCATTTTACGTAGATCTTCTGTGCTTCACTATTTTGTGCATCAAAATGAAACGTTGTATAAGCACATTGTATGAACTACATAAGTTTTGACGACAATACTGTGCAAACTTAACATTTGGAATTGATCGGATAATGGAACTATGCATAGCACTGCTAAAGCAATGTTATTTATTGGCTATGATTACAAAGTCATGTTTGCCAAGATTTTGATTGAACACTTCTTCTTTATTTTTATTATTTTAAAGAAACGAATAGACACACATACCGACAGTCGACCCACATAAATACAGAGAGAGAGATACTTTAGATCAAGACGACACACTATCACAAATTGGATAACGAGTCTAGTTTTGTCTAATTATAACCAATATCAAAGCATGCCATCCCAACTCAAAGTTTTCATAGTTACCAACCTAATATTTTTCATCCATACTTCCATACTTATATTATAAATGCAAAAGTAACTCTGTCTGTCTGTCTTGCTTTCACGGCCAAACCGCTGCACCAATTACAATGAAATTTGGTACACAGATAGTCTAGAGCCTGAGAAAGGACATAGGCTACTTTTTATTGCAAAAAAAGGTAAAAAGGGGTTGAAAGGGGGGATGAAAGATTGTATAGAAGAGTGGTTGTTCACTCGCCACACGCATGCGCGTTGCCTTAGTGACACAGGGCGTCTTGGCAACGAGTAAACAAGGATGTCAAATTCATTAAAATGATTTCACTTTTTCAAAAATATAATATCATTGTTTTCAACGAAGACTTAAATTATGATTATATAGACTGAAGGTAGTAGAGCCACGCTGATTTCAGCACGAACGGGCCGGCTCGACCGGGGCGGTGCTACCCTCGCACAGAAAATCAACGTAAAATGACAGCGTGCTGTCGTGTTTCGTTGGTGAGTGCGAGACCGGAGGCCCAAATAGTCTAGTCAACAAGTTCCATACTTGTTGACTAGACTAAAAGATGCAGAAGCATCACTAGGCCGCCATGGTGTGGGTCGCCATGCTGCATTGTCTGCATTCGCAGTGAGCATGGTGACCACCGCTCTTGGATTCTGCTTATGCTTTCCATCAGGCAGAGTAGAGTCATTTTGGCGGGCCAAACATAAAAAAAAAAAGAAAAAAAATAATAATATAATAATCTAAGATTAATACACACATTCATAAATCTGATTTGTATGTTCATTATATTAATAGAAATAAATAAGACAAATAACAAAACAGTGTTTCTAAACTTCAAAAATCTCTACAAAAGTATCGTCATTTTAAGCTAAAATCATAATATTTATTATTTAGGCTGTTGATTAGATATAAATAAAACGTCATTTAAATTTTGTAAAAAATTTACCATAAAGGGCGTAAAATAGCAATAGGGGATGAAAGTTTGTATGGTAATATGCAAGGTTTGTGAAAATTTAGAGCTATTCAGATGTAACATTTACTGAGTTATCACAATATGCCTAAGTGTGCTTACCCGAACGGGCAGACACGTTAGAGCAGACGACTGTGCCGCATGCGGATGTTGAATTTTGCCACTACAAATTCGTCATTATTCACTAGGATTAGATTTGTTTACATGATTTTTTGTTTAATCAAATAATTTTCCTGTTGAAAAAATCGGAAGAAAAGTATCCGGGGGGATTTAAACACAAAATAATACAAAAGTTTAACAAAAAGAACCGACTTCAAGAACGACCAAATTGAATTAAGTTATTCGTCAATTTGTCGCGATTTGAAGATTTATATGATTTTCTCATGGATGACATATCAGAACTAGACCACATTAAAATGGGACCTATGAGAAAGAAACAAGTTTTAAAATAAAAATAAAACACTCAAAATCGGTTCACCCAGTCAAAAGTTATGAGGTAACAAACATAAAAAAAAACAGTCGAATTGAGAATCTCCTCCTTTTTTTCAAGTCGGTTAAAAAAGCAAAAGGGGTACGCCGCAAGATGAAATAAATGCCTGTTTGAAACATATGTATTATGGGTACATGTTAAAAAGTTTTGTCTTAATACAATTATGCGAGTACAACTTCACAATGATTTATGAGCAGTGTCAATACCTATGCATGCATGCTCATCTAAAAATAGGAGAAGATTGTATGCCAAATGACAGTATCGACATGATTACACTGAGACGTGAATCCTGATATATGATAGCACTCATGATCTAAAAATAATATCTATTCTGATCCGCCGACTAATGAGACAGTTATCAAATAAACGAACCGATCATGTCAGACGTGGAGGAAGATGTTATCGAATACCTCTCAGGAAACAATAATAAATAATAATAAATAAATATTTCGGACATTTTAACACACAACGCCATCTAGTCCCAAGCTAAGCAGAGCTTGTGTTATGGGTACTAGATAACTGATACAAATACATATATACTTTTTTTTTTTTGTAAATACATACATATTATACATAGAAAACACCCAAACTCCGAAACAAATATTTGTAGGTCATACAAACATTTGGTCCGACCCAGGAATCGAACCCGAGACCTCATGATCAGCAGTCGTACACACCAACCGCGAGACCAACGAGGCAGTTGAATGCAAGGGAAACTGAACCAGTCATATCATAGCTTATGCATAAAGTTTCTCAACTCTTTAGAATTATCAGGAGCGCCTTCCCATAAGTTGAGACTGAAAGTTAATGTTCCAGTCCTATTAATAAGAAGACTTGAGCGCCAAAGCTATGTAATGGTACACGGCTACAAAATACACACCTAGGGTACAACATTGTAAAAGAAAATGTTTTAATTCCCCGTATTCCAATAATTCAAACTTATCTGCAATTTCAATTTAAAAGAATGCAGTTTCCGCTGAAAACAACATTTGCAATAAAAATTATCAAAGCCCAAAGACAGACGGTTAAAGTTGCAGTTCACTTAGAAAAAACATGTTTTTCCAATGGGCAGCATAATCGCGTGTATCAAATCAGCTCAATCACAATATTTTGGCAAAAGATGGCAAATCAAAAACGTAGTATTTTAAAATTGTAAAAATTGAGAAGAATTTGCTCAGCCTGAGGGAAAACTCAAGCAGAATCCAACAGTGGAGGCAACCATACTAGCTGAGAAAGCAGACAATGCAGAACCAAACCGTTTGGTTCGAGAGCGTATTTCTAAGACTGAGGCGGTGACTTCCAAGACCAGCACGTGTTGTTCTGTAGAGAAAGGGAGAAGGTGGGATTAGTTGGAAGAACGCTTCAGAACACTTTCCATGGTAAAGCGGTAGAGGACTGCCATAGAGGCGATATCTCCGCGCCTGCAGAGGCTTAAGGGACTCGGTAGTATCAGGACTGTTGATGATGCGGAATGCTTGCCGCTGCAAAAGATCGAGAAAATCAAGTAAATACTGCCTGGATCCATCACAAAGATGAGAACAGTACGGACGAGCGAACCTGGGTCTTATAAAGGAGACACAAATGCTCGGGCGCGAAAAACCGTCTCACAGTGTTCAGGCTGCCTTAGTGGTGCCCTCGATGTACTCCCGTGGGTTGAGGTCTCGGCAAATATCCATGCCCAGGACACCGAGCTTATCCCGTAGTGGCAGTTGAGTGCTCTGAAAAGTGGGGAGGGGAAGAAACGGAGACTTTTTGGTAGAGAACGGGCACACCTGTGTTTTCTTAACGTTTAACTCGACCAGATTCTCATCACCCCATTGTTAAATGCGGTTCAAAACCCGGTCGATCTCAGCGACAAGCTCCTATCAATTTTCCTCAACGTCTCCATCTTGGCTGCAGGGTATCCATGATATCGTCCACGCACTGTGCTATCGCCTGCATAGCAATGTATATTGCCAAGGGCTAATATGTCATTGACATGCAGAAGAAAGATCTTGGGCGACAGGACTGAACCCTGAGGTACGCTAGCGTTTACCTCCAGAAAAACAGAGGCCGCGCCGTCCGTCGCAAAGAACTCCAATGCGAAGGTGCTCATGAAGAAAAGCGTCAATCTAAAGACGAGTCTAGGAGGCAGACCGAATGCTTAGAGCTCGGAGAGAAGCGAACGGTGCAAGAACAGGTTGAAAGCCTTGGCCATGTCGAAATAAGCTCATATAAAATAATTTTTATTTTATGTAATAATATAAATAAGTACTTAGATATATTTTTAACAGTGAAACGTGTGTCTTTTTTTTTAAATAATATTAGCCTTAATAATTAAAACTGCTACCCAAAGTCACTGTTACACGCGGACGAAGTCGCGGGCACAGCTAGTTTCATTATATATTTATTATTATTCTTCAGATTTATAGTTTATTAATATATTATTTACGTGGAATATCTTCATTTCTCGAACTAGAACTGTTTCTCTTTCAATAGAATATCCTCAATAGCTTTTTGACTAGTGTATGGAAGCGAGCACGTCATCGGTCAACAGCTCTGCCTTTAGAAATAGTCTATGAACGAAAATTTCATTAGAGTAGTGATGTCTATACGTCTTTTATTATCTCGTCCGTTCCGAAAATGGGTTTTCTTTATCTTTTCACAACGCGCTCTAACTTTTTTACTTAGAGTTCTATGAATGATATGTAATCAGTATCTTGTTTCAACATTTATAAAAATAAAAAAAAATACAAATATTTTTCAATCACGGATATAAGGGTAAGACGGTGAGATAGAAACAAGGTAGTTTCTCTACTACTGACAGGCGCTAAAAAGTTGTTAGTTTGGAATTAGAAACAAAGACTTTAATTTTATTTATTTGGATATAGATAACTTAAGTAAATTCATTAAATAGTTATTATACACACCCACAACACAGGATATATCCCTAGTTAGGAAAAGGTAAGAACCATAGTCTTCATTCCTATTACAATTCATTATAACGAAGGAGAGTTGAAGTTATGATACTTTTTAAACAGTAATTTAATCAACATAAAAAATCTCCGACCGAATTGCGAACAAATTTTACTAATTTCTAAAATGCTTAACTTGAATTTAGACAGCCAAAGTTCTCCAGTGTATTGCGAGGAGACAGCCGCAAGCTGCCGGCTTGCCAAAAAGATAATTAGAAACCATTGCATTCTGAGATCAATTTTGGTTTCTTAAGACAATAGATGCTATTAACAACTTGGTTGAGCAATATTTTTGCCATGTCGCTGTTTCTACGTATTTACTAGATTTATCTAAATTACTTTGAAAGAGTAGATCTTGAAAAGTGGTTATAGAAGTAGAAGTGTCTTTAGATGTCATCGCACGTGTGAAGAAATTTAATTTAATAAGAAATGGTGATAGATTTTAGTTTTGAGTGTTTTAAACGGTATTGTGTTGAGAGTGAATAAATTAAGTATTCGTGGTTAATACATTTCGTCCACCAATGACAATAAGAAAAGCGTTAAACGAGTAAATACACGATCTAGTGTAAACTTGATGAAATGATGCAGAAGCATCACTAGCCCGCCATGGTGTGGTTCACCATGCTGCATTGTTGCATTGTCTGCATTCGCAGTATAGTGACCACCACTCTTGGATCCTGCTTATGCTTTCCATCAGGCAGAGTAGAGTCATTTTGGCAGAGCCAAACATAAAAAAAAAAACTTTATGATACGAATAATGTGAACTGTACAAACTAGAAACAATAAATTGACACGTCTCACTCACAATTACACGAGACACAGAGCAAACTATGATGCTTATCACACAATTATTTATCCTGAATAGAAACCAAATAACCAAACCCAGGACCTCTGACTTAGCAATCAGAGACACGAGACGAACGTCTATAATATGCCCACATAAATACTGATATTTTGACTATAAAGAAAATATAACTGTTCAATTAAAAGTTTATAATGAAGTTGAGAACAAAGTAAACACTAAAACTAATCTGGTATTGGTTAACACATAGAAGCTGAGACTAATAAACTAGTAACTTTTAAAATATATATTTTTACATTACGTAAACCGACACTGAGGTCATATTATATGACCCTTTTCCTCCACGACTTTACCATTTTAAAAAGTTCTAGCCAAAGTACTTGAAAAAATCTGCTGTAAAAAACTGTGTGTTTTTTTTAAGTCAACTCCCGCATTAGGAACATATATCCTATGTCGCAGGGGACTTTACAAACAAACATGAAACGGACACAAAGAATACCCAGACTCAGACCAACAATTTGTGGATCACACAAAGTGTTGTTCCATGTGGGATTTGAACCCACAACACTTGGCGCCGTAGAAAATGGCGTGGCGACCGCTTAAACCACTAGGCCAACTGTGCAGCATGTTATTTAAATAGCATTCATGCAGTCATGTTTTTTTGATAAGTTCGCGACCAGACGCCCAAAATGCAGAAGCATCTTGAGATGCTTCTGCATTTTGACTGCACTATGACGCTCTATTGATAGAGCGTCATAGTGTAGGTCACCTTGCTGCATTGTTGCATTGTCTGCATTCGCAGTGAGTATGGTGACCACCACTCTTGGATTCTGCTTATGCTTTCCATCAAGCAGTCACGTCACATGCATAAAAAAACAATATTCTAGAAAGTAACTTACAAAGTTTGATTAACACATTTGTGAAAACTTTACCTCATTCACATATGTAATTAAATAACAAATATAATTATAAAATCGTAATTAAATCGAATATTTTTTCATAGTGATTGTTTATTGTACGACACATACAATCAAGTGAATATTCGATTGAGACCACTTTGGCATAAGCGCCATTTTATTTATTCACTGTATTTTCCCAATTTACCATTTATTTGTCCTGTTATCGGGGATACATTTTATGAAAGAATATTTTTTTAAACTCTAACATAATGTTTTTCATCAGGCCATATAGTTTTAATTAAAAGCGTTGGAGCAGTCTGCTGAAGTATTTTAATTGTCTGTAAAATGATAATATTTTTAGTAACAACAAATTTTCAGTTTAATTTTTCAGCAAAAACAACATTGTTTGATAACTTTGTTTCACAAAATTTCAAGCAAGGATAGTATTTTAGACTAAACTAGTATTTCATTTGAATTTATAGTAACTGCAACGCTGCTAAGACTCCTACTGGAATGTTGTATAATATTTAAAATTCCTCATCTGATCTTCTATTTAATACAAGAAAATAAAAATATTATTGGAACGAAGTTTCTTATGGGGCGTTGCGGAGAGGTAACCTAGCCGGCAAAAACGTCCGTAACGATAAAAAAAACGTAAGATTTAAAAAAATTGTATAGCGCCATCTGTAAGTTGCATATATTATTATATTTTATGATAAGGAACTTCGTTCCTATCTGGTGTCCCACGACACCACACGACTTTTTTCTATTAATGTAGTTGATATAGTGTAATATAGTGATATAGATATGGGATACAAATAATTCTGCTTTGTTGAGAGTACTAACTGTAATTTTATCGACTTCGTACTCGGAACCGCACTTCTACGCAGTCTTATAATAATATTTAGAGACAGAAATATGACTGGATTTCAAACCTACTTAAAGCTTGACTAGATGCTCAAGTTTCCAATAATGTATAAAATAAATTCACAGCGAACACAATGAGTAATTTAGATTTCATTTAGCTGTATTTTAAAATTGGTAGTTTAACTTCTAGTCACAATTGGGCTAGATGGATACATATCTGCCTTTGCATAGCTCAATGATGAGGATAAAGTTACATCATTTTTTTTAATGGCGTAGGAGATGAAGCAGCAGATAGGACTACATCTTTGTCCTTCAACACAAGGGTCACAAATATATTAGCCTCTGTTGAGTCTTTCCTTTTCAAGAATCTGAGGGAGGATCAGTAAAAAGTAAGTTTTTTCCTGTCAAACGACGTTGTAAACACCGAGAATTGACTAAAATTAGAAATTTAACACTAAAAATTAGACTGCACGGTTGGCCTAGTGGTTTAGGCGGTCGCCACGCCGCTTGCCAATTCGCCAAGTGTTGTGGGTTAAAAATACTATATAAAAATACTATCTAAATAAATACATACAGATTAGTTGTAATACAACAACAGAATGTGCACCACTTTTTCTTTTGTTCTTTAATACTTTTTACCGTAAAGCTACAAGAAATTGAATTAAAAATTCTTCATTGCAAAACGCATTCTTCTAATATTAGTTTCTTGAAAAAGGATTTATTTCACAAGCAATAAGCTACGTTGGTTCAATGGTTTGTTAGCAACACAGAAACACGTTAGCTGACCGTGCCTTGTTCAGTATCAGTAATCTGATAATAATTTGGGTATAATTTACGTTTAATTACATCTCTAACTACAAAATAATATGAAATGCTCGCGTGTGCACTAGTCATTCACGCTTTTCGAAGTAGCCAACCAGCCACCTAATTATTTTCAACTCCCCTGATTTCATGATTTTCTACGTCACGTAAATATGGGTACAGTTCATAAGTATTATTTCACTTTAATAGAATACTGGGTCCCCCTGGTACTTCATTTTCGTAGAGATTATATACACATAAATCATTAGTATAGTGAATTACTGCAGTAAGTATTCGTATAAATATTTGGATTAGTTTAGATTAGACAATTTGGATAAGTGAGGTTAATATTAGAAAGAAACTATCCACCTCTACATACTGCCAAAGTTCAACGATTTCTTTACTTAATTGGAGGTAGGTCATCAGATGGTTAGTGACTACCTGCGTTATTGAATAGCAACAATTTAACAGTTACAAGTACATTGATCGCCTCTTCCCACCCAAAACTAGAAGGAATAGGTGACTGTCTGTGTGATAAAGGGGTAAGAGTTCAGAATGCTATCATCCCTATTCATCCTATGGGTGTCGTAGAGTAGGACTAAGGGAGCGGACTAGGCTGGACAACATCACTGCAAAGAGACTGGAAACTTCAGACAAACAAAACCTCCTTTCTAAAAAGAGGCTTGTGTCGGTCAGTGGACTGTTAAAAGTTCTTGATATAATTGATGATGGTAGGATTCTAGTTATCTCATAACACCGTTACGAGGTCTTGGTGTCTACTGCGGTCATATCGACATAAAAATGCCGAATATATGGCTCCCCCACATATCGCTGCAGGTCAACCCTTCGCTACATTCTTACCTCAAAGAATACTTTATGTTACTTCAATGTACATGTCATATTCTCTGTTCCTAAGGACCTGTTACTACAATTCAAACTATAATTTCAACTTACTATGCTCTCTAAAAAAGTATATTAGCTTAAACCGCAGCCTATTTTAAATCACTCTAAAATATCAGTTTAGCTTTTCAGTCAAGACAGTGCATATTTTTTCTTTGGAATTTTGTGAAATCTCGAGTTTATACAAATAAACCAGAAACAATTCCTGAGCTTATATCCAAGATCCAACGCGTCATCGGTGAAATACAGCCACATACAGAAAAGTAATGGAAAATTTCATGAAGACGGTAATGGCCCCTCATCATAGCCGTGGATCATTTGACGTATAATTTGTTCCATACTTAATTGGAACATGTCTTCTTTCTACTACTTTACCAGAGCCCAACTCACTCACTAACTAACTCTGAGACTATCCGGATCAAATCAACGCCGAGTCCAGGTCGGAACCAGGGCTATTTTTTAGTTAGTTTAAAAGTATTTTGTCCTTGCATTTCCTTTGCAATCTCAAATTTTTAAATAAGTTTGTGACACCTGTATAATTATGTATTTATTATCGACAAATTTTAATCATAACCCACTTGGCCGATAAATCATTTGAAATCGTCAAAACAACAAAGATATAACTCCTTTACAGTGCATGCCGCAGTTAAGATGTTTTAAATAGTAAGTAAGCATATTATTAATAGCAACACTGGTCGGAGATCTATGCAATTATAACCTTTATCATCACTGCAGTAGATAATTATACAAGATAGATAGATAGATAGATAGATAGATAGAAAAATCTTTATTGGTACACCGTAACACAGATTTAAAATAGAGTACAGAAGAATAAGATAAAATGAATTAGAATAATTGCTCTTTGGAATTAACTACAACTCAGAACAATGTTTTTTTACAAGTTTTTTATTAACTTGCAATGTATGTATGTATGCTTGTATGTTCGGGTGGAATCTTGCAACTCAATTTCGTAGCGGATATCTTCAACCGATTTTGCTGAAATTTTGCAAGCATATGTATGCAGCGTGACCATACAATATTAAAATGACATGGAGCTGATCTGATGCTGGAGCTGGAAGGTGGCCATAAGAATTCTGTAAAGAAACGTCGCAACATCATCGAGTTTGGACTTGTTTGATTCGTGTCGAGGCATTCCAGTAAAAAGTTGTTTTTAAAAAGCTTTTTAATTTAATTTAGTTGATACTGCAACAGATAATTCTCTGTATAATTAAATGACAGATAACAAGGACGCTACCATGTAAATGCATATTTACGCGAATGCCGACCTAATTGAATTTGATTTTCTGTAAGGAAGTAAGCTTATGGTGGGTTACGGTTCAAATTTGCCGATAGTACTTTTTTTTGTTGATCTCTGAAACGGGTCAAACAACCTGAATCAAACTTTGTTTACTAGATAAGTTTCTGCTTTCCAACACCACATATAAACGCCTTTCCAGAATAAAAATACGATCTAATCCAAGATAAAAAGTAATAAAGAACTTTATCGCACCATAGACATGTAAAAAGTTTATTTAGGTTCATGGCAATAAAGTCGCTATCTGTTTTAATGAACCATAAAAGTATATAACAATAATTTGCGTGTTGAAAAACGTAGAACAAATATTTGTACAGTTAATGAAACAGTGGGAAGCGTAAGTGAAAACGAATACGCTCAGCGGGGGGTTTTGAGAGGCCATGCACGTATTAGCAAGCTGGGAACATAAATAACAAACGAAACAATTTACCTACGAGCCAGGCTGAGGTATTCTTACAACTGTTTAGTTTGTTCAATATATACCACGCGCTGATACGTGCCGCGAATCCGGCCCGCTGGATTCTGAACACGCAGGCAAATAACAGTAAGTTAGTGATTTATGAAAAGCAAATATAAAATAAACACTCAGTAATACGTGTTCGTTTAACGTTAAAGTCGATATAACATTTAGGAAATACGAGCATAACAATACTTGCATTCCATATACACCTCACTAATAAAATCTTTTTACGATTCAGAGGAAGGAAGCAGGGGAAATCTGAAATTCGAATGCACTATGGACTCTCGGTTACAAATTAAATAATAATTTAAGGATTACTAAGCTAGAAGTCGCGGGTTCTATTCCTAGTAAAGACATATTAATTGTTTTGATTCAAGTATTTAGAAATAAATAAATATTGTATTATATTAACTGTGTAGTTTGAAATCAGATAGCAGTGTATGTGATAATGGTTGCAATTCTATTGTTGCTTCACTAAACTAAAATTTCAGTAAAATTATTTTCTATTGTCTTATCTAAATGAAAGTAACGATTACAAAAATGCTATTTGTATGTTGTATGTATTAAGATAAAGTCTATTTTTAGTGTGATCTTAGACATTTAGTGCGTTGTTAAATAGAACATAGCTCAATTTTAGTGATGTAGTTAGTTTAGAGAGTTTTCGAACAACAGAATTAGCACCAAATGTTCAATATTGGTATTATTATAATTCAATTTTTTTTTTTTTTAAAGACAACTCCCGCTTAAGAAATATACATCCGGTGTCGCGGGGGATTTTACATACATACATGAAACGGACACAAAGAACACCCAGACTCAGAACAACAATTTGTGGATCACACAAAGTGCTGTCCCATGTGGGATTTGAAACCAACACACCAGGCGCAGTAGGAAGCGGCGTGGCGACCGCTTGAACCACTAGGCCAACCGTGCAGTCGTTTATTTAATAATTAATATTAAATAAAGAACAAGAATTCGATATCCATTACTTACGTTTTCACAACCTTACTACTCACGTAATGCATGAAACATTGCATAATCGTTGATGATTGACAAAAACAGGTTGTGCATGCATCAATCACTTATTATTATTAACTAGACTTGAACGGGATGTTAAAATGATAATTTCACGTACATTTGCTCTACAATAGGTCTACTGTAACTTGCTTGTATTTTGACAACACTTGTTTTATGATGCGATGACTGTTCTGTATTGCTTGTAAGTCATGTGTGATGTTATATCGCGATTTTATATGTCTTTATTGCTTTACCATTAGTAGGTATGAGAAATAAATAAATGGAGTTTTCAGAAGAACTGTCTTAGTTTTCGTTTTTTAAGCAATACATTATTCCAAGACTGCACTCTTACGAAAGAGCCTATTTTGCATGGCGCCAACTATATTTAACAAATTACCAAAATTTTGGAGGGAATACACAGCCTTAAGAGAAATAAATTAAAAAGTCTATTATTAGAGAAAACCTATTACAGCATTATTGAATTTTTAAATAAAAAAAAGTGTTTTTTATTTATTTATATTGTACACAATAATAGACTGCTGATATATTATAAATAAAGACTATAATGATAAATGACACAAATACATATATTTTTAATTGTTTAATAACTTTACTAAATGAATATGTTATGACTGTGTAATATTTGTATGCCGAAAAGGCAAAACATGACTGTTCCACTACTTATTCTAACCCTGCACGCTCTGTGTATGTCAACTCATGTTTTGAACAAATAAACGTATCTTGTACATATAATAGACAGATAATAAGAGCAACCTTCTGGTGTAGATTTGGAGCCTGAATGTATAAATTAAAGGTGGACTTAAAATGTATAAACTTTCTACGATTGATCAATACTTATTACTTATTAGCATTGCAAAACGTATAGTTGACTCCTTAGACTTCTACAAGCAATTGTACTACCTTGTAATAATGCCATCCTAATAAAAAAATCACTTACTATTGGACTTATTCATGTCGGTATTTACATTTAGCTCGTTTCACTTCCAAGGGTCATTAATCTTCTACATGCTAAATAATCCTTACGATAGTGTGGAACAAAATGTTCTAAGTCCGACTTAGGAATTTCCGGACTGGCAATGAGCCAACATTAGGTAGAAAGTAATCTACAAAAATGTCCGTGAATATAGTCGAACTAATACGTTTGAAACTATAACTTACTTAGCTGTAAGACTAGCAATACGAAACTATAATAATATTGGATATAACGTAACAGTAATAACACTTAATATTTTGTAAAAACCATATTCTAAATCCCACTAAATCCTAGTTCGGAATCGAACTCAAAGAGGTAATAAGGCAATTTTCTTGAAAATCCCTAAACGTAATAATGTGCCGAAAACGTTTTCTAAATTTACACATATTGTGCTGGCGGCAGAATCGCCCGACTAGCGTACGATCAGAATACTCAATGCGATAGGGTGAAATATCAGAGACTTCTAGTTACAACGCCACTTACATAAAAGATAGTATGTTATTGCGTTACCGTGCTAAAATAAATATAAAAGCCACACTCGAATAAAATTCGTACTTAAGTACTCTCGAAACGTAAGGATGTAACGGCAGCGTCTTGTGGCTCAAGCAATGTGTAAATTTTATGTAGGTATAATTTGAAAGAGGCTGCATTCAAATAGCTAAATAATTTTGTTCAGATAGAACATTTAGGTTGTAGAACATGGCGTAAATTTATTATTTCAGGATCGGGCCGCGGACAAAGGATTTAGGTTTGCTGAATTATGCAAATAAATTCACCATTCCGTAACATTTGTTGGGAATGTCTTTATTCTGTAGATTTCTTAAAAGAGCCTCACGACTAATCCTGCTTTTGGCTTTTGAATCCTCTTAAGGTGAATGAACCCTTACACCTGGATGTCTCAGTACGGGTATAATGCACATTAAGTTTAAAAAAAAGTACCTACTAAACCTATCATTAGTATTGCAGTAATTAAAATTCTTTATTGTCAAGTGAAAGTACTTTGCCATCATATTTTCTCGTACAGTTCCTTCATCTATTTGTTTAGTTAATGCATCTTTAAACTCTCTATCGATTTTAATTTTGTTTGCAATCATATGGGTATTTCTCAAGTAACTCATTATTCAGTTGACTTCGGTGGCTGATTTTTTTTTCTAAATTTCAATATATCAGTAAGAAATTCAAATACTATATTTTATTTGGAAAACATCTGTAATTTTTTTTTTTAAATGGCGTCCACCGAAATCAACTTTATTTTCACCGAAATCAAAAATGTTAATTATGTTTTCAAATTATTTACATGGTAGTTCTATATTTAAAAAAACATGTATTTGATTATAAATTTAGGTAAGCAAAACTAATACCGTTAGGGCTTCTGATATATATTACAATAAACAATTATTTGATTAATTACACGTTGTTTATTACATTACATAAACTTACTACAATCAACTTTTGCATGAAGCTTAAAAAAGTTAAGTGTATAGTTCCTACTTCTTCATTTCTTAAATCAAAAAGGTGGGGCCTTTACATTTCTCTGTAATACATACAAGATGTATGAATAACATAAATATTCATGCGGTATTTAAGTCTACGTATAATAACTTTGTTATCTGGCTTTTTATTAGTCTCTAGAGCCGGTCTAGCAGTCCAATGTCTATAACGACCTCATGGATGAAAGGCAATAACGATGGGACAAATCATCTTAGGGGCGCTACCTTTACCAGTTCTTTCCATCTATTCGCGAACGGTTGTCGAGGGAATGGCTCGAGGGTGGATCACTGTGTCACTTAATCTCTCACATGCCAAGGTAACTTTAAGAGCAAACTACACTCTTTTAAATTAGTCGATTCACCTTTGCCACACATTGTGGCAACGCTCAACACCTGATTCTAGCAGTTAACAGTCAGCTCATCATGTCCTCTGGGAATTTAATATTTAATATTCAAGCTTACAATTAACATCTGGGGCGGTATACTATGTCGATCTTGTGTTAACTTCAATGAATTTCAGTGCGTTTAGGCTATTCTACCATACATACTATAGTAATCGAATAAAGCTGACTTAGGACCCATAATTTTCTTATCCGTGGTACTTTCCGGTTTGGAAAAGGTGTCTGCCTATTTTGACTTCATTTTGTCTACCTTTTTACTAAATAGGGAACTAGACTTTTTTATTTCCAACAAGTGTCATAACTCGGTGTGTTCGTGGGTCACTGCTGTTGATCCTGGTGTATAGGAGTTACAGTGGTGGGTGTGAGGGCGGGATTGGTCCCATTAGACTTTATAGTCAAAGGCAACTCCCTATCAGTCATAAGGGCTGGCAACTCCAGTCTGTGAGTTTGAAGCAAATCACTAATGGCACTGGCATCACTAGATGGACACAATAGTACTGACAATTCTCGATAAGTCTTAATACGTTGTGTTAAAGAAGATGAAATGATTGACTGACTCTATAGTAATAAATCACTGAAGGAACTTGATTGAGTGCTAAGCCGAGTCCTTACTATCGGTGGCATTAATTGGCGTTGTTATAAAAGTTTCAGTTGCGATTGTGAAGTTATCAAAGGATCATCATTTGTATCGACTACTTCTGGTATGACTATTAAATCTTCTTCAAGGCATTTCAACTCTCTGAGCCTTTTTTCCGATTATGTTTGTCCGAAGATATTCTACTCTCTCTCTATGTATGCGTTGTTAACGACGAATTAATTCACTAACAGGCTTTCCTTCATTCTTCCTTCCATAATAACGCTTCCTGTCTTTTTCCTTGTGTATTGCGTAAAGTTCTGGATGACTCTTGATTCGGGCTTTCCGACGTCTTAGCCAATCTTTTCTTAGCTAATTGACCGTGCTTAGAATCTGACATAATGACAATACTAGAACAAGATAAATATTTTATGATGTACGGTCGTAAAAATTTAGTAAGGTGGACACATTTAGTAGAAGGTGGACACATTGCCACGAAAAACACCGAATTCAATACCCCTGAAATCAAAATATTAAGTTATTTAGTAAATAACGTAAAATGTAATTTAAAATGCTAATATTTACATTTTCTACTAAAATCTATTACGTGTAATATGTATATACTTTTTTTATATTTTAAATATGATAGTTTAAAGTATACATGAAAAGGCGGGTGCACCGAAATCAAATTTTTAGTATACCAAGCCAGTAAAAACAGTTACTTACCTCTATAAAAAGGTCACCATAAGATGTACAGCCATGGTTTCTTCGTTGCTGTCGCGACACGACTCATGCTTCAGCTAACGCCAATAACTATCCTCACAGACAGTTTAGTTTAAGAAATATGAGCAGATCGGTGCGCGCCACTGATATCAACTCAAAACGTCGGACGTGTATACAATCTGTTGTATCTTCTCTATTGTGGCATATCATTATTTAATAATAATATAAAATGAACAAATAACTATTTGATCATTTGTGAACACATGCAAAATAGCGTAATTTGTTAGAGGAAAAAAAACCGCTGCAACGTTCGGACGCGCCACCGAGGTCAATATTTTAATAAATTTTTTTTTTACCTACTTCTAGATAATTTATCTAAAAAAGGACATAGCCCCCCTATTATTTTCAAATGTTCTATTACATGTAAGAAAATTTAAATAGTAAGTAACCAATTCAAAGAAATTTCAATCTGGACACGTTTTTTCAAGCGTTCGGAGAATAACCCTGATACGTTATATTTATGAAATTCATCTTAAGTACATGCATAGTTAACAAATCCCAGAGAATCCCTTCCATTTAGGCTTTCAAAAACAACTAATACTATTACTACATTCAAACAGAGTTTCCGCAATATACTCAAAATGAATGTCGAGAGATTCCCTTAAGAAACAGTTTTTGAATCCCAATGGTATTATTTTCTCGGGTAAGACGAACCTTCAGTCGTATAAGACCGAGTAAAATCTAGGCGTGCGTTTGATTGTGTTATGAAAACACAGCGGTTTATTTTTGTTATCGTTCTTTCAATTTCATCCTTTTCAATATTTTTAGTTTAAAAAATATTTTCTTAAAGTAAATTCTGTGCGTTACGTAATATAATTTTACTCCTTTGAAAGCTTGAATGTTGTTATTTAAAAGCTTTATATATAAATGTTAAAAACACTAATACATGATACTTATTCATGAAAAATTAACACATGGGCCTGCACAATAAATTACATGATTCCGTCGAACATCATTGTAAACATCATTCTCTTAAAACGATAATTCTGACTATTACTATTTATAACTACTATTTTTACAATTTCATTTTTTTTATGGTAGCAAACGAGCAGACGCATCGCCTGATCGTAAGCGATTACCACCACCCATCGACACCCGCAACACCAGAGGCGTCCTTTTAAGAAGGAGTACCTACGCTCCGTACCTATTGGGCCGTCGGTCGATTTTTACATAGACACACACACATATTTATGATTTAAATATTTGCCACAGTATTTTTTTGAAGTTACAAATGAATATTGTACATCGGTATGTGATAAAGTTATTTAAAAGCTTACCTTTTATTTCCCGACTTTTCGAACGGGCAGGTTACAACGTCACGTTTTTTTATAAATCTTATATTTAAAAATCAATTGTTGTTCGTTTGTTTCGCTAAAACTCGAGAACGGCTAGGCCGATTTGGCTATTTTGGTTTTGAAATGTTTATCGTAGTCCAGGGAAGGTTTTAAAAAAAGATTAAATGTAGAAAATGCCTCATGGCATTAAGCTGCCTTTGTACAACATGCGCAATAAATACACACTCATAACCCAATCTATTTTAGAAGGTTCAGACTTGTAGGTAATAGCTAGTTATATCTAGTGATATAGATGTTTTCGAATTATTGCTATTAATGAATATGCTATGCCCCTATATATTTTTTTTTCCTATTTTGAGACTTTAAAGTGCTAAATTAGCAGAACTAAGTGCGTATTCTACAACTTCAGTGTACCGAATATTTAGCATTTTTTTATTATAGACTATTGACCCGGCGAACTTCGTACCGCCATATTTCTCTCAGCTTCCCGTTGACTTATAATTTGAGCTTTCCCGTTATTTTTTTTTCTGTACACAAACCTTGTCCTAACAATAACGAACACATAAAAAAAAAATAGTTTGGTGCAGCTGATCGGAGGTTATGCGAATACATACATTTCGGCGATTCATTTTTATATAATATAGATTAAGTATTTAATGCATGTTTGTCAACCCATTCAAGGACGAAAAGCATGAGTATATTTATTATATTTTACTATGCATATATAAATCTAGTCCACACTAACTCTTGTCAAACTAAATAATTCTACTATACAATATCCAGCGTCCGGAATAGTCGCATTGGTAGCTCCAATCACAATAGTCATCTGTAGTACAGCATCCGCAGTAAGCTCTCAGTGTCATATGGATAGTGAAGATCGCTTTCGGTCGTCTCTTCGACAGCTCTGCAAACCAAGCTCCGGAATCAATTTCTAAGTATTTTCGTCAAGCGAACAGACAATATGGTTGGTGCAAATACCGATATCCTTCAGGCTCCTTTCTCATCACCGGCTATTGTTTCTTTTAACTATCTAGTTTAACTGTTTAATAATTTAGTGTGTTATCGTTATACGTCAGATGCGTTTAATCGTTAGTGATTGCAACAATTTTTGATATGCATCGTACTCTGTAATCATTATTAATTATCATTTGCATATACGCCTGATAAATGATTTTGGCTAACTGGGATTTTTCCTTTTAAGTTTGTTGAAATTGAACTAAAAGGTACTTATAGCATTGTAGGTGAATAAAAATAAATAAAATATCGATAGGAATGTATCATTAACAGATAAATTTAGAAAAAAAAACGCAATGTAGCCCAAAAAACAGATCTCTAATTATATTGATTCTCGAAGGAAAACTAAAAGAAATTACTTCGAAAATGTCCAGTTACTATAAAATTTAGACAAACGCACATTAATATCGTAATCATACTCTTTTGTAAATCATAACAAACCAACTTATACTGAAGTCTAGACATACTTCTTTCAGCCTTAATAAATTATTAAGTTTCCTTGTCATTTATAATGGCGACTCATGGTTTTTCCCCGAAGGGTAGCGATCGATCGGATAGTAGACTATCATTTAGGGGAAGAGGCTATAAAACATCAAAGCAATGCTTGTTTGATTGAATAATAGAATAGCTAGATGGTAATACAAATACGGCTATGGATAAATAAACCCCATCCGCGTACGTGACTCAATATTTTATTTACTGAGTTTCTCCTCAAACCACATTGAATTCTAAACTCATAAACTCATAACTCAGTGAGTAAACTCACTTTGACCTTACTACATAAAAAATAACATGTGATACAAATGCTGCTTTTTTTTCTAATAGGTTTATTATTCAGAAAACCATGCTGTGAATACCACGGCCTCACAGAAAAATCGGTTTTATGAGATTTTTGGCAGCATTTCGCCGATTGAATGAGGTTACCGAATGCCGGAGGTTGAATCTCTTAAATTCTGACTACTCTTGAGACACTTGCAGTATCCATAGGCGATGATAGTCCTTACCTTTAGATGACCTACCTTCTGGTTGCTCAACTAGGTATACTATAAAAAAAATCCTCGATAGCAAATTTATACCTTGTGTACATTTAAATCTCTTAAACTTGACTGAAAATAAAACAGAAAAATCAACGCAAATGTAATTTTTTTATTACCTATGCCTATTAAAATACATTTTTTTAGAACACGGCGACAACTTTATTTCAATATTATGTAAAATGAGAAATAGGTGCCGTTCAGAATCATGAAAACTACTACCAATATTTAAAAGTTATAATTTATAAACTAAAAACCATTTATCAGCTTTACCAAACGACAAATCTCCGGTAATTATAATCCCCGATATATGCAGAATAAAAATAAAGTTAACATTTTCCGATCCACAATGTTTTCAAATTTATGATTCGTCGCTGTAAATCATTTTATACAAATAAAAAAGTACAGTATTCAATGCCATATATCTTTTTAACCCCCGATACAAAAAGAGTGGTGTTATAAGTTTGACGTGTCTGTCTGTCTGTCTGTGGCACCGTAGCTCGCGAACGGATGAAGCTATTTCAATTTAGTTTTTTCGCATGAAAGGTGAGTTACGTGCGAGTGTTCTTAGACATGTTTCATGAAAATCGGTTGAGTCGTTTAAATGTTATGGGAAAGTGGGGAAGAATAACCGAATGTCTGCAAAAATATCATCGAGTGGGATCTCAAATGAAAGCGCGTAACGTGTTTTGTACTTTTTAAAGGGAACTCAGGTTATTAGTATTATCTACCTACTTAGTGATACACTATGAAATAATGAGAGATAACAAAAACAAAAGATATACGATATGTATTCCAAGATTTTGAACAGTACCCAAATATAAAATGAACCATCAAATATCCGTCCGGCTAACTTTCCCCAATCCTTCTCCAATGCTTGATACTGTGTAACGAAGCGTAATGGTTCATTTTATTTGCATAAGTTTGGGGAAAATTTATGTCCGCGTCGCGTATAATTAGAACAAGAAATTAAATTACTTTTGTTACTTTTCAACCCAAAACTTTTTGTATTGGGGAATAAAATTGTATAAAAATTTCTGTGATCAGTGATTACGACGGGTGTTTTGGTGTCTCCTTTGTCGTTTCCTCAGACCCATCCTCTGGGTCTTTTCCCTTCCATCTTCCCCGTTACCATCAGTCGTTCCAGGTTACTAATAACCTGCACCAGCACCACATTTCAAATGCGTCAATTGTCTGGACCGAAGGATTAACGTGTTCTCGGAGCAGTGGACGTGAAACACTGCCAATTTCTATATTTCAGACTGCTATTAAGACCTTTTTGTAAGAAAAACCCAACAACACGTTCAAACACCCTTATAGACGCGGATGAGAAGCTTCAGTAACTCTCTGTAGACTCAGGGGGAGGAGCAGTTTAAAGTTAGTTATTCACTGAGAGAACGAGGTTACCGAAGCCTCCTAAAGTCTGCAGAAGGGACTGAAAAAAACATACACGTTCAAGTATACTTGCGCAAACCCAGACTGTTTTGTCTGTCTGTCTCTGAGACAGACAGATTTCGGAGCATCTCGTCTCGATCCGTGCGAGCCTCGGGTGTCAGGTTTTATTTTCGTTGCGTTACGGAATTTCTTGATTCGGTCGCCACGCTCAAAGGCCTCAAAGCCCGCGATAAAAGCTATGCAATAGCTTAAAACTACTGTTTAAGTAGATAAATCGTGTTCTCGTAAAAAGGTTTTCAATTCAAGAAGAAGACTTCAGTAACAGCTTATCTCAGAAACATTTTGATAGATCCCATCTGCAAATGTTTTTCCGATTTCGATATATGTTACAGAGTACGTTCTTATGTAAACATGAAGCGCTTTACTTCTTCATTTATAATGCGAATGCTGAGAAATTCCCTGACGACGCTATCGTTATATACTACAAGTTGATTCTCTGAAATTGTGTATGGATAGATTACGTCGGTGTAAGATTTGTTGAAATGATGGTGTCATATACAAATAATAAAAATATATTTTTATATGCTTAAATTAAGCTTAAATATACTTCGTACCGCCATATTTACATATCTGTCTCAGCTTCCCGTCACGGACAAAAAAAAAATTTACTTCTCCTGTTATCTTTAAATTTTTCTTAAACACAAACCTTTTCCTAACAATAACGAACACATAAAAAAATAATTATTTAATTTGGTGCAGCCATAGAAAAGAGTATATTCCTTTGTTCTGTGGGTGCAGCTGATTGGAAGTTATGCGCGTACATACATTTCGGCGATTCATTTTTATATATAACTAGCTGAGCCCCGCGGTGTTACCCGCGGTACAACAACAACTGTGATTAACGCCGTGGCGAAAAGTAAAAACAACAACCGCGGTTAACGCCACGGGACAAAGTAAAAAAAAAACTATGTAAAAAGTATTTATACCTATACGGCTATATCGACATCAAAAAAAGGTATTAAATTGTACAGCTTACCATATAATATTTAAATTGATACTTGTTTAAGCTAAGGCCTTACGGGATTAAAAAAAAGTATCCTATGTCCGTCTCCTGGTTCTAAGCTACCTCCCCACCATTTTCAGCCAAATCGGTTCAGCCGTTCTTGAGTTATAAATAGTGTAACTAACACGACTTTCTTTTATATATATAGATAATATATAGATTTATAAAACACATTATGCAATTGAGTTCCTCTGAAATTTTCATCTTAGCAAATGTCGAGACATTGCAGTTAACTTCTTTTCTCTGCTGTAGTTTATCTCTTTCTATCGACAGATCTGCAATGGTTCCTAAAAAGTTCTATATTACTAAATTAAAGGTATAAAAAATAATGAATTGTTATAATAATGCTATTTACTTATTAATTACTATAATCATTTAAGTAAACTTACGCAGAATAATATGTCGCTAACTACACAATTACATGTTGAGCAAATAGCCATTTACTTAAATGTATGTTATTTTGTACTCTAAGAAATAGAACAGGTATATGTTCTAGTTCAGATTATCGAGAGAAGTATGTACATGTAGTATTTATTGTCTATTATCTACGATAAACAACAAAAACTCTTCGTAAAATACAAATAGGTAGACTATTTATTACATTTCATATCATTATTTAAAACGAAACGCTGAATATCAAGTACAAATTCGTTCTTAATATAAAAATAAGTTATCTCTCTTTTCCAGAACAAATACAGAAGGTGTCAAAATTTGTACGTATTTACAT
Source organism: Diaphora mendica (assembly GCA_949125395.1). Taxonomy (NCBI): domain Eukaryota; kingdom Metazoa; phylum Arthropoda; class Insecta; order Lepidoptera; family Erebidae; genus Diaphora; species Diaphora mendica. The sequence continues at coordinate 26,138,189 of OX421320.1, forward strand.
TGTAGCATTCCGTTCGGTGAAGTTACAACAAGAATCAAAGCAAACAGTTCCAGGAGTCGTATTCGAGACAGTTATTCGTTGGAAAGTGCGGAAACAACATTTCTCTCTCGACATGAACCGAATTGCACTCTTTTTGCTTGTTTTACCATTTTTTTACTGTTTCTTTTTGTTGAGTGGGTTACACTTTGCTGTAAACTGATTTGAATATTCCCCAAACGGGGCACAACAACAACTGGTAAATTAAAGGACAATATTTTTTGAAAATTATTCTGAAAGAGCTATTTAATCTTTATGGTGTGAGAGTGACGTGAAATCAACAGGACGGTGCACTACACACAGCTTGGAAACATTTCAAACAAACAGGAAAAAATGCAGATAATTATTTTTCTACTCTGGGAGTTCTGGTGACCACCGACTCCAGAAAAATGTTTGTTGCTAATAAATTAAAACAAAAAACTTCTTAGAACAAGTGTTTATTGAAATGCTCCAAAAATAATAAATAAAGTATTCTTTGAAATCTTTTACTATCAACTTATAATGTCATTACACAATTAATTTAATACAAAAGCTTGTCGCGTGACTTCAGTACCTATATTTATTTAGTTTGAATTTTTTTTACATTGATATCAGTCAAATCAACTTCCTTCAGTAAAACAGTACAACAGTAAAATCAAATTACTCCCTTAAACAGGTAAATCTCGCGACAAGCTTACTCTTGATTATTATTTCGGGATTTTTTGTTTTATAAATTAACCCCGCGCTGTTACCCGCGGTACGACAATAACTGCGGGCAACGCCGCCGGGCGAAGCTAGTCTAAGAAAAGTAGCCTAAGTTACTCCTAATATCATCAGCTACCTATCAGTGAAAGTCCCGTCAAAATCGGTCCAGTCGTTTCAGAGATTAGCCGGAACAAACAGATAGACAGACAAACAAAAATTTTTGAAAATGTTATTTTGGTATATGTACCGTGTATACATACATATGCATTTAGTAAAGAGCAGTTACTATTACAAACAGACACTTCAATTGCATATATTTGTATAGATAGATGTGTCGCAATAAAAATCAAATTTACAATAACTATTATTCTAACAAATATCAGACAAAATCTATTATACAAATCTTGTCATCAGATTTGGTTAGTAGCAATTTAATAGATATTCAACTCACATGAAAACTTTGTTTGTGTGAATTGCCTCGTTTTAATACATGTCTGTTTTATTAAGCTTATCTGATTCTGTATTTACATGCATTGTAATCAAAATTAGTATAAATTTTCACTCAATGTTTAAAGTAGCTCAAACATTACTTATTAAATGCTTAATAAACAAGATTTAAACCTAAGTTAAGATTATTTGATATGGATAATAAAACATACACGATGTCATTTAACTCAGCCCAAATTCTTGACACAATTAAATAATTTTGTTTTGTGCCATTATTTGAACAGGAAGATCTTCGTATTGAGATTTTGTAAACTTGAGAGCTTATCCAAGTATTTGTATACGCTTTATTATTTGTTCGTTGTGGGGAACAAAACACACGCAGGAGGGTAATTAGGCCCTTAGCAAACATAACAGATACAATGTACAAGGTAAAAGCGAAACTGCTTGTTTCGCAAGAGAAATGAAAACGAAATTCTTGAAATATCATCCTCTTTAAACATCTCAACACGTGTTTCATCTTTTATAATATTTCTAAAACAATGGTTTCTTTAACAAATATTCATAGGTAGCATTTGCTCGTACGCGGCAAAGAGTAGCCTCGGTTCTTCCTTAGAATTAAAGTATCAACATGCTACATTTCGTTGAAAGTGGTGAAGCAGTTGAGCTTTGAAAGCGTAATAGCCAGACAGATAGAGTTTCTTTCGAATATATAATGTTAGTCTGGATTGTAGCTACTGTAGACACTTTCCTTAAAATTTTAATATATTCAATATTAAGTATCTATCTACACTTCGCAGAGCAAACGTCAACCCATTTAAGGTACGGAGTGTACATATGCATAGTTACATTAGAAAAAGCGTTACCCTCTATCTATAGTCATGTTAAATTATAACTATAAATTCTGTTAATCTGAAATAATTGAAATTTACTGTTATAATACGACTTCAAATTGAAATTCACACACAGCAAAAAGTATTATAAGCTTAGATACGGTAGTGAATAAATAAACATGGTCGCCGGTGCTGGCGAACCGGTAGAAAAATCCGTTTCCTTTTCTATTTAAAATATGACTTACGTGAAACAATGAATCTATGTTTATTCAAAAGCTATGTAAAACAGATAAGTTATCGTAGTGGCTTCTTTCTCTCAAGTACCATTGCTCAGATTTAAAATTGAATCAATGAAATAAGTGAGTTTGGAGAATAAATTGTGTATTGCTATGATTCGCGCGAAATTTTCAACAAATATTTTATCTTGCGGTATTTTATGTATTGTTATTTGTTACAAAATAAACATAGTGTATATTTATTTTGTGACATGTGTAAATTTTGTCGGTTTGTGCTTTATTTACTTTGAGTATATACCTACCTTATTTAGATAAAATTGACGCTTATTTTCTGTTTTCATAACATTTTGCTCAGTACTTAATTGTGTCAATCAGATTGCACTGGCGTTGGTCTCAAGTTGACAACGACTATATTAAGTTTATTCTCACATAACTAATTATGTTTTAATAGAACCTGTGAAGCTTTGCTATTAGAATGTTTTACAAAAATAAAATTTACCTACAAGACTACCTTTGTGTTATTATTTTTTGATATAGTGAGCAAACGAATATATGTATTTCCGTATGGTAATGGAATAAAAATACAAAGTGAGACCATCTCTGTTCATCCCATGGGTGTCGTTAGAATCGACTGAAGGGGTAAACTAAGCAGGGCAACCGCACTGCAAAGAGGGAATATTTGTAATAAACCCTATAAGAATAAATAAATATTTCGGACATCTAACACACAACGCCATCTAATCCCAAGCTAAGCAGAACTTGTGTTATGGGTAATCTCTCTAGTAAGCGTGATATAGTAGGTTCAAACCTCTTTTCTAAGGAGAGATCTATGTCCAACAGTGGAATTTTGAGGACAGCTAATGATCACGAGATTCCGATCATATCGATATGATCGTTTGGCGATATGATAGCCAAACAGGCGCTCGATTGAAATCCGGAAACGGAAACGTGGCCGTCCCAAACAGACCTGGCTACACACAGTTGCAGATGAGGTGAAGAAGATCAGACAGACGTGGAACGAGATGTAATGCCAAGCTCACGACCGAACGCGATGGCGGATTGCTATGGATAGCCTCTGCCCCATCTAGGAGACATATGACGGTTAAGTGATTACCACCACCTATAGGTACATAGAACTCAAAAGTTCTAAGTACATTGTAGCTTTTTGATTCTATCCCCATCCATACTAATATTATAAATTCGAAAGTAAGTCTGTCTGTTTGTTTATTACACTAATACGGCGAAACCGCTTCACCGATTTCAATGAAAATTGGCATGGAGATACTATTATTCTTGAGGTAGGACATAGCCAACTCTTCATCGTGATAAGCGACATGCACGCTGGTTGAACCGCAGACAAAAACTAGTCTTAAATAAAAGCTTCTTAAGACGGTTTTGCCTTAACAGTGAATATACGTATATGACGTATATTATCTGTTAAGGCAAAACCGTCTACCATCTTCGAAAATTGTTAATTGGAATTGTTCTTACAAAATTAGAAATACGTAGAAAATTTAATATTGCGGTACTTGAAGATTTTGATTAGATATGTTTTACAGCTAATTAATCCTTTATTAAATATTAACATGCTCACACGAGTCCTACAGATGCTTCAACGTCAATTATATTAAACCTCCTTTAATAAAATATCAAAGTAAGGCACCCGTGATCCTTCAATATTATGCGATGTTTTATGTAATTTTGCAAATTTACATAAGATTTGAAGCCTCTGGTTAAGTTAAGGCCTCTACAATAATGTACAAACAAGCCAAATTTCTGATACCTTGAGTGCCAAAAATCGCGATTTAGTGAAAGTGTATTAAAAAAAAAACCCTTTTAATTAGAATTCCAGTAACAATATCTGCGGGTAACGCGTAGCTAGTATATATAATAATATTTAACATGGATTTAACTAACGACTCATTATTACCCAGGTTGGTCCTGTGAGGTCTTTGTGTTGCAGTTCTTTAGCATTGTATCTGGAAGTTTTAACTTGTATTGAAAAAAAAACTACTTGCCGTTGATACATATCGTAAACGGCCGCCTGATCCCAATTTCGGTGAAAGTTATATCATACTAACCCGACTAAACATATGCACTTTTAAGGCGCTATTTCTAAATAATAATAGGTCTTTACCTATGAAATTGCCGTTTTGTATGCAATAAGTGAAAGTACTTATTTTTTCAAACAATTTTAATTTCTGTTATTCGAAGTAATCACCCATGCAATCGACGCATCTTTGCCAACGCATTGGCATTTTTTTTATGCCCTTCTTGTAAAAATCAGCTGGACGGGAGGCAACAAACTCTTCTAAGGCATTTTGTACTGCCTCTCGGGAATTGAATTTTTTACCCACTAAAAAGTTGTCTAAATTTTGGAAAAAGTAATAGTCGGTAGGTGCAAGGTCTGGTGAGTATGGCGGATGAGGGAGAGCTTCCAACCCCAGCTCTTGCACCTTGGAGACTGTCTGTTGCGCAGTATGGGGTCGCGCGTTGTCGTGAAGGAGCAGTGGGGACGACCGATTGACCAAAGCTGGTTGCAGATATGCAAGCTTTTCCATCATTCTCTCCAGTTCTTCACAGTACACATCTGCATTAATGCTCATGCCGTTTTGTAAAAAGCTGTGGTGAATCAGATCCGCACTAGACCACCAAACAGTGACCATCACCTTTTTAGGGGTCATCTTTGGTTTAGGGCATTGCTTTGGTGCTGAACCAGGGTCTAACCAACTTGCTGAGCGCTTTCGATTGTCGAACAGAATCCATTTTTCGTCGCACGTAACAATTCGTTTCAAAATTCCTTCATTTCTTTGCCTGTTGAGCAGCGTAAGGCAGGTCTCGACGCGGACGTTGCGCCGGCGATCGTCAAGGTCGTGGGGCACCCATCTAAAAAGCTTTTTTACCTTGCCAATTTGTCGCAAATGGTTCATTATTGTTTTGATGCTTACATTAAAAGCTGCTGCTAGCTCAGCTGTAGATTGAGTTTCGTCAGCTTCCACAATCGCCTTTAATTCATTATTGTTAACCAAAGTCTCTGGACGACCACGAGCTTCATTTTTCAAGTCAAAATTTCCAGAACGGAACCGGGAAAACCAATAACGGGTTGTGCGTTCGTTTGTACAATTCTCTCCGTAAACGTTTTTGATGTTACGTGCCGTTTGTGTCGCGTTGGTGCCACGACGGAACTCATATTCCATAATTACACGAATTTTTAAAGTATCCATTATGACGAAAAATGTTCAAATGTAATGAAAATACAACGCTAATCAGAAAACAAAAGACTGAGTATGTAAATAGAATGTCATGGTTTTAAAACAAAATTAATTTGAATTTAGAATACAGAGCCATTACAAACTTTTTTTTATTTGAAATGACCAGTACTGAAGAACGGCAATTTCATAGGTAAAGACCTAATAGTATATAAGAAGCCCATTAAAAAGTTGTTTTCACAAAAAACAACACTATATTCATGCGTGAAAACAAATACGACGTTTCAAGTGAAAATCCACCCTAGATATTCCATTTAGATTACATGTTACCCTACCCTAACTTTTCACAAAGTGTAATTTGATTTTGAAAATATTGTGACAGACATTACTTCCGACATATGTTTTATCTATATTTTAACTTAAATACTCTGTCGACCTAAATGCAAATATACATAGCTTTAAAGTAAAATGTTTTTTGGATTTTTAACAGTTTTTTTTTATATTTGGCTCTGCCAAATGACTCTACTCTGCCTGATGGAAAGCATAAGCAGAATCCAAGAGTGGCGGTCACCATACTGTGAATGCAGACAATGCAACAGTGCAGCATGGTGACCCACACCATGGCGGGCTAGTGATGCTTCTGCATCATTGTGCCTCCGGTCTCGCACTCACCAACGAAACACAACAGCACGATCGTTGTCATTTTCCGTTGATTTTCTGAAGGTAGTACCGCCCCGGTAGCCTCAAGACTATATCATTTTATTGACTGATTTGGATAACTATTTTCCCTTTAGGCGCATTAGGTCTCCATTCAGTCCCATTCAAATTTGAAGAGATAGTACCTGGACATGTTTTCTCAGAACGTGTAGAAAAAGAATGAAAAATTCGGTTGAGACTCGTTCATTTTTTAAGAGCTTGATATTAAAACAAGTATATGTAGACACAACATGTATGTTCTGTAAATATTATTATTTCGATCTATTAAAGTTTCATGAAAATATCAAAAATACAAACACTGTCTTATAATAAACAAAAGAATAGTTCCGAGGTAATTTACTACATAAATAATAAAGCCCCATAATTGCTTTTCCCCTTTGCAACGGCTCATACGAACAAAAGACAACACTGTTACTATTATAAACGAACTCCTTTCTACTTAAAGAAAAAAGAACCAAAACTACTCATTCAAGACTCGTTTGCTATTCACCGGCCGCATTCGATTTCAATTTCTGGATAATCGAGATCTTGCTCAATTGAATACTCGATTACTCGTTTACGAGGACACCCCTTGCTGTTTGAGTTTGCTGAGTTTGATTGGGTTTGCATTGCAGTGGTATATTATCACTGAATAAAATTAATTCTCAAGAGATAAAAGCTTTAAGCTTGTCTTTAATCGGGTTGAATAGAAATGTATTATCAGTAAGCCAAATATGTTATGAAGCTGTCAAAATCACAACGGTTGTCACGAAAGTAATTTTATGTGATAATTATGTTACACATAGTACACGCAATATATCTAATACATTTAAACGAGCAGTTTTTGTATATAATCTGAATTTTGAAAACGGTCCAACGATTTTAATGGAATTTAGTATACAGTGGGTTTTGGGGGCGAAAACTCGATCTAGCTAGGAGTTATATTTTGAAAATTTACCAAATAAAAAGTACAAAGCAAAGCTCGGTCACCTAGGAACTTAACATATTTTGACTAGTATACATAGCACTTAAATATAGTAATATTCCGTGATTCATATCACCATCCTGCACGTTTGGCCTAGTGGTTTAACGGTCACCACGCCGTTTGCTACTTCGCCAAGTGTCGTGGGTTCGAATCCCACGTAGGACAACACTTTGTGTAATCCACAAATTGTTGTTCTGAGTCTGGGTGTTCTTTGTGTCCGTTTCATGTATGTTTGTAAAGTCCCCCGCGACACGGGATTTATTCCTAGTACGGGTGTTGTCTTTAAAAAAACAAACCATCATCAAATAAAAATAGTGCGCCCGTGTGCATGTCACTTATCGCGGTAAAGTGCAGCCTATGGCTTTTCTCAAGAATCAGAGTAGCTCCATGCCGAAATTTCGTTGTAATCGATGCAGCGGTGAAGCCATGAAAACGTGACAGACAGACAGAGATACTTTCGAATTTATAACAATAAATATGAATTAATTAGTGGATTTTTTTACAACTGCAAATATAATTTCATAAATATATTCTAAAGCGACGTTGTTCTCAATCCTTGGGGGTAATTAAAGGTTGGCTAAGAGGCAGGCCTATTATAATTATAGTCAGCCTTTAGTACTCTCCAATGTTCGAGTACCATAGCGCTGGGGTGGAAAGTTATCTAATTAGCAACCACTAAACATTTGAAATAACAAAGTTTGAGGGTTAAATGGCATTTTATAACATTGGAGTATACACTATACAAGCTGCTAATAATGTATTTATAAAGAGACAATCTTGTGTTTGTTTTTTAGTGAGTCGAGATTTGACGAGAAACGATATTTTTTAATTTGTTTGATTTTATAATTAATAATTTACACGACGTTCCTGAGAGTATATTTAAGTTTATGGCCACTGCTTTCGTTCGGAAAGTTAGTGCATGATAGCGTGACCTAGGTACATTAATCCGACACTTTCGAAATGCAAAAATTCTAATTTCAATGACAGTTATAGAGGTTTTTTTTATAGAATACGGGTCAAACGAGCAAACGTATCACCTGATGGTAAGCGATTACCACCGCCCATGGACACCCAGGTATTTAGGCCTTTGGGCGGCTTAAAAACATCCAATGGCAATATATCGCGTAGCCAAAACGCGACGTTGTCTTGCCAGCCCCCAACCGGCACTTGGCCAGCGTGGGGGTTAACCCTCTCCTGAGAGGACACCCGAGCCCAGCTGTGGGACTTTATGGGTTGTTGATGATGATGATAGGTATTTAGGTACAAGTAAAAATACGAATATATAACCTAATTTTAGTACAGTTTGATATTATTCGTAAAGTATTAACTCAAGTATTTACCGTGGGAGAGCCATGCTTCGGCATGATTGGGCCGGTTCGACCGAAGTGAAACCACGGCCTCACAGAAAACCGTTGTGAAATAGTGCTTGCGCTGTGTTTCACCGAGTTAGTGAGAATGCCGGAGGCCCATACACCAACCCCTCCCCTCACCCCCCTCCCCATTCCCAAAGGCCGGCAACGCACCTGCGACGCCTTTGGTGTTGCGGGTCCATGGGCGGCGGTAATCGCTTACCACCAAGCCATACTTCTGCTCGTTTGCCCCCAATTCTATAAAAAAATCGAAAAAAAAACTAGACCCGTACTATTGTAGACAAATTAAAAGTTGTGATTCAAACAACTCTGGATGTTAGTAGTTTCTCTAGTTCGGAGTGAAGTCCGTTGAATTGTTAATTACATGGCGCAAGTTTTCCACTTAGCGCCTCGGAATGATGTTATCTGATGTTGCCACGATTTATACCTTCGAGATTCAAAGTCGATAGGACGCGAGTGGGCCAAACTTGACACCGTGTCGTACCCACCGATTCATATCATTTTAAATGGTTTCAGTTATTTTTTTAAATAACAATAAAATATTTGTTTCTTTGTTTTTACGCTTATTATGTCTTAAAAATAATATTTTATTAAAGTTACATATTTCTAATTTACTATTTATTTTATTTTTACTAATTTGTTACACCAAATACATAAATTAAAAAACCGGCCAAGTGCGAGTCGGATTCGCGCACCGAGGGTTCCGTACAAACCTATAGAACAAAAAAAATATGATTTTCGCAAATTTTTCGTTTAGCTTTATAATAATATATTATAATACTAGCTTTTACACGCAGCTACGCTCACGCAGACTTTCATCCCCTGATTACCCCCTTGGGGGTGGAATTTCAAAAAATCCTTTCTTAGTGCTCATTTACGTTATTTAAAGAACCTACATGCAAAATTTCAGGATTCTAGCTTCAGCGGTTTGGGCTGTGCGTTGATCTCTGGGTATGTCAGTCAGTCAGTCAGTCACCTTCCTCTTTTATATATATAGATAGATTGGCACCAAGGGACAACTGGAAAACTTTGAGCAATGTTGCTAAAGCCCTTTTAACAAGATTTTCATAAAACGTCACCGTAGATATAAAGTTTTATAGTCTTAAATCAAAATGGTTCAATATACTATCTACATATAAATGAAACTTAAATGTTTGCAATGTCAAGATAACAGCTTGGGCTAGCTCGACCGGGGCGGTAGGTACTACCCTCCCACAGAAGACCAACGTTTCGTGTTTCGTTGGTGATTGCGAGACCGGACCCAATGATGCTGAAGCATCTCACTAGGCCGCCATATCTGCATTTGCAATGACGACGTATGGTGACCACTTCACTTTGGCCGGCATATAATAATATATCTATCTATCTATACTTATAATAAAAATGTAACAGGTCAAATTCTGTACGTTGAAGATATTTTGAAAATTTTTTTGGAGGGCACTCTGTTATCGATACTGAAACGAAAACTATTTTTTTTTTCATTTTTGTCTGTCTGTCTGTCTGTCTGTCTGTATCTTGGCCGCGCATCACGCCGAAACTACTGAATGGATTCAAATGAAACTTGGCATGATTTGAGTTCATACTCCGAGGTAGGACATAGGATACTTTTTATTCCGAAATTCCGGACGGTTTCCTTGGGAGGGGAGATGAAAGTCAAAATGTGTAATTAATTGTAATTCATTAACGAGTAGTCCGATTGCAATAATTCTTTTTTTGTTAGAAAGGAGATACTCTGAAGATTGTAGCATAAAGTATTTAATTTATCACAATCTCTCTATCTATTGGAAAAAAAATTATAAAGAATTTATCATATCGTATTACGTATAATTCGGTGTAGCATTAAGTATTTGATTTATCGCAACCTCTCTATCCATAGGAAAAATAATATCTATATCTCTCTGTAGACGTCGAATCTGTGTGTTTGGTTGTGCCCGCATGACTTAAATGTTCAAAATAATCGTGGGAACGTTTTATGCACAAGCATTGTGATTAATGTGGTATATAGTTAGTATTTGATAGGTAGGTATTTGTTTTATGTTCTCTCTTTCCATAGAAAGGGTTGTTTTAAATTTTCTTGAAAAATTTCTTTGCTTAAAACATCGACATCTTTTGGAATCAAGTAACTAACTTTACAATAGGTACGTAATATGATTACTCTTTTTAACGTATAATAAAAATGTAACAGTTCAGTTCTGTACATTAAAGAAATTTAGATGATTTTTTGGGAGGGCTCTCTAATCGATACTGAAGCAATTACATTTTCATGAAAATTGTCCCTGTGCTTAAAACAGCGACATCTTTTGGAATCAAGTAACTAACTTTACAATAGGTACGTAATATGATTACTTTTAAACGCATAAGAAAAGTGTATAAGATCAATTCTGTACATTAAAGAAATTTAGATTTTTTGGGAGGATGCTCTTATTGATACTGAACCAAAAACTAGAATGCCATAAACGTTAAATGGTCATTTATAATTATGATATTTATTTTAAGTTTAAAATACTTGAAAGAGGAGTAAACATATAACATAATAGTTCATCATAATTTACCAGAAAATGATACAAAACATCTTTATGATAGGTATATAGGTATATGTATGATAGGTTATGGTAGTTTTTTTAAACGAAGTTTTTTTTTAGGATTTTGTCAGGTTATAGCATAGGTATAAGCAGGCGATTTTTGTTGTACCTAAATAATTAGCAAATAGTCTTTTGTAGTTACTAATTGGTTTTCTCGGTATTTTTAGAATTTTGTAAGGTTATAGCATAGGTACCTAGGTACCTATAATTTACTTTTTTACAGGATTTTGTTAGGTTATTGGTATAGTCATAGGTAAGCAGATGTTTTTCGTTGCAAATATTTAATTACTTAGCCTTATATGTTGGTGTTTTAATTTCTTTTATTAAGTTGTAGATACCTTCCATTTTTTTCGTTGAATTAGTTGTAGATACTTAATTAATTTAGTTTTATTTACGCTTTGAAAATAAGCTTCATTCGTTATGTATAATTTTTCATTTAACTGTAGTGATAAATTTAACATTGTTTTTCGTATTCGATTTTATCACATCACACTAATTTATAAAAGCTAATGTTTGTGAGGGTGTATGTTTGTTACTTCATCACGCAAAAAGCACTGGACGGAATTGGATGAAACTTTACAGTAATATAGCTTACTAGCTGTTGCCCGCAGCTTTGCTCGCGTGGAAGTTGATTATTTACAATATATTTAATTAAAACTGTGTAAGTATGTATGAATAATTTATTCATGTTTTTAAACGTACCTATTTATTTATTTTTAATCAATAGCCCATTAAAAAGGATTTCATACTAACGTTCGACCCTTATTTTTACCCCTTTAGAAATAGAATTCCCATAAATGATGATATAGGTATTAATTTATTTGTACTTATAAGCCTAAGGACAAAGTTTCAGGCTACTAAATTAAAAATGACTGACTTCCAAAGTAATCTACTTACGACATTTCAACACCTAATTCACCCCTTAGGGGTAGAAATATCATTTATGGGATTTCCTTTTGAGGGCGCTCTGGTTCCCTGGTTTCTAGAACCCGAGACGGTGTGCGGTTTTTAGTCGGTTCGAGTCCGACATAACCACCAGTTGCTGATATCCGAGGGAATTTCCGCACAAAAAAAGAGGTAGATATAATATCCAGAGACACTTAGTATCTACGCGTTTTTAACTATTAGCCCAAAGATAATTTTTCATGTTTCTAACTTAAAAAAGACGGACTTCCATACAAACTTTCAACCCCTATTCTACCCTCTTACGGGTAGAATATTGGGAAACGCTTAAATACGTATCTCCTATTTTTTTATCAATAGCCCTAAAATAAATTTTCATGTCTCTAACTTCAAAACTGACGGACTTCTAGACTAACCCGCTTACGAAATGTCAACGCCTATTTCATCCCTTCAGCGTAGAATATTGAGAAAGGTCTAAATACGTATCTATTCATTTTTAATCAGTAGCCCAAACCAAAAGAAAAGTTTCATGTTTCTAATTTAAATATGCCAAACAAAGTTCAACCCCTATTTCACCCCCTTAGGGGTAGAATATTAGGAAACGTTGAAATACATATCTACTAATTTTTATAAGTAATCCAAAAATAAAGTTTCATATTTCTTAAATAGCCCTAAAATAAACTTTCATGTTTTTAACTTCAAAAATGACGGACTTCCAGACTAACCTACATACAAAACGTCAACCCCTATTTCACCCTTAAGGAGTAGAATATCCGCTCTATCTATCAGAAACGCTTGAATACGTGTTTACTCATTTTTAATCAGTAGCCCAAAAATAAAGTTTCATTTTTCTAACGGACGGACGGACTTCCATACAAACTTTCAACCCCTATTTCACCCCCTTGGGGGTAGAAATTCCAAAATTCCTTCCTTAATGGGTATCTACTTAATGAAACGATCATACTCACCAAATTTTGTATTCCCAAGTTTAATAGTTTCCGCTCGGCGATGATGAATCAGTCAGTTAGTCAGTCAGGACATGTTATTTTATAAGTATAGAAGATACATCAGATTAACACATAGGTTACTGTTTGCCGCGATAACCGACATACACGCGGGCGGAGCCGCGGGCAACAGCTAGTACTTATAATAAAAATGTAACAGGTCCAATTCTGTACATTAAAGATATTTTGAATTTTTTTTGGAGGGCTCTCTATAATCGATGCTGAAGCCAAAACTGTATTTTTTTTCATTTTTGTCTGTCTGTCTGTCCGTCTGTCTGTCTTTCTCTCTGTCTGTATCTTGGCCGCGCATCACACCGAAACTACTGAATAGATTCAAATGAAACTTGGCATGATTTGAGTTCATACTACGAGTTAGGACATAGGATACTTTTTACCCCGAATTTCAGCACGGTTTCCTGGAGAGAGGGAATGAAAGTCAAAATATGTACTTAGTTGTAATTCAATAACACATAGTCCGATTTCTTTCATTCTTTTTTTGCTAGAAAGAAAAAAAAAAGAAAACGGGAAAAATCTTTTTTTTTGTCCGCGACTGTACACTGCCTGTGGGAAGCTGAGACAGATATGTAAATATGGCGGTATGAAGTTCGCGTTTCAGCTAGTAAAACATATAATAACACACAATAGTAGTTATACGCACATACTTGCTATATTCAGTGTGTTCCTGAAAATTTCTAACGGCTGCCCTCATCGATTGACGCCGATGAGATGATCGGATCGAGTTACAATTAGACGTGTATACCTCAAGTGCAATTACAGAGCAATTAAGAACATCGTATCTGTAATCACGAGTTGACATCTTGAACTGTTAAAGTGTACCTAATTCAAATGATGATACATTATTAGTGATCCCTAGAGCTTAGACCGTTAGACATACTGTTGATTAGGTAATTTGTCACTTGAAGAAACGGTAGTTTGAAAAAAGTTTCATAATTAATATATCGTAGTTCACTAATGAATAGTCACCTCAAAGAAAGCCAACTATCCAGTTTTTTTAATGTTTGGCCCCGCCAAAATGACTCTACTCATGTTGGAGCGCCTGATGCTAAACTCTTGTCATTGTACTTGTCAGCTAACGCGGGCAGTACATTCTTCAAAGGCTTGTAATTTATAAGTTCTAAGATGTCAAAATCAAATGTCACTTATTTAACCTTCGACATTACATTCGTACGCATCACCATGTTCCTGAGCATTTATTTCTGTTTAAAATCCATATAACCTATATAAAAAGTCCCGTTAAGTTTTTGGTTTAAATAGATAGTTCTCTCATTTGAAGGGCATGCTGTCTTTACTACTGACCCTGAGGGTGCCGGATCGATTTCTACTTCAAGAGACTGCCTCCTAAATTGCAGAAGCTCATAGCCCTCATGGGTGGCAGTAGTCATATTCATAGTGATTAAAACACTAGGTTAAGACTTGTAACTGACAATACAATATGGATCTCGATCCGCAATAAATTATTAATAATAATAAACACAGTCGTGATTTGGATTTTCATTATCCTAACCATGGGCGCCGCCGGGAGGATGCTCTTACACACCCCTGGCACAGTTAGTTCACATAAAACAGCAATTTTATAGGTAAGGATCTAATATAATTAAATATTTTATATTAGTTGCATGTGTAGATGTAGATACACCCACCTAAACTGGCGGTGCCAATGATCCTAACTAATATTATAAATGCGAAATGAGTTTGGTTGTTACTCGTTTAAATCTAAACCACTTAACCACTTTCAACAATGTTTTTTTTTTTTTGACTAGTTGACCCACGCAACGTCGTTTGCGTCTCCTATTGTCCGTAGCGTGATAATTTTCCCCCGTTTTTAAACATTCTTCATTGGTGCTACGCTCCTATTGGTCTTAGCGTGATGATATATAGCCTATTGCCTACCTCGATAAATGGGCTCTAACACTAAAATAATTTTTCAAATTGGACCAGTAGCTCCTGAGATTAGCGCGTTCAAACAAACAAACTCTTCAGCTTCATATATTAGTATAGATGTATGTATTATACTCTTCTAAGATCTAATACTCATATAATCAACAACACATTTATTTGGATAAAGATTAAAGGTATTATGTTGATAAAAACTCTTTGGCAAATAACTCATTATTAGGTAAAAACTCTTAGCGTCTTATACTCGTGATAACTTCTAAACGAAATGTCGGATTGGGATGAAACAAAAAGTATTTTACTTCTACATAAATACCCTTGATAACATAAAGCTTAATTTGGATAAGGATTAATATTACGATACACATTTAACGTAGTTTCTTTCTTCAGACGATTTAATAATTTTTTTGGCACAAAAGCGGTTATTGTGACTAAACCAAAACTAAACTAAGAAGAAATGAAATTAAAATTTACTAAGACTAAACTAAGCATTAATTTCATCACGACGAAGACTTAAAGACTTGAAGACTTATAATTTGAAGACTAAACACTTGACATTGGCAGAAATAGCTGATCCGAGAGATCCGGCTGGTTGCCATTTCATCAAAAGAAGAAGAAGAAGAAATGTCCGATTGGGATGAAACAAAAAGTATTTTACCTGTCGTATCGCCTGTGGGTAAGCGATTACCGCCGCCCATGGACACCTGCAACACCAGAAGCATCACAAGTGCGTTGCCGCCCTTTGGGGGATGGGGGAGGGGAGATAGGGATAGGGTAAAGGGGAGATAGGGGGAGGGGGGGTATGGGCCTCCGGTACCCTCACTCACTCGGTGAAACTCAGCGCAAGCACTATTTGATATTTCACACCGGTTTTCTGTGAGGCCGTGGTATCACTCCGGTCGAGCCGGCCCATTCATGCCAAAGCGTGGCTCTCCCACGCTACAGAATTTCAGTAATGGCAAGCTACATTATCTATAAAGATAATAGGCTTTGATACACCAACTTGAAGGCAGATCCGCAGCCAAAAGCTAGTAAGACATAAACGCTCGCTAAACTTGTCACCTATTCACTATACAATGATAAATATATTCTAAAAGGCTTTCTAAGGGAAAATAAATAAAGGAAATAATTCATTATATTAAAAAGGGTGTAAAAACCATTAAGTAGTTTTTGGAAAGACAGTTTGGCTTTTGTGAAGGCATACAATAAGAAAGTTTTTCTACGCACTTCCTTTATAATATTCTGATTAATAATAACATATTTCACTTAGGGCCGGTTTTTCAATCCGCAGTTAAACTGTCTAATAACTAACAAGGCAATACATGTATCTAGCTCTTTATCAAGCGAATAAACTTTTTGTGTTTTTCAATCGGGAGTAAACAGTTAGATAGTTACTTGATGGTCCTTCACAGCTATGTTCACTGCAATCATGCGCAAGCGAGATGCAGCTATACAGGTAGTCACACGTTAGAAAAGGACCAGAAACTTTTAGACAACATTCAAGTTGACTGTTCTTTTTTTATTTCTTTTTGTCTTTTTATGATTGCCGGTTTGGGATATTTAATGAAATGAAATGCAAGCATTCGATTTAAATTATTATTTGTCCACAATAGGTGTACTTAGTAAATAATAATTTAGTAAAAAGTCGTTTATGATATTCCTGTAGTAGAGTCCATAACAATGATTAAAATCAAAATTTATAAAAATAAAATGCCGAGTTGTTGGCGGGTGTTGTATAGTAATTTATTTAACGGGTGTTTCTACCTTTAATAAATATGTGTTTAAAAATACAAAGTATATGTGCATGAACTAGATAGCAGTGTGTGAAACAAAAATTCTTCATCTTCCCTATAGTATCTATAACCCTTTTTTTCCTCAGAACAAAAAAGTTTAGTTTCGGATGGTTTTCTTCGATATCGTCGCGTCCACCGAGTCAAAACATCCATATTCACTTAAGCAAAATTAAGTACACACATCAAAAGTGTCTAGGGATCAAGCATTTTTATGCGGATTTCTTGAGATTGAGATGTGGCTTTGGCCCTGGCCTGCTCAGTCGCCAGACTTGAACCCGATTGAGCATGCATGGGATATGCTACAGAGAAGAGCTCTGCCGAATATGGAGGGTATCCAGTAGCAAGAAGACCTTTTTTTGTTGTTGCAACGAACATGGGCGGCCATTCCACAGCGTGATTTGGATGAACTCATTTTGAGTATGCCAAACCGATGTTCTTGTGTTAGTGTTCGCGGTAGAAACACGGATTATTAATTGTTTAAGTTACCTAATAAAATTTTAAAGAAAACTGTTATTTCAGTCTTTTTTTCGAACTTTAATGTTAGTGGTTCAAATGTCAAAAATCCTTTTATTAGGAAAATGGCAAATTTCTTTATTAATGCAAAGGTGACTTGGTTTATCGTTACTGTGACAAACGAAAACACTTTATTTGATGAATCCTTAAAGAAAATTTTAATTAATATCAATCAGGAGAAAAGTTATTGCAAAAATATATGTTGATCCCTAGACACATATGTTGATCCCTAGACACTTTTGATGTGTGTACTGATTTTATTCCAACCATTACTAAGAGAATTTAAAGGAATACCCAAACATCAAAATCACTATTCTACAGATACTATCACTAACTGAGGTTTGAAACAACAGATAAAGATATACGTCAGATTAAACCTTTATTCGTTGAATAACAGATGTCTGACCATTGAAAAACCCAAATTTACGTTATCTGTAGAATAAATGATGTCTGACTGTTTATCTGACTATTGAAAAACCGGCCCTTAAAGGGATAAATAAATAATATAAATATGAATAAAGTTAAAGTATGCACAATGTTTTAAGTGTAACACAACACTAGTCATTGCCCGCGTGAATGTCGGTTAACACTATAAAAAGTAATTTATGTAATAAATTACTTTTTATAGTGCCAAAATATGTAAAAATGCCAAATTTCATAGAAATCGGTGAAGCGTTCTAGCCGTGAGAACCTAAGAGACAGACAGACAGAGTTACTTTAGAATTTGTAATATTTTTACGCAGACCAGCCAACTACGCAGGAGATATTACAATGCACAAGTGTGTGCGCAAACACAGGTGCACTCTCTGTTCCCTCTCTCTCATAATCCGATGGGACGGTTAACCGACACGATCGGAGAGAGATCAGGCGCAGGACTGACAGGTAAACGTGCTCTCCGAGCCACGGGGGTTCAGACCACAACTTTCAAACTCCGAGCTGTTATTAAGTATTTCTCTACGAAACCGAGACCTCTTGAACGGTAGTCGCATATGTCAACCGCAAGACCAACGAGGCAGATATAAACATACACACATAGAGTCACACCTATTTCCCAGAGGGGTAGGCAGACACAAATCTAGTAAGTCACGATTCAATACATCAACCGCAAACAGATCTGTTTGTTACTTTATTTGTTAACGAACATTATTTTATACCAACTTACGTGTATCAATATTAGACAACCTCATTTCCTGAATAAATAAAATAACTTGACAATCGTATGCGGCATTATTTGTGTAGGTACGTATGAAGACACGTTAGCATCATGTATTAAATTGGGTGTAATAGAAAACAGTAGATTATTCTGATGTGATTTTATTACATTGATTGATATTTTCTGTAATAAAGTATAGAATTTTAATAGGTCTGTTGATCTAGTGGTTCTTAATTCTGACTACTAAGCAGAGGTTATTCGATTCCCACCCAGTACAAATAATCGTGTGTTGAGAATGATAATTATTCTGTCTGGGTGTTTTATTTATTTTTTATTACAAATATTTGTTTCGGAGTTTGGGTGTTTTCTATGTATAATATGTATGTATTTACAAAAAAAAAAGTATATATGTATTTGTATCAGTTGTCTAGTACCCATAACACAAGCTCTGCTTAGCTTGGGATTAGATGGCGTTGTGTGTTAGATGTCCAAAATGTTTTTATTTTTTTTTATTTTATTAATGAAATAGGGGGCAAACGAGCAAACGTATCACCTGATGGTAAGTGATTACCGCCGCCCATGGACACCCAACACCAGAGGCTTCACAAGAGTACGCTCTTTATTAAAAGTTATATTGGTCCGCGAATACCGAAAGTTCATTCCACAGTCGTGTTGTGCAAGGCAAAAAGGTAATGTATCTATTAAATGGCATCTATACTAATATTATAAACGCGAAAGTTTGTAAGTATGGATGGATGTTTGTTACTCCTACACGCAAAAACTACTGAACAGATTTGGATGAAACTGTGGTGACTTCCACATACAGCGCAACAGAAATATACTACAGCGCCATCTACCGAAGTTACACTGAACTACATAGTACCGAAGGAAACTAAGAAACTGCCAATCCTGAAGCCGGCAGAGAAAGTTCTCGCGCCGATAATCATATATACTACATCCCAACATCAACCGTTGGGCAGTTGGCCCGCCAGGCATGATCACCTCACCTGGTCGGAGGATCCTCCCTTTGTGTTGGAGGGATATTACATCCGTCCCTTTAAAAACTTTACAGTAATATAGCTTATACATCAGAATAACACATAGGCTACTATTTGCCGCGATAACCGACATACACGCGGGCGGAGCCGCGGGCAACAACTAGCGTATTAATTTAAATGTTATGTAAGTATGTATCCGTCTGGTTCTTGTCTGGCTACCATAGAATAGGCTTTTCGGGCAAACACCTTACGACTACTACCGACATGGATTTACGAGATGATGATTTACTACAATCTTCATTGACACCAATCAACTCGAGGATCACATTGTGTAACCTTTTAGAATGAAAGGCTCGTTCTACTTTCCTTCTATAATTCTGAAGGGGAGGGATATGGAAAGAATTACCACCTTTACATTCTGGAGACAGCGATTTCACTGGACGATATAAAACCTAAAGCAAGTCAAAGTTACAATTTTTAAACATCACCAGCCTATCGCAGTCCACTGATGGACCTCATCTCAAATTGCACGCCACTTGGTTCGATCCTCGGATTCTCGTATTCAGCTCCTACCAGCCGTCTTGCGCAGACCATCACTTCACCTGGCCTGTGGACGTCCTACACTACCTTTGTCATTATTATTTTCATTACCACAATAAACAGCCTTACATAGTTCACTACTGGATATAGGTATCTACTCAGAAAGAAGATTTTAACCGACTAT
Source organism: Diaphora mendica (assembly GCA_949125395.1). Lineage (NCBI taxonomy): Eukaryota > Metazoa > Arthropoda > Insecta > Lepidoptera > Erebidae > Diaphora > Diaphora mendica. The sequence goes on from OX421320.1 coordinate 26,158,266, forward strand.
GCTAATATTTAATCATTCTAATTTTGCAAAGGCAAATTTTCCCTTGTTAAATATACTATTTTGATGACGTTGCATCTGTTATTTGATGCTAACGTACCTATACAACAAATGCTAAAGCAATATTTACCTACGCTGTCGATAATTTTCAGCAGTCTAGAAATGCAGGCTTGCACTAAGCTAAGTGTAGGCTTAATTTCCGATTCATATCCAAAAATTTAGTCATTCCTACCTGTTTGGTAAATATTTTTGTCAATATCTTTCTAATTTGTATGTCTTTAACTGTTTTTAGGGTTCCGTGCCCAAAGGCTAAAACGGGATCCTATAACTAAGATTTCGCATTCCGTACGTCTGTCTGTTCGTCTGTCACCAGGCTGTTTCTTGTGAAGCGTGATAGTAAGACAGTTGAAAATTTTCAGCAAAATACAGATTAATTTTTTTTTTTTTTTGCTAGTTTTTGCTCGATATTGATAACAGCAACAAAACGTTTGAAATGTATCGATAATGGTACGAAACCCTTCCAGCCCGAGTCTAACTTTACCAAATTGTTCTTATATGTTCCAAATAAATATATTTCTGTCTTTCTTTATTAAATGGTTGTCGTAAGTATTATTTGTATACGTTGTTTCAATATAGGTAGATAGTGTAAAATCTCGGCCCTCGGGGACTGACGCGATAAAGCTATTGCATAGCATTAAATATTGTTCAAAAAGTATTTAAATAATAGAGGGCGTTAGTGTACCTCGTCGTTGCGAAACAGCTTTAACAGATTGCGCTTTTTTATTTATGCAGTTTTTTTTTCTTTGAACATGTATACTTACGGAGCGCACATGCGGTGAGTGTGGCATTATAAAGATATGATAGATACCTATACACCTATATACTTTCTCAAACCCAGACTGTTTTTCGGGTGTTAGGATTTTTCGTTAAGGAATTTCTTGGTTCGGCCGCGTTCAAAGCCCGCGATAAAAGCTATGCAATAGCTTAAGAGTTTAAATGACTGTACATAAAATAAATGACAAGCAAAATAAGAATCTACATAAATACAACGTAACTTATGCAGTTCGGAAAAGAGCAATTCAATTGTAGAAACTTTAAACACATTTGCTTCTTGACTCAACACTTCATTATTAATTTAAACATTACTCTGTACTTACAAACCGACAACCTCAATTCAAGGCAGGTAAAGCTCTGGGCTATTAATCTTATATAAGCACTTTAACTATTAAAGTTTTCGTCGGATAAGCTCTAAAACTAACGGTTTAGACACGAACAGGTGATGATCTCTTGAAATCCATTAACATTCAAAACATTAAACTTTTAAAATTATGCAGTGTTCAAGAACGTAGGAATAATGAAATACAATAACTTTTCACAGTAATACGGAAAATACAAGATTAAATAAATACTCTGCAAGTACATACGTTGTTTTTGAGAATTTTCCTTTCATTGAAGCCTGTACAAGAAAAAGAGTGAAACAAATTCACTGGTACAATGTAACACTCTAGTTTGTTGGCTAACTGCGAGGAGAGCTTCGCGTAAGTTAAACTTAAAAAACATTTTATAGCTGGTATGGTCCGAGAGCTAGTACCATTTTTTGGGTAGGTATTTGAGGCAAGCTGAAAACTTGTCACATACCTCTCCTATTATACCCCAACACGGAACTGCAGACCTGGCTGGTGAGTAGCGGGGCTAAATCAACTCCCCCCTCTGGCGAGGCCACGTGACTTACAATAGCCATGGTATAACGATATACTTCGCCAGTTACAGCACTCTGAGAAACAGTGCTCACGTGGGAGACACAAGCCTACGTCATCATCACTATCGCTGGTTGCCAAAAATTTGCCCCGCTACTCACCAGCCAGGTCTGCACTTTCGTGTTGGGGTATATTAGGAGAGGTGTGTGACAAGTTTTCAGCTTGCCTCAAACACCTACCCAAAAAATGGTACCAGCTCTGCTACTAGTAGACAAAGGAGTTAATTTGTGACTACGAGCGGTGCACCTTGCATGATCACGGTTTCAACAACGCTATTCTTTATATCACGCAATTCCAAACTTCTAAACTCATGGTATTGCGGTTTCGACCTATTTTATTATTATCTTAAATTCAGAATGTATCTATTGTGAGTCAAATAATAAGAGCACTAACTTTAAACGTTATATAAGACATGTAACTTATAGACAAAACAAAAAATAACACAAGCTAAAATTAAAAATTTAAAAAGCACTTAATCGAGTAATCATACGCCAAAAATGCCTTACATCATTTTGGAAAAGAGCTGATACTCTTACACTGCTGAACCGATATTGACCAAACAAAGCTAAGAACCACCGCAAGAAAACACGTTTTCTAATGAAAGAAACCGCATCAAAACCGGTCTATCCATTTGAGCGTTACGATGCCACAAACAGACACACACACACAGACAGACAGACATCGCCGTCAAACTTATAACACCCCTTTTGCGCCTGGGGTTAAAAAGAGACGTCATGAACTTAATTTTTAATTAAGTTTTCAATTTTTTTTTCTTTGAACTTAATCTTCCTGTTTTATTTAAACAGTGTCGTTATGTAAACTTTCCTTAAAACAACATGTAAATCCATACTAGTCCATATTTAATGTTACAAATTTGAAAGTAAGTCTGTCTGTTACTCTTTCGCGGCCAGTCTCAAGGAGGAGACCAGCCAGCCACGCAGGAGATATTTTAGTGCATGTGTGTGTGCAAACACAGGTGCACTCTTTGTTCCCTCACTCTCATAATAGATTATCCGACACGACGGTGAGAGATCAGGTGCAGGACCGACGCCTTTACAAGCTCTCTGAGGCACGGAGACTTAGACCCCAACTTCCAAACTCCGAGCTGTTATTAAGCATTTCTGTAATTAGAAAAACCCAAAAACATTTTAAGCACGACTCTGGATTTGAACCCGAGACCTTATGATCAGCAGTCACATACGCAAACCACTAGATCAACGAGAGAAATATAGTACTGCTATATGCGACTTCCTATGTACTTCCTGATATACTACCTATGGGAGAACATATATTTTAGTGAACATGTTGCCCAGAGTTCCGTTCTAGAGCAATACCTATAACTTACAAAAACCGTTACATTCAAGTTTAAACAAAACGTGGGCAATCTTTGTTCTTCTCACCATTAATCTATTCAGCTTCCCCAACAAATCTTTTGTATACTTACTACAGATCAATCTATGTCTACAATCCTATGAATAATACATCTCATGCCTGTTACTCCTAACGTCTATATGTGTTCGAGGATCATAAATAACCAGCAATTAGGATAATGATCTAACTGCCTGAGCCACAGTTTGTCTTAATACAACATGTACTTCGTATGAACATTAGCAGAATAGCCCGTTGTATAAATGTTTAAAAAATTGCTGCCAGACTGATGGATGTGGAGAATAATTGTATGTACTTACCAGTCGTTGGTGACCCTGAATGTTGGGAGAGAGGTCGTGGGTTTGACTGCAACATTGGGTAAATTGTAGTAAATGTAAAACAATTATTTCTTCTGTGCATGAGTGCAATTCACCTTTAATATTTAAGTGTATTTAAAAATCTATCATATACTTATATAATTCTTGTGATACGTTGTTGCTCACTATGAACACCGAAACTACCTTTTTTTGTATAGGCCTGCCAAAATGACTCTACTCTGCCTGATGGACAGCATAAGCAGAATCCAAGAGTGGTGGTCACCAAATTCATTGTGAATGCAGACAATGCAACAATGCAGCATGGTAACTCACACTATGGCGGCCTAGTGATGCTACTGCTTCATTGGACCTCAGGTCTCGCACTCGACAAAAAAAAACGACAGCACGAACGCTGTCATTTATCTAACCGATTTTCAGGTTTTTTTAAAGGTGTTTTCTGGTGTACCTAAAATAGGATGGTTAACATCAGTCTGTCAACATTCCAGGCGCTTAGTGGTACACGATCCGACACACCACTCTGCTGCAAATCCCGTTGCGGTGACGGCCCGTGGGGGTTTCCACACGTTAAAAAAAGGATAGTTAACATCATTGAAAAGAGATATAGACGAAGTTCCGTAGTTCAGCTAGTATAATATGTATTAGTATATTTATCAGCGGTGTGGTAACTACAACACTAATTATTCAGGGATCATTGAGCCGTATGTGGGGTGTGTCAAGTTACTATTATTATTCATCATCATTATCAACAACCTTTAACAGTCTACTCCTGGACTCCTCTCCTAAGAAAGGAGGATTTGGCCTACGAGACCAAGCTGTCTGGTCAGCGTTTGATTGGGATTTCAAGTTTTCCTTCACTTTGCAGTTATGTTATCCTACACATCCGTGGGAGAGCCACGCTTCGGCACGAATGGGCCGGCTCGACCGGATTGATACCACGGCCTCACAGGAAACCGGTGTGAAACAGCGCTTGCGCTGTGTTTCACCGAGTCAGTGAGGAAACCTGAGGCCCATACCCCAACCCCTCCTTCCATCCCTATCCCCCTCCGCTTCCCCCGAAGGCCGGCAACGTACTTTTGACGCCTTTGGTGTTGCGGGTCCATGGGCGGCGGTAATCGCTTACCATCAGGCGATACGTCTGCTCGTTTGCCCACTATACAATAAAAAAAAAGTTTGCTCCCTAAGCCACCTCTTACAACACCCACGAGATGAATAGGAGTGATTGACTCTGTATTCTTTCATCAACACACATTACTTTATACTATTGTGATAATACAATTGCAGGTTACAAAATTAATTAATGATTTTATCATTATTAACAGTACTTAACATTTTCAAGACTCAAGCTCAAGCTTAACCTTTTTCAGACTGAACACAATGTTGAGACACTTGAAGGACACTTATCGAGTCGTGTTTTATTCAATTAAATTCAGCATTTTCATTAAATAAAATAAACATAGTATCCCTATTACATGATTTAATTGAGAACATTTAGACATTTTTTTTAGTATTGCAGTAAAGATAAATAAATAAAAACTGTGTTTTTCATTATTTACTAGCTTTTATCCGCTGCTCCACTCGCATATATGTCGGTTATCGCGACTTCTTCAAGGTTTAGTCTATTTATATACCGAAATTCAGCCAAATCAATTCAGTGGTTCACTTTTGAATTGATAATATTAGTATAGATTATTGAGAGTCTCCAGCGAAAGACGTATCTATATAATAAAATCACTTTAACAAACAAAAGTTTTTTGCGAGCGCACTACTTTAATTAAAGGAGGTTACAGCATTAAAATGAAATATGTTAACGGTTAAATAATATTAATTGGAATTAAAAGTCTTCAGAGTAATTATTAATTACTACGAAATTTAATTTAATTTAATTTTATTATTAGTTTTTGAATAGGTATTAGATTCTATATTGAAATTAAATACTCAAGTTAGCTATATTGCTGCGACCTGATTGTTTAACTACAGAAGACCCTTCATATAATTGAATATTTTGTATGAAATTGTAAACAATTATATTACAGAGAATTATTTACTGCATAATCAGTTGACATATTATGAGTTACTTTTTGTAGCAATATTTTTATTTGTTGAAATATACGTGTGATAAAATTACTAAATGCAGTAGTTCTTTTAAAACGAATGGTTTTAATTTTCAATTTGGTATTTTTTTTTAAAGACAACTCCCACGTTAGAAATAAATCCTGTATCGCGGGTTACTTTACAAACATACATGAAACGGACACAAAGAACACCCAGACTCAGAAAAACAATCACATAAAGCGTTATCTCATGTGAGGTTTAAACCCACATGAGATAACGTTGTACCTACTACCCAGCGTAGTAGAAAGTGTAGAGATGATGGCTTAAACCACTAACTACGCCATATGTGCAATCTAAACTCAATGAAGTCTAGTATGATTGAAGCTAAATAATGAATGCCGAGATTCAAATACGAAGTAGAGAAAACATTTCAAATCCATTGAACGGTTTGAAACGCAACGATAATTTTTTCGTATGATGTTTAAGTCTACCTTAAGTCCTTCATTGCATACTGGAGAGAAATTAGTCAATACTTCAAAGTTAAATAGGCTGCACGAGTATAAAGGTTTTTATTATTTTTCCTTGGAGCTCTAACAAAGTATTTACCAGTACAGCACTTCTTTGTTACTAAGTATGACCGAATGAATTCTGTACCAAAAAGAATGTTTTCTAACTTTTGCCTGAACATCACATATATTCATCTTAGTTCAGATAGCTGATATTCTTATATCAGCTATCTGAACTAAGATAAATATCTCGCCTCTGGTTGTAATTAACTAACAGTACCGCAACAGTGGAAGTCATTGCCAATACCTCCAGAAAGTATAAGGTAGTTAACTCAAAATTAGCATAATGTGTTTACCTATAAATGTTTGTTACATATTATTATGATCTTTGTGAATGTACTTTATATTAGTTTTAGTGGAAACAAATATTGGTGAACCTAAATAAATAAAAAATAAAAAAAATATTAAGTGCGTCTACTATCATATGAAGATATCACTTAGCATTATCTATACTTAAAATAAAAATGTAACAGGTCTAAATCTTTACATTAAATATATTTAGAAAAAAATTTTGGAAGCCCTCCAAAAATTTTTTTCTAAATATATTATTATTTTTTTGTAAATTTTTGGAGGGCTCTCTATAATCAATACTGAAGCTGTCTGTCTGTCTGTCTGTATCTTGGCCGCTCCTCACGCCGAAACTACTGACTGGATTTAAATGAAACTTGACATGATTTGAGTTCATACTACAATAAGTTATGGAATCAGGCGTTACTTTGCGGAAATCCATGACAATAAATGCTATGAAATATATTTAGCTTTAATTCCGCGAGACAAATATCCAGGTCTGAAAGCAGGGCACAAATCCCACCGTCATGCATACCCACATGCACATATGGGTATAATGCCTGTGTACACATACAAAACAAGTGAGAAATAATTAGCATGCCATGCAACCAAACCTATACTCGACACGTGTTTCGCCCCTCCACGGGGCATCCTCAGGAGATGTTGACTCGTCGAGCGTTTGAGCTCGAATGAGCTAGCGCACCGCTGTCGGCCCGTTTCGATGACGCTATAATCACGATCGATACAATGTCACAACGACATCTGTGCCGAACTACCCGCAATCATACTTAGAAGTGGTGATGGAATTAAGTTTGTTTGGTCATTCAACAGTGTATATGCATTATTATTGTTATATTTTGATATTTGTAACTGTTCCTACTACTACAAGGTAGGACAAAGGATACTTTTTATCCCGAAATTCAGCACAGTTTCCTGGAGAGAGAGGATGAAAGTCAAAATATGTACTTAGTTGAAATTCAATAACACATAGTCCGATTTCAGTCATTCTTCTTTTGTTAGAAAGAAAAAAAAATTACGATAACGGGAAATGTCTTTTTTTTTCGCGACTGTACACTGCCTGTGGGAAGCTGAGACAGATATGTAAATATGGCGGTACGAAGTTCGCCAGGTCAGCTAGTAACATAATAAAAATATATCAAAGTTCCTTTTATGCCAGCATAGTACTTTCTCTCTCGCACTTTATAATAAGTAATACCCGTGAGTACGTGTGGAGAGCCACGCTTCGGCGTTAATGGGCCGGCTCGACCGGAGTGATACCACGTCCTCACAGAAAACCGGTGTGAAATAGTGCTTGAGCTGTGTTTCACCGAGTGAGTGAGGATACCGGAAGCCCATACCCTAATCCCCCTACCTTCCCCCCCCACCCCCATTCCCAAAAGGCTGGCAACGCACTTGTGACGCTTCTGGAGTTGCAGGTGTCCATGGGCGGCGGTGATCGCTTACCATTAGGCAATACGTCTGCTCGTTTGCCGGCCTATTCCATAAAAAAAAACCACTTACTCTGTTTCATTTACTTTTATCCTAATAATGTTTCGGCTACTAAATATGTTTAGAAATACAAGTACAATATAAGACATCAACGTAATTACAGACGCTTTCTTCCTTCACTGCATGGAAATGTATAAGAATACTCTAATTAATTAATTATGTGGTAAGATTGATACGTAGTTTTACCTTCCTTTTTTGGTAGAATTATATTATGAGATTGTATAACTTTTGTGTGATTCAAAGAAATAAATATGTTGTTAGGTTTCTTTCATGTGATAGAATATTTGACTGGTATGTTGAATAGTAAAGAGAAAATAGATGGCAAATAAATAAATATATAAACGGCGAACCTTTAATTAAAGCACCTGTATTTCTTGGTTTTTACGCAAATTTCGGAAATAAGCAAATCATTTACGAGTGATGAAAATAGTTATTGTAGTCAAGTGGCATGTAAAGATGTTTGATAAATTAAATTAATAATCTTTTTAAAAACAAGCTTTTACTGGATAGCCTCGAGACGGATCAAACGAGTCCAAACTCGATGATGTTGCGACGTTTCTTCACAGAGTTCCTATGGCCACCTTCCAGCTCCAGCATCAGGTCAACTACATGTCATTATAATATTGTATTGTCACGCTGTGTACATATGCTTGCAAAATTTCAGCAAAATCGGTTGAAGATATCTGCTTCAAAATTGAGTTGCAAAATTCCATCCGAACATACAAGCATACATACCTACATACATTGTAAGAAAAGCTGGAAGGTTAAATATTTTAAGAAGTATTGAAGAAATTCTGCTTTTCTTTTTCGCTATTATACAAATATCTTAAAAACATCCACTTCGATTAAATCACAAAAATAATAACAAATTTTAACAAAAAAAATACTGACTTCAAGAACTAGACCACACGGGAAGCACCAGCTTTCAAATAAAAAAAGAATTATCAAAATCGGTTCACCCATTTGAAAGTTATAAGGTAACAAACATAAAAAAATACAGCCGAGTTGATAACCTCCTCCTTTTTTTAAGTCGGTTAACAATAAGTTGTTTTGACAAAACGCAAACCCTTTTTCCGTTAATACATAGTTTGGATTTAAGTATACCACGTTGTAAAGAAATACTATACTGAGATCAGTTTCTAAGCTATGCTAAAATTCTTATCTCACATAAAAACAACTGAGAACAAACTCTTTGAAACTATTATCATAAATTAAAAAAATAAAAATCCCCCTACGCAGCATCAGGTCGAAGTTATCAATTAATTGTCAATTTAAAGAAGCGCGTGAAGCACTTAATCGAGTAATCATACGCCAAAAATGCCTTTCATTATTTTGGAAAAGAGCTTATATTCTTATACTGCTGGACCGATATTAACCAAACATAGCTAAAAACCACCGCAAGGAAACTGGCTTTCAAATGAAAAAATCAAATCAAATCAAAATCTGTCCATCGGTTTGTGAGCTACGATGCCACAGACAAACACAGACAGACATCGACGTCAAACTTATAATACCCCTCTTATTGCGTCGAGGGTTAAAAAGTAGTATACATCAAATTCCAATTATTTCTTTACTTCGTGTTTGCTTTTTGCGAATATATTCGCCCACTGCATAAACTGACTGTATCTTGGAAATAAAAACTTAAACAATTTAAACTGTACCGTGCAATGAACTCTGGAAAACTATTAGAAAGTTCCCGGAATGGGCTCCGTGGTGCCTTCACGGCGGAAGGCGTGTCCGACTGCCCGATACCACTCAGGCATAGTTCTAAAACGGTCACCTATTTCCTTTTCTTTACATTTCCTTTCTAATAAAGAAACGAATGTTACGACTCGTGAAATAATAGTAATGGATATGCAAATTTAAATTGTGATGTAAAATATCGCAAAATCAAAGTCGTGCGGAAATTAATCTAAGTTCAATTGTATCGGACGGTTATAAAAACTTGTAAATGAAATTTACAGGTTTCCCATATGGAAAATGGTTCCTGGCTATTTTAAATACTAATATCAAATCATAAGGACCAAGGACAAAAAAACGTCATAAGTACTATGTAAATCTACCTAACCTATAATTTGGAAACTAATACAAAAAGAAAAACGTTTCAAACTAATCGATATACAATATCACTTATCACTTAAATCGTATGACTATAAACCGACTAAGGTTGCAAGGTAGTAGAGCCACGCTGATTTCAGCACGAACGGGCCGGCTCGACCGGGGCGGTACTACCCTCGCACAGAAAATTACCGTAAAATGACAGCGTGCTGTCGTGTTTCGTTGGTGAGTGCGAGACCGGAGGCCCAATTAGTCTAGTCAACAAGTTCCATACTTGTTGACTAGACTAAAAGATGCAGAAGCATCACTAGGCCGCCATGGTGTGGGTCGCCATGCTGCATTATCTGCATTCGCAGTGAGCATGGTGACCACCACTCTTGGATTCTGCTTATGCTTTCCATCAGGCAGAGTAGAGTCATTTTGGCGGGCCAAACATAAAAAAAAAGGTATACAACTATATGTAGCGAGAACCCCATCAAAATGCAAAGGTCAATTAGTACGGCCGCCGTGAGATTACTTTGATCTTAACAAAAGACCTGGACTGGTCGACTTCTTTAATATTCACCGGACGCCAAACAGATTATCCACTTTTGTTCGCCAGCTTTAGCATTTTTAATGAGACATTTCTAGTGGAAATTTTCCAATCTTCAATTTAAGCTCGTACTTTACAAGGTATTAAAACTGTTGAATTAATGTTGATGTAAAGTAATCCTATAGTCAAATGAAGCGAATAATTCACGAAGCGAGTTCTGTCTACTCGTGGCTTGCAAGAAAACCGAAATAAGGTTTGGCCGAAGTGATACCCCGGCCTCACAGAAGACCGTAGAAAGATCCCGTGATCCAAAAACAGCAACACACTAATGAGTCTTGTTTTCTCATTACATAAACCAGTCAATAAATACAAAATCAGATACCACCTGATGCTTTAATTTCAACCATTTAGAAGGTCTTATTGAGAATTAGAACTTCAACTCTCATTACATAGTCTGCTTTTTTGTTTTTCTTATTACTATGTTCTGTTTCTCTATGTATTGTTCTTTCTACTTCGTACACGTGACATTTGTATTTTCAAGTTACTTTAAATTTTTCACCGTTTATACCTTTCTTGGACTACGAAAAATATTTCAAACCCAAAATCTGCTAAATCGGTCCAGCCGTTTTCGAGTTTACCGAGTCAAACATACAGCAACTGATTTTTATATATAAGACTAGCTGTTGCCCGCGGCTCCGCCCGCGTATATGTCGGTTATCGCGGCAAATAGTGGCCTATGTGTTATTCTGATGTAGGAGCTATATTACTGTAAGGTTTCATCCAAATCCGTTCAGAAGTTTTTGCGTGAAAGAGTGACAAACATCCATCCATCCATACTTACAAAATTTCGCGTTTATAATATTAGTATTGATATGGATAGGACAAACAGTATAGTGAGCGTGGACACGCTAAGCCTAATTTGGGATCAGATAGTGTTTAAGATTTGCGTATTTATTATAATTTGAATTCAAATGATACCCTACTATAAACTATGCGATATAAAAAGAATAAGTAAGTAATAAACTTGCACAAATTTTCATTGCCTTTTTTACACCTTTAAAGTTGCAATGCAGAGACGAGTTCAAAGAAATGCTTGGGACTAACTTAATATTTTTATTTTGCGCGTCAATGAAATCTATCAACAGGACATTCAGAGATGCAGTTCAAATGGTCCCAAGGAAGACAATGATCTTCATTTTACAATAATAAACGTTGACATCAGAACGTTTGAATGGGTCTTTCATAAATATGAATCCTTACCTTTACATTGGGATCCGGCTAGAGTGAGACCAGTCCCTTGGTCTAAAAATAAACATAATTAGTTCTTATTAGTTCTTTGACATTATTGTAATTATTTTAAAGTGAAACAAACTTCAGTGACTACTAAGAATTTGATTGCATCCCACGCAACAAAGTCGAGTAAATAATTGACGGCACTCAGCGCAAAAAAGAAGGAATATTACCTGAAGTGCTTGTCCCCGTGTGGCACAAAACGTTGGTAATTCTTTTTATAATCACGACCGCATTAAAAGTAAGAAGTCTACTGTGTGACGCAGTCAACTGCGTAAAATTTTTTTTTTTAGGTATATATTTTAGGATATATTTTTTCTGCCGATGGCTCTTCAGAGGATGTCAGTTTCAGTTCCTTAACAGAGACTCTGGGTAATCAAGTGCGACAAATATTTCTTTCTCAATCGCGTCCTTATTTAAATGTTTGTCGCACAAACGCTCAAAGTGTTCCTAGGCATTTTAGTGATTTAACTGAGGCCTTCTCTGTCAACAACGTTCATACCATCTTGATTTCGGAGACCTGGCTGAAACCTCACCAACCTTCCACCTCATATGCTCTTCCTGGTTTTGTCCTTATACGCAATGGAGGTTCAGATAAAAGAGGCGTTGCTATCTATCTTCGCAGCTCTTTACCTTATAAAATTGTCTCCTCTTCCTCTTTCAATCTCTCTACCAGCGCGGAATATCTCTTCCTACAGGTTTGTGACAGGGGAGTTAACGTCATTCTAGGTGTAGTTTACTGCCCTCCAACTGTTAACTACTTCTCCAGTCTGGAAACAATTCTGGAATCTACAGGGTCTGAGCACTCGCATCACATCCTCTTGGGAGATTTTAACACCAACCTCCTAGCCCATGACTCTCCTCCTCCACGTAGTTTGCTTCATATCATCCAAGCAACCAACCTCCATGTCCTACCGCTTCAAGCCACTCATCACAATATTGAGCATCAAGACCTTTTTTTTACTTTTGCATCAAGACACCTGGCTTGATCTAATCCTCGCCTCTGCCCCACACCATGTCTCGTCCCACGGTCAAGTCTCCGCTCCTGGCTTTTTCCATCATGACTTAATCTTCCTCTCTTATATCCTGAAACCTCCCAAATCACCCCCTAAAATTGTACAGATCCGCAGTTTCCGAAGCTTGAATGTTAAAAAATTATATGTAGATGCCGCTGCGATAGACTGGACGAATATGGCAGCTACTACAGACGTGGATAACAAAATCATCATCTTCAACGACATCATTGTCAAACTGTATGACGTTCAGGCTCCAATTAGGATAGTTAAATTAAAACGGACCCCAGCACCTTTGATGACGAACGAGGTCCGAGCAGCTACGAAGCGAAGGGATCAGGCATTTCTTCGGTTCAAGAGAAACCGCAGCGAGGATAATTGGAATCTTTACAAAGTTGCAAGAAATCAGTATAATCAGGTGATACGTAACGCTAAACGCCGACATATTCTACAAAACATAGAGTCTTCTTCCTCTTCCAGTATCTGGAAATCTCTTGGTACTCTAGGTATTGGTAAAAAACAACACCAAGTGTTTAATAAGACACTTAGTTTGAATGATATCAACCATCAGGCGCTCAACTAGACCGCCTTCTTAATAACTGCATTCGATTCATGTTTAACCTCCGGATGTACGACCACGTATCAGTCTTACGTTCCCAACTAAAATAGTTGCCTATTCACCTGCGCCGCAATCAGCGAGCACTTACCTCCCTATTTTCATTTCCTAACTCACCATTTTCTCCTACATACCTCAGTCCATACTTCCGTTATCCTTTAGTCCTCTAATCATAACAGAAATCTTCGTTCAGAAATAATCTGCTCCTATTATGTCCTTCCCACAATTCAGATTTCATGAACTCTTCGTTATTTATCCAAGCGGTACTACTCTGGAATGCTCTCCCACTCGAAATTCGGCAGAAATTACTAATCGATAGGTGCCTCACCTTATATTTGGGATGTCACAGTGTACGAACGTAGTATATTTGTGTAAGTATTATTATATATATGTAGATATATTATGTATTTATTGCGTGTATATTCTTTATAATATATGTATGTATATTATTGTTCTTTGTATGTTAAGCTTGTTTTTATTGATTATGTAACCTCTGTGCACCATCTACCTTACAAGATTTCTACACCACCCTAAGGTTGACTGGAAGAGAATGCCCTGGGCATTAAATCCGCCAATGAACTAATGTGCATGAAATTTTTAAATAAATAAATAAAATACTAAGGGCCATTTTCACCAGTTACAATAACAGAAGTTTACAAGCATTGGTGCTGGACTAATTACCAGTTGTCATGGAAAGCAAAAAATATGTGATAACAGATAGTTGGAGCATAAAGCATTTCTTAGAAAACGTCTACAAAACATGAGAAAATTTAAATTCGCTTATCCTAGCTTAACAATGTCATTTTCTAAAAAGATGGTAGACTTAAATGAAATATATATAATAATTATTTTTACTGATACAATTATACTCCATTTGTCACACATTTGTTACACAGCCTTAGAGAAGAGAAATAACTTAGGTTAGTTTTTTATTTAATCTTTATTTGGTCTGGGATCATAATAAGTTAATGAGTGATCGTAATGTTAGTTTTTGTAGCAGATTTGAGAGAAATTTGGACAATTTATATTACCATTGACCAATTTAAGTAAAAATGACAATTCTAAATTTTACGGCGCTTTTTAGTGATGGTATGTTGAATCAATTAGTCGGTTTATGTAACTGGATAGTTTAACAGGTTAAATTTATATGCAAAGTGCTACATGAATCTTTTTTGCACACATTTAATTCTTTTGAATGAACTTCATGATGCAAATGCTAATGCTATGGGCCTCAGATATCCTTACTCACTTGGTGAAACACAGCGCAAGCGCTATTTAACACCGGTTTTTTGTAAGACCGTGGTATCACTCCGGTCGGGCCAGCCCATTCATGCCGAAGCGTGACTCTCCCACGGAAAAGTTATTTAGAGATCATATGATCACAATGTTCCTTAAAATTAAGTTGTTTATCCATCCCATGGGTGTCGTAAGAGTCGTCGCACCAACTACACTGGACAGCAGCACCGCATATAGTAGGAAAACTTGAAACAAACCCTATATATGACTGTATAGCCAGCGTGGTGTTTTAGGCCAAAATCTTTTTTATGGAATAGGCTGGCAAACGAGCAGACGTATCGCCTGATGGTAAGCGATTACCGCCGCCCATGGACACCTGCAACACCACGTCACTAGTACGTTGCAGGTCTTTCGGGGATGGGGGGGAAGCAGGGGTAGGGGATTGTGGTATGGGCCTCCGGTGTCCTCACTCACTCGGTGAAACACAGCGCAAGCACTATTTCACATCGGTTTTCTGTGAGGCCGTGGTATCAATCCGGTCGAGCCGGCCCATTGATGCCAAAGCGTGACTCTCCCACGGTATAAGGGGGCTCATCTTGCTAAGGAGGGGCCAATCATCAGTGAATTTTTAGAGGATATCTTGCTTGATGATTATCCCCGTAGCACACTGGCTGAGCCGGTCCACATGTGCCGACGGTAACAAACATTTTTTTAACTGAAAACTTCTTTAGCCGCGTTGAGCACTTTTTGGTAGGAGAAAGCTTATGAGATCGCGTCACCGACATTATGACGTCACCAGCATGCTGACATGACATTTTCGAAGTGAAAACTTATTTGGCTGCGTTGAGCACTTTTTGGTAGAGGAAAATTTTATGGGTTCGCGTCACCGACATGCTAACGTTTGATTTTGATAATTTTAATTGAAACATTATAACATTTCTAATGTAACACATTAATTTTACAAATAACATTCTAAGTTATAAGTTTTCACTTCTATCGGCAGTTTTTATGACTGCCAATTTCTTTTTGTGCAGAAATCCCTCCCGGATACCACCGACTTGTTGCTATGTCGGACTCAAACCGACTAGAAACCGTCTAGGGCACTAGAAACCGGGGAAACAGGTACACCCTAGAAAAAAATACAAATTCTCTCTAACACTAATTTAGTTCTGTTAATTTGAGAGTTATACTCGTAGTAGTAGTGGAAAAAAAATTGCAAAGTAAACAAGTTATTAACTGAAAAAAAAATGACGACTGCGTGAAACTTGTATAATGAAATTCAGAAACTTAATTACATTTTAAATTATTAAAAGTTTTTTTCTGTTTCAAATTATATTTAAACACCAGCCTTTGCACACGGCTCCGCCCGCGTGTTTTCTTTTAACAGGCAAAGTAGCTTATGTCCTTCTTCAAGAATCAAAGGAGCTCCATTGTGAATTTCATCCTAATCAGTTCAGCGTTTTAGCTGTGAAAACGTAATAGACAGAGTGTCACGTGAGAGGCTTGGTAGCCATGTGGTAGTTAAGGTGAAGCCATGAAGTGAAATGAAATGAGAGAAATAACACACTCGATCACAAGAATTTACAGATTATTTATTGTTAACTAGAAAAGTTTCCAATTGATAAAATAATTTAGTTCGCGAGCACAGGAGACATAGATTTGAGACAGGGCGTGGTCCTAGGGAGTCCCGTCAGCGATGATACCTCCAAGATGAAGGAGGCACTTAACTTGCGATTGCTAGCAGGAGACGGGAGACGCCAGGAAAGCGTCCCAGGCGTTAGTCCAGTGGACCCAGAGTCCAGTAAGTAGTGGTACCAGCGAAAGCAACCGGGCCAAAGCTGTCGTCCAAGACCGCCAGATAGAGAAGAGGCGTTGGGCCTGCGTTAGTAACCGGGCCCCATAGAGTCGAGTTGCCGGCCAAGCAAAGCGAGCGAGTGTCCCGGCGTGTCCGTGCTTATATCTTGCCCCGGGGTAAAGTGCGGGGTGGTGCGGAGCTATGTTGCCGCGTGCCACCCCACCCCCCCATTAGGCCAAAATTTTAAATTCGAAAAAAAAGGAATTCGAAAGTACCAGCGTGGACCTACCAGCAGTGGAGACCCCGAGATACCAAGTGAATTGCCCCGAGGAAAAATTCTGGCCTAATGGGGTTGGGGCAAGGTTGTGCTCCACTCCGCGCCTCACCTCCGCGCCACTGCGCTCCTCGCCCCGGCGCAATATAAAAGAGCGAACACATGAAGATTAAGCTTTTTCACGCGGTGGCAGCAGCGCAAGTTAAGTGCCTCCTTCATCTTGGAGGTATCATCGCTGACAAAACTCCCTAGGACCACGTCCTGTCTCAAGTCTATGTCTCCTATGCTCGCGAATTAAATTATTCTATCAATTGTAAACCTTTCTCGATAACAAGAAATGATTTGTAAATTCTTGTGATCGAGTGTGTAATTTCTCTCATTATATTTCAACCTCTCTGCTTCACCATAACTTCCACGTGGCTTAGAAGCCTTTAACGTTACAAGTGTTACTTTCGAATTTATAATATTAAGACATAGGTTTTATATATTTCTGTTTGTGACATGCGTCTACACCTAAACCTCTAAACCCATTTCAAAAATTATTTCGCCCTGGAAAACAGATTACATAAGTAACTTTTTACTACGATATACGACCTAATAATTCAGGTTCTATTAAAATTAGTTTATTAGTCTAGTTGGATTAAGATGAAAATTAAATAAAATTAAACTTTATAGACATTTAAATACTAGCTATATTTATTCGTTTATTATTAATATGGGTCCAGTTGTTAATACCTACAAGGCAAAAAACCTATATAGTAAATAGTCCACATCGCATAATTATTCTCTACTTCGATTGAGATTGCAACTCTTAACAATGTTTAGATTAGATTAAAATTTGAAATATTTTGAAATGGTATAGTTGGTTAACTTAAGATAATAACTGTAATAATAATCGTTGTTTTGTCTCGAAAGATTAAGTGCAGAGTATTTTTAAAAGCTTAATTTTTATTTTTCATGTTAGACTAGCTTTTGCCCGCGTCTCTGCCAGTTTATTTTTCGGTTGTCGCAACAAAATGTAACATATGTCCTTCTCCAAGGTTTAATCTATCTCTATACTGAAACTTATCCAAAAAAGTTAGCCATATTTTCGATTTTATAATATTATATTTTTTCCTGGTGGCGGATCCATGAGGAATTTTTACATTTCCTTTATAATGGTGTTTTGAATAATCCTACTAATTTTCAGCCGGGTGCGAATTATTGGAGCCTCGGATGTCCAAATTGACCGGACTATTAATAACTAATGTTTTCATTATAATTTATGAATCGAAGATAAGTTTCTTTACTGTTTGTTGACGAAAAATCTTCGGCTTGTAAATAAATGAGAGAAGGTATTTTCCCAAGAAAACTTTAAGCTCATTAATAATGTAATTTTATTTTATTTCTGGGTTTGTCTGTTTTATTTATACTTAACTAGCTGACCCCGCAAACGTTGTTTCGCCATAAAAAAAATGGGCGTATAAAAAATAGATGTTGGTCGATTCTTAGACCTACCCGATATGCACACCAAATTTCATAAAAATCGGTCCAGCCGTTTCAGAGGAATATGGTAACTAACATTGTAACACGAGATTTTTTATATATAAGATTTTCATAATTTTCTTGTCTCTTTATCAATTTAATTTAAAGTTAGTGTAAAGCGTAACAATATAAAAAGTTTTGACTGAATTCTTCCACGACCTGCATTCTGTCAGCTACTCTTGAATGTGATCATTTTCAGATGAGGGGTCTAATGTAAAAAATATTGTTTGTTTTCAAAAGAAAATGGAACTTAGATTCTAGTAGCTCTAAGAGGCCAGGGCAGAATCAGAATATCCATCCCCTTTTATTAAAGAGGCCACAACAATATCAAGGGAGAGAGGGACATTTGATTTGTATGACTGAGTTATGTACTATTTGATTTAATAAATTAGGAATTTTCTTTGTAAGTCACACAGAAATAATGAATTCAAAGCCATTGAACATTCATAATCGTCATCATCTATCTATTACAGTTCACTGGTTGACAAAGGCCTCCCATTGCACACAACTATAATTATCGATTTAGGGCTTTACGAATCCAGCTACTGCCATCCATTTTGCGCAAATTGTAACTCTACCTTTGCCCCTAGCAAATAATTTGTCTAAGATTACTTTGTCTAAGATTAGCCAATGACACACGAGAATTTAACCTAGCGTTAACGATTGCGGAAAGAAAAACGCTTGCAACTTGGCAAGGCCCCCTGGCCTATGGCCGTTACACGTCCGATATTATTTCAATATTAAATATTAAGACAAGAAAATAGTAAGCATTTAAATAACGAGTTGAAATTGCTACGATATAAGATAGTACGTCCACTTGAGGGAACAACAATTGACGTGACATACCCATTAAATATAAACTGTGAATCTTCATCCGTATTCTGTATGAAATTAGAATTTCGCAACGAATTTTGCAAGTTGGCACAGCGTGAAATTGTATCTAGCTGGCAGCAGGCGTCAAGCTGACTCTGGAACACTTCCTCTGGACAGACGTCATAAGTTTCGAATATTCTACTGTTATAAAGTCACTATAGAA
Source organism: Diaphora mendica (assembly GCA_949125395.1). Classification (NCBI taxonomy): domain Eukaryota; kingdom Metazoa; phylum Arthropoda; class Insecta; order Lepidoptera; family Erebidae; genus Diaphora; species Diaphora mendica. The sequence goes on from OX421320.1 coordinate 26,177,515, forward strand.
TTATATTTTGCTGCATTTAAATAAATTAGGAAATATAATTAAAAATAATCAATTTCCACGAAGTCAGTTCTCATGACGACACTTTTCATGAATACTATTCTGTTTTGCATCGTTAGTTAAAGCTCTGACATGGTATTATAAAATATTTGTATAACGGGACTGAACTACTGTTAGCTTTAGTGAAAGGTTATATATAAATAAAGAAATATATATATAAATAAAGTAGTGAAGGAAAGAATCAGAAGTAATATTGCGTGTAAGTCAAAATATTCATTTTGCTAAATGAATATAACACATAGAAACAAGAAGCATATTAATCTTTAAAGGTGACTGGAAAATTGCAACAAATAAGACGAACGGCTTTTTTTAGCAATCTAAATAATTATTCAGACAGTATGAAATTGAAGTAACAGAAAAAGTTACTTTAGTGAGATATTTTTAACTATCAAGAAACGTTTTATTAAGCAAGAATGACCGCATCTGAGTTCTAAGTTAATCTTTAAAAATATATATTACAAAAGAAATGTAAAAGGTATGCTTATACCGTTTTTCTGTGAGATCTTGTTATCACTCTGGTTGAGCGTGCCCCCACCTAAATTCCAAGGTTTCTCGTCGATTGTCTTTCTTGATCGCTAACAAGATCCAAATTTTATTTTGTATTATTGGCTAAACCGCCTGCTCGTAGACGAAATAAACAAAAAAAAAACTATACATTACTTGAAAACATGTTAAAACTTTGCAAAACTGCATAATATTTCACTGCAGCTCAGTAAATGTACCTACTCTTACAGACTACTCAGTAGCTACTAGCGTCAATCGATATCAAAATTAGGTACCCATTAACATACAGGTTTTTAGAGCTGCAAGTTGGTTACAGGTACATATCACAATATATAAGTTTAGCGAAAAGAACTACATTTCCTTGAATCCCATAATTATTACTGTCGCCGTAGCAAGTACGTTCAAAGAAATCGATCACACTTCTATGTATTTTGCTATAACTACAAATTGAATTCTATTAAAGCAATTATATAAATTACTAGTGAGTTCCTTAAAATTTATTTTTTCAAATCTAATTGAAATACTGTTAGCAGGCAAGCCTATATAATTTGAAAAAGCTTCATTGAACGATTTGGCTACTTTTAAATTATTCCAAATAAGGTTTTAGAAAAAAAATTGTTTATCTGTAAAGTCGGTTTACGGGCGATAGTTTAACGTGACAATGTCATAACAAAACATTGATGAAATGATGAGAGATGGATGCGGAGCGCGCATCTATCTCTCATACAACGACGTACAATGAGCGTAACGGGCCAATGAACGTAACATGACAATGAACGAAAGATGACAATAAACGTAACGGGACAATGAGCGTAACAAGACAATGTCGGGAAATGATACCGATAAATTTAGCCTCAAAAATTCTACAAACCTTTTACGCAGCAGAGCGCGTTAAAGAAATATACACACACATACACTCAAAAACATAACCCTCTTTTTAGCATGGTCGGCAGGGTTTTACCTGGTCGTAGATTTTTTCATAAAGATGGGACGTTGGACAATATGCTATATCAATGATGCCTTTCAAAAGAAAAGGTGTGTAGTACTAGAAATTGGAAAGCAAAATAAATTATTCTGCTTGCTAAGGGATTTGAGGAATCATACAATTCTTCTCAATTGCGTCTGCCAAAGCCCTTGCGAAATAGTTACGAGTGACGTACGATATTTTTATTTGTTATGATGATGATGAATAGAGTTTGATGTGTAATATTGATAAAAAAATAAATTTATACTTAACTAGCTTTTGCCCGCGACTCCGCCCGCGTGTATGTCGGTTATCGTAACTAAAGAGTTGCCTGATCTGTGGGGCAGTGGTAGTGTATGCGACTGCCGTGCTTGAGGTCTCGGGTGCGATTCCCGGGTCGGATCGAATGTTTGTATGATCTGAAAATATTTATTTCGGAGTTAAGGTGTTTTCTATGTATAATATAGCGTCGTGTGTAAAAAAAAAGTTCGTCAATTCCGAAGTCAGATACACGCAATGAATCCAATTGAAAGTATGCTGTGTCGAATGTGTATTGTTTAACAGCAGATTTTCGACAGTTTATTAGTAGATTTATTCATTACAAATTCATTGATATTTTTACAATTTAGAATACTTTTATTATCATTCGTGTGAATATATCCCTAAGAAAAGTCAAAGAAAATAAGATACAAAGTGATTTTGTAAGTGGAAACGAAACCTTTACCGCTGTACATCGCATAACTTAACTGACATTGTGAAACGGTATAGTGCAGGGAATTTCGTTCTGGGGGCCTAGTATGATTTCCTTTAATAGCTCTACTCTCGAATGCGACTGGGTTCAGTGTTGCGATTCTAGAATAGTTCAGTTATTGCGAATTTATTTCAGATGAAATTATTGGTCTCGGCGTTGAACACGTTTGACGCTGCAATTGGCGAAGATATCAGTGCTGGCCAATTGGAACTTCGTCCATTGTCATCGTGACGATTGAGTATTAGGACAACTGGAACTCGCACTAGAAACACAAATTATATCCTTCGTAGCAGAATTGATGATGTATGGGAAATTTCATGTGAAAACTCATATTAGGCCCTCTGAACCCATTGTAGCTATGAAGGCAGATGCCATCGAAAGCAAATTTACGTAAAATAAACTCGCACTAGGCCACCAGAAAAGGGTAATGGAATATATAAATGTTGTTAAAAACAATACCTGCTTTCTACGTGTATTGTAAAATGTAAAACTATGATGAGTGTTCTCCGTGTTTATCTGCTGTAATTATTATCAATATTAAAAAGTTTACAGAGTCTAAATAGAAGTTATTAGTACAGAGTTACACTTGATGGAACAGACAGCACGGCCTCACAGAAAACCGGCTGTAAGCAACACTTTTCTTGTTTTCACTGAACAAATAAGGTTTTCCAACAACATCTAGAGAGGCTTTCAACTGAAAGACCGAAAACTGCAACACGCTTGTATAAGTGACTACACAGGGTGTTGCAGTTTTTAAATGAGGTGAGCTGATCGATGCCGAGGTGTGGCAATGGTGTTGTTGGGTTTATTTACATTCTTAATAACACCCCGGAGCATGGAGGTTTGGCGGTTTCACGTTCGTGCCTCGCAGAGCACGTTACGCCGTCGATCTCGGTTGCCATGAATATCTATCGCTATCGTTATTAAGAAGTCAACGCCCTAAAATAGGTATATTGGCAACTAGTACAATCTTCGAATTTGCCAGTCGTTCCGTGAAAAAAACCGTTCAGGTAAACCGGTTGAACTAGTAGCCGACTTTAAATAATGAAGGGTACAATAAAAGGTTAGGAAGACGTGTTTATCTTAGTCGAACTGTAATCAAATGCGTGTTATTTTGTACCTTTTATTCATAATAGACCGTCTGTGACATGTATAGAACTTGTGTAGCAAGTCATTTTATGCTCTGTTTCTCTCTCAGACGTTGCGATTGTTAAGTTTCTAAGTTAGAACTTTACTGTACTGGATAAAACTTTATTCTTGTGCTGGATTTATAACGTTCCTGTGTTGAGCGCACCTGAGAGTTTGTCAGAAAGATACGAGAATCAACATATTTTCACATTTATGGAACACGTTATATGATTGTTTACTTTTTGTTATCAACTTGGAAGCAATTTGGAGCAAGGAGCCTTGAGGGTTTTACTGCCATGTGTGACTTGACTTCCTATCGCCAAACAAAATGTGTATAGAATTTTTACTGTAATTTCCTCTCATTTATGTTCGGAAGTAAATTATGTTTCTAGATTGAGTTAAGACGCACACGTTGTTTCATCAGAATGCTTATAAAATCGTACAGATATGCGAATTTTGATACAATATATTTCTGTGGTAATTGGGTTTAGTATTTTGTTTATATTACGTAATCAAAATGTATTAACTAATTAGAGATGACACGGTTTTGCAGTATACTTTAAACGTTTATTATATTGAAATCAATTTGCTAAATGTATTTTGTTAGAATGGACACCACGATATAACTTGCTTTACCCTGACGCCTGCCCCAGTCGAATAATAGATATTATTCTATGAATCCTTTGACCCTTAAGTATGGGTTTTACCATACTTCTAGCAATGCCTATACTCAACTTTACGATGGTTATTTGAGTTGAATGATTAGCCACTATTAAAGTGAAAGAAACCAATAAATTCACATACTAACTTTAAACTGTCAGATTCCATAATTAAAATTTTTACGAATGTTAAAAGGAAATAAGGCACTTACAATAGATATTGAGTTTATACCAATGTCAGATAGTATGAGTGTGGTCTTTTTTACCCGATTACGGCAAAGCCAAAGGAGGGTTATGATTTTGACAGGCTATGTATGTATCTATGCTCATCTGTTCCCTCATAGCTCATCAACTACTTATTAGAACTGGACAAATGAGCGACTTGATTGTCCGCTAGTTTTAGGCTATATGACGTGTCACTGATTCTAATGTGGCGCCCTCTAGCGGTCTGTACTGTGTTCAAAATAAATTCGGCATAAATATACCGTGTTTATACGTAGTTACATAGAAACGTACGATAACACTTTAGCAACGCGTGACTACGGCTTTTCAAACTAGTTTCATACTTTTTCAGCGTCGTTTTTTGTCGTAGTTGGGTTTTAGTTCTATTTTTTATTCATCAGCTGATATCAAAAATTTTAAATCGCAAACAAATCTCTAACAATATATTATAGCATTAATAAGCTACTTGAAGACGCGTTTGTAAGAAATACTTTATAATTTACCAGTAGAAAACTGTAGGACAACTTTCAAAACTTGACGCGATTCTGACACACTTTGGCTATTGTATTGTAAAACAGGCAGTAAATCTCCATTAAAAACTTTATCTATACTTATAATTATATATAATATAATATATAATATACTTATAATATAATATATAATATAATATTATAGTAAAAATGTAACAGGTCAAATTCTGTACATTGAAGATATTTTGAAAATTTTTTTTGGAGGGCACTCTGTTATCGATACTGAAACCAAAACTATTTTTTTTTTCATTTTTATCTGTCTGTCTGTCTGTCTGTCTGTCTGTCTGTCTGTCTGTATCTTGGCCGCGCATCACGCCGAAACTACTGAATGGATTCAAATGAAACTTGGCATGATTTGAGTTCATACTCCGAGGAAGGACATAGGATACTTTTTATTCCGAAATTCCGGACGGTTTCCCTGTGAGGGGATGAAAGTCAAAATGTGTAATTAATTGTAATTCATTAACGAGTAGTCCGATTGCAATAATTCTTTTTTGTTAGAAAGGAGATACTCTGAAGATTGTAGCGTTAATTATTTAATTTATCACAATCTCTCTATCTATTGGAAAAAAAAATATAAAGAATTTATCATTACGAAATACGACACGTAGTGACATCTTTTGGAAGACATGCGTAATTAATAACACTTTGATTAATATATCGTGGAATAATCGTAGAACGTATTACGTATAATTCGGTGTAGCATTAAGTATTTGATTTATCGAAATCTCTCTATCCATAAATTCAGCACGGTTTCCTGGAGAGAGCGGATGAAAGTCAAAATATGTACTTGGTTGTAATTCAATGACACGTGATTTCATTCATTCTTTTTTTGCTAGACAGCAAGTACTTTAAATATTGTTCCGTGATCTATTTATACATATATCCCGTATAATAAATCTGTAGACGTTGAGTTTGCTTAAAACAGCGACATCTCTTGGAATCAAGTAACTAACTTTACAATAGGTACGTAATATGATTTTCTTTTGAACGTATAATAAAAATGTGATGTAACAGATCAATTCTGTACATTAAAGAAATTTAGATGTTTTAACGGGAGGGCTCTCTAATCGTTACTGAAGCAATGAAATTTTATTGAAAATTGTTTCTAAACTTAACAACGACATCTATTGGAATTAAGTAACACTAACTTTACAGTAGGATGTACCTATCCTATATACGAGTAATCCATATATGATTAATTTTTAAAGTAGGTATAATAAAAAAAAAAACATTAATTCTGTACATTAGAGAAATTTAGATTTTTTTCGGGAGGACGCTCTTATCGATTCTGAACCAAAAACTAAAATACCATAATAACGTTAAATGGTCATTGTAAAGGAACAAGGTCCAAATGTATGAAGGAAGACGACTTTTCAGTAGACTGTATTTAATTTGCTGGTTTTACAGTAATAGATTACTAGAAAAAACTTGCAAAATTGACAAAACAATTTGTATATCTTCTTCTTCTCTTATATCCTATAAAAAGCGGCCAAGTGCGAGTCGGACTCGCCCATGAAGGGTTCCGCAGCAGCAAGTAGCATAATACAATTTTTATTTTATTTTTATATTTGTGTTGATTGAATGAAAGGTAAATTGCAGTTTACGATTTATGACGTATTAAAAAAAAACTAATTACTAGATTTCGTTCAAACCAATTTTCGTTGGAAGTTTGCATGGTAATGTACATCATATATTTTTTTTAGATTTATCATTCTCTTATTTTAGAAGTAACAGGGGGGGGGACACATTTTACCACTTTGGAAGTGTCTCTCGCGCAAACTAATCAGTTTAGAAAAGTATGATATTAGAAACCTCAATATCATTTTCGAAGACCTACCCACACCCACACGTATGGGTTTGATGAAAAAAAATTTTTGAGTTTCAGTTCTAAGTATGGGGACCCCCATAATTTATTGTTTTTTTTCTATTTTTGTGTGAAAATCTTAATGCGGTTCACAGAATACATCTTCTTACCAAGTTTCAACATTATAGGTTTTATAGTTTCGGAAAAAAGTGGCTGTGACATACGGACGGACAGACAGACAGACATGACAAATCTATAAGGGTTCCGTTTTTTGCCTTTCGCACGGAACCCTAAAAATGAATTGCTGTTCGTTTGTCTCGCTAATAATCGAGAACCGCCGGGCCGATTTAGCTGATTTAGGTTTTGAAATGTTTGCCGTGGTTCAGGGAAGGTTTAAACGGTGAGAAAATATGGAAAAATTGCGGGGAAGATAATAAAAACAACAATTTCCTTTTGCCCATAAAAACTGTTCTACCAACTTTCCTGTCAAACTTTTGACTGTCAAATTGAAGCACTTATTAAATTAAGGGTTTTAAATAGGCATCATATATTATAACACGAATGAAATTAAGGGTTTTAAATAGACACCACATATTATTTATATATTATTATCGCGTATTTTAATATTATTATTTTGATGGTTGTTATTGTTGGTTCATTCAGAAATTGTCATTGTATCGACATATTTTGTTGGTTGTCACTGCTTAGAATGCAAATAAAAATGGTAAAGATATTAGATAATATTTTTAAAATTCAGTATCAACATATCTATTTATATAAAAATGTATCGCCGAAATGTTAGTACGCGCATAACTTCCGATCGGCTGCACCAAATTAAATGATTCTTTTTTTATGTGTAGGACCTTATTGTTAGGACAAGGTTTGTGTATAAGAAAAATTAAAAGATAGCGGGCAAAGTATTTTTTTTTGTCCGCGTCGTCTATCTGTATCTTGGCCGCGCATCACGCTGAAAATACTGAATGGATTAAAATGAAACTTGGCACGATTTGAGTTCATACTACGAGGTAGGACATAGATTTTTTTTTAATTTTTTTTTTTTTTTTTTTTTTAATAACGGGAAAAGTCTTTTTCTTTGTCCGCGACTGTACACTGCCTGTAGGAAGCTGAGACCAGCTGAGACAGATATGTAAATATGGCGGTACGAAGTTTATTTTTATTCTACCCTTCCTGAATATTTTCGCTCCATTTCTATTCTTCTCTTCCTGAACATTTTCACCGTATTCCTTTTCTTCTCTTCCTGAACATTTTCGCCCTAATTCTATTCTACCCTTTCCTGAATATTTTCGCTTTATTTCTATTCTTTCCTTCCTGAACATTTTCGCCCTATTCTTATTCTTCCTTTCCTGAAAATTTTCGCCCTATTTCTATTCTTCCCTTCCTATTCAAAGTGCTGCAGCTTTCAGAATTTACTTATAGACAAGTCTGTTCTGATTTCTGAGGACTTTTTTATTTTTTATTCTGTAATTTCTGAGATCTTTTTATTTTGTCTAAATATGCCTAACCATAAAACTAGATAAGAATTTTTTTAAGTTATGTGGATTAGGATTTTTAACTCTTACCACAGTAAAAAACAAAAAAGGGAACGCCTCAAGACGATCGACGAGAGATGAGACCGCCTATGCTCAATTAAAGTGTAAAATAAAAATATAGTTTTGTGACTAATAAGAAACATTGTTTTTTATTACTTAAAAATATTTTTAAATTATGGTGTACCTCCAAAATTTTTAATCTTCCTAGATGTACCTTGAACCCAAAAAGTTTGCGGAACACTGAATGTACTATGGTGATGTGTGTTACTTCGACCTGAATGCAGACCTCCTTAACAAGCTTGACCGTCTTCTTAATAACTGCATTCGATTTATTTTCAATATTCGAAAGTATGACCATGTGTCTGCTTTGCGTTCCCAGTTAAAATGGTTACTTATTCGCCTACAGTGCAATCAGCGAGCACTTACCTTCCTATTTTCATTTCTCAACTCGCCATCCTTACCTACCTACCTTGCTCCGTATTTCCGATACCTGTGCTCTAATCACGATAGAAATCCTAGCTCAGTCAATAATCTGCTTCTCTCATGTCCGTCTCATTACTCCGACTTCGTGAACTGTTCCTTCTTTGTTCGAGCAGTAATACTCTGGAATGCGCTCCCGCTCGAAATCAGGATGTCCACTAACCGATATACATTCAAAAATAAAGTACATGAGCTCTTTCTCAATGAACTGGCAGAATTTTCTAATCTATAGCTTACCGTCCTTTTTAAACGACTACCAAAAGGAGGAGGTTCGCAATTTCATCGATTTTTTTCTTAATGTATGTATGTACACGGATTACTCCTCCGTTAATTTATGGACCGATTTTGAAAATTATTTTTGTATTCGAAAGGGTATGCTCCTCATGTGGTCCCATGGCCACCATATCTCCTGATATGGCGTGACCTTGAGCGGGATAGCTGCTCTTGGCGTAGAACAAAACAACCGAAGCGTCGGTGACGTCGTTAACGTTCGTCTCGAAATATAGCGAGTGTGGTACCTACTATTACATTTGGCTTGGCACCGACTTCAAACCTATGAATAGGTAGCATATACAAGTTATTTGATAATTTTTAGTTTTTAAGTCGGTTTTTTTAAACGAAGTTTTTTTTTCCATTATTTAGTGTATAAATGTTGTATTTATGTATACGTAATCTGTATATGTATATCTACTTATATATGTATGTTTGTATGTATAACGTTGAATATGATGTGATTATTGTAAATTTGAACGGACTTCTTATGTATATAAGATTTCACACACCTGCCTTATAAGATTTCTCCACCACCCGAAGGTCGACTGGAAGAGAATGCTCTGGGCATTAAGTCCGCCGATGTACATTCTTAGTGCATAAATTTTATAAATAATATATAAATAATCTACATTGTATTTATATTTCCAAAAAAGTGTGTGTGACCAGTTCCTAAAATTATCATCTCAATGTAACTAACACAACATCCACATCTGGTAGTTCTTAAACAGTTTCTAAAAGATACTTTACAATAGGTACATTATATGATTACTTTTTTATCGTATAATAAAAATGTAAAAGATCAATTTTAAGTTTAAAATACTTGAATTAGGAGTTATAATTTTTAATATAAACAAACATATAACTTAATAGTTATGATAATTTACCAGAAACAAAACACAAAATGTGTGTGAGTTTGTGTGTTTGTTACTCTTCCACGCTAAAACTTCTAAACGGATTTGGATGAAACTTTACAGTAATATAGCTTATACAGGTTACTATTTGCCGCGAAAATCGACATTCACGCGGGCGGAGCCGCGGGCAACAGCTAGTTATTAATAAAATAACAAGGGTTGGAGGTTTAGTATTAGGTTTCAGGATACAACTAGGGAGCAAGAGACGGGAAGAGGAACCCTAGACTTTAAATAAATTCAATTAAACAGCTTTTTAAAAACAAGCTTTAATCAAGACAGACAAACGACAAATGAAACGAGTCCAAACTCGATGATGTTGCGATATTTATTTACAGAGTTCCTATTACAGAGTATTTACAGAGTACCTTCCAGCTCCAGCATCAGATCAGCTCCATGTCATTATAATATTGTATTGTCACGCTGTATACATATGCTTGCAAAATTTGAGCAAAATCGGTTGAAGAGATCTGCTTTAAAATTGAGTTGCAATATTCCACCCGAACATACGTACATATACATTGCAAGTTAATAAAAAGCTTGTAAAATCACTTGAAATTAGGTTTACTTTTCTAACCTATCCAAGCTTTTCCCCTCGACATTGTCCTCGTCTAAAAGCCTATGTCCTTCTCCAAGATTCAATCTATATCTATACCGAAACTCATATAAAACGGTTTAACCATAAAAGCGTAACATACGTTAAAGCATGGCAGTGTTAATTAGTAGGTAGTAGAGCCACGCTGATTTCAGCACGAACGGGCCGGCTCGACCGGGGCGGTACTACCCTCGCACAGAAAATCAACGTAAAATGACAGCGTTTGTGCTGTCGTGTTTCGTTGGTGAGTGCGAGACCGGAGGCCCAATTAGTCTAGTCAACAAGTTCCATACTTGTTGACTAGACTAGAAGATGCACAAGCATCACTAGGCCGCCATAGTGTGGGTCGCCATACTGCATTGTTGTATTCGCAATGAGTATGGTGGCCACCACTCGTGGATTCTGCGTGCGCTTTCCATCAGGCAGAGTAGAGTCATTTTGGCGGGCCAAACATAAAAAAGAAAAATAAAAAAAAATGTCTATTTTTCTGAAGTGATTTTCTGATTTTATTTTGTGTATATTTTCCAAGAACTCTGACTTCATGGTAATTATTTTAATGGAGAATCTATGTGCAGTAGCTAAAACTTAAAGCGTGGAGGTAGTAAATTTTAAAGGTTAACCGTGAATTACTCGATTAAGAATTGATTGAATATTTGTCGTAGCTTATTCTGAATTACGGCCCGTTGTTGTAAAATGGTTAGATAAATAATATATACACACATCAAAAGTGTCTAGGGATCAAGCATTTTTATGCGGATTTCTTGAGATTGAGATGTGGCTTTGGCCCTGGCCTGCTCAGTCGCCAGACTTGAACCCGATTGAGCATGCATGGGATATGCTACAGAGAAGAGCTCTGCCGAATATGGAGGGTATCCAGTCGCAAGAAGACCTTTTTTTGTTGTTGCAACGAACATGGGCGGCCATTCCACAGCGTGTTTGGATGAACTCATTTTGAGTATGCCAAACCGATGTTCTTGTGTTGTTAGTGTTCGCGGTAGAAACACGGATTATTAATTGTTTAAGTTACCTAATAAAATTTTAAAGAAAACTGTTATTTCAGTCTTTTTTTCGAACTTTAATGTTAGTGGTTCAAATGTCAAAAATCCCTTTATTAGGAAAATGGCAAATTTCTTTATTAATGCAAAGGTGACTTGGTTTATCGTTACTGTGACAAACGAAAACACTTTATTTGATGAATCCTTAAAGAAAATTTTAATTAATATCAATCAGGAGAAAAGTTTTTGCAAAAATATATGTTGATCTCTAGACACATATGTTGATCCCTAGACACTTTTGATGTGTGTATTTGTGCTTTAGGATTGAAAGTAATACATGTATAAAGTTACGTATATAAACAAAACAGTAGACCAGGTATGTTCATATTTCACAGCCAAGATCCTGATCGCTCTAAAGTAGATACATTTACCTAATAAAATCAAGTAGTGCCAAGGAATACCTAACTACAGAGTAACTGATTTCAATGATTCTCACGCCGATTACTATTTAAATATTACTTCTCAACATCAATTGCTGGTATCCTCACTCACTCGGTGAAACACAGCGCAAGAACTGTTTCACACCGGTCATGACAAAGAAGACTTCGACTTCCCGTCCCACTACGGTCCCGGGTCCTTTAAGCGGGGCGTGAAAAAGCATCTCACTAGACCGCCATAGAGCTGGTCGCCATGATGCATTGTCCTTGTTCGCATTGAGGATGGTGACCACCACTCTTGGATTCTGCTTTTGCTTTCCATCAGGCGAGGCAGAGTTATTTTAGCAGCTCAAATATAAAAAAAAGACTACTGGAAAATCTGGAATACTGGAACATCATACTATTAAACAAATAATTTGTAACTTGTATTTCATTAAATAAAACGTTTTCATATTCTAAAGTAATCTTACAACAAGCTGTCGAGTATATCATATGTAACATAATCACGCTAAGATATATCTTAAACAAGAACGTTAATAACATAAGGCAGCAGACCTCACTCCCGGCCAGGTGTGAATAGCATAAACCCGTTGACATATTTCGTTTATAACAGTGCTGTCGAATTTGTAAATAATGCTATCTTATATTAAAGTTTTGATATTCAGGTTTCACGTTATGTACTAAAGTATTGTTTAGAGAAAATATTGTATTTCTTTTTTTTTCTTTTTGAGAAAAGACAGCATTAGCATTAGGAATTAGCATCCTGCGTCACGATGGACTTTGCAAGCATACACGAAACAGACACAAAGAACGCACGGTGTTGACAGAGGTGGCGTGCGCCCTGGCCGGATCAACCCCTGTGGGATTTGGAGGCGGAAGTGCTCGCCGAAGTTTATCGACGGGTGGCTGAATATCGGGCGGAGTATGGCTATCGCCCTCCGCCCGAAGAGGTACGCGAATGGCGCGAAGCCGCTCGTCGAGCCACTATGGATAGATGGTCGTTCCGGCTGGAGACTCCACGCGCTGGCTTTGCCGCCGTGGAGGCTCTCCAGCCGGTCATCCTCGAGTGGGCAGGGCGGCAGCACGGGACCCTTTCCTTCCGACTGACGCAGACTTTCCGGGCTCGGTCACTAGGAGGGAATTGAGTCCCGCCTGCCACCACCGCGACCGTACGTCCGACAGGTCGGGGCCCACCTCGCTGAGGTGCCGGACGATGCGGGCAGAGAGTATCCTCTCAAAAAGTTTACCCGCCTCGTCCAGCAACACGATGGGCCTATAGGCCCCGACCGAATCGGCAGGCCGTCCCGGCTTCCTCAACAGGACCAGCTTCCTGCATTTCCTGCACTCAGGGAAGCGTCCGGACGCCAGGCTAGCGTCCAACACCTCCCTGAGGCGGTCAACCGTGTTGACCTAGTGTTTTAAGCGGTCGCCACGCCACTTTCTACTGCGCCAAGTGTTGTGGGCTCAAATCTCACATAGGACAACACTTTGTGTGATTTACAAATTGTTGTTCTGAGTCTGGGTGTTCTTTGTGTCTGTTTTGTGTATGCTTGCAAAGTCCATCGTGACGCAGGATGCTAATTCCTAATGCTAATGCTGTCTTTTCTCAAAAAGAAAAAAAAGAAATACAATATTTTCTCTAAACAATACTTTAGTACATAACGTGAAACCTGAATATCAAAACTTTAATGTAAGATCGCATTATTTACAAATTCGACAGCACTGTTATAAACGAAATATGTCAACGTGTTTATGCTATTCACACCTGGCCGGGAGTGAGGTCTGCTGCCTTATGTTATTAACGTTCTTGTTTGAGATATATCTTAGCGTGATTATGTTCCATATGATGTACTCGACAGCTTGTTGTAAGATTACTTTAGAATATGAAAACGTTGTATTTAATGAAATACAAGTTACAAATTATTTGTTTAATAGTATGATGTTCCAGTGTTCCAGATTTTCCAGTAGTCTTTTTTTATATATTTGAGCTGCTAAAATAACTCTGCCTCGCCTGATTTAAAGCAAAAGCAGAATCCAAGAGTGGTGGTCACCATCCTCAATGCGAACAAGGACAATGCATCAAAACTTTTTAGATTGATTCTTATTGATTTTTTATTCTTTTGACAATTGAATTATGTTACCAGCAGAATTGTTGGGTTAGCTTTTTAACTCATCGAGAGTTTCTGAACCATAATATGGATACTTCGTCCGAACAAGCTGCTCAAATCAAAAAAAAATCAACGAACGATTAGTAGAAATTTAAATGTAAACCAGTCTACGGTTTCTAGAATATACAGAAGGTTTGTGGAGACAGGTTCTTAAAAAAGGAGACGTGGTACAGGCAGAACTCGAGCAACCACCGGTCTTGATGACCGATTTATTGTTACAACTTCCCTGCGAAATCGTTTTCTCACGTCAGTTAACATCAAAACAGAGCTTAATGAAGTGCGTGGAGTAAACTTTAGTACACGAACAATAAGAAGAAGGTTAAAGAAAGCGGATATCACCCCTTTTAGACCAGGAAATGGTCCAAAGTTGTCTGTAGCTCACAGACAAGCTCGCTTAAGATTTGTACGTAATCACCTAAATTGGACAGATGAGCAATTGGCCTCCGTATTGTTCACAGACGAGTGTAGGACATGTTTATATGGTGCAGATGGTCGCAGAAGAGTCTATCGTCGACGTTGGGAGCAATATGCTCACAGTTGCATTGAGGAGCGTGTTCCTTTTGGAGGCGGTTCGTGCATGGTCTGGGGTGGCATATCGATGAACGGGCGAACAGAACTTGTGTTCATAGACATGGACCGTCAAAACGGTAGTAGAGGGGGTTTGACTGCACATCGCTACATAACAGAGATCTTAGAAGATCACGTGGTGCCTTACATGGGATTTATAGGCGAAATTTTACTTTAATGCAGGATAATGCCCGGCTGCACGCTGCTGCACAAGTTCGACAATATTGCGAAGAGGTTGGGATACGTACAATGAATTGGCCAGCACGCAGCCCGGATCTTAATCCCATTGAGCATCTTTGGGACAATTTGAAAAGGGCTGTATATGCGAGAAATCCTGTGCCTACGACAGTGGCACAACTAAGAACAGCACTTTCAGAAGAATGGGACAATATTCCACAAGATGTTTTAATAACCCTAATCAAATCTATGCGGAACCGATTAGAATCTATAATAAGGGCACGTGGAGATAATACACCTTATTAAAACATAAAAAAAACCCTTGCATAAAGCTTGTGTCTATTGTTAAAACCAATTTTTTTTATTAAACCAATTTTCTTTAAATTTCTGTTTTTCTTCAAAAAAGTTTTAAGGTCCTTTCCAGTACACAAACTTAAACTTAAGGATATGGACCCTACGCTGTTTTAAAGTTAACAAACTAATCTAGACGTTTCAATTTAAATCTGTGTAGAAAGTTTGCATACTTGGTTAAAATATTTATTTCAAAGTCGTTTTTTACTTTGATGCAGTTTATGAGTTCGTCAGTGTAATACTATTTTTTTCGACACTTTTAAAGTTTTAATAATAAATATTAAAAACCTTAAAATATCTACAATACCTAACTATAAATGTATCAGCGCCAGTTATAGGTCTTGTGGTTAACTTGACTGCATTGCCTGATTAATGCAACTGACGTCAAACATATCCTCTGTTCTTCTCAAGTCAGAAACCAATCAAATACAATTACCAGAGAAAAGCCACTGTTCTAATTTCTAAAAATAGCTACACAAGTTTCTTCTACTTTGATTTTACATTAAAACTTTTAAACCGTTAAATAAATCACACTGGGATCGGTTAGGACACTAATTAACTGGACCGTCCCCTGGAGCCGCAGTTACAGATGGACAGACAAACCAATTAGACCGTGTAATTAGTCTAACCAGTCCATATGGTGCCATCGTTATGTGTGAATGAGTAAAAACTGGAACATCCTAAACAATAAAATAAAACTAATTAACACTTCGAATGGACCCCGTGAATGAAATGGATGTACTGATAGGAAAGTTATGAAATGACGAAGATAATAATAAATCTTTATTTATTATAATTACACTTGGGAGAGTCTTGCTGCCGCACTTATGGGCCGGCTCGGAATGATGCTATGGGTATACTGAAAAGTACTTTTAAACAATTCTTCCCTTGCTTTTTACCAAGTGAATGAAAGTATCTGTAGTATTTCCACGGACTATATTGTCGGCTCTAAGATGCGAGTGCCCGCTCACCTCCGTCGCTCACAGTTGACTGGACTGGACTATTCACGACCGCACGAGCACTAGAGACGACCTAATGCTTCCTTCTCATTCATTCACAGATAGTACAATGAGTGAGAGAATGAATGAATGGATTACTAGTGAAGTGACTGAGAATATACACATACACTACAATATCCATGCACAACCGTTTATTTTTACCTAATTTTGTCACCGGCTTCGCTATTATATGTGTGTGGTGAGGGATTAAGAATACGTGTGTTCACTCCTCTCACCAATGGGGCGATCACTTTGTGATACTTGTAATACCTATAGGACCCATGAGTATAAGCATTACCTCGCTTAGTCCATTGGCAAGAAGAATGAGCTTTACGGCGATTCACCGTGTTCTTAATCTAAACTAAAATCATCAAGCACTTACTGGAGTGGTGTGGCGTCCTGTTCTCGGCGTTCCATTCCAAGATATCTCTTGGGTAGTGGTTCTTCTCTGCGTCGTCACACAAACATAAACTCCTGAAGTGCTGTACAACTTCCAAGGTATTCGAATTACAACAAACTCGTATCAGCTATCACGGATATTCGAATTACAACTCACTCGCTTCAGCTATCGCGGAACGCGCTTACAAAACTCGCGAGTCCACGACCTAACACACAACGGTTTATCACTAAAGACCGGGTCGATGGACAATACAATTAGCTTAATATCAATTAATTACGGTTTTCAAACAATAATCGTCTACCATTCACAACGTCTTTCAAGTTCCAACTTAACCTCAAACGTCAAAACGTCAAACAAGAAAAAAGTGACAATCAAAAATGTTGCCATTATAATGACGTTCGAAATCTAACAACGTGTCACCACCCCTTTTCGTCTCAAGGGTATCGTAAGAGGGGACTAAGGCAGCAAACTACGCAGGACAACGTCACTACAAAGAGAAGGAAAATTTGATACAATACAAACCCTTTTTTTACCAGTGGAAACCCCCACGGGCCGTCACCCCACCGGGGTTTGCGGCGGGGCGGTGTGGCGGAATCGAACCAACAAAAACCACACGTTGTGCCACTCTGCGCCTGAAAAGTGAGGGATCCGGGAACTGCTGTTATTAACACATGCGGACCATACAATACTAACCCTAACCCTTTACCGACCCGTTTGGCCAGCGTGGTATAGTAGGCCGACACCAACGTTTTAAGGAAAGTTCAAAGTACTGTTACGTGTTAGGGTTCGATTTATTTGAGAAAGAAGCCTTTTGACGTGTTAAAGAGACTTTATTAAAATCACTATTAAAATCACAATACTACTCTGAATTATAATTCTTAAAGGTCCCCGGGGTCGCTAGGTTGATCGCTGATATCACCTCGATGTTTATCTCACTATAGCTCAAACTGTACTGTATTGCTGCTGCTCTATTTATACTCATATTATTATTACTCTTCCATTTCTAGAAACGACGATAATACACGGGAATCGTCTCGTAAAAACGCTAGTTAATAATAATTAGGCAACAACCAATCGATATCCGACACTATGCATATAGAAATAAGGTCCATTATTCCTTGCCTCAGGAGATCGATAAGAAGTGTGTGTGTATTTGTGCGCACAGATAAGGCTTGAAGATTATTATTTGTAACAGTACTATCAATAAAGGCTGGTGATGACGATGATGACGATTTGATACAGTGGGAGCTTATTATATTTCCAACTCCTTCAGTTTTCATCTGTTTTTCTTATGCATGTGCCTGCCAAAGTGACTCTACTCTGCCTGATGGAAAGCATAAGCAGAATCCAAGAGTGGTGGTAACCATGCTCATTGCGAATTTAGATAGGTAATGCAACAGTTCAGCATTGTGTCCTACACTATGGTCTAGTGGGATACTTCTGCATCATTTGGCATTGATTAATTTCGTTGTGGCTGTGTGTCATAACCTGGTGTGTTCGTCGGTCATTGCTGTTTTTTTTTTTTTTTTAATTTTTTAAACCTAGATCCTCCAACATAATTGGAGCCTGTTTTAGCTGTACTACTTTTCCATACCAGTTCTCGCGATTATTCCTCTCGCGCTATCATGCCGCATACTTTTTCTTTCTTTTGCTCTGTCTTTCACATTCTGAATGGGTGGGACTCCCATCTATCACTATGCTATTCTTTCTAATTTTTTCTTTATTTAATATATTATAATGGGGTGTAGGTCAATGAGAAAATAATATAATATTTTAATTAGGTGCTACAATATGTATACATTATCTTATTCTAATACTTGGTTATATTTAGTTAATTCTAGGTCTAGGTTACACTATTTCATTTTTCAGTTTGATCCAATTGAGGCACAGTTCAACAAGCTTATTCTACTTAGGTACTACAGCATGTTTACATGGGGCTTATTCTAGTGCTTATTTCTATTTACTTATTCTAGTATACATTCTTATATTTCTATCTCAATTTATTACAGGCTAGTTACATCACTGCTTATATCTATTTAATTTACTTATTCTAATTACATTCGGTTATGCTGTACATTAATATCGCACAGTATATTATGTCAACATAATTTTAGAGCTTCGTTTCATTCCTTTTAATTGCAATTTTTGTTATTCTTTCACAATAATCTAGTAGTTCCTGTTTTTACTTGAAATAATAGTCGCCATGTTAGAGGCTTCGATTTTTAAACCCGTATGTTGTTCCATTTCATAACGCTCTTTGGAGTGATTGTCATTGCTGTTGATCCTGGTTTATAGGAGTTACAGTGGTGGGCGTGCGGGAGGAATTAGCGCCTTACCGTCCCCCCCTCCCCCTTGTCAACGGGACAGGGGAACGGGTCCATTGGTGGCGATAGTCATTTACAATCTGAAGATCTGGTAAACAGATGCAGTCAAATCTAAAATTAACGGACTGCGCCAATGGCGTAGTGGTTTGAGCGGTCAACACACCGTTTTCTACTGCGCCAAGCATTGTGGGTTCAAACCCCACATGGGACAACACTTTGTGTAATCCACAAATTTCTGTTTTGATTCTGGGTATTCTATGTAACCGTTTCATCTATGTTATTTATGTACCCACGACATAGGATTTATTCCTAATGCTTGAGTTACATTTTTATATTGAATTCTTTATACACTACTTAGCTTTAAATATGTTTCGAATTAAAATATATGCTTTATGTTGATAAATACCAATGCTTTCTGAAAATCTTATTACGTACTTATACCACTTAGCTTTGCCTGAATAACAATTTATCAGACTCTTCGATTGGCAATTACACAAAACTTGCTTTACCAAAGAACTCTTTATGCTTAACTAATAGAATGACGATGTAGCAAAAGCTGGCTCATTTTTTATAACTCACGAGTGCAATTTTAAGTAGAACTTTGTCGATATTTCTTTACTTTGGTAGATTTTTCATTTCAGTTCCATTTTCTTGCATATATTTGAGAAATGGTACCGTAAAAAGTCGAACCGTAATACGGCAAGATAATTGATTTATTCCATACCCTATAGGTTGTGAGAAAACCATGCCAGCAAGAGTGATGTCATGGTCCGGATACTGAATGATCAAATCTCTCTCTTCAAGGTCTTTTAAATTGAAGGTATCCATGACCAAATGCTGCTCCATATTCTCGTTTGCCTCATAAAATCAATAAATTCATCGATAATATAGGACCTACAATATACAAAGTGTAAGTTGGTAAAAGTATAGCCACCTTCTCATAAATATATTAATTATAAAGTTTATAAAAAGCAAAGAAAACTCTTCCTACCTCCGTCCCAAGATCCAAAAACGTTGTTAGCACAAACTTTTCAATTTGCTTTAAGAGTTATGATTTACCTTTAGCAGAAACCTGTAAATCAAGTACGCAAACTGCTAAAACTCATAATTTTTACATCAACAATAAATAAATTAATTTGGAGAGTCATTTCTGTAATGAGGGTAGCTCTAAGCACAACGAAGATGTTCCGCGAATAGGGCCAACTAATTTGGACGACACGCTTTAAAACGACGAATAATAAAAGTTAATGGGACCGCTCTCTTCATGATTCCTGGCGAAGGCGAGTTCTCATTTCCCTGGCCCTCGTTTTCGCTGTGTTAATTAGCATTTTGGCACTAATATACGTATAATTTGGAAGCGTTACAGGTAAACTTGAGATTTGTTACGAGTTTCATACATTTGATATTTTAAATAGAAATCCAGATGAAAACCCACATACGATTATTTTCCAGTTGTTTTATAATTTATTTGCTCGTAACATTAAAATAAAAGTTTATTCTATTTATATTTTTGTATCTTTTAATAATATAATATGATGTACAAAGCCTTATTGCTCGTAGCAATTTCTTCCAGGGACAGGTTTCATTCCAAGTTGGTGAGGGTATTTAAGTATGACAAAAACTCAAAAAAAGAATGTCTGTACGTATATAACAAAAATATTACAAATTCAATAAATAATAATATGAAATAATAATACCAGAAAAAAAAAACTTTATATACATAGTCATATGAACATACATAATATATATCAATGTTAACCTACTTACATACATACGTTATTTTCAAACTATGAGAGACAGATAATGCTCACATATCATAGTTTTGAAAGTAGTAACAGATTGGGCACGTCAGGCACGTCTGATAGAGATCGGTAATGCACTCCATAAACGAACAGCTTCTACGGAAAATGATACGGACAAAAATTGGTAGAATGTTTTAGTACTTTCAATCGCAGGTTTTCAGAAGACCTCAGGCATTTCAAATGTGTGTCATGAAGGAACTTAAAACGTTCTCTGAGATAAATAGGGGTTGATGGATTAAACAAAATGTTATACAGAAGGGTAAGGATATGAGTATAACGGCGAAATCGGATTGGAAGCCACTTAAACACCACACACATATTTGCGTAGTCCAAATATAAGTCGTATACAAATGTATAAATAACTGTTATAATATAATAAACTACTGAAAGTGTGATAAGATTTCCGAATTTAATATATTCGCTATACAAAATCATCCCTTTTTCAAAGACTGAAGACTAAATAAATTTCATAACTGTAAATTATTAGGGCCGATAAAAATTTATACGAGTGTATCTTTAATATCTGTTTTATGATACACCTGTGCGTACATTATTAATGTATGATTAGCTGAACCTCGCGGTGTTACCCGCGGTTATTGTTGTACCGCGGGTAACGCTGGGGGACAAAGCTGGTCTAAAAAAGTAGCCTAATAATAAAGTAGGAAATTAATTAAGGTTTTTAGTAGAGTAAGAATTCAAAACAACAGTTTATCTGTGTGCTTGTGCGCACTAAACTCAGAAATATTGTAACCTAATTGTAAAATTCACTTAACATTAGTGTTTCTTTTATTTCAATCGATTGATTGAAAAAAGTAATATCAGTTTAAAGAATCAACGCGATAACCGACACTTACGTGGGCGGAGCCGCAGTCAAAAGCTAGTTGTACGCAAAAATGCTTCTTTTAATATGGTATACTAGCTTTTACACGTGGCTTCGCTCACGCAGACTTTCATCCCCTGATTTATCCCCTTAGGGGTGAAATTTCAAAATTGACTAACTGACTGACATACCCAGAGATCAACGCACAGCCCAAACCGCTGAAGCTAGAATCCTAAAATTTTGCATGTAGGTTCTTTATACACTCATTTGCAAAAAAAAACGGGCGGTTTCGATTTTCTTCCTGGCTGAAAAAAATAAAATACCAAAAAGGTTTTAATCATTTGAACATGTTACTGGCCAGTTATAAAAGTGCCATAAAGTTTATAAGAGTACATTCCAAATTAAAATTTTTGACTGCGCCTGGTTTGCAAAAAAAAAAAACTTTTAACTACATTTTGTGGCGCGAATTCCATATAGTTAATATCGACTCTAATTAACTTTTTGTCAATATTTATTAAATTATCTGATGTCCTTGACTTTTAAAAGTATTGTTATTGCTGTTTAGCAATCTCGAAAATGGTAGATAAAGTGATAAAAGCGACCAAAATTATTGCGCTGCTTGAAGAAGGTTGTGGCCAATGCTTCCTGGCTCAGAGGCTAAATGTGAGTCGGTCGACAGTTCAAAGGACCTGGCAGCGCTATCAAGAGACCGGTTCCGTCAAGAGAAGGCCTGGTTCTGGCAGAAAGACATGTACCGAACCACGGGATGATCGTTTTCTAGTTAGTCAAGCGTTGAGAAATCGCAAATCTTCTTATGTGGACCTTAAGAACTTCCGCGAAAAAGTAAGAAATGTACAAATTAGTCTATGGACGGTCAGTAGGAGACTTCTCGCTGCTAATATACACAGTCATCGCCCGGCACGCGGCCCTAAATTACTCCGTGGACATCGAGTTGCCAGGCTTAGCTTCGCTCGAAATTGTGTGTCATGGACTCATGAAGACTGGGATAGGGTATTGTTCTCCGATGAAGCCAGGATATCTCTGCATGGTGAAGACCGACGTCGGCGAGTGCTACGTGGACGAGGAGAACGCTTTGCAGAGGCATGTTTTGAAGATATTACACCTTATGGAGGGGGCTCTGTTATGTTTTGGGCAGGAATAAATTCTATGGATCGTACGGAGTTAGTCTTCATCGAAAACGGTACACTGACTGGACACCGATACATAACGGAAGTTCTAATTCCTTATGCACAACCCGCTTTAACCGCTCTTGGCGAAAACTCAATTTTTATGGACAACAACGCTCGCGCCCACCGGTCTGGAGATGTGAAAGCGTATATGCTAGAAGTCGGAATTCGTCGTTTGGACTGGCCAGCTAGAAGTCTGGACCTCAATCCCATAGAGCATGTCTGGGACGTTCTGAAGCGACGAGTGAGATCAGTGCAGCCGGCTCCGCAGACCATCAGAGAGCTAAAGAATGTGATTACCGCGGAGTGGGAACGTATTCCCCAAGAAACCATAAAATATATACTCGTTAGCATGCCCAGACGAATGCAAGCCGTGATTTCAGCAAGAGGGGGTCACACTCAATACTAAACTTTTATCTGCCTTTAATGTATTCAAGAAAACCAAAGAAATTAACGCGTTTCATTTTTATTTAGCGAGCAGGTACGATAATAGTGTTTTGAGCTTAAACATCTCAATAATTTAATCAAAATGTTCTGATAAAACTGATGAAAACTATTCCTTCCTAATTAATTTATAAAATTCTGAGGATAACAATACTTAAAATTGTCAAACAAACTAATAGTAACTATAAAATAGTTCTTTGCTTAAGTGCCCGTTTTTTTTTTCCAAAAGAGTTTATAACGTAAGTAAGCACTAAGAAAGGATTTTTAGAAATTTCACCCCCAAGGGGGTAAATCAGGGGATGAAAGTCTACGTGAGCGAAACCGCGTGTAAAAGCTAGTATACCATATTAAAAGAAGCATTTGTGCGTACAACTAGCTTTTGACTGCGGCTCCGCCCGCGTAAGTGTCGGTTATCGCGTTGATTCTTTAAACTGATATTACTTTTTTCAATCAATCGATTGAAATAAAAGAAACACTAAATGTTAAGTGAATTTTACTACAATACACAAGAGAAAACCGCATCCAAATTGGTTACAATATTTCTGAGTTTAGTGCGCACAATCACAGACAAACTGTTGTTTTGAATTCTTACTCTACTAAAAACCATAATTAATTTCCTACTTTTATTATTAGGCTACTTTTTTAGACCAGCTTTGTCCCCCGGCGTTACCCGCGGTACGACAATAAACGCGGGTAACACCGCAGAGTTCAGCTAGTCATACATTAATATGTACGCACAGGTGTATCATAAAACAGATATTAAAGATACACTCGTATAAATTTTTATCGGCCCTAATTTACAGTTATGAAATTTATTTCCTCAAAAATACATTAAAAACCAAAATTAAAGCACGTTTATGAATGATAATGTTGGTAAAGTGGCAATTATGGCAATACTCTCATGTTAGCAACATTTAGCCATTACAAAGGTACGCGTTTTGTTACTTTTATGTGAAGATATTTAACAAAATTCCATTTAGCAGTGGTATTTTACTTTTTGTTACATTATATTGTGTTGAAAACAAGAGTCAAAACTGTATTTAACATACTACGTAGTAGCTACTGTTTTTGCAGACGAACCAATAGCGTAATGCTATCCACAATATTTACCACTAGTTTGTGCTCGCGGCTCCGCGTGTATATCGGTTATCGCGGCAAATAATAGCCTATGGGTTATTCTGATGTATCAGCTATTTTACTGTAAAGTTTCACCCAAATCCGTTCAGAAGTTTTTGGGTGAAAGAGTAACAATCATCCATCCATCCATACTTACAAACTTTCGCGTTTATAATATAATGATATAGTAGTAGGATGTTCTTTTAGGGCTCCCCTGACGTTGATCTACTAAAAGCAGCGTTTAACAAAGCCACTAGGGAATGCAAGAAGGCTTACATCAGAGCGGATGCCCAGCGCATCGCGCGGCTTGGTCAAGAACTCGTTGCATACCCTACGGGTAGCCGAAAGTTCTGGCGATTAGCCAAAGCCGTGCAGTCCAACTTCTGCCAGCCCTCGCTACCACCGCTGAAATATCCAGACGGATCACTGGCTCATCAGCCGCAGGAGAAAGCGAAACTGCTTGTTGATCTTTTTGCGGCTAACTCCCGAATCGATGACTTCGGCAAGCACCCGCCTACCATTCCGACCTGCGACACTACAATGCGGGATATTCGTATCCGGCTGAGTGATGTCCGTGCGGAGCTTCGGTCACTCGACGTCCGGAAAGCCAGTGGACCGGACGGTATCCAAGCGGTGGTTCTTAAGAACTGTGCACCAGAGTTGTCTCCGGTATTGACGCGCCTGTATCGCCTGTCATATTCCTCGGGAGCGGTTCCGGAGGCTTGGAGAGAGGCGAATGTTCAACCCAACCCCAAAAAAGGCGACCGCTCCGACCCGTCCAACTACCGTCCGATAGCCGTCACCTCCGTTATCTGCAAAGTGTTTGAGCGGATAATAAACAAACAACTGGTCCACTACCTGGAGGATCACTCCCTACCAAATGATCGTCAGTATGGTTTTAGACCGAACCGATCCACGGGTGATCTTCTAGCGTACGTCACACATCTTTGGGGTGAGGCTATTGATAGGCATGGGGAATCCTTGGCCATCAGCCTCGACATGTCCAAGGCTTTTGATAGGGTTTGGCACCGCTCGCTTCTCTCCAAGCTACCGGCTTTCGGTTTGCCCCCCAAACTCTGCAACTGGGCCGCCGCATTCCTGCACCAGCGCCGCATCAGAGTCCTTTGCGACGGTGCGGCCTCCGATTTTCAATCGATTAACGCCGGAGTACCGCAGGGCTCCGTCCTGTCACCCACACTGTTTCTTCTGCATATCAATGACATGTTAGCCCTTGGCAACATTCATTGCTATGCAGACGACAGCACAGTTCATGGGCGATATTTTGGACACCCTACAGCCAAGCTAGCAGATATAGAGGAAAAACGACAGGAAATGGTCGATCAACTCGACCATGTTCTGGGCCGCATTTCTCAATGGGGCTGTGAGTGCCTGGTCGAGTTCAACGCCAAAAAAACACAGGTGTGCGCGTTCTCTGCCAAAAAGTCTCAATTCCTTCCTCTTCCCACTTTTCAGCACACTCAAATGCCACTACAAGGTAGGCTCGATATCCTGGGCATGGATATCCATGCCCAGGATATCTCCCGAGATCTCAACCCACGCGAATACGTTGGGAGTGTCACTAAAGCGGCCTCGCGTAAGCTAGGTGTTTTAAACAAGGTGAGACGGTTCTTCTCGCCCGAGCATCTGTGTCTTCTTTACAAGACCCAGGTTCGCTCGTGCGTGGAGTACTGTTCTCATCTTTGCGACGGTGCCACACAGTACCTGTTTGACGCTCTCGACCGGTTGCAGCGGCGAGCAATCCGCATTGTCAACAGTCCCGAAGCCACTGAGTCCCTCGAGCCTCTGCAGTTGCGTAGAGATATCGCCTCCATGGCAGTCTTCTATCGCTTTTATCATGGAGAGTGTTCTGAAGAGCTCTTCCAACTGATCCCTCCCTCTCCCTTCCTCTACAGGACAACACGTGCCGGCTTTGGAAGTCACCGCTTCAGAGTAGAAGACATACGTTCTCGTACTCATCGCTTCGGTTCTTCCTTCCTGTGCCGAGCGGTAAAAACCTGGAACTCACTACCAGCATACGTGTTTCCTACCCACTATGATCCCGGGTCTGTTAAGCGGGGCGTGAAAAAGCATCTCACCAGGCCGCCAGAGTGTCGGTCACCATGCTGCATTGTCCTTATTCGCAATGAGGATGGTAACCGCCACTCTTGGATTCTGCTCACCATCAGGCAGGGCAGAGTCATTTTGGCAGCAGACAATATAAAAAAAAAAAAAAGTACAAGTGATTTTGATTCTAGAATGCATTTACCATGTTCAGTTACTGGAATAACCTGGGACAATACTTTGTGTGATCTTCGTATTGTTGTTCTGAGCCTGGGTGTTCTTTGTTTGTTTCGTGTATGTTTGTAAAGCCCTCGCGACACAGGATCTATATTCCTAACGCGGGAGTTGTATTTAAAGAAAGCGCTTTTTAATGTTTTATCAAGTAAAAGGTACCATGGTAGTAAAAATCAAAATAATCTATAAGTACCTAACCCACGTTTCGTTAAATACTGAACTATTTATCATAAATTTTTTAACAAAATGAGTTACGAGTTTTGACTGTGAAGATAAAAATAGATAGAATCACTTTTGTACCAGGTTTGAATTGAAAGCAAAAATAATACAAATCAATTTTATTGATATGTCTATCCCGTGTGTCAAAACTGCTGCTGTACGGAAATTAAATGTTTTGTATAGAACATTAAACGTTATTTATGATAATAGTCTAGTTCACGATCTATTTGTACAACTTCTATGAAAATTTGTTACACCCCGATAAATATTATAATACATTTGCACACCTTAGGATAGTGTTTCTAATTTTAATATTAATGAAGCAATGCGGTGTAAAAATTTTAATCCTTAAATAAATGCAAACTGTGTTGTCTGGCAAAGAATATTAGTAGCCTTTAGTAAGTCTTATTATTATCACTCAGCTAACAAAAAAGATATCTGGATGTTTACATATAAAATGGGACAGACAGCGAACGATGAGGGATGAAGGATTGTATGCAAGTTTGTCATTTCTGAAGTTAGACTCGTGATATAGAGATATTCGCATTCACGGGTAATATTATATCTAGTTTCACGCACTTAATATGTTGCAATTACATAGCTTTATGCACATATACGACGCGACTGCACGCCTAGTATTTTAACGGTCACCATGCCGTTTCCTATTTCGCCAAGTGTCGTGGGTTCAAATCCCACGTAGTGTGATCCACAAATTGTTGTTCTGAGTCTGGGTATTCTTTGTGTCCGTTTCATGTATGTTTGTAAAGTCCCCCGCGACACAAGATTTATTCCTAATGCGGGAGTTGTCTTTTTTTAAATAAAAAAATATATAAAAAAGTTATTTGGTTCTCTGAAACTATTAAGCTGTTTGAATAACATACGAATATCTTTTGTGTAGATTTTTTTATATTGAACATCGCTAGATGTTCTGGGAAGTTTTAAACACATAATAATATAAAACAAATTTCAATAACGAAATTTTAACCAGTTTAACATTATTAAAGACTAGCTTCTGTTTGCGGCTACGCTCGCCACTAAATTTTAAGTACATAGTTTTTTTTTATATTCAACATATTGCATTCAGATAGCCCCCCTATTATAGTTTTCTCATATCTTCCAAGTACAGACAGCAACCACTAACGATTATATTTTAATAATTCCAATAACATTGGACTTTCATACAAACTACCATCCCCCGTTTTAACCCAAAAAAGGGGTTGATTTATAAAGATACTTTATTAGTCCACCTCCACACCGTCTATAGAACATACATTTTAAATTTCAAGTCTCTTACTTCAAAAACATAGGACTTTCATACAAACGTCCAAGCCCCGTTTTACCCCCTTAGGGGTGGCGTTTCGTAAAATCTGTTCTTAGCGGATGTTTATACCCTATAAGGAACCTACCTGCTAAATTTCAAGTTTGTAGGTGTTATACTTTCTGAGATTTCGTGATTAATAAGTGAGTGGTATTTCGCTTTTATATATATATATATCGAATATCGATATAGATAAATCATTCATCATTCATAAATCAACTTGTAACTATATATTTTACGTAAAACATCTGCATAATATTGACCGGATTGTATCATTCAGAAAGAGAAGGATTTACAGCGACTGGTTATCATAACTTCGTTCTTCAATTTCAACTTGAAAAATAACAAAGGCAAGGTATAAAAATAGTAATAAAACTGTTACCGGACGCAAGCCAGACCAAAATCGCAACAATTTATGAGGACGATTCTGCTATCCGTACCATTTATTTCTAGAGCTTTCTATTTAATTGAATACAAAAGTTAAACGCTATGAGTTACTTTATTCTCAGATGAATATTTGCAAAGTCCATTTTCTCTGAAAGTAAGCATTCAACTCCAGCATTTTCCTTTCCTAATTAATTGTAAATTACGTGACGATAGCTGTGTCAATTTGCTAATTTCGGTATTAAATAAACTGTTTTCGGGTGCAATTGGTTGTAGAGTAATTCTATTACTTAATTTTTGGGAACACTGGTATTTTAATTTTTTGAATATTTGTTGAGAAAGTAAAACCATCGCCTCACAGAAAACTAGTATTTATAATGACACAAGTAAAATTTTAACAAAATAAAAACCGACTTAAAGTTTCGGCTCGATTTCTCTTAGATGCCATCATCAGATCTTAGTATCCTTATCATGGTACCACCGTTCGGTTATCTCCTTTCCATTAAAAAAAGAATAATTAAAATCGGTTTATAAACGAAGAAGTTATCCGCGAACAGACATAAAAAACAACGGTCGAATTGAGAACCTCCTCCTTTTTTGAAGTCGGTTAAAAATGATTTATACATGATATTTATATTCAAAAATGTTAGTAACTGTATTGGTTTACTAATTTTATTAACTTAAGATTAGATTAGTTAAGTGTAAGTAAGTAAGGTGTGATCTGTAGTATGAAGATGGATTAAAAATAAGGAATGTCACTCCTATCCATTCCGTGTATTTCGTAGGAGCCGACTAGGAACTACATCATTGCAAAGAGATGAAAAACTTGAAACAAACCCTATACAATGATATAAAAATACAGGTATGGTATTCCGAGATGCACAGAGGACGAGATGACGTCATCATCACTATCGCTGGTTCAGTGTTACCAGTAGTGTGAAATAATAACTCCCCAACCACCATTATTCCCTTTGTGAATTCGATAGAACAATAAAGTTTTACGTTATCATATATTAAGTTAGAATATTTTGTTTGATTATGTACACAAAACAACAATTTAAATACATGACGGCGTATCCGTAAAACATCAGGTTGGCAAAACCGTAAATGTCAACCTAGCGAAGCGCCATTGTCGATGGTAGTGCGGGCGGCCATCGGCCGCGTCAGAATGAGGGTATCCGAATAATAAAAGTGTGGTTCCGTGAGCCGGGCGAGTTAGTATATAAAGCGGCGCGATTGGAAACAGGACACAGTTTCTCTTCAGATCTCGCGAAGACCATATCTCTTAATTGTGACATGGAGTAGTAGTAGTTTTCTATTATTTGATTTGGGATTTATTGTATCTCTGTGTTTTATATCGTGTGTGTGAGTACCGGATGATTGGTCCTTAATCTCTCCCTTTGATCCGCGTGAAGCGATATTTACCTGTGGGGGAATTACAAGTCTGGTGACGAATTCCACAGGGCACCGCGGAGGAGTGAGCGTTGCCCCAACCCCCTCGTGGGGGTTGCTGATGGTGTTTAAGTTAATTCGTATCCGTTTAGTAGTGATTAGTGTTTGGCTATAGTCCAGACTGGTTATATCCGTGAATAATGTGCTCGTTATATTCTCTTGCCCTCTGACATACACTTTACTTTTTTTAAATTGAATGTTGACTGAAAATGTTTCCACCATTTCATGTTATGTTGCTATAAAGTGGTAACTGGGTAGTGACGTCACACTGTTTTTTTTTTTAAAGACAACTCCCGCACTAGGAATACATCCTGTGTCGCGGGGGACTTTACAAACATACATGAAACGCACACAAAGAACACCCAGACTCAGAACAACAATTTGTGGATTACACAAAGTGGTGTCCTACGTGGGATATGAACCCAAGATACTTGGCGAAGTAGGAAACGGCGCGGTGACCGTTAAACCACTAGGCCAAACGTGCAGTCAAGTCATATCATACCTGTATTGTTATACTATGCCCTATACCAAATTCCCTGCCCAACGTGGTATAGCCAAACCTCCTTTCTAAGGAAAGACCTATGTGAAGCAGTGGACTATCAAAAAATGCTAATGAATTGATGAGTGAGACTAAACAATCAGATAGATCACATGAAAATAGACTACCGCCGCCCATGTTAACGATAAACGAACTTGTTCTACTAACATATTGGGTTTGAAATAACTTGTATTAACATTTCCGAGGTTTTTTTCATACAAGGCATGGCAAGGCAATGCACACAAATAGTAATAAAGCAAAATTATTTATTACGGTAACTTCTGAAACATGGGTAACGATTATATGTTCTACTGGGAAAACCCGACTAAATTATGAGAAGGTTTTATTCAAAGACGAAACCATTCAAAACAAACTTGTTTTGAGGTTAAAACATAAAACTGATCTCGGAAAACTGTTTGCTAGATATTATTATTATTAAATATTTCGGACATCTAACTCACAACACCATCTAGTCCCAAGTTAAGCAGAGCTTGGGTTATGGGTACTAGACAACTGATATAAATACATATATACTATTTTTTTGTAAATACGTACATATTATACATATAAAACACCCAAACTCCGAAACAAACATTTGCAGGTCATACAAACATTTGGTCCGACCCAGGAATCGAACCCGAGACCTCAAGCACAGCAGTCGCATACGCTACCACTACGCTACCGAGGCAGTGCATTTAAGCATATCAATGTTTAAATCGGTAACATATACGTTCTGAATGAATTTTTTTATGCATGGCGCCATGACCCTGCCAAAATGACTCTACTCTGCCTGATGGAAAGCATAAGCAGAATCCAAGAGTGGTGGTCACTATCACACCACTCATTGTGAATGCAGACAATGCAACAATGCAGCATGGTGACTCACACTATGGTGGCCTAGTGATGCTTCTGTATCATTGGCATTTTTTTTCATATTTCAATATGTAAAGTTATAATGTACACACAGCAATTGAAATAACTGGTTACTACTCGTAGATAAATAGAGCCAAGTCTAGTCCTAGAAGAATGTTCTTCATTCAGCACTAGTTTTTCAATTCAAAGAAGTTCCCGACATTAATGTTTACAAATAAACTAACAACCTCTTCAGCTTTATAAGGTGCCAGCTTTTGCTGCAGCTCCGCTTGAGTATCGGTTATCGTGGTTAAAAGTAGTCTATATCCATCCACAAGAATCAAAGGCTATCCATTGTAAATAACATCCAAATCGATTAAGTGGTTTATTAGACAATAAAGTTAAGAGTTAAGTTGGTTTGTGTTGCAAGTTACAAAACCTCAAGGTAGTAGAGCCACGTTGATTTCATAAACTGGCCGACTCGACCGGGCCGGTACTACCCGCACAGAAAATCAACGTAAAATGACAGCGTTCGTGCTATCGTGCTTCGTTGGTGAGTGCGAGACCGGGGCTCCAATTACACAGAAGCATCACTAGGCCGCCATAGTGTGGGTCACCATGCTGCATTGTTGCATTGTGTGCATTCGCAATAAGTATGGTGACCACCACTCTTGAATTCTGCTTATGTTTTCCATCAGGTAGAGTAGAGTCATTTTGGCAGGGCCATACATAAAAAAACATCAAAAAGTTTGGCACCGAATCGTGGCAGGGTACAGTGCTAGTATTAGTACCTATAGATTTCTTCGTTTGCATAATCTATCATTTTTCTTATGTGTTTCCATACTTTTTGCTAGTATACTTATTATTATACTGCCGTTTTACAATGAACTAAAATTAATATTGAAGTAATGCATGCAGTTTATGTGAGGATCAATACCAATGCATAGTCAAAATTTCGCCACTGAAGTCATAACGTGACTGAATAGCATATCTTAGAAACGCGTCGCGGCAAAGGCTCTAAGTCGAGCACTCCTGAATAGTATACGGTGCCAACTATATAGATTTATTTACAGCCAACACGCTCCTCGGCTCAGGTGCAACTCTCATATTAATATACCATTTGAAATACAAATATCTACGCCAGCACAGAGCCGAATTAAACACTACGGCACTGTTTTAATTTAATAATCGATGAATTAATTACATTGTTTGATAATAATTAAACAGCCACATATATTTACGCTCATTAATTGCTGTATCTCTTGATGCTGTAGATTGAAGTATACAACACCAGTGGAACAATTACAATCAACATCTCCCGTTATAGGAGTTCCTGCGTGTTCTTGCTTTGTACTTCGTATGGTAGCGAGAGGATTCCTACTCCAAAGAGTCACAAATAGCCTCTTATCCATCTTCATCGAAGATGTAAACAGGAGTAAGAACTTATATAATCCCAAACTTAAGAAATGAGAGTAGACCTCTACCCACATAATAGTAGCTTAGTTGAAAACTGCACTTTTGATTATGTTGTTTGAAAAAACCCGTAGGCTTCTAACAAGGCTAATAAGTTAATTATATGAAAGATGAAATAACTCAGAAATATCTAAAAGTTGTAATTAATTCTTAAGGTTTAATTTTGTTCATCAAATTTAGTTTCAAGATAAGTACTTGAAGAACAATCATGTTTCAATATATATCGAGTGGTGAGATGGTAAAGTGATCTTTACAACTTTTCCTATACCTTAGATTGAGTGCGGAAATTGATTGTTACTTAATTGAACTTCTTTGAAGTGTAGCAAAATAAATCAATTACAATACTTTCGTAGTATGAACTTTTCTATAAGCAGTAGGTATCTATTTGGCAAAACAGTTGGTTTATTGTTTATTAGTTGTTGATCGTGGTTTCTATCAACTCACAACAAATAGTGTGAAATTAAAAAAAAAACTTGCTTAGATCGCTTTCTTTGTATCTGGGTATAATTTAAAATGATTATAGGACACATCTCACACACACGGTCGTGTATGATCTTAAACAAGGCAAAGCCTTTACTGTGGTAACTATACTGCTGATAAACATACCTACTTATAATTATGTTTCTAAATACATATGTACTATAGATTAATTACACAGTTCAACTCGATGTAAGCCTAGAAAGTCTAGATGAGTGACAGTGCAAAATGATTGTTTAACTAATATACTAATAATAAATAAATATTTCGGACACTTAACACACAAAGCCATCTAGTCCCATACAAAGCAGAGCTTGTATTGTGGGTTCTACACAACTGATATGAATACATAAATACTTTTTTCGTAAACATATACATATTATACATAGAAAACACCGAAACAAATATTTGCAGATCATACAAACATTTGGTCCGACCCGGGAATAGAACCCGAGACCTCGAGAACAGCAATCGCATGCGCTACCACTGTGCCACCGAGGCAGTCAAAACCAACCAACCTAGTATAATAACGATCTAAAAAAGATAATAGTAATTCATAAATCAAGGTATGTAGACTTTTCAAATTTACATTTTAAATTTACATTTTCATTTTAAGTCGTAAATATTTCCAAATCCGGCCCTTATCTCGAATCACAAAGCTGGCGTTATATTGCGATAAGGATGAGTCTTCACTTGAATTTTAATAATATCAGTTACAAGTGTTACCTCTGTACTATTTAACCTAGCCCTATAGACGCATTTCATTGAGTGTCAACATTTTAAAATCTATATCATCATCACCATAATAAATACCTACTCCTTTAACAGTCCACTACTAGACATAGGCGTCTACTTGGATACAAGGTGTGGCCTATTATACCCCGCTGGCCAGACGGTTTGGTATAGGGTTAGTTTAAAGTTTTCCTTCTCTTTGTTACGATGTTGCCCTGCGTAGTTTGCCTAGAGGCTACTAATGGCCTTATAATGAATACGAAAAAATCTTTTTCATCTGAAATCAACACATTACAAGGTAATATTTTTTTTTTAAGTTTCCCCTTCCTCAATAATCAATTTATCATTGTAATTGTTAGTTATGAAAGAGGTGTTACCGCCTCTAAGTTTAAGTGTTTTTCCCAAAAGGATGGTACTTCGATTTACTGGCTTTGTCCATGGGCCCGCAAACGCAAGTGAAGATTCTTACTTCAAGGGTCGAAGCCCTGGGAAAAGGAATTAAACATTTGGGTGTAACTCCATACAAAATTTGAAACAGGTAAATTGGCTTAGCCATGAAAACGTAACAGACGGACAGCGTTATTTTTGAGTTTATTATATTAATAGCTATGGATAGTAAACAGGTACCTACTAAGAAGTTGTAACATTTATATTTGTCTAAATTTAACTTTTATTTTTAGCTAACAACATATTTAAAGATACGGCTCGATCGCAGCTTGAAGCGATAAGACAGCCACCTCACTTGACCCTGACTTACCAGTCAGAATATCTACACAATAGACCAACTGACTGTTAAAATAACTAGTAATGTTATTTAGATGCCACTGCCGACCCATTCGAGAATCTAGACATGAAATAACTCTGAAGACTGCAACTTGTTGAAGATACATCCATACACACAAATACACACACTTTTTTTTTTTGCTGCCTTTAAGTCTGGCGATGGTCTTGAAGGACTTCCGTCGCGAATGTGCTAGTTGCCTCCCACGCCGCTTTCGATGAGAGCATCATCCTCACTAGGTTGTCTGGTCTCACTTTCTGTTTGAGGGCAGTCTCCAGGGTATCCCACTGCGAATTGAAGCACGGACACGCAAAGAACACGTGTTTCGCATCTTCAACAATTCCGGGGCAGGTCAGGAACTAAAAACACAAAAAAATAACCGCAGTTAAAAGTAAGGAAGCAAAGGCTTCGAATTCAAGATAAAAGAGCGTCAGCTAAAGCCTACCCCCGTGAAGTAAAGCCTAACGGCGGGCCCGTGGGGGCAGCAGAGGCAGAAGACAGAGGAGGTTTTTTTTAGTCGATATGGAGATTCTCGAGTCCGACATACTAGGCAGAACATCCAGTCCTGATGATACGTAAAAGTAGTTTTTTCCATCTCTGCAAAAAAGAAACATACATCCATACCTACAAACATATATACTTGTTAACATATATAAGGGTGTATGTATGTACATATCTTTGACAAGTCTCATCAGGGTTCAACACAAAAAGTTAAACACTTTTAGAGACTGGGCAGTTTGCCAATATTTATCAATAATGTATACTCAATTTAAAATACACTTCAAATAAAATACATTAAATTGACGAACACTTAACAATGTTACATTCAGTCCCTTGTCTTTAGGAAAAGATAAATGTAAGTGTTCAGTCAAATGCCAACTTGATTGATGGCAGACATCTCTTGTAACAGAGATATTTTGTTGGGTATTTCAAGATCTCGACCCGTATCCAATTATTATGACAGATTTACATTAACTCAATTACTTAACAAATATTATTCAGGAGACAATTACGCTTTAATTAGATACTGATAGCGTCGCATTGCTTGACTACAATACACAATTTACAATGAGCGGAAATTCAATTATCTTATGCAGTTTCTCTGCGGAATAAACACGTTTATAACATTTTATACATAGTACACATAAATTGTATGAATCTAGACTTCGTGCATTCATTTCACACAATTTGCTTTCGTTTAAAATAAAAAAAGTGGCCAAGTGCGAGTCGGACTCGCCCATGAAGGGTTCCGAAGCAGCAAGTAACATAATATTAAAGTTCTTGTAGTTCGTTGTAACTTTGATCGATGTTTTAATAATAGTGTTTTTTTTTGCGGTTTACCATATATGGCGTGTTAAAAAAAACTATTTACTAGATCTCGCTCAAACCAATTTTCGGTGGAAGTTTGCATGGTAAATGGCAATGTACATCATATATTTTTTTTAGTTTTATCATTCTCTTATTTTAGAAGTTGCAGGGGGGGGGGACACATTTTACCACTTTGGAAGTGTCCCTCGCGCAAACTATTGAATTTAGAAAAAAATGATATTGGAAACCTCAATATCATTTTTGAAGACCAATCCCATAGATTCAAATAATTGGAACCCCACGTATGGGTTTGATGAAAAAAAAAAATATTTTGTATAGTTCTAAGTATGGGGACCCCCAAAATTTATTGTTTTTTATTTTTTTTGTGTGAAAATCTTAATGCGGTTCACAGAATACATCAACTTACCAAGTTTCAACAGTATAGTTCTTATAGTTTCGGAATAAAGTGGCTGTGACATACGGACGGACAAACAGACAGACAGACAGACAGACATGACGAATCCATAAGGGTTCCGTTTTTTGCTTTTGGCACGGAACCCTAAAGATCAGCCAAGTGCGAGTCGGACTCGCGAAGGAAGGGTTCCATCTATACATTTGAAATGTCTACCAGTTGCCCTTATCAATATCGAGCAAAAACGAGCAAAAAATCATGTTTGTTTTATGGGAGCCCCTTAAATATTTATTTTATTCTGATTTTTAGTATTTGTTATTATAGCAGCAACAGAATTACATCATCTCTGAAATTTTCAACTGTCTAACTATCACAGTTCATGAGATACAGCCTGGTGACAGGCGGACGGACGGACAGACAGACGGACAGCGAAGTCTTAGTAATGGGGTCCCGTTTTACCCTTTGGGTACGGAACCATAAAAAAGGCAAACAAAAAAAATTGCGCTCATCGATCGAGACTAATTAAAATTATATTTTTATAGTAGCTACGTTAATGTGTTATTCCAGCTCAAATCATAATTTGCATAAGTATGAGTATATTATCAATTTTTGTAACAAACATGTCAGTTATGGGTAGGGCAGTAT
This sequence comes from Diaphora mendica, assembly GCA_949125395.1. NCBI lineage: Eukaryota > Metazoa > Arthropoda > Insecta > Lepidoptera > Erebidae > Diaphora > Diaphora mendica. The sequence continues at coordinate 26,214,615 of OX421320.1, forward strand.
AATATTTTTGGCAGTCTTTGTAGGTTCCAACATTGCGGCTAAACTGCTGCACAGAATTTCATGAATGAGAGGTCAAAAGATTCGTATGGGTGACATGAGGCTACATAAATGTTATCAAAAGTTTAAAACTTTTTCTTGTTTACTTTTTATCACCGTTTTAGACCGGGTGGCAGAAGTTAAAATGAGAAATATTATGTGGGTACTGGGAGCTTCCTTTCTGGGATACATCTGGTTCTTCGGCTACTAGTACTCGAGACAGCAGCTGGAGGTTTTTAGTCGATTCATATTCGACATAAACACTGAAGACTGAATAAAAAGGAAGGTATATTATTTGACTTTGAAGAAGTAAACAAGTCGACCCCCAGTAAGTTATCAAATTTAAAATGTTTTACACCAGCATGAATAAAATTGCAGACCCTACTTCCACCCTAGTTACTTAAATAAATTAAAACGTTACAAATCTGTTTTATTTTTTGGCCTTAAATCTTCAGTACATCAATAACTGACGGAATCTTTTTCATTTTCTTTTAGTTCAGTTTCTACCCAACTGCTCTAAAAGGAGGGTTATATTTTTCGGGTTTATGTAGGTACCTACCTATGTATGTATGTGTACATTACATACTTCTTTAGTATACTTTGCAATCTAAATGGATTGTGTCGTTAGATTTGTCTTAAAAATTGGGAGAGTGATACTTGGGTAAATTTTGAAAATCAGAATCACTGATTTTATACATTTTCACACGCTTGTCAGCCTTCTATAAAATCACAACTAAGCAAAAACAGTTATATATATAAGGTAAGGTAAGGTAGTAGAGCCACGCTGATTTCAGCACGAACGGGCCGGCTCGACCGGGGCGGTACTACCCTCGCACAGAAAATCAACGTAAAATGACAGCATTCGTGCTGTCGTGTTTCGTTGGTGAGTGCGAGACCGGAGGCCCAATTAGTCTAGTCAACAAGTTCCATACTTGTTGACTAGACTAAAAGATACACAAGCATCACTAGGCCGCCATAGTGTGGGTCACCATGCTGCATTGTTGCATTCGCAATAAGTATGGTGGCCACCACTCGTGGATTCTGCTTATGCTTTCCATCAGGCAGAGTAGAGTCATTTTGGCGGGCCAAACATAAAAAAAAAAAAAAAAAAAAATACGCCTTAATTCCGATATTGTTCGTTACGTAAAAAACTTTCATTCAGCGTTTGTTTTGGTCTAACTTTTTGCTCGATTTTCCTCACACGTCAATTATAATTTAGAGTTTCGACCAAAACACACCACTGCTTTAAGGATTTAGTTGATAAACAATAAGTTTATTGGGTCACTAAAACTGTATATTTTATATCGGTTACGAAACAGCGCAAACGCAAAGCTACTCTCAGCGGTTTATTGTTAAAACAACATTTGATTTTTATTAAAGAACAATATTTCTTTATGGCAACAAGTACTGCAGGCAATATAATTTATTATGGAGACAGAGGTTTATTTATTTTAGATGTTTATTTTTGACACGTATCTTCTAAGGTAAACAAATATTGTAACAGATTTTATGTTTAACCGTCTTTAAAAAAGGGGGAGGTTCTTTCTCTATTTTTTCTCTATTCGACTATTTTTTTTTATGTTTGTTACCTCAGAACTTTCGACTGGGAACCTATTTTGATGATTCTTTTTTTATGTGAATTTTTTTGCTTCCCGTGTGGTCCCATATTAATTTGGTCCAGTTCTTGAAGTCGTGTTTTTGGTTAAAATGTGTGTTTACTTGTTTATAAGAATCGAACTTGCAAATAGCAAGTTCGATTCTTATAAACAAGTAAACACACTATATACTATATATATATATATACTATGTTTATATATATACACTATATATATAAACAACTAGCTTATGCCTGCGGCTTCGTCCGTGTGTATGTCGGCTATCGTGGTAATAAGTAGCCTATGTCCATCCCCAAGAATCAAAGAATCTGCATACCTAATTTCATTAAAATCGGTGTAGCTGTTTAGATGTGAAAACGTAAAAGACAGATAGACAGACAGAGTTATTTTAAAATGTATAGTGCTAATTTAGGTGACCGTTTGTTTGTCAGTTACTTCAGAACTTAATATGGCACATGCAGATTGAATTACCAAGGCCACTGGGCGAGTGCTTTACCGGAATACCAGCGCTGCCGTCCCTCAAGCTGCAGCAAGGTAGGCACATTTTCTGGCACTGCACAGGGCACTATAATCACTTGTGGGTCACTCTTTTATATTTTATGTTGTCCTGTAAATGCCATATTAACGATTTTTTTCATTCTAACGTTTTAGCAGATCAGGGTGAAGTTTTGCTCATAGTCAGGGATCGTGCTAGAATCATGCCTTGGCGCATATGGGCTAACTCTATTGGAATTATGCACCAGTCTCGGAGAAAACCAGTAACAAACAATTATTTACTTTTTTTTCATCGAGTGGTTGAGGCTGTTCTCAAATCCCTTCCTCCTGAGTCTTTTTTATTTTTATTGAATAGTGGGCAAATGAGCAGACGTATCGCCTGATGATAAGCGATTACCGCCGCCCATGGACACCCGCAACACCAGAGGCGTTACAAGTGCGTTGTCGGCCTTTTAAGAAGGAGTACGCTCTTTTCTTGAAGGTTTGAAGGTCGTATTGGTCAGGGAATACTGCAGGCGACAGTTCATTCCACAGTTTTGTTGTGCGGGGCAGAAAGTTCCTGGAAAAGCGCACAGTTGTGGACTGCCAACCATCTAGATGATGGGGATGAAACTTCAGTCAGTCAGTCAGATGGCGGAAAGAGGCGGCAGGAATCAGTCCGAACAATTTGCCACTCCCCATGCTAAATGCGGTAGAAGATGCAGTGTTTGTTTGTAATTTAAAATGAAAAGCTTTTCATTAGCAGGATCTCAAATGAAAAAAAAATAATTAAATGTTGGTCTGTCTATCTGTTTGTTAATTTCTTAAGGTTAATCTCTGGAACAGCTGGACCGATTTTGAAGGAATTTTCACCGGCTGATGTTATAAGAATTAACTTAGACTTGCTATTATTTTTGGCAAATATAAAGATATGCAAAAACAAAATGAAAACCAATTGAAAAGGTGAACAATATCGACTTAGAAGCAACAAAAACCGCAAGGCGTAGCTAGTTCATAAAACAAATCACAGAAAAAGAGTAAATTAACACTGGTATTACCAAAATCATTTACCAGCAACAAATAACGGCGCAAAAAGTATTAATAAAACACACAACAAAACATCAAATTGTTGGTAAAACTGGGTGAATTCGCTGGGGCAACATCGTTCACTTAAGCACATTACGGTGGGTTATGTCTACCCAACTTTGCCCCAGCGAGATAACATCAAAACAATTGTGGAGCCGCGGGAACAAACTTGTGAGAGCACCGTTGTAGTTAGCTGTAAATTGGCATCGAGTTCGTTACAAATTCTTTGTTAATTGGAATATGGAAAATGGGCAAGAGATTTTTGTTTATTACCCACCTCGATATTAAGTTGCAATCTATTTTTTCCATTAAAATATTATATTCTAAAATAATAAATTGTATAATAGTAGGTATACTATTGTAGAAGTGCATGTATGTATATTTTAGTATTAAGTGTCTTTATAGTTATTTCGTACTGTACCTGAACATACTACATAATACAAAATTTTTACAAAACCTTTTTTGTTTCACAAATAAAAAGAATCATCACAATCGGTTCACCCAGTCGAAAGTTCTGAGGTAACAAGCATAAAAAAATACAGTCGAATAGAGAACCTCCTCCTTTTTTCCTGTGATTTGTATGAAGCAACATATGCCACCGAATGGAAGGGAGTAGCCATATCGTCACTTTCCGATACAAAACAGTCGGTCATTTTTTGCGGTAGGAAATCTTCACACATACACATTTTAGACTCACATTCAAAAACAATCGCCTGTCACTAAGAACTCACACATAACAATTAAAACAAAACATTCAGAGTTTCAAGCACACATAAATACATTCTGTGTGCAACAGTGTAATGTGTAGGCCCATTTGGGCTTACACTTTGACAGAGGGGAAGGCCTGCGTATGTCTACTTGCTACCGTGTTGCTATATTGTATGGGAGAAGAAAACCGTTGCTTTAATTAGTATTAAACATTTTTATTTTATTTTCTCTACAATTCTCACGTCTATCTAAAATAAACTTATTTACTCTTCCTATGAATGATTCAGGATTATTAAATAACTGAAGTGTACCCAAATATACAAAGAATGTAATTTGAATTCTGTAAGGTAATTTTAATCCTCGGAAGCGCTTACACAGTAACTCACGGTGTCCATAAATATCTAAGTGAGTTGAGTGGAGTTAAACTGAGAGTAGCAAACTGTCCACAAATGGTAATGAAGTCTCATGCTGTAATCACAACCGTTAAGCTGTTAGTTAAATTGTTTTGGAAAGATTGTCAAGCAGAAGTTTTTTTTTGTAAGACATTAATCATTATTTTTACGGGAATCAACGCGATCACTTATTTAAAGGTATTACATACCTCTGATTTGTCTGACGGATATAACGTAGTCACAGGCTGACGTCAGCCTGTGATCACGTTACTTCCCGTAAAAATAATAATTATTATATCATGGAACGCGAAAGTTTAAAAGTTAGTAAGACATTAATCAATCATCAATACATTTAATAGTATCGTAGCTGGTCGCTGATTTTACATGGCAGATATAATGATATATAAGAAAAAGTATTATAGGAGTATTATATGAACGCAATAGAACCCAAAACAATCATTTTTTGAATTGTTGTCTGTAATGCTGATTGTCTGTTTGGTTGTACCTTTGTGCACGATAATCTCAGATACAGTTTAATCGATTTGAATACGGTTATCACTAATGCGTTGCTGTTTGCTCCATTTAACAAGTAGTGTTTGTTTCATTTCAATCGGATCGTAATTAAAAAGTTATATCAGTTTGAAGAATCACCACGATTACCTTTATGCGGGCGGAGACGCAGGCAAAAGCCAGTATTTTTTTTTACCTTTTCTGAAACTTTTCGTTTATCAAAGTCATAAATCGAAATTCAGTAGTAGTTTAGTAAACTTAAAGCCGATTCCAAACTATTCTGAAAAAAAGTATACGAGAAAAGTTTGGCCGAACTTCTTGTAAATTGGCACATAACGCAATGAACTGTCGCCTGCGGTATTCCCGGACCAACACGACCTTCAAGAAAAGACCGTACTCCTTCTTAACTTCCGGAAACGCACTTGTGACGCTTCTGGTTTTGCGGTTGTCCTTGGGCGGCGGTAATCGCTTACCATCAGGCGATACGTCTGCTCATTTGCCCCCTATTTCATAAAAAAACCATAAAAATGTTTTGTAACTAGTGAAAATAAATAATCCAGATGATTATAAAACACTCGTTACCTCTTGTGGTTGGAATATCGACGGTAACGAGAATTATTGAAAGGAAGCTCGTTATTTAATGTTAAGTACTTCGATGACTGAGCTTTGCTCGGTATTTTTCTTTTTGGTAAATGTTTTAAAAATGAATCCCAACTTGATCTATTTATCGCCCCCGGAAACCCCTGCATAAGAAATTTTATGAAAATCGTTGGAACCGTTTCCGAGATCCCATATTATATAGGTATATACAAGAACTGCGTTTAAAGGTATTAGATAGATATGAATGTCAGATGTCTGAAATATTATGATTAATTATTTTCTATTACACCTAGATATACAGGAAAACTCTTTACAATTATTTGTTCAAGGTAAGAATTTAATCTACGGACAAATATATTAATAGTCTATCGTTGTATGTAAAACATTAAAGATTAATAAGATTCTAAATGACTATTTAATTTGACAAAAGCCGTAAAGATTAGTCAACGTAAACACGCTCCCTAGAATTCACAAAGACAACAATCTAATCAAAATTTAATAATAAACAAAACTGAATTGAAATAAAAATCTTATGATAATATACTTTACGGTGAGTTTTGTAAAACTTACTTCACAAATGTTCTGTGTGATCAATAATCGACGTTCATAATTTTTTTAACCCTTAACTTGGCAAAAATAAAAAATATGAATTTACGTATTTTTTTGTGAAAATTCGCTTTAAGTATACGTCAGAATGCTAGGAAAAAATGAGAAAAAATTCCTATGCTTTTCAGTATGATGATACTCAATGTATCCCGTGAGATACATTGCCTAGTATGTAACAAATTATTGTCATGGGGAAATGTATCTTATGAGATACATTGCCAAGATAAGGAAAATAAATAAAATGCATCTAAAAATTCAGTTGTTGTTTTTTTTATTATTGAAATTTGAAAATGCATAAAATAGTGAATTATTCCTTGTAAAAACAAAAATATTATTATTTCAGGACAAGGTACTGCGGATCTCTTCTTTTTTTCCTTATCTTATCACAGGATTGTTGATACAGGATGTGCTTCGACATAACTGCTTGCAGTAGTTACGCATTTATTGGCATACCTACCGCTTAATGACACACACTTTGTTCTTATTGTATACCACCTCCTGTACCTCTTGGTTTCTTCTTTAGGTTCTTGTCCGTACGCAGTATTTTTTTAGCTTGGCTCTTATGCTTGTTGATTTTGTTGACATGGTGTCAACGGAGATGCACTGACGGCTTCTTGAACAGGAATTATTTCTTCACAAGAGAATACATTCAGGTTTTCCAATGATGATGGTAATGTGGGCGCGGATGCGAATCATCGTCTACCCTACGTAAAAATGGAAAGTCCTGCATTTCATTTCCAGACTCAGCAGATGATTCATCGTCCGTTGATTGCCTGCCCGATTTTGATACAAGTGCTCAAATTTTTTGGTCTTTTGCTGTTGTACTCCCCCCTGAAACAAACACTCAAAGCTCACCCTCTTACAAAGCAATATTGACCACAAATTCATAATTTACCCAAGCATATACAAGTATAAGGTTTGAACAAGATTTTTATAATCCTCTTTAGTCAAAAGTAAGTATTTACTACAGCAAAATAAATAAGTTGTTTTTTTTTTACATTTCAAGTTCATAATAACGAAAACCACATGCACCCTATATAATAAAATGTTTTTTTTAGATTATAAATATTTACATAGTATATTTGGCAATGTGCACTACAAGATACACTTCATTGAAAAAATTATAATTAGCGAACATGGCAGTGTGCACTGCGAGATACATGTCATTTCATTGTTAGTTTCCAATAAAATTATTACATTTTTACTCGAAAAATCTCTTTCCTCAGACTAACCAAATATTCTAGTTTACCATGCCATGTAAAATATACACTCCATTGAACAAAATAAATAAAAAATAAATTATTCCTACCTTTTTACGTGGAATTGCATTCAGTCCGTTCGGCATTTTGAACTATTATGAAGTAACCGTAACTTCAGCAAACGTCAATTAAATACGCTTTGTTCGACAAATAAGGTTTTTTTTAAATCAATTTTTCCAAGTTGGCTGTATATGCAGATACACCGTCAAGAAAAGGGTGTATGTTCCCAGAAACAAGGATGTTTACAGATATGTAATGGTGCTAATTCTGTTGTTGGGTCACAAAAATTTTCTTCTGTTCACTTTTTTAAGTGAAACATGTAATGTAGGAGAGCCACGCTGGTTTCAGCACGAATGGGGCCGGCTCTACCGGGGCGGTAATTCCCTCTCACAGAACACCTAAAATGACAGCATTCGTGCTGTCGTGTTTCGTTGGTGTACAAGACCGGGCGCCCAATGATGCAGAAACATCTCAATAAGCCGTCATAGTGTAGGTCACCATGCAATTGTTACATTGTTTGCATTCGTAATGAGTATGTTGACCACTACTCCTGGAATCTGTTCAGGCTTACTTTGGCAGACTCATACATAAAAAAAAATGCGTGGAGTGTACGAGTAGTACGACGTTTCACTTCTTCCGCGCGAAGGGGCGTGGAAAAAGTGAAACTTCGTAATGTGCAACAGTACTTTCATACCCCATCCGTGGTAGCGTTAAACGTTTGAAAACTTCGTAATGTGCAACGGTGCTTTCATACCCCCTCCATGGTAGCGTTAAACGATTAACGCAATCGTCTAACGTTTAACGCAACCTTGTTGGAAATCGCATTAGAAGTTTCACTTCAAAATAAGATTTCCAAAAGATTATTTTTGTATGTATGTATTTAGATAGCGTCTATTATTTATTAAAATAATGATAATGCCATAGGGAAAAACCGGCCAGGATTGAAGTGAAATAGGTACAAGTGAGTTTAATTCTAGAAAGTCATCAAGAACGTCGTTTGACAGCACAAAACTCATTTTTAGTGATTTTCAGTTTAGTTTCGGGAGTTGGAACAACATAATCAGCACATTTAGAAATTACCAACCGATTGATTGGTTGTTACGTTCAAGATTATGAGTTCAATTTCCACCCAATACAAATAATTACGTCACGAGCACAATCATTTATTCTGTGCTCGGGTGTAATTATTAACAGCCTGGTTGCCGTATTACAGACTCTGTCTAGATTGATATGAAGCGGCCGTGTGCGAGATACCACAATTTATTATTATTCCAGAAACCATATTGTAATGGTGTTCTCAAAGAGAATGTATTTAGAAACTTATAGACACATAGCTGTTGAACATTTTTTTGTAAACTTGAATGGTTTAATGAATATCTAAAGACTCCAAACCTTTTATTTTGTTTTCTTTGGTCGACTTCGTTTTCATTTAAGTCTATTAGTGAAAAAAAAAAATTGTAAACCGTATTATTATTTTTTAAAAGGAGCAACAATGGAGTTGCTTGCCAGATTCTTCTCCATGAAGGGTAAGCTGCACTTGGAACTGGCTATAATATATATAATATTTAATATTAAAAAATCGACTAGAATCACTCGATTTTTAATATTAAATATTGACTATTCATAAGTGTCTGTAAAATAAGTGCCTATATGAATAAAATCTTTTTGAGTTTGAGTTACACGTAGTACTCATTTAAAGTCCATCAATTTTTAGATTGCCTGGACGGCACGAATGCACGGTTGCCTGGAAGAAATCCCTTTGAGCGAAAAGACCACCACTTGTTAAACTTAGTTACCTGGTGTACAATAAAACGATGTATTATAATTATTATTAGATCACTAAAGATTTATTGATATGTTTTTTTTTATTTGTAGATATAAATGAATGTACGTACTCGCAGTTGAGAAAAGGTCGTCTTCATACCAACACTCATCAATAAGGTGCTGCCAGGTAAATGGATTGCCAGACAAGAGGTAAAACCGTTTTAATATCATATTATAACTCGCTCATTGCTCGTTCCTAACCCATTCAACGTTCAGAAGAAACAATACGAGAAAAGTATCATAGTAAAGTCATAATTAGAAGTTTAGCGTTGAGTGAGTACCATCTGCTAACAATGTTCGATACAAAAACTCGTCCAAACAGAAAACAAAATACTCACGTTCGTAATGCTGACATCGCGTGACCGAGAAGGAATCGTAACTGATGCCTAATGGAACGGGAATCATCACATTTACCGGAAAAGCTTTTTACCTATCATCCTTAGAGAAATAGGCAATGATAATAATTTACCACTGTAATGTGTTTCTGATTGTCAGATTTATTTTGGATGAGTAATGTACCACTTGTCATACATATTATCCTGTCATTTTTTCTCACATTTATTAATACAAGTGTTTATTTACAAATGTTATTTATAACGTATATATTGCATATGTATCAACAACCTTTAATAGTCCACTGCTGGACATAGGCCTATAGATAGATATTGTTACGAATAATAATAATCTTCAAGCTTTATCTGCGCACACACATACACACACACTTCTTATCGATCTCCTGACGCAAGGAATAATGGACCTTATTTCTATATGCATAGTGTCGGATATCGATTGGTTGTTGCCTAATTATTTATTATTAACTTCGATTATTTTTATTAGCGTTTTTACTAGTAGATTCTCGTCTTTTATAGGCGTTTCTAGAAATGAAAGAGTAACAATAATATGAGTATAAATAGAGCGTCTCGCGGGCCGCAGGCAATTCAGTACTGTTTGAGCTATAGTGAGATAAACATCGAAGTGATATCAGCGATCAACCTAGCGACCTCGGCGACCTTTAAGGATTGTAATTCAGAGTTGTATTGTGATTTTAATAGTGGTTTTTAATAAAGTCTCTTTAACACGTCAAAAGGCTGCTTTCTCAAATAAATCGAACCCTAACACGTAACAATATAAAGCTGAATATAAGTATAAAAATCGTATAAAGTAAGTAATTTAATTAATTTAAGGTCTAAAGAAAACTAAGATCCTATTTATCTTATCCTCTAGTGTTCGGTACGAGAAAATGAAAACTTAAGCCATAAATTGACACCTTTCTTAAATTCAAATGACTTTTAAAACACTTATTCATTATCTTTTTGTGTAAATCTTAACTTATATTTTATTACTGTTACTATTGCGTTTTAATGCTTTACAATTTAGTTAATGTTGTCACTAGTATAGTTCTTTTCAAAAGTCTACTAATTAAGGTATGTAGAGACCTATGTAATGCCCCGAGCTGATGATGAGGATGTTAGACATTGTTGAATGGATAAAATAAAAACTTAAATTAAATTAAAGCTAGAAATACTTTGACCTTAACATTAGAAATCTCTCATTTTTCTTCGTTTGATCATTTGTTCTAGGTGAGATTTGTCTATAATATAGTTATATGTTCTTAAAACCCATGAGTTTGTTTATCAGTATCGTAATTGCCATAGTAAATAGTATATTTTCTGCCTATTTTTAGCCAATGGGTAAAACGGGACCCTATTACTAAGACTTCACTGTCCGTCTGTCTGGCTGTCTGTCTGTCCGTCCGTCTGTCACCAAGCTGTATCTCATTAACCGTGATAGTAAGACAGTTTAAATTTTCAGAGATGATGTATTTCTGTTGCCGCTATAACAACAAATACTAAAAAACAGAATAAAATAAATATACTCCCATACCACAAACGTGATTTTTTCGCTCGTTTTTGCTTGATATTGATAACGGTAACAGGTCCACGCTTGATATGTATAAATAATGCTACGGAACCCTTCATGTTCATCCGACTCGCACTTGGCCGATTTTTTAAGACAATTCCCGCATTAGGAATATACATCTTGTATTGCGGGGGACTTGACAAACCTACATAAAACGGACACAAAGAGCACTCAGACTCAGAATAACAACAAGATTTGGCACACCACTAGGCCAACCGTGTAGTCCATATGTCTACTATGTCCAATACAATATGTCTGAATTAGAAATAAATATGTTACTTAGTAATCTGGTTGCTATAGTACAGACTTTGCCTAGTTTGGTATCAGATCACCGTTTGTGAAATGTGCGTAGTTATTATTTTGAGTTCCATGTATCAGGCTGAGTATGATGAATTTGCCTACTGACACGTAAACTGGATGAAATTAGGGTCAGCACAGTGACAGACTTTAAATAGTTATCCCTTAACATTAAAACGTATGATTTCAATTTCAGTTAAAGGGCATCTACTCATAACGTGGTGCAACGAGAACTACACCGAAACTTAGCTTTATACGTCGATGTTATATTATTCGACAGAGGTGAAAATTCGAATACTATCTAAGAATATCAAACCGAATCAGGTCAAGTAATAAAAAGAGGCAATTATGGAGACACATGCAGCTCAGAGATTTTTTATTTAATTTTTTATGATAGAAATTTTCCGCTTTACATTCTGTATCGCGGAGGACTTAACAAACATACATATAATGTACACAAAGAACAGCCACAATCAAAACAATAATTTGTGGATCATAAGAAATGTTAACCAATGTGGAATTTGAATCCATAACGCTTGGCGCAGTGGAAAGCGGCATGGCGATCTACTAAGCTAACCGTGCAGTCAACTCAGAGGTTACAGTCCAAGCTTTCAACTAGTTATGACGAATATCTTAAAAATTTGGCTCCATGCTATTTAAGATCTAAGAACCGATTTACATTACTCAAAATGATGACATGAGCAGTATGAATGTATTATTTTCATAGATGTCCCTAAAGAACTTGGGTGACTACATGGTAACTGTTCAATCCTTTTGCCAATGTGGCGTTCACCGTGTGAAGTTTGTAATGCTTGTAGGGCTCATTTGTACAGGCATTCAATCGCTAAGCCAGTTCACTGGCGAAATAATTCAACTTCAGGGCGATTCACCCTGTTCTTATTCTAAGCTAATGTAATATCAAGCACTTACTGGAGATGTGTGAATTCCTTGATATCGGCGTTCTAAGGGGCCCCCTTGGTGCTCTCTCTGCGTCGTCACACATTCATCACTCCTAAGTGGCTGTACAGGTTCCCAAGTATTCTAATTATAATACACCCGTTTTAACTGTCGCGGATCGCGCCTAATCGACGCGACTACTAATCTCGCGTGTCCAAATCAGACCAACTATAACGTTAAACAGCGAAAACACCGAGTCTGTATGGACAATCAGCAAATTTTTTATTAAACGGCATTCAAACAACCTCACTGGTCGACTGTAACACCAAGCCTCTCGTAAGTTCTATATTTTAACGTCAAACAAAAAACATGACAATCAAAAAATGTTGCCATTATAATGACGTTCGATTTCTAACAGTAACTGATAAATAAATAAATATTTCGGACATCTAACACACAACGCCATCCAGTCCCAAGCTAAGCAGAGCTTGTGTTATGGGTACTAGACAACTGATACAAAAACATTATATACTTTTTTTTGTAAATGCACACATATTATACATAGAAAACACCCAAACTCCTGATCCAACGAAATGAAACTCCAAAAAAAATATAATGACACACCCTCCAAGATCATACAAACATTTGGTCCGACCCGGGAATCGAACCCGAGACCTCATTATCAGCAGTCGCACACGCTAACCCCGAGACCAACGAGGCAGTGATGACCAGGCGACGCTGAACTTCAGTAAAACATTCAGTATTTCGTCGCAAGTAGATTTAGCGTAATAACCAGACGACCACGCTTTAAAATACGACAAGTTTAAACCCCCAAGCTTGCAGTTATGCGATACCCTTTCTGCCATTGTCTCAGGTCTATTTCTCAAAATTGATGGCCATTCCGATCCACTGTCAAAGTATACACATTCAAAGAATTTTACATTTCACAAATGTTTATATCTACTCGTAACAGACATAGGTATTTACGTATAACGAGAAAACGTTTAAGTCGCTAAAACACGAACCATGTCAGTGTCTCTCCAAGTTATTTATGTAAACGATGGAAAGCAATAGGTAGTCTCACAGTTTCGTATAAGCTTTATGTAATGAATATTCATTAATTCATTTGCTCGAAGAAGCGTCATACATCATGGCAACGAAATATCAGGCTGTGCGCCATGCTAAACTGGTATGAATATGCATATGTGATTACAAATATTTCAAGCTGGTATAATGCCAAAATTTCATTGTCCCACATAAAAACTTTTGAGACATAGTTGCTGGCATGAAAATGAACTGAATTCGTTATGTGTACAGTTCACAATCCCGAATTACGAACGAATATGCAAATTGATTATTGTAAAATTTTGAGAGTAAATAAAATACACGTTCTATTTGTGTTTGCTTTTTTGTACAAATATTTTTATTGTTCAATGCTTTGTATATTTATCGGTATAAATTAAAAATGTTATCTGCAGTTTCACTATGATTCTTCATAATACCAACTCAATTCATAGAACATATGCAGGCAAAATATAAAGTACCCACCAAAAACATTTTCATGTAAAATGTTGCCAAGACGACTGCATATGGCTTACCCTGAGAAAAAGATATCAGATCTCATGTAGAGCCAAGGTTCTGAATCAACACGCCCTAACTCTACCAACCCTAACTTCACAAACTCTACATCTCAGTAAAAATGTATGGCTTCGCCGTTTCGCTACCATACCATCACGAAGGGGAAACGAACGCCTTTTGTGTTTGCAAATATCTAGTTTCTGAAGTAATGCGTTATACGAATATTTAGTTTCTGAAGTAACGAAACAGCCAAGCCATACATTAATACATTACATTACATTAGCCATACAAAAATAAAACCTCTAGCCTAAACATTTGTGAAAGTCTCCAAACTTCCACCCCTAAATTTGGGGGTTGGGGGGCAAAAGTAATAGGTTTATGATTTTTATTGTTGTTTGTATACTAAACTTAGTTTACATACCAAATTTCAACTTTCTAGCACTTCAGGAAGTACCCTAACAGTTTTGATGATCATCAATGTGTCAGTGACGAAATCGGTGTTTTTTAGGTATCAATAAAATCTAAAGTATCAGACCTATGCACTCGAAACTTTGTATGTTTCATTAGTCTATTGGTAACATCATATCCTGAGAATTTAAACGATGTGGTATATCGGGAATCAAAGTTATGAGGGTTCAAAAAACGACGAAACACTTCAAGAAAAGGTAGGTAGTGCCCTTGCGCTTCGCTTGGCTCGTCTTGGCGGGGGCACGACCGTGCCCCCAGATTATGAAGATTATCCTAACCCTTTTAGGATTTGTTTTTACACATCTATTGTAGCTTTTAACCAACTTCATAAAAGGAGGAGGTTAACAATTCGACTGTATTTTTATATTTTCACGTTTGTTACCTTATATCTCTCGACTGGGTGAACCGATTTTGATTTTGAGCTCTCCGTGTGGTCCCATTTTAATTTGGTCCAGATTGAAATCGGTTTTTTTTTTGTTAAAATTTGTGATTATAAATGCTTATTTATACTAAATTACCACCAGCTACTTTCTTTAAACAATATAGCAATAAGATAGCAAAATCATATTCTACTTTTTTATTTAGGTAATGTATATAATTAAACTAACCCCGAGCAAACACCCGAGGCAGAGGAAGACCACCAAAAAGATGGGTCGACGATATATGGGGACGAGCGAGAGTGAACTGAATGGCGATGGCACGGGATCGGGAGAAATAACAATTGGGAGATGAGGTCTACGTCCGTAGACGGACACACCAGAGGCTGCAATGATGCTGATGATATAATTTAAAGGGATTGTATGAAGAATCTTCGGATTTATCGGTAACTAGCTGATTCCCGCAACCTCATCTGCGTTTCCTATTGCCCCTAGCGTGAAAATATAAAGCGTGAACATGTTTGGTTACCAATAAAAAGGTTATAGTGAAGCACCTTCAAAAGTTAGACATATGGTGTTTATAATTATTTAAGGGGAATACAATTTAATCAATGTTAAATTAGATAGCAATCAGACAATTCCTTCCATTTAATTCCTTAACCAGCAACTTGCTGATTCACTGCTTAAGGTCCTAAACTAACATCGACCACATGCTTCAAAGACCACTTTAATCGGAGACTAACATAATCCTCATGAAAACACAAATGAATTTGTGTCGCATACACCCAGTACGTGACCAATTTAAAACAAATACATAATGCGTGGTTCATATCACCAAAAATTGTACACAATATGATATAGAGCAAAAATATAGTGTACACCAATATTGAGTAGCATTGTAACACGAAAGCTCAAGCTATTTCCAAGTTAGCGATCGAACGTTACGGCTCATTATAGGCCTTGTTATGTGGACCGCTTCATGCAATAAAAACTATTTACGACAGTAAAATACAATACTGGAATAAATGCAACCAATGAATATATTTACACGCTGTTGGATGGTGTAAAAATTTAACGGGTCACCTTTAATTTATATTTCTTGATCCAAGGTTTATTAAATTTGAAAGTGTGTGTGTATCTATCACGTTACTCATTTTAAATAGTTATAATGTATGTTATATCTTAAAAAGTTTTTTTTTTTATACATTTTACAAGCTTTGAAACTATTTTCAACCGATTTCAAAAAGGAGGAGGTTCTCAATTCGACTGTATTTTTTTTATTTTTTTTTATGTTTGTTACCTCATAACTTTGGACTGGGTGAACCGATTTTGACGATTCTTTTTTTATTTTAAAGCTGGTTCTTCCCGAATGGTCCCATTTAAATTTGGTCCAGATTGAAGTCGGTTTTTTTTTTGTTAAAACTTGTAATTATTTTCTAAAACTGAAATAAACGCTACAACTTCACAAATTGTTTATTTGCCAATTACTAAATATAAGTAACACATTGTGTCCTTTGTGTACAAAAAAGTATATCCATCTTAGGCCTACTACACACCATGCCGACCAGCTTAGGCCACGTGGGTATGCCGCTGGCACTGGCCGCAGGGCATCATTTCAGTTGTAAATAGCCTGGTGGCCATTCCAACGGCACCGGTATGGTATGCCGATGGCATAGTGTGTGGCCATTCATAGATTAGCTTTTACATTGTGTTCTTGAGGACTAGGGTTTCATGTTTCTAAATTGAAGCCCAGACGTCGTGTACCTCATACTTAAGTTCAAACTTATCTTAAACATATCTTGGTTCAAAGAACCTACAACCATTTTATCTTAATGCAAACTTCATGAAATCCTAATAAACACTGTGTTATTTGTTTTACAATAGTAATAAAACTATATTAAACGGTATGAATCGTTGTAGAAATCTAAAACAAGTGATTATTTACAAGCGCAAGATTTCATGTTATAAACAACACGCGATTTTAATTGCTTGAAATATTTTGATACAATAATTCTCACAGTACATGGTTATTTTAATTTAAAAATCAAATTAATGCAGCGGTGAGCGTGAGAGAGTGAACAGTGTTAAATACGTTGCACACTTATCGTATAACATCGTCCCACAGCAAGTGTGCGCTGAAGCGTTGACCCTTGATTCGGTCTCGATAAGCCCCGAAAATACTTTGTCGACCAGCATACCGACGAAATTGGGTCGTATAAATAAATAATTTTACGATGTTACCCTCCCAACTAACACTTAACGGCCCGCCCTTAAAATTGTTAAAGACTCGCAATAAAATCTGAAAGAAATCTTTATGGTCATTAATTGTGGAATAAAGCTAAATTACCCCCTATTTACAATCGCAGTGCTACATTGTGTTGGTTCAGTATTCGTGTAATCTAGTTTACCTATCTTGGCTTATAAAGCAATTTTTAACATGATTAAAGAACGTTTAAAGAACTTTCTCAACTTGCAATCAATCTTGTTTTATCGGTGAAAATTAAATATTATTAATTTTCAACAATCCTACTAATACTAAAACGCGAAAGTTTGTAAGTATGGCTGGATGGATGGATGGATGGATGTTTGTTACTCTTTCACGCAAAAACTACTGAACGGATTTGAATGAAACTTTACAGTAATATAGCTTTTACATCAAAATAACACATAGGCTACTATTTGCCGCGATAACTGACATACACGCGGGCGGAGCCGCGAGTAAAAACTAGTTATAATATGTTATGAAAATTGTAACAGATAGTGTTATTATTTTAAAATGAAATAAATGATATACATTTGGGTTTTCAATTTTTATCTACGTCAAAGCTGCCAAAATGGCTACCTGATGGAAAGCATGAGCAGAATCTAAGACTGATGGCCATGATCTTCATTGCGAATGTGGACAATGCAGCATGCTGGCTCAAATTATGGTGGAACAAATTGAAAGTAAGCTTCTTACGATTAAAAGAAAGTTAGAAAACGTTTAGTGGTTGACTGGTAGGGGTTCCGTGATCCGTAATTGACTGCAGACTAGTCACTGACGGATTTATCGGTGTAGTGAGTGAAACTGGACTTTTTTTTGTTGATGGGGTGGAAAATCTCTTCGGATCTCCAGCTCCTCGGGGACTGAAGAGCCAGGTATGTGGTGATTCCACTAAAAACCACCCCAACGGCCGGTCATAGGAGCCCTGCTCTGAGGAGGACCCGGACCATGTTATTTCAGGTCCCGGGAAGAGCCTAGGCTTCACACTGCCTGTCGGCCCAATCATTATATATGTTATATTTTGCGGCACAGTTTTGCGACTAAGCTGCCCCCCTATGAGTGAAACTGGCCCTAACTACAAATAATTATGTTAGGAGTCCCATTATTTCTTCTATGTCTAGGTATAATTTATCTGTGAAATATATACCTCAAGAAATATATGTATAACTTGCCTTAACATAGTACATCTGTGCTTAGTTTGAGATGAGAAGCTCGTATGTGTGATCTTAGCGATTATTGTTATTATATTTATAAGTCTGTGAACTACATAAATTCAACACAGACTATGATAACTAGCTAACTAGACTGCTCAAAAACATAATTATATATCCATACTTTCATACTAATATTATAAATTCGAAAGTAACTGTGTCTGTCTGTCTGTCCGTTACGGTTTCACGGCTTAATCACTGCACCAGGCATGGGGATACTCTGATTCTTGAGGAAGGACACCGTTTACTCTTTATCGCGATAATAGACACACGAAAAAACTTATTTCTAAATGAATGAAATGATCGTACTCTTCACATGTTTGTCCTGGACAACTAGCCAGTAGGTTTGTTAAACAGACAATAGTACTATTACTACAGTATATAATACAGTACTTTATATCTGCTAGAGGGCGCCACATTAGATTCAGTGACACGTCATATAGCCTTTAACCAGCGGACAATTAAGACGCTTCTAACGATACCTCATTTGTCTAGTTCTAATAAGTAGTTAAGGAGCTATGAGGGAACAGATGAACATACATACATACATAGCCTGTCAAAATCATAACCCTCCTTTGGCTTTGCCGTAGTCGGGTAAAAAGTATATAAAATGTATCTAACAGCGAGAAGGTGACCACAATTCGTGTATGCACGCACGGACCCCACATTCGCTCGCCGACTCACCCTACCCGCGGCCTCGATGATTTGTTTGTTCTACACGCACGATTAACTCTCCACCCCCGATAATCACATTACTTTCTTACTCTGTTTTTATTTTATTTAAAAAGCATTCAGATTTTCACTTTAAGTGGTTAGCATTTCAATAGCTCTAGAAGGTATTATAAATGAGACAAATTACTCAATTGTTTTCTGTTGATTTTGAAATGTCTATTTATTTAATTATTTATATAAAGGTTTTCTCACAGCTCGTGTGTACAAAATATATCGTATGAAATGACAGATGCAATAGAACCTTACACACTTGCCAATTACGGGCCAACCAACATTCGTCAAATTGTTACACATGTACCTTAATCATATTTAATAATCACCTAATGAGTTACATTACATTCCAACTAGTAGGCAAAGGATAAAAAAAACAGAAACAACGAAATAAAAAAAATAATAAGATAAGCATCGAAATTAAATTAAATAGGAATGAGAGACTTCAGGAAACATTACTTATCACAGTATTAAGTCTTGGACAATAAAAACAAGGCGTTTCATCGTATGAAGAGAACTCCACAAACAATTTCATGGGATTCATTTGTTACCCTTTTGTGACTTTAGGATCTTGGATCTAAGTGAGATTATCGAGTCATGGTGTATGTCAAAATCTGGTACCTCTTTCATGAAAGTGTTCATCTCTCTGCACACTCTGTTTAATGGCGAGTTCACTCCTATATTCGTTTTACAGGGCTGAACACGATATTGCTTTATTATCGGATGTCTAGGTATTTTATGGGGTACTGCTATACTGTCTTTGAAATTTTGAAAAATAAATTTAAATTTGTTTTTACATTTTTATATTATAAACTAAGCTGACACACGCAACTACATCTGCGTCTCCTATTGTCCATAGCGTGAACATATTTGTTTCCTATTAAAAAGATTATAGCAAGCCAACCTAAAAAGACAGGCATATGACGAACATATAGACAGCCTTTTTTAGGAGTTTTAAAGGGAAACAATTCTTTCGTGTATTGTTTTTTTGAAACTTTGACCGTTTACGCAGCACACGCAATGGAAACGCACTAAAGAAATCATTTTCCCCGTTTTGCAATTTATTTATTGATGCTCTGTTGCTTTTGGTCGTAGTTTTCGACTACACTAACAAATTAAATTCTTCAGCTTTGTAATATAAATAGATAGATGACAAATAAGTAAGAGGTGATAAAGTATAAATAACATTTGCAGTAAGTAAAATATCAGATATTTTTAATCCCCGATGCAAAAAGAGGGGTGTTACAAGTTTGACGTCGATGTCTGTCTGTCTGTGTGTGTGTGTCTTTCTGTGGCATCGTAGCTCTCAAACGAATGGACCAATTTCAATGCGGTTTTATTCATTTAAAAGCCAGTTTCCTTGCGGTGGTTCTTAGCTATGTTTGGTTAATATCGTTTCAAAAGTGTAAGAGTATCAGCTCTTTTCCAATATGATGCAAGGCATTTTTCGCGTATGATTACTTGATTAAGTGCTTGCAAGGGGTTTTTTTGTATTTTTTATTTTAGCTTGTAATTACTTAAAATGTTACTTATATTTGTACTTTATCACCTCTTGCTTATTTGCACTTAATTAAATAGTAAAGTGACTACATATATTCAAGTTAGGCAAACTAAATACTTTATGATGCCGCATGCGGGTATTGGTAGATCTTTATTTGCCCGTAACAAAGTATTGTTTGACCCCACCTGCAGCACCATAAAGTATTTAGTTTAACTAATTTAAATATACATACTTATGTAGTCACTTTATTATTTTATAAAAGCTTACTAAACGTTGCATTAGTCATTCGAATTTTATTTCGGTATTGTGATTTTCTCTTTTCAGTTCATTACTTTTAAGCAGTCGGGTTTTTTGTTTTTAACCCCCGACGCAAAAAGAGGGGTGTTATAAGTTTGACGTGTCTGTCTGTGTGTCTGTCTGTCTGTGGCACCGTAGCTCGCGAACGGATGAAGCGATTTCAATTTAGTTTTTTTTGTATGAAAGGTGAGTTACGTGCGAGTGTTCTTAGACATGTTCCATGAAAATCGGTTGAGTCGTTTATAAGTTATGGGGGTGAAAGTGGGGAAGAATAACAGAATGTCTGCAAAAATATCATTGGCGTATGATTACTCGATTAATTGCTTGAGTAGGGGGTTTTTAAACGGTTTTATTTAGCTCACCCCGTTTGTTTTATTTATTATTCTTGGGTCAAATTTAGTAATTCAAATTTCACCCTCTTCCTGTCAACCGATTAATCTGAAATTTTGTATACACTTTGGATTTTGGTGACAATACAATTGTGTTTATTCATTATCATTATAAATTCAAGATGGCCGCCGCTACAAAATGGCGGATAATTTATGTTTTATTAATCCCATCAATATGGGTATCAAATGAAAGGGCTCAACAAGCAGAATACAATATACTATAAAAAATTGAAATCCAAGATGGCGGCCGCTACAAAATGGCGGATAACGTAGGTTTTATCAATCCCATCAATATGGGTATCAAATGAAAGGGCTCAACAAGCAGAATACAATATACTATAAAAAATTGAAATACAAGATGGCGGCCGCTACAAAATGGCGGATAACGTAGGTTTTATCGATCCCATCAATATGGGCATCAAATGAAAGTGCTCAACCAGTATAATACAATGTACTATATAAAATTAAAATCCAAGATGGCGGCCTCTACAAAATGGCGGATAACTTAGGTTTTATCAATCCCATCAACATGGGTATCAAATGAAAGGTCTCAACAAGTAAAATACAATTTACTATGCAAAATTGAAATCTAAGATGGCCGCCGCGACCAAATGACTGATAACAATTTTTTATCAATCCCACCAATATGGGTATCAAATAAAAGGGCTTGACAAGAAGAATACAGTGCACTATACAACCTCAATATTTAAGATGGGCGCAGCCACCAAATGGCGTATAATAATAAGATTTAAATTTAGAAATTGAATCTGCAATTTAGATATCTGATTATTACTATGAAAAATGAAACCTAAAAACTTGAAAATAAAAAAATTATAAAAAAGTTTTTTAATTTAAACGGTTTTATCGAAAATAATGTACTAAAAGGTAAAAAATAATAAAAATTGTCTGATAAAAAATAAAGTCGTTGGGCCCGTGTTTCCATCAAGTCAACTCAGTTTACGCTACGCCCAACGATATTATTTTTTATCAGACAATTTTTTTTATTTTTTACCTTTTAGTACATTATTTTCGATAAAACCGTTTAAATTAAAAAACTTTTTTATAATTTTTTTATTTAAATTTTGAATTTTAGCTTCTTATAATAATATTTTGTTTTTATGGAATTGAGGCAACGGACTAGATGTATCACCATACAGTGCTATACTATACGATAATCACTCGATTTTACTCTTCATAAAATTTTCATACCGCGAACAAAATATGAAAATCGTGTGTATGAATATGAATAAATAAACTCTTTAAAAAAATACATGAAATGTGCCAAAGCATCGAGCTTCACAATGTATTATCAATATTTGAAGTGATTTGCCAGAACTGTTACCAATGTAAGCCTTTTCAAGCACTTTACTATCTCACTGGCACTTAGAGAAGAGAAGACTATCTCATTAATTTCAAATATATGTCTTTATTACTTATAACAAATATGCATGACAAAGTTATGGAGACGGATGGCTTACATTAGCATGAAAAGAAGTATGAACATAAGGTACAAGCGACGTTATATAGTATCTGCACATATTCTCACGAACGTGGCTCAAATTACTTGGCCAGCCTATTTTGCATACAATTTCTTTTCGCCGTATTTATCCGTGCACATGCTATTACGTGCTTTTTATTGTTCAAAATTTTATGTTTCAAGACTCTATTGTAATTATAGTTGCACAGAAAACGATCAGGTATTTCATGTTAATACAATAATAGCCAATTAAGCTTGCACGAAAGTATAAATGTGTGTTTGAATAGGTTTTGACTAAATGAAAGATATATAAATATTGATGGTCGTTTATTTCGGGTCATTCATGATTCACATTTAATAGTCCACTGCTAACCAGACGCCTCTACTTAGAAAGAAAGGTACGTCCACTATACCACTCTGACCTGACGGGTTGGTCAAAGGTTTGTGTCTAGTTTTTTATCTCTTAGCAGTGCGGTTGTCTTCCATTAGATCACAGGTCATTAGAGCCACCCGACACCCGACCATCATCACCTTGCCTCGAGCTGTTCCTATTTTTGTATGGAGTACTATAGGTAAACACTTACTACATTGGATCGGAGCGTACTGCCCACAGGTTGTTCATACGTGAAATGGTAAGTAGATCATTTGCAATCATCATCAATCAATCACCGCGCGCTTTTATCAAGTAGCTCACGCGCCATAACAATGCAATCAACGGCACACCACTTCTTTTGGAACATATTGGGAGTATTGTTCTTTACTAAACAACGCGACATACAACCGTGAACCAACCATTGACAAAGAGTGGACTCCGATTGACGAGGAGGTGCCCGTCGGGTTCTGGGTGGGTCTAATGACCTTTAGTCGATTCTTACGACACTCACTGGATGAACATTGATGAAGACCTTACTCCATATTCTAAATCCGTCACCACACGATAATTTTTGACTCTTGCATATACTCCCAATCTAAATCTTCCACCTATTACGTAGACCAACTTGTAAAGGGCGTTTATTACACCTCTGTCTACACTTTCAGGCATACAGGCGTGAGTGTATAGATGTACGAATGACCTTTCATAATTTCTACATAAATCTCATAAATTATTTATATATTTTACTGAATAAGATCCTTCGAATTTCAATGTAGTGCTATATTTTTGCCCAATCTACATAGGAATCAACAAATAAATATGGCTTCTTTGTTTATTTTTACATAACTGTTTACTCTGTATAAATTGAGACTTTTATGTCATTTTATATAAACACGGAAAGAGAGACGGTATAAATTTTGATAAATAAAATGATTTATTTTGTGTTGGTAATAACCGTCGTACAAATCTAGTCTTGATAAGAGTAATCTTCGTCTGTAATTTTCCAACTGTATCAAAATGTTTCAAAGAGCTATTTTGGCCTTTGTGAAAAACATTCTATTTATTTCAGAGCTGACGTCAATACTATACAAAAGGGGATATCAATGGTACTTATTTTATGAGTTATAAGCAAAATTAAGATTTATTTATTTCATAATTAGCTTTTCCCACGGCTCCGCCCGCATGTATGTCTGTAATCGCGGTAAAGAGTAGCATATGTCCTTCCTCAAGAATCAAACGATCTCCATGCTAAATTTTAATGAAATCGGTGTAGCGGTTTAGCCTTGAAAGCACAACAGAGAGACAGTGTTACATTCGAATTTATAATCAGTATGGATTGGCTTCTTGTTACATACATTATGGGTAAATATATCCTAATACATTTTTCGGAAAAGACTTGGGTATTGTATCTATTCTCTAGTTTAGACTTCTTGTACAACCTATCATCTGTCTTTTTTTAAATTACAAAAATGTAATGAAAAAATTAGATTTTTTTATGTATTTTTTAGAACAAACGAGAAGTGTGATTATTATTTTCATTTTGAATTTCATTTGCATTTAAATTACGTTAAATGAAACATACGTTGAAAGTTCTGTTGTCCCATATTTTATACCTAAAAAGTAAGTATGGTTAAGAATTAGGATTTGGCCCAGTAAGTGGCCCTAGTTAACAGGCGTATCCTCTGATGGTAAACGATTACCGCCACCCATGGACACCTGCAACACCAGAGGCGTCACAAATGCGTTGCCGGCCTTTGGGGGGAGGGGAGATAGGGGGAGGGGGTTGGGGTATGTGCCTCCGGTATCCTCACTCACTCGGTGAAACACAGCACAGCATACTATTTCACACCGGTTTTCTGTGAGGCCGTGGTATCAATCCGGTCGAGCCGGCCCATTAATTCCAAAGCGTGGCTCTCCCTCGTTTCAAGCTTTCTTTCTCTTCGCAGTAATATTGTCCTGTGTAGTTTGTTAACTTAGTCGCCTTTTACGTCACCGACGGGATATGTGTCTCCGAATTCTTAATCCATCATCACATGGATAGTTATAAGAATGTTTTTTTTATATGTATGGGCCTGCCAAACTCTGCCTGATGTAAAACATAAGCAGAATCCAAGAGTGGTGGTCGCCATACTCATTGCAAATGCAGATAATGCAACAATGCAGCATGGTGACTCACACAATGTTGGCCTTGTGATGCTTCCGCATCATTGGCTTGTGATGCTTCTGCGTCATTGGGTCGCCGGTCTCGCACACACCAACGAAATACGACAGCACGAATTCTGCCATTTTAGGTTGATCTTCTGTGGTGTTTGTGTAAACTTTCAGAAACCCAGCATATCCTGTTCTAATAAAGAGTTCCTATTGCCTGTAGCCCTTTGAAGTATACCCATGAGGATCTCCATAAGGGAAAATATCCATTATGTAATTGCGCAACTCCCGTTACATGTCATCAATATTATGGTAATACTTTAGGGTGACACGCGTTATTTAAATTTTGAAGCATTTTTTTATTTGTTTTATAAAGATAATTCCCGCACTAAGAATGTTCTGTTTCGCAGGGGACTTTACAAAAATACATGAAACGGACACAATGAACACCCAGACCCAGAACAACAATTCGTGGATCACACAAAGGGTTGTCCCATGTGGGATTTGAACCCAGAATTCTTGGCGCTGTAGAAAGCGGCATGGCAACCGCTGAAACCACTAGACCAACCGTGGTTTATTTTTTGTCGAATGTAATAAAGAACCTGAACAAGATAAAATATTTAGGTACAGTGATGATTTTTAGAGATTAAAGAGTACAGGCCGAATTACTTACACAATTGTTAACTTAAGAGCATACTTCGTAATAACGATAAATTTTATCTCTCAGCGTCTAATATATTATGAGTCAAATTATGATGATCATTGTACTATTAGTATCGGCTAGACAATAGAAATAATGTAAGTATGTAATAAATATTTTCCACATTTTCTGGTCATAATAAATATTGAAAAGTAACTGTTGAGTTCTATGAAAATCAGCAGTATAGGTTTGATACACACACAATATTATTGTTCTCGTTCTAGAATTTCTTTAAATCTGTTTCACGTATATTCCTAAAGTTTGTAAAAGGGCTATTTTCCTAGTACAAGAGCTGTCTTCCACACAAAATCTATATAGTCGGTTTAATAGCTTTTCCACGACGCTTGCCTTGCTTTAACAAATCCAAATACTTGTATAGATATAAAATATTGAGTAAATATTTGACGAAGATCAAAGAATCAAGTGTTACGATCTGATATCGATGTTAATAAGTCAATAAAACGTCGCCGGACTGAAAGCAATCTCTTTTTATGAGTCCCGAGACGATAACTGTCACAATTCAGGCTCTCTCAAGTACCAATGACCGATGCAATACTACAGCAAATAAAAGGAAGTGTTTAGAAAACTAGTAAAAAGGTTTTTATAATCCTAACTGCTATGCTCGTGAAATGTTTGAACAAACTTTAATACGAGGAAAGCAGCTGATAGCAATCGGGAACAACAGTTAAACTATCGTTAGGACAGTTCAAAAAAGTTTTGCTACCAAATTACATGAAGTAGTTTTTGTTTGTTGCTTTGGTTTATTGATAAATAAGGTTGTAAAAAGGATTTTTATGTCTACAAATGTAAGTTTACATTTTACATCAAATTACCAAATTTCAGCCTAAATAAAAAAGAATGGTGGAACAGCAAAATTAGTCGTAATTTTAATCTTTTTTGATACCTCATATAATGGACCAGGCGACGGATGGCGCTATGTACCATAAGAGGATCATGGATATTACCCTAGAAAAAGCAAACCTGACAAGGCATAGCTTAATGCATAATTTGTGAAATTACCTCTTATTTAAAGTAGACTAGATATACAAAGTTTTTAGGTGCCTTTCGTTTTCTAGACTACTTGAGATTCCCTTGCAATAGACTCACTTGTGATGGAACTCGGTGTTTCTTTATTGGTGACGGCCCAAGGAGGGTCTCATACGCGAAAGGAACGAATATTTCACTTTCAGTGTTGGATAGTACATTTATCGAGGAAGGCTACAAGTTATATATCATTACGCTAAAACCAATAGGAGCGGAGGAATTTTTTTACGCTACGGGCAATAGGAGACGTAAACGACGTTGCGTGGGTCAGCTAGTATCTAAAGATAACTACATATATACAAGTAATACTATGTCTCTTGTAATCTAAAATAGTCCAGCATTTGCAACCTTACAAAGAGATTGCTTCACTTGAATTTTGATTCATGGCTGTAACATTTAACGAGACAAAAGTTACAAAACAACAAACAAACAAACGGAGTTTAATAACAAAAAGTTTCTGTACAAAGTTGCTGTTTCAATTGGCGTTTCTCAATAAGGGCCATTTCATTACCTTTGCCCTTGCAATTTTATTTTCACCCTCTTCAAAACGTTAATATCTTAAGTTATTAGATAATATTATTTTAAAGCTATGTTAAATTACTAAGTTAAATGTCATAAATTGCGATTAGGTGAATTTTGGTTTCGGGTTGTTTAGAATGCTGTTAATCAAATTTTTGATTTATTAAATGAATTATACTGGGTGTTACAGATTTGTGAGATTAAATTTTAAGTCTGATAAATGGAGCCTTATAGTTTTTTTTTATGATATCAGTTGATGATTGACAACTCTGTAGTGAAAAGTATTTTCTATACCATCTTCAGATAGTATTTATTGTTTTATTGACTGTTGTAAAGTAACGTTACCTATTAGACCATTCGAAGTGGAGAATAAACGATAAATATTCGTACTTTAATAAGTTACACACTGATCATTGCTTTTAGAAAGCGTACAGATATGATTTGTGTGATAGAAAAATATAAGCGAATTTTTTCGAGTAGTTGGTAGCTGACCCATGAAACTTCATATGCGTCTCTTTTAATTCATGCTTGGTTCCTATTCTAACTAATCCTATCTTAGGCAAGCTAGAAAAGCACACATTTAGAAAGAACGTGAAAATCGGTCATATAAATTCGGAGTTCATCATTAGCAACAACTTGACACTAAAATATATATAAAACATATGCAAGACAAAGTATAGATATGCGTCTTTACCTTAAAAAGTATCAGGTTGCCTTAATTATTTCCATACTTCGACAATCGACCTAAAACTAACCACGAAAGTATACGTTTTAATTAAGCATCCAACGACGAACAACACCATGTAAAGGTCGATACTAAAGCGAGATTATAACAAGCCTTAATTGCTGAACGTCCAAGTTATTGTAAAACACACATAATTGGAACTCAAACACAAAGATTTGATTGTGTTTACCGGCCGTACTACAGAAACTCGATGTTATTTTACATTGAATTTTCACTTACAATCATCCGACTTGAAACTTGATTATATTCAATAAATTGCCTTTATTCAACGATAGATGATATAAGTTACCTCAGTACTCAACATTTTACGTAGAGATTTTGACCAGTGCTAGATTTCTCCAATCACTGAGTGGACTGACAGGTCAACGATGCCATTCTCTTCGAGCCCTTACACCAGTTTTCCTTCTTTCTTTGTCTCGATTGAAATAAATAATGTGCCCAAATAAGGTTTAAGGAGGCTGCCAGTCATGAAAGAAAACAGCTAAAGCATTTGGAATGAAAAACGAGATCCAGAATAAAAAGGAGATCGACATTTAATGTTGTTTGTGCAAATTCCCATTTAACTTTATCGAAATCTCTCAGCTCATTGTATGCTTCGAAAGAGTGCATAAGTCATTTGTAAGGTTATTGTGACTTAGTCGCTCCTAAATAAGTAAATATTTAAATATTTTTTGTATTGTTCATAGTCAAGCTTTGCTTTATTAGCTCTCAGTGAGAAAATACAGACTAATTAATATTACGCAAGTAACCGTTGTTTAACCAGTGTTACTAATACTAAATGTAGACGATATAATATTATCTTGCTCCTCACATATAAAGCAAAAAATAAGTAAATTTTTCACGTCTTGCATCACTTGTCACTTCATTTAAATTGCTTTTCTCTAAACTGACAGTCAAAATAAGAACAAAATTTTATAATTTTATCAAAAGCAATTCTCGAGATCTTTTAGATTTTATATATCTACCCTTTTCCAGACAATGTAGTCAATATTAAACCCTTAGTAAATATAAATGCTAAAACGGGATATTTTTTTATTGTATAAGTTAAACATCCTTAGCAGTGATTGAAGAGACCTAGAAAAATTGAGTCCGTTTTTTATTTTCACTTGAATATCAAATTGTGAAATTGAAAATAATAAAAATATAAAATTGAAATGGGAGATGTCTCCCCCATTTCAATTTTATATTTTTACTATTTTCAATATATGCACATATGAGCCGACTTCGTCAGTGCCAATCCTGTATTCTTCTATTGGCTCTCAAAAAATTGCTTTAACTGTATGTTGCTTTCACCAAAATGTAAGGTTATCCTAGATACGTAATTATGTCGCTGGAGAAACATGTATCACCGGGTGCTAAAAGTTTTCATCACCAGGTGGTATGTCAACTCGTTGGCTCTCAAAAAATTGCTTTAACTGTATGTTGCTTTCACCAAAATGTAAGGTTATCCTAGATAAATATGTCCCTGGAAAAACATGTATCACCGGGTGCTAAAAGTTTTCATCACCAGGTGGTATGTCAACTCGTTACTATATGAAAATATAATAAAAAGAAATTGTTATCAATGCTGAAAAAATATTGTGAAATGGTTTGACAATAGCTAACTATGACATATCTCCTTTGTTGAACAGACATTAATTTAGACATTTGACAAGTCTCTGAATTCTTAATTATAAAAGAAATACAGAAAAAAATGCGTGGAATCCCTCCGCGCGGAAGAAGTGAAAGAAACTTCGTAATGTGCAACAGTGCTTTCATACCCCCTCCACGGTAGCGGTAAACGTTTGAAAACTTCGTAATTTGCAACAGTGCTTTCATGATAGCGTTGACATTTAACGCAACCGTTAAACGTTTAACGCAACCTTGTTGGAAGTCGCATTAGAAGTTTCACTACAATAATACTTATAAATAGTTTTGACTGTTATAACTGTAACAAAATCAAAACTAAAGATATCTTCCTTTATTTCATTAATAGCGTTTATCTAAATGTGTCATTTACAAGATACAAGATATACAAGAAGATAGTTCTTTCCAGATCAAAGACTCGAAATGAATATCAACTGTCAAGATGTTGAATTCAAGTTTTTGGTGTGATAACAACGAACAGATAAAACTATCGCCTACGTGCAGTATTCTGATAAGGAATGTTGAAGGGTCAATTAAATCAAAAAGAGCCTTTGTATATTTATAAAGTGAATTCAATAAGAGCCGATTAGGAGGTGAATTTTGACTTTTTAAAAGTACTTTCTATTTATTATTTTTGAAGTGAAACTTCTAATGCGATTTCCAAAAAGGTTGCGTTAAACATTTAACGCTACCATGGGGGGTGTATGAAAGCTCTGTTGCACATTATGAAGTACACTTCTTCCGCGCGGAGGGACTCCACGCATTTTTTTTATGTATGATCCTCCCAAAGTGACTCTACTCTGCTTGATGTGACGCATAAGCAGAATCCAAGAATGATCGTCACCATACTCATTGCGAATGCATACAATGCAACATTGCAGCGTGGTGGCTCACACCATGGCGGCGTAGAGATGCTTTTGCATCATTGAACCTCCTGTCCTCTGCACGCTGTGATAACATCTTCATTTTTAAAGATGACATCTTGGTTAATATATTATCTTTTAAAAATCAATGATCGATACAATTTCAAATAAATTTTCATCCTAAAACAAAAAAAAAATTAACCGCATTTTTTACTTGCATTACTAACGCTACCGGCTTCTGCCGGTCTCTTCTAGCTGTAAAGTCCGACGTGTAAAAATATCTGAAAAGATTTACTTACAAATAAATATCATTTCATTTCATTTCATTTCATTATTTGCAAGCTATGGCAAAGATGATAATGCTTTTGCTCATTTATGACATGTACTTTTTCACGCTCCGGCCAAGTTTAACCATTCATCAACTTTGGTTTACATTACCTATAATTTAATTAATGTCCGCGCTCTTTCTTTCACAAAATATTAATTTCAGTGGCGAAGATGACGAACTTTTCCAAAGTTTTCTGCTTTTTACGGTATTCACAAAGTCCTGCATATATCATTAAAGATCCGATATTCAGACTCGCGCATGGAGGGATCTGCACATTCTTATATGTATGTAGATAGTTAATGCTGCAAGGACACTAACTTTTATAGAGAAATAGAATAAAGTCTCCTTAGAAAAAAGCCTTTGTTATATCTTGTTTTTTACTGAAATCTTCACAATACAGTTAAATTATACCTTAATTATTGTGTTCTTAAAAACTAACTTCTCAAAAAAAGTCCACTGTCTCCCAAAAATGTTGCTTTAACATATTTAGTCTAATTAGCAAAAGAAAACGAAATAAGCAATTGTAGGAGTTTCTCTCAAAATATATTATTTTCTTTGTTAAAGAATTCCTTGTTACGTGAGTTGTACGATACGGTTGTTATCATTCTGAACTAAACTAAATGCTTGTGTTAACACAGACGGTTTGTTTGTTAGATGTGATTTGTTTTTGGTTGAATTACATTTTGCTATTTCATTTATTTCTGAATACTATGATTTAAACTCTGAATATGATTTAATAACTATAAATTAAAAATTAAAAAACCCCCTACGCAGCATCAGGTCGAAGTTATCAATTAATTGTCATTTAACGATTATACTGGCACGACAAACACCTAATCGAGTAATCATACACCAAAAATTCATCATCATTTCATCATTTTGAAAAAGAGCTGATACTCTTACACTGCTAAACTGATATTAACTAAACATAGCTAAGAACCACCGCAAGGAAACTGGCTTTCAAAAAAAAAAACCGCATCAAAATCGGTCCATCTGCTTGAGAGCTACGGTGCTACAAACAGACACACACACACAGATGGACAGACAGACATCGACGTCAAACTTATAACACCCCTCTTTTTCGTCGGGGGTTAAAAACAATGAATTTTAGCAATTATTTGGTTGCTTTACACCTAATGAGTCAGATTGCTGAATCCGGTTAACTGTGAGAGATCATGCTTCGGCATATTTGGGTCGGCTCGACTCGAGTGCTGGTCTCACAGAAAGCCGCAATTATAATTATTTTTGTTGCTTTCTCTGGCTACTAAGATGCAGGTATCCTTTCTTGTCTGTAGCCACTTACCATGAAGTATACCGTTCGTTCGATACCCGTTGTTTAATAAAAAAGAAGCAACTTTAAACTAAAGTTTTGCAACTCTAAACTTAAATTAACGCTATCGTTAAAATTGGTTTTTACAAAGCTGTTTTCGCATCGTGCAACAAATCAATTTACCTACAACGCCTTTGAATCGCTTTCTTCATTTACTATCTATATCGTCCTAAATCTATGGAGCATTTGGATCCTAAATTTAGGTCTAGAATTCTAGATATTAAATAACTTTGAAATTGTTATTTTTGATGGTTCTGAAGTTTTGATGAAATCCAGTGACTTTGTGTTGAAAATAAATACAATTTTAACAGTCAATTGTCATGATGCAATAAGTTGGAGTTATTTTTTTAATTCATTAAAGGGAGATGATCTTTCATTCAGGTAGCTAAAATACTAGATAATATTTTCATATTGACAATTTGAAAAAAAGAGGAATGAATCTATATATGTAAGCCTTCTGACGCTTTGGGGCGCTGTGTCAGAAAATTAACCTGGACAAATCTGTTTTTAGTACACAAACCAAGGATGTGGTAGCTAATAAATTGAAAACCTCATATATGTTTATGTTTGAAACCGAACGCAATTGTCGATTGCAATGGCAACACTCAGTTGTCATGTTTTGAAGGTTAAAATGTCATGTCACTATTAGATATAGATTGGTCGAGAACAGTCGAAATATTTTGGCGGACCGTAATTTGGATTGAATTAGTTTCGGTGTTTGTTATTATCACCTAGTATCTGGTAAACTAATTAATATATAGACGAGTTTTGAACTCCGCTCAGAACGGCATTCGTAGAACCACACGAAGAGATTAGTTTTCGGTGAATGATGGATTCCACTTCCCCCGACCTTCAGCTTGTACTTGTATGTATACCAGGCCATTGTGTAGTGTACCAGATCTCCATTTGACGGCGTACGTCCAAAGTGGTGAAGGGGGCCCCCTTCACCACTTTGGACGTCAATGAAGCCTACACAGCGCCATGGTAAGTTTTTCATGTCATATTTAACGGGGTGTTGTTGATCTGTTCAGCAGTGATTGATCTGCGGGTGCAATTAGCTTATATCTATGGGCCGTATAAGGCTATTCACAAGGTTCCTGACCCTTTTTTTTTCTGTGCGGAACTCCCCTCGGATACCACCGACTAGTGGTTATGTCGGACTCGAACCGACTAAAAAGCGCACACCATCTCGGGTACTGGAAGCCAGGGAACCAGGTGCACCCTCGAAAGGAAATCCCTGGAACCCCGACGTACCTCGGGCCACCCACTACTTGTAGGTGGCCCCCTCCAGTGTCCAGGAACCCTAATACCTATTCACAATAGGGCGCGAGCACTTTATAGAACTCGCGCCGCCGCCCCGGCCTGCTTCTGCTAGGGTGACTGGTGGCCTCACCTGTCACCCTCAGGCTTGCGCTTATGGAAGACGGAGATCGTTTAGCGATCTCCGGCGCCTGAGTCGTCTGCGGTACCTGGCACGTTGCCGGGCCTGGCGGACAGGGAGAGTTCTAAAGCTCTCCCGGTCCCGCTCCGCCATCTCCTTCGCAAGCATAACCTGCTCGTAGAAAGAGACGGCAGAGTTCCACGCGCTCTCGCCCCGCAACATGGCCGCAATCATGTTACCGAGCGAGAGAACCCCCACTCCGATGGCCGCCACGAGATCACGCCTCGGCTCGTCCCACGCCGGACATTGGAGCGCCGTGTCCTCGGTCTGGCCATCGCAGTGGTGGCACTCTGACGTTGGCTCTTTTCGGATCAGACACAGGTGATTCCCAAAACATCCTTCTCCAGTGATCACCTGCGTCAGCCGGTATGAGAGGCTCCCGTGATGCCTCTCGAGCCAATCCTCCATGACGGGTCTTACCGCCGCAATAACGGCATGCCCAGCGCTCGGTTGCCCAAGTCGGTTCTTCCATTCCTCCACGAGGACCTGGCGGAATTGGGATTTCTGATCTTCGATTTCTCGAGTCTCAGGACTCCTACCCAACTCCAGCGCCTCCTTGCGCCACTGATATTCTCTTAATTAGTTTGTTCTTGTTTAAATTTTTCTTTATTTTATCTTTTTCTTGTATCAATTCTACTTAATTTTCATCTTTCTTTTTTTTTCTTATATACTAATTGTTGATTGTTTTAGTTGCAACTTATAAATGAAAACATACACACATACTTGTATAATGTAAATGAATACATGATGGTACTTTGGTACTTATCTAACAATGTTTCCCCATTTATTAAATACGCACTTGTTATTGTATGAGCACCTTGTCGACTATGATTATTATTTATTATTAATTTCTTTGATATTGACCTGATGATTTGCTGTGCGGCCTGAGTACGCAGCTCAACTATGGTTGAATAGGTCGATGGCTGATCCATGCGTCTTACTTTATTTTACATTTGTGACATTTATTGATTATTTTATTGGACATATTACATCTTTTTAAATTTGACTGTAAGTGAAAGTGCTATTTGGATTTTATTTTCCATAAGTGGACCTCACAATATAAGAATACAACGTCACAATATAACAATGTAAAAATCTTGCAGCTCTAAGTAAGAACGGCGCATGATTGGTTAGCTCATGGCTGTGCAGCAATGACTCTGTTCAGTCCTCTCACCAATGGAGCGATCACTTTGTGATGTGAGAAGAATAAACCACGGCGCTCCACCGTGTTCTAATCTAAACTAAAATCATCAAGCACTTACTGGAGTTGTGTGGCTTCTTTGTTCTCGGCGTTCCAAGAGATCTCTTGGGTAGTTCCTCTCTGCTTTGCCTTGGTACGTTCACACAAACATGCTCCAAAGTGCTGTATATCTTTCAAGGTATTCGAATTACAATAAACTCGTATCAGATATCACGGATATTCGAATTTGTAACACCGTAATTTCAAAATAAGAATTATATTTTTTTTACTAGTAGAGACCTCTGTGATCGCAGAGTGTAGTCAGGCTCTGTAAGGAACTTCGATGTTAGTTCACTGATTGCACGAGAGATGGCAGTATTTTATACAATATATAAATTCGATATGATTTAGGTTTTTGAACGAAGTAGAGACTGGTTTCAGGACGAAAGATTAAAAGTTACTTTTAGCTGTGGTGGGAGAAAGCAGAAAGTAGGAAAAGTTCTCGAACAGTCGATGGAAGGAATATAAAAGGAGATTCTTCCAATTTGGGAGCCTTTTCTTTCCTGATCTGATCGAGAACCAGTTATTTACTTATGTGTCATTAGTTGATAGTATTAATATACTTAGTGATTTCATCCCGTGTGAAGCGGTAAGTGAAAAAATGTATTTTTATTTTGTTGGTCGTTCTTTTTTAGTTCTTAAACAATACTGAGTTATTCCATTCTTTATTAGGGTTGAAGGTTACGGCTTAAAGATGTAGTTGAAGGAAGGTGGCTGAGACGTGTCACCTAGAGGATGCCACGAATGTGGTGTCGCTCAGGTGCAGAGAGGAGTGGACGTGGCTCCAAGTACCATGTAGCTTATGATGTAGCTGCCGGTAGGCGGAGGATGGCCTGACCGCTGATGTATATATATAAGGGTACTTACCCACTATTAATTTTAAGAATTAGTTTTAAGATGTAGATAATTTATTTAAGTAACTTGTATGATATTGTTGTGTTTTTTTTTTGAATATATAATGTGAATATGTGTTGTTGCGTTTTATCTGAAGTGACCTAATAGGGACCTACCCACACACACAATTAGTTATTTTTTTTAGTATTTAGATTAGTATTTATGTATATTTATTTGTTGAACGGCGCCCTGGGACTTTTGCTCTTCTGACTGACTGGGTCGTGCCGGTGGTAGCACCCCCTGTTCAGGTTAGGGGACTGCAAGGTCGAACCCGCCTCCTAGGTCGGTTGATGGTTGCAACATGTGATCTGCATGGTTGGACCTGCCGCCTAGGTGGGCCATTGGTTGCGACTTGCGAACCTCCTGACAGGTTTGGGTGTTACAAATTACAACTCACTCGCTTCAGCTATCGCGGAACGCGCCTACAAAACTCGCGAGTCCAACCAGACCTAACAAAACGGTAAATCACTAAAGGGACCGTGTCGATGCTTAATTAGCTTAATATCAATTAAATTTCGGTTCTCAAAACAACAATCGTCGACCGTTCACAACACGCGTCTTTTTCGTTCTCACTTAACCTCAAACGTCAAACTAGAAAAAATGACAATCAAAATGTTGCCATTATAATGATGTTCGAAATCCAACAGACTCCAAACCTTTTATTTTGTTTTCTTTGGTCGACTTCGTTTTCATTCAAGTCGCTTAGTGAAAAAAAAAATTGTAAACCGTATTATTATTTTTTAAAAGGAGCAACAATGGAGTTTCTTACCAGATTCTTCTCCATGAAGGGTAGGCTGCACTTAGAACTGGCGACTAGAATTACTCGATTTATTAATATTAAATATTGACTATTCATAAGTGCCTGTAAAATAAGTGCCTATATGAATAAAATCTTTTTGAGTTTGAGTTTGATAAATAGCCGCAAGGGCTCTCGCCTCCAGGTCCCATGGTGGAGTTCCGGCCAGGAGACTTGCCGCCTCAAAAAATTTTCCTGACCCTCGAGAAACCCTAAGTAATATTTCACATCTTCTCTCCAAGATAGTAAGACGTGAAATAAATTGTGATGAGTTGTCAAGCACCTCATATGTTAATATTGACGTAGTTAAACTCTGTAATTAATCGAAATAGAGATTAACAAAATGCTAAGACTACTATTGTTTTAGAAAAAAAAACACAAAGCAGTCGTGACGGACTGCCGACAGAAGGAAAAACTCAAAACTGACATTGTCAATGACGACCTATATGAATTTACTTCCCATCTAAACTCATAGAAGTTTTCACTTCAAAAATTTTTTGTAATCTCTAACGCTTAAGTCGTATTAGAAGAATATTTAAATTTTCAAGAACATTTTGATAAATCTCCAAACCATTTTTCGATTTTGATACCATAGCAAAGATTTACAAAAGTTTTGTTAGCTTTGAGTTTTAGATATTACCTTTATAAAAATTAATATTACGAGCTTATAATCAATTTACCTTCACAAAGCTTCGTTTACATGAATGAAAGAATTCTTAGTTTATTGTGTACATAGTGTACTTAGGAGGTGTAGCAGACAATGATGTATCAAGCACCTCATATGTTAATATCGACGTAGTTAAGCTCTGTAATTAATCGAAGTGGGGATATAATTTGTCTTCGTCAAGGAGTAAATAGCTAATTCCCACACATTAGGGACACAATAGCCCGCCCGGCGGTTCTTATTGATTACTACCTATTGTTCGTTTTCGACCGCCTTAAATGATACACTTGCCACGATTTACGCGACAAGCACTATCGTTTATAGATTAATGTGATAATGAACGTCGTTTCATTGGTTCTGATATACCGAATGGATGTTTGTATACAATATAATCGCAACTACTTTATTCAAATAAAGCATGTGTTATATCATTATTTTGGAGTCGGTTACAATGGAGTTACGTTACGGGTATGCAAACTTAATCTATAGGTGCCATAAAAAAAACTGTACCTACTGTAACTGTAAACCTGTAAAACTGTAAACCTAAGGTAGTAGAGCCACGCTGATTTCAGCACGAACGGGCCGGCTCGACCGGGGCGGTACTACCCTCGCACAGAAAATCAACGTAAAATGACAGCAGCAGTGCTGTCGTGTTTCGTTGGTGAGTGCGAGACTGGAGGCCCAATTAGTCTAGTCAACAAGTTCCATACTTGTTGACTGGACTAAAAGATGCAGCAGCATCACTAGGCCGCCATAGTGTGGGTCGCCATACTGCATTGTCTGCATTCGCAATGAGTATGGTGGCCACCACTCTTGGATTCTGCTTATGTTTTCCATCAGGCAGAGTAGAGTCATTTTGGCGGGCCAAACATAAAAAAAAAAAAAAAAAAAAACTTCGTTTAAAAAACCGACTTCAAAAACTCTAAAATATAAAATAACTTAATTTGTATGTTCTACCTATTCATAGGTTTGAAGTCGGTGCCAAGCCAAATATAATAGTAGGTACCAGGAGGAGGTTCTCAATTTCATCGGATATTTTTTTAAAGACAATTCCCTTCACTAGAATATTCCTGTGTCGGGGACTTTACAAAAATACATAAAACGGACACAAAGAACTTTGAGGATCATACAAAGTGTTGGCCCATGTGGGGCTTGAAGTTTTGAACCCATAACACTCTGCTGGAAAGCTGACCGCTCTAACCACTATGCGATCCGTGCAGTCTAATTCCTAAGCTGCCCAGTTGTTTGCAATAAGCTCATGAATTGCCTTACAATTATGTACATATAAACCTAATATGTCGGGTAATGCCTAAAACATGTAATAATAAAAACTTTTTATAAAAAAAACCGACTTCCAAAAAACATCCAACGAAAACTCTCTGCCAAAAAAACACTTAAAAGCGTAAAATAAAGTGGTTCTTCATAAATTGCCTATACTTAATTCTTTATTCATTTAAATAGTATTATAATGTGTGCTAGGTACCTAAAATCTGTTTGAAGTCGGTGCCAAGTGACTATCGCTTAGACTTTTGTAATTGTTCGTTTGTATTCTTTTTGGCTTAGCACCGACTTCAAACAGATTTTAGGTACCTAGCACACATTATAATACTATTTAAATGAATAAAGAATTAGGTATAGGCAATTTATGAAGAACCACTTTATTTTACGCTTTTAAGTGTTTTTTTGGCAGAGAGTTTTCGTTGGATGTTTTTTGAAAGTCGGTTTTATTTTTATAAAAAGTTTTTATTTTTCAGTTTTTAGTGCAAACAATCGTAGGTAAGTAGTAAATTAAACTATTTCATCAAATTTCATCATCAAGAATACAAATTAAGGTCTATACGTACGTGTAATATTAAAATCATCCTCTAATTCCTAACTGTTGAAGAGTTTAACCTTCTATCATCAGTTCACCTAAATAACTTGAACGTATACGACTGAAGGTCTTTAGATACGTATGAAATTGAAAGAATTATCCTCCAACTCCTAACCGTTAAGGAGTTGTACCTTCCACCATCCATCATCAGCTTACCTAAATAATTTGAAATAATACGACTAAAGGTAACATATAATATATACATATGATATTTAAAGATTTATCCTCCAACTCCTAACCGTTAAGGAGTTGTACCTTACATCATCAGCTCATCATCATAAAATGATGACTACCAGAAGCAAATACGGGTGTAACTTCAGAAAATATACGAAAAACATAGTATGTGCCTATAAAAAATTAGGGTTTTCCTCGATTTCCCTGGGATCCCATCATCAGATCCTGATATGCTGGCAATGGGACCACCTCGGAAGCATACCCTTTCGAATACAAAAAAATATTTCAAAATCGGTCCACAACTGACGGAGTAATCGGTGAACATACATAAAAAAAAAAAATATACAGTGGAACATAGAACCTCCTCCTTTTTGGAAGTCGGTTAAAAATGACAATTAAATAAATCAAGGCATGCGAAATTGAAATCAATGTAAAATCGAGGTTTTATAAAACGTCACGCTCAATAAAGTAGTATCTAGAATTCTAGATGACCGAGCTTTACTCGGTTTTTTCTTTTTAGAAAATATTCTAAATATAAATCCTAGCTAGATCGATTTATTGTCCCCGAATCCCTCTATTTACTTAATTTCATGTAAATCGTTGGAGCCGATTCTGAGTTTAAAGGTATTAGAATAGTTAGATATAGATGTACATGATAATAACACAAAATGCTTTCATCAAAGTCGTCTAACACGTACTTAAATCAGTGAGATAGTCTTTATATCTTTCTTGACTCTTGAACGATTTTACATGAGTGGAAAGCTGCAAGTCACGTGACCTGGTGAGTCCCCCGGGGCGAATTGCCACCATCATACCGCGAAATTCACGGCTTCCCGCTCTCGCTCCTGAATATAAATCTGAAGGTTATATGAATATTTCACTCTACGAATGAATAAATTTTCACTTCATGTTTTAAGTATTCAACTTGGTTCTAAAACTAAACTATCTAAACTTTAATTTGGATAATTATGGTTTTTGAAAAAGATTATAAAGAAAATGAGAAAATTACAGCAGTGTACTTTTATCTATACTAATATTATAAACGCGAAAGTTTGTAAGGATAGATGGCTAGATGGATGGATGGATGTTTGTTACTCTTTCACGCAAAAACTACAGAAAGGATTTGGATGAAACTTTACAGTAATAAAGCTTATACATCAGAATAACACACAGGCTACTATTTGCCGCGATAACCGACATACAAGCGGGTGGAGCCACGGGTAAGCACTAGTTCAAAATTATTGCGAGCAACAGCCTTTCTTATTTTTTTTTTTTTTATCCAACTATCGACGAAAAGCTCTCTTACTAAAACAAAGTTGTAAAGTTTCTTTGTTTAAATCTTTGAAACTATAGTTTGCATTTGCTTAGAAATCATATAGACTATAAAATATTATGCTGCAATTAGAAGCCCAAGGAATAATAATGGAATTAGATGGAAGTGCAGGCAGTTGGTAGTAAGTAATCTTAAATATTCAAATGAAGACGTCTATTTAAGGTATATATATTGTAGCAAAAGGGGCAGACAGATCTCCTCGTGATAAGAAACTACCACCACTAGTGGTCAGCTCCAACGTAAAGCAATAGTGAAAAATGCGTTGCCGGCCTTTTAATGTGTCTAGAATGATCCGTCTTCCCCATTGTCAGTTCCCCATAAGAAGTGAGTGAGGAATTAAATTAAGCAAGACAACATCGCCACAAATTGGAGGAAAACAAACCATTTACCAATCTGTCTGGACATCGTGGTAAAAAGACCAAAATCAGAGGCCCATACCCCAATCCCCCTACTCCTCCCTCCCCCATCCCCCTACCCCTACCTCAAAAGGCCGGCAATGCTCTTGTGATGCTTCTGGTGTTGCAGGTGTCCATGGGCGGCGGTAATCGCTTACCATCAGGCGATATGTCTGCTCGTTTGCCCGCCAATTAAATAAAAAAAAACCTCTTTTCCAAGAAGATGCCTGTGACCAGCAGTGGACTGTTCAAGCCTGTTGATGATCGAAGTTAGACGCGAAGTAAGTTCACCAAGGTTATAACGACAAGTTTTAAAGGCGCGTATTCACCGACATTGTTGGGTTGTTGGCTCCACAGAGCCAATAAATATTTGCAACAAGCGTATGCTTTTGATGTTTACCGCCAAAAACAGAAACAACAACATTTGTTGACAATTTTTGTTTACCATGGGAGAGTCACGATTCGGCATGAATGGGCCGGCTCGGCCGGAGTGATACCACGGCCTCACGGAAAACCGGTGTGAAATAGTGCTTGCGCTGTGTTTGCCCATACCCCTACCCCTCCTCCCCCCCATCCACAGAAGGCCGGCAACGCACTTGTGACGCTTCTGGTGTTGCAGCTGTCTATGAGCGGCGGTAATCGCTTACCGCTGGTATTGCTCGTTTGCCCGCCTATTCCATAAAAAAAACAACGAAATTACAGAAACTTTTGTCACCAACACGTGTTGACAACACAAAAGTTGCCAACTTTTGTTCGGTGGAGACTCGGCTTAACACTAAGGCCATGTTCAGATGACGAGCGCTCAACGCGCGTTTTGCTAACGCGCGTTAACAACTCCATGTAAAAACGCGAGTTAGCATGTGTACGCCTAGAACAAATTACATGTAGTTGTAAACGTGCGTTAGCAAAACGCGCGTTGAACGCTCGTCATCTGAACATAGGCTAACAAATTCGAACATAAACTTATTCGAAACATAAAACACACCAACCAAATAAACCCAACAAAAGGAAAGCTAATTCAGTACCATGCACCACCTAATCCTAGACAAAAAGACACTACCCAAACACTTGTAAAATGTACTTAGTCACTGGCTTTATTACGGGCGACTTTCTTCGTACGCCTGAATGTTCAGTGGTCAGAACTTATTGGTAAACTTAACAGCAATTTGTTTTTACACTTTATTAAACATTTACCTCCTCAAATTGTGTGTTAGTTTATGTAGTTATTGATTTTAAGTAGTGACAGACTATTTATTAACAGACAATTTACTTTTGATAGACTTTTATGGTTAACGTACGTGTACATCAATACTGGCCCATTGATGCAGAAGCATCTCTATTGAGACGCCTATTGGCCTTCATATTGTGGATCACCATAATTATTGCATTGCCGCATTGTATGCATTCGCGAGGAGTATGATGACCACTATTATTGGATTCTGCTCATGGTTTCCATAAGCCAGAGTAGAGTCTCTTTGGCAACCTCACATATATAAAAAAAGAACTCTAATGTGTATGAGTCGATCGGGAAAATTCTTATTTTATTTGAGTAAGTATATTATATACCGAGTGCAACTGGGCCCAGTTGCACTCGGTGATTAGAAACAATTACCGAGGGTAAGCAACGACGGCGCAGTCAGTACCTCGATGGGTGACCGCTGGTGGCATGTTACCATGAGCGTCTCCGTGATTCTGAGGTCACGTTAAGCAGTCGGTCCCGGTTGTTATATTAGGATAACAGTTGTGAAGCTTAGTTGAAGGCCTTTGGGCGGCGCTTAAAAACATCCAACGGCAAGATTACGTAGCCACAACGTTGTCTTGCCAGTCCCCAACCCGCACTTAGCCAGCATGAGGACCTATGGACTTAACTCTCTCCTGAGAGGAGACCCGAGCCCAGAAGTGGGACGTTATGGGTTGTTGATGATGATTGATGATTATATACCTATACTAGAAACCTATACTAAAAACTTATAGATAAGTTCCATACCCCATCCCCTCCCCATCCCCCAAAGGTCGGCAACGCACTTGTGACGCTTCTAGTGTTGCAGGTGTCCATGGGCGTCGGTAATCGCTTATCATCAGGCGATACAGACGTATCGCACTCCTCGTTTGCCCTCCTATTCCATAAAAAAAAAAAAAAAAAGTTAATACGATTGTTGATAGTTGATTCGCCGCAATAATGCGAAAACGTTGCGCTTCCATGCTTGCGCGCCTGCGCTCCACCTCCAAAGCATCCTAAATGTTTTTTCGTATAGGTGGGACTCCCCCCTCATGTCCAGGTGGATAAGCATCCACACTAAATAATATTTATAATACTAACACTAGGTTAAGTCATTCTGTAACTAACAAAATATGGATGTATCAATAAGTCCGAAATAAATAATTTGAATTGAATTGAAAAAATACATCGATAACATTCAATAAATCAAGAAAATATTTCCGCACTAAACTTTTCATAACTTGTTTCGTGCTCTTTCAGTCTTTATTTCTTACATGTCCCTAGCGAACCATTCTCAGCTACTTTAAGGGTGATAACGGGGTGTTTTAAATTCTTTGTGGTCTTCTTTAAAAGTTTTGAAGTTCTCTAAATACCTTACTTCCTCAGGGCTGTAAAAACTTACACGATACATTATTAAAATAAAAGTACTTGATGAGAGGTCAAATGGTAAGTCACAAGAGGGAATAATCGGAGAAGTTGCGTCAACTTGAGCGTGTCATTCAAACATTTTCAACACTTTACATTTACGGATATAAAACAGAGCAATTACCTTTAATGATCGCCCGTGTAGACCTTTTTTTCCCCAATATATTTCACGGAATCCAAGTTTTTATGGCAAGTGAAATACTGTCGGGTTAAAGCCGAGTTTTCATTGCTTTTTATGTTATAATATTCATATTGTTCAGTCGAGTAATTCCATGTTGATAATCCAGGGTTTGCTTTAATGTATCTAATGTCATCCCCGCCGGATTAACATTCGAGCTCGCGCGTAACATAATGTCATAAAATCGCCGTGCACGTTAATGCAATGTTTTTTTTTATTAAAGAGTTGTTTTATTAACGAGATGTTGAAAGAAATTTATATGTCTTAGTTAAAATTCTTTTTAAATATGGCGTAATAGTACTTTGATGATTTTCTGGAAGAGATTGAATAGAATGCAGAGTAATAGCAATAAACTGTATTATTGTACATATGTCGTTGCGCCGTCCCTCCGTATTTGGTGAACAATAATGAATTATAATATATTTTGAAGTCATATGTTAGGAAAGTTAACTGTGCACGATTTAAAGTTTATAAAATAATCAATTTTTAATGTATGGCAATAAAGATAACTGTAGTAGTTTGCCAAGAAAGCA
The DNA here is from genome assembly GCA_949125395.1 of Diaphora mendica. Taxonomy (NCBI): domain Eukaryota; kingdom Metazoa; phylum Arthropoda; class Insecta; order Lepidoptera; family Erebidae; genus Diaphora; species Diaphora mendica. The sequence continues at coordinate 26,258,965 of OX421320.1, forward strand.
TTGAAACTTTTGGATAATTGTCGCTACTACCACTGCCCGAAAAAAATTGATTGAGTGCATATCGTTTATTTTGTTTTTTTTTTTAAGTTCAAGCTACCAAAATGACTACTCTGCCTGATGGAAAGCATAAGTAGAATCCAAAAGTGGTGGTCACTATCCTCAATGTGAACGTGTACAGAGCAGCATAGTGACCCACACTATGGCGGCCTAGTGAGATGCTTTTTCACGCCCCGCTTAAAGGACCCGGGAACACGTGTGGTGGTAGTGAGTTCCATGTTTTGATCGCTCGACACAAGAACGAAGAACCGAAACGTTGCGTTCGAGAGCGCATGTCTTCCACTCTAAAAGGATGACTGCGAAGGCCAGCACGTGTTGTCCTATAGAGGAAAGGAGAAGGGGGGACCAGTTGGAAGAGCTCTTCAGAACACTCCCCGTGATACAGGCGATAGAGGACTGCCATAGAAGCGATATCTCTTCGCAGCTGCAGAGGTTCTAGGGACTTGGTGGCTTCGGGAGTTCCCCAAATCGGGACTAACGATCATGCGGACTGCTCGCCGCTACAACCGATCGAGAGCGTTAAATAGATACTGTGCGGCACCATCGCATAGATGAGAACAGTACTCCACGCACGAGCGAACTTGGGTCTTGTAAAGAAGACACAGATAGCCGGGCGAGAAGAACCGTCTCACCCTGTTTATACCCGTATATTAGGTTTCTTATCTCAAAATAAAATATTCCATTTGCGTTATTGTCTCTGATGTAAACACTTTTACAAATACATCACACGTGGATGTGATAATTACCTAGTAGTATTTATAACTATAAACTCTCAAAATTAAAAAAAAAACCCTGACATAATAACCTGAGTTTCCTTTAAAAAGTAAAAAACACGTTATGCGCCTCATTTGAGACCCCACTCGATGATATTTTTGCAGACATTCGGTTACTCTTCCCCACTTTCACCCCCATAACTTTTAAACGGCTAAACATATTTTCATGAAACATGTCTAAGAACACTCGCACGTAACTCACCTTTCATACAAAATAAACTAAATTGAAATCGCTTCATCCGTTAGGGAGCTAAGGTGCCACAGACAATACAGACACGTGAAACTTATAACACCCCTCTTTTTGGTCGGGGGTTAAAAAATAGCATTGATGAAAATTATAACTTTACTTCACTTTTCACATCACACGCGCGATAATCCGATCACAAAACCAGGCAGTCCATATTATGGTAAGTATTTCTTATTAACTAGCTAGTCATTTTTTATTAACCAGCTTTTGCACCCGGCTCCGCCCGCAAGCCGGTCGGTTATCGCGGATTACCACCGATAAAGTATTACCTTATTAAGTTAGCCCATGTCCTTTCTCAAGAATCAAAGAGTCTTCTTTGTAAATTTCATCCAAAACGGTTCAGCGGTTTAGCGTAACAGACAGACAGTCAGACAGAGTTATTTTCTAAATTAAAATATTAGTATGGATCCAGGCACCACAAATGACCGTGCATAGTCACTAAACACTGGACTGAGAAGCCCGGTAAAGAGAGAAAAATGGTTTACCTAGGAAAATAGAATACTATGTAATACGGTGTGACCCGCGGGTAACGCCGTAGGACAAAGTTAAAGTAGTCTTAGCCTTTATATCTTCAGCTATCTGTCAGCGAAAGTCCTTTCAAAATCGGTGCTGCCATCCCAGATTAGCCGGTACAAACGGTCAGACAGACAAACAAAATATATATATATATATATTTATACATATATGTACCGTATATACTTTTATATGCATTTAATGAAAAGCTGTTAAACAAACAGACACACTCAATTTCATTTATTTGTATAGATGTCTACATACAAAGCGTGTTTAAACCATAGATGTAGAATACCATTAGTACCATTAGTATTCTATATCTATGGTTTAAACACATAAGTCTAGAAATGGAACGTTCTAGCAAAAGTCGATAAACAAAGTTAGAGTTGAACCGTTGATTACAATTATTGTTGAACTGCCTAAAATGCTATTAGCGTAATTACTTAATTTGATATCTACGACTGAGGGCGAGCTTCGAACAGGCGTAAGTACATGCTTTAGTTTGTGTGTAAACCGAACCTATTGTACCTTTGATTGTACCACATGGGGAATGGGCTCACTGTATTTGAATGTCTATTTGACCTTACAGCTCATATATAGTCATACTAACATAGAATAATTGACCTTAAAAAAGAGTTCTTCAGTTCAAAGTTAGTTCATAAACGAAAAAAGTTATATTTTAAGGAAATATCTATCACCTTGTTTTTTTTGCAGTTAGTTAAAAATTAAGGCGCTGATTTTTAGTGAAGTTAAAAGTTTATAACAACAATATTGTGTCTTGACAATAAATCTGATGATAAAAATAATAACCACAAATCATGTGTGCCAATACTAACTTTTAGAATGTTGTACTTCAGTTTTTCGTATTTTTAATTTTTCCATAAACATTAATCTATACTATAATATAATTCAAAAGTTATTATATCTGTGTTTCTGTCTATCACTTACGCTTCACTTCTAAACCGCTGGCTACATTGACTTCAATTAAATTTGGTATGGAGATACTTTGATTTTTGATGAAGGACTAGGCTACTTTTTATCGCAATAACCAACACACACGCGGGCCGAGCCGCGGGCAGAGTCTAGTATGACATGTAAGTCTTAATATGTTAAGGAAACTAATACATGCTTATATTCTTAAATAAAGAGGAATGCCAGTTGTAAAATAAGAAAAGAATCCAATTTCAGCCATTACTTTTTATATATAGGCTGTCGAGCTATTTCTTCAAGGCTTGAAGAAATAGCTCGACAGCCCAGCTCTAAACTTACTTAAACATATTTACTTCTTAATTTCACATAAAAAGGTTAGTAGTACCTAAAGTTGTTATTTTTACCAGACTACGTCAAAGCCAAAGGAGGGTTATGATTTTGACAGGCTATGTATGTATGTTCATTTGTTCCCTCATAGCTCCTTAACTACTTATTACAACTGGAGAACTGAGGTATCGATAGAAGCGTCTTGATCGTCCGCTAGTTATAAGCTATATGAAGTGTCACTTAATCTAATGTGGCGCCCTCTAGCCGACATAAAGTACTGTATTTAAAAATAAATTTGAGATAAATATGCCGTGTTTGATATCATTGGAAAGGGTGTTACTTGTACATTTCAAATATATAAATATTATATATAAATAACGGCACCAAAACATTTTAAGTAGAAAAAATTAAAAACTAAAACCCAACTACGACAAAAAACGACGCTGAAAAAGTATAAAACAGGTTTGAAAAGCCGTAGTCACACGTTACATAGAAACGCACCATAACTATTTAACAACTTTTTTAACGGTTTTAGTTTTTACTTTTTTTTATTACATTAATGTATTTTCAAAGCAAAAGAAAAACTCACATGAAAAGATTTAGGTACATTTTTTGCAGCAGTAACAAACTCATGCACTGTTTACTTTTCGGAATTTCGTAAATTAAACGTTGGTATTTTTAACCGATGTTAACAATTCTCCAAGCCAATAAAACTAAATAAAGTAAACAATGCAACTAAGTCGAGACACATGACAACAAACTATGTAAGAATATCGTTCAACTTACGCCCTTTCAACTTCAGCACGGGATACAAAATAACATAGCTCTTTCGTCCAGCAAATTTTATTAGCGTGCCTTGTACTAAGTTTATATTACCTATACTAAGTACAGGATAGGTACAGCGTGGTAGTTCGATCTTACATTCGTGTGGCAGACTGCCCAAAATGAGGTTGCATTCACTGGTACAATAAAAGTTCTGCCTTGTGTAGTGTTCAAAGAGTAGCTGTTTTTAATGTTCTTATATTACATACTAGCTGACCCACGCAACGTCGTTTGCGACTCCTATTGCCCATAGCGTGATAATTTCCCCCCGTTTTTGAAACATTCTTCATTGGTACTCCGCTCCTATTGGTCATAGCGTGATGATATAGATAAACTCGATAAACACAGACAAATAATTAGCAATAAATTAAAATTACGACTATAATTTGAGATTTAAACTATCCTATCTCTCAAGTTGGATCGAACTGCACATGGTGTGCAAATTTTATTATAATCGGTTAAGTGGTTTAGGAGTCCATTGAGGACAAACATTGTGACACGAGATTTATATATATTAAGATGTGAACGCGAAGTTTTGCCGCTTGAAGTTTAGTGTTAGTTTTTACAATTTCGACATCAAAATACTATTAGCAATAGTATTCTTATCAAGCCTTTAAAACATTTTAAGTAAATTTATTGGACTGTTTATAGATATATTTTATTTACTAGCTGACCCGGCGAACTTCGTACCGCCATATTTACATACCTGTCTCAGCTTCCCACTGGCAGTGTACAGTCGCGGACAAAAAAAGACTTTTCCCGTTATTTTTTTTTTTTTCTTTCTAGCAAAAAAAGAATGAATGAAATCGGACTATGTGTTATTGAATTACAACCAAGTACATATTTTGGCTTTCATCCCCTCTCTCCAGGAAACCGTGCTGAATTTCGGGATAAAAAAGTATTCTATGTCCTACCTCGTAGTATGAACTAAAATCATGCCAAGATTCATTTGAATCCGTTCAGAAGTTTCGGCGTGATGCGCGGCCAAGATACAGACAGACAGATAGACAGACAGACGGACAGACAGACAGACAGACAGACAAAAATGAAAAAAAATACAATTCTGGCTTATAATAATACTGAATATCGATGATAGAGAGCCCTCCAAAAAAATTTTTCAAAATATCTTTAATGTACAGAATTGGACCTGTTACATTCTTATTATAAGTACTAGCTGACCCGGCGAACTTCGTACCGCCATATTTACATATTTGTCTCAGCTTCCCACAGGCAGTGTACAGTCGCGGACAAAAAAAAACACTTCTCCCGTTATCTTTTTTTTTTTCTTTCTAGCAAAAAAAGAATGAATGAAATCGGACTATGTGTTATTGAATAATATTCCTATATAGATTGCTATATAGTCATATTGTTTAATTAATAGAAATTATACATAGATAAGCCTGACCAGCAGATGTCAGCATATATTTATCGATCACGTAGATTCAGACATTCCTTATCGCGTCGAGATGAGACGTGAGTATATGAATGGTATTGTATGTAAATGCTGTTAGTATGTACGCACTTACTTACTTAGTTACTTACTCTCCACACGTGTAACCATGTAATACCAAGAGTATTCAGGAGCCTTGGGCTCCTGACAATAATTATACTACAGTCGCTACAACCTTCGTATTATTCATCTCACCTCAAGTATCTATACCACTTATATCACAGTGTCTTTAATCATCTACTTAAGTTCGCTATAATTGGTGACCCCGACAAAAGAACAAGAAAAAAAAGCAACTAATCGCACCGTTTGAAAGAAAAAAAAAATTGAACTGGTATAGCAGTATCTCGTAAAAGGACTGTAGTCAAGATGTCGCTGCCTGGAGCTGGAAGTGCTGCAATAGCCGAAGTTTCAAGCAAAATGGCAGCAGAGGTCGTCTGTCACCGTGTCGAAAAGGAATTCGCATTTTCGGACTGAACAGCCGCGTTTATGGCTCACGCAAATGGAAACTATCGTCGCTCACCATCGGAGGATAAGTTATTTAGCCATTCAAAATCATCGTCAGTAATCCAACTATTAAACAATATCAGTGTCATCACGAAGCTCACCGCGCATATAGCAAGTATGCAGTTAAAGAGTACATCGCTAAGTGCAAAATTGCAAATTCAGCATAGCAGAGTTGAACAAATGGCAGTTTCACGGTCGCAGGTAATCAAGAGCGAGGTCACGGTCGCCATCGCGTCATATATTGTGTCTTTATAGAATCTGCACTATATTCCCTTCTAACCGCCTCATAATTACCTACCGACAAAGTGGTTCCGAGGTTTCGGTCAATACGAGGGCCAGTATTAGTTTGTTGCCGCATAAGGACAAACGTATAGTGCAGTTATCAGACTACAGAAGCACCTGGAAGTGAAAATTAAGCGCCTGAATGAATATGGAATCACAATTAAATGTAATAAAGTGTGAATTTCTTGAATCCGAGCTTGATATTCTTGGTTATCATACAACGAGCCAATGGATACAGCCGACAAGAAACCAGAAAACCATAAAGCCTTAATAAAAGAGCACAGCTCGCGAATAAAATGGCATGGTCTGCGTTAATGCTATGTGCTATTTTGCTGCTGGGAAATACGTGCCAACCATCAGATAGGCAAAAGACTGTTGAAGAAGACTGACGCATTATCACGAACAATCGGAGTAATATATATGCCCTAATTGCTAGATTACTTACAATCGGAGTAATGTCTATGCCATAATTGCTAGATTACAACGAACCTTGAATAATTTTGCTGACGAAGAAATATGGAATGTGATGACAAGATAGTGTAAAAAATGCTGATACATGAAGGTCGTGACTCGAGGCCAAATCGTATTGTTTTGATTCGTATGTTATGTTTATATTGTAAATAAGTTATTTCGTGTTTCATAGTAATGTATTGTGCAGTAAATTTTGACCCTAACTGACTATATCATAAATAAGTTATATAATTGAATTGTTACGTTTAATAATGTTACATTTAAGGGCAGTTTCATAATTGTAAGTAGCATAAGATAACGATTGTCTGAATTTACTACCGTAAATTTTTGTTTGGGGGGAGTTATATTCCTATATAGATTGCTATATAGTCATATTGTTTAATTAATAGAAATTATACATAGATAAGCCTGACCAGCAGATGTCAGCATATATTTATCGATCACGTAGATTCAGACATTCCTTATCGCGTCGAGATGAGACGTGAGTATATGAATGGTATTGTATATAAATGCTGTTAGTATGTACGCACTTACTTACTTAGTTACTTACTCTCCACACGTGTAACCATGTAATACCAAGAGTATTCAGGAGCCTTGGGCTCCTGACAATAATTATACTACAGTCGCTACAACCTTCGTATTATTCATCTCACCTCAAGTATCTATACCACTTATATCACAGTGTCTTTAATCATCTACTTAAGTTCGCTATAAATAACAACCAAGTACATATTTTGACTTTCATCCCCTCACCAGGAAACCGTGCTGAATTTCGGGATAAAAAGTATCCTATGTCCTACCTCGTAGTATGTACTCAAATCATGCCAAGTTTCATTTCAATCCGTTCAGTAGTTTCGACATGATGCGCGGCCAAGATACAGACAGACAGACAGACAGACGGACAGACAGACAAAAATGAAAAAAATTACAGTTTTGGGTTCAGTATCGATGATAGAGAGCCCTCCAAAAAAAATTTTCAAAATATCTTTAATGTACAGAATTGGACCTGTTACATTTTTATTATAAGTATAGATTATTATAAGTATAGATTATGTTCTATTTAAGTACCTGAAAAACTATTTTTTACGTTTCTAAAAACTAAATAAGTTACAGTTACTAAAAATAATCTTAACATGACTTTTTTGTGCAGAAATTCCCTCGGATACCATCGTCTGGTGGCTATGTCGGACTCGAACCGATTAAAAACCGCAAACCGTCTCGGATACTAGAAGCCGTGGAACCAGGTGCACCCTGGAACTGACGTACCTCGGGCCACCCAGGGTTTGTAGATGGCCTCCTCATGTGCAGGAACCCTTTAACACTCCTATTCCATTTAGGAAAGGGCGCGAGCACTTTGTAAAGCTTTTTAGAATATCAATATTGGTCAGGGGGCAAATGCTTTTCTTGAAGCGACCACTTCAGATAAGCTTCTTCGAATTTACTAATTATTATTTTTCCGGGAATTAACGTGATCACTTTTACTGCCTGACGTTTCGACCAGGTTGCACTGGCCGTGGTCACAGGCTGACTTCGAATTTCTTATTATCGACTGAAGTATTAACTCTTTAGAGATCGAAAGTGCTATTGTTTTTATAGGTATTTAGTTATTCAGTAGTATAAGGAACATTGTTGAAAATAAACTTTTAAAAGTGATAACTCTAACCACACAAAAGGCCGGCGACGCGCTTATGACGTCTGAGTTGCAGTAGTCTGGTGGCGGTGCTGATCATAAGAAAAAGTGAAAACTGGTATAAAAAACTACGGGCATTGTAGGAAAAGTGTATACGTTGATAGTTCAGGTTACATTTGGAACTGAAGTGACACAAAACATTAATTGATTTTGGTCAAAATTCAACCACCTACAATGTCTACGGCCATTGAATTCTTTCAACTTTAATAGGTTCAAGCAACTAAAAATAGTACTTATTATAAAGTTTCTTTTTTATGTCACAGCTCAATATACTGTAATTAGATTTCTTAATATACACTATAGCCACAAATATTATTATTTTCCTGCGTGTCGTCGCTTTAGGTTTTAGCGTCCTCTAGATGTCCTCTATGACTCTCACGAGAAACAAAGGTGCTTCGTGGCTTCGTGACTGCAAACAGTTGACTAATTTTACTAATAATTATATAGGTAGGTATGTATGATTTTATTTTATATAGGTTATGGACGATTCCGTTTAGGTTTAAACTTATATGTAAAGACATACCCTACAACTTAGAATGAATGTTTACAAACATATTAATTACAGAAATACAAACAAAAAGTAACCCAGGACTCTTTGTGGATCATAAGCTGACTATTTTAACTAATACGCATTCTGTCCATATAAACTAAGAGGTATAATTCATTCGCTTAGATACGGTCACCTTGATCACGCCGCTGCGCCCTCACACGTGCGGCAAGCCGCTACAAAATCTAAGGGCCCGCCTGCGGCGTACACCCACAAGCAAGTATAATTTGTCAGTTTACGCCGTTGTATGATTACTCATAGTATGTCGTATGAGTATTCGTAATTTACAACAATAACCACAATTGCGTGTGGGTGCACCGACACTATCTAAATTCTAAACGAATGGACTATAAACATTGTAACTGATTTTATGACTATACTAATACAGCACCGTGGGAGAGCCACGCTTCGGCATGAATGGGGCCGGCTCTACAGGGGTGATACCACGGCCTCACAGAAAACCGGTGTGAAACAGTGCTTGCGCTGTGTTTCACCGAGTGAGTGAGGATACCGGAGGCACATACCCCAACCCCTTCCTCCATCCCCCTCCCAAATCCCACAAAGGCCGGCGACGCACTTGTGACGCCTCTGGTGATACGGGTGTCCATGGGCGGCGGTAATCGCTTACCATCGGGCAATCCGTCTGCTCGTTTGCCCCTATCCTATAAAAAAAGTTGTTGCCTTGACATGACAACTTGACAACAAAAACGTTAGAACTAGTACCAAACCGTTTACTATCGATGTTTAACAATGAGAAATAACGTTAATTTCGTTATTTTAATAAAGTAATACACATGCATATTACGTATGAACAATTACTTTTAAGTCAATTATCAGATTCAAGTGTATTTATCATGGCTAACGTACTGTACTACTGAAGGTATAATGTATATTAGATTAATCAGAGTATAACAGCCCGAAGGAAAATACTTAATTGAAACATCGCCTATTATATTTCAAAGGGTTACCTGTAAGATATTGAAATGATCTGTCTTAAGCAGAATAATCACACACACACATATTTGTGTACAGGTAATTAGCTGTTATATGCCGCAGGTTCTAAGTTCGTAAATGTATAAAGCTTTTGAAATTAGACTTAAGTTATAATATTTGTATTCTATACTAAATATAGTAAACTAGCTTATGCCAGTAGCTCCATTCGCGTGTTAGTCGATTATTGCCTCAAGAATTATAGTATCTCCATACAAAATTTCATTGAAATCGGTGCAGCGGCTTAGTCAAGAAAGCGTAACAGATAGACAGACAGCCTTGTTTCGAATCTATAATCATGATTTTTAAATTTACATGATTGAACATTTTATATGTCGACACAACAATAAAATTATAAGGAAGATAACCTTTAGTACTTTTGTTTACTTTTCCTATTGATCGAATAACACTGATTATAGTGACGAGTGAACTAAGGCTACATACTAAATCTAAATTTTAACATCAATGTCTATACTATTCTAAATTTTCTACATATATATATATATGTAAATTGTATTTATGTATCCATACAATAATATCCTCACACATATCACACATATCTGATCCCAAACTAGGCAAAGCAAAAACCAGACTGGTGGTAAATATGCTTATATATCTGGATACATGCTAATTACAAGCTTTTTATTAACTTGCAATGTATGTATGTATGCTTGTATGTTCGGGTGGAATCTTGCAACTTAATTTTGAAGCAGATATCTTCAAACGATTTTGCTGAAATTTTGCAAGCATATGTATACAGCGTGACAATACAATATTATAATGACATGGAGCTGATCTGATGCTGGAGCCGAAAGGTGGCCCTAGGAACTCTGTAAAGAAACATCGCAACATGATCAAGTTTAGACTCGTTTGATTCGTCTGGAGGCATTCCAGTATAAGCTTGTTTTTAAAAAGCTTTTTAATTTAATTTATTATAGATAAGTTCCACCCAGACCCAGAATATATGATTATATTCATCACACAAAGATATGTCGTAGGTAGGAGCCGAACCTACGACCTGTAGCTTAGCAGTGAGGATCACAAACCACTAGAGTGATAGAAAAGTCAAAATTGACATATTGACGGGTCTATATTGATTATTTTGGGGTTTTAGCCCTCGTACTTTTAGAGCTCGTTAAGCTGTTAGACCTGCATCTGATCTCTCCCCTGTTGTGTCGGATACCCGTCCCTTAAGATTGTGAGAGACGTGAGAGTGAGGGAACTGAGAGTGCACCTGTGTTTGCTCACTCACTAGTGCACTATAATATCTCCTGCGTAGCTGACTGGTCTCCATTGGGACTACTAGTCCATGTATGCGGGCAGTTACTTCCCATCAGACCTTACGTTTGCTCATTTTCCTGTATGCAATAAAAACAGAACTTTTCATTGCTTTTCTGATTCTCTGCTTGCACCTATAAGTCCCAATACTTGCCAAGAAGCCTTACATCTGCTCATTTTGTCCTTATGTAAAATAAAACACAAATAATCATGTTACTCGCTCAAATTCTGTACCTCTGCTTGTACAAATGGATCGATAGTTTCTCTGAATTGCAAAAACGGCAGGCTCGAAATACCATCCACCGTCTAGACATCTCGTAATTATCTAACCCGAAGTATATCGAAAGGATTTGACGTTATATTCCTCTGCTCATAGGCCTCGCCTTAGACAGGGGTTTGACCTACTATTCGTCGTTGGCCAGTCGGTCTAGGTCCTTTAAGTGGGCCTTGAAATAGCATCTCACTAGATCGCCATAGTGTGGGTCACCATGATGTGTCGGCTACTTTTGCAATGAGGATTTTTGAGGCCGCCACTCTTGTCATGTTTTCTACCAGGCAGAGTAGAGTCATTTTGCCAGCTTTATATAAAACAAATTTTAACAAAAAAAACCGACTTCAATCTCGACCGAATTTAAATGGAATAACATGGGAAGCACCAGCTTTCAAATAAAAAAAGAATCATCAAAATCGGTTAGCGTGATATTGAGTTATTCGTCAATTTGTCGCGCACATACTTAATGCAAATTAAAGACTTATGTGGTTTTCTCATGGATGACATGTCAGAACTGGACCAAATTAAAACGGGACTACATGGGAAGCTCCGCTTTCAAATAAAAAAAGAATCATCAAAATCGGTTTACCCAGTCGAAAGTTATAATATAACAAACATAAAAAAAAACAGTCGAATTGAGGACCTGCTCCTTTTTTTAAAGTCGGCTAAAAATAGATACTTAAGGTATTCCTATCTTAATTAGAAATTAATTAATTAATTATAAATTATTAATTAATTTTAATTAGAGAAATTAGTTAAAACACTTAAAGTTTACAAATCGGAACAGTAAAGTACAGTTTCCCTAAAGAAGTAAGTCAGACAACTTATGCAGCTTAAAGAGATAATGGTTAAATCATGTCATTATATTAGAATTATGATGAAGGTAGTGTGCAAGTGACGTAAAATAATTCCACGGTGCACAAGTTTCCAAGAAAATTTACGGTCTGCACACACGAATAATGTTAGAGCGAGCTTGCACAAAGCAGCTTTTAACATTTTCTATGTAATGTTGTCTTCAAAGTAAGGCATGTGTTTTTAGATTCATGAACAAAGTTTTCAAAGTATAGTTATTTTAAAATTATTTTGAGCTCTAAGCACATTTACTGAAAGAATCAATTTTTCGTTTCATTTATTTTTCGCTAGCTGAACCCCGCGGTGGTACCCGCGTGGCAGGTATAATAATATAAATAAATAAACATTTTGGACATCTAACACACAACGTCATCTAGTCCCAAGCTAAGCAGAGCTTGAGTTATGGGTACTAGACAAGTGATACAAATACACATATACTTTTTTTTTTGTAAATACATACATATTATACATAGAAGACACCCAAACTCCGAAACAAATATTTGTAGATCATACAAACATTTGGTCCGACCCGGGAATCGAACCCGAGACCTCATGATCAGCAGTCGCACACGCCAACCGCGAGACCAACGAGGCAGTGAATATGGAGTGCCACCACCCGTATTGATCCCATGGGTGACGTACAATGTGTCTAATGGAGAAATCTATACAGGAGAAGATCACTGCAGAGAAAAAAAAATTAAAACTGAACTCGACACCAGCCCTTCTGGCCAAGCAGCGTGGTGTAGTAAGCCAATACCTTCTTTCTTTCTTCCGTGCCTCGGAGAGCACGTAAAGCTGTCGGTCCTGCGCCTGATCTCCACCCGATCGTTTCGGTTAACCGTTTACTCGTTAATCACACCGGTTAATCGTTAACCGATTATAAGAGAGAGGGAACAGACAGTGCACTGACTATGTTTACGCACACACTTGTGCACTATAATATCTCTTGCGTGGTAGGCTGGTCTCCGTTGAAACTGGCCGCCGTGGCCGTTATCGGCTAGGAGAACAATGTTATTATTATCTTAGGAGAAGCCTTTGTCTAGCAATGGACTATAGATGTGATGTAATGCAATAGTTATTAATGTAGATTTTACTCATTCCATAAAGAGATTTAATCCAAATCTGAGCTATCGTCCAACAAACCTTTATAGCGAATAGATAGCACGGAACGTAAGGGCAAATTCATTTTTATGTACTTACGATAAGAGGACATTTGTTTTTGTCTGGCTACTGGATCGCCTCTGTCTAATCTAATCAGGTTTGAGGAGTGACTGTATGTTTAATTAAAGGGTAGTTGAAATATAAAATATGGAAACACATCACGTTTGTAATAGAAAAGCTGGCAATAATGAGAAATTTGCATTTTGTCCATGTGTTTGTGTATGTTTGTAAGTATTATATGTGTATATTATATCTATGTGAGTATGTATAATAGTAATAAAAGGGCTCGTGGCTAGGTAACCGAGTGAGTTAACACATCACAAAGTTAAACAATCTATGGCAGGTCAATCTTTGGATGGGTAACCATTCTTAATGGGCCTGCGGTATCTTCACTCTCTAAGTGAAACACAATTGTGGTTTTCTGTGAGGCCGTGGTATCACTTCGGTCGAGCCAGCCCATTCATGCCGAAGCGTGACTCTCGCACGGTTTGGATTGGATTGTGAAAGTCTGATGTCAGTTGCTCCGCGTAAAGATTAGTCGTCGACTGCCAAGATGTTTTAAATCGGCTAGACTATCTGGCGCTGCGTAGTGATGTGACCTCGCTATGCATCTTCTATCACTTCTACTGAAGTGCTCTGAGGAATTGTTCGAACTGGTCCCTGCCGCCTCTTTCCGGAATCGTCTTACGCAACAGCAGTTTCATCCTCATCATTTAGATGGTTAGCAGTCCATAACTGTGCGCTTTTCTAGAAAATTTCTGTCTTCCACAACAAAACTGTGAAATGAACTGTTGCCTGTGGTATTCCCGGACCCAAACGACATTCAAGAAAAGAGCGTACTCCTACTTTAAAGTAGACTTAAAGTCGACCCAAACCTAGTTCAGGATAATAATTCAAAAGAAATACAAAAAAAAACGACTTCAAGAACGTCCAAATTGAAATGGGTTCACTCGGAAAGCACCAGCTTTCAAACAAAAGAGAATCATCGAAATCGGTTGGCGTGATATTGAGTTATTCGTCAATTGGTCCCGCATATATATACTTAATACAATTGAAGACTTATATGGTTTTCTCATGGATGACATGTCAGAACAGGACCAAATAGAAATGGGACCACATGGCAAGCACCAGCTTTCAAATAAAAAAAGAATCCACAAAATCGGTTCACCCAGTCGAAAGTTATGAGGTAACAAACATAAAAAAAACAGTCGAATTGAGAACCTCCTCCTTTTTTGAAGTCGGTTAAAAACACTGGGAGGTTGTATGTTTAATAGTTAGTTTAAGGTTTGAAAATAAACTCTAGTTTAAATTAATATTCATTTATTTTTACAGAAAGCAGTAGTGGTCCGCGATACAACTGAATTTTGACACTAGGACACTAGGAGACCTTTCTCAAATGTCATATTTACTGCAATGCATATACATTTAGGGTACACAGGAATCAGTAAGAAAAAGTGTGTATGAAAGAATTGATACACTCTTAACCTACTTCTGAATTCGTTTGAGTATTGTTTGTAAACCCCATTCTCCCACAGAATGACTTATATGATGAAAACAACTATTCACAAGAAAATATATAAGTTCACCAAATGATAAACCACGTCTAAAATATACATATCTCGTTTCACGGTGTTTGTAGTCACACTCCCCTGAAATAGATCTACCGATTTTCATGTTCTTACCCGACTACGGTGTATCCAAAAGAAAGGGGAATAGTTTTGGCATTCTGTTTATGTTAGCTACGAAACAGATTTTAATAAATGAGCTGTCAATAGATTCGTAATATTACCCCGGGTGACATAGCCTATATACGTACTACACACATTCTTAAAGATTTTCTTGTTTTTTGTATATTTGGTAGGCATAAGAATAGATTATGAAATTTTTGTCACCCTCTTTCCCGCCTCTGGCATTTTTTAATTATTCTTCTAACATCCTAGAAAATTTATATGGCAGTATAACATTTTCCAGGTCAGCTAGCCACAGCATAAAAATACTGCAATTAATGATCATTCTTTTTCAGAAGTAGGCTATAGTATACATACACACTTCCCCTTTGTACATACATCAATCATGACGAAGGCTAGTGAAGAAATACGTACAATTTAATGGTAACACGTAATATAAATGTGACTCATTCAAACATGTATGTTACATGAGATCGGGAAATTACTTTCCTAATATAAAAGCAATAAACGAACTGATCCCATGTTTATTCGTCATTATGCCCGTGTAATTGACTGCCTTCAACAGATTTCCCACTTATTTTAAGCATATATAATCTATACATTATCTATACAATACTTTATGCTTTATATATACAAGCCTATTCATGAAACTCAGTCTATATTTATTAATACTTTCATAATTCTGACATAATTAACAGGTATATTTTTCTAAAATAACTTACTTATACAACTTTCCTATATGTAAATCTAAGAGATATGTTCTGTTGTTATTACAAAAACTACTGATAATTTCAAAAAAACTGAAAATATACTTATAATTTATGAAGTAACTGATATGTTTGTTATGATAAAACTAACCGAATTAATTATATTCATTTAATTATGAGAGAATGTGTTACTTGATAGTTCAAATTATTCTTGTTTAAACGTTATTCGACGCTTCATTCAATGCTTTCAGCCGTCATTTAATCAGATTCATTAGTGTTCGAAAATGTTAGGCACATTTACGAGCTAAAATACAATCAACGATTCACAAAAGGATTCATTTCTTTTGAAATTCGACTTATAATTAAAGTCTAATTACAAAAACCGGTTTACATAGTCATAAAAAATTAAAGTATTTATTTGCAAAGCATAACTCGAGGCTATCATAGAGAATTTATACAACTTCAAACCGATACTCCCGTTAAAGCGATTGTACTGTTCGGAAAGGTATAATTTATTTATTTTCTTATTCGCCAATAAAGAAAGATCATTCCCAAGGTATTGCTATCTTGATTAAAACAAGTAATGAAAACAAAAAACCACCGCGGCAATGATATTTCGACGCTGCCCTGTTGAAATCTTGTAACCTGAAATCTAAAAACATTTTACTAATTAGCGAACAAAATATTTTCGTTGTTAGCTGGGAGTTTCAATGGAAAAAATGTAATTTTATTTTGCGTACTTCTAAAGAGATTTTAATAAACTAAACCCGTAACAAAGCAAACGGAACGAGGTTAATTATATAAAATATACGGTCCTAATTAAGATATTGTAATGTGTGCCTAACGTGTATAACAGCTTTCAAAGATTTTATTGATTAATAAATATACCTACGATATTGCTAACGTTCCAGTAAAGGTTCAGCCGCCCCTAGCCAAGTTGCAAGCGTGTTTCTTTCTGCACGTGTAAATTTTCGTGTCTCATTGGCTAATACTTTGTTTAAGATTACTTTGTCTAAGATTAGCCAATGACACACGAGAATTTAGGCGTTAACGATTGCAGAAAGAAAAACGATTACAACTTGGCAAGGGCCCCAGGAATTCTAACTGTTTAGAGAATAGTCCGAGTCCACTACTGGACGTAGATCTATCCTTAGAAAAGAGATTGCAAACGATAATACTATATTTTTATTTAATAATAAATGTCATTAAGCTGTACAGAGAAGAGAGTTTTAACTAGAAATTATTCATAGTTTTCTATCAAAATATTTCTACTAAGCATACCATAATATGTTCAGCATAATTTATATCCTAAATACTGGTTTACGGTTTGAATCAAACATATATAATTATGCGGGCCGTAGAAGTTAACAGACAATTGGCCTTTAATACGTACCTTGAGTACCAAAAGGCGTGCTTTCCGATGACTTATCGGCCATGATATTTAATCGCTGAACAACTGTCAAAACAAAAACAAAAAAAACTTTAATATTTCACTTCAGGACATAGAAAGTATTGAAAATATATTAATAATTACCATTTCTATTCTCCATCGCTTGAACTGGCATGGCTGTTTGAAAGAAAACAAATTAATCGTGATAAGTAAAAGGCGATAACATTTAAATAATTTCCTAATGAAAGGATCTGAGGACTTCCTAAATTCTATTGAAAATATATTGTGTGGGTTTAGTTACTATACTTTAAATGACTCATGATCTGATAGGGAAGAATTAGCTACTAGGAAACGAATGATGTTAAGATAATGGCTTGAATGAATTATTATTTATGAAAATTATTTAGTAATAATCGTCAAACAAGAAATGTTTTTGACATCAGAAGTACTTATGTAATTTGTGCTTTTTTTTTTAAGAAAATTAATTGCACACTTATATTTCTATTTGCTTCTGACTGGAACCTATTTCAAAGTACTTACTTATCTAAATTTATACATTTCTTGTATATGTATTGTAAACCCCTTCTTCCTTTCTTCAAACCTATCTTCAAAGCCGCAACCAAATTTACGAAACCCGTCTAGTACTTAACCGTTTTTTTTTTCTTTAAAAACGAAAACTCCCGCTTTAGGAATACAAATCCTTTGTCGCGGGGGACTTTACAACCATATAGGAAACGGACACAAAGAACACTCAGACTCAGAACAACAATTTGTGGATCACACAAACTGTTGTGCCATGTGGGATTTGAACCCACAACACTGGGTGGAATTGAGAGCGGCGTGGCGACCGCTTAAATGACTAGGCCAACCGTGCAGTCCGATATTAGCCGAATGTAGTGTGACCAGGTGTTTCTTAATCTTCGATCAATGATTGTTAATGCTCGCCTCACTTGGCTAATAGTCGGTAAGTTTATCAGCTTCAAAGGAAATAACACAATTGTTTCTGATAATACAGCCTACATGTTAATTAGTCGTCGTTCGGCAATACATCGGCATTCGGCGAGTACTCGCATATCTAGCAACTGATTCATTATAATGCTAAACTTGTATTTACATACTTCAATTACCATATATACATACTTTTTATTTTAATGGAACTAATCACTTGTAGAGTGCTATTCACTGTAACTGGTGTACACGAAGATCAACAGCAGTGGTTCGAACACACCGTGTTATGACACTTAGCAAGTTCCAGGATAAGTTTAACTATAATAGAATCCGCAAGATTTCATTGCTAACTCCATGACATAAGAAAATCATTAGAGAATCGCAATAAAAATCCACTTCCCTCCATAGCAAATCGGGAGAATGAAGTAAAAATAGACTTGTACACCTTTTTAAAACATACGCAATTATTTTTTATCTCATAACTCCTAAACATCCTCTTCTAATTTATTGAAACTTACGATACAATTTAATGGTGCCTTCGGTGTCACCAAGGGAATTTTTAGAAACACACTTGTAGGTCCCATAATCGGAGCTAGCGACCCTCCGTACAGCTAACCGCAGCATTGATCGATATGATCCATCTATCTTCTGCGGCTCCAGACTTCCCCCTAAACATGAAAATGTATTTAGCTTTATTACAAACATACAATGCGGTACGTGAACGATTTTTAGTGAAAATTGGAAAATCAATATCACTCATCCGTGATTTCGGTTAAATATTTCAACAGTTTTTCCTGGTGAAGGTTAATTGCCGTAATTTCAAATGCGCTACTAAACAATTATACTGACCTGCTAGTCAATTGGCCATTCCTTTTAAGGATCACGAACGTTTTATGTCTGGGTATAATTTACATATCTATATATATAAAAATGAATCGCCGAAATGTATGTACGCGCATAACTTCCGATCGGCTGCACCAAAACTAAATAATTCTTTCTTTTATGAGTTCGTTACTGTTAGAACAAGGTTTGTGTACAAGAAAAATTAAAAAATAACGGGAAATGTCATTTTTTGTCCACGACTGTACACTGCCTGTGGGAAGCTGAGACAGATATGTAAATATGGTGGTACGAAGTTTGCCGGATCAGCTAGTTATTTAAAAAAATAAATCACCGAAATGTATGTACGCGCATAACTTCCGATCGGCTGCACCAAATTAAATAATTCTTTTTTGTATGTGTTCATTATTGTTGGGACAAGGTTTGTGCGTAAGAAAAGTAAAAGATAACCTTATAAGTTTTTTTACTACCTGTAATAAACTAAAGCGGCCATAATATAGGCAAGCGTGGTATATTTGGCCAAAAGCACTTTTCGAAGGAGAGCCATGTCCTATGTCCAGCAGTGGACTATTCAAATCTGTGAATTATTGATGAGCGCTAAATACGCCTCTGTCGGCTACTACGGTCTTAAAAGGCGTAAGAGTGTGCATTAATTTTCACAGGAGCACACGTTTGTAATGAATAAATATGTAATTTGAATGTACTCCTTTTTTATTTATTCAAAGTCACACACACACACAGTACACAGAATAATATAAGTAATAAAAAAAACTTCGTTTAAAAAAACCGACTTCAAAAACTAAAAAGTATCAAATAACTTAATTTGTATGTGCTACCCATTCATAAGTTTGAAGTCAGTGCCAAGCCAAATGTAATGGTAGGTACCACACTCGCTATATTTCGAGACGAACGTCAACGACGTCACCGACGCTTCGGTTGTTTTGTTCTACGCGAAGAGCAGCTATCCCGCTCAAGGTCACGCGCGGCGAGTGCGGTACCTACTATTACATTTTGGTTTGGCACCGACTTCAAACCTAGGTAGCACATACAAATTAAGTTATTTTATACTTTTTAGTTTTTGAAGTCGGTTTCTTGAAACGAAGTTTTTTTTTCGCTTTTTAGTCTTTCTCAAGTCTCTCATCATCATTTCGCCTAAATAACTTGAAAGAAGACGACTAAAGGTAACATACATACTGTATAAAATCGAAAGGACTTCAGGCAATTTTTTGTAATAAAATCTCAAATGGACTATCTTCTATAGGTTACTATAATTCAAGTGATTTGAGGTAAACTGACTATCTGAGGTAAACTCTGATATGGTTATATATTATGGTTTTATAAGAAATTAAATGATGTCTACAGAATATGAAGGCATGCAGACAATTGCTTTAACTTCATTGCAGGCGCTCACGTAAATTTGAGGGTTTCCTTCGATTTCCTTAGGATCCCATCATCAGCTCCTGATATGGTGGCCATGAGACCACATGGGATGCTCCCCATGAATACAAAAAGAATTTTCAAAATCGGTCCACAAATTGACGGAGTAATCCGTGTACATACATTTAAAAAAAAGCGATGAAATTGAGAACCTCCTCCTTTTGAAAGTCGGTTAAAAAGTCGGCACTATTTTAAGTTACATACTTTTTTTTAATTCGGCTGGCACTTAAGAAGCTATAAACCTGCGATGTCGGTACCAACTACCTTCCAGTGACACAGAACTGTTAATCATTCATACATTGATCATGAGCTGCCCAATACAAGTAACATAAGTTCACAAAATTTGTTACCTTACTTACAACATACAAAAACATGCATAATTATATGTGAAAAATGTAGATATGTATTAAAGTATAAAGTATATTTATATGTGGGATAAATAAAGTCATAAAGCCTAATTAAGAAATCAGAAAATACACTTTACATTCTGTGTTTGTCTAATATTTATTCTGAACACAGTCTTTAGAATTAGAATGTTAGATTTTAGACCGAATTGTAGACTGAAATATTTTTATAAGAGAATTGTAATTTTTTTAAGCTTTCTGCTTCATTGTATTTAATTTTCATTTGTAAAAATATTACGTTTAGTCTCTAAAGCGTTATTTACATTTAATTAGTACAAACAAGTTATTAATATATGTTAATGTTCTATTGATGAACTATGTCTTCTAGTTGAAGCTGCTATTTTATCATCCCAAATATTGATAGAACACAAAATATGAGATAGAGATGAATTCAAAATCACTTATTAATACCATTAATACGAAATTTTACATGACGTTAATAGACAGTCCACTAAAAAGTAGTCAAATACAATCAATACGTAGATTGA
Organism: Diaphora mendica; assembly: GCA_949125395.1. Taxonomy (NCBI): domain Eukaryota; kingdom Metazoa; phylum Arthropoda; class Insecta; order Lepidoptera; family Erebidae; genus Diaphora; species Diaphora mendica. The sequence goes on from OX421320.1 coordinate 26,280,032, forward strand.
CATATCTTAGTATACATAAAAGTATACAGGAATATACAAAGGTCATGTATATTCCTTGAATATTAAGAGTATTCGTTACGTGAATATTGGCACAATTCCTAACAGCATCTACAGTCCCAAAGGATTCGTGCACTTCGAATTCTCTGTAGCTCTAAACTAAAGCGAATGAGATATGTTCACTTTGACGTACATTGTATTACAATCTTATGTCTACATGTAACGTGAGTTTAATTCAATTTGAAATACTAATCTTAATATGCTTAATACCTAAGATTTTAAAGGATAATAGTTTTAAGATAGATATTAAGTCCTGTATAGCTGACTACAAGAAATTGAGTTTGAATAAACTCATCTTAAATTATTGCTATTGTTAACATTTTTTTTTAATTATTATCTTTATTGATTATTGTAATTGTGACTCAAATTGTAATTATCGCTTTTTTATTGAAATAATGTCATTTGTATATGAGAATATTGTCTGGACTTTAAAAGAGACGATGATCCCTGAGTTTGTTTCGTCCTTTCTTCTCAGCGCTAGTCCAGTTAGGAAAGGCCGAACTCATCTGCTCAAAAAAAGTTTAACTTGCAAAAGTGTTCATGTAACCTAATTGCAGAATAAATGATTTCATTTCATTTCAACTTAATAAATTCATAGCTAACAATAGTTAAAGAGAAGAAAAAGACAAAGAAAAATGATCTATAGGTATTAAAATACACCTATTCGTAGGTTCGTAAATACGCATTACCTATTTAGACGTATTTTAAGAGTAAATAAAAGCTTAAATCGAAAATAAAGAGCTATAAATTATTATAAATGTTAACAAAAGTCAAATGCTGTTAGAAAGTGAAATCATTACTTCGAAATAAAACGGCGCAATTTTTTGCTTGTTTCTTATACATTACTCATTAAACCCTATTTAGGAGAAAGGTTTTTAGGAATCTAGAGTAAAGAAATTTGTTTGCAAGAGTTGATCATATATAAAATTGAAAAACTATATTAGACTGGAATATAACAGAAAATAGAAAGAGGCGATTTGAGCCATTTCTTAGATAAAACGTTGTCTGACAATTTAACCGAATCAGATTTAGTTTAAGTTGCATTTTATATTTTACTAGCTGTTGCCCGCGGCTCCGCCCGCGTGTATGTCAGCCATCTGGCAAAAATATTGGTCGTACCAACTCAGAAACCTTTGTGTGCTCATGCACAACACTTTTGCTGAAGATCATGACATGATCAAATGCATGGTTTACGATTATATAAAGGACATACAGACAAACATTTATCTATATATATACTTATAATAAAAATGTAACAGGTCCAATTCTGTACATTAAAGATATTAAAAAAAAATTTTTGGAGGGCTCTCTATAATCCATACTGAAGCCAAAACTGTATTTTTTTTCATTTTTGTCTGTCTGTCTGTCTGTATCTTAGCCGCGCATCACGACGAAACTACTGAACGGATTCAAATTAAACTTGGCATGAATTGAGTTCACACTACGAAGTAGGACAAAGAAAAAAATTTTTCCCAAAATTCAGCACGATTTCCTGCAGAGAGGGGATGAAAGTCAAAATATGTACTTAGTTGTAATTCAATAACGCATAGTCCGATTTCATTCATATTTTTTTGATAGAAAAAAAAATGAAAGATAACGAGAAAAGTGTTTTTTTTTGTCCGCGACTGTACACTGCCTGTGGGAAGCTGAGACAGATATGTAAATATGGCGGAACGAAGTTCACCGGGTCAGCTAGTTTTTACATAAATGGATAGATGTCAATCCACAGAACGGATCTCAGATAGAACAACCCACACAAAGTACTAAATAACAATTCCTTTCAAAGTATATGTAGTCAGTTTATCAATGTAGCTTAGTACAAAAAAAAACATGTTTATCCTATACGTGTTTTCGTTAGCATTTTCAACTCTCTTATATATCTACATACAGTCAGCACGTTTTTTTGTGAGGATAAAATGTAGGATGCATAGAAGCATCCTCCAAGAATCTCTAAAATTCAAATGTCATCCATCACACGAGCTGCATATTTGTTAACAAATGACCAAGTACCAACATTTTAGACCGATTAATTAAAAGCCTTGACATAAATCTAATATGCCCTAGCAAGTAATAAACTTTATATAACGCTTCTGAAAATGAAAGTTTCAAATTTCTAAATCTCAGAAAGGTAAAATATTAAGCGTGTTTGTTATCGGTAAAGACCAAAGTAGGCAAACGGCGGAGGGTCGATATGGCAAGTCCAAAATGCTTTTAATTACGGACTGAGAGAACTAAACTTGCTAACTAGGTGTGGAGATCGTAGACAAGTATTAAAGCAAGTATTTAAGGCTTGTTCCGAATTGGAGATAGAATTTGAAACAGATATTGTATTGTTAATTACATTCTTTAAACAGTAACGTTTATAGATACTGTACTTATATTTATGAATGAATTTCTTCGAATTGTAATTTATTAATTTTGCTGTAGATTGAGTAGCTAATGATATATATTTTATAAAAATAAATATAAATAATAAATCACAACGCAACGCAACCAAGCTAAGCAGAGCTTGTGTTATAGGTACTAGACAAGTGATACAAATACTTATATACTTTTTTTTTGTAAATACATACATATTATACATAGAAAACACCCAAACTCCGAAACAAATATCTGTAGATCATACAAAAATTTGGTACGACCCGGGATTCGAACCCCCGACCTCATGATCAGCAGTCGCACACGCCAACCGCGAGACCAACGAGGCAGGCAAAAAAGACCTTTTTGTTATACATAAAAATCTGTTTCTGTTCTTCAAATTTTAAAGGTATTATTATACTCAGTACCAAAACACTTACACATGTAAACAAGTATGTAGATAAATTGTTAATAAACAAAACGATATATAAGTAAAGTCGGTAATTTGATTTGTCTTTTGTAACCTTTGTGCTATGTGTGTACGATGGTAATCGTGACTATTTATTTATATAAACGGTATTTTGCCGCTATGTAATAAAAAAATTAAAAAAAAGGGGTATGGCACTCGGGGACTGCCGCGGTAAAGCTATTGCATAGCATTTTTTATCAACTTATGCAATTATAATTATTTATTTATTTTTTATTTATGCAGTATGTATAATATTGTGAATGAATAATACAAAACTATTAAATTAGATCAACATCGTCACTAGATGGCTTTGATCACTTTTTTTTAAGTAGCGATATGGTTTCGTTACACAGCATACTATAAAAGGTTAAAACTATTCCTAATAAATGTCTTCGTCATTGAACGAGTTGTTTTATTCATAGTTTTTTTTTTTTACGAAAACCACAAAACTCATAAAATAATCAAACAGTACAAATCTAATGAAAATACAAAAGAACCTGTTAATAATTTTGAAAGAAATGAGTATAATAAAAGGAAGATTCGGAACAATATGTAACTGTTCACTCTCATGATAGTAGTAACTACGTAGACACAATTTGGACGAAACGTATTCGGTTTTAGAGGGTGCTAAACGTAACGTAACTAATTTACGTGAACGCAGAGGTAAGCGGTCGAATATTCGGTAAATCCAATGCGGGCAAGATACATTAGCTAGACGTTCTAGAGGCTTTTATAAATCCATGCTGTGTTAAGATAGGAAAAAGATTTTTATTCGGAAGAAAGGTTTCGTAAAATAAGGAATAAAATAAAACATTATGGTTAGAACAATAAGGTTTTTATGGAACATTTACTAGGTAAATATTACAATATTAAAGTTAAAGTACACAGGTATAAAGGAATACAAATAATATTTGTATTCTTTTATACCTGTATACTTTTATATAAGTACCTACATAACCAAATAGCCAATACAGCCATCAATAAAATTGTTAGGTACTATAAATTTTGAAGATAATTTACTTGAATTCAACCTAAATTATATAGTATTTAAAAAATTAAGCTTATGTACCAGTAACGTAATAATAATCCATACTATTATAATACTCGATAGTAACTCTGTTGGACTCTCTGTTAAACTTTCACGACTAAGCAACTATACCGATTTCAATAAAATTTGTCATGGAGATACTTTGATTCTTGAAGCAGAAAATAGGCTACTTTTTATCGCGATAACGGACACATGCGGGCAGAGTCGCAGGCAAAAGCAAAACTCAATAAATAGGTACCTATTCGCAAACATCGTGCCTATATTCACGCAAAAATAGGCCGAGACAACGAAGTAAGAAAATAAATAGATCTTACTCACGTAATAGGGATTAACCTATTGATGTCAACCGGGATCTTCGAACTTAAAATAGGGAAAAATTGGTTGTACATTAAAAGGAAGGTAGGTAAAAAGAAAAAGGAATTGAGACAAGGAGTAAGCTGATGCAGATTTATTTGGGAGGATAATAATAGCTCTAGCAGGTCATCGTCGCAGATCTCCAAATTGGCTGACTGAACTGGCACAGGTGGTGTAGACTCTATCATTATTTTTAAATAATACGACTAATTTAATACTATTTTAAAGTTCTATATGTTTGTAGTTTTAAATACGGTTTCAATACTAGCTATAAACACACTTATTCCAGTTTTTTTTATCGCGTTTTAACCGACTTCAAAAAACGAGGAGGTTGTCAATTCGACCGTATATATATATGTTTTTTTTTATGTGTGTTCGCGGATAACTTCGTCGTTTATGAACCGATTTTGATGATTCTTTTTTTAATGCAAAGAAGATAATATCCCAACGGTGGTACCATGATAAGGACACTAAGATCTGATGATGGCATCCAAGAGAAATCAAGTTATAACAAAAAACCTTGAAGTCGGTTTTTTGTTATAACTTTATTTATTCCCTGTATCTTTATTTTTCTACGCAATTATTATTACTAGAAATGTTCCTGTATGTCTTCTGTACAGAGTGAATCTATCTACTTTATGAGACATTGTTACTTTTGTAAATTACAACTGGTTAAGCCTAACTGTTAAAAAAATATCAGTGTAATTCCTAATTTCTTTAGGTTTTGATCTTTTTGATTTTCTTTAAATGTGTTGCTATCTAGTTTTGTATTTCTAGTGTGCATGCTTTTAAGTGAGCTTTCTATTGAACTGCATTTTAAATAAAGTTACAATATATTTGTACTTTTATGTATTTAATTATTAAATAAATCTTTATTAACAAGTTTTAATTGCTACTCACCAACAGGAACTATATCACCATTGTCTCTACTCCAGTAGCTCACTGGTTTTGGATATGCTTCAGTCTCACACTCCAGAACCAATTCGCTGCCCAGCGCTGCACCAACCAACTGGTTTCTTATAGTTATCACCGGTGGAACTGCACAAAAATGAATATGGTGAACACATTCGCACAGAAATCCATATTGAATAGATCAACAGATGTACATAGAATATTATAGAATCAACTAGCTTTAGCCCGGGGCTTCGCTTCCATGAATATAGTTTTATTTGCTCTGAGAAGCAACTTTATTCTGAAAGAAATAATTTCCTCCAGCACAAAGCTTAGAACACTTCTGGAGCTATCTAGTATACAAATAAGCAAGAAATACGTTTTCACGTTTATAATATTGATTCGCGCCACAAGGTGAGTTGGAAGACAAACGCCTGTTCGCGATTTAGTAAACTGAATTTTATAATTAATTTGCTTTAGATAGAAACGATGGTTCGTGTGGTGTCGGATTAAGACTACAAAATGTCACCAACCCTTATTCATCCCATGTGTGTCGTAAGATGCGACCAAGGGAACAAATTACCAGGACAACATCACTGCAAAAAGGAAAACTCTCACTGCAAAAAGAAGAAAAACTCTATATGCTGGCCATGGCCAGCGTGGTATAGTAGGACGGGATCCTTGGAAGGAGAGGCTTATGTCCAGCAGTGGATTATTATAAGCTTTTTTTAGCAGACGAATCGCCCTATGGTTAGCGACTACCGCCGCCCAGGGACACCCGCAGCACCAGAGGCGTCACAAGTGCGTTGCCGGTCTTTTAAGAAGGAGTACGCTCTTTTCTCGAAGGTTTGAATGTCGTATTGGTCCGGGAATACCAAAATCGACAGTTCATTCTACAGTTTTGTTGTGCGAGGCAGAAAGTTCGAAATATATGACGATATTGTCGATATGTGGAGGAATGTGGATTCGTTGATCATTGTTCCGACAGTCGTATCTGCTCACGGATTGATAGCCAAGAGCATCGCCAACACCTTAAGAGGCTTACATTAGAAGGCTGGATTAAGGGTCTGATACTGAAGGCAGTCCTACATGACACGGCACGTATAGTGAGGAGGTTCCTGTCTTTGGAGCCCTAACCACCAGTTTCTTGGTCCCTATACCCGATGTCGGTGGTCTATTATTTTCTATATTTTTAAATATGTATCTTATTTTACTTAAATACATATGTTTGCTAAATGTCTAATGTCTAAATAAGGAGAATAATAATAGAAATGATTACTTACACTGTACGGTGAGCATGATTCTCTTGCTCGGTGTCGGTGGAACACCATTGGATGCGATACACAAGTATGCACCTGCGTGTTGTCTCGTTACCCGACTTATGTTCAGTACTGGTCCTTCGTACGATGTTACTATAATATAAACAGTTTGCTTACTATTTTACACAATATTATACCTACAAATTGTAGGTTAATCCAAAAGAAATAACTCTACTCTGCCTTTGGTCACCATACTCATTGCGAATACAGACAATGCAACAATGCAGTATGGTGACCCATAAAAATTGGCCGCTATGCATATTTGGGCCTGCGGTCTCGCACTCACTCTCACTCCCGTTACTACCTTGTTTTTCAGTAACAGCCTGAATATGTGATAGATACTTTACAGTTATGTACTTTGTTTTCAGAATCAGATTTTTCATTCATTTTTTTGTGGCAAAATATATATCTTAAAACCAATCATTATATTTCTTTGATTTTATGATTTGACTCATTTAATGCATTACAATTTATTATTTTCTGGCTACACTAAAATATATATTATTATTGATCGGTTCCATCCTATGGTAAACTGTTTTTACACTTTCTTAGAAATATTTGTATGTCAATATTAAACAAACCTTCCCTCTAAATCTACAAGGTAACTGCGAATCATGTGATTTTGGATCTATTTTACCCGACTACGGCAAAGCCAAAGGAGGGTTATGATTTTGACAGGCTATGTATGTATGTATGTTCATTTGTACCCTCATAGCTCCTTAACTACTTATTAGAACTGGACAAATGAGATATCGTTAGAAGCGTCTTGATTGTCCGCTGGTTATATGCTGTATGACGTGTCACTGAATCTAATGTGGCGAATCTAGCCGACGTAAAGTACTGTATTAAAAAAGAAATTTAAGATAAATATGCCGTGTTCGGTATCATTGGAAAGGGCGTTACTTGTAGATTTCAAATACATATCATATACTAGCTGACCCAAGCAACCTCGTTTGCGTCCAAACTACCATCCTCCGTTTATACCCCAAAAGGGAGGTGATTTCTAAAGATACATTATTAATACACCTCCACACCGTCTATAGAGCATACATTTTAAATTTCAAGTCTCTTACTTCAAAAACATAGGACTTTCATACAAACGTCCAACCCCCGTTTTACCCCCTTAGGGGTGGAGTTTCGTAAAATCCGTTCTTAGCGGATGTTTACACCCTATAAGGAACCTACCTGCTTAATTTCAAGTTTGTAGGTGTTATAGTTTCTGAGTTTTCGTGATTAATAAGTGAGTGGTATTTCGCTTTTATATATATAGATTAATAACGGCACTAAAATAAAAATAAATAAAAACTAAAACCCAACTACGACAATACAATATTTTATATGCAATAAGTATAGCTGGATTCGGAGAAAACCTCATTAATTTAACTTTTCGATCTGTCTTTAAAACTATGTCTTACAATTTTACTAAAATCACGGCCCTGTAATAAAGGCCACGATTGAATAAATATAGGGAGAGTACTTTAAAGTTTAGGGTTTAAAACGATCATCAATTTTGGTTGGTGTCTGCGTGTTCAAGGACTGTCTACGTTCAAAGTTGTGTATAAGTTTACTAGTCAAATTTTCAGAAGGTTACAAATTCGATTAAGTGATTTCATAGATTTTGTAGTGGCTTAGGTAGTCGCCATGTCACTTTCTGCTACGCTGAGTGCTGTGGGTTCGATTCGTACATGGAACAACGATTTCGGTGAACCGGATAATTGTTCTAAGTGCTTCTTTTATGAATATTTGCAAAGTCCTTGCGACACAAGGTATAGTCTTAGTGTGGAAGTTCTCTCTAAAAAAACATTCGATGAGAATTAAAGCAAAGATAGTGGCCGGGCGTAATGGTTGTAACGAGGACCTAAATAATCTGATTATCACTTAGTCACTTGTTATTGTACTGCTAAGCAATAGCCTACTGTTTGCCGACAAAAGTGACCTTGCAGAGTTCGAAAGCATTTATCAAAGACACGTTAACCTTGATTGTATTATTGACTCCTTCATACATTAACGGCTTTATTCAGAAACGTTTACTTTATGCTGAGGTTTAGTGTTATTTTTAACCGACTTCAAAAACGGTTCTCAATCGACTTTTTTTATGTTTGTTACCTCAGAACTTTCGACTAGGTGAACCGATTTTGATGATTTTTTTTATTTGAAAGCCGATTCTTCCTTTGTGGTACTATTTTAATTTGGTCCTGTTCTTAAAGTTGTTTTATTTTTGTTAAGCTTTGTATTAGTAACTTTAAGGCTGTAAGTTTAAATTTGAAAATAATACAGAACTGTTAGTTATTGATAAATAATGTTTATGACCGTTAAGATATTCTTCATTGTTAGTTTTTTATGCAATTCCAGGTGTAGTGGTTTCAGCAAAACTTATAATATTAGCGTCTATACCTGCGTCACATTTTTACCCGACTACGGCAAAGCCAAAGGAGGGTTATGATTTTAACAGGCTATGTATGTATGTTCATTTGTTCCCTCATAGCTCCTTAACTATTTATTAGATCTAGACAAATGAGGTATCGTTAAAAGCTTCTTGAACGTCCGCTGGTTATAGGCTATATGACGTGTCACTGAATCTAACGTGGCACCCTCTAGCCGACATAAAATACTGTATAAAAAAATAAATTTGAGATATTAAATGCTATGAAATATATTTAGCTTTAATTCCGCGAGACAAATATCCAGGTCTGAAAGCAGGACACAAATCCCACCGTCATGCCTACTCACATGCACATATGGGTGACTGGACTCGTCGAGCGTTCGAGCTCAAACGCTCGACGAGTCAACATCTCCTGAGGATGCCCCGTGGAGGGGCGAAACACGTGTCGAGTATAGGTTTTGTTGCATGGCATGCTAATTATTTCTCACTTGTTTTGTATGTGTGCATATGCATGATACCCATATGTGCATGTGAGTATGCATGACGGTGGGATTTGTGTCCTGCTCTCAGACCTGGATATTTGTCTCGCGGAATTAAAGCTAAATATATTTCATAGCATTTAATGTCATGGATTTCCGCAAGGTAACGCCTGATTCCATAACTTAAATTTGAGATAAATATGCCGTGTTTGGTATCATTGGAAAGGGCGTTACTTGTACATTTCAAATATATATGATTATATTATAACGGCACCAAAACATTTTAAATAAAAAAAGTATAATCTAAAACCCAACTACGACAAAAAACGACGCTGAAATAGTATAAAACAAGTTTGAAAAGCCGTAGTCACACGTTACATAGAAACGCACCATAACACTTTAACAACGTGTGACTACGGCTTTCAAACTTGTTTTATACTATTTCAGTGTCGTTTTTTGTCGTAGTTGGGTTTTAGATTATACTTTTTTTTAACAAATCTATTAAACCAGTTAAACAAAAGATGTAAACTATTATAACACGAAGATTATCATATAAATAAACACTATCAGTAACGATGAACGCAGGTGTACTCCCAAGTTCTTAAGAGCTTATGCAAGCTGTAACTGCGGGATAGTTCAACTTAATGAACTTAAACTTGATTCAGCATCTAAGTAGTGAATAAAGTGAACTATAAGCAAGTGTATCTACGAAGTTCCTGCTGTCAGACCCTTGAAGAGACCCCTCAAAGGAGTTGAGAAACTAATTCATTTACACGAAGATTAAATACAGAGGCCATAAAATAATGTCAGCATTTCGATGTAACTCACTCGGCTAACAGTTATTGTTTTATTATATTAGCAGTGTTATTTGCGCTAAGTTAACGCATTTCCTTTATCAGTAGTTAAATTATTTAACATAGGGAATATGTGTTCTATTTACAGTTGTTTAACAATTCATTTCATTTTCTTGTTTGATATAAGCCGTCAATATAATTTAAGGTTCGTGCGGCATGTTAACAATTGGTCCATTGTCTGTGGAAAGACACCATTGCCACATTATTTATAGGTATTATTATTTATCAATTACAAAAAATTGTAACCGACAATTTATCTTTATCTGTGACTGTGTCTTTGTCTCTTATTTTTTTACAATCAGATGTAGGAAATAGACAGAATTGGTTCTCTAGTGTCAAATGTACCTAACGTAAAATAAAACAAAAAATATTTAGATTGAAACAATTTATGTGTATCTTTTAAAAAAAAATAACTCCCGCATTAGGGATATATATCCCGTGTCACGGGGGACTTTACAAACATATATGAAGCAGACACAAATATCACCCAGATTCAGAACAACAGTTTGTTGATTACACAGTGTTGACACATGTGGGATTTGAACCCACAATACTTGCTGCAGTAGGAAGCAGCGTGGCGACCGCTTATACCACTAGGCCAAACGTGCAGTCACTTGCCTAACTTAAATCAGACAGTACCCAAGATTTTCATCTATTCAGTTAGTTCCAATATAAAGATTTGTATACATACAAGTCGCAACAAATCTATACTGTTATATAAAGCTGAAGAGTTTGTTTGTTTGTTTGAACGCGCTAATCTCAGGAACCGCTGGTCCGATTTGAAAAATTATTTCAGTGTTGGATAGAACATTTATCAAGGAAGGCTATAAGCTTTATATCATCACGCTACAACCAATGGGAGCAGAGCACCAATGCAAAATGTTTCAAAAACGGGAGAAAATAGGAGACGCAAACGAGGTTGCGTGGGTCAGCTAGTCCAGTAACAAATATCTTACAAAATATCGTCTAACCTTGTATTCCATCGGCGATGGTAATAGCTTTGGTGCCCTTGGGGTGTTCTCTTCTCCAGGTGATTTGTGGCTGCGGTGAACCTGTAGCTGCACATGTTAAACTTATCGAAGCACCTTCTCGCACAGTCTGGTCTGTGCTTGTTCCACGGTCCAGAATATCGGGTGGCACTAAGAGATAAAGTAAAAATACATTACGTCATACTGTCACAGTACAAGGCCGACTGAATATGGAGACAGCACATTTTTATCATTTCATTCATTTCGCTGTCGTTAGAATTTAGAACTGTCAGTTGAAACAGTATATTTTTAAGTTCGTTAAACGTTGTGGTTTATTTTCGTTTGGGATTGCTTTTAAAATTTTCTTTATTCTTGTGGCAAAATGTACTTAAAAAAGAACAAAGTTATGGTTTGCCAGAATAGCAACGGAATTAAAAATCGATTTTAGCGAATGGCAATGAATTGGTGGTGAAATAGGATGTTTTTAGTGAGGTGAAAAATGACCGTGTCTCAATCCTCTTAAAGCTTAGTTTAATTCGATATATTGTTTACTAGATTATGGCACTGAATCCCTGTATTGATTATAAGGATTGGATGGATGAAGGATCAATGGAAGGATGAGGAATAAACTCTCAGTATGTAGTAAACTATTTTGTATATAAAATTTTAACAAAATAAAAAACCGACTTCAAGAACGATCGATTTCTCTTGGATTTCTTTATCAGATCTTAGTGTCATTATCATGGTAACCCTGTTGGTATATCTCCTTTAAAGTAAAAGAAGAATCAACAAAATCGGTTCATAAACAACGAAGTTATACACGAACACACATAAAATAAAATAATAATTATACGGTTGAATTGAGAACCTTCTCCTTTTTCGAAGTCTCCTTTTTCTTAAAAACAGTTTACTACATACTGAGAGTTTTTAGTAAAATATAACTAATAATATACTACCAATGAGGTCTACCGTCGATAAAAATATTTTTTTTTAACTAACGGTTTTAAAACAGAAATAGACATCTTTTATCATCATCATCAACAGTTTTTAATAGCCCACTGCTGGACTAAGCCTACAGTGACATAAATACTAACATTATTCGTTAGCATTTAGTTTAATGAAAAGTCTTAAAGGTGGTTACTATTGTAGGTCTGAATTGCTTGTATTTGCATATCTTTCGAAGATTCGGAATATTCAATATTTTCTTCGTATTTATTACATAAATATGTATTAAGGGTAATATGTATTTAAGTCTTGGTAATCTTGTTATATCTGACGTCTATAAATAGTACTAGTAAAAGATCTGTATTTATAAAGTATGACATTATATTACCTATAACATAAATCTATAAAATGCGTATCACGTGCCATGTATCTTATAGATTAGTTTTTTATTGGTATTAAAAACTATTTTATAAAAGCAAAATTTTTGTATAGAATGTAAAATGCTCATGTTAGATTAACAATATTTAAAATTAAATTGAAATACAAACGTGAAAGAGTTCAATTGAATGAGTCTAATTAGTAAATTTACAAAATTTACATTTACAGAAATAATGGTGTGTATGTATAGCAAGCAAACTACTTACCGACGATATCCAAGTACCCAAGCTGGCTCTTCATAGGGTCAGTGTTAATCTGACACATGTACCACCCTCTGTCTGTCTCTCTGAGCTCTCTGATATGCAGGAACCAGGTGCGGTGATCGCTGTGAGTGACTCCAACTCTGCGACTTCGTGATATGACGTGCGTGTGGATTGTGAGGATAGTTTGGGTATCCACTCGCAGCCACGCAACCTGTTGGGTTAGAATAAGCTTATCATAACACGATTTATAGCCCTATTGATATCGCGGGTAGTCACCATTACTGCTCAGCTGAAAAATGTGGGTTTGACTTAATGCACATGGCATTCTCTTCCAGTCAACCTTAGGGTGGTGTACAAGTCTTGTAGGGAGGTGCACAGGGTTACAAAATAACAGAAAAATTAAATATATGTGTCATATATAGAGTTAAACATACATGTATACATTTAATACAATAAACACGACATAAATACAAATATTTTTACATAAAGATATTTTTTCGGACATTTTAACACACAACGCCATCTAGTCCCAAGCTAAGCAGAGCTTGTGTTATGGGTACTAGACAAATGATATAAATACATATATTACTTTTTTTTTGTAAATACTTACATATTATACATAGAAAACACCCAAACTCCGAAACAAATATTTGCAGATCATACAGACATTTGGTCCGACCCGGGAATCGAACCCGAGACCTCAAGCGCAGTAGTCGCATACACTACCACTGCGCCACAGAGGCAGTCAAATGGATGGTAAGCGATTACCGCCGCCCATGGACACCTGCAATATCAGAAGCGTCACAAGTGCGTTGCCGGCCTTTTGGGGATGGGGGGAGGTAGGGGTAGAGGATTGGGGTTTGGGTATAATTTTCTATAACTAGCGTTCGCTTCGCCGGCGTGTATGTCACTTATCGCGGTAAAGAGTACCCTGTGGCCTTTCTCAAGGATCAAAGTATCTCATTTTTCAATTTCATTGAAATCGGAGCAGCGGGTTAGCCGTGAAAGCGTAACAAACAGACAGAACTGTCTCGTTGGCGTAGTGGTAGCGTATGCGACTGCTATGCATGAGGTATCGGGCTCGATTCCCGGGTCGAATCAAATGTTTGTATGATCTGCAAATATTTATTTCGGAGTTGGTTTTATAATGTGTATGTATACACAAAAAAATGTATATATTTATTAATATCAGATCAGTTGTCTAGTAACCATAATACAAGCTCTGCTTAGTTTGGGACTAGAATGTCATTGTGTGTTAAATGACAAAAAAAAAAAAGATTGACGCAACTCTCCGCAGTTTCACCTGCGTAGTTCCCGTTTCCGTGGGAATATTGAAATAAAATATATATAGAATATAAAAAATATATCTATATAGCCTATGCCATTTAGGGATAATGTAAGATTCTAATGGTGAAATAACTTTCGAAATCGGCCCAGTACTTTTTGAGTTTATTCGTTACATACAAAAAAAAACACTTAAAAGCATAAAATAAACTGGTTCTTCATAAATTGCCTATACCTAATTCTTTATTCATTTAAATAGTAGTATTATAATGTGTGCTAGGTACCTAGAATCTGTTTGAAGTCGGTGCCAAATGTGACTATCGCTTAGACTTTTGTAATTGTTCGTTTGTATTCTTTTTGGCTTAGCACCGACTTCAAACAGATTTTAGGTACCTAGCATACATTATAATACTACTATTTAAATGAATAAAGAATTAGGTATAGGCAATTTATGAAGAGCCAATTTATTTTACGCTTTTAAGTGTTTTTTTGGCAGAGAGTTTTCGTTGGATGTTTTTTGGAAGTCGGTTTTTTTTTTATAAAAAAGTTTTTCATCATCAAGAATACAAATTAAGCTCTATACGTACGTGTAATATTAAAATCATCCTCTAATCCCTTACTGTTGAAGAGTTTAACCTTCTATCATCAGCTCACCTAATATCTTGAAAGTATACGACTGAAGGTCTTTAGATGCGTATGAAATTGAAAGAATTATCCTCCAACTCCTAGCCGTTGAGGAGTTGTACCTTCTATCATCAGCTTACCTAAATAATTGAAAGAATACGACTAAAGGTTACATATATACATATGATATTTAAAGATTTATCCTTCAACTCCTAACCGTTAAGGAGTTGTGTTTTACATCATCAGCTCATCATCATAAAATGATGACTATCAGACGCAAATATTGGTGTAACTTCAGAAAATATACGAAAAACATAGTATGTGCCTTTAAAAAATGTTCCTCTCAATTTCCCTGGGATCCCATCATCAGATCCTGATATGCTGGCAATGGGACCACCTCGGGACCATACCCTTTCGAATACAAAATCGGTCCACAATTGACGGAGTAATCGGTGAACATACATAAAAAAAAATACATACAGTGGAACATAGAACCTCCTCCTTTTTGGAAGTCGGTTAAAAAATACAAATCTTTCCTATTTATTAGATTAGTAAGGAAATGTATATACTTAGATATATTATTATCTGATATGTTTTTCAGCAGTTTGTTTACCAAAATTCAGCTTCTGCCCTGTTTGAGATAAGATGGCCGTGTTTGAGATGTGTTAAGTTGTTTTAATTCTTATCAATATAACCTTGTAAGTCTGAAAACTTTAATCAAACAAGACAACTTTTTTTAGCTTTTTATTAGCTTCAACAATAACTTTACGAACCTCTATGCCAATTTTATAGTACATCAGATGTAGTACAGATTCTATACTAATTAAATAAAACTGAAGTGCCTGTTTGTAATTTCAAATTAACAGTTTTTCATTAAATACAAATTTCAGTAAATTCTGTGCTTAAATCAAAAAGGCAATAAAAAAATGCTGTTAATTGATTAACTGAACAAGGATCAACCAATATAACATTATTAACATTTTAGAATTGTTATTATTAGAAAGTTATTACTAGTAAGTGAAGATGACTAGCCATGGACATCTGAAACTCAAGAACGCGAAAGTTTGTAAGTATGGATGGATGGATGCTTGTTACTCTTGCACGTAAAAACTACTGAACGGTTTTGAATGAAACTTTACAGTAATATAGCTTATACATCAGAATAACATATAGGCTACTTATTTAACGCGATATACACGTGGGCTGAGCCGCGAGCACAACTAGTATTATCATAAAGTAAAAAACTTTTAAAATATGTAATACTAAGAAAATATGAAAACACGCTAGCCTAAGAGCGTTTTCACATTATCCGATCCGATATCGGTGTCGGGCGCCGATAAGATATCGGAGGAAGTAAAATGTATGTATGTGTCGGCTCCGATGTCCGATATCGGGCCGGACAATATGCAAGACAGATACATTTCATACATTTTACTTCCTCCGATATCGTATCGGCGCCCGACACCGATATCGGATCGGATAATGTGAAAACGCTCTTAGGCGAGCGTGTTTTCATATTTTCTATGTATTATAAATTTTAAAAGATTTTAAAGGTGATGCATTCGAAAACCGTAGCAAATTTCTTATCCCGACAGTCGTACTTGTGTTAGTACCCAGTAGATATTCTTATGAATCTGTCTGATAGACAATTATTTTCAGTTTTTATGGCTCCTGGGAGATAGGCTAGCCTATTATTACTCGAGACTAAAAGGCAAAATTGAATTGCTATTCTAAAACGATTAAATCCAATATCAACTTTCCTCATTTTCAAAAGCGTTTGTATGAGTTGAAGTTTATACATTGTCTATTAAGCGTTGTTGTTCACAAACGATAAAGTTTCTTAATCCAGACAAATGAAACACTCAAGAAACTAAAGCGCTTCTGCAAAGATTTACATAAAAAAATATAGAAATGCGTCCTTGGTGACGACTCCGTTCTCGCGCTCTAAATCTCATAAGTAAATATCGATCAACATCGTAATACGTTTAATCTCTTTTGCGAAAAAGTGTTATACAAGATACAGATATCATTTCTATTATATTTGTTTATACTTAAATGTGCATTAAGAAGTACCCAGCTTTTGCAGAGGTTGAGAAAAGTTTCAAATAAAAAATATATTTTTATCTCTTCACCAATTGAGTGCGGTTACCGAAGCCCAAACTCCTCCTTCCCTTGACTTTAGGGGAAGCCTAAAGCCTTTTTTTTATGGAATATGGGGCAAACGAGCAGACTGCAGCCGCCCATGGACACCCGTAACACCAGAGGTATCACAAGTGCGTTGCCGGCATTTTAAGAAGGAGTACGCTCTTTTGAAGGTCGTATTGGTCCGGGAATACGCAGTCGACAGTTCATTCCACAGTTTTGCTGTGCGAGGCAGAAAATTTCTGGAAAAGCGTGAAGCTGAAAAAGTTGTGGACTGCCAACCATCTAGATGATGGGGATTAAACTTCTGTTGCGTAGGACGATGGCGGAAAGAGGCGGCAGGGATCAGTCCGAACAATTCCTCGGAGCACTCCCCATTAAATGCGTTAGAAGATGCACAGCGAAGCCACATCTCTACGCAGCGCCAGAGAGCACCGAATTGAAAGTTCGAGCCGGCCCATTCGTGCCGAAGCGTGGCTCTCCCACG
This sequence comes from Diaphora mendica, assembly GCA_949125395.1. Classification (NCBI taxonomy): domain Eukaryota; kingdom Metazoa; phylum Arthropoda; class Insecta; order Lepidoptera; family Erebidae; genus Diaphora; species Diaphora mendica. Next base: position 26,297,335 of record OX421320.1, read on the forward strand.
GTTAAAACTTGACTTAAATGGATACCAGGTAGTATTTCAATGGTATTTAAGTATAATTCAGACAAAACGTTGTGCTATTTAAGTTAAAACTTTATGTAATTTTGTGTATAATTTTAGCAAGCAGTTTAAATGCCTAATTCTTCAAGATGTGAAATATCAAACTTCTGTATCCTACGCTGCTCAGTTTATATCCAATGATCCTTGTCGTAAAATAATCCTTGCTAGCAGCTATTTTAAGATTTAATTACTTTAGTGTTAGTAAAGAAAAAATAATAAATATGTCGGACATCTAACACACAACGACATCTAGTCCCAAGCTAAGCAGAGCTTGTGATATGGGTACTAGACACTTGTTACAAATATATATATATATATACTTTGTAAATACATACAACACCCATACTTGGAAACAAATATTTGCAGATCATGCAAACGTTTAGTCCGACCCAAGAATCGAACCCGACACCTCAAACACAGCAGTCGCATAATGTTACCACTGAGCCACTGAGGTAGTCAACTTGTTTTAGTGAAAAAAACCGTGGCAATGGGCGAGGAAATAACTTTAATTAATACTTAGTTACACTTTCACTATGTATGTTGATTACAAAAATAAGTTAACACAAATATTTTAATGAAAATCCTACATGCATTTCATGTCAATAACCCTGTCGTTGCAACAATAAATTGTAGCCTGTCAGACGTAGTTCTGTCGTGAAGAATGTTCGTGTAACAAACCTTGTACGTAGAGAGATTGTGCACGGTGCACGCGAGGATCGCCTCCCGGCCCAGTGGTGCTGTCACGTTGGCTATTGGCGCACTGAAGCCTGGCTCGTCTGAAACAATATACTTACATTTAATCGATATTGTCACGTGGTAAAGTGAAAGTTTTGTGGTAGAACCAACGTCACTTTTAAAATCCTATACGCTCTATCACCACTGGATTTCCTGAGCGTAGTAGGATTTGTAACTACTTCAAAGCTATACTATGCCAAATTATTACTTTATATTATAACTAGTTGTTGCCCGCGGCTCCGCCCGCGTATATGTCGGTTATCGCGGCAAATAGTAACCTATGTGTTATTCTGATGTATAAGCTATATTACTGTAAAGTTTCATCCAAATCTGTTCAGTAGTTTTTTGCGTGAAAGAGTAACAAACATCCATCCATCCATCCATACTAACAACCTTTCGGGTTTATAATATTAGTATAGATAATAACTGGTAATATATTTTCTTGAGCTAACCTCGATGGCATGGGTCGCCCTTCCGTCTAACTTGGGACCTGGGAACTTAGGTCTACCGTGGGAGAGCCACGCTTCGGCATGAATGGGCCGGCTCGACCGGAGTGATACCACGGCCTCACAGACAACCGGTGTGAAATAGTGCGTGCGCTGTGTTTCACCGAGTGAGTGAGGATACCGGAGGAGGAGGAGAATCCCCTACCCCTACCTCACCCCCATCCCCAAAAGGCCGGCAACGCACTTGTGACGCTACTGGTGTTGCAGGTGTCCATGGGCGGCGGTAATCGCTTACCATCAGGCGATACGACTGCCCTTTTGCCCGCCTATTCCATAAAAAAAAAACTTCCTACCTTGATGACATAGAACAACCAAACATCAAGGGCAGAGCTACATAGCGACTGGCTACTGCTGTAAATAGAAATGGAGATTTTCCTTCCTTTTAAGTAAAATCTTACTAAAATTCTCGACTGTGGTAGCTCACAGAGGTAGCAGAGATAAAATATGTCATTTCGAGATTTCGAGAATTTACGATTACGACGATTACGATTAAATTCGATTTCATTTCGAGAATTTACGAGATTCTCAAAAAAATATTACTAACTGTGGGATTTATTTATTATATGTCTTTAAAAAAATTGTCCAAAAAATTTATGGTTTGATCAAAGAGTTGACTTACAAAATGTATTATTAAAGAGGTCATCAAAAATGATTGCTAACTTTTTTTTTACTGTTGCTTAGTTAATATAAAATTTATATAATTTAACAGCCACATTGTTCGACAAATTGCGTGGCACACTATAACAGTCCTACACTCAACGAATAAAATGTATATTTCAAGAGGAATTAATCGTTGTATTTTAATACTTTCACAATTATTTTCATTTTAAGTTACAATTTACATAATCTCTATTTGCCCTTTTACAACAACTTAACTCCTACATGAAGATAACAAGCTTTTGTCTGCGGCTACGCCCGCATATATATCAGTTATCGGTAAAGAATATCCTACGTCCTTTCTCAAGTATCAAAGTGTATCCATGCTAAATTATACTGAAATCGATGCGACGCTTTAGCAACAAAAGAGTAAAAGACAGAAGGACAAAGTTATTCTCTTTATAATATTAGTATGTATGTAGGTTAAAATCTGACCCGTGACACGGAGACCTTAATGTGAAACTATGCCAATGTCTACTGTTTTACGACTTTTTATAAACTTCCACAGTAAATCATTTCTGTCGCTTCCTTTATTTTCAAGACACAGAACATATTTGTTTGAGTACTATAAAGCTTTAGGTCGTAAAAGATCAAATATTGGCTACAAGTCTCACCTAGATATGTTGATGTTTTTACCTTTTGGGAAATCGTGTACAGTTTTGAACATGTTGCTTGTTTGATTAAATTGAACCAATTCGTAGTCGGAATTCAAAGGCCTTATTGGTTCACCGCGTTAATAAATAAAATAGTTGAAAATTAAACTTAGGTTGGATAGTAAGTTATAACATATGTCCTCACACATTTCACACACGACCGTCTTATCAAAACTAAGCAGAGTTTGTACTATAGTAACAGACTGTTGATATGATAAACATACACATACAAACATAAATACTGCCTACAACTCAAAGTCGTCAGGAAAAATGCTTTACCGCCCTCTGAGTTCCTCCACCAAAATCAGGGATTAAAGAAGGTGATTAGACCTCCGGTAACTCTCTCGGTGAAATGCGGCGAAAAAATTGTGTGTGTCAGCTCCGACGCACGACTTGTGGTATTGTAAAAACATCACCACAGGTTTCTTCGCTTTTGTACGTTGCGCACTTATGTATATTACATTGAACAAAACGCGTAAGTGCCATGAAATTTGTCTGTAAAAGTCCCCCGCGACACAGGATATATTCGTAGTGCGGGAGTTGTCTTTTAAAAAAGAAAGGAAAACGAAAAAAAAAGAATTCTTGGTGCGGCGGCGCGTACGTCATTTTAGTCGTGAAAAAACTATCAATAATAATAAGTGCTGTTTATTTTTTAAAGTTTGTTCGACGACTTATCTAATGACAAAGTGCTAGTATTACGCCTCACTTTTAGTTAACGCTCAATTTTTCTCGTCATAAATTTTCATATCGCGGACAAAATATGAAAATTGTTTCTTACGGAAAAAAACCCAAAAATCTGTTCACACCGGTTTTTCGTGAGGCCCTAGTAAAACTTCGATTGAGCTCGACTTAAGCACAGAATAAATAATAGTACTTACGTACAGAAGTTCCACTGTCGAACAAAAGTCAAGTTTAGGCATAAAAAATTTCAACTTTGTGACCTCGCAAGCGACTACCTACAAACATAATAATTAGTTCGTTTCGTAGTCATTTTTCGCAGTAAGTACACGTAATATCCAACTTGTTTACGCAAGACGCGACGCGGCTAGCGTGCGCAGCGTGCGAGCCGAGCGCCGAGTGGCAACCATTGCCTAGTAGTCCTTCTCGGAAGGCGCTCGGCGGAACGTACCTTAACTGAGAAGTGAAACCCCCCTGACTTAAGTGCCAAAGCTTCGCTCTCCCTCGGTAATATTATTAACCACAGTTACATTAGTTTTCGGTAAGGTAATTTGGTAAGTAAAAAAATTCACCGTTTGTAGGCCCTACAGTGTTGGAACCTTTAAAAGATGCGAGGATAAAAGATTTATTTTCCTAATATGATTCTGGACTTGGAAATGGAGAAAGTAATTATTGAAATAAATTAGGTTTCATAACGTTTTTTGAACAAAGCTCGCAGTGTTCAGGTAGATTCATTATAAGGCTTAATTAATCCATATTATATAGGTACAAAGAACAGATATTAATTTTCCCCCGGCTAATTAATTATAATATGTACACTTTTCCTACTACTATCGCCTCAGTGGATAACTTATCATTTTCAGTTATGATATATTTTTGCTTCGTTATTTACTCGACCGTGTATGTATATTTTTGTGGCATGTTCTTGCTGATTTTTGATCCTCGAGGCAAAAAGTGGGGTGTTATAAGTTTGATGTCGATATCTGTCTGTCGGTGTATGTGTCTGTCCGTGGCATCGTAGCTCGCAAACAGATAAACCGATATAGATGCAGTTTTTTTCATTTGAAAGCCAGTTTCCTTGCGGTGGTTCTTAGCTATGTTTGGTTAATATTGGTCCAGCAGTTTAAGAGTATCAGCTCTTTTACAAAATTATATAAGGCAATTTTGGCGTATGAATACTCGATTAAATGCTTGCGTAGGGGGTTTTTAATTATTTTAATTTTTGCTTGTAAGCAAACAGTTTCACGCAGTCTTTGTTATTTTAAGTATTTCGTATATATGTCGAAATTACCATACCAATAATACAATAATGTCAAAGAGTTTCAAAGTCTCAGTACCCAAATACCCATTGTAATGCAAATGGGTATTTGAGTACTAAGACTTTGAGCCTTTTGGACAAACATGTCTTTAAAAAACTGCCTCCTTGTTACCTAACGGTTAGCGTATGAGACTGCCAATCAAGAGGTCTCGGGTTCAGTGCTCGGGTCGGGCAAATCGGTTTAAAGTATTTATTCTCATTTAGAATTATAATACAATTCACCTAACATGAGAACATACTAATACACAAATAGAGAGCATACACAAAAGTGGTAACAATATAATATTTTTTCAACTACTACCCTCGCTGATATAGTAGGTTTCGTAGATATCAGATCTGTATAAGTCAATTACCTTTAAAATTTATTTATAGCGTACTGAAAAATTAGTTCATCGTTCATATTTTCTATTTTTCACCAAAACACTATTACGAAAGTGGCCCTAACTGTCTACTTACAAATAACATTCAATATTTTATTATAGAGATGTTTTTACGCTACTACGACTACTAGGAAAGCTTTTGAATAATTAACAGTAGCGGTACTACTGTTAATTATTCAAAATCTTTCCTTACGTCCACAAATTTAAAAATGTCTGAATAATTGAATGAAAGATATTTATAAAGCAACTAGCTGATCCGGCGAATTTCGTACCGCCATATTTATGACCCACGTAACATCGTTTACGTTTTTGTGAATCTAAACCATTCCCAGATCCCCTTGAACACACACAAAAAATTTCATCAAAATCGGTCCAGTCGTTTTTGTGAATCTAAACCATTCCCAGATCCCCTTGAACACACACAAAAAATTTCATCAAAATTGGTCCAGTCGTTTAGGAGGAGTTCAGTCACATACACACGCACACAAGAAATATATATATTAAGATACGACAGTTAAACTCGAACATTCAAAACATTGGAAATTAAGAAATAAAACAAAAAGGTTGAAAACAATATACTTGTTGTCATAACTTTCCATTAAGAAAGTATAATGTAATTAATATATTCCAACAAATAACAAAACATTTCTATTTAGATTATAAATATGATTGACAAATTTCAAAGGGGCTAAAGAAATTTATTTTCGGTTGACCTTAGAAAGAATAAGAAAAAGGAATTATTGGGCACACTTGAATGGAAAGAGGAAAAAAATGAAAAAGAGTAGATGAAAATAATAACATAACCTAAAAGACAGTAACAATTAAGAGTTACTTCTATTTCATTGGTGCTTTTGCAACTCAAAATCTTCTGACAGGTCAGAATTATTAATGTCAGTGAGCAGCAATACAACTAGCTACATTAACCATTTAGTTCTCCATAAATTGTGTTAATAAATGAATGTGTTCAATATTTACTGCTTTGTAAGTCCCTTTTTAACACGCTTTTATTAGCTACACCTGTATGTATGTATGTAACGGAATCTTTTAACTTCATTTTCACCTACTTCTAGATACTTCTAATACAATAATTTGAAAAAAAAACTAAAAAAAATAGTTAAAAAAAATAACCAAACAAACACGCTTTTGTATATATACCTAACTAAAATAAATTATATAGAAAATAAATTATAGTTTAAAAACTAAAAAAAACACTCTTTAATAGCAATCGAACTAAAAAGTAGATAATAATTTTATTACTAATCCTTTTTAGTTGTTTTTTTTTTATAAAAGCGTGTTTTTTAAGTATTTTTTAAACTTTTATTTATTTTAATAGTTCTTTATATATTTTTTTTGCTCTATTAGACATGGGTGGACTTCAGGAAATTCTCTACCAGTCAACCTTTGGATGGTGGAGAAATCTTGTGAGGTTGACGCACGTATTTTCAACTGGAATAATTCTCTTTGTTTCAAGATCTCAATCGCCGGAAAATTTTGTTAACGTTTGTAAAAGTACAGCTGAGCTGAAGCAAAAATCACAGAGTTATATTTTAAAGTATCAATATTTGTCCACCCATACAATACAGCTGCTGTTCCTGGAGTTTATCTGTCTAACGTAAAATAACAAGATAAATTTATCAATTTCGTAGTAACCTTTTGTCAATTTTAACTGACTTCAAAAAATTTGGCTAATTCGGTTGTATGTTTTCTTTTATGTTTGTTACATTAGAATTGGGAAAGCAATTTAGATAATTATTATTCAACTAGTTGTTGCCCGCGGCTCCGCCCGCGTGTATGTCAGCTATCGCGGGAAATAGGAGCCTATCTGTTATTCTGATGTATAAACTATATTACTGTAAAATTTCATCCAAATCCGTTCAGTAGTTTTTGCGTGAAAGAGTAACAAACATACATCCATCCATACTTACAAACTTTCGCGTTTATAATATTAGTAGGATACAGGAATAATTCACAGAAAAAGTTTTATTGCAGGAGTTGTTTTTAAAGAAAGTATTAAACTTCTGCAGTTTCGTTCAATTCAGATTTGAAGAAAAAGTCAACTTTAAATGGTTAAAATAAAACAATGACGAATATGGTTTGTAACAATTATGATGTAACTTTGAACTTAGTGGTACTTTATTAAAGGTATTTACTTAATCGAATTAAATATACCTACATAATAGAGGTTGCTGCTGCTGCTTCTGCGGAAAGCCTCCAAACGGCGTAAGTACGAAAATATAATAGGTAATTACATTTTTGAATCGTTTGGAGTCGAGACGCTAGGTTCATGGGGTCCGAGGGCTCACGGTATGTTTAAACGACTAGCTAAGCAACTGATTGACGCTTCTCGCGACCAGAAGGCCGGCCCTTTTCTGGCATAGAGAATCAGCATTGCCATTCAACGTGGCAATGCTGCCAATCTTTTGGGAACGCTACCAGTAGGCGAAGATGTGGAGGTTTTTGACGCTTGTATGTAAATATTGTTTTTGTTTTTTCTTTTTTATTATTGTTATGTATACAGGTTTCTATATTTTTTTCTTAATAGATACTAAAAAAAACAGTATTCTTTTAGATGTTTCATTCGCAACGTAAAAACTATTCCCATGTACGATATCACAGCCACTCGAGGAAGGATTTACGATTTGTTTATTTGTTACCATGTCTTCCAATATTGCGCTGCTACTAGTTTACGTATGTATAATGCATGTTTTACTAAAAAGAGCTTGGTTGAATGTTCTACTATGTCAAGTTTGATTTAGATATTTTGAAGGGTTGCCAATTCTAGTATCAGGTATGCAACCTTAACCTACATGACCTGAAAAATACCATTTTAATAATAATAGCAATCCACCACGACAATCCACCAATAGGCGCTTTTCAAAAAACTATTTGCCGATAATTGGTTGTTTGTTTTTTTTTTTTATATTTCGGACATCTAACACACAACGCCATCTAGTCCCAAGCTAAGCAGAGCTTGTGTTATGGGTACTAGACAACTGATACAAATACATATATACTTTTTTTTTTGTAAATACATACAAAATATACATAGAAAACACCCAAACTCCAAAACAAATATTTGTAGATCATACAAACATTTGGTCCGACCCGGGAATCGAACCCGAGACCTCATGATCAGCAGTCGCACACGCCAACCGCGAGACCAACGAGGCAGTCAAGCCTCAAGGCAGCAATTACAAACAATACAAACATACATAGACTGCCAAAGCCTTACCCTTAATTTTAGCTTCTTCGTAGTCGGGTAAAAACATCTAATTTCGCATTCGTTATAAGTGGGAGGGGGAGAGTCACGCTTCGACATGAATGGGCCCCGGCTCGACCGTAGTAATACCACGGCCTCACAGAAAACCGATGTGAAAAAGCGCATGCATGCGTTGTGTTTCACCGAGTCAGTGGGGATACCGGAGGATCCCCTCCCACTTCCCATCCTCCAAAGGCCGGCAACGCACTTGTGACGCCTCTGTGGTTGCGGGTGTCCATGGGCGGCGGTAATCGCTTACCATCAGGCGATACGTCTGCTTGTTTTGCCCCTATTCCATAAAAAAACCTAAACGACTCCACCAGTTTAAATGAATGAGGTATCAATAGATTTATAATTATAGCCCGAGTGAGATAGGCTATGCAAATTCAATCAACATTATTACATAGTCGGGGTATAGTTTATTAATCTTTCGTAAACAATACTACAAACGTATTTAACATTTTATTAAACTTTGATCCTTAAAGCACCTAACATTCAAATACGCAGTGGCGTGAATTATACGATGTAAATTATTTATGAGCTTAGTGCCTCAATTAACCGTATTAAACAACACGGAGGATTAACATTATTATGTCAGTGGTATACGCGTCTGTGACATAGTACATACTATGTAAATATTTCCAAGATTTTAAAGGAATATCAGGGATCAAAGAAAAAGGTCACTCTATTTGCATTGTCTAGACATCGAATCGTTTCAGATAATGTAACTTCACACACATTGAGGTATATAATAATACAAAATCATCAAATATGGCACACAAAAACATGTTTGTTAGTCTAAAATCTTACACATCAACTTTGTGTGTATATTACTTTGATTGCCTCAATAAATATGAAAACTTACTAATACGACACTGACTCAATGAGCAGCTCGATCGATGAAACTCAAATTAATAATTTTTCTTAGCTGAACACGTAATTTTTGCATAGCATTTATTTTATGCAGGACTTGCCAACGTGACTCTACAGTGCCTGATGGAAAGCATGAGCAGAACCCAATCATTGTAAAATATATAGTTAGCTATGTAATTTATACTCTCGATTGTCGGTACTTGATGGAACTTGTTGTAAAACATTTAAGGATGCCACAAGGCGAAACCGGTCAGGTGTAAATTTAATTAAAATAGTGGAATAAGTACAAGTGAGTTTCATTCTAAAATGTATATACCTAGTTAGCTAGTTAATCTAGTATTAACTAACTATATATTTTAATTTTATTCGACATTTTATTGAACCCAGATTTAATCTATATATATTTACAGGGTTACAGGGTAAGTCGACCAATTCCCGTTAAGGGCGTGTAGTTGACATCATTTCTAACTGATTTCTCTAAAAACACCCTATCCTAAATCTAAACGTTTATGAGATATTTGAATTTAATTGTTTTTACAAAAAATGCCCGATTTTCGACTGTCAGATTAGATATTTTGAAATGTGTAGGTGTTATTATAACTATTATTTGATTTTTACATGTAAAATAAGATGCTTTATGACCTTAATAACCAAAATTATACGTAATGTGAATAAATAAGTTGTTGTGGACGATTTAAACTTAAAAATAAAAATAAATATTTAGAAAGTTTATTTTTCTTCAATTGATATCATAAAAAATATTATGGCGCCTGTTTTGCAGATGTGCTTAAAACTATCTATGTTTTTCATCAGCTATCCAACGAGGTATAACAATCTAGGGTTTTATAAAAAATAAATTAAGAAAACTTAGTTGCGAGCCGCCAGGTTGCAATTCTGAAAGTCCCAGCCAATTGTTCTTTAAAGTTAATGCGGTGCGTGCGATCGAGACACCTTACGATTTATGCAGGTGTGAGTGAGAAAAATAATGTGCAGTTGTGTTTTGTATACGTTTTGTATTAACTTGTTATTGTTAGTCTGCTTATGTGATTCGTCCGTGGTAGATGTGATATTAAAATAATTAAAATAGTTCCGTATCACAAGCACAAATCAGATGTCAGTTTACAAGCACAGCAATCATAAATCAGAAGAAACAGACCAAAAAACACAGCCAAGTCAAGTAGGAAACAGGTATATTATTATATTATTTTAATATCACATCTACCACGGACGAATCACATAAGCAAACTAACAATAACAAGTTAATACAAAACGTACACAAAACACATTTGCACATTATTTTTCTCACTCACACCTGCATAAATCGTAAGGTGTCTCGATCGCACGCACCGCATTAACCTTAAAGAACAACTGGCTGGCTGGGACTTTCAGAATTGCGACCTGGCGGCTCGCAACCAAGTTTTTTTTAATTGTTTTTATAAAACCCTAGATTGTTATACCTCGTTGGATAGCTAATGAAACATAGATATTTTTAAGCACATCTGCAAAACAGGCGTCATAATATTTTTTTTATGATATCAATTGAAGACAAATAATCTTTCTAAGTTTTTCTTTTTATTTTTTCATTTTAAATCGTCCACAACAACTTAGTTTTTCACATTACGTATAATTTTGGTTATTAAGGTCATAAAGCATCTTATTTTATATGTAAAAATCAAATAATAGTTATAATAACACCTACATATATCAAAATATCTAAGCTGACAGTCGAAAATCGTTTTTTTTTTGTAAAAACGATTTAATTCAAATATCTCAAAACCTTTTAGATTTAGGATATGGTGTTTTTCGTGAAATCAATCAGAAACGATGTCAACTACACGCCCTTAACGGGAATAGGTCGACTTACCCTGTAACCCTGATATATATATATATTAAAAAAATTCCGATCGGCTGACCCAAAATAAATAATTCTCTTTTTTACGTGTTTGTTATTGTTAGGACAAGGTTGTATACAAAAAAAGTTAAAAGATAACGGGAATAGTCATTTTTTTATCCGCTAGGTATGTAGTACCTTGAAATAAGTGATCGCGTTGATTCCCGTAAAAATAATAATTATTATATTATAATTTAGTTTATAGTCGTTGTAACAGAACTATTTAATTACTTAACACCATGTAATCTTTGAGATTACCTATATTGTTGTGCATGTTGTATTCACCTGTTATTAGTTATAAGTCCATAATTTATGTATTTTTAGCAATGAAGTGTTGTATATAACTATAATTGGTGAATCAAGAAAATAAACTAGCTGAGGTCTGCGGTATTACCTACAGACGTTATTGTGCCTTTAACAACCGCGTAACTGGTAACGCAGTAAGTACCGTATACTGTCATATGCATTTAGTGAAAAGCTAATTTTGACAGACATTTCAATTTTATTTATTTGTATAGTAAAATCGCTATAATATGGTGAACGCTTTAGCTAGTCTTTGCTCTCTGTGATATGTAATAAAGTGTCAAGAATATAATACAAACTGTAGCAAGTCGCAGTTATGAGAAGCAAACTTTTCTTACCTTTGACTTGCTAGCTGGTGTAAAATGAAATGAAATTCCTATGAAATTTCATTCGTTTTCTAGGAATATAGTGTAAGTATTGAAACTACAAAATTTCACGAAACAGACACGCTTATAAGTGTTACAAGTGTATAAGTAATAATAAGTGACGCAGAGTGTAAAAAAAAACCATTACATAAAATTTGTCTAGCTGTATGCGTATGCGACTGCTCTGCTTGAGGTCTCGGGTTCGATTCCCGGGTCGGATTAAATATATGTGTGATCTGCAAGTATTTTTTCGGAGTTTGGGTGTTTTCTATGTATAATATGTGTGTATTTACAAAAAAGTATACATGTATTATTAGCATGTGGTAGTTGTCTAGTATCCATAGTACATACCTTGTGTGTTAGATGTCTGAAATATTATTATTATAATCTTTTTTTCGACGGAAAAGCCATATCCATATTAATATTACAAATTCGAAAGTAACTCTGTCTGTCTGTCTATCTATGTGTCTGCCTGTTAAACTTTCACTAAACCTTCACCAAACCGCTGAGCCAAGATGAAATTTACAATGAAAGTTCTTTGCTTCTTGATTAAGGACATATGCTACTACATATTTACCTTAATAACAGACACACACACACATTTAATCCTTGAAATTTATATTTAACTAGTGGTTGCCCGTGGCTCAGCCCGCAAATATGTCGGTTATCGCGGCAAATAGTAGCCTATGTGCTATTCTGGTGTATAAGCTATATTACTGTAAAGTTTCATCCAAATCCGTTCAGTAGTTTTTGCGTGAAAGAGTAACAAACATCCATCCATTCATACATCCATCCATCCATCCATCCATACTTACAAACTTTCGCGTTTATAATATTAGTATGGATAGTATATTATACGAATGAGGTCAAAATAAAATCTAAAAAAAATACCGAAGCTTTTAGAAGTTTATCATGAAAATAAAATAAAGTTATAACTATCTAGACTTTTAGGTCATAACTTTATTCGTGAACTCTTTTTAGACGCCATTTACGAACTTATTTTCATAAACTATACATACTCAGAAAAATATACTTTCTCAATGTGACGTATCCAACCTCTGCTTAAATCCAGACAATTAAAGTCCCACATATTAAATTAAGTAGAACACCAGATTTGCTCTAAATGAACACTGCGTGGTAGTAGACGAGTAGGTGAGTGCTACAAAGTTAAGCTATCCCAACCATGTCATTTATAGGATGGGTAACCATTAACATACTGAGAACCCTTAAGCTTCGTGGAGTACATTAAATCTTCGGTTCTGATTGTCATAATATCTTCTGTGGCAATTGTTATATCAATAACAGTCGGTATATAGAATTTAATGTCCTTGTACTTGGGTTGTGATGGTTTGATTGCAGTTGCTTTATATAAAAAAAATCGTATTTTTGTCGTGTCATAGAAGACTGAAATTCGACCCCATTTCACATTATTTTCGCAATATAGGTTAGTTTGCGAAAAGGAAGCAAAATGTTGATCAAAAATGTAAACAAATGTCAAAATGTACATTTATTACCTCTAAAATACGTACCTACTGAATTATAATTCGTTTGATATAATATATAATCATATAGGTACAAAACACATCAAGTATTTCTTCGTGAAATAAGCTACACTATTATTACATGTAATTCGATAAGGTGCTTAAGTTAAGAAGGTTACTGTGTGACATGAATCTGAGCGCTAATGCCAAAATACCCTTTAATAAACTGTGTTGTTTTTATTAAATTAGTTTGGTGGCACGCGATTCACGAAACAATAATATACTACTAACGAAATCAGGTCAAAAGTGACACATACATGCGTTTATGAAAAATGTTATATTTCTGCCTCTTTCTGTGTTTAATAGGCGTAAATGCGTAAAAACTGTATATGCACCTAACTTTTTTCCAAAAATTCCATGCCTTTCAAAGTTTTTTTGTATACGATTGTACTAATATTTTGATTTCACCGAATGAATTGCTATCACAGGGCATAATCCTGCGAACAACTATTGTGATTTATAAATATTTTGAGTCACCTGATTTATTGGGAATCATGTTCGTATACACTTAAAAATAATCGTTCAAGATTTTTTTTAAAAAGCTGCCAAGTGCGAGTCGGACTCGCCCATGAAGGGTTCCGAAGCAGCAAGTAACATAATATAAAAGTTGTTGTAGTTCGTTGTAACTTTGATCGATGTTTTAAAAATAGTGTTTTTTTTTGCGGTTTACGATTTATGACGTATTAAAAAAGAAAACTACTTACTAGATCTCGTTGAAACCAATTTTTGGTGGAAATTTGCATGGTAATGTACATCATATATTTTTTTTAGTTTTATCATTCTCTTATTTTAGAAGGGGGGGACACACATTGAACACTTTGGAAGTGTCTCTCGCGCAAACTATTCAGTTTAGAAACAAATTATATTAGAAACCTCAACATCATTTTTGAAGACCTATCCACAGATATACCACATGTATGAGTTTGATGAAAAAAAATCTTTGTGTTCCAGTTCTAAGTATGGGGACCCCCAAATTTTTTTTTTTTTTATGCGGAAGTCTTAATGCGGTTCACAGAATAAATCTACTTACCAAGTTTCAACAGTATAGTTCTTATAGATTCGGAAAAAAGTGGCAGTGACATACGGACGGACAGACAGACGGACAGACAGATACGACGAATCTATAAGGGTTCCGTTTTTTGCCTTTGGCACGGAACCCTAAAAATTGGTAATTCTTACCGACGTTTGAAAGGCGTAACATAAGTTATTTATGTATGCCTAAAAATATAAATTAAATTGAGTATATAAAAGTTATTTCATTTAACAATATGTTATTTTGAATTGATTTCATGCATCGATTACGCCAAAAAGACTTGAAGAAGTCAATATCAGCTGAAACCCAAAAGGATTTTATGCCTAGATTTTTTCTTTTGGGTTTCGGGTACTGGAAAAGTTCAATTCATCGGCTTAATATCGACATTCCACTTCACATAGGTCATGAAGAAGTATTTATAGTCTGCAAATATCAACCAGATTGGAATGTTTGTTGTTGTATTTGATAGGAAAACAAATTAGTCTAATAACTCTCTAACTTCTAACTTTCTCTAACTTTGTGTATTTAAAATTGTATTTAAGACTAGCTGCCCCACGCAACGTCGTTTGCGTCTCCTATTGCCCGTAGCGTGATAATTTTCCCCCGTTTTTGAAACATTCTTCATTGGTGCTCCGCTCCTATTGGTCTTAGCGTGATAATAATATATAGCCTATAGCCTTCCTCGAACACTGAAAGAATTTTTCAAACTGGACCAGTAGTTCCTGAGATTAGTGCATTCAAACAAACTGTGGAGGGAACGGGTGAGATGTCCCTCTAACACAAAGGGAGGATTTTTTTTTTTTTTTTTTTTTTTTTATGTTTGGCCCGCCAAAATGACTCTACTCTGCCTGATGGAAAGCATAAGTAGTATCCACGAGTGGTGGCCACCATACTCATTGCGAATGCAACAATGCAGCATGGCGACCCACACTATGGCGGCCTAGTGATGCTTGTGCATCTTTTAGTCTAGTTAACAAGTATGGAACTTGTTGACTAGACTAATTGGGCCTCCGGTCTCGCACTCACCAACGAAACACGACAGCACAAACGCTGTCATTTTACGTTGATTTTCTGTGCGAGGGTAGTACCGCCCCGGTCGAGCCGGCCCGTTCGTGCTGAAATCAGCGTGGCTCTACTACCTTGATCCTCCGACCAGGCGAGGTGATCATGATTTATGCACTATAATATCTCTTGCATAGTTGGCTGATTTCATCAACACGAGCCGCCATGACCCATATCGGCTAGGAAATCCAGGAAATCTATTTATTCAAGAAATCCTTCGACTGCTATAGAGACACTCATGAGATTTTCTGCGATATATAATGGGCTCAAAAATCTCACGTTTTCGTAAATAAAACGCCGATACGACGGATAAAGGTGAAACATCTTCCTGCACCCTGGCTTACTGACGATATAAAAGACATACAGAAAAAGAAGGCAAGGGCTCAATCGAGATATAAGAGTCACCCTACACGAATTAACTGGGAAAAATTTGTATTTATCAGAAATCACTGCAATAAGATGTGTAGGAATGCTCAGCGCCGACACATCCACAAATCTGTTGAAGATGGTGACCCCATTAAGGTCTGGAAATTTCTTAGGTCGTTGGGGATCGGCAAGTCACGTCCAAATTGTACTTCTAAAGATGTTGATATCGATTCCCTGAATTCATATTTTTCAGCTTCCTCCACTTACGGGGGAGCTACCAAGACCGCGACACTAAATTACCTTTCTTCTCTGCCGACTCCTGACTGTTCCCCATTTTCCTTTAGTCAATTTGCTGCATGTGATGTTAGGAAGAGCATAATGTCAATAACTTCAAATGCCGTAGGAAGCGACTGCATCAGCCGTAATATGGTTCTTCCTATCCTGGACGAAATCCTACCTGTAATTTCCTATATTCTTAATTATTCTATAACCGTCAACGCTTTTCCAAACGCATGGAAACAGGCTCAAATCATCCCTCTGCCCAAAAAATGTAACCCATCCTCCTTGTCAGATTACCGTCCCATATCTATTCTTCCTTTTTTCTCCAAAGTCCTTGAGTGTCTCATTCATACACAATTAACCTCATTTCTCTCAAGAAATTGTCTCCTTAATCCTTTCCAGTCAGGTTTCCGTCCAGGCCATAGCACTACCACAACTCTAGTACATATTACGGATGACGTTAGGTCGGGCATGGACGAAGGAAAACTAACGGTTCTAGCTTTACTGGACTTTAGCAATGCCTTCAACACTGTTGATTTTGAGGTCTTGCTGGGAATATTGTGTTCTCTTAACATATCTCCATCGGCAATTGACTGGTTTCTTAGTTACCTGTACGGTCGCCAGCAGCGTGTCTGTATTGAAAATGTTTACTCCTCCTGGTGCACAACATCTGCGGGCGTACCTCAGGGCGGCGTTCTATCACCGTTACTTTTTGCAGTTTTTATAAACTCCATCACTAATCAATTACTTTCTTCCTACCACCTTTATGCAGATGATCTTCAAATTTACTCCCAAGCTACTCCCGATAATTTGGCACAAGCTGTGAATATAATTAATAGAGATTTAATTCAAATATGTGACTGGAGTAGGGAGTATGGACTTAGTGTAAATCCAACAAAAACACAGGTCATTATAGTGGGTAGCCCCAGACTGCAGTGTAGGATAAACTTACAACAGATACCAGTTGTTAGTTGTAATGGTACAGTTGTTCCATATGGTGACAAAGTTAAGAACTTGGGGATCTACCTGGACAGGTACCTATCTTGGGGACCTCAGATCAAGGAAGTTAGTCGCAAACTGTTTGCGGCAGCAGGATCTCTGCGTAGGCTTCGAAACTTTCTTCCCATCAACACTAAAATTGCGCTCGCACAATCTCTTCTTCTTCCCATCCTTGACTATAGTGATGTCAGCTATCTGGATCTCACCGAAGACCAATTAAATAAACTTGAGCGACTCCAAAACCTCTGCATCAGATTCATATTTGGTTTGCGCAAATATGACCATATCTCAGAGTACCGTTCTAAACTCAAGTGGCTACCAATACGCTTTCGCCGGAATCTTCATATACTTTCTCTTTTATACAGTGTTCTGTTTCATCCTCACACACCCTCTTATCTCAAAGAACGTTTTCAGTTCTTACACAATACACATTGCAGGGACCTGAGGTCATCGGAGAATTTAAAACTAAAAATGCCACAACACTCCCCTCACTTCGCAGACAAGTCCTTTACTGTGCAAGCAGTAAGACTTTGGAACAGCTTGCCGGAGACTATCCGAAAAGCGAAAACCTTGGCTGTTTTTAAAGGCCTGGTGAAGGATTATTATCTGTCACTATGAATACTCTAGGATTCATCATGTGTAGTAAATATGTATATAGTCTGTGTATGTGCCTGTGTGTGTGTATATATGTGTAGGTATACGTATGCATTTTTGTTTGATTTATTTATTGTTTTAATAATTTAGAATGTTCACTTGATGTTGTGTTACTGTTGTATTAACTACCTGAAAAATCTTAAACACCTAAAATCCATTTTAAGGTTGTCTGGAAGAAATCGCCGTGAGCGATAAGACCGCCAATTGTTACTTCTCTAGCTTTGTAACTCATCTATTGTTATGTTTTTATTTTTTATGTACACAATAAAGATATAAATAAAATAAATAAAAGTCGGGGAACATTAAGATTGACCGGTACTGCCAAACTTTTGCGAAACAGGTATATATATATGTATATTTAATAAGAATATATTAGGAGTCATTTACCTGCAAGAATACTGACCACAGCACTGATAGTTGTTCTATAAGCCAAAATCGGTGCATAACCGTATACTAAACCACATGGAAGCCAAGTAAGTGTCCCCATGCATTGATTTTAACACCTTGCATGAAAGGGAAAAGGTACTTCGACCTCTTGAGTAGGGATCGAAGTTCTATTTTGATTTTAATCTTGCTGTGTAGTGGGATACTCAACACAAAGTCCTGGCCTATCTATCCAGGCTCTATCGGTTAGTGATCATCATGTTCATCATGATGTTAATATCAGCGGAAAACATCAATCTGTAGAGGATCCGAGCCGGCTCATCACGGGAGGCGACAGACCCGTGTCAGCGTATTTGACACAGAATGATGACTGAGGTTTACTTAAACTGTGTGTTCTAAAAGCAAATATAAATAAGATTAAAGTCTGCCTTTGAAGAAGCTAATGTCCAACAGTGGACTACAACGGCCTGATGATGATAAAGTAGTGGCTCGTAATTTTATGACTAATTTAGAGTTATTTTTCAACTTCCGTGACTTTTACACATAGTTTTTGTTATTCTTTTGTTTGCAACAATTTTAATAATATTTATTGCCATTAAGTACCACTATATAAAACAATGTGTAAGTTATAGTTTATTTTAATAATATTATTCATGATCAATTTTATTGCAAAAGTCAACAGTCACGGTCCGTTCAAATTCTCATGTAAATTTTGATTTTTTAATATTTTTAATGCAAATTAACAAACCCATTATAACTGGAAAAAGATATGCCTCAAAATATATACTGTTTGCGGAGAAAATAATGTTAAAATCAGCATTTGACTAGTTGAACTGTCTTTCTTGATTACATTAGTAGGTTATGTGTCACTTTCGTAACTCGTTACATTCGCGAAACAAACGCGAAATGAACACATTTCAAAGTTTTCATCACTATTATGGCCAGTGTTTCCTGGAATCTATCACTCTAATTATTACTCAGAAGATATAATAAAATTAAATAGGATATTTAATCATTCGTTGAACTTAAAAGCCACTTTACATAAGCTCTTCATGTTATAGATAACTAAACTAATGTATACTAATATTATAAATTCGAAAATAACTCTGTCTGTCTGTTCCGCTTTTACGGTTAAATCATTGAACCGATTTGCATGAAATTTACAATAGAGATCCTTTGGTTCTTGAGGAAGGAAGGACATAGGCTATTATTTACCGCGATAACCAAAGTACACACAGGCAAAGTAAAGTAACTAAACAATTCCGAAAAAACATGATAATATTATAACTATTTTTATGACAATAAAATCCCATCTCATCGAAATATCTAAATGTGTAACCATCGCCTTCGGCACAATGAGAAATCCAAGTTAAACTCAACACAGAGCCATAATCGTTGCCACTAAATATCCAATAAACTATCAATGTAATGGAAACTTGTTCCATAAATATTATCGCTATATAAATCGTGACAGCACAATTTGATTTAATGTTTTCTAAATGGCGTTATAGTGGTTGATATTGTTAAAACTAGGCTTGTTAAACTTCCGACGTTGTCACTGACAAATTACGAACGCGCCCGCCGCGCTCCCAGTCCCCACTAATTGACTGCACGTCAAATTTTGCCACGATAATCCAAATACGAGTGAAGACCAAACTCCTTTTAGATCCAGGCTTTTTGTAACAACTTATATATTTTATCCGAACTGTTTATCTCATACGGCTTTGTGTAATCCTGTATGAATAGTTGCGACTAACTCAAATTTCAATATAGCAAATGACTGCACGGTTGGCCTAGTGGTTTAGGCGGTCGCCACGCCGCTTGCCAATTCGCCAAGTGTTGGGGGTTCAAATCCTACACGGGACAACACTTTGTGTGATCCACAAATTGTTGTTATGAGTGTGGGTGTTAATTGTGTCCGTTTCATGTATGTCTGTAAAGTCCCCCGCGACACAGTATGTTTATTCCTAATGCTGGAGTTGTCTTTAAAAAATATATACTTAGGTACTAGGTCGCAATGTAATTTAAATCTAGTATTTTTTAAGTTAGATTTGTTTAACTTTGTAACATAAGGGCTTAAAATTACTTAATGTATTTTAAAAAGACTAAAAACACGCTTACAAAAGTCGGTGACAGACAAACACACAAACATACTCTATAGCTAATAAAGACGTATTAAAAATGGCTTAAAGATGTTTTTCTTGTTGTTAGTATGTAAATATTTTGATAACTTTAATTTACAGTTTAATTTTAGCGGTAATAATACTGTCGTACCTTTATTCGTTAAACGTTATAACTTATTTGAAAAAAAAATTGATAAAACATGTCATCAGATATTTCTCAGTTGCAGATCCAAATTAAAAATGAGTTGTAGACGTTCAGGGGCAAAGGCAGCCACCCTACCAGAATCACGCCTGGGTGGCGGCGCGGACGCTGCGGAGCGTGCGCGCCCTGGGGGACAGTAACGGGAACATTGGGGTTCCCACACTGGAGGGGGCCATCTATAAGCCGTAGGTGGCCCGAGGTGCCCGGGGTTCCAGGGTTTTCCTTTCTAGGGCGTACCTGGTTCCCCGGCATCTAGTACCCGAGACGGCGTACGGTTTTAGTCGGTTCGAATCCGACATGCCACCCGTGTATCCGAGGGGATTTCCGCACAGAAAAAACAGGTGCAGAGGCAGCCAATTTCCATTAGGTGAACCAACTACTCTAGCCTTCGCTTGCATTCTACAAACGTACATGTTAATAGAAAACTAACAAATGTATGGAAATGACTCGTGGTTATACATTTTATCGCAGTAAATTTTTAGGGGTAATAGTAATAATAATTAACTGAGTTCCTAATACTAAATAATAAGCAATTTATAGATTAGTAAGTACCGGACTACTAAAAAGGTTTTTATTTCAATAACTATTCAACATTGACTATTTGCATCACCGACCGGTATTAATATAGCGCCAAATGAAAATGGCGCAAAGTTCACACAATCGATTAATCATTTATAAATTCAAGACTAAATTTGGCAGTGGAATATCGACTAAAATTCAACATTAGTATATTTTATAATCTCATCTTATTTAAGAACATAAACAACCCTTATCACACGGTGCTAAATTCTATTAGCTTACACTTGATTGACAGGGTCTTAGCTTCATCACTATTAGAGATAGATAATACGCCTGTGGAACGCAATGCGCTAAAACAGTACTCGTACATTGCACTGACTTAGTTGACTCAGTTACTTAAAATTTAGTTGCACAGAGAACTTAAATCTTTACATATAGTGTATGTGTAAAGATGCGCTTGCCTCTACTAATCGCACAACACAGTAAAGGTTATCCCTTTGCTGTGTTGAGTATCTATTTTTTTTTAGTGTGCATAGATAACATATTAATGAATATTAATTGCAGCCTAACGTAAGTTCTATACAAAACTTAAAATGTATGAAACGAGTGCTAACTTTCATGGCGAACCACAGATAATATATACTATACTAGGCCGAATATATCCTGCTCGCTCTAATATTATCTACTTCTCTGTCGCTCTAACGTGACGCCATCTTGTCTATGATAGCTCTATGTCATTCGCTAATTCCCCGCGAAAGTTGATTTTCTGCACGAATTCGTACAGGTTAATTTTCGAATAAGTTATTAAGAATATTGTTATTTTATTATTTTTTTGTGTTTAATAGTATGTTTTGTGTTTATTCGTAGTTTTTTGTGTAAATATGTAAATATGCATTACAAAATGTGCCAAATATGCGGTATAAGAGCTGGTCGTTTAATGGATCAAAAACGTCCATTTATGGCAAAATTTCCCTTGGATGAAGTAAGGTAAATTTAAATACTCTTTTATTTTTACATAATATGTTCCAGTTGCCTAATATTAGCCGGTAATTACATGAAATTGTTTAATTTTTCATTACGTGTTAAAAATAGTGTTGTACCGCTGCTATCGATATTGTTAAACACATTATCACAATATTTGTAATCATCTTTGTCGAGATGTCAGATAATATTATTATATCATTTTAAAAAATAATAAATTTAAAAAGGAACAAATTTCTTATAAGAAATTTGATATCATTTGTTATAATTAATATTACTAATCTTACATTATTTTCGTTACAGAAAGGCCACATTGTCTGCTCCTTTGAAATGAATAATTTGCAAGCTGATAATATACTGTGAAGCCTTAGTAAATTGCACTTTTATTGCCTACGTATCAATCGTAACATAATAATTGTGACCAAAATGAACCACATGATTTATTTTTATTTTATTTTCAGAACCCAAATTACTCATGTATGTAAAATACTTGTTTAAAAAGTATGAAAATATAATTAATAATATTTGTTCATGTTTCATTTAAACAACAAACACAAAATAAATAAATAATCGGGTGGCGTAATTAGTGCATTAGTAATCGATATCGAAAATATTCGGTATTATTCACGTCCCTATTGAGTTGCTCATGTTGGTAGCTAGGCGTTTCTCAAACGTCAAGCAATGTTTTTGCAATGTTGACAGCTATTAATAGCATTTATTTGAATTTGACATTTCATTCATAGAGTATGGAAGTTCGGACTCTAGCTATATTTGTTGTCATAGAGAGTAAAAATATATTTTTTAGGGAAAAAAGCATAAATATTTTAATATCATTGTCAAAATGGGCAACGGTATTTTTTTTTCATTAATTTCTATTAAAATAAGTTATTCACTATTTACACTACTAAAACCTATCTGATATGAAATATAAAATTAATTATTCTCCGCTTATGTCCGATTGAAAATTAGGTTTCGGTTTAGACTTCGGCTCAACAACCGTCAAAAATAATAAAACTACTTTACTAAAAACTACAGTATTATATTTTATTGATAGATGAATAGTCACTTTATAAAATTTAATGTTCGCATTATACTCGTATTTTATGAATACTTACTTTTATATCTTTAATAACGCTAGTGCTTACGTTTTCATACGTTATTGACGTATAACAATAACGATTAGATATTTATTTGTATGTTTTCAGTCAATAGAACTTTATTACTTACTGGTATAGAAGTTAATTTTGAAAATTAACCACGGGTTACATATTTATATTGCTAGGTTGCATTGACCCATTTACAGAATAGAGTATACTTTATTGTACACCACATACATTGTTACAATTGAATATTACCAGAAGAAATGTATAATCGGCGGCCTTATTGCTAAAATCAATCTCATCCAGGTAACCTTTGGATGGACAAATCGACACGAGATAATAACTTATATATTAAAAAACCCCCTACTCAAGCACTTAATCGAGTAATCATACGCCAATGATATTTTTGCAGACATTCTGTTATTCTTCCCCGCTTTCACCCCCATAACTTTTAAACGACTCAACCGATATTCATGAAACATGTCTAAGAATACTCGCATGTAACTCACCTTTCATACAAAAATAACTAAATTGAAATCGCTTCATCCGTTCGCGAGCTACTGTGCCACAGACAGACAGACACATCAAACTTATAACACCCCTCTTTTTGCGTTGGGGGTTAAAAATAAACAAAGGGTAGTTAATATACTAATTTATGCTAATTCATTAGTAATATTATAAATTCGAAAGATACTCTTTATGTCTGTCTATTTGTTACGCTTTCAGGATAAACCGCAGCACTGACTTCAATAAATTTTGGCTTAAAGATACTTAGATTCTCGAGAAAGGTCCTAGTCTACTATTTACCACGATAAAGCTAGTTAACCTATAAAAACCAACATTAA
Organism: Diaphora mendica; assembly: GCA_949125395.1. Taxonomy (NCBI): domain Eukaryota; kingdom Metazoa; phylum Arthropoda; class Insecta; order Lepidoptera; family Erebidae; genus Diaphora; species Diaphora mendica. The sequence continues at coordinate 26,321,098 of OX421320.1, forward strand.
AAAAAAACAAAAAATATTTCAAAATCAAATAACACCTAAACAAATGAACAAAAACCAGTTCAAATCCTGTTAGTGGGTTGTTGACAACATTTTTCCGAGTGTTTATTTTTTTTAGCCATCCATTTTACTTCAACGCGATATATTTTAATACTACATGTGACATTTACACACGTTGATGAATCTGTCGACCGCTTTTTGTAATTATCATTACGTATGCACATATTTGTTGTTCATTTACACAGTACAGAATCAGTAAGGGCCAATGATCTGCATGCTACAGTGTAGGTGATTATCTAGACAATCGCACTGACGAGCCAAGATCTTGATTATATATAGACTAGGTATTATCGTAATGAAGTTGAATTGATTGACTTGTAAATATATTTGCATTGTAATAAATGTACAACTATTATACACACGGCGAATTCAAATGGAAGTTTAATATTTTTTGCAGCCGTGCATGTATGTTCCACCGTTTAATTAATGAGATGTCAATAGGTTCATAAAAACAGTTTAGTTGGCACACGCTATAATAAAAAATGTTATAATAATAAAACCGTATTTTTGTCAATGTAATAAAATCTCTAAATGTCAAATCAAATAGGCGAGAGGAAGTATGCCAAATGTTTATAGTAATTATGTTTATGTGACATTATACGTTCATTGAACATTACATTACACAAAAACCAATACAAACATTTTGGATAACAATCATGGATCACATGGTTTTTTTGTTGATGGGATGGGAAATCCCTTCGGATCTCCGATTCTTCGGGGACTGAAGGGCCAGGTTTGTGGTAATTGCACTAAAACGGACGAGTTTCAGATGCCCTGGTCTGAGGAGGACCCGGACCATATTATTTCAGGTCCCTCCAGGATCGACGCCGCGCCTAATCAAACTCTAGCGTGAGGATAGAATCAGCTTGCGGCCCAAGAATCAGACATGTACAGGACGAATCGCTACAAATTACACAGTTTTAGAGAAAAGTTAATTCTACAGTAGTTTATTCTTAATTTTTTTTTAAAAAAGGTTAATTATTATATTCTCATTCGCAGGTTTAATTATCCTAAAATAATATGTTGCGTTAAATACGTGAGGAATTTACTAGGAATAACTTATTTTAAATAAATTTATCATTTTTTGGCTCACGATGGTCCGACATTTGTTTACAACATGTATTAACATAAAACGATATTTGGGACCGGTTGACGAAAATAGGGTTACACCCTTAATACTCGTTACTCGTATCATCATTAAAACAGTAGCAGCAAAAGAGGCAATTAATGGTAAGTAATTGTTGCAGCTTATATATACCTGGATCTAAACTGCCTCAAACAACAATCAATGGAAGAGGAAGACTGGGACCCGCACTTCCCACTCACGAGTTAAAAGTTAACTCCGGTTAAGCAGGCCTGGCGGAAAATCAGTCTGATGTGATGCTATCACATCACACCACATCAACAAAATTTAATAGTCCACTGCTAGACATGCCAGATATATTTATTACTAGCTTTTGCCCGCGGTTCTGCGTGCACCATATCGGTTATGGCGGTAAAGAATAGAAACTTCCTCAAAAATTAGAGTATCTCCAAGTTGGCTTGGAGCAGCGGTGCAGCGAGTTAGCCATGAAAGCGTAACAGGCAGTTAGACAAACAGATCTACTTTAGAATTTACAATATAAGTATGAACTAGCTAACCCGGCGAACTTCGAACCGCCATATTTACATATCTGTCTCAGCTTTCCACATGCAGTGTACAGTCGCGGACAAAAAATAGACGTTTCCCGTCTTTCATTTTCCATCTTTTATTTTTTTTCTTTCTAGCAAAAAAAGAATGAAAGAAATCGGACTATTTATTATTGAATTACAACCAAGTACATATTTTTACTTTCTTCCCCTCTCTCCAAGAAACCGTGCTGAATTTCGGGATAAAAAGTATCCCTACCTCGTAGTATGAACTCAAATCATGCCAAGTTTAATTTGAATCCATTCAGTAGTTTCAGCGTGATGCGCGGCCAAGATACAGACAGACAGACGGAGAGAAAGACAGACAAAAATACAGTTTTGGCTTCAGTATCGAATTTAGAGAGTCCTCCAAAAGAAAAATTTCAAAATATATTTAATGTACAGAATTGGACCTGTTACATTTTTATTATAAGTATAGATATGGATATATTTATATTACTGGAAACCAGTAAACGAATCACTTGAGAACCTTTGTACCAATTTAGATAAATTTATTTTATCCGTGTCCTCAATATTTTTTATATAAAAAAAATTACAATCTTGTTCTAAAAAATTGTAAATTTCGAAAACAACTATAAGTGCTTTCTGCTTTAGAAGAGAAAAAAAATGTTGCTTATTCATACCCTTGCCACTGAATAAATTCGGAAAAAATCAGGCTCTCAGAGGGATTGTGTCCTCGATAACACTAACAAAAGAATATATATCTTCAGCGCTAAAAGCTTGATTCTAATAAATACTAATAAACGCTTTTCTTAGATTTATCACGATAAAGTACAGACTCTAATATCATAATATGAATATGGTTTCAAATTGAATTATTTTTATAATAAATACTTTATACTTAAACAACTTGACGAAATTCCCTTTCTTCAAGGTCATGGAGCGAAATTTCTATACTCAAATAGTACGATCAAATTTTGTTCTATTATTTTCTGATTTTGACAAATAATTATATGATAAACAAGATTGCTTTTCTGTGTGTTGGAGTTATTTTTATGTATTAAAAATATTTAAGTACTTTTGACAGTAGTCCGGTACCATAGAATAAGTAGTAATTTAGGTACCAGTTTAGAATTTGCTGGTCTTGGGTCTCTTCCAGGAGACGGTATGTATGGGTTTTATGTATGGGCCTGCCAAAATGACTCTACTCTGGCTGATGGAAAGCATAAGCGGAATCCAAGAGTGGTGGTCACCATACTCATTGAGAATACAGACAATGCAGCATGGTGACTAACACCACGTGAGCCTAGTGATGCTTCTGCATCATTGTGCCGGTCTCGCTCACCAACAAAACACGACAGCACGAACGCTGTTATTTCATATTGATCATAAACGGAAAATGAAAAATGATTTATTTTAACATACACGTGGTTTTATACCGAATCAAGGAAATGGAACACAAGCAATTATAGTGTCCTGTGCAATGACAGAAAGTGTACCTATCTCAGCATATTGCTGTAGCCTGAGTGACCGCAGCGCTGATGAGCGCTAGTATTCCGATAGGGCCCGAGAGAGCTACTACTGTGTGTATATACGTCAATGCAATAAAACATAAACGATTAAACTCATGTATGGTCTTTGGAGATCATCATCACCATTTGAATGCTTCGGCTACGCAGTGGTAGCGTTACGCGACTGCTGTGCCTGAGGTCTCGGGTTCGATTCCCGGGTCGTACCAAATGTTTGTATGATCTGCAAATATTTGTTTCGAAGTTTGAATGTTTTCTATGTATAATATGTATGTATTTACAAAAAATATATATATCGGTTGTCTAGTATCCATAATACAAGCTCTGCTTAGTTTGGGACTAGATTGCGCTGTGCATTAAATGTCCAAAAATATTTATTTATTTCTTCTTAGAAAGCTGAATTGGTTGAAATCTGACGAGAGACCCCATTTAATTTTATTTTTGTTTTTAAACTTTATGTAATTTTGTAAATTAGGGGACTTAGTACCTGGGGTATTTTTTCCAGTCAACCATTGAGGGAGTAACCTCAGTATGTATGTCGGTTATTGCGGTAAAAATTAGCCTATATCCTATGTAAATTTCATTGATATCGGTACAGCGGCTTAGTCGTGATAGCGTAACATACAGACAGACAGAGTTATTTCCTCTGGATACTATGGATGTTCACAGAGTTACATATTAAGTAATCAATGAGAATACACATACACACATCAAAAGTGTCTAGGGATCAACATATGTGTTCAGGGATCAACATATATTTTTGCAATAACTTTTCTCCTGATTGATATTAATTAAAATTTTCTTTAAGGATTCATCAAATAAAGTGTTTTCGTTTGTCACAGTAACGATAAACCAAGTCACCTTTGCATTAATAAAGAAATTTGCCATTTTCCTAATAAAAGGATTTTTGACATTTGAACCACTAACATTCAAGTTCGAAAAAAAGACTGAAATAACAGTTTTCTTTAAAATTTTATTAGGTAACTTAAACAATTAATAATCCGTGTTTCTACCGCGAACACTAACACAAGAACATCGGTTTGGCATACTTAAAATGAGTTCATCCAAATCACGCTGTGGAATGGCCGCCCATGTTCGTTGCAACAACAAAAAAAGGTCTTCTTGCGACTGGATACCCTCCATATTCGGCAGAGCTCTTCTCTGTAGCATATCCCATGCATGCTCAATCGGGTTCAAGTCTGGCGACTGAGCAGGCCAGGGCCAAAGCCACATCTCAATCTCAAGAAATCCGCATAAAAATGCTTGATCCCTAGACACTTTTGATGTGTGTAGTTCACTACTTGTTAAACGTTGAAAAAATCGTCGGTGTTCCATACGGTCACGTGCCTAAAAACATTGCCTGTCGCTAAATATCAAGTTGACGTTTAAAGCTTTTATTTATTTTCACGGCTAGACAATGAACGCAGACGATAGAAATAGCGAGACAAAACACTCCCTCTGTCCCGCCGCGATTTATAGTTGTGTTTCACGCCTTTACTAGTACTGGGGCTAGAAAAGCGAATAATTTTAATATCTATACAAAAAAATTAAATTGAAGTGTCAGTTTGTAATATTAAAATAACCGTTTTTTAATAAATGCATATGTAGTATACACGGTACATGTACCAAAATATCATTTTTTCAATTTTTGTCTGTCTGTCTGTCGATCTGTCTGTCTGTCTGTTTGTTCCGGGTAATCTCTTTGGCACTTTCACTGGCAGATAGCTGATGATGTAAGGAGTAACTTAGGCTACTTTTTTTAGACTAACTTTGTCCCGCGCCGCGGCGTTACCCGCAGTACGACAATAATCGCTGGTAACACCGCGGGGTTCAGCTAGTATCAAAATATAATTATAGTTCGTCCGCTTGTTGATAAAATAGGAATTCTGGGGTCATTTGTATTGAACCTGTGCTTGTTGTGAGAGCTGGTTAAGGGAACACTCCAAAGAGAAGTAAAACTTGAAAGAAACTCTATACTGGTGGTATTGTAGATAGAACAGAACCTCCTCCTTTTTATCTTTGAATTGTTAAAACTGTGCACGCGTCCGTGAGGTGTTATGTTGGGCTTCAGGTAAAAACCAGCGCTGTGGTCACTTTCAGGACCGCAGCATAAGCTGTGCTATGGTTATTTTGTTTTTATTATGTTTTTAAACGACTTCAAAAAAAGGAGGAGGTTCTCAATTCGACCGTATATTTTTTTATGTGTGTTTGCGGATAACTTCGTCGTTTATGAACAGATTTCGATGATTCTATTTTAATGGAAAGGTGATATCCCAACGGTGGTACTGTGATAAGGACACTAAGATCTGATGATGGCATCCAAGAGAAATCGAGTCGAACCTTTAAGGCGGCTTTTGTTTTTTTTATTTTTTTTTATGTTTAAATTGTTAAAACTGTGCACGCGTCCGTGAGGTGTTATGTTGGGCTTCAGGTAAAAACCAGCGCTGTGGTTACTTTTAGGACCGCAGCATAAGCTGAGCTGTGGTCTTTTAGTGACTCAGCTAGGCATTTCACTGTTTTTATTTTGTTTCTTTTGTATTATGGATTTAGTCTTAGTTACTTTTGTTTTTTTTTTCTCTTTTCAACCGACTTCAAAGAGCAGGAGGTTCTCAATTCGACTGTATTTTTTTTATTTTTTTTATGTTTGTTACCTCATAACTTTGGACTGGGTGAACCGATTTTGGTGATTCTTTTTTTATTTGAAAGCTGGTGCTTCCCGAATGGTCCCATTTAAATTAAGTCCAGTTCTGACATGTCATCCATGAGAAATCCATATAAGTCTTCAATTTGCATTATGTATGTATGCGACAAATTAACGAATAACTCAATATTCCCGTATGGTCCCATTTAAATTTGGTCCAGATTGAAGTCGGTTTTTCTTTTTGTTAAAATTTGTGATTATTTATGTTTATTTTGTGTGAGTGTGACTATTAAATGTATTTCTTTCTTAATTAAAAGTTAAGTAAGTTAATATAGACTAAAACATTAATCCTAATAAGAAATTCGTGTCTGTCAGCCTTTTGTTAGGGTATTAGCCTAGTAGGGTATTATCAAGCGTTGTCTCAATAAAAATACACTGTTAATAAAAGAAAAGGAAAACTTCAAAAGAGTACTGACTGATTTAACCTCGCCAAGCTTCAGTTGATACATAAATATTTTTATAAATATAATACACAGAAAACACTGAAACTCCAAGACAAATATTTACATAACATACAAATATTTGGTTCGACCCGGGCATCGAACCACTGCGCCATCGAGGCAGTGAAAAGGTAAAAAAAAGGTATTCTTAAAGCCATGCATACCTCTATACAAATTTTATTTATCGCCTACCGTCATCCATCTATCTTAGACGTCGTAGAGATCAAGACAGTTAATCTTAAATGTACATGTATAAAAAATATTTTTGTTTTTATTTTATGCGGTGCCGTACCGATCGTTCAATCATAGAATTTTTGCATTCATTTGCCCAGGGCTAAAGCTAAGAACAATTATATGACCATTATCGAAACCTAAACAATGATAACCTATAAAAATATCTCCAAAGAGTAATATAATTACCAATTTTAACAAAAAAAAAAACGACTTCAATCTGGACCAAAACAAATTTAAATGGGACCATTCGGGAAGCACCAGCTTTTAAATAAAAAAAGAATTATCAAAATCGGTTCACCCAGTCGATAACAAACATAAAAAACAGTCGAATTGAGAACCTCCTCCTTTTTTTGAAGTCGGTTAAAAATAATAACTATTACGATAACGAAACCTCATTCAAGTCTTGTTCATCTAGTGGTTGAAAATCGCCCATAATTCATTTATTTATTGGCTTTAATCTAAATTAAACTTAAACGGTGCCAAATTCCAAACTCCTCGATTCCCAAAGGTTTATAAAAAGGGGAAGAAAGATATTGCTTCACGTAATAATAAATAGATAATAGTATATTTAATAAGTGTATATTTATTTGTTTCTACTTTATGAGTTGTTGTACCGTTTCTTATAATAATCACAAATTTTGACAAAAAAATACCGACTTAAATCTGAACCAAATTTAAATGGGACCATTCGGGAAGCACCAGCTTTCAAATAAAAAAAGAATCATCAAAATCGGTTCACCCAGTGGAAAGTTATGAGGTAACAAACATTAAAAAAAATACAATCGAATTGAGAACCTCCTTCTTTTTTTTGAAGTCGGTCAAAAAATTAAATAATACTTTATCTAAGTTCTTTTTCTGTGATAATATGTCTTGTCGTCTATGTGTCAAAATAAATTGTATTTTCTTTCCATCATAAAAAATATAATTTGGTATTTTAAATAAATAAATTAATATTTCGGACATCTAACACACAACGCCATCTAGTCCCAAGCTAAGCAGAGCTTGTGTTATGGGTACTAGACAACTGATACAAATACATATATACTTTTTTTTGGTAAATACATACATATTATACATAGAAAACACCCAAACTCCAAAACAATTATTTGTAGATCATACAAACATTTGGTCCGACCCGGGATCGAACCCGAGACCTCATGATCAGCAGTCGCACACTCCAACCGCGAGACCAACGAGGCAGTCAGTTTTCTTCTGAAAACTGAACTGAAAACTACTTTTTCCCAAGCGACAAAACTTTATCTTGATTAAAAATGACAATAATGCTTTCTATTCAATGATTTATATTAAAAGTTAAGTAATAAAAACTATTCAAAGTTATGCATTAATCTGATAACAGTAACTTATTGATTGATCGACGAATATTATGTGTTTACACTTTACATAATATAGGACTTTACATTATTTGGTAAACATATTAGTTTGGTTATTGATATCTTCGGAAAGAAATGTGACAGGTAACATAAACCTTTGAAGCCCGAGTTTGCCAGAGACCAAGTGCACTATAGTGCATGTAAACTACTAGCTGACGCACGCAATCCGTTTGCGTCTCCTATTGCCCGTAGCGTGATAATTTTCCCCGTTTTTTAAACATTATTCATTGGTGCTCCGCTCATATAGGCCCAATTAGTCTAGTCAACAAATTCCATACTTGTTGACTAGACTAAAAGATGCACAAGCATCACTAGGCCGCCATAGTGTGGGTCACCATGCTGCATTGTTGCATTCGCAATGAGTATGGTGGCCACCACTCGTGCTTTCCATCAGGCAGAGTAGAGTCATTTTGGCGGGCCAAATATAAAAAAAAAAAAAAAATATATTAGTCTTAGCGTGATGATATATAAACTATAGCCTTTCTCGATAAATGGGCTATCTAACACTGAAATAATTGTTCAAATCGGACAAGCGGTTCCTGAGATTAGCGCGTTCAAACAAACAAACATACAAACTCTTCAGCTTTATTTATTATATAGATTTTTATTAAAGTATTATGAAAGTCTACTGACTTCTTTAATTCGCCTTTTTACTCCTTCTGAAGCTTCCAACTGGTAACTAACTAGGAAAAAGTGTCGATAAACTTAGTCAGGTTCACTCCTACATATATTATATAAAACTCTTTTACCGTATTTTGTTCATCTCTCACCTCTTATATTCAAGTCACGAATAGGTAATTCATCATTTCATCTATTTGCGCCACTTTTAGGCACCATGTAATATATTCATATTATTCATTCCTCACCTTGTACATCCTAATCGCACCATACGTCTACCTTAAAATTCGCTTATCAGCTACATGCAGGCGTCCCTTATACGTTCACTTTAACTTCACGCGTCAACTTTTAATTTAAAAAAATGAAATAATAAATTAACTAAGTGTAGAAAGAACGGTAAACAAAATAAACAATGTTTATCTACTACATAACAACAATTATATTAAAATACTTACGCGTCGTAGCGTGTGTCGAAGTAGCAAACAGCCAATCCAACACGAACAGTGCTAACAACATCTTCCCACTTTTCCATAAACACATTTTACAAAGACAGTTCATTTTAGCTCGTTACATATATGAATTAATTATTAATTATGCTCCGTAATTTGCATCTCAAATCTCAAGTTATGGAAATAAACCTTGCGGTCCCATGTTGGGCGCCTCATATAGTTGGGTACGACTTACTAATTGGGTACTTATTAGACAGCTGGAATGATATTTCAAGAAAATGATATAGATTTACGGTTTCTGGATTACATAAAAAAATACAACCAAATTAAGCCACAAAACACGCGGCAAATCTGTTCCAGAATGCATAGAACGCACGCAAAATAGTGATTAACTGGTCGCTCAACTTTAAGACTCTACGATGTTTTCCCGAAATTTCGTGAAAAGTTTTATACGCGACGTAAATTCTAGAGGGGAGCACACGACCAGTACCGCGGACGACTCTCAGATAACTGTTGCCACTTACTTATGCCAGTCGCACCCGAAAGCGCCACCCCTTCTTATTGCCGTCTCTCTCACATAAGGTAGACGCACGTCCAATTCATAAAACAGCCTTCGCTTCAACCTTATAATACTGACATTTTCTTTCATTATAGTATGGTAAAAATAACGTTTATTGGCTAACGCTCTCTAATATTCACACCGAGGCAGCAATACAAATGTCAATCCCTCCATAAAATTGAAACTCAGAAAAAAAATGGGCATGAAATTGTGCAGTTAGAGATCAATTTCGGTTGTATAATCGTGTTATTAATGAATTTAAATAGTTTTTTAATAGTTTAAGAATTATTTTTAGCTTAATCTATATCTATACCAATCTATACTAATATTATAAACGCGAAAGTTTGTATGTATGGATGGATGTTTGTTACTCTTTCACGAAAAACTACTGAACGGATTTGGATGAAACTTTACAGTAATATAGCTTAGACATCAGAATAACACATAGGCTACTATTTGCCGCAATAACCGACATATACGCGGGCGGAGGCGTGGGCAACCACTAGTAAAAATAAAACTGAGGGCTTCGTGACTCATTGATAGCATATTGTAAAGTTGAACTCAGTCTATGATGGGTGATCATTCATAATATATTAAGACTTCTCCGTGCCTCACAAAACACGTTACGGCTGTCGATTCAAGTAGCTGCCACACAAACGTCTATGGCAATCGTTACTGGCAGTTGGAGCCCGTATTGAGTCTATGTAATTTTGTGCAAAGACTCAAAGACTATTGAGTCTTTGCACAAAATTTCGATATCATCTAGAACATGGGTTGTGGAGTTCTGACGGCTATCGCTCCACGTAAAAGTTGAAGTTCAGACGTATCGCAGTAGACTTGTTTGTTTGTTTTACCGGGCCATTTCCGCACTTAGGCTCCTGATTGGGCCGTTGTACGTGGGTTGGTCATCTTCCTACTCCAACCATCCCAGATCATCCTAGACGCTCAGCAGCCTTTTCAGGTCACTACATGTTTCCGGGAGTGATGTTGATTAGAGGATGTACGCCCGTTGATCTGCCACACTTCTACATTCTGTGAGAACGTGCTGCAGCGTTTCTTCTGCCTCCATGCATCTCCTGCACAGAGGGCTGTCTGTTGCGCAATAGGTGCCTATTTAAGGGACAATGCCCAGTCAGGATACCTATGACCTTCCTGAGATTGTCCCTTTTCAGTCTAATCAGGGTGCGGGCTAATCTTTTTTATGCTAACGGAACTGCACTTCTTGTTTGCAATCGCAGTAGACTTATAGACGACTGCAACCTAGTTAGGGAAAAATCTCGGAGGAAGGAAACACAAAGTTATACGGAAATGTTAGCATTAATTTCTTTAGAAAAACTGTTAGTGCAGTAATTTTTTGTATAGAAAAATATGATTCAAATAAAAGCTCTACCGATAACGATAAAGCAATAAAGAAACCTTAAAATAACAATAATAAATTGAATGCATAAAACGATGCTTTAAAAAGAAACAATTTTATTCGCATAGAATTAAAATACTAAATCCATGTGGATTCAACAGTAATTACAGGATTTATAGAGAAAATAAACGGCGTCTTAATGGACAATTAGAATCTTAACCTTATGGACTTTCGACATTTTCGTTTAAAAAATCTATCGAATTTCTTAACAATTTTTGTTAATCCAGTGTTAAGAAATAGTCACCCATCATAGACCGACCCGGCTATTTATGCTTAACCTAACCACTGGGCCACAAACCCCTCTCTAATAGTGTTTGATTAGGGGAACATAAAATCTATACGCATAAAACCAAGTTGAAGCATTCAAATAACACTGTACGTGTCTTTTTAACTTGCAAAGGTTTCATTTGGTTACCGGCAGCTGAGAGTAATACGAGTAACCGATACTGAAAAATAATATTTCAATAGATTCACACCGAAACCACAACATTGGAAAATGGAAGCCACACAACTGTTACTACAACGAATATTGATTTTTTACTGTCAATAAAGTGCATACACTATTTGATTATCAGCTTTCTATACTAATCTATACTAATAAATAAAATAGAAGTGTCTGCTTTTAATTTCAAATTAACTTTTCACTAAATGCATATGAAGTATACTTACATGAAAACTTTTTTTTAGTTTTGTCTGTCTGTCTGTTTGTTGCGACTAATCTCTGGAACGATTAGACCGACTTTGAAGGTACTTAAGGGGCATATAGCTGATGATATAAGAAATAACTTAAGATACTTTTTTTCGACTAGCCACCACCGTGTGTTACTCCCGGGTAACGCCACGAGGCTCAGTTAGTATTCAAATATAATGTGTAAAAAAACATTATACTGAACCTGACTCAAACTCAAAAAACACAACACAAAATGTCTTCACAAAGTGACTGAATTGTGAAGGAATTTGCGAAGTAGCGATTACCAAACATTGATTTTTTATAACATAAAGAAACAGAATCCGTATCAAACGCAATTTTGCTCAAATCTATACATACCGTATATGTTACAGTCAGAACTCAGAACCGGTTATGTCATGAATTTTTTTTTTCAATATGTATTTTTAAAGGTTTTTTTTTGTAAGCGAGATTTTCTTTAAGTTTGTATGATGTTTAAACTGAATAAAGTAAATTAAAAAGCTTTTTAAAAACAAGCTTTTACTGGAATGCCTCGAGACGAATATAATGAGTCCAAGCTCGATGATGTTGCGAAGTTTCTTTACAGAGTTCCTATGGCCACCTTCCAGCTCCAGCATCAGATCAGCTCGATGTCATTATAATATTGTATTGTCACGCTGTATACATATGCTTACAAAATTTCAGCAAAATCAATTGAATATATCTCCTTCAAAATTGAGTTGCAAGATTCCACCCGAACATACAAGCATACATACATACATTGCAAGTTATTAAAAAGCTTGTAAAAAGAGCGATTGGTATACCTCTCAGCCTATCGTCGTCCTCTGCTGAACGAAGGCATCCCCCAAAGAGCACCAACCATCCCGGTCCTGGGCAGTCCGCATCCATCCTTAGTAAAGAGACACTCAGCAGCGTACGCTCCATTGCACGCTGAGCGACCTTGAACTTATGGACCAGTCTAACGGTGAGTGTCTACGTCTCGGCTCCATACATCATTAAGGGCAGGACGCACTGGTTAAAAGCCTTGGCTTTCAGTAATTACGGGATCGAGCGCTTGGTACTCCATGTAAAATTAAATCATAATCTGAAAAAAGCATAATCTGAGTTAGAGCTTAAGTTAGATACTTAGTCCACATTTTAGTACCTATAGTTTTTCTAAGCCGGTTAAAAATATATTTGACCGGTTTAAAGTATTGACTGTGACATTCATAAAAAGTAAAAAAGAATTCTTTGTACCTCTTGTTTGGGTAATTTCGCTGTCGGATGTACGTGGTAATAAGTTTAAATGCGGAAGAATTACATACTGACGTAACATTTATTTGACGTTTTTTTTTTGTATACCTGCTTTTAACCTCAGGAACTGATGGTTTGAAAAAAAATGTTCGAAAGTACGTTTGTCGAAAAAGGTCTTAGGATATTATATACTCGTAAGGGCTCCAGGTTAATAGGAATGGAGTATGGATGAAAAATGTTGGTAATACAGGGAAAATTATTATTTTTGAGAGAAACAAACGAAACTAAACGTATCAGTAGCTCAATAATATTATAAAATACTAGCTGTTGCCAGCGGCTTTGCTCGCGTGGAAGTTGATTATATCTAGGTATATATTTTAACCCCTTAGGAGTAGAATTCCTATAAATGCTGATTTAGGTATTTATTCATTTGTAATCAAAAGCCTGAAGACAAAGTTTCAAGCTACTAACTTTACAGAAACGCTTAAATACGTATTTACTCGTTTTTAATCAGTAGCCCATAAAATAAAGTTTGATGTTTCTAAGTTAAGAAATGACGGATATCCATACAATCTTTCAATCCCTATTTCACCCCCCTAAGGGTAGAATATCTAGAAACGCTTTAATACTTTATATATTATTATGTATGTTTATGTATGTATTCATATTTTTACTTATTTATATGTCTGTAAGTGCATGTATATATGTGTGAGAGAGAATATATATGTATCTGTGTAATTCTGTTAGGTAATATTGCTTTTTTACGTAAACTCTAAATGTGCACCACAAACTACAAATCACTAGTATACTCCATCTAAAGGTTGCCTGGAAGAAATTGCAGTCTGCGATAAGGCCGCCCATTATATCACTGTTTTTATTTATTTTTACTGTCTTCATTGTATATTTCATTTTATGGTGTGCAATAAAGAATATCTATCTATCTATCTAAACGATTTTAATCAGTATCCCAAAAATAACATGTTATGTTTCTAAGTTAAGAAATGACGGACTTAAATACAAACTTTCAACCCCTATTTCACCCCCTTAGGGGTAGAATTTATAGGAATGCTTAAATACGTATTAGCTCATTTTTCATCAGTAGCCCAAATGTAAAGTTTCATGTTTCTAACTTAAAAAATTACGGACTTCCAGACAAACAGAAAGGCTTTAATACGTATCTACTCATTTTTAATTAGTAGCCCAAAAATAAAGTTTATTATTTATAACTTAAGAAATGACGGACTTCCATAAAAACTTTCAACCCCTTTTTCACCCCCTTAGGGGTAGAAATTACAAAATTCCTTCCTTAGAGGTTCCTCAATAAAACGAACCTACTCACAAAATTTCATAGCCCTTACTTTAATACTTTACGCTCGGCGATGATGAATCAGTCAGTCAGTCAGGACTTGTTATTTTTTATAAGTATAGATAAAGATTCATCAGCAATTTATAGGGTTATATGTCAGACAACTATCTGAAATCTTATCAGGGACTGGTGGAACTAGGCCTTAGCGTTATATCTCGCTGCCTTCGCGAAGAAAAGCATACTGCTAACCTTCGCGGTGACATCATTGCACTTCCAATGCGACACACCCTTTCTTATAGCTGCAAAACTATTTCCAAGAATAAGCAAGTCATTCTAAAACCATGCTAATAATTTATTTTGTTTCCTAGTATTTACTAGGCCGGCTAGTCGGCGCCACAGAATGGTGTTCTGCGAACTGTGGGGTATTTTCTTGCAGCTCCCTAAGTAGTGGTGGATGGCCTCGGTCCCTCCATTAATATTTATACACCTACGCTTTTCATATTCAATTGCAAGTCGATATTATGTCTTCAGTTGTTTTGTGTTTTATGGAGGTTTTTAGATGTAAAATGAATAAAAAAATTAGGTTGCTTAGCTTGGGACTAGATAGCATTGTCTGTTAGATGTCCAAAATATCTATTTTTATGTGAGTCGATGTGAGTGCATTGATATCGATGACATCTTTCAAAAATATTAACAAAAAAAACGGACTTCAATCTGGACCAAATTTAAATAGGACCACGCGGGAAGCACCAGCTTTCAAATAAAAAAAGAATCATCAAAGTCGGTTCACCCAGTCGAAAGTTATGAGGTAACAAACATTTTAAAAAACAGACGAATTGAGAACCTCCTCCTTTTTTTGAAGTCGGTTAAAAATCAAAATTATTCTTTAAAGTTTTCTATCATAATATACAGAAGAAAGTATCGCATTCTCATTTTATTTAAAATTACAAATGCTGGCTGACAATACGAGAAAATATGGATTGAAGCCATACAAAAGAAAGAAGTCATAACAGTAACAGAAGTACAGTACTGCGCTCATACCATTTGCCAATAAGGATAAGTAAATATTACAATTGTATGTTTTCGCTATTTACGTGCTATAGTACGACTAATGTGTATGAAAAATAACGTGAATTTCTTTCTCTTGAGTAACCTAATAAGGTCTAAAAATTGATCGAAAAGCCAAAAGCTATTGTTTAGGTACTATTAACAACTAACTGTATCCACTAAAGGTTTGTCTATAACCATAAAATAGTTCTAGAACAATATGCTACTCTCATAACTATCATTTTAAGGCAAAGTAAATTAAAACACAATTTTCAAGGTAGAGCCACGCTGATTTCAGCACGAACAGGCCGTCTCGACCGGGGCGGTACTACCCTTGCACAGAAAAATCAACGTAAAATGTCAGTGTTCGTGTTGTCCTGTTTCATTGGTAAGTACGAGACCGGAGGCCCAAAGATGCAGAATCATCACTGGGCCGCCATAATGTGGGTCACCATGCTGCATTGTTGCTTGTCTGCATTCGCAATGAGTATGGTGACCATCACTCTTGGATTCTGCTTATGCTTTCCATCAGGCAGAGTAGAGTCATTTTGGCAGAGCCTGTCATAAAAAAAAACCTGTAATTTTTACATCGAGATATTACGTACTACGTACTAGAGGAGCCACTCAAAACCAATTTTAAGTTCCGTTTATATTTGAATTATAACTAAAAAGCGCTGCAGCGCAGCCAAACAATAATTAGTAGTCTAATCCGACAGTATTAACAAGCAGCGCTCTATCGCATTTGAGCTGTAGTTTCCTCGCGAGCGAAATGTCATAAGCGCCGTGATTTTCATGGCGGTTACGCGTTTTGGCCAACGAACTGTTGCAAAGATTCGCTTTAATAGAGTAAGCGCCAAGCAACTAAGCAGAACGGATAAATAGCTTTATACCTACGAAGCTTTATTAGGAAATTCACACTGAGTAAATATTCTGTGTCAATAGCTTTGCCAGTTTCAGTTTTTTTGTAGAATGCATCGAGGTATAAAGTATAAAAGCCGAATATTCATTTTTTTTATTATACTTTAAGTATAATTTTGAGTATAATTATTACAAAAAAAATGTTATGGGTTATTAACGAAGCTATTTTTAACAACATTTTATTTTTACTTATCCAATTAAATACGTTAGATACGTTGTGCATTTAACGTCAGTTAATTCTACCTAAATATCACTTCTGTATGTTTTACTGTAAGTACTCTATGTCGAGTGAGGCAACAATGGCGTCTTAAAATATTTTGTTCGTATTTAATTTTAAAACAATTATATCTAGTTAATTACTGGTGAAAAGTTATTCCTTTGTTTGTCTCCGTATTCCTTGTATTATTAGTGCAATATCTCAAGACACAAAATGGCATATTTCACGAGTTTTAGAATGTTTTTAAATTTAAACAATCACACGCTTAAGCCACCTCTTCAGCAGAGTGTAGCTAGCAAGCGACTGAAGGAAGTGCGGCGCAAGCGCCGCAATTGCATGGAACACCGCACTTGTAAGTGGCGTCTTCTCTATACATTATATCTCGATGAATTTTTACCGTTTTAAGAAATGCCGGCTTCCGAAAATTAATGTTTTCATTTCTACTACTAGCTGACCCGTGCCCACTTCGTTAGGCGGTAAACATTTTTTTTCCGACTTACTTCGCAAAAAGTCTTTCCACTTTTCGGGTTATTATTATAGCCTATGTCACTCCCAAATAACGTAGCCTTCTATTGGTAAAATAATTTTCAAAATCGGTTCAGTAGATCCAGAGATTACCCCCTACAACGTCACAACGTCACAAACTCACAAACTTTACCTCTATATATAATAGTGTAGATGTAGATACACGATACGTACGTATTAACGATATGATACTGTACTATATTTTACCACTTAATTATTAATTACGCTGTAATATATCTTAAAACATGAATTGTTTTATCAATTATCTGAGTCTCTTACTGCTTTTAGCTTCACAATTTTGCGGAATTATAACAAGTAGATTATCCAAAGACTGTAACAACACACTCACTCATTACCAACCGTACGTATCAAGCCAACAATGTTATTGCTTCTCTGGTTTATCAGCCTTTGTCACAAAATGCGCCACTTCTAGCTTCATTTGCCAACACACCACAATAACGTAACACAATGTTCTCTTGATTAACAATACCATCATCACTGGAGAGAGGAGCTTTGATACCAAACGTATCGGCTTACCGCAAAACAGAAAGTGTATCACATCGTACGTGTAACGTAACGTTGAAAGCTTACACCGAACAACCTCAAACAGTCGACTAATCTTTCTGACTAATAAATTTTGTATCATTTAACGCAGGTTGTTAACTTCAAAAGTAAATGTGAGGCCAATTATTTATACTAGGTAATGCATTTGTGTGTAGAATTTGTCGTTTTTGAACACATTACTCCATTTTATGATGTTAGGGATAATTATATACAAGACTAGCTGAGCGCCGTGGTGTTACCCGCAATAATACCGCGGAACTAAACTAGTCTGAAGTAGCCTAAATTACTCCTTATATCATCAGCTATCTGCCAGTGAAATTTCTGTTAAACCGGTCCTGTCGTTCTAGAGAGCTTTACAAACAGACAGACAGATTCATAAAATGCCATTTTATGAATCTATCCTACATACTTTCATATGCATTTAGTGAAAAGCTGTTTGAAATTTCAAACACATACTTTAATTTAATTTGTTTGTATAGATGAATAATTTTCTCACATTTATCTAAATTTAATAAAATCATAAATTATAAATAACAATAAATAATAGGTCTTTACCTATGAAATTGCCGTTTTGTATGCAGTAAGTGAAAGTACTTATTTTTTCAAACTTTTTTATTTCTGTTGTTCGAAGTAATCACCCATGCAATCGACGTATCTTTGCTAACGCATTGGCAGTTTATTGATGCCCTTCTTGTAAAAATCAGGTGGACGGGAGGCAACAAACTCTTCAAAGGCATTTTGTACTGCCTCTCGGGTATTAAATTTTTTACCTACTAGAAAGTTGTCTAAATTTTGGAAAAAGTAATAGTCGGTAGGTGCAAGGTCTGGTGAGTATGGCGGATGAGGGAGAGCTTCCAACCCCACCTCTTGCAGCTTGGAGACTGTCTATTGCGCAGTATGGGATCGCGCGTTGTCGTGAAGCAGCTGCAAGAGCTGGGATTGGAAGCTCTCCCTCATCCGCCATACTCACCAGACCTTGCACCTACCGACTATTACTTTATCCAAAATTTAGACAACTTTTTAGTGGGTAAAAAATTCAATTCCCAAGAGCCATGAAAAAATGCCTTGCATACAAAACGGCAATTTCATAGGTAAACGGACTTCTGACACAACGCCATCTAGCTTCAAACTAAGCAGAGCTTGTATTATAAAAGCTAGATGAAAACTGAAATACTATCAGTCTCAATCTAGCTTTTATAGAACGTCTATAATATTTTTTGTAAATACATAAATATTATACATAGAGGTCTCGGGTTCGATTCCCGGGTCGGACCAAATGTTTGTATGAACTGCAAATATTTATTTCGGAGTTTGGGTGTTTTCTATGTACAATATGTATATATTTATCTCAGTTGTCTAGTACCCATAATACAAGCTCTGCTTAGTTGGGGACTAGATGGCGTTGTGTGTTAGACGTCCGATTTTTTATTTTTTTATGTCATTGTTATTATTAAGGTGCAGCGGTTTAACCGTGAAAGTCTAAAAGACTGACAGACAGACAGACAGAAAGTATGGATAACGTTATGAAAGTATGGATTTAACAACATTAATTAACTTATTAGTATCTATGTTGAAACATACTGTACCCAGCTACACTGT
The DNA here is from genome assembly GCA_949125395.1 of Diaphora mendica. Classification (NCBI taxonomy): domain Eukaryota; kingdom Metazoa; phylum Arthropoda; class Insecta; order Lepidoptera; family Erebidae; genus Diaphora; species Diaphora mendica. The sequence continues at coordinate 26,340,219 of OX421320.1, forward strand.
GTTCGCTAGAACGTGACTCATCTTGCTGACTGTTCTCCACTAACACGCTACAACTCACATAGAAACGATAAACCAAAATTAACAATTGGAATATATTTTTGTATTAACATATAAAAAATCTTGTTAACATTACCATAATCACTTTATGAATTTTTATAACCGTGAAAGAGTCGTGCTTGTACCGGAGTACTACGGTTTCACAGAGAATCAGTGTTTATCAATTTTGTCGTGTCTTTTCACCGAGTTACATACTACAGCGCCATCTACTAAAAACACATCAAATTACGGAGTAACTTATCCTGTATCGCGATTTAGAATTTCTCACGCAGATTAGCATATTTATAAATTTACTACATCGACCGTTGGGCCGCCCACCAAGCATGATCACCTCGCCTGGTTGGAGGGTCTTCCCTTTGTGATCGAGGGACATGACACGCGTTGCTCCACAAAACTATGTATAATATACAAGCAAGTTATCAAATGAATCAAAAAATATACAACATATAAATTTAATAATATACAAAGTTAAAAATTTTAAACAAGACCAAAGAAGTTCATAAAAGCTATTTAGCCCTCATAGAGTAAATGAAGAACACTCGACTTAGGTACATGGAATAATTATTCCGACAAAAAAAATACAACCCTTTATAAAATCGGTACAAAACCAGTGTATTACGTTAATCTAATTAATCCAAATATAAATTAAACTTACTAGATCAATTTTTTATAATTAATTCATCTAATAAATAGGAACTTAAGTTAACAGTAACTCGTTTCGAAATAAGCTTTAAAAGGTACATTTGGAAATAGTATTAACTTTTCAATTTATTAATAAAGTAACTAAATCTACAAAAGTTACACAAATAAAACAGATGAATTTAGTTTTTAATTAAATATTAATATCATTCTTCGAATTACTGAAGAATATCAACAATCACTATGGAAAATTTAAGATGATAAGAACACGACCTGTTTTGACGATAAAAATTATTAGCCTCTAGCGTGGCGATGCGTCACCACGGTATTCATCACCATGCTATCAGCTAGTGAATGAAACACTGAGAAGGATGAAGAATATTTCCCCTTTTTGAAACCAAAATTATCAGGCTAAAAATACAAGAGATTTTACAACTGTAAACCTTCTAACATCGTCTTATTTATCTTCAATTTCAAAAATAGAAAGTCTAAATTAAAAACACTTAAGTCTTCAGCAAATGTTTGTCAATAATAATATATTTGTTAAATAAATATCTAGTATTATCGTAACTCGCTGTCGACGTCGGAGATAGAGAAGTGCCCTGCCATGTGACATATTGTTAGAATCTGCAACGCTCTCAAATCTGTCAGGCGTTATTAAACTGAGACATGTGATTTATCTACACTTACAACAGTTCTATCTGTTATATGTGATGTTCACGAAATTGGAATTCATTGCTGATTCTTATGCCGACATCTGTTACAGTTTAATAATGTCGACTAAGCCCTTCACATTTCCTGGAAGATACATTTTTGTGAAAAATTCTTCAAAGAACGTTAATTTAATATGTATGTATAATATGTATATTTAATAAAATCCAACCACGAGTAAGATTTTTATCGTGAGATAAAGAACTAATTACGATATTTAATCTATTTCATTGAGCTAATTTGTATGTATTTAATAAATTGCCGTGTTTAAAAGATTTAATTTTAGTTTCATTTTGAAAAGCTTGAAACGACAAGCGTTTATGACTAGATTTTTAGATTTGATGGATTCTAATATAATATCAGACTTCTCACTATCTGATGGTCAACTTAAGAAAAGCGTATATTTCTCCCACTTTCTGTTACGTACTTCTGTCCCTTCTCTTCAAAATCACTTCCACTAATTGCGTTACGGCGACAGAAAAAATGTTACACATAAAAAAATTAAATTGTCTAATTTGCAAAACAACTCACGTTTTAGAGTGAATCTCTGTTGTACATCACTCGGCACGACATCTAAAATAATTAAAGGCCTCGATACTCCCCATTTTGGATTACTTCATTTCGGTATTTAGTTCATCCAACTTTTTTGTTATCTCTGTTTGAAATCATGGGGCAAGTTCACGCGGGAGGCGTTATACAACGCTTTGTATTTACGATACAGCTATTTCAGCTTTATTACCGCTTATGTGCTACCACTAATTTGGCCTACCCACTTTTAGGTATATAACACGCAATCTAAGTCAAAATAGCCTTCAAACTGCGCCATGGAAAATAGCTACAGTTGAAATGGAATCTTTAAGAGGGTTAATTGCCCCTTAATAATAAATGTGTCCCAAATTATAATTATTATATCGCTAAAACAAATGAAGTAATAAAAATATTTCGAATGTTTCACTTAAGATTCGTTTCTTATTTTCTAACTTGGCTAGTAAATACACACATGAATCACGGTAACAAAAACAATTAACTTCTAAATGACACTATTTACATTTCATATTTTTAGGACCCAAACAAATTGCCTCAATTTTATTAAACAATTTCTTTCGTGAAGCAAGACAAATCTAGGACCTTTTTCATAAATGGCGAAGCAATTCGCAGTTTATTTGGCATTTAAGCAAATTTAGAGGATCCCTTCTCTGCTGGCATTTTGTTTTATGTGGCTGCTCGTTACCGTCGGCGGCCGCGCGTGAAGTTACGGCCGCATTGGGCCGTCTACTTCTACCACGCACTATCCATTTGCTACGTTGCGATTTATTACTTTTAGCTGCAGCGTTAAATACACTAAAACTTCCTGCTACAATAGTGTTAATAAATGTTTATTTCTTAAGTGCTTTTTGTCAGACAGTTGAATTTAATATTCTATGAGTAAAGTTGTAAAGACTGTTACTGTTAAAACATTTCGAAACTGTTGCTAACGCGTTGCTGATTGTTTTTTAACGGAAAGCTTCTCAGAATCTTTATGGTATAATTATTTATTTTATCACAGTTTTCTCTAAGAAAGTATATAATTTTGCAGAGCAAATTACAAGAAATGACACCAAAGTTTTCGAAATTTATTTTTCTTCCACTCGTGTTTTAATTACTTTTTATGGATTTTTAAATATTTTGGTGCACTTACAGAATGATATTTAGTCACTTTTAACGAATGTGTTAGAATATATATAGCCGTGGAAGAGCCATAGGCTGCCTCAACCGGAGTTATACTGACCCTAATCGATCTTAAACAGTTTTTGTTTTCAACACACTTCCCGTAATTCCGCAGAAAAGGACTCAGAAAGGCGGTAAAGCACATGTGTAACTTATTATTAGTTGAAGATGTTTATGGATAATCGTGATCACTTAAAATAAGTCGACTCACCTATGCCATAGAAAATAATTAGGTGAAAAATAATTAAGTATAACATCACTACATATTATAAAACAAAGTCCTTCGCCGTGTCTGTCTGTCTATTTGTTCGCGATAAACTCAAAAGCTACGGCACGGATTTTTATGCGGTTTTTACTTATATATAGAGTGATTGTTGAGGAAGGTTGCACGTTTGGCCAAATGGTTTAACGGTCACCACGCCGTTTCCTACTTCGCCAAGTGTCGTGAGTTCAAATCCCACGTAGGACAACACTTTGTGTGATCCACAAATTGTTGTTCTGAGTCTGGGTGTTCTTTGTGTCCGTTTCATGTATGTTTGTAAAGTCCCCCGCAACACAGGTTTTATTCCTAGTGCGGCAGTTGCCTTTAAAAAAAAAGAAGAAAAAGAAGGTTTTTGTATATAAATTGTAAAAAAGTCAAAACTAAAACCCAACTACGACAACAAACGCCGCTGAAAAAGTATAAAACAAGTTTGAAAATCCGTAGTCACACGTTGTTACAGTGTTATGGTGCGTTTCTATGTAACGGGTAACTACGGCTTATTTAAAATGTTTTGGTGCCGTTATTAATATAATATACATATATATATATATTTGAAATGTGCAAGTAACGCCCTTTCCAATGATATCAAACACGGCATATTTATCTCAAATTTATTGTTTAATACAGTACTTTATGTTGGCTAAAGCGCCACATTAGATTCAGTGACACGTCATATAGCCTATAACCAGCGGACGATCAAGACGCTTCTAACGATACGTTATTTGTCAGTTCTAATAAGTAGTTAAGAAGCTATGAGGGAACAAATGAACATACATACATACATACATAGCCTGTCAAAATCATAACCCTCCTTTGGCTTTGCCGTAGTCGGGTAAATTTTTTGTGTATATTGAATAAAATATAACGATTTTTGTTGAAAATGTCAGATAAAGCCAGAGAAACTATATAATATAATATTTTCCGTAATGAACCCGTGCGAAGCCGGGGCGGATTGCTAGTGTATTATAATGCATTTTTAGAATCAGGGAAGATAAAAACGTCATCATAAGCGCAGCAGTTTCGACAACGAGTGCGTACATCGTCCAAATCGTGCCCGCAGGGAGCCTATGCAACTCGCATCTCACTACGGACAATATTTTTATATTTTCACTGCATTTCTGTACCACTTCGCAAAAGAGTAGTGTTTGTCGGCCGTAAAACAAAAGTAGATATGTTCAAAACGTATACGCTTTGTTGGACCTGCTACTTTAACTGTTTATTCGTGTAACGTTATATCACATTGTATTTGTTCGTCCACCATATTTACATTAAAAAATAATATACTCGATATACATATATGATGTAAAATTATATTTTAAACTTTTGGAATTAGTTACTCGCGTTCTAAAGACCCTACTTGCCGTTGTCATATCAAGTTCAACAGCATGAATTGTATCTTTACAAACACGTATGATTTGCGGTTTTTTTGCATACTTAATTTGTGTTCCCAAACTTCATGAAGAAGTATATGAAGTACTAGTGGTTGCCCGCGGCTCCGCCCGCGTATATGTCGGTTATCGCGGCAAATAGTAGCCTATATGTTATTCTGATGTATAAGCTATATTACTGTAAAGTTCCATACAAATCCGTTAAGTAGTTTTTGTATGTAAGAGTAACAAACATCCATCCATCCATCTATCCATACTTACAAACTTTCGCGTTTATAATATTAGTAAGGGCATTTCACGTGAAGCGGACAACGAAAAAAGAGTCAGGATTCCGATTTCATTTATATTTTAATATGTTATACCTGTACATATCCTTGGCACAGATACGAAATATTTTTGCATTTGCAAGCCTAGTTTTGAAAATATAGGTTCTCTGAAGATTTCAGTAAACTTGAGGAATGCACTACTTCGAATGTCATTATCAGTTAAAATATAGTAATTTTGGAACAAATTAAACACTGAGTTATATACTACATTTAACAACCTTTATATCCCCATCATTTGAATTTTTATTTTTGTTTTTAATTGCTAAAAAAAAAAATTTTTGACGAAGTTCGCATTTTTTTTTTTTTTTTTTGATCATGAAAATGAGTATTATCTATGATAGCTTTTGTCGCTCAGCGACCAGCTAGTACAGCAAGTGCACGCCGGCAGTGTAAACAATTAGCGATCAACTAGTAATCTCTGCATCTCTTTTGTTTACACGGAATGTTTATCTATTGTTAGTTTCTTGAGCGAAAAATAGGCGGTAGTTAGTCGTGTTCTCGCTGGCGGTAAGATTAATGCCTTATCCAAGCGAAGATATACCAGAGCCAGTGTTATTATATGTTATTTAAAGATATAATTCAGTAAGTCTCACTAACTGACTAGACGCTAGAAGGGGGCCATTACCGCTCTTAGTCATCATTATACATGTAGCTCCTAAACGACGGCGCGGCCCACTATGAAACTTGGCATGAAGTTTAAGCATAATATAAGCTTTCTTTACATGATCAACTTCGTCAAATGTGAAATTTTTTTTTTTTTAGCAATTAGCAATAAAAATTCAAATGATGGGGATATAAAGGTTGTTAAATGTAGTATATAACTCAGTGTTTAATTTGTTCCAAAATTACTTTATTTGAACTAATAATGACATTCGAAGTAGTGCATTCCTCACGTTTACTGAAATCTTCAGAGACCTATATTTTCAAAACTAGGCTTGCAAATGCAAAAATATTTCGTATCTGTGCCAAGGATATGTACAGGTATAACATATTAAAATATAAATGAAATCGGAATCCTGACTCTTTTTTCGTTGTCCGCTTCACGTGAAATGCCCCAGTATAGATATTGCACTTTCAATTTGTTTCTATATTCAAGGAACGGTCCTTAAAACGAAATCTTTTAAATTAATTATGTAATTAACTTTCCCAAAACGCATATTGATATCATGTTATACGTGTGTGTATGTAAGCCGGGTCTCCTGCGACACTTTTTATGTTTTCAAACATCAAATATCTAACAAAATATGGGAGTAGCCTAACTGTTTTGTTAGTTCTAACAAGTAAACACGTTTCGAACAACGTTATCAAAACGTTTATGTTCATAATTAATACAATGAAAATATAAGAAGAGAAAAGATGATATAAATGGAAGACCAGAAAATTATCAATTCCTTTTATGCAAAGTATGGCTAAAATGTGAATAGCACGATTTATTTACGGCTTATGTTTTTTTTTATGTATGGCCCGCCAAAATAACTACTCAGCCTGATGGAAAGCATAAGCAGAATCCAAGAGTATTGGTCGCCACGCCATACTCACTGCGCATGCAGACAATGCAGTATGGCGACCCACACCATGGCGTCCTAGTGATGCTACTGCATCTTTTAGTCTAGTCAACAAGTATGGAACTCGTTGACTAGACTATTTCGACGGGTCCTACGTAGACTAACGCAACCGACAAAAGGACGAAAATCGATTTTTTGCATGAACAGCCTTAAATTAACTTTATATTTTCGTATCCTGAAACAAAAAAAAAAATATCAATTAATTTCGAAGATACAAACTTGTACCCTGGTGCAAGTGACGCTGTTTTAAGCCAAACGACTGTCAACGCTGGTGTAAGTGCTTTGCACCAGTGTAGGTAGTCGCGAGCCGCGCGGCGCGCGAGAGCAAGTGAGCTTCGCACCAGTATGCGCGCGGCGACGTTACTGGGTGCACGTGCTACACTAGTATAACTGCAAAAAGTTTTTGTTTATGTGTTTAATACATAAAAATGTTCTAGTCTTTGTTTCTATTTGATAAAAGCGACAGTAATATACAAGCATGAAGCGGTCACGGGGTCAATTAATGATAAATTTATTAGAAAATAAACGCAGGAAATCAAACACGCACAAAAATTACGGCGGTAAGAATCAATTTAACATTTTGAGTACTGTAATTATATCTTTTACTTTTATTTAATTGATCATAATAATTTTTAAATACAGTTTTAGTACAGTTTTAGTATATTTTCACTTAAACCAGTAGACAATGTTCGTATTATTCTTGATTATACCCGTGTATAGAGGTTTAAGTGAAATTATGTTATTATTGTTTTAAATTACATTCTTCAAATTATGTTTTAATATTAGTTTATTTATTTTAGAATCGTCTTCAGTAGTAAAACGAAGTCCATGTAAAGAATTAGATTTAAATTTGAATATGTATCGAGCTAAGGAATCAACCGATATAAACGATAAATTAAATTTTTCGTCTGAAAATTTAACAACCAAACCAGGTAATGATTGCTTTTATTTATATGAAATATTTTTGTTTTTAATGTTTGTACCCTATTTTAACCAACTTTACACTTATATCAGTATACGTCGATTCGTCTATCTTTTTAATTACCCGCTATTGTAACATACTTACGTAAATAGTTTTTAAACTACTAATTCCGTTTTCTTTTAGACTCCCCTCTACCTCTAAGTGCTTCATTGGTAGCTGAAGAGATGTCATTCATCAATCAAGTTATCGACTTCAGCGATACAGATGACATATTCGATGTAACGCCATCGGTGGAAAATTTGTACAGAAATTTATCAAATATTCCGTCAGATTCCGATAGTAGTACTAGCTGTTCTAACGTCCAGACAGTAACTGCGATTGTCCATAATGTACAAGAAAGGGAGCCACAGCCTTCACCTGCGCCTATTTCCGAGTTGATTGTGTCTAAGCCGAGTAACTTTTCTCAAGATGAAATTGAGAGCATAACACCAATGCCGTCACCATCAGATTATTTTTCAGCAACCTGTCCACAAACTGAACGTGAGAGTGATACTTTTTCACACATCGATTCCGATTATACTGATACACCGTTAAGTAGTCCAGCAAATATAAAGAGGAAAAGCCAAAAAAAGAAAGACACAGGCAGATTGCGAGAGAGGTTCCAAAACAAATGGTTAGATATTGAACGAAAGTACAATTTGAACAGAGGCTTAGAATATATGAGTCGGTCTGGAAAAACACATGAAAAAAAAGAAATGAAAGCTACTTGCAAATGTCCAAGAAAATGTTCTGAAAAAATAGAAGAAACTGCAAGATATCAGACATTTAAAAACTTCTGGGAGCTAGGCGATCATACTCGACAGTGGGATTTTATTACGAAATATGTTTCGAAGCTAGAGAAGAAGAGGGTAGTTACTGAAAATTCCCAAAGAAAATGCACTCTGCGATATTCAATTCCGGTATCAGAAGGCAGTAGTAACATCGAAATAGTTTATGTCTGTAAGACTATGTTCTTGAACACATTGTCTATAAGTTATAATTTTGTAAAAACGGCATTGGACAAATTCGATCAAGGTTTTGGGGTAGTAGCAGAAGATCGTAGGGGAAAACATACAAACCACCCAGTAAAGATACCTCAAACTGCCAAAGAAAGTGTGTGTTCTCATGTAAATATGTTCCAACCCGTGGAGTCTCACTATACAAGAAAGGAAACGAGTAAAATTTACCTAGACGGATCATTGAGTTTTTTCCGAATGTTTAATTTTTACAAAGAATGGTGTGATAAAGAAGAGATTCCCCAAAATTGCAGGGTTGAAACGTTGCGACAATATAGAGACATTGTTAATAAAAACTTCAACCTCTCGTTTCATATCCCGAAAAAGGATAAATGCGAGTTTTGTCACGCATTTGAAAACTTACAAAATCCTACAGACGAACAAAAATCAAAACACGATTGGCATCAGGCCGAAAAAGATAAAGCTCGGCAGTTGAAAGAAATGGATAAACAATTATCAAAAGACGATAAAACTGTAGTGGCTGTTACTTTCGACTTGCAAAAAACACAAAACTTACCACATGGAAACGTTAGTACTTTTTACTACAAAAGAAAATTGCATTTTCACAACTTTACTCCATTTGATATGGCTGATCTGCAAGGATATTGTTATTGTTGGGATGAACAGACTGCAAAAAAAGGAGCAAATGAAATAGCCAGCTGTGTCTATGATTTTATCTGTATGAAGGTAAAGGAAGGAGTTAAATCCTTTATATTCTGGTCGGACAATTGTGGAGGACAGAATAGAAACAGAATTATTTTTCTTATGTATATGTACTGCTCTTGGAAATTTAACGTGGATATTACTCATAGATTTCTTGTTGTTGGTCACACCCAAAACGAGGGTGACAGCATTCACTCTGTGATTGAAAGAAAAACTAGAAATGTTTTGATTTATACTCCAGCTCAATGGGCTTTGGCTTTTAAAATGGCAACGGCTAATGCAAAACCATACATTGTAAAAGAAATTACTCAATCTTACGTCTTCGATTTTAAATCTTGCCTTGCCTTTTTTGATAATTGGAAAAAAAATTCCACCGGGGAACTTGTCATGTGGAGTAAAATTTGCGAAGTTAATGTTCAAGCCAAAGATTTATTCTTGATTAATTATAAACATGCTTTTGAAGAAAGCGCCTACAAAACTATACATTGTCTGAGAAGTAACACACGGACCAGTATACAAAACTTGACGAAAAAATTTAATGGCTTAAGTATAGCTTACAGTAGCTTATTACCTATAGATAAAAAAAAGTTCAAAGATCTACAAGATCTTTGCAAATCCAACGTGATTCCTGAACAATACCATTCATATTACAATAATTTGAAAGTTAAGAATACTACTGGAGATGTATCTGACTGAATCATTTTATTTAATTGTGCAATCCTTATTCTTTGAATGTGATACTTAATTTAGCTACCATTAAGATAATTAAGATATTTTATTCTGATAAGTCTGAAAGACTGAAGTAAACAGTGAATAAGTATTATACTAGTGATGTATGTCGTATGTAAAGAAATACTTTATTTTTTATATTTTGATTATTATAAAAAAAAATATTTTTGTTGTTGTATTTCTTGATTTTTTTAAAACTACTGTGACTAAATAATTACCTCACATGAGAGTTAAAAGATATTTTTGTTTTTTTTTTGGTGGAAAAGCCATTGAATTTTATTTTAATTTAGAATACATCCTTGTATTTGATTATTTAATACATTTGTTTTATTTATCCACAAATTTAGTTTAATCTTTTACCAGAACATAAATACACACATAAATTGCACTACTTTGTAAATTGGTGCAAGTGACAAAAGTTGTTAAAAAATATCTTAAATATAATAAGCTTTAGTAGCTCACCAATATTCACAAAAATAAAACATGTTACATATTGTAATATTTTTCTATTTTCCTTAATTTTCAAAAAGCCTAAAACTCTGTAAACTGGTACAAGTGGTCACTTACACTGGTTTTCGTGTTAAAACACTTTAAGGAAAACCATATAGGTAAATGCAAGTGAAGCTAATTTCTAAACTACAAAAAAAATTAAAATAAGAAGTATGCAGTCTTTTTTTAAACATGTTCAGGTATAACATGTCCAAATTTAAAAAAAATAAAGTAAACTATGTTAGAGTTACAACCGTTTGAAACTTTAAAGCGCTCTCCTGTAAAGTTGCGTTTTTGAACTTGCATTAGTCTACGTAGGACCCGTCGATTTGAGCCTCCGGTCTCGCACTCACCAACGAAACACGACAGCGCGAACGTGGTCATTTTACGTTGATTTTCTGTGCGAGGGAAGTACCGCCCGGTCGAGCCGGCCCGTTCGTGCTGAAATCAGCGTGGCTCTACTACCTTATGTGTACTTAATATTTAATAATAATAATAATTCGGACATCTGATATACAACACCATCTAGTCCCAAACTAACCAAAACTTGTACTATGATATAGGTACTATACTGAAACTTGTACTATAGTAATATTATAAACGCGAAAGTTTGTAAGTATGGATGGATGGATGGATGTTTGTTACTCTTTCACGCAAAAACTACTGAACAGATTTGGATGAAACTTTACAGTAATCTAGCTTATACATCAGAATAACACATAGGCTACTATTACATATACTATTTGACGCGATAACCGACATACACGCGGGTGGAGCCACGGGCAACAACTAGTACATAAATACTTTTTTTCTAAATAAATACATATTATACAAGGATAACACCCAAACTCCGAAACAAATATTTGCAGATCATACAAAAATTTCGTCCGACCCGGGAATCGAACCCGAGAGCTCTTGATCAGCAGTCGCATACGCTAACCGTTAGACCAACGAGGCTGTCAGTTATTAAAAATCCTTTCAGAGAATTACAAATGATTTTGAATTCAAATAATAATCATGAGTTAATAATATTTCAAATTTCGGTACACCGTCCCTTAATCCCATAGATCTGTAAACAATCCCAAAACTATTGAGTTTAAATAAGTTAAACAATAGTATAATAATAAGTTCTGTCTCTGAAATTAGTTTTGTAAAACGAAACGTTTATTCGATCATCGTATTGGTCGCCACGCCATACTCACTGCGCATGCAGACAATGCAGTATGGCGACCCACACTATGGCGGCCTAGTGATGCTGCTGCATCTTTTAGTCTAGTCAACAAGTATGGTACTTGTTGACTAGACTAATTGGGCCTCCGGTCTCGCACTCACCAACGAAACACGACAGCACGAACGCTGTCATTTTACGTTGATTTTCTGTGCGAGGGTAGTACCGCCCCGGTCGAGCCGGCCCATTCGTGCTGAAATCAGCGTGGCTCTACTACCTTTATGTCGGCACCTTTGTAATATATTAATCTACTATTGGAGATGATTTTCATCACTAGAGTTATGGAAATAATTACTTCGCACTTTTCTTTAGAACTAATACGTAAAGGCACATACATTTTTACAAATAAATTGTACCTAATGGTGATCCATTTTTACAAGAGTTTGACGAAACCAAAAAGAGGGGTAAAGTTTTAGCAGTCTATCTATGTTTGTATGTTTCACCGTAGCCCCTAAGCTACTTAACCGATTTTGATGAATGAGGTGTAAATAGATTGATCGGGTTATAATCTTTATACTTTAACTCGTTTGAAGACAATTATTTTTACTTTACTCTTGTAGGAAAAGGGGGGAAATGATGTAGGTACACATTATGTTTAATTATGTCAGCAGAATTAATGTGAGCCGAGCGCGATGGGCGCAATTCAGTCGCTCTCGGACCACTCTTGGACAAAGGTCGTGTCTTGACTTTTATGTAATTGATATATATATATATATATATATTTACCGTGTGAATACAGCAGAGTGAACGGGCTACATTTTTAATTTGTCACCGGGCACAAAGGGCACTACATCGAACAGTAAACCTTAGGATGATAGAAGCTGCTACTGTATAGGTACTTAACATCAGCGGTTTTACACTCTTTTTGAACCAAAATATGGTGCACGGAAGCCTCATATTTGGCATATTACGCTAAAACTTATAATAATATGTGTTACAACGTTCAAGTTTGTGTTAAAACAGCTACGTAGGTAGAACTTGCTGCGTTGGTAAAACTACAAGGAACCAGCTTATATTGACCTGTCGTGCAACAAAAAGCTGTGCAGTAGTAGTTTAAGTTACATTGGTCAATAAAATAAATCAAAACATTGAAAACGATCAAAATTCTATATTAGTATTTATAAAAAACAATATTTGCTAATAGGATTATAAAGCATGTAAAAAATGACATACAATATTTGTAAATGGTAATTTATAATTCACTCCGATGTTTTCCATGCTAGATTCAAAACGCCAGACATAAAAACTGCAAGATTATATTCGTGATAAAATTCCCCGGCGTTTCCAATGGGTTATGCCGCTCGTTATAAAACTGTGTGCATGTGTAAAAATCGCGAAAGTCTAAACATAAATCCTACTAATATTATAAACACGAAAGTTTGTAAGTATGAATGGATGGGTGTTTGTTACTCTTTCACGCAAAAACTACTCAACGGATTTGGATGAAACATTACAGGAATATAGCTTATACATCAGAATAACACATAGGCTACTATTTGCAGCGGTAACCGACATAAACGCAGGTGGAGCCGCGGGCAACAACTAGTACATTTATAAATTCCCAAAACACACAGAGAAGTTTTACCTACGTATCTAATACACATAAAATTCACCGATTATTTTGCAAAAATAAAGAGTGCGTAAACATGTTTCCTTTTCCAATTCCCTGGCTTCCACGTTACTCATAGAGTCCAGTCCCTTGTCAAGTAAAAACTTTCCCATGTCTTATTGAATCAATTACTTTATTAGGTAAGAAGCCATTTTATATCTGGAATTTAGTCTGGGTTTCTGTTTCACTAAAACCATACTGAATTCAATTGGGCGTCCAACTATTTGGTTTTTATATAAAGTAGATATAAAACTTTTTAGATAACGCTAATGTTATCATTCTGGACTGCTCAATAAATGTAGAAACGGGGTGAATAAACACATAAATAAATGTGTATATTGCAGTTAGGGTGGGGTGCTCATGCACCCGAGGGTAAAATAATTCACTCAAAAAATGTCTAACAATTTATTTCCCTTCCGACTCTTACGTAAATGTTAAAAAGGGAAAAAATTTGGGCGTTTTTTATGGTCAATAAAGTATAGGTACTAAGTATTAATTACTTAGAAGAGCGTTATTTGCTTCATTGCCACTGTGAATGGTAGATTATAAACATATAGTGTTTACCACTTACTATATTAAATGAGTTTGGAATTTGGGGTCTTAGCCCCCGGACCTCGTAGAGCACGTAAAGCCGCTGATCCTGCGCCTGGTCTCTCCCCGGAGGTGTCGGATAACCGTCTCATCGGATTATGAAAGTGAGGGAACAGAGAGTGCACCTGTGTTTGCACACACACTTGTACACTATAACATCTCCGCCATAGTTGGCTGGTTTCCGTTGATTCTGGCCGCTGTGACATCATTATATTAAAGTATCACTGAGTTAATACTTTCAATCAGTACACATAATCTTCCTAGCCTTAATTTTCCCTAGATTATTTAATACTACTACTAAGATAGTTAATAAGTTAAGATAGCCTAGTTCCACCGGCTTTTTTTACACAAAGCAATGAGCTTCAGACCTCCGCAATCCTGAAGGCTATCTAAATGCAATTGGTACTTTCAATTTATTATATTTTTAATGCACCCAAGGTATTTCTTCAGTAGTACGCTTTGAATGCTAAATGTGTAAATCTCAAATAGATGTACACAAAAAAATATTACAGATCTTTTAAATTCTAGATATAACATGTTTTTAGAAAGAGAAAAACCTTTGTAAGATACCCCATTTTAACATTAATAATTAACAAATTTTATTAATTTTATTTCAAGTTTCAACAGTTATAACACCATAGTCTCACAAAAAACAACACGACTTTAACCATTTCTTCAATCCCTTTTCACAAAGTGGGTTACAGGATGTTTATCATCAAGTGGTTCTCACCGTGGGAGAGCCACGCTTCGGCATGAATGGGCCGGCTCGACCGGAGTGACACCACGGCCTCACAGAAAACTGGTGTGAAATAGTGCTTGCGCTGTGTTTCTCCGAGTGAGTGAGGATACCGGAGGCCCATACCCCAATCCCCTACCCCTACCTCCCCCCCCCCATCCCCGAAAGGCCGTCAACGCACTTGTGACGCTTCTGGTGTTGCAGGTGACCATGGGTGGCGGTAATCGCTTACCATCAGGCGATACGTCTGCTCGTTTGCCCACCTACTCCATAAAAAAAGTGGTTTGATGTTGTTTATCATTAAATATTTGTTTGAACTATTTACCGTCCAAAAATGACAAAAAGCTGCTTGACTTCGTTAAAATAATATATTACAAAATGTACACTTATGTATGTAGCTAAGTTAGACAGTTAAAAAAGTGAAAAAAATGCACATAATTTCTAAATAATCAAATACAAAAGATACCAGACACCTTTTATCTTATTTTTAAAGAAAACGCCCGTATGAGGAATATATTCTGTGTTGCGGGGAACTTTACAAATATACAAGAAAGGGACACAAAGAACACCCAGACTCAGAACAATAATTTGTGAATCACACAAAATGTTGATATGTGAGGTTAGAACAACACTCAGCATCTACTATGCTGCGGCGTGGCTACCGTGCAGCCAGACCTTTGTCTTGCTTATACTAAATGCACATATATTATTACATTTGGTTAGTCATTACAGCAATTAACTCACGTGCACACATCACATTCAGATGCATTACAATTCTGCATTACAGGGAATGCTGAGAAGTTAATCTAAATCAAATCACAAAGGGATTAATTGAGCTGTCTCGGCAGTTTGTGAACATGGTTGAACACACCCTAACTTAAGTGAAAAGGCGAAGGCATTGGGTTACAATTAGGTTTATACCATTAAGCAATAATTTCCTAGTAATAAACATATTTTCTCAGACGATATAACTAAGAAATCTTTATAATTCTGCAAAAACTTTTATTCGTGTCCTTCATACTTTTATGTCGAGCCTCGTTACTCATGTATGCCGCTTTATCGTAACTTCTTTAGCCATTAATACTTTTGAAAGTCGATTTTTAAAAAGCAGCGTAACGTTATGGTGCCCAAAAATATTTACAATACATAGTCTTTTTCACGATAAACTTCTTCTTGATTGCACACATACATGGGTGTAGCGTAAACTGAGATGACTGAATGGAAACACGGGCTACCAAATAATGTTTTAGCTTTTAGTACATTATTTTCAATAAAAACGGTTTAAATTAAAAAAAAATATTTTTTCAAGTTTTTAGTTTTTAATTTCGATACATAGTACTTCTTATCTGTATTCTTATAGTCAAGCCCTTTCATTTGATATCCTTATTGAGGTAGTTGTGACAAAATTTGTAAACCGCCATTTTGTAGCGGCGGCCATCTTGGATTTACAATAAAACAGAATTAATTTAATTGTATTGTCACTAGAACTGAGGTTGCAAATTTCAGATCAATCTGTCAATAGGGAGGGGGTCAAATTTCAATTATAAGATTTGACCCAAACAAACAAACAGTTCAAGCTAAATAAAACCGTTTAAAAATGTAAAGGGTCATAAAACAAAATCACAGTGTAGCCTCAGAGAATGTCCATAGTTGATCTGAGATGTAACTATATGTACACATAAGTTTATATATATCAAACTAGTCTAAATTTAAATGTCTGAGGTGACTAAACAGAAGGAAATTCCTCTAATATGTTACAAGATGTGTGTAGTATATAACTCCAAATGTCACCTGAGAACAATGTATTTAGTAGAACGTTTATTCAGCTTTCCATTTCCAGGTTATAAGAGAGATATTCGGATACATATTACTTTGAATATATTAACTAAAGGTAAATATATTAGTTAGGGTTTGCTGAAAGAAAACTCAATTTCGGGATAAGTTCGTCTTTGTATGTACATGACACTTCCTTGTATCTTTTGGAACGAAGTTCCTTATCGCGCGTTGCGAAAGGGGGTTAGACGGAAAAAATTAAGACCAAAAGTTGTAACGACACTTTTAACATTGAGTTGGCGTCATAGTGCGGATACTCAACGTTAAATATAACAAACTGATTGCCAACGTCCATACCATGTTGAATACACCGTTCTCGTCCAATCACCGAAGTTAAGCAACATCGCGCGTGGTTAGTACTTGGATGGGTGACCGCCTGGGAATACCACGAGCTGTTGGCTTTTTGCATTCATTAACAGAAAATATATTGTTTTATAGTATATTTTGTACAGTCTGATTACCTCTCAAGTTTTTATATTTATGTGTTAAGTGTGTACAATAAAGAATAAATTTGGTGAGAGAGCCACGCTTCGGCAGGAATAAACCGGCTCGACCGGAGTGACACCACGGCCTCACAGAAAACCGAAACTCCCCTCCCCCAAAAGCCGGCAACGCACTTGTGACGCCTCTGGTGTTGCAGCTGTCGATGGGCGGCGGTAATCGCTTACCATCAGACTGACTGAGTTCGCCTGTGATCGCGTTAATTCGCTGAGTATATCGAATGAATTGAATTATTACCAAAAGTGAAAATACGAAAAAAAAACATTGATAGCTGTATTGAAACTGTTTTGTTTGATGCACTCTAAAAATTTTTGAGAATATAGTAATAATAAAACTTTTAGAAATTTTCATATTTTACACGGAGTTTGGAAGTGAATTGAATTGGAATGTGACTGGAATTTGAAATTCGTATTCACGTGTTACGTGTTATTTGACTCCTAGAACAGTCTCCATAACTGCTTGCTAGCTCTACTTAGTGTTACTTTTGTTGACTGTTATTTAAGTAATATTAACCTCACATAAAGACATAATTCTAATTCATTAATAAAGAAGCTGTCTCAACAGAAACCAGTTAATTTCACACAATTAAAATGTGCAAATGTGAGCGCAAACACAGCTGCACTCTCTGTTCCATCACTTTCGTAATCTGGTAGGACGGCTATAGGAGACAACTTGGGAGAGATCAGGTGTAGGAAAGACGAAAGAGGTTGATGGTTGATCTTATAAGGCGAATATATATATTTTTTTTTTTTTTTTTTTTTTTTATGTATAGCGAAACATCTCAAAAAAATCAGTACATGTTCAAATATTCGACAAGACGTTATTGTGATGAAAAACAGAGTAACCTATGGAGTTTGTTGCCAGTTCTTCTCCATAGGAATGACTATATGGGACCACGCAACTAGAGACATTAATGTAACGTTTCAAAAGTGCCTGAAGAGACCTTTTGAAATAAAAAAATATAAAAAGAAATCCGACTTCAATAACTGTACCAAATTGAAATGGGACCACACAGGAAGCATCAGCTTTCAAATAAAAAAAGAATCATCAAAATCGGTTCACCCTGTCGAAAGTTCTGATGTTCTGAGAGCCTCTTCCTTTTTTGAAGTCGGTTTAAAAAAGAACCTATTTATTAAAATAATAAACACAGTCAAAATCTAATAAAAATATTTCTGTGTTCTTAACGTAAATATTCATTTAAAACTAAACAAATATGATTGCTAAAAACACAGAAGAAAAAACATGCTAAAACTGAAAATTATTTCAAATATGTACCAAAATTTTGAAATAAAATATATCTCGGTTTCTGTGCCTTTACAAATCACCAAATAGGGACAAATTCAGGTTTGTACAGTCCCAGGCTTATAGCTCACGGATCGTAAAATATTTCAGAGGCAACGCACTCCTTATTCCTAACCCTCTGATATCGGATCACTGGATATGGTTTCATAAATTTAAATATGAGCAATAAAAAACGTAAACTCATTTGTGAAAGAAACGGCTAGATTCTTCAAATCTATTTTTAACCGACTTCAAAAAAGAGGAGGTTCTCAATTTGACCGTATATATATATTCTTTTTTATGTGTTCCCGGATAACTTCGTTGTTTATAAACCGATTTCGATGATTATTTTTAATGGAAAGGATATTTCCCAACGGTGGTATCATGATAAGGACAATAAGATCTGATAATAGCATCCAAGAGAAATCGAGTCGAACCTCGAAGTAGGTTTTTGTTTTTGTGAAAAGTTTACTTGTAATAATATGTGTTATTATTAACTTTTCTCTGTAGCCTAATCTGTATGATGTATATTGGCACTACACTCATTGCGAATGCAGACAATGCAATAATGCAGAATGGTGACCCACACTATGGCGGCCAATTGAGTTACTACTGCATCATCTTAACATTGGTTTTGATTGAGGCCGTAATATTGCATCGGTTAAAATGGCCCATGTGCTGAAGCATGGCCATGACTTTTCAAGTATTTTCTTTCAATTCAGTAAATGTATGTAAGCATAGGAAAGCGAATATATTATATAAAAATAAATAAATGTAAGACGCAAACGGAAACCATATAAATATGAAACCACTCAAATGCAAGTTGGTTACGCACATCGCTGGATAATAACTGAACTTTGACTTTAGACGTAAAAGTTTTATAAAAACTAAGTATTTATTAGTACTGGAAATGTTGGTCGATATACGACCATAATAAATTACGGCTTTACGGTTTATTTCATCTCTTTGACCAGTATTACTTGAACTATATAATTAATGTCCAAGATATATAATTAATGTATAAGGTACTGGATAATGTTGTCATTTTGTAGTAATTTTCACATAATGTGAGAAACAGGCTCATACGGACCCTACCCAGGGAAACTCCTGTAGGTAGTAGCAGGCGATGCGGAAAACCACTTTAACAGGCCATATACCTGGAAAAGTTACCCCGACACGTTAGCTGGAGTCAATGAGATGAATAACGAGGACATAATGTGATTAAATATCACAAGCTTATTAAATTTACAAGCTACTTCAGAAATTAATATAAAAACGGTGGATAAATAGCAAAAAAAATAGAATATGGTTCTCAATTAATTATTTTTTTGCAATAATGATATAGATAGTAAGAGAATCAATAATACCTTAGTAAGGAAGTGCTTATACATTTATAGGGTTACTTGCTACGTTGTGCAGTATAAATATGGGTCATACAGCTTACTAAAAACGTGAAAAATTAGATATTTAAATAATACTAGCTGACCCGTGCCCACTTCGTTGGGCAGTAAAAAAAATTTTCTCAGACTTACTTTGCAAATTCAGCTGCCACGAAAAATTCTTTGCACTTTTCGGGTTATTATATGCCACTCTATGCCACTCCCAAATAACGTAGCCTTCTTTAGTTAAAAGAATTTTCAAAATCGATTCAGTAGATCCAGAGATTACAACGCCACAAACTCACAAACTTTTATATAATAGTGTAGATAATAATAATTGAGGAAGAATGTTATACTTGTAACCCTAAAAAAGTGGAGCAGGGACCATTCTTGTTAGTGCAACTAGGGGAAATCACTAATGACTTTATCACGCCAAAACACTCAAAGGAATCTGAAAGATTTTAGTCAGAAATATAATTAATATTCTTGAACATAAGTTTTTTTTTCCATTCCGAAAAAAAATACTACCAAACTCCACATTAACATTAGCGAAGTCACGTATAAAAGCTGGTACATAATAAAAGAACAAAAAATGAAAATAAAACCTCTCTAATAAAATACTGTACAAACTGAAGTCAAGAATAAAAATAAATTGGAGTAACCGGCTCTCGACTACTTTCTGAAGTCGTTTATCAAACTTATTTAACATTTCCAGCTTGATTATATTTCACAGAGAGAGCGATACGAATGCGAAACTTCTTGAAAACGTAGGCAACACCCAATTTGGTCGGTAACTGCATCTGAATGAACCATATCCACGGAACAAGTAGAGATTGAACTGCAAATGGTTGTCGTGTTGTAAACTACGCGTCTACGTGTGATATTTGCTGAACAAAGGTGAAATTTATTAAAGAACAGTCACTAGTTTTTATGTATTCAAGTGAATAATACTTTGCCTTAGGTAGGGAACAAGTCGCTTTGTCCAAACATGTTTATTGTATTCATTTTTCTGTGTAATCTGTAGGAGTCAAACAATAGCCCGTTTAAGCTTGTTTATGTGGATGGTAAAATTTTGTGACATATTTTTATAGCATAAAAACAAATTGTGTACAAATATTTTGTTTGTTTTTCATGTATATACGGTATATGCAGATTTGTAGTTTTATTTGGTCGTGTTGTGTTTACAATTTTCTATGTGTTTTGCAATTCAACGGTGGTATAATGATTGCAAAGTTCGATAACTAAAGAGTAGTGACTTTATTCCATGTCATTGTTATAGTGGTTCTATCTGTTAGATTGTATAATGACGAATCTATCTTGCAGAGTTGGAACACTATGTCTTTTTAGTCTTCTATGTTGGAGGCTCCCTTCTCCGCTCACTTCAAAAGCAATCGAAGCAAACCTTTATATGATTTAAGAGTCTTTTCTGGTAGTTGTATATAAGAAGTGTCCTACCAAACTTAAAATGGCAGAAAGTGCAGAAAAAGAAAAAATAAACTCTTTCTTTTCAGGTATCTCAGAACCCATACAAATTATTACGTATTTTACAAATTCATAGAATAATAAAAATCAAATATAAATTAAGTTAAAATGCTTATAAATGTAAAAATATGTTAAATAAAGAAAAAGAAATGTGTAATCGACCACTGTGCTTGAGGCCTGGGGTTCGATTCTCATGTCGGATCAAATAATTGTATGATCTACAAATATTTAATGCATAATTTGGGTGTTTTCTATGTATAATGTATATGTATTTATATGTCTATGTGTATGTATTTACAAAAAAATATTCAAGTATTCTATCAGTCAATTTAGCTGCCATAGGATAAGCTCTATTCAGTTTGAAACTAGATGTGTCAGATGTCCGAAATGTTTATGTATCTCGCGTTCTTGAGGGTAGGCAGAGACACAGGCCCGGGTGGGGGTGCGCGCACTCTACAGCACAGGAACGGAAACAACGGGGTTTTCCCACAGGTACTGCTACACACCACAGGTGGTCCGAGATACGTCGGGGTTCCAGGGTTTTCCTTTCTAGGGTGTACCTGGTTCCCCGGTTCCTAGTACCCGAGACGGCGTGCAGTTTAAGTCGGTTAGAGTCTGACATGCCACCAGGAAGTTGTATCCGTGGGGATCTCCGCACGGGAAAAAAAGGTAGGCAGAGACTACTCCCTAAAAAGTATCTAAAATGATTTAGAGATTACCTTACCGTATTTCCAAACCCCGCTCTCACTAACTTTAAGGGACAACACTCAAAGTATAACGGTGGTCACTTACCACCAAAAACGCATCAACTAATTTGAACCTGCTGACTTAGGAATGGAAATCTCTTCATAATGTAACTTATGCATGGCTAGAAAAGTGATAAATTATTATTTTATTGCTTTCGTACATTTGCCTGGATGATAAGATCTGCCCCTTAGCTAAAATGCAAGTGTTTCCCATTAATTATCTTTCTACAATCGCTAACGCTTCTATTCTTTTGTATTTTTGAATAATATTTTGTTTTGACCACGTGACTCAGCGTTGGCATGACGTCATTCCAATAACATTTGTAGAATGTCAACTTGGCTAGGGTCTGGTTAGATCTAAAATGGTCCAGATAATCCTATTAGGTATTTTAGCGTTATCAGAGATCGGTTCTATTTCCAAACATTCGAAATAGAATGTTCATTAGGCAGCATTTCAATGAATCACAAGCGTTCCCAATTCCGCCGATCCTGTTTTAAAACGTTTCATTATCGATTTTTAATTGTGTTTCTACATTCTCTTCTGTTCATTTTTAGTAGCTCTTGTAAAATGTAGTTAAAAAAAGCTTTTTGACACAGCGAACTAAGTAATAAAAAAAATTAAACCTTACCTTTGATAGTACACATGTGGACTTAATTCACTATATTTCTTACTATAAAACTAAATTTAGAAAAAATTGTCACAGATTTCAAAGACGTATTTCCCTCCCACTATGGTCCTTTAAGCGGGGCGTAAAAATGCATTTCACCAGGCCTCTTGGCATTGTCAGCTTTTATATGTGTATTATATTATGTGCGTCTACCTCACAAGATTTCTACACCACCCAAAGGTTGACTGGTAGAGAATGCCTTAGGCATTAAGTCCGCCGATGTACAAAAGAGCATAAAGTTATAAATAAATAAAAAATATAATGTAGATGGTGGTAACCGCTTTCGGATTCTCCTCATGCTTAGCATCAGGCAGAGTGGAGTCATTTTGGTAGCTATATATATTTAAGAAATGCATCTACATCATGACTTATGACGACTTGTAACAAACTTTATTTTTTAATTGTGATTTTTCATGGTAGTATTTAGATTTAAATTTGAATCGATCCAAATGAAAAGTAGACCCTCTCAAAATGTTTTTTTTTTAATTTTACATAAATATTAGTAACAACAGAAGCGTACAACAGAATAGAGAACCCAGTTTTTCTTTAAATTGGTTTGAGAGTTGGGTCCGAATACTGTGGTTTTTCAACTACTTTTCTCCATTTTTACAGTTGACTTACTTGACTTAAGGTCCTATTTCCCATAGATCATCGCAATCCTGTTCTGTATTGAGTGCCTCGCTTGATTTCGCTACAGGTCTTGCCAATGGCCTTCGCTTCATCGATGATAGTCCACCGCCAGGTTGGTTTTGGACGGCCACGCTTGTATTTTCCTTGGGAACTCCAGTCTAGGGCTTGCCTCGGGATGTGGTTGGAATCTCTTCGGAGGGTATGGCCTATCCAGCCCCATTTGCGTCGTTTGATCTGTTGGTCGATCGGGACTTCATCGCAGAGATTCCACAAGTTAGCTTTGGATATTCTCTCGGGCCAGAATATACCGAGTATATGGCGAGCGCATCGGTTCACGAAGACCTGAAGTTGATGCGAGATAACCTTCGGGACCTTCTATGTATTATTAACAGTACTTAATGAATTTAATCCTTACAGACGTAATAAGCCGTAAGATTTTGATATAAATGGATATGTCTAAAAAAATAACGCCTTTCCTATACGAGAGATCAAAAACCCTTCCTTCACAATTCTCTATCTTGTATGTAATGGAATGTGTTGGGAGCCAGCCATCCGGAAACGGGAAAGAACTCATTGAGTTTTGATAAGGTTTTATATTCGTACAAACCTTTGTAGTCCTTACACCATCACATAGTACCCACAAAAAAGGAAACATATTCCGTAGGCTATCCGTATTTGAATTTCCATGTCACTGTTCTTAGTGTCAACTACGTTGGGCGTTAAACATTTTCAAGCTAATCAGACTACCACGAAAAAGATTTTGAATTTTTCGGGTTTATATATTATAGTCTACTAGCTTTTGTCTATAACCAAGAACCAAAGTGTCAAATTTCAGTGAAATCGGTGCAACAATTTAGTCGTAAAAACGTAACAGACAGACAGAGTTACTTTCAAATTTATAATAATAGTTTGGATGACACTCACAAATAATGTGGCTTTCTATTTGCAAAATTATTTTCAAAAACGGTTTTGTAGATCCAGAGATTACCCCCTACAACGTCACAAACTTTATCTCTTTATAATATTAGTGTAGATAAATTTTAATAGTATTTAACTAACGTAAGTACCAATGTCTTCAAATTATACATCACCCTTTAAAAATATATCACTTGCAAATCTTCAATAATTGCAATCAATATATTAATACTATAGACTAAAATTGGCATCAATAGCCTGGATATTCGTAGATTCAAACGATTAAAACCGACTGCAGCGCCGCGTTCTGAAATAAAGTGATGAGTCAGGTCAAAGTCCCATAATTCAAATAAGAGGGCCACTTTTATCTGTGCAGTTCCGAGCCACAGTTTAAGGCCTCGTTTATTTTGCTCCAATAATCGGGAGCTGGTGAAAAATGCAGTGCGAGGTAGGAATCCGACGATAATACTATAAAGTACACTTTACCTGTAAAAGCAAACTGCAACTGGATTGAACGAGATACTTTTTAGGGTTCCGTGCCAAAGGCAAAAAACGGAACCCTTATAGATTTGTCATGTCTGTCTGTCTGGCTGTCCGTCCGTCTGTCTGTCTGTCCATATGTCACAGCCACTTTATTCCGAAACTAACGAATACATCTACTTGGTAAGTAGATGTATTCTGTGAACCGCATTAAGATTTTCACACAAAAGTAAAAAAAACAATAAATTTTATACCCCATACTTAGAACTAAAACTCAAAAAAAAAAACATAAATTTTAACAAAAAAACAACCGACTTCAATCTGGACCAAATTTAAATGGGACCATACGGGTTTTTTTTTTCGGACATCTAATAACACACAGCGCCATCTAGTCCCAAGCTAAGCAGAGCTTGTGTTATGGGTACTAGACAACTGATACAAATACATATTATATACTTTTTTTTGTAAATACATACATATTATACATAGAAAACACCCAAACTCCGAAACAAATATTTGTAGATCGTACAAACATTTGGTCCGACCCGGGAATCGAACCCAAGACCTCATGATCAGCAGTCGCACACGCCAACCGCGAGACCAACGAGGCAGTGGCAGAATATTGAGTTATTAGTTAATTTGTCGCGTATATACATAATGCAAATTGAAGACTTATATGGTTTTCTCATGGATGACATTTTAGAACTGGACCAAAGAAGCACCAGCTTTTAAATAAAAAAAGAATCACCAAAATCGGTTCACCCAGTCCAAAGTTATGAGGTAACAAACATAAAAAAAAAATACAGTCGAATTGAGAACCTCCTCCTTTTTGAAGTCGGTTGAAAAAATCATCAAACCCATACGTGTGGGGTATCTATGGATAGGTCTTCAAAAATGATATTGAGGTTTCTAATTTCATTTTTTTCTAAACTGAATAGTTTGCGCGAGAGACACTTCCAAATTAGTAAAATGTGTGTGTCCCCCCCTGTAACTTTTAAAACAAGAGAATGATAAAACTAAAAAAAATATACAAACTTTCACCGAAAATTGGTTTGAACGAGATCTAGTAAGTAGTTATTTTTAATACGTCATAAATGGTAAACCGCAAAAAAACACTATTTTTTAAACATCGATCAAAGTTACAACGAACTACAAGAACTTTTATATTATGTTACTCGGTGCTTCGGAACCCTTCATGGGCGAGTCCGACTCGCACTTGGCCGCTTTTTACTGTTTAGGTTCTAATTTTCTTGAAATGTTATTGCGTTTGTATAAGTGTATTCTGTTATGTCTTTGATGACTTTACGACTAAGATTTACCATGAATAAGGTAGTTAAGTGACATATATATGGTCAAAAACCTACACAAACGTGCAATCAAATAGTATTTTTAAACGACTTCAAAAAAATAGGAGATTCTCAATTCGAGGGATTTTTTTGTAAACGGAAAGTTAATTCAACTTGAGCTCTACTGAAGAAGGTCGGAAACTGCTTATACTGATGTTGATGGTAGGTAAAACATTTCTAAACAACAAAACATCTCAAATCCATTTTGATCATTAAAAATCTGGACACACATTAGGTATATTATAAGTTTTATTTGTCGGTTACAAATATTATAACTGCATTATTAACTTAAATAATTAATTATAATACTTTCCGTGTTATTTTATATTAGTATACGAATATTTCGTCTATATTGACATAAGTAATATTTATATAAGTACTTTTGGGAAACAGTCGAACACTGTGCGTATACTAAATCAAATCAGTTGTTAAAAATCGTCAATTCAATTAATTCACATTCGTGTAATTAACAAAGACCGCTCTATTGCCTATGGAACAATGTCCACTCGACGCTCTATAAGTGATAAGTGAAAACATTACAGTATTAGTATTTTAACATTTGCTCCGCGTAAAAGAGCAGACTATTTACATAAGAGTACGTAACGACCACTGCCTATGGACCCTTACACACCAAGAGCCAAAAAGACGTTGCCCCTAATGCCGCTATTTGAGTCTTCTCTCCAAAGAAATCGAAGGAGAGGAGTTAGACTACGATGAATCACATCTAAAAAACAAAAACGAATTGCTTTATACTGATTTTCTGTAAGACCGAATGACACTATCACTCCGGTCGAACGCGTCTATTTGAAGAAGACCCCTCTCACGAGAAGTTAGCATATAAAGTATAACAGTTTAATTTCCTATCAACAGCCTTTGACAGTCCACAGCTGAACATAGGACGGAGCCTTGTTTCAGATTTTGTTTCTTTTTGTAGTAAGGTTGTCCTGCGTAGTTTGATTGATCACCTCTTACGTCACCCATGGGATATACAGAGGTGGTGACACTACCACCACTCTTGGATTCTGCTTATGCTTTCCATTAGGCAGAGTAGAGTCATTATCATATATCTATCAAAATGTCATTATTCAAACCCAAAAAAAAACAAAAAAAAAACTATTACAACACGGACTTTGGTTTTATTTGTATATTATTAATACTTTTTAACCGACTTCAAAAAAGGAGGAGGAGGTTTTTTTTATGTTTGTTACCTCATAACTTTTGACTGGGTGGACTGATTTTGTTGATTCTTTTTTTATTTGAAAGCTGGTACTTCCCGTTAAATACTAACGTACTATTTCAATTTGGTCCAGATTGAAGTCAGTTTTTTTTTGTTAAAATTTGCGATTATTTATGTATAAGTACGGCCACTAACGCGACCAAGTATTAAAGAAAAAAGTACTGTATACTGTTTAATTGTATTCCTTTTGTAATGGAGGACCAAAATCCTGAACTGCATACATTTTCTAATTTCATACTACTGCATATTTCTGTCTAGCATATTAGTCATCCATATTTTATACTCCATGATATCAATTTGACCCGTCACGAAATCAACGTCATAATTTATTCCGATCCTGTTTCAGAACGGTCGCGTCAACGTGACAACTAAGATTGGATGGACAATCGCGGTTATGTATAGCATGCAAAACACATTATACTCACAATAAGAATATAACCCACCTTTATTTTTAGATTAAAGAGTTGTATGTATAGGGAGGAAGTTTCCGTGTGGTAATGGATTTAAAATACGGAATAGAACCACCCCCATCTATCGCGAGGTCAGTGGCATTGATCAACAGCAATGCAACGAGAAAATTTATGTGCAGCGGTAGACTATAGATTGTTGATAATATATAATAGGCACTAAAACGAACAGAATGGTTTGCTTATAAGTGACTATTTATAAAAAGATCATAAAAGTAACATAAGTTACTACTAAAACTGACTGACTGACATTATTTCAGTAATAAAAAATAGTCTGATAATAACCTAGTAATATTTAATTATTTTTTATTTATTTAGTATAAAATAGATATGACCAGGAATGGACTCCAATAGGCTCATGATGATATCACCATGGGAGAGCCACGCTTCGGCATGTGAAACAGCGCTTGCGCTGTGTTTCACCGAGTGAATGAGGATACCGGAGGCCCATACCCCTACCCCTCCCCCCATCCCCCAAAGGCCAGCAACGCACTGGTGACGCCTCTGGTGTCGTGGGTGTATATGGGTGGTAATCGCTTGACATCAGGTGATACGTCGGCTCGTTGGCCGCCTATTCCATAAAAAAAAACGCCCATCTTGTGGAGATTTGGAGAAAAGTAGACACACCGACAGATAATTATTAATAGTTCTAAAAAGTTATGCATTAAGTTCGAATAGCTGTCGATTTTACAAACAAACACACCAATGTAATTTTATAGTCTTTCTTTATCATAAGTAACACTGGTGCAATAATTTTCGTCTCACAGTTCTCAACGTCCTC
This sequence comes from Diaphora mendica, assembly GCA_949125395.1. NCBI lineage: Eukaryota > Metazoa > Arthropoda > Insecta > Lepidoptera > Erebidae > Diaphora > Diaphora mendica. Next base: position 26,368,642 of record OX421320.1, read on the forward strand.
TGTCTAATTTTTGAATTGAAAACTTCTTTAACCGCATTGAGCACTTTTTGGTAGGAGAAAATCTTTTGAGTTCGCGTCACCTCGTCACTGACATGCTGATGTCACAAAACTTCTTTGGGCGCGTTGAGCACTCTTTGGTAGGGGAAAATCTTATGAGTTCGCGTCACCGCGTCACTGCGTCACCGAAATGCTAATGTTTGATGTTGATAATTATTAAATTTCTAATTTTACACATAATTTCACAAATAATATTCTAAGTTTATTGGTTTTACCGTATAGGGTATAGGTAAAGTTTACTTTCTCTTCGTTGAAGTCCCGTATGAATTGGGGGGAGGTGACACTCTATATTGCAGTTACTTAATGAATCCATCATTAAGTAACTGCGTGTATTATGATCAGGTGAAAGTTCTTGCGTAGATTTTTACGAATAACTCGCTTATTGATTCAGTGTATACATCATAGAAAGGACACAAGTGTAAGTTAATATAGTTACATCAAAAGCCCGCAAGGAAGATAAAAGTTCAAAAGTAAGGAAAAGATAACAAAAATATTTGCCATATTTTTCTTTAAACCCTTGTGTAGCTTTTAAAAAAACGACCGCCTAAAGCCGTGCCTCAGCATTTACTGGATCACAGCAAGCTTACCTTCAAAAGGGTAAACCAAAAGAGTTAAAGGCAGACAATTCAGGCAACCGCCTTTTGAAACGATATGAATGATACACACAAAGGTACGAACAAATAACATTAGCTAGGAAGACTTACTTTTAAAAGCTTGTATAAAACCTCGTTAGTATGTAACCAAAAAAGAATTATGTGGCAGATTTCTAAAAACTTTGATTTCAACTGTACCCATGAAATACTTATTCCTGAGAACAAACAAACACTTTGCTAGTAGCGTTGTGTTTTGGTTTTCTTTAGAGGTTCATAACTTGATCCGACTTCTGATGCGTTCGATAATATTCTGTGATCCTAAGGATCTGAAGAGTCTAAATCAATTATTTAATACATAATTTAACGATGTCATTTATAAATCATGGATTCTTAAATAATCTGACAAATCATGCATGCTACAATATGTTACACTTCATTTTAAAAGCAAAAGATGGTCCTGGCGAAAACATTATATTTTTGTTATCTTGATATCATTATTCACGCTTAAACTAATTAGCAGTTACAACTAAAGGAAACGATCACTTTAAAATAAATCACCTTATCTAAAAAATAATAATGAATATGAAACCAAAAAACAGCTGATATTGAACAAATCCTTCAGTATGTACTCGTATAATGCTAATAAAACGATGTATATGTTGGGAGGAATCGATTTTCTTCTAACCCTAAAATTTTATCCCGAAGCGACTAAGACCTGTTGTCTTGGATACCAGTTAAGTAGTCAGGGAATCAGGTATAACCAAGAACAGAACTCGGTATTACCAAGACGTTTCTCAACCTATTTTTAATATTTAATTACCATAAATGTTAGTTTAGTATAAACTCCTTAAATGTACAACGAGTTCTCCACCAAGGATTAATTAAGTACAAATTTAAGTATATAATTCAACAACTAATAAAATACTGCTTAGTGCTGAATTATTTTGATCAAAGCGTTCGGCCAAATGTGTCGTTGACATGAACTTTAAATAAATTGTGCACGAGAATTATTCCCGATCATTTATAACATAAATTTTCACTAGGTATGTTTGGTTGTTTAGTATTTCTTGAACCAAAATGTGTTTTATTAAAAACTAGCGACCCGCCCCGGCTTTGCACGGGTGGATTTCCTTGGATGCCCCCACCGACGACACGATTCGTGCATTTTAAATCTGTAATATCTTCGAATATATTCATTTAACTTAGATACTGCAAAGGGCCATTTTGATCTATATTAAATGCACAATGTATTTAATTTACTTAATTGTATAAGGATTCATTCTGTATTGCTTAAAATCGCTTCGTAAATAAGCCATTATTTCTCGTAAAAAGAAAGGAATAAAAAATGGTTGTTGTGGGTTATCCCTAAGAGATAGACATATACCGTCGCGGACTTTTTTGTAGATCTTTTTAAGGTGTATAATACTGTAGTACATTATTTTGATCTATCTCGTAGGGTGCAACCAGCGTTTGCAATGTAAGCGCAGTGTTTATTTGCTACATCACATTAGAAACCTCGAAAATTAACAGTGTTTCCACACTATATTATGCATTTATTATACATAAAAACCTTCCTCTTGAATCACTCTATCTATTAAAGGAACCCACATCAAAATCCGTTGCGTAGTTTTAAAGATTTAAGCACACAAAGGGACATAGGGACAGAGAAAGCGACTTTGTTTTATACTATGTAGTGATGTTATGAAATTAAATGACTTTTATGGCAATTAAATACATACCTACTTTACCTTGGTGCGTAATACTTATAGTAATACACCTGTTCATATTATCTGTACTAAATACATAAAGCTGAAGAGTTTGTTTGATTGCTTGAATGTGTTAATCTCAGGAACTACTAGTCCGATTTAATAAAATATTTCAGTTTTACATAGCCCATTCATCAAGGAAGGGTATAGGCTATATATTATCAGGCTAAGACCAATAGGAGTGAAGCACCAATGAAGAATGTTACAAAAACGGGGGAAAATTATATCGCTAAGGGCAATAGGAACGCAAACGAGTTTGCGTGGGTCAGCTAGTTCCATTATAAATTGGTTTAAAAAGTCGCTCATTTAGTAGCTAGAAGGGAGTTAAATGAGAAGGTCATGGAAAAATTCAGAAGTCTGCGTATATGCAAACATAGTATGTACAAGACACGACAAATGGCATGGAATAACTACACTTCTCAAGTTCAAAAATCATCTATATTTAATATGCAAATAGACAAAATCACGTTCCATAACTAGTATAATAAAGAAAAACTGTTTGGAATACATTATTTCAGTGGTATAATTAGAAAGCCGTGGTCGAGCCACGCCAAATGTCGATAGAGGGTCAACAGTTGAAAAACAATAAGAAGTATAAAAATTATTAGTCACGCAAGTCCCCGGTTTATTGTTTTGATTGCGGCTTTCAAACATAACATTGGTGCTGTCGCAGATCTTTAAGTGAATTTGAGTTTGATACTATTTTTGATCCTCAAAGGAAATTGTTGAAAAGGGAAGTTGAATAGAATGGAATTGTATATTTATTTTGACTGGCTTACTGGTCAATTATTAACACTGTGGAAGTAAAGTCACAGATTTGATTTGACAAAGGCAAATAATAAAATGATGTGCACAAATACACACATCAAAAGTGTCTAGGGATCAATATATGTGTCTAGGGATGAACATATATTTTTGCAATAACTTTTCTCCTGATTGATATTAATTACAATTTTCTTTAAGGATTCATCAAATAAAGTGTTTTCGTTTGTCACAGTAACGATAAACCAAGTCACCTTTGCATTAATAAAGAAATTTGCCATTTTCCTAATAAATGGATTTTTGACATTTGAACCACTAACATTAAAGTTCGAAAAAAAGACTGAAATAACAGATTTCTTTAAAATTTTATTAGGTAACTTAAACAATTAATAATCCGTGTTTCTACCGCGAAGACTAACAACACAAGAATCGGTTTGGCATACTCAAAATGAGTTCATCCAAATCACGCTGTGGAATGGGGGCCCATGTTCGTTGCAACAACAAAAAAAGGTCTTCTTGCGACTGGATACCCTCCATATTCGGCAGAGCTCTTCTCTGTAGCATATCCCATGCATGCTCAATCGGGTTCAAGTCTGGCGACTGAGCAGGCCAGGGCCAAAGCCACATCTCAATCTCAAGAAATCGGCATAAAAATTCTTGATCCCTAGACACTTTTGATGTGTGTATTTGTTTGGTTACTGAGTGTTTTTATCGATAAATATGTAAATGTATTTGGAAAATTGTAAGTATGTTTATCAGCTATTCAGGTACCATAGAATAGGCTATACATCGTCATCGTGGGAGAGCCATGCTTCGGCATGAATGGGCCGGCTCGACCGGAGTGATACCACGGCCTCACTGAAAACCGGTGTGAAATAGTGCTTGCGCTGTGTTTCACCGAGTGAGTGAGGATACCGGAGGCCCATACCCCAATCCCCTACCCCTACCTCCCTCCCCCATCCCCAAAACGCTGCCAACGCACTTGTGACGCTTTTGGTGTTGCAGGTGTCCATGGGCGGCGATAATCGCTTACCATCAGGCGATACGTCTGCTCGTTTGCCCGCCAATTCCATAAAAAAAAACATGGTTTGGGATAAGATGGCTGTGTGTGAGATGCATTAATCTATACTCATAGTAATTTTATATACTTTCTATTTATTTTATTTAAATATTTTCTTACGGATCCCTAATTTTTTTGAAAGTAAAGTATAGCCTATAGCCTTCCTCGATAAATAAGCTATTTAACACTGAAATAATTTTTCAAATCGGACCAGTAAGTCCTGAGATTAGCGCGTTCAAACAAACAAACAAACTCTTCAACTTTATAATATTATACTAGCCGACCCACGCAACCTCGTTTGCGTCTCCTATTGCCCGTAGCGTGATAATTTTCCTCCGTTTTTTTAACATTTTTCATTGGTGCTCCGCTCCTATTGGTCGTAACGTGATGATATATAGCCTATAGCCTTCCTCGATAAATCTACTATCCAACACTGAAAGAATTTTTCAAATCGGACCAGCGGTTCCTGAGATCAGCGCGTTCAAACAAACAAACTCTACAGCTTTATATAATAGTACTAGCGGCCCAGTACGTGCTTCGCTACGTATAAAGTGAAATAACAAAAATTGTGATATAATTTGAGATTTAAACTATCCTATCTCTCAAGTTGGATCGAACTGCACATGGTGTGCAAATTTTATTATAATCGGTTAAGGGGCGCGTCCCTAAAAACGCGCGAAAAGGCACTTGCAGTTTTGCAAAACACAAACAACTCAATTCATATTTGACACTAAAAAAAAAATCTCAGTAGTTTAATAAATCAGTCTACCAATCTACCGAGTGACATTCATAAAATAATTCTTTATTTTTGTGAAAAAAAACCTTAACAAAGATCAAAATCATCGAAATCGACCTTTTTAATTAGCACACTCTGTCCTATTTCGTGCTCTATTTTAAATGTTTTTTTCTTATTTCGCGAGAAAAAAGTATGGAGAAAAGATTTACCGTTTTAGTTTTTTATTAATTCTCACCAAAAAGCAATAATCTAAGGCTAAACATCATTCATTTTTAGCGACAAAAGTTCCATACATTTTAGTACGTAGATATCGTCTCCCGTAAATCCCAATAAATAAGTTTTATCGCGCTCAAAAAATTCAGTGCCCGCCGAATATTCAAGGTGACACCACGTCCGTTTGTAGTTCGCACTGAGCTCCCTAATACGTAAATGACAAGTTTTAGGGTGGGTTGCCAGTGAGTGTCGAATTGTAACTGTTAATTTGTATTCTTGAATTTAATTTATTTTTTTTAAAGAATAATTTCAAAGAAAAATATTAGTATTTTTTATTAACACAGAACTTATTTTTATGTTTTTTTTTAACTTGCTATGTATGTATATATCTAACTATATTTGTTAAGACGGAATCTTGCAACTCAATTTTGCAGATATCTTCAACCGATTGTGTTGAATTTTTGTAGGCATATGTATATAGCGTGACAATGCTATATTATGATGGCATGGAGCTGATCTGATGTTGAAGCTGGAAGGTGGTCATAGGAACTTTGTAACGACGGAACCTATCGAGTTTGGAGTCGTTTGATTTGTCTTGACGAGTACTTTGAATACACTTTGACAGACCGAGACACTTTGAGAAATTGTTTTTAAAAAAGTAAAAAAAAATTTTTTTAATGATTTCTGTTAGAATTGAATAACTACTACTGAAATAATGAAAGACCTTATAATTACAGTTTTATTTTTGACTGCATGGTTGGTCTAGTGGTTTAAGCGGCTGCCTCGCCGCTTCCTACTGTATCAGGTGTTGTGGGTTCAAATCCCACATGGGACAACACTGTGTGATCCATGAATTGTTGTTCTGAGTCTGGGTGTCCATTGTGTCCGTTTCATGTCTGTTTGTAAAGTCCCCCGCGACACAGGATTTATTGGATATATACGGAAGTCGTCTTTTTTGAAAGAAAAAACTAGCTGAGCCCCACGGTCTTACCCGCGATACTACACCAATTACTACCTATCAGTAAAAATCCCGTCAAAATCGCTCCAGCCGTTCCAGAGATTAGCCGGCACAAACAAACAGACAGACAGACAAAAATTGTAAAAAAGGGTCCCATCTATACTTTACGTCATTTCCATTATTATTCATCCCTTAAGTTCGAATTTAATCAATTGGTGAATTGTAAAACAATAGATGCCCTATCCCTTACATTATCTGATATCTGTAATCAATATAAATAAAAGAGGAAGGTGACTGACTGACATACCCAGAGATCAACGCACAGCCCAAACCGCTGAAGTTAGAATCCTGAAATTTTGCATGTAGGTTCTTTATATAACATAAGTGAGCACTAAGAAAGGAATTTTTGAAATTCTACCCCTAAGGGGGTAAATCAGGGGATGAAAATCTGTGATGGCGAAGCCCCGTGTAAAAGCTAGTATTATATATTTAAGGAAGTTTCCATTTCAAAGTTTTACACTCTTAATATTCACAAAACAAAAAGTGTTCTGTGTTAATATTAATTTTAAGACAAATAGTTTGTTTTTTAACTGTCTTAAAAAAAGAAGGAGTTTATAAATTAACTGTATTTTTTATTTTTTTACCCGACCACGGCAAAGCCAAAGGAGGGTTATGATTTTGACAGGCTATGTATGTATGTTCATCTGTTCCCTCATAGCTCCTTAACTACTAATTAGAACTGGATAAATGAGATATTGTTAGAAGTGTCTTGATCGTCCGCTGCTTATAGGCTATATGACGCGTCACTCAATTTAATGTGGCGCCCTCTAGCCGACATAAAGTACTGCATTAAAAAATGAATTTGACATAAACATCGTAAAATGACAGCGTTCGTGCTGTCGTGTTTCGTTGGTGAGTGCGAGACCGGAGGCCCAAATAGTCTAGTCAACAAGTTCCATACTTGTTGACTAGACTAAAAGATGCAGAAGCATCACTAGGCCGCCATGGTGTGGGTCGCCATACTGCATTGTCTGCATTCGCAGTGAGTATGGTGACCACCACTCTTGGATTCTGCTTATGCTTTCCATCAGGCAGAGTAGAGTCATTATGGCGGACCATACATAAAAAAAAAAAAAAAAAAAAAAAAACATGCCGTGTTTGGTATCATCGGAAAGGGTGTTACTTGTACATTTCAAATAGATATAGGTATTATTAGCATTTGCTGGTGACTTTGTTCGTATCTATTCAATTTTTTTTTATATTTCTATGTTAGGTATTTAAAATATACTTTGCATATAAATTATTATTATCACTACACCAAAACATTTTAAATAAAAAAAGTAAAAACTTAAATTAAAATAGAAACGTACCATAACTCTTAAAAACACGTGACTACGGCTTTTCAAAACTTGTTTCATACTTTTTCAGCGTCGTTTTTTGACAAAAAGTGAAAAAAGTACGTAAGTAATCTATGTAGTAAAATTTAGTCAATATGAGCAATAAAAGCGATCAAAAATTATATTTTTAAGAAACATTATGTTCCATTAATATAACATATATCATACAAATTTTATTTCATAACATAGCATTAAAATCCGTTGATTACTGTAAAAGATCTAAGCTGACAGATAGCGCGAGCGACTTAATTTTATACTGTGTAAAAATATATTATTTGTCCATGAAATGAATTAAAAATGAATAGGTACACTTGAACCCCATTCTCGGCCGTTGACGAGTTACTTATAGTCCGCGGGCTTTCCGATATGACAAAGATACATTGCGTGCTTTGTAGGACATTTTAAACATTCTTCAAAGGCGAACAGTTAATGAATATGTAACTAGAAGAAAAAACCGAAAGTAAATTTATTAGTTGCCAGGGTTAGTATGCAACAGTGCCCGATGCGTTTGTGTGCATGTAAAATATGAATGTGGGTGTTCAATCACAAATTCCCACGCTCAGGGACTACAGTCTTAAGTGGTTTAGGAGTCCATTGAGGACAAACATTGTGACACGAGATTTATATATATTAAGATAGATATAGTATAGATTAAATTTGAGACTTACATATTATGAATTAAAGTAAAGCAGAAGTAAAGATAATCATTATTTTAAAGAGAGACACTATTGTACCTTTTAACAAACATGTAAGTAATTAGTTATTAAAATCAGTGGCACTAACTCCCAACTAATTTGAGACTTATAGCAATTTGAGGGCTTATCTTCCCCGGCGCGTCATAAAAGTTGACGAAGGGTAGGGCTTACAAAGCCAGGGCTATCTCTATTATCATAATTGTGTCAAAAACGGCATGCTAAAGATGAAGCCAAATACACTACACGCTTCTAAGTAATTAAGCTGGATGATAAATTAACTTAAAACTCACATGTTTTGTTCAGAGTACCTACATGTAGTGACTTGTAGTTAGCAGTAAGATTATTTCATTGTGATCATAAACATTGTTAAATGACTATAAATATCCACAGAGACGAATAAATACATGATTAATTAGATAGCAGATCTACATACTAATCCCGCCCACACGCCCACCACTGTAACTCCTGTACACCAGGATCAACAGCGGTGACCCACGAAAACACCGAGTTATGACACTCGGGAAGTCCCAGGAAAAATTTAACTGTCTTGGAACCCGCAACGAAATTAATCAGAAGAAAACTGGAGGAGTTGGAAATATAATAAGTCCACTTCCCTCCTTAGCAAAGCGGGAGACAAAATGGAGTCAAAATAGGCAGACGCCTTTTTCAAACCGGGAAGCATCACGGATAAAAAATATTATGGGTCCTAAGTGAGCTATATTTGATTTCTATAGTATGTATGGCAGAATCGCTTAAACGCACGGAAATTCACCGCAGTTGACACAAGATCCCCATAATATACTACCCCAGACGTCATTTGTAAGCTATTTAGCATCATGTTACGTTCATTGTACCAAAGACTACATTCCCAGAGGATATGATGAGCCGACTGTTCACAGCTAGAATCAGGTGTTGAGCATTGACAAAATGGTGAATCGACTAATTTAAATGAGTATAGTTTGCTCTTAAAGTTACCGTGGCCTGTAAGAAATTGAGCGACACAGTGATCTACCTCGAGCCATGTCCTTGACAACCTTTCGCGAACAGATGGAAAGAACTGGTAGAGGTGGCGCCCCTTAGATGATTCGTCCCATCGTTTCTGCCATTCATCCAAGAGGTCGTTATAGACATTGGATTTTTGTTGAAACAATCTTATGATTTTACCGCGGTCTCGTATGCCCAAAAAATCGCATTCCATGTTTTGTAGTGTGGAATAGTACATGGCTGCACGTCTTTGCACCTCGAGATCGACCGGAAGAACACCTGCCAACACCGGTAAAGCCTCAGTGCTAACCGTCCTATATGCCTTGCACAAGAAAATCAATGCAGGTCGTTGGCCTTGTAACAGTTTGCGACGGACAGCACCTACAGTCGCCCTATCTGCCCATACAGGAGCACCATAGCAAAAAGAACCCAAATAAGTAGCTCCATATATGATCTTTAGTGTATTATATGACAGACCCCATGTCGCAGTTGATATCCTCGTCAGTGCAAAGAAACTCTTTTTAGACTTTTCATTAACTGTTCTAATATATTTATATATATATATATATATTTTATATATATTTATATATATATATATATATTTTATATATATTTATATATATATTTATATATATTTCGGACATCTAACACACAACGCCATCTAGTCCCAAGCTAAGCAGAGCTTGTGTTATGGGTACTAGACAACTGATACAAATACATATATACTTTTTTTTTTGTAAATACATACATATTATACATAGAAAACACCCAAACTCCGTAACAAATATTTGTAGATCACACAAACAATTGGTCCGACCCGGGAATCGAACCCGAGACCTCATGATCAGCAGTCGCACACGCCAACCGCGAGACCAACGAGGCAGTCAATAAATGAAAAATTTCTTTCTAAAACCAATCCCAAATAACAAACCGAGGTTTTATTTTTAATAGTAACATTTTCAAATTTAATACACGGCGGTGATTTGAGGTTACCTTTCAGAAGTAGCTGGAAGGTTTTGTTTGGTGCAAACGTCAACCGATTACGCCCACCCCACCGAGATATTAAGTCCAAACATTCACTGGCCAGCCTCTCAAGCCCCGTTCTAGTATCCGACTCTATCAATAACAAACCGTCGTCCGCGTACGCATTCAGGGTACATCCGGACGGCACAGGCATTGCCAGAAAATCGTCGAAGCCTATGTCCCACAAGTATGGTCCTAGCACTGACCCTTGAGGACACCCCATCGTAAGCGCCTTCGACACAGAATGATGCCCAAGTCTCAATTTAGTAGTACCTTGTAAGAAGTACGAGGAGATAAGGGAATAAATATTTTTAAAGCAACCTCTTAATTTTAATTTTAGCAATAGCATGGGCCACCACGCATTGTCAAAGGCGCCAGATATATCTAAGAAGATGCCTAAAACGTATTGAAAACTTGACTCGGTGACAGTTTTCCTTACAGATATAACCGCATCAGTTGTCGATTTTCCCAACGTAAAGCCGAATTGTCTATCATGAAATTTAACTCCACCCGGTAGAAGTCGTGGTACTACAAGACGCTCTAAAACCTTTCCCAGCGATGGTAACAGTGTTATGGGTCGATAGGATTTAGGATCGTCCGGCGGCTTATCGCCGCTTTTTGGTATTATTCGAATATTACCGCACCGCCAAACACTAGGAAATACTCCTTCCGCAATGCAACGTTTAAAAACTGTTAAAACCGTATCACCCGAAAGTTTACAAGCTTCTTTTATCATTTTGTTTGATATTTTATCGTCGCCCGAAGCCTTATTTAGTGGTAATGACCTAACAATACTGAGGAATTCGTCTGAAGATGGTAAGTCAGACATTGGAGACAATGGTGGTTCAATAGCCCACTGCCTAATTTGTCGGTGATAATCCGTGTCATCCTCCGGCCGATCGTCAGGCACAAGTGATTCTAAAAGATATTCTGTGGTTTGTTCTACTCCTGTAGTATAACTATTATTAATTTTGATGTTCTGTACGTATGCAAGGTCGATTGATCTATTTGCTTTAAATTCATGATACAAAGGTGACCAGGGACCCTCTCTATCGAGTTTATCAACAAGTTTACGTATTAAATTTCCCTTTGATTTCTCCACAGCAGCTCTATAATGAGACCTGGCAACTCTAAGAGCAATAAGAGCATTATTGTAAATATCTCCTGTTACGTTACGCTTTTTAATGTCATTTAGTTTGTTACGAGCTTTCCGATAGATTCTACGTAATTCGACTAATTTATAATTCCACCAATCACATCTACGAGTGTTAGTGATAGATCCACGGCCGATACAAACATCAGTACAATATGTGAAAGTATCTGATAATATGTTTGCGCTTTCCTCAGCTGATAGACCACTGCGACTGAAGTCTTTGGCATGTACTGCAAAGAGTGAACCAAATAAAGCCCAATTTGCCCCTTTAGTTTTATACCTAAAATTGTAAGGAGTTCTTTGTGGATATTGTGCAACCATTGGTATGAATTCGTACACGATTAAGCAGTGATCACTACAGGATGCGTCCGGTAGGACACGCCATCCAGATATTGAGACGTCGCCGCGCGTAAGCGTCACGTCAATAGAAGACTCCCCCATTGGGCTGCAAAAAGTTGGTGGTGCATCAGGGGTATTGTGGATAGTAAGATTCATTTCCGCAATAAAATCTTCAACCGCACAGCGACGAGCCATGTCAGCTGCACGCAATTTGCCATACCATAAAGTAGATCTACATACTGTTAAAGTTTAAAATCTCATGAATTGAAGACTAGCCCAGTATGTAAACATTTTTGGACGTTATCGTGGCAAGTTTACAAGCTACGACAATATTGTAAAACACAATTTAAGATACTTTAAAAGGCCCATGTCCAACAGTGGATATCTTTCAGCTCATAAAAGGTAGAAGACTAGCGAATAACTAAAATAGTTTGCGAATAACTAATAACCGATTATTGAAAGGTTTTTGAAAAGCCACCACGGTAATTACGTTCTCGCATTTATAAACTTTGCATTGTTGCAGTAATGTCAGTTATTTTACAGAAAAATAAATGCTTAATTTGTAGTAAAGTGCAGATGCAGTGTTCTTTATAATAATAAAAATGCTGCGGGCTACTAACCGCTGGTAATCGTGTATTCAAAGTGCATCCAAATAAAGCAAAGCAAGACATGTCACAAAAAGCGAAACAACACAATGAACAGCAATTAAACCTTTTATAATGTAAATGTTACCGTCCTTAGTGAAAGGATAAAATTTTCAGAACTACGTATGAATATTTATTTATTTATTTTTATTATTTATTTGTACATAAACAAATTACAATTTGAACTTATCGACGGTTTCCGCACTAAGCTCGAGGCTTGTGTCGCGGCAACCAAGACCAGATTTTACATTATTCATTGGTGCTAATTCTGTTGTTCCAAAATCTCTCCAAACAAAACCAGAAATCAAACTAAAAGTTTGTGACGTTCAAAAGATTGGCTAAAAAGATAGTTTCGGGTATTGCCCTGCTTAGTGACGCAACAACAAATTTAGCACCGTATCATCACTTTGAGCAGGACAGCGGTTCTAACTTATAGAATATTTTTACATAATAGTTATATGTTTTAGGTTTTAATTTAGTTGAAATAGAATATAATATAAAGTCAATAAAATTTCAGAACAAAACAAATTAAAACTAACATAAAAAAAACAAGTGGATAAAATAATAATACCTCTTTAATTGTATGTGGTAACTGTGTTCATTCATCTGTGGTTGAGAGTGTTTTCGTGTGTATGAGATGAGTATGTGTTTGTGTTTGGATGTGAGTGTGCATGTGTGTTTGTGAGTGTGTTATGTTTTGCCGTTATTGCATGTGATTTGGAAGAATTAATTCCGTTTCATCATAAGAAAGATTCAGCAGCCATTCTGTGACCAGTCGCTTTACTTCACTCGTTGATAACTTAAAAATATGTGTATGTAATTGACAAACTTTGTTGTACACCTTAGGGCGGAGGTAGATGGGCTGTATTTTTATGAAGGTGGTATTTATGGTTAATAAATAATAGTAATAGTATTATTACACTTGACTAAGAACGTGAGGCTAGCTTACCTGAGGCAATTTTTTATGTTTTCCTTCCTCTTGAATCACTGCATCGAAATCCGTTGAGTAGTTTAAACGATCTAAGCGGAAAAACAGCGGAAACGACTTCATTTTATACTATGTAAAGATAAACAAGCGGATAGGTCACTCGATTATCTCTTTTTACACAATTTCGGACTTAGAATATTCCTGTGTCACAGGAGACAACAATTTGTGGATCACGGAATGTATTATCCCACGTGAGTTTTGAAACACTATAGTCAACACAGTAGAAAACGGTGACATGTACACATCTTTACGCAGTTCTTTAACTGTGCTATTTGTGCATTCTTCTTCGGTCAATTTTAAATTACACTGCCAACGGAAATGTGCAACTTTTCCTACTACCTATCACTCCTATCACTGCCTTAAACAGTCTGGAACTATCTACTGCATGCCACTTTCTTTTAGTCATCGGTTCATCGTGTCGCAGGGCGCCCTATACTACGTTTGCCTAATCGTGATTTAAACAGATCGGCAAACTTAATTTAATTAGACTATAACATAATCTGAATGAAGTTTTGGTCCAGTAGTTAGTAACCCTGACTGCTACGCCTTGGCGTAGAAAATAAACTCATGACCCTTGGGCCTTGACCCTTATTTTAAGGACAAATGATTGTGTGATAAGCACAATCATTTGTTCTATGTCTAGTTTTAATTGCACTATTATATAAATGTAAATAGAAATACACATGTATGTTAATCAACAGTCTGTTTGTCACAGTATATGCTCCGCTTATTTTGGGATTAAACAGCCGTGTGTGAGATTTGTGAAGATATTATTAATCGAATACCTTTAAACGAGCAATTCTTGTATATCTATATAATCTGAATCTCGGAAACGGCTCGAAAGATTTTCATGAAATTTTGTATGCAGGGGTTTTCGGGAGCGATAAATCGATCTAGCTAGGATTCATTTTTAGAAAATGTCGTTTTATTCGAGTTTTTAACAATCAAAAATATCAAATCAATGTACCATCTATCGCAACTCGAGAGAACTACATTAAACTATACTGGAATAAGTTGCAGAATAAACAGTATCAGGGCGTACCAATACAGGGCGCCACATATTTTTTTATTGGAAGAAAAAATAACAAAAAGGTGGCGTTTGGATAGTCCCAATGTTGCCAAAAATCCATTTATAAAAAAAATACCGAGCGAGGCTCGGTCATCCAGGTACTATATTATTATAAAAAACACATGATACAGTTTAAAAATTAAAATCATTCTTTTCAAAATGAATTGCTTTTAACACATTATCCTTTCACGGTATACCAAATCACCGATGAACAATAGTGAAAGCTTACTCTAAGGCTAACGAGGTTTTAATGTGTAGGAGAGCGCCAAATCCACAGCTTATCATTATCGCAGCCAGTATAACTCATATGATACCGAGATAGAATGACTGGCCACCACTGTGAGAGGACTGTGAAAAAAAAAGTTCTTTATGATCGTGTGAATTTTAGATAATACCTCTTTGTTGAATTAGTGCAGACGTAATTAAACTTACTTTCTACGAGTACAAGTCAAGCAGAGCTCGTATTATCTATACATATAAAATTATTTGAAAGAAGTTGTCAAGGAATATATCTATCTCGGGCAACCAATGCAGTTGTGTATACAGGGTTACAGGGTAAGTCGACCTATTCCCGTTAAGGGCGTGTAGTTGACATCGTTTTTGACTGATTTCACGAAAAATACCCTATCCTAAATCTAAACGTTTTTGAGATATTTTAATTTTATTGTTTTTACAAAAAAATGCCCGATTTTCGACTGCCAGCTTAGATATTTTGAAATGTGTAGGTGTTATTATAATTATTATTTGATTTTTACATGTAAAATAAGATGCTTTATGACTTTAATAACCAATATTATACGTATTGTTGACACATAAGTTGTTGTTGACGATTTAATCTAAAAAAATTAAATTAAAATTTAGAAAGTTTATTTTTCTTCAATTGATATCTAAAAAAAATATTATGGCGTCTGTTCTGCAGATGTGCTTAAAAATATCTATGTTTCATCAGCTATCCAACGAGGTATAACAATCTAGGGTTTTATAAAAAAAACTAAAAAAAACTTACTTGCGAACCGCCAGGTCGCAATTCTAAAAGTCCCAGCCAATTGTTCTTTAAGGTTAATGCGATACATTTGCCTTACGATTTGTGCAGGTTTTAGTGAGAAAAATAATGTGCAAATGTGTTTTGTGTACGTTTTGTATTAACTTGTTATTGTTAGTCTGCTTATGTGATTCGTCCGTGGTAGATGTGATATTATTTTGTTATCTGTTTCCTACTTGACTCGTCTGTGTTTTCTGTCTGTTTCTTCTGATTTAAGATTGCTGTGCTTGTAAACTGGAGTCTGATTTGTGCTTGTGATACGTAACTGTTGAAGATGACAACCTACACGAATGAGGAATTTGCTGACATGTTAATTTGCTAGGGATTCTGCAATTGTGTGTCTGTACATGCTCGTAATGAGTACATAAGACGCACTCTCCGGCACTCGACGACTGGGATACCAGCCGTCGAGTGCCGGACGTGAGCGTGTTCGGCGGAATTTATCGAAAACTTCGCAAAACTGGCTCCGTTTCAAAAAAACGACATACAGACTTGGGAAGACCTCTTTAACAGTTCCGTATCACAAGCAGAAATCAGACTCCAGTCAAGCACAGCAATCTTATATCAGAAGAAACAGACCAAAAACACAGACGAGTCAAGTAGGAAACAGATAACAAAATAATATCACATCTACCACGGACGAATCACATAAGCAGACTAACAATAACAAGTAAATACAAAACGTACGCAAAACATACTTGCACATTATTTTTCTCAGTCACACCTGCACAAATCGTAGGGTGTCTCGATCGCACGCACCGCACCATCCTTAAAGAAAAGAACAATTGGCTGGGACTTTTAGAATTGCGACCTGGTGGTTCGCAACTAAGTTTTTTTTTAGTTTTTTTTTATAAAACCCTAGATTGTTATACCTTGTTGGATAGCTGATGAAACATAGATATTTTTAAGCATATCTGCAGAACAGGCGCCATAATATATTTTTTTGATATCAATTGAAGAAAAATAAACTTTCTACATTTTTATTTTTATTTGTTAGATTAAATCGTCTACAAAAACTTATTTATTAACATTACGTATAATATTGGTTATTAAGGTCATAAAGCATCTTATTTTACATGTAAAAATCAAATAATAGTTATAATAACACCTACACATTTCAAAATATCTAAGCTGACAGTTGAAAATCGGGCATTTTTTGTAAAAACAATTAATTTCCAATATCTCAAAAACGTTTAGATTTAGGATAGGGTGTTTTTAGTGAAATCAGTCAGAAACGATGTCATCTATACGCCCTTAACGGGAATAGGTCGACTTACCCTGTAACCCTGTATACAACTTCGAGAAGGAACCCGATAGGAGGAACCAGTTGGGGTGGGCAGCGTTCAGGAAGTTAAACCATATATTTTTGTCGGATATACCTCAGAGCCTGAAGACGAAAGTCTTCAACCAGTGCATCCTCCCTGTAATGACGTACGGTGCCGAGACGTGGACGTTGATCCTAGGATTAATCCAGATGCTCAAAGTTGCTCAGCGTGCCATGGAAAGAGCTATGCTTGGAGTCTCTCTGAAGGACAAAATTCGTAACGAAGTAATCCATCAGAGAACCAAAGTGACCAACATAGCACTGAAAGTTGGTAGGATGAAGTGGCAATGGGCTGGTCACATATGTCGCGGAACAGACAACCGCTGGAGTAAGCGTATTTTAAAGTGGAGACCGCGTCTTGGCAAACGTAGTGTGGTACGCCCTCTGGCCAGATGGCGGGACGACTTACGTAAGAGGGCAGGCAGCGACTGGATGCAGAAAGCAACAGACTGGTCTCTGTGGTGTTCCTTGGGAGAGGCCTATGACCAGCAGTGGACTACAGCAGGCAGATGATGATAAAATTATTTGCAATTACAGGCTGATTCATAAACACAGACTAAACCGCTAGAACTGCAAAACTTGAAATTTTGGTCCCTAAAACTTTTTTGTTCTTGGCTCTTAGTGGATACTAAGAAAGGATTACAGGAAATAAACCCACTTAGGGGTAAAGTGTCCTGAATTCCTTCCTGACGATCTTAACTCCAAGGCACAGGCAAAAATAAAACCAACTTCCATACGCGCACGTTACTGTATGTATGTATTAAATAACATGTACAAGCTTTCTTTTCATTTGCTAAGTGGTGCGCTCGAGACGATCTCAGAGGTATCTTTATATTTACGTGAAAACGGTTTTTTTATGAAGGATCCAAAGCCTGAAAAATATCTTAAAAGTCCATTCTTGTCTCCTCCATTCATTCTTTTTAGCCACCAGTGTCACTTTCATAGTAGTACGTAGTACGTTCTATCGTAGTTCTAACTAACTACTTCATTTGCATCTCTTGAAAGAAATAAATCCCTATTTTTGCAACAATTTTGGAAATGGAAGCATGATAAGCCTCTTCCTCGATAAATGGACTAACCAACGCTAAATATTTTTTTTTATTCGAATTCCTGAAATTATCGCGTTTGGCCAAAAAAATCTCTACAGCTTTATAATATTATGAGCTGACCCACGAAACTTCGCATGCGACTCTTTCCAATCATGCTCTATTAGTCTAAGCGTGACATTATTACATTTTAGGTACGCCACTAAAACACATTTAAAAATCGTGAAAATTGTTTAGATAGTTTCGGAGGTTATCGTGAGCCACAACGTGACAGAAGAATTATATGTAACTAGCTGACCTGACGAACTTCGTACCGCCATATTTTCGTTCAAAAAAAAATATCCTCGTTATTCTTTGATTTTCTTCTATACAAACCTTGTCCTAATAATAAGGAACATTTAGAAAAAAGGATTACCCAATTTGGTGCAGGCGATCGAAAGTTATGCGCGTACTACATTTCGGGGATTCATTTATATATATATAGATATAATATATTATATAAGTATCAGCTTTAGCAACTTTACTATATATATGTATAGTAATAATTTGAATGTTTTCAGACATATGTATCATAAACTTATGTACATATAATTAGTAACAAATCCACCAAAATTCAGTGGTGAGTGTGCTAACAGTGTAGGTGGATTTTAGCACAGAGCCTAATTAATTTATGGCTCACCCCGCCGACTCATTAGTGACAATTATATTATCATACAGTTCACAGAATAACGGTATGTTTATAGGAGGCGGCATAACTGTGCTTACGCAGTTTTGATACTAACGTACATACATAACATACATACATACATAAGTATATCCTATATCTAACTATATAATTATAATAATATTTAGTTTGTCATTTACTTTTATTGAATTCACTTAAATTATTTGACTTTCTTTTTTTTTTCTATACGCACCAGAGCTGCCCATGAATTCGTATTTTTTTCCATCCTAAGGTTGCCTGGAAGAAATTGCTTTTTAGCGATAAGGCCCCCATTTGTACATGGTCATTCTATTGATATGTTGATTTTATGTAAACTGTATAATCTGGTGTACAATAAAGTTTAATTTTAACCGACTTCAAAAAAGAAGGAGGTTCTCCATTCGACTGTATTTTTTTTTAATGTATATTACCTTATAACTTTCGACTGAGTGAACCGATTTTGATGATTCTTTTTTTGTTTGAAAGCTAGTGCTTACTGTGTGGTCTCATTTTAATTTGGTTTAGTTCTTGAAGTCGGTTTTTTTGTGATTATATTCTATTCTATTCTTATGGGACTATAGACAGAACAAGAGAAAATGTAAATAACTATTACCCAACTACTTAAAAACGTTTAATGAGATTCATTTGACCTATGTAACTCGGCCATTATTACAAATCTATTGACATCTCAATCATTAAAATTGTATTAGTAGTTTAGATGCTACAGTGCAACAGAGAAACATACAGACTGCCACAATTATTATTACTTCCTTTTGGCTTTAGGATTTTAGCCGTCTAACAATATATAAAGTATGCTTTATTATACACAATTACAAATCTAATTTTGTAGTAGCCGTTTATGGTTAAGTATGTTTAAATTAGGAAAAATGTTACTATGTATGCAGATAAAACACTAAAATATATAACCCTAAAACGTACTAAATTAGTAAAGTTTTTACCATTTTTTTAACACAGAACGCCATCTAGTTCTAAGCTAAGCAGAGTAAGTGTTATGGGTACTAGACGACTGATATAAATACATATATACTTTGTTTGTAAATACATAAAGCCAGCCCAGGAGTGGGACGACTTGGGAAGCGATCCCGAGACCTCAAGCACAGCAGTCGCATACGTTATCACTACGCTACCGAGGCATTATAAAATCAATATATGTAAGTAAATGTAAAAGGGCATCTAAAAGTAATATCGAAAATTGATCATTTTACTGCAAATAAATAATGTTAAAGTGAGGTTTTATAGGGCAATACGAAATTGTTACAGCTATAACTTAACGTTCTCAATCTCTTTGATATTGGTTAGGATGAGTTACACCAAAAACATTTGCCA
Organism: Diaphora mendica; assembly: GCA_949125395.1. Classification (NCBI taxonomy): domain Eukaryota; kingdom Metazoa; phylum Arthropoda; class Insecta; order Lepidoptera; family Erebidae; genus Diaphora; species Diaphora mendica. Next base: position 26,388,541 of record OX421320.1, read on the forward strand.
TCATACTTACCGCGGGAAACCTTCGCGTTTGCGGTGAATACTAATGTGTTTTATTTGAAATTGTGTCATATTTTACCATGAAAAATACATAACACCCTTATAGGTAATGTAAAGCTGTCTAATCACAGAGAATATATATACGAGTATATGTATACTTCATATTATATTTATACGCTGAAATAAGCTATAGGGATATATATATATTTATTTACAAATTTGGTAATAAACAATTTTACCTTTTAATCCTTTAAGTGTATAAAACTCTAATAACAACTTAAATTTTCGTCAGATCTTAAACGAGGCACAACTAAATCTTTGGCTACTAGACTGTTTATAAACATACTTAGGCATTTCTAAATATGTAGATTTTATAGATAAATTATATCCAGATTATTACACACATATTTATTAGGACAAATAGTTAAGTAATATAGAAAAATAACCAATAAAGAAAATCGGAATCACAACCTCTGGTCTAACACTCAAAATTTACAAATAGTTTCTGAACATAACATTTAAATACCGAAATTTGATGCTAGATAAACTCACACTAAATATAAAATACATCAGTTACTTTTATATTCCAACACAAAGGTTCCACCAGGTAAATACAAAAAATAAACGGTAAAAACAAAACCTCGTTGATCCCCAAATCCTCGAGGTGAATCTCGAAAAAGTCTGTTACGGAAAATTTGTTTAACTTGAGTTGAAAAGGGGCAGATGCCTTCGTAACAAAAGTAGAAGATTTGAGGGACAGCTTTGAAGGAAAACAATGTAGAAAATCGTATTTGGCAGCACTTATCTTTCAATTAACATTTGACACGGTGGTCTCGACCTTTTCCTGTCTTCATTTACATTTAGCAAATCCTCTGCATTTGTTTAGCGGTCATTTAAAAGGTTTTTGATCAATTAATCCTGAATTATATTTGAAAACACCTTTTTTAAGCTATTGCATAGCTTTTATCGCGGGCTTTGAGTGCGGCGACCGAATCAAGAAATTCCGTAACGAAAAAAACCTAACACCCGTAGCTCGCGCGGATCGAGACGAGCTGCTCCGAAATATGTCTGTCTCTTCTTGCGTGACAGAGACAGACAGACAAAACAGTCTGGGTTTGAGAGAGTATATAGGTGTATAGGTGTGGCATTATATCTTTATAATGCCACACTCACCGCATGTGCGCCCCGTAAGTATACATGTTCAAAGAAAAAAAAAATACTGGATCAATGAAAACTGGTCAGCGCGATCGGTTAAGCTGTTTCGCAACTACGAGGTACACTAACGCCCTCTATTATTAAAATACTTTTTGAACAATATTAAATGAGAAACTGGCAAAATAAAATAAAAAATATATTATAATTGCATAAGTTGATAAAAAATGCTATGCAATAGCTTTACCGCAGCAGTCCCCGACTGCCACACATATTTTTAATTCACTCGTTAACGTGTAATTAAAAATCACCTTTTTTAAAGGTAACTCTCGATCTCGTCTCGCGGGGATTTTACAGACATTCCTGAAACGGACTCGAGTAACACCAATACTTAAAACAAGTGACCTTTTAAAGCATCCGCCATCCGTTCAGTTTGATTTCATTCTCCATGTTTAACATATTAGTGTCGATTACTATCTATACAAAAAATATTCAAGAATCAGAGTTTTTTTAGTAACTGTTGAGTATTATCATTATCACCGACGCTATATCAAACTGTAATCTACATTCTTTTATTTTGCACCTTTACGGATTATATATTTTTTAAATTTAAATATGACCAAACATAAATTCGAGTTCGAAAATTGATTAATTGATACTGTATAGTTTTTATTTTGCACCTTTAGGGATAATATTTTTCTTGAAATATACTCGTAAATATGACAAACAGAAATTCGATTTGGAAAATTGATTAATTGAAACTGTGTAGTTTAAAATAAACAATTTTCCAAATTGAATTTTAAATATCAATAGTCTGAAGCATCAACATTAAAAAACTACAACTGAATTGAGATATTTTTGATCTCGAATCTCTCTTGAATAGAATCTTTTGAACTCGGCTAATAAAATAATACGATATGCATTTGCACATTAGTCAACACAAACCATTCTTTGGTGAACAAAACTACCGTACACCGCAGTGAGCCGGTGACTCAATGAGATCTTGGATTTGCCAACTCTTTATTATGTTCACCGGTAACTCGTTAAAGCTTAAATTAAGATGCGCGTTAAGTTGGAGTGGATGGAAGAAGTGTACGAACCAGCTTTAAGTGCACATAAAACGGGTTAGCCGACGTCGCTCGACTAGCCAACGGGTAATACTATATCGTGTTCTTTTTAACGAGTCTCTAGCCGGCAATATTTCATGACTGAGAAATAAAAAGTGGTACTTGTGACTGTATTCTGTGTTATGGACGGAAGAAATAATTTTCTTAGCTGAAGATGTTTCCACTCCATTTTTTGCTGCTGCAAACGTTGTAGTTTAAACATGAAACAAAAATATCAGATTTTAAACATAGTGCTAATTGTTTATGGGTATTTGTCTAGTAGATAAATATAAGCTTGATAGCTGGGAACAGAGAGTGCAACTGTGTTTGCGTACACACTTGTGTACTATAATTTCTACTGCGTAGTCGGCTGGTCTCCGATGGAGCTGGCTGTACTGGCCGAAATCGGCTAGGAATACTCATCATCTTTAAGGGAACTTTAGTTTAAGCCGATCCTGCGACTTTTACATTATTACGTTATTTCGTAGTTATAATTGCTGATTATTACCATAAAAATACTTCTTGCTGAACTGACAGATGTTGTCCTTTAAAAGTTTCTGCATTTACCCTCTACATTTTTCACTTATTACTCGTATAAGGAAAATGTTTTCAATTTTTTATTCTGTAAAAACATTATTCAGTCCATTTTAAACATGCCTATAAAAAGATATTAAATTGGTTCAACCTTTCGTAAATAGTTGACGAACTTATCATCGACTAATACTTGTTTAATAACTCCTCTACGTTACGTGCAATCGAATTCTAAAAAAGCAGGAATTGTATTATACTTAACGTTCAACTGTGAATACTTTTTTATGTTCCCCATTTCTCCTTAAACGACTTTTGTGAGACGCGTGTGTAACTAAAGGTCTAAAGCTTATAATCTTCGTACGACTCGCTAAACGGACTCGGATTGGCTCAAGCCCAGACCGACTCCAAACATGTCCAAAAGCTAAAAGGTGAACAGCATTATGCAAATTACCATACTCTTTGTTCTGCACCGTACCTAATGCTATTTACATTTTGTTTATTTGGTACGAAATAATGGCGGGTTAGGTTGGCCGCACTCAGGGCTTTTGTTCAGCTACATTAACCAGTATTAGCTCATATGTCAGAAAATAGTAAAATGATTACTGTTTATTAAAATTTTTAAGGTTTGAATAAATGGATTACGATGAAAATGTAGCCTTTTTAACTATACATGAATCGTGCAGTGTACCTCATCAAATCAACCTATCGCCGCCCACTACTCAACGAAGGTCTCCTCCAAGGAGTTATTTATACCTGATGTTACTATTTCACCGTGGGAGAGCCACGTTTCGGCATGAATGGGCTGGCTCGACCGGAGTTATACCACGGCCTCACAGAAAACCGGTGTGAAATAGTGCTTGCGCTGTGTTTCACCGAGAGAGTGAGGATACCGGAGGCCAACACCACAAACACCTACCCCTACCCCCCCCCCCCCATCCCCAAAAGGCCGGCAACGCACTTGTGACGCTTCTGGTGTTGCAGGTGTCCATGGGCCTCGGTAATCGCTTACCATCAGGCGATACGTCTGCTCGTTTGCCCACCTATTCCATAAAACGAACTAAATTTAAATCCATATTCCAAAAAAAAAGTTTTTAATAAAAATAATAATTTATGAAATAATATGAAAAGAAACATCCAAAAAGTTTATTTCACATTTTGCCGACTATAACTTTTACTAAAACTTACATGGTAGCTTATTGCCTTCAATTGGGTAGGGTACATATATATCAAAGTAATGGATGAATAAAGAGATGAATATTACACCCAGATACAGAAAAAAATCTTCAAAAACAAGGAGCACGATCTCAATAAACAGTTTTTTTCCTTGTTAGTTAATTTCATGGAATTTAGTATGCAGGGGGTTTCAGGGGCGTAAATTTTTGCACTGTCTGCATTCGCAGTTTGGTGACCATCACTCTTCGATTATGCTTATGCTTTACATCAGGCAGAGTAGATTCATTTTGGCAGGGCCAATTAAAAAAAAAAGATCTAGCTAGGATTAATTAGTGAAAAATTTCCCAATAAAAAAAATTCGGTCGGTCATCAAATTACTGTTATTTTATTAGAGAGACAAAGATGAGTTAAGAATATTTATAGGAAATGTCATCCCACATACCTTTATTATCAAGTATGTAAAGCAAGTGCTCTGAGTAATGCAAAACACATGATTATTAATAACCTCACAACTCACACAACAAAACTGTGGAATGAACTATCACCTGCGGTATTCCCGGACCAATACGACCTTCAAACCTTCAAGAAAAGAGCGTACTCCTTCTTAAAAGGCCGGCGACGCCTCTGGTGTTGCGGGTGTCCATGGGCGGCGGTAATCGCTCATCATCAGGCGATACGTAAGCTCGTTTGCATTATTATCTAATAAAAAAAAAATCACACCCGACTGTCTGATTCTAAATTAGGCATAATCTATGCTCTGACCTATGGATAACCAAACTACCAATACACATACTTAAACATTTCTAAATACATACATATCTTCTCTTCTTTAAATATAAAAATGAATTGTCGAAATGAATGTACGCGCATAACTTCCGATCAGCTGCACCAAATTAAATAATTCCTTTTATGTGTTCGTTATTGTTAAGACAAGGTTTGTGTATAAGAAAATTAAAAAGATAACGGGAAAAGTTTTTTTTTGTCTGCCACGGGAATCTGACAGTTATGTAAATATGGCGGTACGAAGTTCGCCGGGTCAGCTAGTTTTAGATACAGAACAAATATTCGTGTTCATCACTCAAATAATTATCGTGGTTCGAAATAGAACCTCCGGTTTAACAGTTAGGGCCACTAACTACTGGATTAACATGATCGTCAATGTTGTGATGTGGATGACCTCATTACTCAAATAATTGGTACTCTACCTCTGTGCGCATTTCGATACGACTTTGTTATCTTAAAGGATAGTTCCTTCCCTCCCACTATGATCCTGGGTCCTTTAAACGGGTTGTAAAAAAGCATCTCAGTAGACCGCCATAGTGTGGGTCACCGTGCATTAGTATGGTGACCACGACTCTTGGTTTCTAATCATGCTTTCTATAAGACAAAGTAGAGTCATTTCGTCAGTTAATATATTAAAAAGAAAAAAATCCGTACCTAACTGAATTACTACCGTTCTTGAGTGCTAATTTCAAGGTCACCCGTATACCTCTTCATCACCAAAAACCGTAAGTGAAAACTACAGCCAAAATTAAACAAAACAAACTCTCTTTATCTACCCTATCAATAAACTATTGTAGGGGGGTCATCCATCTTTCATTATCCATCATTAGTGTAAACAAGTTTGTGAACAAAACCGACTTCAGCTTCGGATCTCGTGAAGTGTAAGCCCATGGGTATTGAGTTCCTACACTCCATCTTAGTGAAACCGATCAATTCATTTCAGATCACCCCCTGTCGTAATCACATCCTATACTTAAGTAATGTATATAACCTGCTGACATTATGTCGGAGCTTCAATCTATACCGATATCAAGCTGAATAGTTATTTGTTTGCTTAAAAGCAAAAATCTCTGAAACTGTCATTCAGATTTGGATGGTTCTTTGTGTATTGGATTGTATATTTATTGAGGACTAATATCGGATGCAAAACACTGCGCTACGACCCTTAGAAATGGAGCAGTAGCAGTTTTCTGTCAGATCTATATCTTTCCATAGCAAACACAGTTTGCTTAGATCCTTTAAATTACTCAATGGATTTTAATGCAGTTTTCAGTAGAAGATTCATATATTGGTACATAACTAGGCGCGAACCGTGGTGTTACAACACCAACCGCGGGAAAACACGGTGCGCAGCTAGTGTTAGATAAAGTGTAAATGCCGATGCGATATAGATGTACCTACACTGAAGGTTTGACACCTGTTCGTTTATCTATCAATCAATCGTTAATTGGTTTGATTCCCGTTACAGTTTCGCTTTGAAATCACGTTTAGTTGATACGACTAACAGAGAACCTCCAATTATTGGAAATCAACTTACTACTACACTAAGATGGTGATTGCCAGCAAATTTTAGACAGTTTCGATAATGACAAACACGTTGGCAAGGAGCTTGAGCTGAACTTCGTTATATTTTCCGCGTTTTAAATTATTTTGTTCTATTCTAGAATTTGTTAATATTGGAACAGAGTTTATAATGTCTTATAACAAGCCTTTAAAATATTTTATGAAGAAGTATTAGACATTTTCAAAGTTTACTAGTTTTTTAGTTTTTTTAGTTTTCGTTAAACTAAAAAACTAACTTCTAAACCACTTAACCATATTGTGAAAAAATATTGATGGTAAAAATTTACTCTTATTTTCTGTAACCGTGGGCAGGAAATGCTTCGACGCAATATAGGCCGGCTTGACCTGAACGATAACACGGCTTAAAAGCCAACTGGATGATAAGTAATTCTTATAAATGCATATCATATAGTGAAAGAGGTTACCGGGGGCTTAACTCAGCCCCTTATTTATTAAAAAAGTTAAAGAATTCAGTACTTTTTTCCTTTTTAAACTTAGTTTTATTAGTCATATGAACAATAGTATTTTCGAAAGGCAATCTTTATTTGTACGATGACACCAAAATATTTTTTTATTATTCTCTTTATTTCATTTATAAATACATATTAATTACATTTTTAAATATAAATATAAAAACAAATACATTTTAAAATATAAAAAATAGTAGACCACCGACCTCGGGTACAGGGACCAAGAAACCGGTGGTTAGGGCTCCAGAGACAGGAACCTCCTCACAATACGAGCCGTGTCAAGGAGGACTGCCTTCTGCATCATACCCTTGATCCAGCCCTCTAACGTGAGCCTCTTAAGATGTTGGTCGAGGCTCTTGGCTATCAATCCGTGAGCAGATACGACTATCGGAACAATGATTACCGAATCCTCATTCCACATATCGACAATCTCGTGAGATAAATCCAAATATTTTATTTGTTTTTCTTTTTCGACTTTCACGAGATTCTCGTCATGAGGAACGGCGATATCGACAATCATTGCGCGGCGCTCTAATCGATCTATCGCCACAATATCAGGCTTATTGGCATCAATAGTCCTGTCTGTGATAATAGATCGATCCCAATATACCGTAGCACGACCATTCTCGAGAACTGGGTCGGGCACATACCTGTAGTATGGCACCTCTAAATTCACAAGTCTGTATATAAGGGCAAGCTGTTGATGTACGATCCTGGCGACTTGGTTGTGCCTGTGCAAATATTCGCCGTTAGCAAGACGAGAACAACCAGAAACAATATGCCTGATAGATTCTCCAGGACGGTGACATGCCCGACAGATGTCGACCGTACCATCTTTCAGGATATGGATTGTGGGTAGATGACAAATTTACCTGGAAACTACATATAGACCACGTCAGAACAAAGTTAATTTCAATACTAGGGGCAATGCGTAAAGTATCAAAGTGCATTTCAAACAAAGCCCGTACTATTATTTATAATTCTTTGGTGAAGTCACACCTTGAATATCTAATTGAGATATGGGGATCAGCAGCTGTATCTAATTTGAATACACTGCAAAGAATACAAAACCAAATAATTAAAGTACTATTTCATTACCATTACCTAACTCCTACAAAAGTATTATATGAAAAAACCAAATTAATGAACCTCAAACAACTTTACACCTATAAAACATGCATTTTAGGTAAAAAGATCACAAACAATTCCATTCAAACTGACATACACTTACACAAGAAACCAAACACACATAATTTAAGAAATACAAATAAAATACAACTAACGAAAGTACGAACTAACTACGGAAAAAAAACAATATTATATGAGGGAGCACATCTGTATAATAGACTGCCGAATGAATTAAAGGAATGTGACAGTTTAAATGTATTTAAAGGCGGGCTAAAGAAATATGTTTGTACATGTACATTGTAACTTCCAATACGCTGAAAGGTGAATAATGTATTAGTCATAAGATAATGCTATGTATCTCATTCTAAGTGAACTGTAAGTTCTCATGAGAAAATAAAATTCTTTAAACACATATACTTCCGATAGTTATTCGTCATGATAACTTCGTCCATAATCGCACATACAAAACCTTCGGTTTCTCCGAAGAGATCACCACTATTATTGTTATTATTATTGCCTTATTATTCTTATTGTTATGGTGACTGGTAGGTATTGGACCTACGATACGATAGAGCGAAATAAGGGCTCCAAAGTGTTCGCAAGAGACTTGTCTATTGGGCAAAGCCAGTTGACGAAGCTGAAGACGGAAGACGGCAGTGTAGCGTCTACTAAGACAGAGGTACTGAGGGAGATCGAAAGGTTCTATGGACAGTTATATACCTCGATTGCTAAGCCTGTTAACGATTTGGATAAAGATCCAAGAGCCAAATTAACCCGACGCTATACAGAAGACATCCCAAGAACAACAAGGCGGCGGGTGAGGACGGAACTACATCGGAGCTTCTGAAAGCGGGTGGAACACCGATACTGAAAGTCCTTCAGAGGCTCTTCAATTCCGTCCTGCTCGACGGTACTACGCCCGAAGCTTGGAACGGAGGCGTGGTGGTTCTTTTCTTCAAGAAAGGCGATAAAACCTTATTGAAGAACTACGGGCCCATCCCGCTTCTGAGCCATGTTTATAAGCTATTTTCGAGGGTGATCACGAACCGTCTCACACGCAGGTTTGATGACTTCCAGCCTCCCGAACAAGCCGGTTTCCGTAAAGGCTATAGTACCATAGACCACATTCATACGCTGCGGCAAATTATACAGAAGACCGAGGAGTATAATTTGTCACTATGCTTAGCGTTTGTGGACTATGAGAGAGCCTTCGATTCGATCGAGACTTGGGCAGTGTTGCAGTCTCTTCAGAGCTGCCAAATTGACTATCGGTATATCGAAGTGCTGAAGTGCTTGTATAAAAACGCCACCATGTCGGTCCGAGTACAGGACCAGATCACAGAGGATATTCCGTTGCGGAGGGGAGTTAGGCAGGGTGATGTCATCTTGCCTAAACTCTTTACCAATGCAATGGAAGACACCTTCAAGCTACTGGATTGGAAAGGATTCGGCATCAATATTGAATATCACCTTGCCGACGACATCGTAGTCATGGCTAAGACTTTAGAGGAGCTCAGCACGATGCTCGAAGGCCTCAATAGAGTGTCCCAGCGGGTGGGCCTTAGGATGAACATGGACAAGACGAAAGTCATGTCAAATATCCATGTTTCGCCCAGTCCCGTATTACTGGGAGGCTCGGCTCTCGAAGTTGTTGATGACTATGTCTATCTGGGACAAACGGTCCAACTAGGCAAAGCCAACTTCGAGAAAGAGGTCAATCGACGAATCCAACTCGGCTGGGCTGCGTTCGGGAAATTACGCAGCGTTTTCTCGTCCAAAATACCACAGTCCTTAAAGACCAAGGTCTTTAATCAGTGCGTGTTACCACTGATGACCTACGGTGCCGAGACGTGGTCTCTTACTACGTGGCCTCATAAGGAAGCTCGGGGTCACACAGCGAGCTATGGAACGGGCTATGCTTGGGGTCTCTACGAGATCGAATCAGAAATGAGGAGATCCGTAGACGAACTAAAGTTACTGACATAGCAGAGCCAATCAGCAAGCTGAAGTGGCAGTGGGCAGGGCACATAGCTTGGAGAACCGATGGCTGATGGGGCAGAAAGGTTCTTTAGTGGGGACCACGTGACGGCAAGCGTAGCGTAGGAAGGCCTCCCACAAGGTGGACGGACGACCTAGTTAAGATCGCGGGGGCTCGTTGGATGCAGGCTGCTATCGACCGGTCGAAGTGGAAATCAATGGGGGAGGCCTACGTTCAGCAGTGGACTTCTTACGGCTGATATGATGATTCCTATTGTTTATGGCGTTGTGTATCAAATTTCCGAAGAATTTATTACTTATTTCACTCATTTATTTAAATATTTACTCTACATTACGTTTATATTAGTCTAGCGCCACCCTTCAAAGCCTCGCTGGGGCACATTTTGGTTGAAACGATGAACATAATCACAAATTTTAACAAAAAAATACCGACCTCAAGAACTGAACCACATTGAAATGGGACCACACAGGAAGCACCATCTTTCAAATAAAAAAAGTCATCAAAATCGGTTCACCCAATCGAAAGTTATGAGGTAACAAACATAAAAAAACAGTCGAATTGATAACCTAATCATGAATTTTTGAAGTCGGTTAAAAATTGATACAAAAACATAATCAAAACCATCAAGGAATCTACTTTAATGGTCTAAGATACGTAGAGAAACGACCTTCACCCATCTGTTTAATGGATGAAAAGTATTTTATATCAAATTTAATATATAAAATAACATTTTACGGGTTGGTTGGCTAAAAAATTCCTGGCCAAACTATTTATTAATTAACAATTAAAAAATGACTTTTTATTACACAGTGTTTAACGAATATATTTAATACCAACCGACAGTATAAAGGCTATAGAACATATAAACCTTGGGTTGTCTATTTGTTTCCTGGCATAGGTACTGGTTGGCAGGTATAAACAGGTATGTCGATATTAGTTATTTTCACCCATTTGTTTAATAAATAAATTTTATATCAAAATAAGCGCCTTTATAGGATATTTGTCTCGCGGAATTAAAGCTAAATATATTTCATAGCATTTAAAATAAGCGCCGTTTAATTGCGAATACGATGATATAGGGTTGTCCACAAAAATCGGGCTTGAATAACGGTTATCGAGTTTTGAAAAGTTTTTTTTTATAAAACAATTATTAAATAGTATTATATGTGGCATTACAGTATATAGTTAAGACAACTCTCGCTCTATGAACATACATTCTGTGTCGCGGGGACTTTACAAACATACATTAAATGGACACAAAGAACACTCAGACTCAGAACAACAATTTGCGAATCACACAAAGTGATGTCCCATGTTGATTTGAACCCACAACACTTGGCGTAGTAGAGAGCGGCGTGGCGACCGCTTAAACTACTAGGCCAACCGAGCAGTCAAATTTAAATTATTCACTTTGTTAATTTTTATTTGCTTTTTTGAAAAACAAAAATAAAATCACTTTTCAAAACTCGACAACCGTTATTTAAGCCAGATTTTTTGCAGACAACCCTATATCATCGTATTCGCAATGAAACAGCGCTTATTTTGTTTTTATATGCCAGGAAACAAAAAGACAACCCAAGGTTTGTATATTCTATAGGCCTTATACTTTCGGTTGCTAATATAATAGGTAACTTTGACTACAGGAAGTCGGTTAAAAATAATGCTTAGCATTTACTAGTGTATCGCTTGGATGGATGACCTCTTTGCCATTCGGATCAAAATTTCACTTTTCAAAACTCGACACCCGTTATTACGGCCAGGTTTTTGGCAGACAACCCTATATCATCGTATTCGCATTGAAATAGCGATTAATTTGATATAAAACTTATTTATTAAACAAATGGGTGCAATTAACTAATATCGACATACCTGTTTATACGTGCCAACCAGTAGCTGTGCCAGGAAACAAATAGACAACCCAAGTTTTCTATGTTCTCCAGGCTTTATACTTTCGGTTGGTGTTAAATTTATTCGTTAAACTCATGGGTACACTGTTTCATAAAAAGTCATTTTTTAATTTTTAATTAATAATAGTTTGGCCAGGATTTTTTTAGCCAACCCACCCGCGATATATTATTTAATATATTAAATTTGATATAAAATACTTTTCATCCAATAAACAGATGGGTGAAGGTCGTTCCTTATTGTATCCTCTACTATAATAGATGTTGAAATAATCTTAATCTGCACGGAATTTATGAGTTCTCTTCCAATTTAATAATTTTCAATTATTTCGATTATACTCAAGCGTTATCATTTCTATAACCTGAACATGCATAACTCCACAAATAAAACTCCAATGACGAACATGAGTGTGTAGAGTGCACATTGCAACGTAGGTGGGTTGTACTCTCACTCCAGTTCACAAACGAGCGAAGATCCGCTGGAGTACTCGAAAACCTACAATTGCATAACAAAACAAACTCAACTGTAGAAACCTGCCTTTGTATAAGATCCGTCTTGCGAGGTGAAGGAAGCTAAACAATACTTTGTTGAGTCTAACACTACAAACTCAAGCCCCTAAAGTCTACTGAACGAGACAATGGCTGTGTGAATATGGGCTCCGGAGAAACGTTCTCCCCTCGTTACCGCGAACAATATTGTTAGTTTTATGATGGAACTGAAATAACCCTTTGTACAGAATTTTATACCGGTTGCCGCTCGCTCTTCTTAGCGGGCTTTTTTTGGATATGAATATAGTTACGTTACATTAAACAAGTAAACTGCTTGTAACCCTTTCTTGTTAGTGAGTTGTGTTCGTTTCTATTAATAGCAAAGTAAATTTGCAATATGTGTGTATTTTGGTCATCGATAAGATTTATTAAAATATTTTTTATGACATATAAAAATGAACAGATGGGTCACGGTGGTGACTACCAACGCCCGTGGACGCCTGCAACTGAGAGTCATTACATATTATAAATCCTATTCGTGAAAATATTAGAATTCATTCATTCAATCATTCAGTGGTTTAACTCTAAATTTTGAAGGGGGATAGCTACGCTTCGGCATGCATGGGCCGGCTCAACCGGAGTGATACAACGGCCTCATATAAAACCGGTGTGAAACAGCGCCTGCGCTGTGTTTCACCGAATGAGTGAGGATACCGGAGTCCCATACCCCAACACCTTATCCAACCTCTCCTCCATCCCCACCCCCCTCCCCATCTCCCAAAGTCCGGCAACGCACTTGTGACGCCTCTGGTGTTGCGGGTGTATATGGTCGGCGAACCCGCAACTTTATATTTACCGCCTGCTCGTTTGCCCCACATTCTATAAAAAAAACTTTTCGATGGTGAAGGTGAAAGATGACAAAACTCGAAGTGTCTGTGTTCTCATCAAAATGAAGCCACTCACGAAAAATTAGCTTGATAGTAATTATTTGTAAAATTGGTTCCGAGGATCCCGGATTATATAGATTTACATAAAAGTATATAAGTATAATTTCATTCAATCTAGTTTTCATCGTAGTACAAGCTTTGGGTAGTTTGAAACTAGATGACGTTGTGTGTCAGATGAGCAAAATCTTTAAAAATGTATAAGCATGTTTATCAGTAGTCTAGTGACCATATTAAATTAAATCGCACAACTTTGTTTGAATGAGTTATTATTTAAGTAACTGCATGCTATTAAAGCAGAAATAACACATTTTAGATTCCATGAAATACGCTTCTACCTAAATGATTACATAAGATTGGCTAGCCATTACATAATCTAAACATAGCAGAGGAAGCTTCACCAAACGATAGTTAGGCCGATGATTGAAAGGGGATGTATCTGGCCGCTCGGTGCGTAAACATTGAAGTTGTGGACAATGGACCAAAGCGACTGTTTGTACTATCGACTGGATACACTTTTGCAATTAGCTTAACAATGGGAAAACTACTACAATACACGCTAGTTTTTTTTGGTATTTTGAAATAAACTTTGAGTAACATTTTTTACGAAAAACATTGCTTTTGATATGAATAATTTTATACATTTTATATTTTACACACAATCTTCTGTTCCCAACTAGACGAATGATAAAAACACTAACATATTATTGATAACTAGCTGATCCACGCAACCTCGTTTGCGTCGCTCAGCTATTGCCTATTGCCCGTAGCGAGAATATGTTCCCCCGTTTTTAAACATTCTTCATACATGCTCTACTCCTATTGGTCTTAGCGTGATGATATATAGCTTATAGCGTTCCTCAATAAATGGGTTATCTACCACTGAAATAATTTTTCAAATCGGACCAGTAGCTTCGTGAGATTAGCGCCTTCCAGCAAACAATGAACTCTTCAGCTTTATATATTAGTGCTAGCTGACCTCCGCAACCTCGTTCGCGTCTCCTATTGCCCGTAGCGTGATAATTTTCCCCCGTATTTAAAACATTCTTCATTGGTGCTCCGTTCCTATTTTTCTTAGCGTGATGCGCCTATAGCCTTCATCGATAAATGGGCTATCTAATACTGAAAATAAATTTTAAATCGGACTAGTAGTTCTTGAGATTAGCGCGTTCCAGCAAACAAACAAACTCTTCAGCTTTATATATTAGTAAAGATAGATTAATTAATTGGTAATTCCATCATAAAACTCATTGAAAACATCAACAATCTTCAACATACTTCATTTACAACTTATCTTTTCTTTTGGGACTTCGTTTAGCAGTGCACGGCTATAAGCTGAACGACGACGACTTATCAAATGAAATGTGGATGACGTTGTAGGTTTCACCATCACATAATAAATACCTTCTAGGTTGGAATCGAATCCACGACACATCCACGATAACAACAGAGCAGTCTAAGGACACCTGTCTCCAGGCTAACAACCCAGTCAATCTGTGGCGAATTCTTAGGGTAATTTAGAAGTGCATTAATTGTTCTTTGATCAAATTGGGCTGCAGAACATTTTATCTCTTTTAAACACACTAAGATATAGAAATGTGGGTCTGTAACCTTTATTCAAAATAATCCGTTGTTATTAAAGCTAACTTATTAACTTATAATTATTATTAAAGTTATTAAAATAAAATCAACGTTTATTTGAATAAAATAAGGAATGCGGTGAGAGGAAGTGACGTCGGCGAAAGATTGTTACCGTCAACGCCATCGCCGTGAACACGTAACGTCAATCTTGTTTTGTTACGTGGCAAAAGCAACAGACGCATCTATTATTAAGTACACCAATCTGATTTCAAAACAAAATTACTCAAAGACGTAATGATTTTAAATTTATAAACGTGACTCATGTCAAAATTGTCATGCGTTTGTTGCTAACAAAAATATTTTTATTATTATTATTAAGTTATGTCCTTTTCTTGTCGTTTTCTTTTCATTGAGTGGTTTTTGGATTTCTGAAACTAGTGAAAATAAACGAAACAAATGTTAAATTATATATTAAATTATATAATATTATATTTTTGGTTTTATGCATCTACCTTGTTTTGGTTCTGCATTACCCTAGGCCGACTGCTAAAAAATGCCTGCGGCATTAAATCCACCTTTGTCAATTTTAATGTGCATAAAGTACAAATAAAAAAATGATACTGGCTTTATGTGTAGCTGTCTATGTCTAAATCCTTACGAATACTTTAAACGTGTCAATTTGTTCATTAGGCTTTTACAACTACATCGCCAAACTAGTTTTATAACATTTGTCATGATTATCTCAGATTACAAAAGAAAGCCAGATGGAACGTTCTTGTCAAATAACATGACGCCGATTGATTTATTTTAGTGTGCGTGACAGTCGGTGCGACACTATAGGAACACGTACATCTTTGTGTGTGTAACCATACGCAGTAAAAAGTTCCCTATTTTTTTGATAAATATTAAGATTGTAAAAAGGATATTTTAATATTAAAGAACTTTAAATATTATGGTTTTTATTTCAGTTACTGTTACATACTATGCAAACTCTCAGCGACCTTTATTTTGCACTAACTTTTTATAATATTGTCGTTTTGCTAAATGTACTTTTGTAAAATTATAAAAAGCTAAAATAAATTACTTTACCAAAAGTACTTGTAATGTATGTTTAATATATTTGTTTAATATTCTGCGGATAAACAGTAGGTACCTGGGAATCAAGTTTTGTACTATCCATTAAATTATTCTCAATCATTAAATTATGATGTGAAGCACAAGTTAAAGACATAAAATAATTATCAGAAATAATTGTATGTTTCATCAAAGAATACTTTCAGATGAGGTTAGGAACCAAGTCGCTAAGTATAGAAATGAGGTTCACTAATGTCTGGACTAACAAGTAATCTCCCTAATTGAAGGGGGAAAAAAATAGACAAAAATTGGTATCACAGTCGAGCTACGGTTGAGGTTTTGTGTTCCGACACAACAATATAATTATCGGGTAAATAAATAATTATAGCAACTAAATAATCTGTATTTACCAGTGAAAAGACATTCCATCTTCTTGTTTTTGTTTTTGGGAACTAGTCTTACAGTGTTTAATGATGCAAGACGGCATTTTGAAAATAAAATTAAAAATCACTCGTGACGTGTACACAATATGGCGGTTTGTCAAACACTGCCGCGAGAATGTATTCGCTTTCTAATTTATATTTACTTTGTAGATTCATTGCCGTGTTCTTTACCGTCTATCTGGCTTTCTTAGTAATCTGAGATGATTATAGTTTGATTCTTGATGACATGAGGGTACTAGTGTTTTATATCGCTAAGTGGTAGTTAAAGTAGTTAAAGGTTTTTATATATTATAAAAAATATTAAAATATATATTAAAATTTGCCTGATACTGCACTGGCCGGTGCAACCTGGTCGAAACGTCAGGCAAATCAGAGGTATGTAATACATTTAAATCAGTGATCGCATTCATTCCCGTGAAAATAATTATTATAACATTAGAAGAACAAGAAATCTTGTGTCAATGTTGTAAGAACTATTTTTCCTCTTGTCACCTAGTGCGAAACTACCTTAAGTATAGAAATAGCTTGTAATAGAAAAGTGCTATTTACATAATAGGAAATCCCACAAGCATAAAACTTACACTTGCAGACAAAAATTGAAGTATAAATAATTGGCATGCACTCGGCAGCCCCGTAAAAATAATTATTATTATGTCATGGAACCCGAAAGTTTAAAAGTTAGTATAGCTTTATCAGTTTTTCTTCTGCTCTGAAAAATCTTTATTTAATATTATTGGAAACATGCATTTACACAAAAAATAAACAATCAGATTTTCTAACCACTCGTAGTACTCCTGTACCTATTAAAAAAGAAGGTTCATTAGGATGTTGGTAACATATTTATCGAGTTACAGCAAAAGTTCCTAATATTCAGGCTGAAGAATTAGTAACTATTTTTGTAATGGCCATAAAATACCTCATGGTTTAGTTTGGTAATTGTTATGTAGATCTTTTAAATAACATGTTATGAAAAGATGTAATTACATAATATATCAGGTCTGCTTCGTAAATTCTGTCAATGACTACTTCCAAGAAGGGCGTAATCCCCATATTCGTAAATGTTATTTTCAACTTTAAGTTTACAGCATTTAAAAAGAATAACATTCTATTTCCACTTTTGTGCCATAAATTAAACACACTGAAATGTAAAAATGCTGTTCCTATTTTATCAATAAGATTCAAAGGCTATATAAATATTAATAAAATAACAAAGGTTTCAAATCAAATAGAAAAAGTTCAATACATATATTGTTGACAAACAGCAAAGTCAGTGTGGCTTTCATAACACAAATCTTTTGATGTTTTATTGTTAATAAAACACACTTCAAACGAAACGGTTTACTTTACACAGTTTTACTTTTTTTTTTTATGTATGGCTCGCCAAAATGACTCTACTCTGCCTGATGGAAAGCATAAGCAGAATCCAAGAGTGTCGGTCACCATACTCACTGCGAATGCAGACAATGCAGTATGGCGACCAACACCATGGCGGCCTAGTGATGCTGCTGCATCTTTTAGTCTAGTCAACAAGTTCCATACTTGTTGACTATTGACTATTTGGGCCTCCGGTCTCGCACTCACCAACGAAACACGACAGCACGGACGCTATCATTTTACGTTGATTTTCTGTGCGAGGGTGGTACCGCCCCGGTCGAGCCGGCCCATTCATGCTGAAATCAGCGTGGCTCTACTACCTATATTACTTCACGTAGCGTTAACTTGATACCAGATTATTTGTCGTAAATATTACAATTGATGAAGAGGAGGCAACCCTATACATGTGTTCGGAGGCAGGAGGAGGGGACAGGAGGTAGCACCAACTTAACAAGGCACATTCACATTATGTAATTTATACTCTTGATTGTCGGCACTTGATGGTACTTGTTGCAATACATTCTAGAATTAAAATCACTTGTATTCCACTGTTTTATTTATGTTTACACCTGACCGATTTCGCCTTATGGCATCATCAAAGGTTAATGGCTATACAAAATGTTCACATCCTAACAACTGCGGGTACATGTAAATACCAGTGTGTCAGTGTAAGGGACTTTCCCCGAAAATAGGGACATCGTATTTTGCATCTACCAACGCTATTTGTTAAATTAGAAACTAATACAGTTATACAAAGTTAAAGTTATGACATGAAATTACCAATTATAAATTCTAACATATTATTTAGATGTGAAGATTTTAAGTACAAGTGATTTTAATTCTAGAATGTATTTACACTATACTTTTTTGAAGTCACTAAATTATTTTGCCTGTTGCTTTGTAATTCTAAACTACTTAATCGTTTAAGTTGATGTTGAGATTGACAAAATTAGTTTTAAAAGTTCAGTGTTTAGTAACTATAGCTTAGACTTTTGTAATCGTTCGTTTGTATTCTTTTTGGCTTAGCACCGACTTCAAACAGATTTTAGGTACCTAGCACACATTATAATACTACTATTTACTGGTGCGTTCACTGGGTGCGTGGTATAGTACGCCATATCCTCCTTTCTGAAGAGAGGCCTATGCCTAACAGTAGACTATGAAAGGTTTATGACGTTGATCATAATTAATTCACTAAACACTGAACTTTTAAAACTATTTTAAAAGTTTAAAATTTTTTATTTTTCAGTTTTTAGTGCAAACAATCGTAGGTAAGTAGTAATGGGACTAATCCCGCCCACACGCCCACCACTGTAACTCCTGTACACCAGGATCAACAGCGGTGACCCACGAAAACACCGAGTTATGACACTCGGGAAGTCCCAGGAAAAATTTAACTGTCTTGGAACCCGCAACGAAATTAATCAGAAGAAAACTGGAGGAGTTGGAAATATAATAAGTCCACTTCCCTCCTTAGCAAAGCGGGAGACAAAATGGAGTCAAAATAGGCAGACGCCTTTTTCAAACCGGGAAGCACCACGGATAAAAATATTATGGGTCCTAAGTGAGCTATATTTGATTTCTATAGTATGTATGGCAGAATCGCTTAAACGCACGGAAATTCACCGCAGTTGACACAAGATCCCCATAATATACTACCCCAGACGTCATTTGTAAGCTATTTAGCATCATGTTACGTTCATTGTACCAAAGACTACATTCCCAGAGGATATGATGAGCCGACTGTTCACAGCTAGAATCAGGTGTTGAGCATTGACACAATGGTGAATCGACTAATTTAAATGAGTATAGTTTACTCTTAAAGTTACCGTGGCCTGTAAGAAATTGAGCGACACAGTGATCTACCTCGAGCCATGTCCTTGACAACCTTTCGCGAACAGATGGAAAGAACTGGTAAAGGTGGCGCCCCTTAGATGATTCGTCCCATCGTTTCTGCCATTCATCCAAGAGGTCGTTATAGACATTGGTTTTTTGTTGAAACAATCTTATGATTTTACCGCGGTCTCGTATGCCCAAAAAATCGCATTCCATGTTTTGTAGTGTGGAATAGTACATGGCTGCACGTCTTTGCACCACGAGATCGACCGGAAGAACACCTGCCAACACCGGTAAAGCCTCAGTGCTAACCGTCCTATATGCCTTGCACAAGAAAATCAATGCAGGTCGTTGGCCTTGTAACAGTTTGCGACGGACAGCACCTACAGTCGCCCTATCTGCCCATACAGGAGCACCATAGCAAATAGAACCCAAATAAGTAGCTCCATATATGATCTTTAGTGTATTATATGACAGACCCCATGTCGCAGTTGATATCCTCGTCAGTGCAAAGAAACTCTTTTTAGACTTTTCATCAACTGTTCTAATATGTTCAATAAATGAAAAATTTCTTTCTAAAACCAATCCTAAATAACAAACCGAGGTTTTATTTTTAATAGTAATATTTTCAAATTTAATACAAGGCGGTGATTTGAGGTTACCTTTCAGAAGTAGCTGGAAGGTTTTGTTTGGTGCAAACGTCAACCGATTACGCCCACCCCACCGAGATATTAAGTCCAAACATTCACTGGCCAGCCTCTCAAGCCCCGTTCTAGTATCCGACTCTATCAATAACAAACCGTCGTCCGCGTACGCATTCAGGGTACATCCGGACGGCACAGGCATTGCCAGAAAATCGTCGAAGCCTATGTTCCACAAGTATGGTCCTAGCACTGACCCTTGAGGACACCCCATCGTAAGCGCCTTCGACACAGAATGATGCCCAAGTCTCAATTTAGTAGTACCTTGTAAGAAGTACGAGGAGATAAGGGAATAAATATTTTTAAAGCAGCCTCTTAATTTTAATTTTAGCAATAGCATGGGCCACCGCGCATTGTCAAAGGCGCCAGATATATCTAAGAAGATGCCTAAAACGTATTGAAAACTTGACTCGGTGACAGTTTTCCTTACAGATATAACCGCATCAGTTGTCGATTTTCCCAACGTAAAGCCGAATTGTCTATCATGAAATTTAACTCCACCCGGTAGAAGTCGTGGTACTACAAGACGCTCTAAAAGCTTTCCCAGCGATGGTAACAGTGTTATGGGTCGATAGGATTTAGGATCGTCCGGCGGCTTATCGCCGCTTTTTGGTATTATTCGAATATTACCGCACCGCCAAACACTAGGAAATACTCCTTCCGCAATGCAACGTTTAAAAACTGTTAAAACCGTATCACCCGAAAGTTTACAAGCTTCTTTTATCATTTTGTTTGATATTTTATCGTCGCCCGAAGCCTTATTTAGTGGCAATGACCTAACAATACTGAGGAATTCGTCTGAAGATGGTAAGTCAGACATTGGAGACAATGGTGGTTCAATAGCCCACTGCCTAATTTGTCGGTGATAATCCGTGTCATCCTCCGGCCGATCGTCAGGCACAAGTGATTCTAAAAGATATTCTGTGGTTTGTTCTACTCCTGTAGTATAACTATTATTAATTTTGATGTTCTGTACGTATGCAAGGTCGATTGATCTATTTGCTTTAAATTCATGATACAAAGGTGACCAGGGACCCTCTCTATCGAGTTTATCAACAAGTTTACGTATTAAATTTCCCTTTGATTTCTCCACAGCAGCTCTATAATGCGACCTGGCAACTCTAAGAGCAATAAGAGCATTATTGTAAATATCTCCTGTTACGTTACGCTTTTTAATGTCATTTAGTTTTTTACGAGCTTTTCGATAGATTCTACGTAATTCGACTAATTTATAATTCCACCAATCACACCTACGAGTGTTAGTGATAGATCCACGGCCGATACAAACATCAGCACAATATGTGAAAGTATCTGATAATATGTTTGCGCTTTCCTCAGCTGATAGACCACTGCGACTGAAGTCTTTGGCATGTACTGCAAAGAGTGAACCAAATAAAGCCCAATTTGCCCCTTTAGTTTTATACCTAAAATTGTAAGGAGTTCTTTGTGGATATTGTGCAACCATTGGTATGAATTCGTACACGATTAAGCGGTGATCACTACAGGATGCGTCCGGTAGGACACGCCATCCAGATATCGAGACGTCGCCGCGCGTAAGCGTCACGTCAATAGAAGACTCACCCATTGGGCTGCAAAAAGTTGGTGGTGCATCAGGGGTATTGTGGATAGTAAGATTCATTTCCGCAATAAAATCTTCAACCGCACAGCGACGAGCCATGTCAGCTGCACGCAATTTGCCATACCATAAAGTAGAAGAAGCATTGACATCAGCGCCAATGATAATTTTGTGTCCTATGAGGGACCGCAAAACGAAACGTAAATGATGTAGATGAGGATCAATAGGATGTGAAAATTGAAAATAACAGCTCACTATGTAAACCCTACAGGTAGAGGATGAGATCTCAGCAACGGCGCAGTGTGACGTCATAAGGTTACGCAAAGATGTTACCGTAAAATTAGAACTTGCAACATATATCCCAGCCCGCGACCGGCCATCTAGTTGTACTACATAATTCCGCAATTGAGCGCTTTGATATTGCTCTTGTATAAGGACAATGTCTAACTTTTGTTCCAAAACTAAGCGATCTAATTCTGACGTGGCTATTTTATCATTATGAAGATTTAACTGGCCTATTGAGATATTATCCATTTTATTAAAAAGGTACTACAGCTACTACTGTATAAACTATTCAGTAATTAGTATTTAGGATTAGCTGCTCTAATTTAAGTTTATATGTGGAGCAGTCTTGTGATCCACATCGATGGTCACATGGTTTTTTGTACCGGCTGCATTGTGCGCATTTCGGTTTAAAATCTGGTGTGTCCTTATCCGGGCAAGCCCTTGTATCGTGGCTGGCCGCGCAATTAGCACACGTAGGAGTTTTAATAGTGCAAAATTTTTGAACATGACCGAATTGTTGACAGTTTAAGCAACGAACTACTTCTAAGTCGTCTATAAACCTACATGTGGCCCAGTCTATATATAATTTATCTTTTGTGCTAGCCAAGTGTTTCCTAACCTCTGTCTCTAATTCTAAGCCTATCCATTGACGTCCGTTTTCCAGTTTACGATGCCTGACAATTTTGGTCGTTTTTAAAAAATCGCTTTCGCTTAATTTTAATTCGTCCTTGATATTCTGACGATATAAAGCTGTTAGGAAGGTACGATCCTCCATAGAACCGGGCACGTCTTTTACAATTATACGGGGCCTTCGGCCTTTCGGCTTTTCTAAGCGTAAGCCTACAGATTAAATGGCGTTTACTGCTTCTAGTTTTTTAAGCTGCCGTTCATTTGCGACCCGCAACACGACGCCTGCCTTTGCGGTTTTTTTGACGCCTACAATTTGAAAACCTTCGTCGCTAGGTTTAATAGCCTTCATGAGAGCTTCTTTTGTAGCTGACGAAGTTGCATAGTCCGCTGAACGTTCCGTAGTAGGATACGCAATAACACACGGCCTAGATACGCGCGCCTCAGCGGACACCGGACACGGGGCTGATCCAGGTGGTAAGCGAAGCCTAAGCTTGTCCGCGTACGTCAAGCCCGGCTGTTGAACGGCGACACCCCCCACCCGGCGCTCGAGATTCGCTAATTTCGTTTCATTGCTAGCAGATTTAATTGCCAACAATGAGACGATACCGGTAATCCGCTGGGTTACGTCCATAATGGCGGTCCTATTCCCCACATTCATTCGCGACCCCTGATCGTTTACCAATTCGTTAATTTTTGCCAAATATTCGGTTGCCTGAGACACCAACTCAAAATAATCATACTCCCCACAGTTATCACGACCACTAAGAGACGAAACACTCTCGCCCAAGTCCGAAGCCCTAATTCGTTCAGTTCTACTTTCATTTGACGATAAATTTGATGGCGACATTCTACCAAACAATTTATTTCCGGTTGGTGTTCGAAATTCATTTGTACCACCGGGATCCGGCAACTCGCCAACAACCGACATGGCCAAACAAAGACACACCAGACAAAAGAAATATCAATAAAAACAACTTCAAAATCAAAAAACACGAAAAGAAAATTAATGCAAACAAAATATTACTCCTACCTACCTTTATGAATAAAATAAATTGACTTACCGATAGCCGTAGTAAAAAGAAACTAACACAATATTTGTATTTATAAGGCGTAAAACTTACAGATTATTTGTCAAAAACACTATGTACAACCTTATACCGCCCACAAACCGGGTAACAGTCGCAAGGATACACAAAAACAATATTTAAATTATTAAAACGCGACGTCACACGTGAACCGTACAGACCCGCGGAGGGAAGTAGTAAGTTGAACTATTTCATCAAATTTCATCATCAAGAATACAAATTAAGGTCTATACGTACGTGTAATATTAAAATCATCCTCTAATCCCTAACTGTTGAAGAGTTTAACCTTCTATCATCAGCTCACCTAAATAACTTGAAAGTATACGACTGAAGGTCTTTAGATACGTATGAAATTGAAAGAATTATCCTCCAACTCCTAACCGTTGAGGAGTTGTACCTTCCACCTTCCATCATCAGCTTACCTAAATAATTTGAAAGAATACGACTAAAGCTAACACATGTACATATGATATTTAAAGATTTATCCTCCAACTCCTAACCGTTAAGGAGTTGTACCTTACATCATCAGCTAATCATCATAAAATGATGACTACCAGACGCAAATACCGGTATAACTTCAGAAAATATACGAAAAACATAGTATGTGCCTATAAAAAATGAGGGTTTCCCTCGATTTCCCTGGGATCCCATAATCAGATCCTGATATGCTGGCAATGGGACCACCTCGGAAGCATACCCTTTCGAATACAAAAAAAAATTCAAAATCGGTCCACAACTGACGGAGTAATCGGTGAACATACATAAAAAAAAAAAAAACATACAGTGGAACACAGAACCTCCTCCTTTTTGGAAGTCGGTTAACAATAGGATGAAAAGGAGTGATGACAGTCCATATTATTATTGCGAAGTTTACTCCCTGTTGTATCTCTTAAGGCGCGTATCCAGCGAAATTGTTTGCAATTTCAGTGTTCACAACTGTTTGCAACTCTTCAGAAAATCGCCAACTTTTGTTTATATTGTGTCTATTCCGAGTCGCCAACAATTTGAAAAACATTCCAACTAAGCGTCACCACAGAGCCAATAAATATTTGCAATAAGCGTATTATTTTGACGTTTAACGTCAAAAACGGAAACACTGTTCCCAACATTTGTTGTAAATATTTGTTGCCTACAAACTTTTAAATCGGCCGATAGTTTCATCGGGTTGTCTTTTGTTTTATTTGTCGGCCGATACCGAATCGTTATAATGTGCGCACTCCCATACATCTTCATACTGATTAAGAAACCAACCAAACTACCGGTCGATCAAAAGTCTGCAGTTTGCTGGGGCTCTTAGTTGGATACCTTAAAGAACTTCAACTTAAAGTTATAGTGCATCCATAATTATTACTCTTAGTAGTAAAATCAAACATTAATCTTCTAACAATATACTGAAGTTCTGAACATGAAATACCCGCATGTTGATGTTACGTGCCCTACAGAGATATGCAGTGATTTAAGCGACGCTCGTGGCAAGATGTGTACAGTTAATTAAGTATATTATTAGTATCCTACATCTTGTCGTTGTTGATCTAGTTACCTATATTTCTAGGATGTACAAAAGTCACCTTATTTGACTCTTCACAATTACTTATTAATTGTACAGACAAACAGGGAGTTTAGCAAAAGTTTGAATGTTTTTCACTATGTTTACGTAGCCCTAAAACTACTTAAATATTAAAATACCCAAAAATAACCAATTACGTTATTGCTGTAATAATTTAGTATTTTAAAACCGTCTGTCAAAAAAGAAATATCAAAACTGTATCTACCTCATTAACCATGCGATATGAAACCGACTAACTACTTTAATTGGCCACGACAAAGCAATTTCAGCGATAAAGTGTAACTTACAAACATAAGTTATACCAAAATTTTACACCCCAATTACATGTACAAACACCGCATTACTCCGCTAAATATTTTCATCATATACTAGTTATTACACGTGCCTTTCCTTGCGTATTAATTCGTATTTTAAAATGACAAACTTCTATACAACCATTCAATTAGGGTTCGAGTTTCCAGAAATCCATCCGTTTTTCAAGTCAATATTTCTACTTAAATTATATTTCGCAATACAAGAGTATTTATGACGAATGTATTGTATTTGTAAATATGTGTTTATAAGTCTTTGTATGCACTAAACTGTTTAACCTAAATTCACTTACCTTACAAAATTTCTACACCACCCTAAGATTCACTGGTAGAAAATGCCCTGGGCATTAAGTCCGCCGATGTGCAAAAGTGAATAAAGTTTACAATCCATACTTATATTATAAATGCGAAAGTAACTCTGTTTGTCCTGCTTTCACGGCTAAACCGCTACACCGATTTCTATGAAATTTGGCATGGAGATACTTTGATTTTTGAGGAAGGACATAGGCTACTTTTTGCTGCGATAACCGACAAACACGCGGGCGGAGCCGCGTGCAAAAACTAGTAAATAAATAAATAAAAAAGCTATATTAAGCAATAATGTAATTTATACTCTCGATTGTCGGCACTGTATGGAACTTGTTGCAATATTTATTTATTACATACAGTTACATTTAGTTATTACAGTCTAAAGGTAGTAGAGCCACGCTGATTTCAGCACGAATGGGCCGGCTCGACCGGGGCGGTACTACCCTAACACAGAAAATCAACGTAAAATGACAGCGTTCGTGCTGTCGTGTTTCGTTGGTGAGTGCGAGACCGGAGGCCCAATTAGTCTAGTCAACAAGTACTATACTTGTTGACTAGACTAACAGATGCAGCAGCATCACTAGGCCGCCAGAGTGTGGGTCTCCATACTGCATTGTCTGCATTCGCAATGAGTATGGTGACCACCACTATTGGATTCTGCTTATGCTTTCCATCAGGCAGAGTAGAGTCATTCAAAAAAAAAAAAAAAAAACATTCATACTACATATTCATAAAATGTAAAGAATGCATTAGCACTCAACAAGCTTATGCTGTCAGCTGTCAAAAATGACAGATGTCAAATGTAGCCCCGACAGTTTACGTTCGTGCGTTGATGAATCAATCAGTCAGTCAAGGCAATTTTTTTTTATGTATAGATCGGCAGGTCTAAATACAATGAATGGATACAGTTATTTTCAACCATAAATCTAAAGATATCCGACTATTACGTCTCTCTAATTCTATGTTGAGTGAACAAGTCGTCACGCTAAGGGGTTGAGTTTAGGGGAATCATTTCATATTGAATTGGCAAGGAAATAAGGGAAAACAGTTCAGCTATTCAATAATTATTTTAATGACCCTGTATATAACGGTGAAATTGCGATGATTTCTTTATTACTACGTCTCTAGACTATAAAATAAATACCAAAATAGTACTTTACGTCTTCTGTTTCTTTATCTAGATTTAGAAGTAATTCTGCACTTATTATGCGCGTTTGTTAATTTGATAACGACTTTCGTGTTATTGTAATGAAATAAATGTTAGAAAAATTAGCTACATTTTTTTTTTCCTATTAAAACTGCAATCAGTCCTAATTGGACTATAATCAGTTCAGTTGAGTGAGCAATTGGCGGTTGTGGTGCAGAGGTCAGTACCACTGCTACCCTATGAGACAACATGCCCTCTTTTTAGCCTGTTAATGTTCTTGGAAATATCTAACAATCCAGTAGCCAGAGGATTTGGATGCACGGCTAATCGTTCAGCGTAACGTTTTTTACTCATGTTGATCTCCTCTACTACGGTAGGGCAATTAAGGTACTGGTGAATTTCCTCATTCCTAGTGAACCAGGGAGCGTTAACTATTCCTCTCAGGATGCCATTTTGTGCTCTTTGAAGGCACATTATGTTAGTCTTGCTGGCCACACCCCACAGTTGAACGCCATATGTCCATATGGGCTTTAATAGGGAGTTGTAAAGGAGAAGTTTGTTATCCACTGAGAGTACAGAGTTTCGACCCATCGACCAGTGTAAGTTCCTGTACCTAAGGTTTAACTGGTCACGTTTCTGCTTGATGTGCGTTTTCCAGGTTAGCTTTTTATCTAGGTGGAAACCAAGGTACTTTGCGCAATCACTTTGTGGTAGGGTATCATTGCCTAAGGTTACAGCGGGGCAATTGCTTTTTCTCAAGGTGAAGCTGACGTGAATTGACTTTGGTGCGCTAGCTCGGATACGCCACTTCCGAAGCCAGGTATTAAAAAAAAAATTATCTACATGTAAACATTTTATGTCTCTTTATGTTTTGTCTTGTTCTACAACCTGTCTTGTTATTTTTTGTGAGCCGAGACATTTTTATTGTTAATATTTTTATTTTAATTTACCACACCCACAAGTTCTACAAGTTTAAAGTCACTCAGCGTACGATGGAGCGTGCGATGCTGCATGTCTCTCTAGTCAAGGATTCGCAACGAAACAATTCGACATAGAACTGAGAGAATTGTTACCGATATCGCACTGAGAATCAGCACGCTGAAGTGCAAGTGGGCCGGTCATGTCTCCAGGCAAACCGATGGTCACTGGAGCTGACTTGTGTTAGAGTGTAGAGCCCAAGACTGGGATGGTTGGTGCTATTTGATGGAGATCTTTGTTCAGCAGTGGACGGCAATAAGCAGAAGTATTTACTTTGCAATTTTATTTTACAAATGGCCACATTTCAAAATAAAAAATACTATCAGAAAAAGAGGTTCCAGAAAATCTGTGGCTGTGATTATTCAACTAATCGTGAAAGTAGTATAATCACACAATGTGTTTTTTAAGTTCTGAAACACCAGTCATAAAATATAAATGCTTGGTTTTGCATATTTTACGCTGACTTTTTTGAAATTTGGACTTAGTGCAGGAACACCCCAGGTGACATATTACTAATATTATCTTCACAAAAATATGCACAGAATTAGACAATACTCGAAAATTATATGATTGGTGGTGCAGTGGTAGCGTATGCGACTGCTTTGCCTGAGCGGAGTACAAATTTTTAGGCTTGGCTCAGGCCAAGTTTGGCTAAACCAAAGCACAGGTTACAATAAAAAATAGTAAATATTTTGATTCTTTAGGAAGGACATAGACTACTCTTTACAGCGAGAACTGACATACATGCGGGAGAATAAATAATAAATAAAAGTTATTCCGAATTCAATGTACAAGGTTTTTGTGTTTCTTAAGAGTAGACTTAATATAAGCAAAATATTAATTTCAAATTACAGTTCTTAATCTTATTATTAAGTATGGTCAATATTTCAAGTCAGTGATTTGCCTGATCTAGGTAAGACCTGTGTTTCAGGCAACTACTGTTCTTACAATTACTTTATTTCTATAAAAAAAACAGTTTTTCCTTAAACCGTAGGTTATGACTAAGCGTATATGTTATAATAATATTCTAGTTTAAAATTAATAACATGTTTACTTACAGTGTCTGAATAGTTTAGTAAACCTAAATTGATATACTTTCTTTTTACATACTGTAGTATCGATATTTCTCACGTTCTTAAATATAAACATTAATTTACGAATTCTAGTACACAATAATTCGATGTGCCTGCGGAAAATTTAAATGTGTGTGAATCGTGAAACCCAGAAATTTCCCATCATCAGTTTTTGTTAAAGCAGTGCAGTAACATGCGTTGTTAGCACTAGAACCACAATTATGTGCGTAAATGTCAAGGTCAGTTGTCGGGGCGTCATGCTACTCATCGCAAATAAAATGTATTCCGTTTTGTCCTCAGACACTGAAAAAACTGCCTAAAAAATGAAATAAATAAATTCAATAATTATAGTTAATATAAATATAAGTAGCTAACGTAGGGCCTCAATAAAAAACTAATGGGTAGCGCTCTTAGGCGCCCTTATAATCTATGGAGTCAATATATCGGTCCTCGGCAAACTTACGTGCTGGGCAACTTACATCACCAGTTTCGTGGTCACATTTCTTTTTGAAACGCTTGCAAGTGGCACAATGTGGAGGAGAGGATTTGTCGACGCACTCCTTGAAGGTATGTCCAAGTTCACCGCAGTGGCTGCACGTAGGGCTAGTTTCACGACAGTGTTTAGCTGAGTGCCCAAACTGTTGACAGTTAAAGCACCTCGTGACAATCGTGAAATCCCTGACTGGGCATGAGGTCCATCGTATGAAAATTCGCCCTTGGTTTATGAGTGCTTTTCTATTACCTGCAGGAACTTCTAGAACGTAATTGCAAGTCGAGGGGTTTCTTTTACCCGACTTGTGACTTAGTTTGATGGCTGCCAGGAAGGACTCTCGCGTAGAGGTAGGAAACTTTTCTGCGATGTTTTGTTCATATATACAGTGGTATACTTCTTGTTCGTTAAGGGCTAGGGGAACGCCAACAATGGTTATCCTTGGACGGCGCTTAGTCGGCTCTTCAACTGTCAGGCTCGAGGAGACTAGTTTGTCTAATTTCTTTAGTTTATCGATGTCTGATTTGTCTTCGGTGCTGATAACTACACCCCCATTTTCACCTTTCTTAGGCCTCGTACATGAAGTTTTAGTTCTCCTGGAGATATAATTTTTTGGACTAGGGTCTTGGTCTCTTCACTGGATTGTGTCTTATTGCTGGGGTAGATAGCGATTGAGCTCAGATTGGATGGGCGAACGAAATTGTCGGCACTTTTTTTGACCATGTCAGCAAAAGTACTTTTGTCTCCTGGTTTCAGTTTATCCTCGATGACCTCCTTGAAGCTTTTAAGGCTACTAGTTACATCCTGTTGGGCCTGTAAGTGCTGGATAGGGTTATACGCCTGTATTGTTTTCTGTTTTAGGGACTGATACAATATCGCCATTTGTGACGTTCCAGATATGGCCTTGCGACAAAGTGTAGCGACACGTAGTTTTTGGTCCGAGTTCATTTTTCCATCTGCAACTAAGGCACACACTTCTTTCATGATGGTGTCAAAGCTATCGGCCCACTTTTGAAGTTCCGTAGTAGGTAATAGGGCCCTGATAAGATCATCTCCCATGGGTGTTGGCGGTTGTTGGTCCATCGGATCCGATTGTTGCGAGGACGATGGTGGAGGAGTTCGTCGTAGAATTCGACTACGGCCAAATGGGCTAGACCCTGCGTCGTGGGACATTGCTACACAAATTAATCAGTGATTTTGCAGTACGCTTATTTAGTTCATTGTAACACGTACGTGATAATAATCTCAAGGAAGTTGTTATACGCGACGATGACACACTTTGCGTTTCTGCTTGCGGCGGCAAATAAAATTGTGATATTATTTATTTCAAATAATACTTATTCATTGTTAACAAAAAACACGTCCACTTAGTCATAAGTACAAAAATGAAAAGCCGCGGGCAAAAGCTAGTTCCTTATAAATTATTATCTACATTGTTTGTCTGTTTTGAGCCCATTTTTCTATTTTTGTCTCGGATATCATAAATTCAATCTCTCTTTTCAAAACACTATTGACGTTTAAAAAAAAAAACATGAAATAACAAGTTGAATAAGTGGCTTCCCTGCCAGCAGGTAGTGGAAACGTCCCAGTGAGTCTAGAGTACACTTTCGTTATGCACACGCTGTAAAAAAATGTATTTTTGCACCACAGTCAACATTATTTCCACACTTGATTCTTTTACGGTAATTCTATTACATGAGTTATTTTTTCTTTATGTAGATTAAAGTAAAAATACTTGAACTACTAATTCTGAAGCTCATATTATTCATTTTGTCTTTTTGAAGAGGCACGTGACTAGATGATTACCATGTTTTAAAGGCCTCTTCAAGAACATGACGAACTCATGCATACACGATTACGGTATTTTAAAGTCACGGAATTTTCAGACCAATTCTTTTGTGCATTCCCAGTTCCTATGACAACCTTTCAACTCCATCATCAGATGCCGAATACCATTTTAATAATAACGTACTCGTGAAAACGAGTCAAACGATTACAAATTCGATGGTGTTGAGTCGTTTCATTATAGAGTTCTTATGGTTAACAGCCAGTTTCATCAGATCAACGCCATATCGTCATAATATTGCATTGTCACGCGATATACATATGCCTGCTGTTATAAATTTTAGCACAATCGTTGCACAAAGCACAAACACTTGAAGATATCTGCTTCAAAATTCAGTTGCGAATTCCACCCCAACAAACATTTCAGGTTAAATAAAACCTTGCAAAATAATTACATTCTAGAGGTGTGCTTCAAGCAGGCGAAAAGAGAAACCAGCTAAAATCCTTCTCAATGTTAACTATTGCACCTATTCTAAGTAAAATTTAGGAAAAACCGATGTTAACTCACAGGTAAATAAGAGTTTCTTTCTGTGTTTTTCTATCTCTTATCTTACATATGTCTCTCTGACCATCATTGTAGGTTTTAATGGCTCCTCGACACGATGGGCCATCGCGATAGACCACTATGATGGGCCAGCGTGTGGAGGGTATAGTGGTGTCGGATGGCTTATGGCGCGTGCGATGGTCGTGGAATGGCGTCGGTGTCGGTATGTCTGCCGCACATCTAATGTAGTGGGCTAGCGTTGGCGGTACGCTCCGCCCACGTATATCGACATTCACAGTAATTCTTTAAATTGGTAAAACTTTTTTATTTTTCAACCGATTGAAATAAAACAAACACTAGAAGTTAAGTGGAGTAAACCGAACCGCATTAGTAAAAACCGCATTCAAATCGGTTAAGCTGTTTTTTTTTATGGAATAGGGGGCAAACCAGCAAACGTATCGCCTGATCGCAACACCAGGGGCGTCATAAGTGCGTTGTCGGCCTTTGGGGGATGGAGAGGGAGATGGAGCGAGTGGTTGGGTTGTTTCTGAGATTAGTGTGTACCAACGTACAGACAAACAGCCAAAAATTCTAAAAATCACTGTTATCGGTTGTATTGCGTTCATAAAGCCCCCCTATAATATTTTTTCTTAAATATCTTCCATGTACAGACCGTGACAGTTACAATTTCATTATATAATGAAATTGTAACTGGTTACACATACATATATAATACATATGTATTAATTGATAATTGGTTCAGTAATTTAGGCGCTACGGTGATACGAAGAAACATACATATACTATCAAAACTTTTAGGTACCCTTCCTTTTAGCTTCATCGTAGTCGGGTAATAAAAAACACAGTTCATAATATCCCATAACAGAGATATAGAATAATGAGTAAGAAGTAAATACTAGGATGTTTATAACGAGACATTGTAGGAAATTTAATAGGAAATTAGGATTAATATAGAAATTAAGGAGTCAATCCAGTTTATTGAACACAAACATCATATTAATTGTAGCATATTCAATCTTAATTGTTCAAACTTTCGCAATATGAGTTTACAAGTTGACAGTAATATTGATTTACAAATGGAGTACTTACTCACTCTGAGATTATATATTCGTGCAATATGCAGCTGGCGTTCGCCCTCAACTCTTTAAGCATTTATTTACAAATGAATATATCGTTATATTCTTGAATTTATTCATTTCTCATTGGGATGCGTCTGATACTTCCTACTAATATTATAAATACGAAAGTTTGGAGCGGATATATGTTTTTACCCTTGAACACAAAACAATTGAACGGATCAGGATGAAATTCAGCACAGAGATAGATTATAGTCTGTATTAAACATTAAGTTACTTTTTTATACCAAACAAATTTAAAGTTCCCATGGGATGAGTTCGGACCAGCAACAACCGAATGTAATATGTGGTAACCATGGGGCGCAACCGGCATTATAGTACAGCTCTTTCCTTGCCATTCACCGAATGAGTGTGGATACCAGATTATTCCACCTCCTCCCCCCTCCTTACTCAAAGGCCTTTTGAGTTGCATATGTACGTTAGCGGCAGTAGTCATTACGACGTCTGCTCGTCTCAAAATCTTTGTTTCACACAAATTTTATCCTGTAGAAGAATGAATGCCATTCATGAAAATGAACTCACAATTGCGAGATATTTTTAACAGTAACGACTAATTTATTTAAACAAAGAATTACCCCAACCATCGACAATAAAATCTGATAATTTCGTCTACACCTCACATGACCATAAAGTTCACTCACGATATTATAGTCGTGAATACAGAGTATAAATTTCTTATTGTGTTGCTCCAACTGTGACGAACGATTTTTGTAACCGGAGCCATTGGTGCGTGACACACAAACATATGATTTAATAATACACCTAATATTACAGTTCAGGGTTCGGCTTTTTCCAACTTTCCATGCCGACTGTAGCATTAATAATAATAGTCCCATTTTGCTTATTACCTAACCAGCCTCAATTTCATCGTATGTTATATTTTTAATACGAATTGTAATGGGTAAAACTAAAATTACATGTAGCCGTATTGGTGATTTAAATAGAACAAAACAATTAAAAAAAAATGTGCAACGAGAATTCAAAATTGAGTTTCAAGATTCCACCCGAACATACAAGCATACATACATTGCAAGTTAATAAAAAGCTTGTAAAAAGCATGCATAAGATGCTTCTGAAGATATTGGACTGATTGAAATAAATTTCAACTCTGGCAATTTTTGGACTTCCTATCTTCCTTACCATGTAGAACTCTTCATAAAATAAAACAATAATTGCCAAACCGATGTAATTATATCTACTTGACACAACAAGACTCATTTGCTCGGTCTAACTGTGAAGTTCAGACGACTTCACGCCGAATAAATTTGTTTTTAAAACCAAAAGAGGATTTTTCCACTGTACTACATTTTTCCAACAGGAAGTTTGTGTGCTGAAAATGTTTCACTTATTGTTGGGCTAAAAATATCCTCTTGAATATGTGTACGTGGATTTTACCAAAATGTAATTTCATGCCGCCTCTCATCCTTAAAACAAGCTACCGTGAAACATGCGAGATAGCTTAGAAACAATGGAGAAAGTTGACCAAATATCTATCGGAACCAATTTCTGAACTAGTAAGACTCTCCTGGTTTTAATGTCTAAGTTTTTAGTGCATCAAATAAATAAATGAATATATGTATTTTTAGGGTTCCGTACCCAAAGGGTAAACGGGACCCTAATACTAAGTCCTCGCTGTCCATCTGTCTGTCCGTCCGTCTGTCACCAAATTCACAACAATAAGTACTAAAAAACAGAATAAAATAAATATTTAAGGGGACTCCCATACAACATACGTGATTTTCTTGCTTGATTGTTGCTTGATGACGGCAACTACGGTATCTACCGTAGTTGCCGTAGGTTTCCGTACCATTATTTTTACATTTTAAGCATCTGCTTAAAATGTATAAATAATGGTACGGAAACCTCCGTGCGCGAGTCAGACTCGCACTTGGCCGATTTTTTGTTTATATTTTAAAAATAGCTAAAGTTACTTGATATTTCAAGTATGTCTCTACTAAGTTTAACCAAACTAGTTTGCCAATAATAAATATGTAAGCTGCTTAATTTTAGCTACTCTCTAAAAGCACTTATATTTATCAGCGTGCGTATAGTATCAGTTTATATTACTACCGTTTTACCAACCGATCCTATCATTATCTACCCACTTAGAAAAAAATACCAACAGTTTATATGGAGTGCCTGAACTGTTCAAGCTGAATAGTTTACTAATACTTATATCGAAACCTATACATACAAAAACATATACCTATAGTCGAATTGAGAAACATCCTCCGTTAAAGTCGGTTATTAAAATTATAAGAGGTCGGTATTTGTAGTTTTTCTTCAATATCATTTATAGATATTAAAGAAAAATATGTTTTATGGACATTAAGGAAAAACTAATGAAGGGGTCTTTATTAAAGTAACAGAACTCAAAACAGATTTTTTATACGTTCGTCTGTATGTTTATACGAGCTAATTTCAGTAGTAACTATGTATTGTGGTTGTGGAGGAACAGGTATCATGTCCCTCCAACACAAAGGGAGGGTCCTCCGACCAGGCGAGGTGATCATTCCTGGCGGGCCAACTGCCCTACGGTTGATGTTGGGATGTTGTTTATATGATAATCGGCGCGAGAACTCCTATTGCGCGATTCAGGATGGGTAGTTACCCCGTGTTGAGCGTTACTTCGTAGTTCAGTGTTACTTCGGTAAATGGCGCTGCCATACGTTTTTGTTGTTGTTGCGCTGTATGTGGAGGTCGCCACAGTGGTAAACTTTACTTAGCGAGTAGTGTTTATTTTTAACCGACTTCCAAAAGGAGGAGGTTCTCAATTTCATCGGTTTTTTTTTTATGTATGTACATCGATTACTCCGTCAATTGTGGACCGATTTTGAAAATTATTTTTGTATTCGAAAGGGTATGCTCCCCATGTGGTCCCATGGCCACCATATCAGGATCTGATGATGGGATCCCAAGGAAATCGAAAGAAACCCTCAAATTTACGTGAGCGCCAGCAATGAAGTTAAGAGCAATTGTGTGCATGCCTTCATATTCTGTAGACATAATTTAATTTTAAATGAAATGATGATGAGAGACTTGAGAAAGACTAAAAAACGAAAAATAAAATAAAAACTTCGTTTAAAAAAACCGACTTCAAAAACTAAAAAGTATAAAATAACTTAATTTGTATGTGCTACCTATTCATAGGTTTGAAGTCGGTGCCAAGCCAAAATGTAATACTAGGTACCGCACTCGCCGCGCGTGACCTTGAGCGGGATAGCTGCTCTTCGCGTTGAACAAAACGTTGGTGACGTCGTTGACGTTCGTCTCGAAATATAGCGAGTGTGGTACCTACTATTACATTTGGCTTGGCA
Source organism: Diaphora mendica (assembly GCA_949125395.1). NCBI lineage: Eukaryota > Metazoa > Arthropoda > Insecta > Lepidoptera > Erebidae > Diaphora > Diaphora mendica. The sequence goes on from OX421320.1 coordinate 26,425,043, forward strand.
CTGACTAAAATCATCATATCAGTCTAAAAAATCATCACGAAAACCGACAAAACGCAAGCGGTTCCAGGCAAAAGCGATAATGAATCGATATCGTCATAAACATAAATGAGTAATTTCTTTTTCTAATTCAGAAGTCTAATGTCCATGCAGTTAGTTTAAACAACAGTTTTAAAATCGGCTTTACGTAGCACAAAACTTGTATCAAAAATCTGACGACTAGAAATTTGGCAAGACATCAACGCCGCATTCAACGTGCTACAAATCCTCAAACAAATTAATTATCAACAATAATAATTATTGAAAGACTTAAATTTAAATATATCTACCTATACATTTTAACTTTTCACTGACGTCAACAAAATAGTCATTTGGTTGTATGATAGATTTATATCATCAAATATGTACATAGGAGTTTGGTATCCACTTCTGAGTTCTGTTTAAACTAAGTAGCCGAATATGTGCTCCCGGGAGTATCTTTCATAGACGAATATGCGGAACAAATTCATGGAGTTCTTTGAAATAATATTCCGGGAAGCAATAAACCAGTAAGTTGGAACACACTCCGGAGATATACCAAAGTTTTCAAGGTGTGTCGTAACTCGCGAAAGCTTAGTGCTGAGGTAATAATTTATCTTGTATTTTTCAAATCATTTGTCTACTCAAAACTTTCACCAACATATCTTGATACTACGTTATAATACCAGCTATTAACCTGCAAAACTAAAGTGTTCGCGAACGTTGATCTTGACAAAATCAATCATTGAAATAGCATCGGCCGTATGGCAATTTGTAAACGAGAAACAACTAACGGACGATCGTTGTTGACAAATTGCGACCGGCCAAACTGCTGTTCTACTCTACACAGTAGATTGGTGATAAGCGACCAATTTGAGGAGGCGCCACGACGGGGTACGGAAGTCGTTATTACAGTAGGCGGTGCGACCTAGCAAATTGCACCCGAACACGCCATCTGAACGTGACACCGCTGTCGAACACATTCCTTATTTGAAACGTCTCAACATGACATTCGAACTGTATAGGTATTACGAATATCGAAAATCAACGTTTAGTTAGTGCTTACATGACGTACGTGAAGGAATTTCAATAATAACATTAAATTATAAAATATATAAAGGTGGGCTAATATTAATTTGACCGCAAGTATTAAGCAATAAAAAGTTTTGTGAAACTGCGGGTATACGGTAAGTAGTTGGTAGCACGCGCCTCGCTACGGCTTGCTACAAGGTTAGACGACACGTTTGTGTGATTTTATAAGCACGCATTGTTTCCAGTATAATAAGCAAATAATGATGAAAGTTTCTCTGATTGTTACGTTTTGTTATGAAGCAAACATTGAATAAAAAATATATTTAGATGTGAATATCTAATACGGGTAGACCGTCTCTTGACGTCGCCACGTGTTTCGCCACGCCATGTCGTATTGATATATTTTACAATGCTAATAATTTTGCTATTTTTTTTTTGTTTCCTAAACGCATTTAAAAATCAAAAAAATATTCTTCTATAATAAAAACTTTGATTAACAGTAAACTTAGTGATAAAACTTTGATCAACTAAAAATTTATCATGTACAGTATAAATAGACAATTATTTGCATTTTACTTTTATCAAGCATAGTAATCAAATCACGTTACGATCCCTTGGGCATTTATAAAAATAAAATTGACTTCAAATACTTTTTTGGAGAAAAATATTCTAGATGTCTTCTGTCCAAATAAATACGAGGGCAGAAAAACTGAAATGAATACCAAGAATTATTCTGTACCTCAAACAGAGTAACATATTTTTCTATTCATTAAATATTCTCTTAATATTTTTAAACTCGGGAGAGTCACATCATTTTTCCCTCTGCGCCACAGTAATGTGCAAAAGGCGAGCGGAGTCTAAGAAAAAATATTTTTTATGGACTATAAGTACGTAAGGTTATGAACAGATCTACAAGAAACATGATAGGACAGTGAAAACTTGAGTTGCTGTGAATTTAAAATTTTAAATAAACAGAATTATTTATATCTCTGTACATCGATTACAATTTCAGAGACAGGCGTTAATATACCCCTGGGGCGGTTGTTGACGGTTTGACGAAGAGATACATCTACTATTGATGTACCTAAATTGTATTCAGGATTGAAAAGTCACCGTTTTCAATAGACAGCCTTTATGAAGCTACTCGAATCAATTTAGAATCAAAAATATTTCATTCTTTTAAGGCATAAAGCTTATGTACTTACGAACAACAAAGTTTTATATTGATACATGGCTCGAAAATCTAAACTTCAAGGTAGTAAGAACCGTGCTGATTTCAGCACAAACGGGGCGGTCCGGCTTGACCGGTGGTTTCCCGGGGTGGACCGGCTTCCCGTTGACTTATAAATTGACTTTTCCCGTTATTTTTTATTTTTTCTTGTACACAAACCTTGTCCTAACTAAAATAACGAACACACAAAAAATTAATTATTTAATTTGGTGCAGCCGATCAGAAGTTACGCGCATACTTACATTTCAGCAATTCATTTTTATGTACGTAGATAAAAGCTCTATGTGAGAAACTGGTCCTGATTACAGATTTTTTAGGGTTCCATAATTCTAATGTGGAACCCTGATAGTTTCAGAAAACCCAACTTTCTGTCAATTGTAAGTTTGCTGCTGACCTTTGTTCAGCAAATGTTAGTACTAGACATAAATAATAATTAAGTCGCCAAGACAAAGCTACAAAATAAAATATTGTTAAAATATTTTTCGTTTACAAACTGTTAACTCGAAAAATTTGAAAAAAGTGATGACGATGATCGTGTATGAAGTGTGTAACGTCTTTATTTGTGTTGTTGAATTTTTGGAACGCACAAAAGTCGTTTTAATATTTGAGATTTATTAGAAAAAGGATTTTTGTGGCATAATTTAAAAACTTACTATTTTTTAGTTACGGTTAATTAGCTATAGTTCTACCAAAAACTATAAAAATATTATCTATCCATTATTTAAAGCAGTAACTTAAAAAATACTTTGTAAGTTACTTTAAAAGAGCTTCTTATAATATAGAAATCTAACATTTCCTTATAGCTGCACAGTTAAAATTTCCATATAGCATAGATTTTATATACTCTGGAGGCATTATAAACTAGAGTACAGTTGTAAAGATTTCGCTTTGTAGAATATAGTATAAGAAATCGCTTTTATGGGAAATTTTTCTATTGTAGTACTCTGTTAGGATTGTTCAGTATCTTTATATTAATACGTGGAGAGGGAGATAAGCCAATTTCCATTTGTTTTCTATTTGTTCAAATCGTATCGTTTCATAAGGTATTTCAAATGTCGAATATTTAAAGCTACATTTTTGTGTGAAATTATTCTAATAGTTAAATTTAAAATTATACGTCAGGGGTGGCAGCGCAGTGCGCTACAGGCGCACGCCCTGGGATCCCTAGGGATTCACTTTTAGGATAGGGTCGTCAACAAGAGAGATGGTCCGAGGTATGTCTTGGCTCCAGGGTTAACCTTTCTAGGTTACACTTGTTTCCCAGGTTACTACTACTACAGTACCTGAGACGGCGTGCGGTTTTAGGTCAGTTCTAATTCGATATAACCACCAGTAGGTGATATACGGGAGGATTTCCGCACAGACAAAACGAACGACTGAAAGAACTACATGCGTCTCGTATACATGGCGTGCCATGAGTATGACACAAGTTCTAAAAACAAGTAGTACTACTTAATAAATTTCAGTTTCAATTTAGCTTCTAGGCGGTAGTCTGTAAAATAATAGATTATATTATTTATGTATTCGAGCTTTGAGTTAATTGCTCACTATACCCTAAAATATTGAACTAGCCTCAATGAGTTACCCCATAATTTTATTATGTTAATATAAATACATTTTTAACAAGTCCAATATCGTTAAAGTCTTATAAAGTTGATACCTAAAACGTAAAGTTTTTACTTAAAGAAAAAATAACTTTATTTCACATGTCTAAATAGAGATTGGCGTCAATAAATTCTAATAATACATACCTCACATATTTACATAGATACACACACTTATGACTCTCAAGCTCTTAAGTATTTGTACTCAAGAAAGTCGAGCAATAAATTTCAATAATAATTCAAATAAATTTCTATTTACGCCCAAAGAATATCGACTCCACTCGAAATTATTCTTAAATGGCGGTCATATATTTTAATTAAGGCTCCGTGCTCATGGAGTCGTCGATAAGACGGGTAATGGTAACGATATGGTTGAGTTGGAGGGTCGGTCTCGTTGCCGCACGTTTTATTTCACATAATAACATATTAGGTGAAGCCCGTGGCACGAGCTCTACCCGCCACGTTTTAGTTGGCCGTGTAAATATAAAAGTGTCCTAACGACTGCATAAAACGCTAGCCGCCGTGCCGCCGCCGGTCAAACAGTTTCTGTTTTACGATAGTCGCGCACCTAATTATATTTTTTGTGCATTTTGTGCTTTGATACTGTCACGCGTCATCGGCGCTCGCCTCCCACCGCTGAGCCGCTGTCCCTGCCACCGCAGGGACACATAAAAGGACGAGCACACTACAGCTCGACCTCTTTCGCCCGGCGTCTACCACGCCGGACAGCTGCGCTGCCCTCTACGGGGGGTCGGCCTCTAAAGCCGACCCCAGCACTGCACTCTTTCGCCCGGCGTCTACCACGCCTGGTGGCTGGGTCGCCCGGCCTACGCCGGAGCCCCAGCACTGCACCTCTTTCGGCCGGCGTCTACCACGCCAGTCGCCTGCGACGCCTCTACGGCGGTCGGCCTCTAAAGCCGACCCAGGACTACACCTCTTCCTTTTCTCATCGCTGCGAACCTACAGTTAAGTGCTTCTTGTCTGGAGGCACTGACTGGTCGAATCTCTCAAACCCACACCCTGACTGTACATCTATCTGTTTGTGTTATACTTCAGTAAATAAATTCTTTAAATTGTTGTTGTGAAGCGTCTAATTTAATCATCATCAGAACCTCGTGGCTTCACCACAACCTTCTAGGCTCCTAAAGCCGCTACGTGACACATGGCGCCCAACGTGGGGCCCGTGAGCCGCTGTCCCTGCCACCGCAGGGACACATAAAAGGACGAGCACACTACAGCTCGACCTCTTTCGCCCGGCGTATACCACGCCGGACGGCTGCGCTGCCCTCTACGGGGGGTCGGCCTCTAAAGCCGACCCCAGCACTGCACTCTTTCGCCCGGCGTCTACCACGCCTGGTGGCTGGGCTGCCCGGCCTACGCCGGAGCCCCAGCACTGCACCTCTTTCGGCCGGCGTCTACCACGCCAGTCGCCGCTGCCGCCAGCGTCCCTTCTCTCATCGCAGCAAACCAAGTTAAGTGCCTTTAACTTGGAGGACGACCGCTTGATCGAACCTCTCAGGGTCCACGCCCTAAAGCCGCTACGTGACACATGGCGCCCGACTGAACTGAGAGATTCGATCACGGTTTACCTCATATTCTTTTTATTGTGTATATTTTGTGTGTATTGCTTGTTTTGTGTTGAATCCCATCCAGGAAAGTGTTTTTTTCTATTATTTCGCTGTGAACACGTGCCAGTCGAAACCGCGTGTATATTCACGCACTTTTATTTGCTTTTTCATATTTTTTCGCTAGAACCGCGTGTGCAAAAAATACTGTTAATTACTTTCGCTTAAATTTTGTTCGCTTGTGGCTTATATAAACCGCAATTTAAATGCAAGTCGCTGGAATGCGTTTGAGTCGCAAACGAAAACCGGTTTCGCACGCGCAGAACCACGCCACGCCCTACGGCTCGCTTAATCTTATTGTAACAACCTGGATGAAATTCGATACATTCTAATTTTCTTTCAAACACACCTTAATGGGTTCGATAGCTATATCTAACTTAATTAATTCTGTTCAAATATCTAACTAGACCTTCTATCATTGTTAGAATGCATTTTTAAGAGAATACGTAAACAATAGACGGGCAAGAAACGACAAGACACAAGGTATTTTGTCTAATATATATATGTAATCGATGCTACACCGATCGACATCATTTATAGCATATTTTTAAGAAAATATCAAGCAACAAATGAACGAGAAACGACAAGACTAAGAACAACTGTGTTAGATATTATTTAACACATATTTAATATAGTTTAGAAAAGTATAGTTTAATGTTAGTAACCTCATTTAGAAAACAAATCGAAAGAAAAAAATTACGCGTTAGATGAATAATACGAGTATGTAGTTTAAGTTTAGATAAGTTTAATAATTTAACACATATTTAATATATTTAATTTACTACAAACAGTAATTTTGTTCCCTTATTCTCCTAAACAGTCGTTTCAATTTCATTGAAAATGACCACATAAACTTATCTAAATACCCTAATCGACACACCGCTGTATACACCCTAAACTATACTCGGTGAAACGATACATCTAAACTACAATTACCTACTTATATCTACTAAAAACTACTAAAAGCTACTAAAAACTACCAAAAACTACTAAACAACTTTTTCTACTTGATAATTCGCGACCAGAGAATCTATCATCAATTTAAATACTAAAATCATTCATTTCTCTAAACTACTAAATCTACTACTACAATGTATATTGAAATTTAAGTCGTCACTGTGGTCGCATCTATATTGCTACGGATTTTGATCCCAATATAGTTGATGAACCACGAGATGTATGTATACACCAAGACTTTAGACTATCAACCTTCTATCTTTGAGAAGGTACTGGCAGCTCGATAATTTTATTTTCTCAGTGACGAACACAAATATTTTATAAAAATTGGCCCCTAAACAAGTCAAATCTAATGTCGTTTCTAAAAGATCTCGTTTGGTTGGCGAATTAGCCAAAGTTAGTTAAAACAATTAATAAACAGTGATTTTGTTTACTCATTCCATAACTAACATTTTTTACAGATGGGTTACTGTATTATTTATCTCTAAAAAATATTTCCTGCGTCGTAAATCAAATATAACATTTCTTGTCCTTACACACTTTAACTTTTAAAAAAAAAAAACCAAATCATGGTTCATTACAAAACAATAAAAACAAAATAAATATCGCACTATAAAATCATAATCTACAAAAACTTTTAACCTTTGGCTCAGTAGTTAAAAAGTCGAGTCAAACCCGACTTACAGGTTCGATTCTCGGTTGTTGTTGTCGATCTGGTTGTTTATTTTTCTCTTTCGCACATATGTCTTAGCTAGCATACCTACTTATAACTACAATTTTCTACTACTGCATCTACCTAAACAGTTAAACAAGTTTACAACTATTATACTAAATTCTTTAAACATTTCTAACGGAGCATCGGAATGTATGACTCACTTTGTTTATGTTCTCAATTGAACTTTTCATTTGAAATTTTATTTCAAACCTTTAAACTTTTAACTTGTATTAATATATATATAATATATATATGTAACTTATATTTTTGCTATTGAACTAAGCTGATATGACCTTAGCCTGTTAGTTTGTCTTTTCCCTCTTATTTCTTTAAACTTTTTTTTTGTCTCTAAAAAAATTCTGATCCTGCTTTAATCTTGTTCCCAGGGTACCAGCGAGGAGCTGCCGACAGTGGCGACCCCGAGGTCAGCGAATTTCCCCTAGGAAAAATTCTCGCCTAATGAGGGGGGTGTCACGCGTCATCGGCGCTCGCCTCCCACCGCTGAGCCGCTGTCCCTGCCACCGCAGGGACACATAAAAGGACGAGCACACTACAGCTCGACCTCTTTCGCCCGGCGTCTACCACGCCGGACAGCTGCGCTGCCCTCTACGGGGGGTCGGCCTCTAAAGCCGACCCCAGCACTGCACTCTTTCGCCCGGCGTCTACCACGCCTGGTGGCTGGGTCGCCCGGCCTACGCCGGAGCCCCAGCACTGCACCTCTTTCGGCCGGCGTCTACCACGCCAGTCGCCTGCGACGCCTCTACGGCGGTCGGCCTCTAAAGCCGACCCAGGACTACACCTCTTCCTTTTCTCATCGCTGCGAACCTACAGTTAAGTGCTTCTTGTCTGGAGGCACTGACTGGTCGAATCTCTCAAACCCACACCCTGACTGTACATCTATCTGTTTGTGTTATACTTCAGTAAATAAATTCTTTAAATTGTTGTTGTGAAGCGTCTAATTTAATCATCATCAGAACCTCGTGGCTTCACCACAACCTTCTAGGCTCCTAAAGCCGCTACGTGACAATACATTCGTGCATTATATTTTTTGGCTAGACAATGTAAACTGAAGTGGCTTTCTTACAAAGATGTTTGTAGTGTAATTTAATTTATGTAATACGTTTTTATTTGTTTCAGGTCTCCTCTTTTAAGAAGTGAATTTAATCACCACATCAACACAAGCTAGTAGAGCCACGCTGATTTCAGCACGAACGGGCCGGCTCGACCGGGGCGGTACTACCCTCGCACCAAAAATCAACGTAAAATGACAGCGATCGTGCTATCGTGTTTCGTTGGTGAGTGCGAGACCGGTGGCCCAATGATGCAAAAGCATCACTAGCCCACCATGGTGTGGGTCACCATGCTGCATTGTTGCATTGTCTGCATTCGCAGTATGATGACCACCACTCTTAGATTCTGCTTATGCTTTCCATCAGGCAGAGTAGAGTCATTTTGGCAGGGTCAAACATAAAAAAAAACAGATGGCATTCTTACTAAGATTTTTGTAGTGTATTATTTATTAATATAATACGGTTTTATATGTTTCAGGTCTCCTCTTTGAAGAAGTGAATGTCATCACTACATCAACAGACTTTAACAGTCCACTGCTGGACATAGGCCTTCTTAGAAAGGAAGTAGAGTTACGCTGATATCAGCACGAACGTGCTGGCTCGACCAGGGTGGTACTGCCCACGCACAGAAGATCAACCTAAAATGACAGCAGCATTCGTGCTGTCGTGTTTTTTTGGTGAAAGCGAGACCGTAGGCCCAATGATGCAGAAACATCACTAGGCCACCATGGTGTGGGTCACCATGTTGCAGTGTCTGCATTCGCAATGGTATGGGGACTACCACTCTTGGATTCTGTTTATGCTTTCCATCAGGCAGAACAGAGTCACTTAGGCAGGCCCATACATTTTTTTTATGTTTTCTCCATATTGCTCTTTATAACTTACTTTTTGTACATCTACAGTTTTAATTGAGATAGGTACCCGTTTTATTTTAGCATGAGAACACTCGCTACAGTTCTTTCGTTTCGGAATGTAACAGTACTGCCTCGTTGGTCTCGCGGTTGGCGTGTGCGACTGCTGAACATGAGGTCTCGGGTTCGATTCCCGGGTCGGACCAAATATTTGTTTCGGAGTTTGGGTATTCTATGTATATGTATGTATTTACAAAAAAAAAAATATATGTATTTGTGTCAGTTGTCTAGTACCCATAACACAAGCTCTGCTTAGCTTGGGACTAGATGGCGTTGTGTGTTAGATGTCCGAAATATTTATTATTATTATAAATTTAACGATGTTGCGGAGGCGCGGAGCAGCACTGACTCTTCTTGTAAATAAGTAATCAATCAACAGAAATTTCTGTACCTAAACTATACTCTTTGCGCTGTGGCATGGTGCGTGACAGTTGCAGTAACATTTCGTTTTACTCTTGAAAGTTGTCGCGATTTACAAATTATGACTTAGCATTTCAAGTGTACCACATTCGCAATATATTAAATCATTAATAACTGTAGTTAATACTACACGGCGTTGTGTGTTAAATGTCCGAAATATTATTTATTTATTTCACATTCTTTGAACCGACCCGGAAATCGAACCCGAAGCCTCTTGATAGGCAATCGCAAACACTAACCGCTAGACTAATAAGGCAGTTATTTCAAAGTACAAGTTCAAAAAACATATAAAATTACATATAATACACTCAGTTTTTAAAAGAAAATTCGTAGATAACTTATAACTAATAAATAAGTATTTTGGACGTGACACAACGCCATCTAGTCTCAAACTAAGCAAAGATGACTGTTTCTATCAGTCATCTCTCTTTTCATCTACTTATATACCTTTTTTTTGTAAACACTTACTTACTGATGACTGATAGAATAACTTAGAAAACACTGAAATCACAAACTCTTAAAATCCTAAATATCTTAAATTTATCAAAGTTTACAGCCTGCAAGTATAATCATTGGCTATTAATTGTTTGTTTGTGATTCATTTGAAAGATATCGGTGGAAAAAAAACGACTTAAGCACTTATTACCATTGAATAAATCAAAAGATTAATTTATTGATGTGTTTTATAAACACATCACACACACACACACAAGTGTTAGCGGTAATTCTTATAATAAATAAAATACAGTTGTGATTGTGCAGTTGACTTCCGGAATATCTGTAATTTGAACATTAAGTGCGAGTAACCGAGCTGTAATGTTGGTGCAGATAATTCTGAGAGTCAATGATATAATTAACTAGCTGCGCCCGCGACTTCGTCCGCGTGGAACAGTGACTTTGGGTAGCAGTTTTAATTATTAAGGCTAATATTATTTTAAAAATAAGACACACTTGTTAAAAACATATTTAAGTATTTATGTAGGTACATAAAATAAAAAGTATTTTGTATGAAATTATTTCGACATTCGACATGGCCAAGGCTTTCAAGCTGTTCTTGCACCGTTCGCTTCTCTCCGATCTCTAAGCATTCGGTCTGCCTCCTAGAGTCGTCTCTAGATTTACTCTTTTCTTCATCAGCGCCTTCGCATTCGGGTTCTTTGCGACGGACGGCGCGGCCTCTGTTTTTCTGGAGGTAAACGCTAGCGTACCTCAGAATTCGGTCCTGTCGCCCAAGATGTTTCTTCTGCATGTCAATGACATATTAGCCCTTGGCAATATACATTGCTATGCAGACGATAGCACAGTGCATGGGCGATATTATGGATACCCTGCAGCCAAGATAGTAGACGTTGAGGAAAATGGATAGGAGATTGTCGCTGAGCTTGACCGGGTTTTGAACCGGCGGAATCCCGCCGGATACTTTTCCTTCGGATTTTTTCACGAAGAAAATTATTTGAATAAACAAAAAATCATGTTAACAAATCGAATCCTAGTGAATAATAACGAATTTGTAGTAGCAAAATTCAACATCCGCATGCGGCACAGTCGTCTGCCCTCACATGTCTGCCCGTTCGGGTAAGCACACTTAGGCATATTGTGATAACTCAGTAAATGTTACATCTGAATAGCTCTAATATTTTGTCTCCTGTCCCAAACTCATGAAACATTTTTGCAAACCTTGCATCATCATCATCAGCCTATCGCAATCCACTGCTGGACATAGGCCTTGCCTTGCCTTGCCTTCACAAACCTTGCATATTTCCATACAAACTTTCATCCCCTATTGTTATTTTACCCCCTTGATCTTAAATTTTTTACGAAATTTAAATGACATTTTTATTTATATGTAATCAACAACCTAAAAAATAAAGTTTAAGATTTTAGCTTAAAATGACGATACTTTATACACTGTTTTGTAATTTGTCTTATTTTTTTCTATTAATATAATGAACATACAAATCATATTTATGAATGTATGTTATTTATTATATTATTATTATTATATTAATTTAAGTATTCGTTGAAAAGGAGAAATATTTTTAATTAATTTGACATCCTTGTTACCTCGTTGCCAAGAGTGTCCGGTGTACCGGGCGGTGTCACCAAGGTAATGCGCAGGCGTGTGGCGATTAAACCACCACTCTTCTATACAATCTTTCATCCCCCCTTTCAACCCCTTATTACCTTTTTTCGCAATAAAAAGTAGCCTATGTCCTTTCTCAGGCTCTAGACTATCTGTGTACCAAATTTAATTGTAATCGGTGCAGCGGTTTGGCCGTGAAAGCAAGACAGACAGACAGACAGAGTTACTTTCGCATTTATAATATAAAGTATGGATAGCCTTCCTCGATAAATGGGCTATCTTACTCTGAAATAAGTTTTCAAATTATTTCAGAGATTAGCGCGTCCAAACAAATAAACAAACTCTTCAGCTTTATATATTAGTATAGATGTATTTATTATACTCTTCTAAGATCTAATACTCATAATAAACAACACAATTATTTAGATAAAGATTAATATTAGGCATTATGTTGATAAAAACTCTTTGGCAAATAACTCATTATTAGGTACCAACTCTTAGCGTCTTATACTCGTGATAACTTCTAAACGAAATATCGGATTGGGATGAAACAAAAAGTATTTTACTTCTACATAAATACCCTTGATAACATAATGCCTAATTTGGATAAGGATTAATATTACGATACACATTTAACGTAGTTTCTTTCTTCAGACGATTTAATATTTTTTTCGAACACAAAAGCGGTTATTGTGTGACTAAACCATGATAGTTAGATATATGCTCTCGCGGACTTTTTTGTAGATATTAATGGGCCCTACAAAGCCGTCATACATTATTTTGTTCTATTGTCAATAGTCTTTGCAGCGCACGCAAAAATAGGTTTTCGATTTCACACCTTGGGTTAGAAATTAGCAATTTTCTTACGGATCCCTAATTTTTTTGAAAATTAAATATAGCCTATAGCCTTCCTCGAAATAGGTTATTAAATTATAAATACACATTTGATTGAAGTTGAGAAATGTAAAAGACTCGTTTGATGTCTGGCTGCGGTTGTGGAGGGGAGAAATCCACCTCACAATGGCTGCCAGGAAATCAGGTAGTCTTGGTCGAGGAGTGAAACAGTAAATAAGTGTTTTATAACAAGAATATTAAGTGTTTTTATTTTATTAAAACCTAAGGTTTTACAAGGTAGTAGAACCACGCTGATTTCAGCACGGTTGGGCCGGCTCGACCGGGGCGGTACTACCCTCGCACAGAAAATCGACGTAAAATGACAGCGCTCGTGCTGTCGTGTTTCGTTGGTGAGTGCGAGACCGGGGGCCCAATTAGTCTAGTCAACAAGTTTCATACTTGTTGACTGGACTAAAAGATGCAGTAGCATCACTAGGCCGCCATAGTGTGGGTCGCCATACTGCACTGTCTGCATTCGCAGTGAGTATGGTGACCACCACTCTTGGATTCTGCTTATGCTTTCCATCAGGCAGAGTAGAGTCATTTTGGCGGGCCAAACATAAAAAAAAAATACAAGTTTAGTTACCTCTGAGGTAAAAGACAGTAATGGTAATATTATTGCCTTGCCAAAAAACGTCATTGTAAAAACAAAATCGAATACGCCATATATGTATCTACATATTATACTAATATTATAAACGCGAAAGTTTGTAAGTATGGATGGATGGATGGATAGATATTTGTGACTCTTTCACTCAAAAACTACTGAACGGATTTGGATGAAACTTTACAGTAATATAGGTTATACATCAGAATAACACATACGCTACTATTTGCCGCGATAACCGACATATACGCGGGCAACAACTATTATCAAATGAAAGCATGTCTTGTTTCAAACGTAAAAGCTCAAGGGACACAGTAGTATACTCGACCGTTTCGTCCCCTCATTCATATTTAAATCTAATACCATATAATTGAATCTCAGAGAAATAACGATAATAACCATTGACTTCTGGATTTCAATTCCAATAAACTTATCAATATATTCACAATCTTGTTACGAGATTTTCCATTAATATTATTGAAATATCAAACATTAATACGAGTGCTTTGAAGCAGCCCGTGTACCGAAGGGGAAAGTTCGCTGACGCTTTATGCATACTGCAACGCACCTCATAACTTGTTTATCACTATCGCTGTATCTATAGACAGGTAGGGAATGCGAGAGCCCTTCACCCCCGTATCATCTACGGATGGGTGGCCGCGGTAATGAGGGCGAGTTGCGTAATTTACGACCAGGGGAGGTTATGAACTCAATGTGCAACTGTTTGAAGTTTTTACACGTATTTGCTTCGCATACACCAACTTAGGATTTTGTGTGCAACAACTTAGCTTCAAGACCGGTAAATATGTTTACAAAACAATAACTAATGAGCGATAATGGTTGAGCTTTACACTGCTTAGTTAAATCAATTGCCTTTTGTTGAAATAATAGTCTCTATTTTCATTTTTTTCAGAAAGACAACTTTTGAATTAGGTATATACATCTTGTGTCGCGGGGACTTTACAAACATACATGAAATGGACACAAGGAACACCCAGACTCAGAACAACAATTTGTGAATCATACAAAGTGTTGTCCTATGTGGAATTTGAACCCACAACACTTGGCGCAGTAGAAAGCAGCGTGGCGACCGCTTAAACCACTTTTTTTTCTTTTACGTGTGGAAACTTTTCTGTTAACTGTGCTGTAAGCTATTGCTTCTTACCAAATTTCAATTTTCTATGTCAACGGGAAGTAGCCTTTTCGCAATTTTTACTTTATCTGCGCTATAAGACGTTGCTTTGTACCAAATTTCAAGATCCTGAGTTCGCGGGAAGTACCCTGTCGGTTTTGATTCCCTTGCGAGTTTCGAAAATTTGCCTCAAAAACTACTTATTATATTATTATGAAGTAACTAAAAACTTATACTTTTTGTAATTTTTCCTTTATCTGTATTATAAGATGTTTGCTTCGTACCAAATTTCAATATTCTCAGTTCACGGGAAGTATCCTGTAGGTTTTGATTCCCTTGCGAGTGTCGAAAATTTGCAGCATATACGGCTGTATCTTTTGATTGCGTTGGCTTAGAAGTTTGATTTTTCACAGCTCGAAGGGATAGTAGACTTGAGTATTTGATATGAATTTCAGCTTGATACCTTCAGGCGTTCCTGAGGAAAAGGTTCTTAATAGGCAGATAGACAGACAACAAAGAGATCCTATAAGGGTTCCGTTTTTTTTCCTTTTGAAAAAACAAAAAAAAACTGAAAAAAGTGAATTTCTGTATTCTGCAAGTCTTATTACGTGATATTTTATCAGTTCGCAATGTGACTGAACTGATATTATTTTGAGATGATGCCGTATTGTGTTTTTGCTATTAGAATACTCATTATTTATAAGTCAATTTATAATTCAGTCTCGAACCAATCACATTTCAGTCTGTGATGTTTGAAAGTTACGAGATTTGGCCTTCAAACTGCAGCATGTAAGTTGCGTGAAGGATTTACTATTAATAATGTTTAGGTTAGCCAAACTTGAGGCATATAACAGTACAGCAGTATGTAGTAATGACCTACAAACTTCAAAGTTATGATTAATTACAATACACTATCGGTCAATGACACCCAAGGTCCGACATCATAGAGTACTCAAGAAAGCCGAGTTGTACGCGTTCATAGCTCATCCAACGCGAAACCACACCCTTCTCATTTGTCAAATCAACAGAAATATATGCGTGAGAACTCACAGATTGATGGGGTGGCCTAGATTGAATTACATCTTCGTAAAACCTGACGAGGGTCTAACATTCCATGCGGGTATGTGAGAACAAGAATAATATGAGAATTTGGTCGGATATCCGATATAAGGAAGATGTTCTTTTGAGGGTCGCGGCAATGCATAGGGTTGAACATGATTTACGGGTTTGGAAAGTAGTTAAAGTGACGGTGAAAAATAGTGTGATTCGAAATATGGTACTTTATTTTTCTTGTTGGATTATCATGGTGAAAACTGAATTGAAGTTACCGTGTACCACTTATGGTGATAACAGTTTATTGACATAGTCAAAATTTAAGATCATCTTTTTTTTCACAAAAGTATTGCGACATTGCTTAAACATGCGACAAGAGTTATATATATTCCTAGTGCGTGAGTTCTAGCCTTTCTTATAAAAAAAATGATTTTCGCAACCTATGGGCATCTGGTCCCTAGAATCATAGGTTGATTTCCTGGCTACCTCTCCTATTTGGTGAAATGCATGAAAGAAAGGGAATCACTCCCGTTGAGCCGGTATATATACATCTAAGCATTACTCTTCTACGAAATATAGATGCTCTACCAAAAGTCTACTAATACATTATCATACTCATAAACAATAAACCACCACACTTCACGTTCCTAAACACGTGGCATCAGCGCTGCGGTCAGTAATATCAATGAACAAACAATTTACGGAATATCAACGATTTATCAGTCTGTTCAATCTTCGATAAGCAAATAGGGCTTATCTCAAGTGTGTAGTTAATCGGGTGTTTATCCAACTAATTGGATTTTCCTAACACCCCTTTCCCCCGTCGCCTACCCCTGAATCCTTCTTGTATGAAACTGCACTTACACATTACATGTACCAGCTACTCGACAAGTTTGAGTTTAAGTTGGTGCTATATTAATTTTGTTTCCATATTGGAACTGATCAATAGCTTGGCCGTAATAGTTCGTACACAACTCGCATTTAATATAAAGTTGTGTGTTATAAGTTATTATATAATCATTTAAGTTATATCCGAAATCTTATAATAGTAGTAGAAATATAAGTTTTGATTAATTTAATCGTTTTTAATCACTGTAAAAGTGAAACGGTGAATCTTTAAAATTTTTGTAAATAATAATAATATATATTTTGGACATCTAACACACTACGCCATCTAGTTCCATGCTAAGCAGAGCTTGTGTTATGGATACTAGACAACTGATATAAATACTTACATAACTTTTTTTTTGTAAATACATACATATTATACATAGAAAACACCCAAACTCCGAAACAAATATTTGCAGATCATACAAACATTTGGTCCGACCCGGGAATCGAACCCGAGACCTGAAGCACAATTTTTTGGTCATCTTCACCCTTTTATTAGAAGTAAACCTAAAAAGGCATAAAAATAATGAATACCAAATAAAACGACCATAATCTTGAGTATTTCAAGGTTTTACCAAGGTATTTACTTTTCGAGTCAATTCAATAAAGTAAATACACAATATTGCTAAATCAATGTAACGTTCCGATCTATTCTTATCAAACTCGTTTGAAACAACATTACGTTAATTAATCAAATACGAGTTAACGAGTAAATAAAAAAAAGATATGACACTTTTCATCAGGTACCGTTTAGAAATTGACCAGAAATTAAAGTTTAATGAAATTTCTCTCACTTTTATTGACCCTTAATCATCCTTATACCTTGGAAAATCAACAATATTCCTAGTCGTTCTTCTTTAAAAAAAGTATAAGTACAACATAACTGCTATTCAAAATGTAAATGCTTTTCTATTTCGGGAAAAGTAATTTACAGGTAGTAGAGCCACGCTGATTTCAGCAGGAACGGGCCGGCTCGACCGGGGCGGTACTACCCTCGCACAGAAGATCAACGTAAAATGACAGCGTTTATGCTGTCGTGTTTCTTTAGTGAGTGCGAGACCGGAGGCCCAATGATGTAGAAGCATCACTAGGCCGCCATAATGTGGGCGGTTCACCAAGCTGCATTATTGTATTGTTTGCACTAGCAATGAGTATGGTGACCACCACTCTTGGATTTTGCTAATGCTTTCCATCAGGCAGAGTAAAGGCATTTTGGCAGGGCTATACACAAAAAAAAGTTATAGACAAAATCAACAGTAACGCGACCGATACCCTTAAATACTCCGCCAAAGAACGTCTCATCTGTACTCAAATCATATAACGTACTGTATTATTATTATTTAAAAGGTAAACTTCGTGAGCGATTAGGGGGATAGAATAAAATAATTCCCAACCAACATGCATGAACTTAATAGTCTAAGCATGTGCTTACTGAGCTCCTAAACTAGGTGTTCAATATTCAACAAGCGATTTGCGTAAGCAAGCATTGGCTTAGACACATAACCAGATATGTGCTGATATCCATATTACATAGTTTGTTGAACAAACATACTCGTGTGCTGTCGTTTATATTAGGAACATGACAACAATTTAAGCTGAAGACCTGTTCGAAAACTTGAGCATCGAAATTCTCTATTATAAAACATACTAGAATTAAAATCACTTGTACTTTTTCCACTTTTTATTTTTGTTTACACCTGACCGGTTTCGCCTTATGGCATCATTAAAGGTTACTGGTTATACAAAATAAAATCTTCACATCAAAAACCCACCAACTGCGGGTATATTGAAATATCAGTGTGTCCGTGTAAGGAATTTTTCCCCCAATTAGGGAAATTGTATTTGTATCCACCTACGCTATTTGTTAAATTTGTAACTTATAAAGTTACACAAATCCATTCCATTTCATATCATAACTTGGATTAGGCGAAACCGGTCAGGTGTAAACAAAAATAAAAAGTGGAAAAAGTACAAGTGATTTTAATTCTATAATCTATACTAATATTATAAAGCTGCAGAGTTTGTTTGTTTGTTTGAACGCGCTAATCTCAGGAACTACTGGTCAGATTTGAAAAAATCTTTCAGTGTTGGATAGTCCATTTATCGAGGAAGGCTATAGGCTATATTTTATCTTCAAAAAAAATTGGGATCCGTAAGAAAATTGCTATCTCGTAACCCAAGGTGTGAAATTGAAAACTTATTTTTGCGTGCGCTGCAATAACTATTGACAATAGAACAAAATAATGTATTACGGGTTTGTAGGTCTCATTAAGATCTACAAAAAAATCCTCGAGAGCATATATCTAACTATCATGGTTTAGTTACAATAACCGCTTTTGTGTTCAAAAAATTTATTAAATCGTCTGAAGATAGAAACTACGTTAAATGTGTATCGTAATATTAATCCCTATCCAATTAAGCATTATGTTAGCAAGGGTATTTATGTAGAAGTAAAATACTTTTTGTTTCATCCCAATCGTTCATTTCGTTTAGAAGTTAAGAACTTAAGAGGTAGTAGAGCCACGCTGATTTCAGCACGAACGGGCCGGCTCGACCGGGGTGGTACTACCCTCGCACAGAAAATCAACGTAAAATGACAGCATGCTGTCGTGTTTCGTTGGTGAGTGCGAGACCGGAGGCCCAATTAGTCTAGTCAACAAGTTCCATACTTGTTGACTAGACTAAAAGATGCAGTAGCATCACTAGGCCGCCATGGTGTGGGTCGCCATGCTGCATTGTCTGCATTCGCAGTGAGCATGGTGACCACCACTCTTGGATTCTGCTTATGCTTTCCATCAGGCAGAGTAGAGTCATTTTGGCAGGCCAAACATAAAAAAAAAAAAAAAAAAAAAAAAAAAAAAGTTATCACGAGTATAAAACGCTAAGAGTTGGTACCTAATAATGAGTTATTTGCCAAAGAGTTTTTATCAACATAATGCCTAATATTAATCTTTATCCAAATAAATGTGTTGTTGATTATGAGTATTAGATCTTAGAAGAGCATAATAAAATACATCTATACTAATATATAAAGCTGAAGAGTTTGTTTGTTTGTTTGAACGCGCTAATCTCAGGAACTACTGGTCCAATTTGAAAAATTATTTCAGTGTTAGATAGCCCATTTATCGAGGAAGGCTATAGGTTAAATATCATCACGCTAAGACCAATAGGAGCGGTGCACCAATGAAGAATGTTTCAAAAACGGGGGAAAATTATCACGCTACGGGCAATAGGAGACGCAAACGACGTTGCGTGGGTCAGCTATACTAATATATAAAGCTGAAGAGTTTGTTTGTTTGTTTGAACGCGCTAATCTCAGGAACTACTGGTCCAATTTGAAAAATGCTTCCAGTCTTAGATAGCCCATTTATCGAGGAAGGCTATAGGCTATATATCATCACGCTTAGACCAATAGGAGCGGAGCACCAATGAAGAATGGGGGAAAATTATTACGCTACGGGCAACAGAAGACGCAAATGACATTGCGTGGGTCAGCTATCCATACTTATATTATAAATGCGAAATTAACTCTGTCTGTCTGTCTGTCTGTCTTGCTTTCACGGTCAAACCGCTGCACCGATTTGAATGAAATTCATTTATTTACACAGATAGTCTAGAGCCGGAGAAAGGCTACTTTTTAATGCGAAAAAGGGGTTGTAAGGGGTTTAAAAGGGGGGTGAAAGGTTGTTCTGGGGGTTCAATCGCCACACGCCTGCGCGTTACCTACGTCGGGCGTCTTGACAATGAATAAACAAGGATGTCACAATCATAAAAATATTTCACTTTTTCAATGAAGACCTGAATATTAAGATATTAAGTATATATTCGTCAATCTGATTTGTATGTTCATTATATTAATAGAAATAAATAAGCCAAATTAATATAATTACTACTAACAGCGTTTCTTAACTTCAAAATTCTCTACAGAAGTATCGTCATTATACGCTAGCTGTTGGTTAGATATGAATGAAAATGTCATTTAAAGTTTGTAAAAATTTTACCCTCAAGGGGTAAAAAATAGCAACAGGGGATGGCAGTTTGTATAGAAATATGTAAGGTTTGTGAGTTAGTTCGCGACAAGAGACAAAATATGTATTAGAGCTATTCTGATATGACATTTACGGAGTTATCACGGAGAAGATAGTATGCCAACTGACAGTAACGACATGATTACACTGAGACGTGGGTTCTGGTTTAAGATAGCACAGATGATTTAAAAATAATTTCGATCCTGATCTGCTGACTAATGAGATAGTTATCAATTAAACGAACGGATCATGTCAGGCGTGGAGGGAGATGTTGTCGAATACTTAAAGTCTTTAGAAATATCAGGAGTGCCTTCCCATAAGTTGAGGCTGCAAGTTAATGTTCCAGTACTATTAAATGAGGTATCTTGAGCGCCAAAGCAATATAATAGTACATGGCTAAATATTGCACAACTGGGGTACAACATTGTAAAAGCTACAATCATGACGCATGGAATGGCAAAATAAGATAATGTTTTAATTCCCCGTATTCCAATAATTCCAACTTATTTGACATTTTAATTTAAAAGAATGCAGTTTCCGCTGATTGCGTGAAAACAGCATTTCCAATAACAATGTTAACAAAACCCAAGGACAGATGCTTAAAGATACAGTATTTTTTTTTCTCATGGGCAGCATACTCACGTATATCAAATCCGCAAAATCTCCATATTTTGGCAAAATATGGCAAAAGAAAAAACGTAGTTATTAAAATTGTGCTTTTTTTTTTGAAGCTGCCAAAGTGACTATGGTCAGCCTGATGGAAAACTCAAGCAGAATCCAACAGTGGGGGCAACCATACTCACTGGGAAAGCAGACAATGCAGAATTGCGTCCCACACTATGACGGCTTAGTGAGATGCTTTTTCACGCCCCACTTACTTTACGCCCCACTTAAAGGGCCCGGGATCACAGTGGGAGAGAAACACGTGCGCTGTAAGTGAGTTCCAGTTTTTAGCTGCTCGGCACAGGAAGGATGAACCCAACCGTATGTTATTCTGCAGAGGAAGGGAGAAGGGGGACCAGTTGGAAGAGCTCCTCAGAATACTTCCAATGATACAGATGGTAGTGGACTGCTATAGAGGCGATATCTCTACGCAGCTGCAAAGGTTCAAGGAACTCGGTGGCTTCGGGACTGTTGGTAAAGCGGACTGCTCGACACTGCAACCGATCGAAAGCATCAAGCAAATACTGCACGGATCCATCACAAAGATGAGAACAGTACTCGAGGTCCCGGCAAATATCCATGCCCAGGACACCGAGCTTACCCCGTAGTGGCAGTTGAGTGCTCTGAAAAGTGGGGAGGGAAAGAAATGGAGACTTTTTGGTAGAGAACGCGCATAACTGTGTTTTCGTAGCGTTGAACTCGACCAGATTCTTATCACCCCATTTTAAAATGCGGTTCAAAACCCGGTCGAGCTCAGCGACAAGCTTCTGTCGATTTTACTCAACGTCTGCCAGCTTGACTGAACGGTGTCAAAAATATCGCCCATGAACTGAGCTATCGTCTGCATAGCAATGTATGTTGCCAAGAGCTAACATGTCATTGATATGCAGAAGAAATAGTGTGGGCGACAGGACTGAACCCTGAGGTACGCCAGCGTTTACATCCAGAACATCAGAGGCCGTGCCGTCGCAAAGGCCGATAATGCGGCGCTGATGAAGAAAAGCGTCAATCCAGTGACATAGTCTAGGAGGCAGACCGAATGCCGAGAGCTTGGAGAGAAGCGAGCGGTGCCAGACCCAGTCGAAGGCCTTGGCCATGTCAAATGTTGAAATAAGCTCATAATATATAAACACTTTATAATTTATGTATATATATAAATACTTCAATAAGTTTTTAATAGTAAAACGTGTGCGTCTTATTTGTAAAAAAATCGAGTGGTGTCGTGGGACATCAGATAGGAATGAGTTCCATATCAAAAATACAGATGGCGATATACAAAATTTTTCGGTCACGAAATAAATAAATCATTACAGATGGCGCTATACTAAATTTTTAGTTTTCACAAAATTGTCTTAACCCCTTTATTTTATTTAAACTGATTTATAAAAATATATAAAAGTTCTATGCGAGGTAAAGAAAATAAAACTATTCAGGTACCGATACATTTTGTATTATGATTTTATATCGATAAAAATCCTACCTATATTAATAACGCGAAAGTTTGTTAGTATGGATGGATGGATGTTTGTAACTCTTTCACACACACACACACACAACACAACACAAAAACTACTGAACGGATTTGGATAAAACTTTACAGTAATATAGCTTATACATCAGAATAACACATAAGCTACTATTTGCAGTGATAACCGACATACACGCGGGCGAAGCTGCGGGCAACAGCTAGTGTATTATAACAAGTTCCATCAAGTGCCGAAAATCGAGAGTATTAATTACTCTATCATAAAGCTTTTTCTTTGATTTATTTATAGACACATTATTTATTTTATAGGCACACATCACTTATACTTATTTGTTTCTTACTCGATATTGTATAATCAATCTCATTCATCAGTGATTAATGAGATGTTAAAAATGTACTATAAAGATTACTTTATATCAATCAATACTTACTTTATATCAGATTACTTTATAGCAATCCCCACAGGTAAACCGGAGATCGAAGGTTTGATTTTCATCCAGGAGAAATATGTCTGAAGAACACGATCATGTGTTCGGATTATATCAGTATATATATAGTTTAGTTTACCACAATATAGTATACATTTAAAAATATCCTCTTTATAATATTGGGAAAGTCGGGAAAGACTGGTGCCTAAGCTGAGCTCGAGGCTTGTGTTTCAGTATACCGTATAACCCTAGGTTTTACAAAAACCGGGCACTATAAAATTCAATGAGTTACCACCAATGTAACAAAAAATAAGCTTGGAGTATTTTTTTTAAAACTTAGTGCGTTAGATCGGTTTGAATATTTGTTTGCCGCTGGAAGTAGCTCGGCTATAGGTCGTTGCTAAGAGTGTTGTTTCTACACCGTATACAGTATCAACAATTGGCTCACCGTTAAAACTTCAGTTTCCTGGTACAATAGTACCGTAGGAAAGCGATATGGGTTACAAAAAGAGACCTTTAAGATAGCTCTTTGAGCTCTCTCACGGTCAATTAAAGTAGACTTCGGTGTTCCACCCAATATAGTGATACAATAAGTGAGAACTTACTGAACGGCTTCCGTCCTCACCCTGTCTATATAGCCTTCTTAAACACGTTGGTTGTAGAGGTGCTCATAGCCCAGTTGCACTCGGTGATTAGAAACAACCACCGAGGGTAAGTAAGAACGGCGCGGTCAGTACCTGGATGGGTGACCGCTAGTGGCGTGTTACTATGAGCGTCTCCGTGATTCAGAGATCACGTTAAGCAGTCGGTCCCGGTTGTTATCATAGGATAACAGTGGTGAAGCTTGTTTGGAGGCCTTTGGCCGGCTTAAAAACTTCCAACGGCAAGATTACAATGTAGCCACAACGATGTCTTGCCAGTCCCCAACCCGCACTTGGCCAGCATGGAGACGTATGGCCTTAACCCTCTCTTGAGAGGAGACCCGAGCCCAGCAGTGGGACATTATGGGTTGTTAGGCAAAACAGAGGTATGTAGTACCTTGAAATAGTGATCGTGTTAATTCCCGTAAAAATAATTATTATTATATTATGGGTTGTTGATGAAACACGTTAGGCAATTTTCCTACAGATGGTATAAGATTACAAATGTATGTTAGAGGTGGCACCACAACGATTTGATGTCGCTTCAAGATTCTAGCCAGCCAGTCGAACAGCCATCACGAAGTGTCTTCAAGATCCCAGCAACTTCAACCTCATCAGTAGGCAATAGCACCATAGAATGCAGACTTATGTTTACACAATTTGACTGGCGGGTTTAGTCTTTTCAGTAACATTTCTTTCCGCAAGGTGTTTTCCAATGTTTGTGAAATATTCGTTCACAAAAATATTTGTAATTTTATTTTAATGTGTGGACACAATACATTGGTAATATTCTGAAAAGCAGTATTCGATGAGTATGCATACAGCGATTGATGAATGTGGACAAATCAAAAGAGGTATGCTAGGTAGGACCTTAGTAAGTGCAAATCAATTGTCTCTGCCTACCCCTCTGGGAAATAAGCGTGACATTATGTATAATATAATATGTAATAACATTTATTGCACGGAAAGAAAATACAAACTGTTCAACTTAAAAAGAATTTAAGTAATCGAAAATAAGATAGCCTCTGTTGCCAAACTAGGTAGAAACCTGTATTTCAGCTAACAGCGCCATTCCTTACGGGAATTTCAAGTATGTATGTAATATATATAGAGACTATTCGAACTCACTATTACCTAAAATAAATTAAACTCAAAATTATGTACATAAAAGTCATTACTACTAACAGTAACAGTTATACATGCTGCATGAGTGCAAATACCGGTAGTAACCAATTCTAATGTACCGTATAATCTTGAAGGCCGTAGCACATGCTACGAAAAAGCTACGAATATGCTACGAAAAGATTACGAGCCACGTAACTAATACATTGACCTACATTTAGATTACCACTTGGATTAGTTTTAAATGGGACACAAATACTAATTAACTAATCCTGCACTGCGTATGAATTGCAATATAGAGTTACGTGAAAATAATGTTTTTTTTAAAACGTTTACGCCCGCCAAAGTGTCTCCAGTCTACTCTACTCTACCTGTAGGAAAACATAAGCAGAATCCAAGAGAGGTGGTCACCATACTCATTGCGAATGCAGACAATGCAACAATGCAGCATGGTGACCCACACTATGGCGGCCCATTGAGATGATCCTGCGTCATTGGGCCTCGCTGACACGAAAAAAAATTAAAACTTCATTCAACTGCACTGAATTTGAGTGCACGGTTGGCCTAGATGTTTAAACGGTCGCCACGCCACTTTCTACTGCGCCAAATAGGTGCATATCCCACATGGGATAACACTTTGTGTGATCAAATTGTAGTTCAGAGTCTGGGTGTTGTTTGTGCTAGTTACATTTATGTTTCTGTCTTCTTCTAATTAATTTCGTTGCGGGTTCCAAGACAGTTTAATTTTTCCTGGAACTTCCCGAGTGTCAAAACTCGGTCAAAAACAACATGTGGGTCATGGTGACCCATGAGGTCACCGCTGTTGATCCTGGTGTACAGGAGTTACAGTGGTGGGCGTGTGGGCGGGATTAGTCCCATTACATTGATGTTTGTAAAGTCATAGAGGTATTATATATAGAATAGGGGAGTCAGGCCTCCAGGTGTCCTTCGATTAGAAAGAGAGAGACGATCGCGGTACCCATCTGTCTCTCTCTACTCGCGCATGCGCATAGCAGAACAATTCGACGATTAATTGTTGTGATTGGATTACCATTATTAGTCCTTTACTGCGCATGTTTCAGTAGAGAAAGACAGACGGGGTACCGCGATCCTCTCTCTCTTTATAACCGTTGGACGTTTCCGCCTACTGTCAGCCGTATGTCTTCCCTACTCTATCTATAATAGCTCTATGTGTAAAATTCCCTCCGACAGAATGTATATTCCTAATGCAGGAGTTGTCTTAAATAAACAAAACAATAACAAAGTTCAAATCGGTAGTGTGGAGTTCGAATCTATAGATTATCTACTATATAAAAATAAGTCGGGTTTTCCTTCCTGACGCTATAACTCCAGAACGCACAACCGATTTCAACGGTTATGCATTCGTTGGAAAGGTCTCGGTCTCCGTGAGGTTTATAGCAAAGAAAATTCAGGAAAATTTTCAACAGAAAAGCGGGAAAGTGTTATATAAAACGAAGCCATCTGGTGGCGAAACGGAGTTCGCCGGGTTTGCTAGTTATATATATATATAGAGAATAGATAGACTATGTACACACATACAATATACACATATACTAAATACACATAATACTTTATAGCCCTTACAAGAATGTAACAATATTATTCGAAAATTGTAATTTTAAGCTGTTTTCCGAATAAACGCTTTACTAAACAGCCTGTTACCGATTACCAGTTCGTTCATTCTACAGAAAAAACATCACTTCATTTTGTTAGTGTAATTTATAGTTAATCGATTCAATAAAGTCAGTCATCCGTCACTGTACAAATTCGGCGAATGGAGCGGACACCGTGCAAACAGCCGCTATAGAATAGCAAGCGTGTGATAATATTAATCAATGGACAGATACAAATACCTATTTAATAAGTCTATCCTATAGTCCGGTCAATTTAGACATTCGAAGTTACCTAAATTACCACCAAGCTGAAAATCGGTAAGATTGTTTAAAATATCATTAAAAACAAAATTTGAAAGTTCCCCATCTTTCCCCTGTAAGGAAAAAAAAATTATTCAAGGTGAAAGGTCAAAAAAATAGTTTTTCGCGATTTTCAGCAAAACGGTAAGTTTTATCATAAAAGTACCTTAAACAAAAGTGTAGATCATAAAATTATCAAAAAAAAATATCAAAACTTTTTTTTCTACGAGCCTCTGTTTCTGAGATATAACGATTCATAAAGTTTTTTTTTTTTTGTTTTAGAAAGACAACTCCCGCACTAGGAATAAATCCTGTGTCACGGGGGACTTTACAAACATACATGAAACGGACACAAAGAACACCCAGACTCAGAACAACAATTTGTGGATCACACAAAGCGCTGTCCTACGTGAGATTTGAACTCACGACACTTGGCGAAGTAGGAAACGGCGCGGTGACCGTTAAACCACTAGGCCAAAGGTGCAGTCGAAACAACTTTTATAACTTTTTGAATGGTTATATCTCAGAAACGGTGGCTCGTAAGAAAAAAATATTTATACATTTTTTAGATAATTTTATGATCTACAATTTTGTCCAAACTACTTTTATGATAAAACTTATCGTTTTGCTGAAAATCGCGCAAAACTCAATTTTTTGACCTTTGACCTTGAATAAAAATTTTTCCTTAATAAATTTTTAAATTCCTAAATTTGAAAGCTCCCCATCTTTCCCCTGGAAAGATGGGGAGCTTTCAAATTTAGTTTTTAATGATATTTTAAACAATCTTACCGATTTTCAGCTTGGTGGGAATTTAGGTAACTTTACTCTTATTTTTTGGTCTAATTTGACCGGACTACTGGGTTAATGACGAATTTGCAGTGTCGTCTATCGTTTTTACCAGCATACGACGAAGCCAATACGTAGAGAGTCTATATAATAATATGTTTGTCGAATATATAGGGAGTCGATTTGTATGAAGAAAGTGTCAATAGATTTTAGTAAAAGTTGACCTGAACCTATATATAACCTATATACGTGAAATTTAGCTTATACATTTATGGATTAGTTTTCCTTTTAAATAAAATATATAGATACATCAAACTTAGAAAAAAAACTTGAGACCGCACAATACATTCATTGCTAATTAATGGGTTTTCACTTTCTTAATGAAATACTACTTTAGAAATGATATAAAAGTTATTTATTCTAGTACAGCACATTTGCAAGAACACTCAGTCATATATAAAAAATCATAGACAGTGACCATAGACATTTGCAATGGACAGTGTTGCCACCTGGTATATAATATTGGAGTTAATTTTCTTATTTATATCTAATACTAATTATATCATCATTGTCATCCTACGCGCTGTACCCAAAACTAGGTTGTGATTGGCTTTCAGACTACTAAGACACGTCTGGGCTTCTATGCTTATGTGAAGCGATCACACCTCCTCAAACTAAGTAACGAATGCCACAGATGTTCATATGCTAACCGGGACCGAAAGCTTAACGTACTCCCCAAGGCATAGAGTGATCTTAATGTGTTGTAAGTCTTCACTCATCTATAGTCTCACCTAATTAGGAAAACTTAACTTTGCAATTTTTTAACTAAGTCTATCACTGCGATACCCGGTAAATAAATATTCAACACAGAAGACAAACTTCGAATTGCCCAGGACATATAAAGCGTGTTGACCCCGTCTACATTCATAGGTGTCCAAAACTTTCTAGAAGCAACTGATTTCCTTGTTACTTATATTAAATTTCTATCAATTGCGAGTAAAACATTCAGCTTGGTGTTATCTGACGATATAAGACGGCACCTCACATATCACTCAGTCAGGCAAAACAATTAGCGAACACTCGTTATGTTCCGATAACAACATTGTCAGTTCGCTGTCAATGTGCAGCGCTTCTAATAATACGGCGAAATAAAATATTCTGAATGCGAAAATGCATCCATAACAATTTTATCATCACCACCAACATTAACGTGTTACATATTTGTTGTTAGCTACAGTTCTAAGGCCGTGTGCGTCGCAGAAGGTATTCTTAAATTGATGCGTAAACCTAAAGTGTTACACTGATTGAAAATATGACTTTCGTGACTCTTTCAGTTCGTGTGAAGTCCGCTCAGGCCATCACCCCACGGTAGTCGGTGATGGGACGGCTAATCTAAATAGATCTGAAGTGTGCACCTACCTTTAGCTGTAATACACCACAAATACAGTTGTTTGCGGCTTTGCCATTTTTGCAAGTCCTGCGCTTTTAATCGGGTAACATAATCTTTCTACATTTTGTAGGTTGGTTTTCTATTTTGCGAACGCAGCATTTCCTTATATTATACATAGTGTGTTAGTTTTAGTTTTTCAGCAAATTACGTAAATGTCGGCTTTAATTGTCTTGATTGGTAAACGATTTGAAATATCGAGATATTATTCTCAAGAACGTATTCTCGTAACCTGATAAGTTTAAATTCTAAATTGAAGCTTCCTTGAAACAATATCTCAGTATTTTGAACCAATCTAAAAGCCCTTTCAATAAATCTTTGACTGAAAAAAATCCTTCACACCTTTGACATTCTAAATATAAATTACCCCAGAATAATATTGATGATTGTTCTAAATTTAAACGACCCAAAAATAACTCTGTTGATTGTTTCAAATTTAATTTACCAAAAAACAATAAATTAAAGTTGTAATGGATAGACATGACGAAATGTTAAATGAAAGTGTAATTTCACTGACGGCCATGGGTTTGTCAAGCATTTCAATTAATTTTTCTCACTTGATCGATCGGCTCGCGAGTACAAAGCAATTACGACTTTGGTACGTAACCGATGGCAATTAATTTATTTTCGCTTCGACGATCAACCGTTCGAACGAGCCCTTTGTAGGCGTCAATTCCTCCGTCCTTTTATATTAAATTGTTGTTTGTACTGAAATTTACAGATAGCAAATTCATTGTTCAAAGAAAATCTTTGGCAATTTTTATACAAGACAGCTTTAACGTCTAACACTTAATCTATTCTGTGAAACCTATCAGTGCTTATTCCTACGTATTTTATAAGATAAATGTAAAATAATGTTAACTGCTTTTTTATTTTTACCCGACTACGGCAAAGCCAAAGGAGGGTTATGATTTTGACAGGCTATGTATGTATGTATGTATGTAAGTATGTATGTATGTTTGTTCATTTGTTCCATCATGGCTCCTTAACTGCTTATTAGAACTGGACAAATGAGGTATCGTTAGAAGCGTCTTGATCGTCCGCTGGTTATAGGCTATATGACGTGTCACTGAATCTAATGTGGCGCCCTCTAGCCTCTAGCACTGTATTAAAAAATAAATTTGAGATAAATATGCCGTGTTCGGTATCATTGGAAAGGGCGTTACTTGTACATTTCAAACATATATATATTATATATTAATAATGGCACCAAAACATTTTAAATAAAAAAAAGTAAAAACTAAAACCCAACTACGTTTAGTTTTTACTTTTTTTTCGAAATTATTTATAAGTATAAGTGAGTGTTTTTAGTGCTTAACAGTGTGGAGGGGTGGGTGTCTTGCCTGGCGGGCCTCGGCCCAACGGCTTATGTTGAGAAGTTGTATTTATGCTAAGCGGGGCGAGAACTTCTATATCGCGATACAGAATTAGTAGTTGCTCCGTAGTTCAGTATATCTTCGGTAGATGGCGCTATATTATGTTTCTGCTTCGTCGTACGTGGAAGTCGCCATAGTTTATTCGTTTATTGCATTCATGTTTTTTTTTACTTTTAAAAAGACAACTCCCGCACTAGGAATAAATCCTGTGTCGCGGGGGACTTTACAAACATACATGAAACGGACACAAAGAACACCCAGGCTCAGAACAACAATTTGTGGATCACACAAAGTGTTGTCCTACGTGGGATTTGAACCCACGACACTTGGCGAAGTAGAAAGCGGCGTGGTGACCGTTAAACCACTAGGCCAAACGTGCAGTCTCAATTGATTAATGTTGAATTAGACTAACATTTTCCATATGAAACGTGTTTCAAATTAACTAATTTCATTGGAGACAAATGTAAAGTAATGTTAACTATTTCTTTTGCATTTCAAAGCTATTTATAAAATTAAACGTAAAAGTGAGTTGGTCTGTAATCAATGGTTTCCTCGATCAATATTGCATTCGACTTAAATTTTTCATGTGGAATGTGTTGATCTAGTACACTTTTTTAGATTAACTGCCTCGTTTGTCTCGCGGTTGGCGTGTGCGACTGCTGATCATGAGGTCTTGGGTTCGATTCCCGGGTCGGACCAAATGTTTGTATGATCTACAAATATTTGTTTCGGAATTTCAGTTTTCTATGTATAATATGTATGTATTTACAAAAAAAAAAGTATATATGTACTTGTATCAGTTGTCTAGTACCCATAACACAAGCTCTGCTTAGCTTGGGACAGATGGCGTTGTGTGTTAGATGTCCGAAATATTTATTATTACTTTTGGTTTGGTTTTTACCTCATTAAAAGTGGTCCCATTATGATCCTAAAATGCGCCACATTTAACAATGAGTTCTGTTATTATTAAAATAGCCGCATCGCTGTTATTAACAAAATATTGTTTTTCATAGAACAAATATATTAGAAAACTTTAGATACAGGAACATAATGTTTGTTTTAACTATATGTTAAGTATACATAGTAAAACTGTTATTTAACATTTTATCCACTGTTTTCGATAAGGTATTTTAAAGGGTTAGTTCATTTACATTTATTATCAATACAGGAAAATAAATTAGTTTATTTTTGTGAAAGTATATTCCAACGATCGTAGCTATTAACATAAATACTTCAATACGGCATATATTTGCAATATTGAAACTAATCAGTAAATAAAAAGCTCTATGTAATGTCGTACACGAACCTCTTCATAAACATTTCCCAATCCAGAAAATATGTATTTCCCTAAAGTAATTCTCATGTTAGGTAATATATGTGTAAGCAGGCTTTAGTAGGGTAAATCGGGACGCAATATTTAAAACAGCTTTCATGGCCGAGCAAAGACGGGCTTTCAGGAGACCGAAGAAAATAAAAAGCTCTAGATTTACCATTCAACGTGTGTAGATTGCTGTACAAAGGCAATTTACTGCTTGCTGTTCTGTAATAAAACCTACAATCCCACGACCACACGCGTCTTTTGATGTTAATACGAGGTCATTCTATACACAACTGAGTATGAATTTTCGAAATACTTCTTAAAACCACGTGATTAAGCTGTCAATATGTAATTCGACACTGTATTCCACAAATTGTGGAAAAAAATGTGTTTCGAGAGTCTTTTTAAAAGTTTGAGTTGAAAAAATGATTTTTTTAATATAATTTTTATGTACCCGGCATCACTTTCACTAATATTAAAGGCACAACTCATCAAGCAGAAAAATATAAGCCCCATTCTGGTGCAGTCAGGTAAAGACAAAAGCTAAATAAATAATTCAAATTTACTTAAGATTGATTTGCTCTAAATACAAATAAATACACTCCGGCTTTGTTACAGTAAAAGAATCGTCCCCTAGGATAGCCGTACCAGTTTGACAGCCCGGCGTTGCAGGATCAATCAGACACGTAGAACGAAATACCGGGTCACGAAAAACGAACGCCGTAACGTACGTGCAATAAACTGAAGACGTGATATCTACCTTTTTCGATCCAACATCTGGGAAAATATAACATCGAACGGCTCACTAATCTATTTCTAAATCTTAATGAGAGACATTACAAAAAAAGACATTACAAAGTCTTGTAAATATAGTATTGATATATTTTATCCGTTGTGCTCCCGGCTTGAAAAAGGTGTCTGCCTATTTTGACCTCATTTTGTCACCCGATTTGCTAAGGAGGGAAGAAGACTTATTATATTTCCAACTCCTCCAGTTTTGGTCTGATTATAATTTATACTCTCGATTGTCAGCACTTGATGGTACTTGTTGCAATACATTCTAGAATCAAACTCACTTGTACTTATTCCACTATTTTAATTATCTTTACACCTGACCGGTTTCGCCTTATGGCATTCTTAAAGGTTTGACAAGAAAGTCACAACCTTTGAGAACCCTCGGTATGTTCGTGGGTCACTGCTGTTGATCCTGGTGTACAGTAGTTACAGTGGTAGGTGTGCGGGCGGGATTAGAACAAAAAAATAAGTATGGCACTTACCTGTTTTCTTCTCTGCTAAAGTAGAAGTCTGGGTAAGATTCTCATCCCGTCAAATAATTTTTGGCGTGACCACCCCTTAGCAGTGCTTTTGTTCTGTGTCTGGAGATTAGTCCCATTAAAAAAAAATGTATTAACTCGGAGTTCAGCCGTTATTTAGGTACGACAGGTATCTTAAATTATTAGAGTGAATTAATTTAAGAAAATAAGAAATTACAAGAGATAAACGGCAAAGCACATCATTTATAAAATGAACGCGAATGGTACCATAAAATGGAATCATGAAAGTTTATATCCTGTTTTAGTTAAGGGCGGACCATTCAATCGTGACGTAAAAAATTTACGATCACACGTCAAGAGGAACACCAATGAGGCTGTAAACAGTACCCATCCCACTTAAGTATCTTCTTGTAAAAGTTCATTAGCAATTAACGTTATTTTCTTTGTTGAATACATCAGTACCAGTCTTTATTAAATAATAGCACATAACGTTACCATTATACAAAGAGCAGTGGGTCGAAATCATTCTAACTTTGTTTTGTTAAAACCTTAAGCCGCTCGAAAGGAAATATATTCTACACTAGCTGTGCCCGCGACTCCGTCCGCGTGGAATAGTGACTTTGGGCAGCAGTTTTCGGACATTTCTTTTGGTTCATAAACACCGTCATTCGAGTGTTTAGAATAATCGAATTTAAAGTAATGCTTCTCTATACACGACATTAGACGTATAGCCATCGGGGATCAAAGCATAGAGGTTGCTAGGATTGCTAACACGTGACAGAGCTACATAAAGCTGATCGTGTGAAAAACAGTTAATACTTAGATCTACACCCACAACTTTAACGTACCTATGACCGTGAGCTTTAGTTATTGTCACCGCGAAACATATGCTCACTGGAAACCGGACTCGTTTAAAACTAAAGTGGTTTGGGATGAGAGGAATCCGAGGAATAAAAACACTATCACCTTTACCGCACCCTGTTAAAATCTTTGGTCACTTTAAATCTGGTACCGTTGCAACGTTTTGGCGGGCTTAAATATTTAAGGGGCATTATGGGTACGCCGACTTTTAAATTTATTATATGAGCTGGTAGTCCAGTAGCACTGAGGGATCACGCGATAATGCATGAGATTCACGATTGATAGACAAACGTGCCTCACGCTGTTCCCTGTTCTATCTAATTCGAGTGGCCATCATTCGAGAACGATGTGAACTGAATTGAGATTCTCGCTGAGCCGAAGTTTCTGTAGCACGAAACCTGGCCTGACGTTCCTGAGATGCAGTGAGAGCCTCATGATCTTCTTCAGATTCCTGTGATCAAACTGATCTCATCCTTTTAGCATTCCTGCTGCACTGGGAGAGGTTGGATCTTTTTCGAGGCATTCTTACAATATACTAACACAACATAGTTTAGTAAACACGTACTTATCATAAACAACTAAACTATAAATACTTACAGATTATTACACAGTTTCATTTATTACAGTTTAATAACTATTATGACGTGTCAACCCAATCTATTAACTATCGAAAACAACCAAAGGTGTTAACTATCGAAAACAACCAAAGGTGTTAACTGTAAGTACTTCCTGTTTGTAGAAAAATACCGAAAGCAAGTCAAGAAAAATAACGTAAGTTATATGTATCACTGACCTTTTTTTTTACGTGTGGAAATACCCTCGGACCGTCACCCCACAGGGGTTTGCGGCGGGGCGGTGTGTCGGACTCGAACCGACTAAAACCACACGGTGTGCCACTCTGCGCCTGAGACGGGAGGGACCCGGGATCTGCTGATATTAATACATCCAAATTCCTCCCAGCGCCTGCCCGCACGGAAGCGGGCACCGGCGGCGGATTGGGTCCGAGTGGAGGTCGTCCTCCCGGACCTTCTCCGCCACCTCCATCTGCGAGATTACATCTTCGCAGAAGGTTATGACCGCGGTAAAACTGTTGCGAGAGATCTCCTCCGATGACTGCAGTGAGGGCCCGACGCTGCGGCGCCCAAGCGGGGCAAACCGTCAGCGTGTGCTGGGCCGAGTCCTCACTGCAGTCGCAGTGGTGGCAGGCGGGACTCAATTCCCTCCTGGCGACCAAGTGCAGGTACTTTACGAAGCAACCGTGCCCGGAAAGGACCTGCGTCAGTCGGAAGGAAAGGGTCCCGTGCTGCCGCCCTGCCCACACGAGGATGACCGCCTGGAGAGCCTCCACGGCGGCAAAGCCAGCACGTGAAGTCTCCAGCTGGAACGACCATCTAGCCATCTTGGCTCGACGGGCGGCTTCACACCACTCGCGTACTTCGGGCGGAGGGCGAATGCCACTCTCCGCCCGATATTCAGCCACCCGTCGATAAACTTCGGCGAGCACTTCCGCCTCCAAATCCCACGGGGGTGTTCCGGCCAGGGCGCACGCCGCCTCTCTCGACACCGAGCGGTATCCGCGTATGGCTCTGACTGCCAATACCCTCTGAGGCCGCCAGAGGCGGGCCTTATTTAGGGCAGTCAGAGCCGCCACCCACATCGGTGCACCATACAGCGACATTGACCGGACAACTCCCGTGTACAGGAGTCGCGTTGCGACGCTGGCTCCACCCAAGTTGGGCAAAAGTCACCCAAGAGCGGAGGCAGCGTCGACCAGCTTTGGACCAAGCTGTCGGAAGTGCTCGTCGAAGAGTCACCTACCGTCGAGGATCAGGCCCGACGATAACACTAAAATGGGACCACACGGGAAGCACCAGCTTTCAAATAAAAAAGAATCGGTTCACTCGGTCGAAAGTTATGAGGTACAAAAAAAAAAAAAAAAAAAAATGCAGTGGAATTGAGAACCTTCTCCTTTTTGAAGTCGGTTAATTACTAAATAAATGGTTTTTTTTAAACATAAAAATTAGAAAATATTTTAAACTAAATAAGTAAATAGGTATAAGGTTTATAAAAGAATCAAGAACTTGAAATCAAACTAACCTATACAAAATAAACATACTACTCGTATATGTATTTACAAACCCTATAAACCCTAAAGAAATATGTCCTTATTAGAAACGACTAAATTGTAAGTACTTTCAGATTTTTACACATAAAATTAAGAAATAAAAAAAATCAAGAAAAGAAAATAATGCTCTCGGCGCGCTTTATATTCCGGCGTGGTCGCGCAGCCGTTAACAATCTACAAACGTCCAGCTACGTGATTCTTTAAATTGGCATAACTTTTTTATTTATGAACCGATTGACATGAAACAAACACTAAATGTTAAGTGAAGCTTACCACAATATATTAGTGAAAACCACATTTCAATCGGATAAGGTATTTCTGAGATTAGCGTGCACAAACGCACAGACAAACAGACAAACAGATAAACAGACAAAAATTCTAAAAATCATTGTTTTGGGTTCTATTGCGTTCATAAAGCCCCCCTATAATAGTTTTCCTGAGATATCTTCCATGTACAGACAGCGACCAGTTACGATTTTATTATATGTATAGATAAGCTGTTTTCAGAGATTTATTCGAGTAGGGTCACATAAAAACTATAGTTGACTTTAAGATCTCTCACGTACAAATCCTGAAATATTGTTGCTCATTTCAATTAGTTCCCTTGCTTAGAAAAGTTTTTAATATATATGTATAATGCTTTGTTCGTCTCCTTACTATTGTAAAACGTGAAGTTCAAAGAAGCGGTATAAAATAATTACGTAAGTCTAGAGAATATATTATTTTCAAAATAGTATTTATTCTGTTTGTTTCTAAAGTTATTTTTTTAAGTTTTATCTTTCTAAATATTTCTTTATGTGCTTTATCTTGTATAAAATTTTAATTAGTACAGTATTCATTAATGACGGTATTCAGTAATGATAAGTTTAAGTTTACTAAAATGTAACAGCCTCTGGCCACTACGTTTGTGGGAGTTCAGATATATTTGTGTTTCTATAAACATCAATACATTCGTATTAGAAATATCATTAACCATCGTTTTTGATATTGTACAGGGACAAACGAAGAGACAGTTCACCTGATGACCACTGTTACGAAGTATAGAATACAAGAGTTACAATTTCATTGCCACTTTTTAATTGTCATAAAAGCTGCTTAACAGCAGTATTACATACACCCTTAAATAAATGGCTCGGTGGTCTAACGGTTAGCGTGTGTGGCTTATCATTCGATCTCCGGGAAAATAAAGTTTCATTGAGTTTTTCCAATTATACAAATAGTTAATAACAGCCCGGAGTATGGAAGTTGAAGTCTTAACCCCCGTACCTCAAACTGCATTTTAAATGTCTGATTGTCAAAAAATGCCATTGAAATAGTCCCAAAAGTTATTGAATAAATTCATTTTACGGGACAGTGATTTTAAATACCTACTTAATCCTTTTTATAATTGTTTAAAAAAATGCTTAACAATAAACCACGTACTATCCCACTAATGACTTTCTTTTATTATTCCTTGGTTCCCTGGTATAACAGTATTACCTGTAGTCAAGCACTAGTGTAGATTACGCAATCACTACCACAAATGCAGCAAGTGTAATCATTGTTCAATACGACGTAATATCAATCTTAAATGAATATACGAGTACATGCGGTTTAGTCCAGTTTGGATAATATTCTCGATGCATATGTACGCATGATCGTGTCGCTATGTTTTGTGAATGTGTCATGCGTTTCCGATAGATCCGTACTCCACACCATTTCTATTACCTACCTTATTTAGATTTCTGTGGTTGATACATAGTTTTTCTACGTATTCCACTTATGTCACGTGGTCTGCATTTATTATTAACTATCTTAACTTTTTTCTTATTTCGCACAATCAATTATCTCTCTTACACTTTCATTATTTGATAAAGTAACAAATACTTACAATATAAAGAAAACCGTTCAGAACTTTTTTTATCATCATCTTTCAACTAAGTCTTGAATGACGTAAGGTTCGACTTTGGTAGTAAAAGAAAACTTTGCAAGTTAACTTTTGATTTGTATTCTCCTAACTCTTTGGCCCTAACCCTGAATGCGTACTTGTAACCTTCAATTTTCTGGACTAGATAGACAATGACCTAAGACAACGCTACTTACTGATATTCTAATCATTGAATTCAATGTGATTTGTGTTTCATACTTTTTTGTTTTGAAACTTTTAAGCAGATAATATGGTATGAGTTAAATCTACTTAAAATAATGTATTATTATTACAATGCGAAATTATTTAACATGTAATAAATCTAATATCAAAAGTAATGATAATACTAAATGTATGTCGTATTAAAATATCCAGCGTAGTTGTTCTTTAAAATGATTAGAAATATTAAACTGTTTATTTGCGTAACACAGGTTGTATAAAGATCTTATAACTAGTTTGCCCTTCTCATAACTAGATTAACTAGTTTTATTTAAGGTTGGATAAATGACGGGAGGGCGGCGCTGTATGTAGATCTGCCGAACCTGGTTGCCCTATCTGACATCTTCAACAATTATTAGCACACGATAACACACACATGTCTCATTACCATCTAGTGGCCGCCCGGTGTCTGCCCCAACCATAAGTTTAGTTAACTTAAGGATAATTCTAGTTGAATACAAAATAATTACTATTTTAGAATATAACGTAATTTTGCTGTTGATATAATTATTTTAAAACATTGAGGCATAGATTTACTAATAGAATGAATCAACGTCTGTTTTTTTTTCTATCTTTACGAAAATTATGGTCTTAATTTAGAAGCATTATAAATGTTTAAAAGTCGAGAATTTTCGTTTTAAGACAACTAATTCTGTACCGTAATTTAAATGTACGTTTTCTCATCCCTGTCCCTTGAGTACAAGTTTCAGTTAGCCATAAAATGAGGTTTATCTGTAACTTCGTAAATAAGTGTTGTGGGCAACAAGGTGTTGATGGCAATCACTACTAATATCACTTCTAGAAATAGATATACATTATACAAAATATATCGGGCGCAAACCCATTCAACTGTCAATTAGATCTATCAGATTTCGATAGCAGTTTCAAAGTAATAAATACATTAACAGTATGTTGGTGTCCTTTCTGTTAAAAGGTTGAAAGGTATTGTATTCTCTTCGAACGCATCTCAATTATTCAGCTGAAATAAGATCGACATCTTTAAAACTTAACTTGAACGATGATTGACGAATTCGCTAAGAGAAACTTATTTTTCAAAAACTTAAAGGCTATCATAACTTTTTGTTTAAAGAAGTGATGTGTTTATTATGAAAAATCGTTTAAGATTACGTTATTTGTGATCTGACCCCTTAGTCAAGATGAAAGTGTTTCACGTTGTAACTTTTTTTTTAAAGTCAACTCCCGCGTTTGGAACACATACTGTGTCGGGGGGACTTTACAAAAACATACATGAAACGGACACAAAGAACACCCAGACTCAGAACATCAATTTGTGGATCACACAAAGCGTTTTCCGATGCGGTATTTGAACCCACAACACTTTACGAAGTAGAAAGCAGCGTGGCGATCACTTAAACCACTAGGCCAACGGTGCAGTCGAATCTCTTTCTAAAACGCTGCTAAGCAAAGTTTGCACCTCGCGTCGATTACGTCACACTTACCTACGCTTAGGTAGAGTATGCAAAAAAGTAATTCGCTATTAAAATTCGACTTTAAAAAATTTAACGAATGTTTGTTACAAAATGTCGGCTAAGTCAATTTTCTGTAAGAACCAATGCGACAGGGCAATCACGGGAAGGTGAGCGGGTAGTGGGCGGGGCGCTGCATTCTAGCGAGGTGAGGTGCAAACTGCTGCAAACTTAACTCGGCTGCGTAGTACCATGGTATAACAATATACTTCGCCTGGTATAGCATTTCAAGACACAGTGATCACGTGGGTGCCACAAGCCTTATGTCATTCGCTATCACTGGTTCTGGTTGGTTCATTTCGTGTTATATTGCTATAAAGTGGTAACTGGATAGTGACGTCATACTGTGTCGAACTCGGAATGCCAGACCTTGTTTTCTTAGACCATGCGTAGTACAATCGCTAACGCCTCTATTCTCTTGTATCATTTTGTTTTGACCACGTGACTTAACGTTGAGTCATTACCTGTATGGTTAGTTTATAGCATGGTATAACAATATACTACGCCAGGTTGGGCATTCCGACGAACGACATGACGTCATTATCGCTGTCGCTGGTTCTGGTTGGTTTCTTGGTTAATTTCGTGTCATGTTGCTATCACGTGGTAACTGGATAGTGACGTCACCTCGGGGAGCTCTCGGAATGCGAGAACTTGTTTTCTTAGACCATGGTTTATAGTTAATGTTAATCATTAACTGCCCCTGTGACGGGTCAGACCAAATGTTTGTGTGATCTATATCTTATATATAAAATTCTCGTGTCACAATGTTAGTTACCATACTCCTCTGAAACGGCTGGATCGATTTTTATGAAATTTGGTGTTCATATCGGGTAGGTCTGAGAATCAACCAACATCTGTTTTTTATACCCTATTTTTTTACGGCAAATCGACGTTTGCCATATCAGCTAGTATATATATAATATGTATATATTTAGAAAAAAAAAAATGTATTGTCTACTATAACAGTTGTCTAGTATCCATAACACAAGCTCTGCTTAGTTTCGTGGACAACAGACTGGTTTAAATGACTGCTAAAACTTTGATATTTGTTTCGAATCCCATTTGTTTGGCATGCAAAAGCAATGTGTCTATGTGTCAGATATATCATGTTTATCAAAGTGTATGTTATTTAAAAAATAACCAACTAATGTAAAGGCAGACCCAATCCAGGGTCTCACTGGGTCAAACATAGGACTTATTTAGGATATTTTTTTTAAAGACAACTCCCGCACTAGGAATAAATCCTGTGTCGCGGGGGACTTTACAAACATACATGAAACGGACACAAAGAACATCCAGACTCAGAACAACAATTTGTGGATCACACAAAGAGTTGTCCTACGTGGGATTTGAACCCACGATACTTGGCGAAGTAGGAAAAAGCGTGGTGACCGTTAAACCACTAGGCCAAACGTGCAGTCGACCATGTAGACTTTACAAAAAAAATTACAAAAAAAAACGACTTCAAGAACGAACAAAGTGAAATGGGACCACACGGAAAGCACCAGCTTTCAAATAAAATAAGAAAATTAACAAATGCACTAATCGGCTCTACTAATTTCGAAGGTTCCCCTCGATTTCTCTTGTATGCCATCATCAGATCTTAGTGTCCTCATCATGGTACCGCTGTTGGGATATCTCCTTTCCATTAAAAAAATAATCATCAAAATCGGTTCATAAACGACGACGTTATTCGCGAACACACATAAAAAAATATACGGTCGAATAGATCCTCATGTCCATTGTCCTTCTTTTTTGAAGTCGGTTAAAAATAAATATATAGTACGCCGCAGTTACGTTCACTGCGGCGTACGATGGAGTAATACATCATTTATTTAACCCACAGAGATTTAACACCGACGCGTGATGGCACGCGAAGAGCATGTAAACTTTCAAATGTAATCTATATACTATAGAGCGTAATGTATTATTGAACATCAAGTAATGGCCCGACGCGCCTTGTGTGGACTGAAATAGTCGATTCCATGTCCTGATCATACTTGTCTGTCATGTCCTGATCGATCTGGTTTTAGCATTTGTTTAGTTATTTAAATAACTTAGAAATTTTCTCGCTCGCTCCATTTGCTTGAAACTTGACACAAACCCCATACCAACCAGTCCAGCTGAATAATTGATGATGATGTATAGATTTAGAAATATTTATGTATGTTATATATGTATATATTAGCAGTCTGGTTGTCATATGGCTATGTGTTATTTGGGATCAGTTGACGTCATAACGGAGTTGACGTGTGTAATTTGTATTTAAGTAAAAAAACCGGCCAAGTATTCGGACTCGCGCACTGAGGTTTTCGTACAAACTTTTAGTTAAGTAGGGACAAATTTAACTTTGTTATTTGCAAGGAATTTCAACTTAATATCTCTACGCGTTCCTGAGAAACAGGGTCTTGATAGATGGACAGACAGACAGACAACGAAGTGATTCTTTAAGGGTTCCATTTTTGGTACGGAGTACGGAACATTAAAAAAGACAAAAAAAAAGACATGTGGCACTTGGGGAGACGAAATCTGTCTGTCTATGAGAAAGTTTAAACCTTTTATAGTATGCTGTGTAACGAAACCATATCGCGACAGAGACAGACAGGTTCGTTGATTCGTCTCAATCCGTGCGAGCTTCGGGTGTCAGGTTTTATTTTCGTTACGTTACGGAATTCAGATTCAGTCGCCGCGCTCAAAGGCCTCAAAGCCTTTATATATAGATAAAAGCTATGCAATAGCTTAAAAATGTTATTATTTATAGACTTGAAAATTTAAGAAAAGCAGTTACTCAGTACCTAAAACACGTAACTTAAATAAGCACTATAACAAGTTGTGGTAAGTTAAACATGATTTCATTTAGATTCGAACATTATAATGTGGTATGTCGCCGTGACGAGGGTCAAATATACTCAAAACGTAGGTACCTTTTCGTTCATTTATAACTTCAAACAATCTAGTGAAGAGAAACTGACACATCTATTTGACACATTCGAATAATTCAAATTATTTATCCGAGGAATATTTTTGTGGGCGATCGTTCTTTTGTTTTTACAGAAGACGCTCCCTATTTCAGCTCATCCACATCTATCCTACTAATATTATAAACGCGAAAGTTTGTAAGTATGTATGGATGGATGGATGGATGTTTGTTACTCTTTCACGCAAAAACTACTGAACGGATTTGGATGAAACTTTACAGTAATATAGCGTATACATCAGAATAACACATATGCTACTATTTGCCGCGATAACCGCCATACACGCGGACGGAGCCGCCAGTAACAACTAGCTCTAGAAGATAGTTACTCAAGGATGATAACACGGAACATAGGAGAGCCACGCTGATTTCAACACAAATAGGCCGGCTTGACCGGGGCGGCACTACCCTCTCACAAAAGACCTACCTAAAATGACAGCATTTGTGTTGTCGTGTTTCGTTGATGAGTGCTATACCGGAGGCCCAAGGATGTGGAAGCACCTCAATAGGCCACCATGCTGCATTGTTGCAATGTCTGCATTCGCAATGTGTATGGTGACCACCACTCTGTATTCTGCTTATGCTTTCCATCAGGCAGAGTAGAGTCATTGTGGCAGGCTCATACATAAAAAAGGACGTTACCTGTCCAACGACTTTTTTGTGTTTTATGATAGAAAATACCTTTATTTCGAAAGGGTGGGTACACAATTGTTCTTCTCATTTAGTTCGAATGGCTCTAAATATGGCTCTTTATATAGATGTGTATCTTTACATATATAAATCTCTCTCTCTCTCTCTCTCTCTCTCTATTATCTCTTTCTCTTTAGCCTAGCCGTATTTTGAGTTTTATATCAAAATCAAGTGCTCGGTGAAAAAGAACGATTTGTTTAACAATGGTTTTCAGTGAAATCTATTTACTATTATATAAAGCTAAAGAGTCTGTTTGTTTGTTTGTTTGAACGCGCTGATCTCAGGAACCGCTAATCCGATTTGAAAAATTATTTCAGTGTTGGGTAGTACATTTATCGAGGAAGGCTATAGGCTATATATCATCACGCTACGACCAATAGGAGCGGAGCACCAATGAAAAATTGTTTCAAAAACGGGGGAAAATTATCACGCTACGGGCAATAGCAGACGCAAACGAGATTGCGTGGGTCGGCTAGTGATATATATTTATGTAAGTAAATCTTTCACGGATATTTATACACGTCTTAGGCCTATCGGTTAGCGCTGATATCGGTTTATTAATACGGATTAATAAACCGATATCAGCGTAAGAGTAAGATCTTAAGACCCGGTTTGAGATCCAGGCATATAAATAAACAAAACTTAAGATGCGGTTTAATACTCTGTCATCACTTGAGATCGTGTTGTTTAATAAACAATACTCGAGTTTCAAGAGCGGTATTAAGATGCGTCTCAAGATCATGATAGTTGAGTTCAGTCGATCCGTGACTTAAGATCGTGAACTTGTAGTGGCGGGAACTATGGACGTCAAAAATATTTTTTCCGAAATTAATTATTACGATGAATTAGACTATTATATGATATTCTATGGCCTTTTCTAATTCGATTACCTAAAGTTTATATAAGGGACGCGACAAATCCCTTCGAATTACCTCCGCAAAACTTTAAAAAACGATTTCGTTTTAACCAAGAATCAGTGCTATATATTGTATCGTTGATAAGAAATGATTTGGTGAAAAGTGATAACAGAGGGCTACCAGTTGCGGCAGAAATAGCCGTCTTGTTAACTTTAAGGTATTACTTTAATATATTATAATATTTATACCGTGGGAGGGCCACGCTTCGGCATGAATGGGCCGGCTCGACCGGAGTGATACCACGGCCTCACAGAAAACCGGTGTGAAATAGTGCTTGCGCTGTGTTTCACCGAGTGAGTGAGGATACCGGAGGCCCATACCCCAATCCCCTACCCCTACCTCCCCCCCCCATCCCCAAAAGGCCGGCAACGCACTTGTGACGCTTCTGGTGTTGCATGTGTCCATGAGCGGCGGTGATCGCTTACCATCGGGCGATACGTCTGCTCGTTTGCCCGCCCATTCCATAAAAAAAAAAAAAACGCTACAGCATCCTTTCAGGTAGGTACCTACCTATTTAAACCACTTTCATCACTTTAATTGTAAACATGAAAATATGAGTATATCTGAGTAAAACATTGGTAAAACGATTTATTAATAATCACAAAAACCTTTTCAGCTTGTCTGCGGGGATCTCATTAATTTATCTCAGCCTACAGTGTCAAATATAATTACAAAAGTATCGCGACTGCTAGCACTACTACAC
Organism: Diaphora mendica; assembly: GCA_949125395.1. Classification (NCBI taxonomy): domain Eukaryota; kingdom Metazoa; phylum Arthropoda; class Insecta; order Lepidoptera; family Erebidae; genus Diaphora; species Diaphora mendica. The sequence goes on from OX421320.1 coordinate 26,469,671, forward strand.
AATACTGGCCTGGGCTACCAGGTATAGATGGAGCCATTGATTGCACCCACATTAAAATTGTCAACACACCAGGTTGTCAGCACCATGAAGTTAAATCGATATAAACCGAAAAAAAAAAATTCGTACACACACAGAGTTAAACATTATACTTCTACTAGGAAAGTACTAAACGTAATGAACAAAAGATGAAATAGTTCGTTCATTGTGACGTAGTAAGTCTTAAGATCAGGATTTCATTGGGTGTCGAATTACGAATCTTAAGATCGTGGTCTTAAGCTCGGTATCATCTGAGATGCTGTTGATATGGGTTTATTAATTAGTGTCGACATTAAGATGCTGGTCCCATCTTGAGAACGTATCAACTGATGCCGGTCTTGAGATCACGTTTGAGACCTATCTATTAATACGGGCCTTAAAACGAATCTTAAAACTTTACAGCTAAAAGGCGACTATCAGTCAGAGGTATCACTTCGCAAGGCTTTCCTATGCTATTAACCAATTCAGATTTAAATAATTATTTATATATATTTAAATAATTAATATTTTCATATTTCAATAGGCGAATTCGCAATAGGCAGATAAAGAATAATTGAAACGCAAAGGTCACAAAACGCTAAGTTAAGTCTTCTCTCAGGCATTCATTTCTTTCAATAACAATTCCTATTTTCATAATATTCCTATAATAACGATTGAATCAAAGTATAGTTCTTATTCTACTAGTAATAAACCTACGTTGTAAAGGTCAAGAGCTTATATGAATCAAGAGAGATTTATTAATTATAAACGATAAGTATTACTAGCTTTTGTCCGCGGCTCCGCCTACGCGTATGTTGGTTATCGCGATAGACAGTGGAGTATGTCCTTCCTCAGGAATCAAAGTATGTATCTCCATGGCAAATTGTATTGCAATGTATGCAGTGGTTTTGCCGTGAGACAGACAGACAGAGTTACTTTCGAATTTATAATCACTACATAGTATAAAACAAAGTCGCTTTTTCTGTCCCTATGTCCCTTTGTTTGCTTAAATCTTTAAAACTTCGCAACGGATTTTGATGCAGGTTTCTTTAATAGATAGAGTGATTCAAGAGGAAGGTTTTTATGTATAATAAATGCATAATATAGTATGGGAACACTGTTAATTTTCGAGGTTTCTAATGTGATGTAGCAAATAAACACATTTTTTGCGCTTACATTGCATACGCTGGTTGCACCCTACGAGATAGATCAAAATAATGTACTACAGTATTGTACACCTTAAAAAGTACTACAAAAAAGTCCGCGACGTTATATGTCTATCTCTTAGGGATAACCCACAACAACCATTTTTTATTCCTTTCTTTTTACGAGAAATAATGGCTTATTTACGAAGTGATTTTAAGCAATACAGAATGAAACCATAAACAATTAAGTAAATTAAATACATTGTGCATTTAATATAGATCAAAATGGCCCTTTACAGTATCTAATTTAAATGAATATATTCGAAGATATTACAGATTTAAAATGCACGAATCGTGTCGTCGGCGGAGGCATCTGAAATCCACCCGGGCGAAGCCGGGGCGGGTCGCTAGTTTTTAAATAAATATTAAACATTTCAGACATCTAACACACAACGCCATCTAGTCCCAAGCTAAGCAGAGCTTGTGTTATGGGTACTAGACAACTGATAATACATATATACTTTTTTTTGTAAATTGGTAGAGCCACGCTTCGGCATGAATGGGCCGGCTCGACCGGAGTGATACCACGGCCTCACAGAAAACCGATGTGAAAGAGTGTTTGCTCTGTGTTTCACCGAGTGAGTGAGGATACCGGAGGCCCATACCCCACCCATCCCCCTATCTCCCCCACCCCCTAAAGGCTGGCAACGCACTTTTGACGCTTCTGGTGTTGCAGGTGTCCATGAGCGGCGGTAATCGCTTACGATCAGGCGATACGTCTGCTCGTTGGCCCGCCTATTTCACTCACTCAGTTGCATTCACTACCACTGCGCCACCGAGGCAGTTATTAGTATAGGCATAGGTACAGGCATAATATTAGTATAGATTTATTTTTTTAATTGTTTTTTCTATACATGTTCTATACAAATCAATAAAATTGGAGGATTTGTAATATTATAATAACCGCTTTTTACTAAATGTATACACGGTACAATATACCATAAGTACTAGCTACCCAGCCCGCACAGAAAACTTTAAAATTATCGGATTCCATCTAGTATCCTATGCATGTATTACCACATAAGCCTTCCTCTTGAATCACTCTATCTATTGATGAAGACTGCATTGAAAACCGTTGAGTTGTTTAAAAGATCTAAGCGAAAAGACAACGTAAGCGACTTTATTACAAGCTTTTTATTAACTTGCAATGTATGTATGCTTGTATGTTCGGGTGGAATCTTGCAACTCAATTTTGAAGCAGATATCTTCAACCGATTTTGCTGAAATTTTGCAAGCATGTGTATACAGCGTGACAATACAATATTATAATGATATGGAGCTGATCTGATGCTGGAGCTGGAAGGTGGCCATAGGAACTCCGTAAAGAAACGTCGCAACATCATCGTGTTTGGACTCGTTCGATTCGTCTCGAGGCATTCCAGTAAAAGCTTGTTTTTAAAAAGATTTTTAATTTATTTTATACTATGTAGATACATACCTATTTTCCATTATATATACCCGGACAAATGATCGTCTTCATCACACAATTTGTTCTGGTTGAAAATCAAACCAACCAACAGACCAAGTTAAACTTTACCATGAAAGACATCAGATAAAGTTTCAAACATGTAATAGTTGTACGAATGTAGTTAAACGACTTGTATCCTATTCCTATAGCGTTTCCAACATTCACCTGAACTAGACCGAATAGTTTTTTGAACCAAAAACTCGTTTAAAAGCGGATATTGCATTCGAGAGCGTTCCAGTTAGATCGGTGCTATGTAAACTATTCTTTTGCGTATTAGTATATCTCTTTTTCGAATAGGAACGTACTCTCTTATAACTATAAGGACTTCTGCCAGCTCTTCAACCCATGTGGTAACGCCACCTGTCTATAGAGACAGGAACTCTGTTAGTTTATTTACAGTTCCGCTAGGTGAGGCTGTCGGCACATACATTACCCACACCTTAACCAATATTCCCTTCCCGTCGCACGCGCCGCTACAAGAAATAAGAGATAAAACAGTTACGCCCTGGACGCGGACCTCGCCGCACGTTTTAGAGAACGCTCCAGACGCGAAGCTCGCCGCCCGCTTGTCGAGTTTACACCAGTTGTGGACTCCGCCACCGCATATCATATTAACTTTAAAACCGCTGTAAATAGTATAATTACATACGCCGCGTTCAAGTGATTGATCGTGGAATCCGCATTAGTTCGCTGAGTGCAATCGTGCCTTGCCGGCAAGCTAGGGACGTTTTTTCCATAGTGAATACGTGCCGCCATCTTCATCCGCAAGCCACACCGCGGTGTGAGGAGCCAGGTCGCCTGATCAGGCCGCCAGGTCTGGACAGCAGCTCAAGATCACCAAAGGTAAGCGTGCTTCCTATATTCTCCTACCCACCTATCCGGCAGCCGCACAGTACTCAGCCCAAATCAGTTTTCAGGCAGTGCCTAGTCGCTGAAGATATACTGCGCACCCCGCCTTATATGTTGGCGTTGACAAATTCTTGGCCACGCCAGTTGGCGCTAACATATAATATGGTCCTTCGAGACGGATCTTAGCTGAGTGATACTTTAGCCCTTGTATATTTATATAGGTCTTTCGACGTTATCGCAGCTAAGAGCTATCCTTTGGGGTCCCTTTGACCCACCGCTTGTCAAGTCTAGATTCGTCTAGTACTTCCTAACCGCCCGCTTATTAAGTCTAGGTCCATCTAGCACTTAAAACCGCTTAATTTGTCACGATAGATCTATAACAGCTTATTTTCGCTTCGCATTTTTGCTTTGATCTAGATTTGTACACCCGCATATAGTCTAGATTTATCTAGCTAACGCCGCTTAGTTATAATCTAATTAAACATAATTTCCTACCTAGGTAAACATCACCTACGTACAAACTTCGCTTTCAATTCTTCCGCGCCTTAAAAGAGTTACCTACTTACTTAAATTATTTAATTTAACGTCATACGATAACTTGATTTATTAGTCAATTACGTGTAGCTAACTTACTTATAGGCATTTATTTCAACCGCAAAGTTAACAGATAGATATCTCGTTTATTGAAAAAATAATACCCACATTGTATTATTATCGCGCCGCCGCCGCTCGCCCGGTTAGTGAATGTAAACTTATAGTTACATATAGTATAATTTTATTTGCTAGCTGCGTTCTATTCCTTGTGCCTTGTCGCTTCATATTATGGCGCCGACAATGCCCAAGAAAGGGAGTCCTGAGTCTTTCGAGACTAAACAAGACAATGAGATTATTCTCTTAGAAAGTAAACGAGATACGCTATTCGAGTTTGTTCAAACTATTTACGATAATTCGAAACAAGTTCATAAAAGTGTAGAATGTATGGAGGACTTCCTTAGTTCTGTAGGAACTATTGAAGATATTCGCTCTGAGTTTAAGGAAATAGTCAATGAGCACAATCGCGCTTCACTTAAAAATAATCCCGCATTTAAACCTAATTATAAATCTTTAAACTCATTCGAACAGCTGTACTGTCATATAAAACGTGTATTAAAAAGTTTTGAACCACAACCGTCCGCAAAGGACACTGATCGTTATCAGGATGGTTCGACCGACCGCGACCGCTTGGGTTTGAAACATAGATTGCCTTCTTTGCCGCCGATCGAAATAATGTGTTTTGATGGCGACATACGAAGTTGGCCGCTTTTTTACGCTGGTTTCAAATCAACCGTACACGATAATCCTATGCTGACTAACTCTGAGAGGCTGTACTATTTAATAGGGAAGCTCTCAAGTAAGGCTCAGACCGTTTTCTCGGGCATCACGCCGTCTGCTGAAAATTATGACACGATATTACAATGTCTGATAGACAGGTACGAAGACCGACGCACGCTCGGATATACCTACATAGATCAGATGTTGAATGTTAAGTTGAACGGCCCCGCTTCTTCATCCAAATTCCAGACATTCATGGATCACTTTGTCACCGCCGCAAACGCATTAAAAAATCTACAAATCGATAATTTAAGCGACTTTATACTGCTTAACCTCGCTTTAAAGAAGTTGGACGAAGAAACGATCCGCGCGTTTGAGTCTCAATACCGCGATACGAAAGTACCTACTTTCGGTCAGCTGACGGAATTTATTAAGGGACAGTTCAAGATATATAATAACATACGCCCCACCGCAAGTACTTCTACTTCTCATTCTACACAAAATAAACCGCGACGTCATGTACCAAACCCGCATGCATACGTAGCCGTATCTACGCCACACAAGATATGTCTTTGTGACAACTTCGTACATGACCACTTATTTAAATGTCCATCATTTAATAAATTAACGCCTTCCGCACGCTTTAATTGCATTAAAGAACGCAACGCTTGCATTAATTGCCTTAGTTTGAAACACAAAGCACGGGATTGTCATTCAAACAAGAACTGCCGCAGCTGTGGTCAGAGGCATCATACGCTGTTGCACTTCAATAACGCTCGCAGTCGGGTTTCACAGCAAACGCCTGACAACCAAATGGCCGCCCCCGGAATCGAACCGGGGACCATAGCCACCGCGCGCTCCCCGCGCCGCACTCACCCGTCGCCGCCACCGCTCGCGCAGCCGTCTGTTACGTCACAGTCTAGCTCAAAGCGTGATGTGAACGTATCAGCGCTGCATGCGTCCATTGCCGCGCCCGTACCGAACGCCGCAAATAATAATGTTCAGAGTGCGCAATGTACGCAACCCATAACGGTACTGCTGTCTACCGCTCAGGTGGTTGTTTACGATAAGACTAGACGCGCCCATGTCATTAGAGTTCTTATAGACACGGGATCGCAAGTCAGTTTTATTACAAGTGAATGTTGCGCGCGTTTGGGTTTGGATTGCAATAGAAATACCAGGACGATTGTTCGAGGTTTTGGTGGTTCTGAAAAATCTATTAGAGGTTCCACAGAGTTCCAAATATTTTCGCGCTTCTATAATAACGTTCATTTTGACGTATCGGCATTTATTGTCGACCGCATAACGGATAACCTACCTACGGTACCCGTTGATATAACAGCGTTTTCTCACTTGAACTCGCTACCGCTCGCGGACAGTATGTTCGCTTCGCCCGCCGAGGTGCACGTTCTCCTCGGCGCGAATTATTTCCCGCACTTACTGCTACCAGGCGTGGTACATAGTAATGTTGTAGGGATACCGCCCGCTATAGAAAGTGTTCTAGGATATATAATCATGGGTTCTGCTCCCGCATTATTGTCTAAACACGAAATTAAAAATACAACCGCTTGTTGTACTGTTCTTGAACAGTCGTTGGACCGCATTCTCAAAAAGTTTTGGGAACTTGAGGAGGTCTCCGCTCCGCCCGCCCACAGTCAAGATGACCTTGAATGTGAGAATCATTTCCGCGCCACCACTACGCGCGACGCTAGTGGTAGGTATACCGTTTCGTTACCATTTAGGGACGATGTTTATAAATTAGGGGATTCCCTCGCCGCCGCTAAAAGACGCTTTATGTGTTTGGAACGAAAATTGGAGTCATCAACTGCGTTGCGCACGGCCTACAATGATATAATACGCGAGTACATTGATAAGGGCTACATTACCGAAATAGGGTCTATTGATAAAATAACTCCCGCCGATTCCTATTTCGTACCGCATTTTTGTGTGCAACGTTTTGATAAAACGACTACCAAGGTTCGAATGGTTTTAGATGCCAGTTGTAAAACCAGCACAGGGTTGTCACTTAACGAAGTATTGCATTCCGGCCCTAATCTACAGGGTGATTTAAATTGCATACTTTTAAATTTCCGCTTATTTAAAATCGCTATATCCGCTGACTGTCGTCAAATGTTTTTGCAGATTGGTATGCTCGAAGCCGATCGCAAATTTCAACGAATTCTTTTCAGATTTTCGCCGCAAGACCGATTAGTAATTCTAGAATTTAATCGAATTTGTTTCGGGATGAAGTCAAGCGTATATCACGCTGTACGCGTCGTTCAACAGCTAATCGCTGATGAAAAACATAAGTTTCCTACCGCCGCCGCTATCGCGTCCAGTTCTACGTACATGAAACCGCTCGCGCATACTGTGACCGTACCCGCAAATGAATCGCTCATTTACACGCTCGCTCAACGTATATCTTCGTATTCGAAGTTATTACGTATTGTTGTTTTTATTTTTCGATTCTCGAAATTGTTACCGCGCAGACCTTCTGTCACCCGCTCAGATCTCGAATTCGCTGAAACTAAAATATTACTCGAATTACAACAGGTTCACTTCCGCGACGACATTCATAAAATAAGAGTAGGTCAAATCTGCTCGCCCGCCTTACAGAGATTGAAACCATTTTTAGATGAAAATGGTCTTCTTCGCGTCGGAGGCCGGCTGTCGAACGCTGATATCGACTATTCGCAAATGCATCCGTGTGTGCTCCCGCGCCACGATCACGTGGTCGATATATTGATCGATTCCTACCATAAGAAGCATTTACACGCCGGTCCCGAACATTTGATGTCCTTACTCAGGCATCATTATTGGATACTCTCCGCACGACGTGTTATACGTCACCGCATATACAAGTGCAATACTTGCTTCAGAGCAAGGCCGCGTCCATCGTTTCCGATGATGTCGGACTTGCAGCGCTCCCGCGTAAACCCGTCTGTAAAGGCATACGCCCACTGTGGGTGTGACTATGCCGGTCCTATACAGTTCACCCCCACCAGAGGTAGGGGCGTTAAGAGCCGTAAAGCATGGCTATGCATCTTTACGTGCCTTACTACCCGCTGTATACACATAGAAATAGCTACGGAGCTGAGTACAGTCAGTTTTCTCGCCGCGCTCAAGCGATTTCTGTCCCGCCGCGGACCGGTACAGTGCCTTTATACTGACAACGGAACCAATTTTGTTGGTTGTCGCTCATACTTGCGCGACGTTTATAAATTCCTTGACGAATTTCGCCCGCACCTGGAACATGAGTTGACAGAGAGTCGCATCGATTTCAAACGTATCCCGCCTGCTAGCCCTCATTGGGGTGGATGCTGGGAGTCGATGGTGAAGGTCGTTAAGACTCACCTCTTCAGAGTGATAGGTCAACAGCTACTCACTTATGAAGAGCTCTTAACTGTGCTTACTCAGGTCGAGGCACTTATAAATTCGCGCCCGCTAACCGCTCTAAGTAGCGATCCCGCTGAGCCATCGGCGCTAACGCCGGCTCATTTTCTTCACACCGCACCGCTATTTTCGCTACCCGCACCGCACGTAGAGTCAACTAGCCTGCTCGAGAGACACTCTCTCCTAGACAAGCTGGTTCAATCGTTTTGGCAGCGATGGAGAGTCGAGTATCTGCATAAATTGCAGGCTCGAGCCAAGTGGACCACGCCCACTACACCGATTCAGCTGGGATCAGTAGTGGTCATCATCGTCGATAACGCACCTCCGCTTGCATGGCCGCTCGGGGTTGTAGAAGCCGTCCATCCTTCGAAAGATGGAACAACGCGAGTAGTCACCGTTAGAACTAGTAAAGGGAGCTTCGTGCGCCCAGTGGTCCGATTGTGCCCATTGCCTAGTCAGTAATATATATTGTTTAAAATCCGCACAAATAGTTTTAAGTAGGCTTAAGAGTAAGTTAGAGATATGTATAAACATTTACCGCAACTTTTCCGCACTTTACATAGTTTTTCCGCATATATTCCGCACTTTTCATATCTTTACCGCATATATTACCGCGTTTTCTTACCGCGTTTTAGTATTTCTTTAAAGGTAACCCTTTAAGGGCGGGGGGAATGGTAACGCCACCTGTCTATAGAGACAGGAACTCTGTTAGTTTATTTACAGTTCCGCTAGGTGAGGCTGTCGGCACATACATTACCCACACCTTAACCAATATTCCCTTCCCGTCGCACGCGCCGCTACAAGAAATAAGAGATAAAACAGTTACGCCCTGGACGCGGACCTCGCCGCACGTTTTAGAGAACGCTCCAGACGCGAAGCTCGCCGCCCGCTTGTCGAGTTTACACCAGTTGTGGACTCCGCCACCGCATATCATATTAACTTTAAAACCGCTGTAAATAGTATAATTACATACGCCGCGTTCAAGTGATTGATCGTGGAATCCGCATTAGTTCGCTGAGTGCAATCGTGCCTTGCCGGCAAGCTAGGGACGTTTTTTCCATAGTGAATACGTGCCGCCATCTTCATCCGCAAGCCACACCGCGGTGTGAGGAGCCAGGTCGCCTGATCAGGCCGCCAGGTCTGGACAGCAGCTCAAGATCACCAAAGGTAAGCGTGCTTCCTATATTCTCCTACCCACCTATCCGGCAGCCGCACAGTACTCAGCCCAAATCAGTTTTCAGGCAGTGCCTAGTCGCTGAAGATATACTGCGCACCCCGCCTTATATGTTGGCGTTGACAAATTCTTGGCCACGCCAGTTGGCGCTAACACCATGAATACAGTTTTCTCGATTGAAAGATAACATGTATTATGTGATATTACTTGCCTATCTTACGATTATCCTTTTTTTAACCGATATCAAAAAAGGAGGGGTTTTCAAATCGACTGTTTTTTTTTTGTTTGTTACCTCAGAACTTTCGAGTAGGTGAACCGATTTCGATGATTCTTTTTTCATTTAAAAGCTAGTGCTTCCCGTGTGGTCTCATATCAATTTGGTCTAGTTCTTGAAGTCGTTTTTTTGTTAACATTTTTGTTTATTTTAACGTGTGTGTCGCGTATGTGCCGTGGGGCGGTGTGTCGGAATTGGACCAACTAAAACCACGTAGTGTACCACTCTGCTGCTGAGATAGGGGGGATCCAGGAACAGCTGTTATGAAGACATCCAGCTTATTACGACATTCAAAATCTCACTTTCAAGTATTATTGATGTAAATTATGTCGTCATCACCCTCGGAGCGTGTTCCCAAACTAAGTGGGACCGGCTTTCAGTCTAATGCGTCACGACTGAGCTTAAGTTTATGAGGTGGAGTGACTGATCCATCAGACCTCTACATCTACAACTCAAGTACTAAACAAACGGGCTTCTGAGGATAGACTGTCATCGTATTTTTGAGGCAATTGTGGTTTACGGAATAAAAAGTGGTATACGTATTAAGAATGTCAGCTACCTCTAAACCAAAACTGAGCCTTGGTTCAGTAAAACAAACACACATAGTCAGAAATAGTTGCTTTCAAAAATTAGTTATGTAATGATTTGATTATATTATTATCCTTTTAGCTATAGTTGGGTTTCAGCCTTTGTGTGAAACCCTTAGTCACCCTTATAAAAACAAAACACAATCAAATCAGCCATTTCAAAACACGCATCTGAAGCGGACACCAGTAACTGAATTGAATTTCATCGTACGCGAGTTCTCGCCACCGAAGTACTTTTACTAAAAAATTACGTAAAACAATTGAAAAATTGAAATTTTAAAATATGAAACTTTGAATTTAGAAGATTATTTTAATTATCTGCGGCATGCAATCTAGTACTAGTTACTAAGTACTGTCTAAGTAACTGCCTCGGTGGCGTAGTGGTAGCGTATGCGACTGCTGTGCTTGAGGTCGATTTCCGGGTCGAACCAAATGTTTGTATGATCTGCAAATATTTGTTTCGGAGTTTATATGTATTTACAAAAAAAAGTATATATGTATTTATTTCAGTTATCTAGTACCCATAACACAAGCTCTGCTTAGCTTGGGACTAGATGGCGTTGTGGTTAGATGTCCGAAATATTTATTTATTGATTTTATTTATTTACTCCTTGCGGGAGACCTTTGTCGAGCGATAACATTGATTTGGAACAACTATCACAATATGTGCAGTCCCATAACAACGTTTTGGCTTAAGAAAAGAGATACAGGAATTATAATAAATTGACTACCCCTTTACTAACAATGAGAAACGAATTTATCAAAAACCTCTTTTCTCATGAAGATCACAGATTGTTATTTGACAAAGTAGCAAAAAAAGTACTTAAAAAAAACATCAAAGTAAATAGTCCTCGTCGTTTATTATATTATTGTTCAAACATTTAAACAATCATTCCAATTCTACTGCATCATCGTATCAACATTTTCGACTTTTATTTGTGACGAAAACATATTTTTACGTCACAAATAAAAGTCGAAAATGGCAAAATATTCAGAATTAAGTGGGGATTAGGCACGAGCGGTTGAGGCGATCCTGCATCCGAGTAAAATATTAAACGTTTGGGCAGATTGTAATTAATAATGTGCTACGATACTACAGCCACTGGAAGTCTACCGTCCGGATATAACAAAAAATCGCCGGATCAGGTCCGAGAGCCCGCTTAAATTTCTGCCGGTGATTTTAAGCTGCACTGTTAAAAAGTCATGTTGCTTTTAGGAGACTCCGGCCGATACCGTCCCGAAAAACCACTAATTCTATTATGAAAGCGATATCTACATACTCAAATATTCACACTGCCTTTCGATATTTTGCTACAAGCACGTCTATGCGGTGGTAACGATATTTCTCTCAAATTAGCACCCACGATAACTATTAAGTACATACCTTTGAAATGCCTAACATTTTTACTAGGTTGATATATTACTGAATACCTATTGTGAGCTCATAAAGGAGTATAAATAAATCGAAAAACATTTCTATATTTATTATTTTAATCTGTTTAACTACAATAGTTTAAAGTAAGTAAAAATCAATAAATTTAATATTACTTTTGTAAAAATTAAATAAATAATACTATTCCGTAATGAAAAATAACACCACTTGAATACAAAAAGATCTCCTTAATTATGATTTTTTTTAAACAAACATCTACTCTTGCGTTAACATCTACTAAACACCCTACTCTAATACCTATGCACCTACTTTAAATTAACAAACCTAAAGCTTTTTCGTTCGGTTCAAGTAGTTGTATTTGGATTTATTCGTATCAGGAATGTACTAGTTTGCTATTAATTAAGTCTCGTACACGAATAAACGGTTTTCGACGGTAAACTATATTCTAGTTAACGATCCTCTAACAATTTGATTACTACCACGAAGTATCCAAACTATTACGTCATAATCACCCCTTATAGTACATTTAACTTGCAGAAAATAAACACACAAAGACGAGAAACATTTTAGCTTAGTTATTTACAAAATTGAAATCCTTGCACACAATTCTGAGCAAGTATTTGAGGCAAAGATCGATTTAATAAGTCAATAAACCGTCGTCGATTGAGCCAATCTCATTTTATGAGTCCCTCGGCTGCGCGATCAGACATTCTAAAAGTTACCAACGGCCATCACAAGAAAACAGCCTGTCTGTGGCGTAAATGCCACAGACAGGCTGTTCGGCTGTTCGGCTACTCATTGCGGATATTCAATATTTTCGCTCCTTCTCTAATTGTATACTTAAATGTTGTCAGATTTTATATTTAAAATGTTTTCCTTTTAATTATATATTAAAACAAGTCTTTATATTTAGGTGATAGTTAGTATCCGTGGTTGTAACCACGTTAAAACTAATATTTTTTGTCAGATATGAACAGTAATAACTTTTTCATCCCCTCATCTCGGTAACAGTACTTTTGCCCTTCGATATCTGAGTGCAAAAGCCGTTTTTATCCGCTAGAGAATAATGAAAGGGAGGAAATTGAATTTAGAACCTCGTGCACTAAGTTTGTAAATTCAAAACATCATTAAACCTATTTACTTCTACCTCCATGGTGTTGAATTTATCACACAACCTTTCTTTAATTGTTAAAATCTCAGTCTCGGAACCTTCTTGGTGTACTTTTATTTTGCACTAGCTGAGCCCCGCGGTGTTACCCGCCGTACAACAACAACCGCGGTTACCGTCGCGGGTTTTTTTTTTTAAAAAACCTACGTAAAAAGTATCCTACGTCCGTCTCCTGGTTCTAAACTACCTCCCCACCAATTTTCAGCCAAATCGGTTCAGCCGTTCTTGAGTTATAAATAGTGTAACTAAAACGATTTTCTTTTAAATATATAGATTTAGTCATTTCCTCGCTCATCATGATATAGCTGTCAATTCGAGTCCATAAGTAGGATGAGCAATAACTGATATAGTCACACACACGCACCTGTTAATGTGAATCTATAACTTACACTCTAGAGCAAAATACAGTTTATGAGTTGTCATCATCACCACTGTAACTTTTCCTTTTTAAAATAAAAAATACCTAGTTCCTATGAAACCTGCTAAGTTGCTAGAATGATGCTTTACAGCAAACCGAAGATTTCATTGTTAAAAATGTCTACCTTTTAATATTTATACTAAGTTCTTCCAATGATGTGCGTGCTAACTAAACTTTTAAGTTAATAAGTCTACAGATGTGATTACGTGACGTGCAAACGGAAGCCATTTTATTTTCACGGCATGATTTTATAAAAACTGCTTAGAAGCACTTTTAAAATTAAATTTTCTTATCTCTAAAACAGGCTATCCTTTTCCTTATCACGTGGGCAGATTTTTTGCCAATTTTGACGTGAGATTGAATCACCAGAATCACCTTTTAAGATTTGGTAGACAGTTTACTGTTTAAGATTGGAAATTACGAACTATGTGGATGGAGACATAATTTTTTATATTGCCATACCTTATTAGGTTTTCTGAAATTGAGTCCCTAGTGAGAGGTTCACAAAATAAAACGATTACTTAAACAGCAACAAAATTATTATGAGAAGCAAAATTTATAACGCACATTTCAATGTACATAATTAACCAACACGTGTACCATTAAGCATACACTAAGCGACAATGCAAATATAAAACCCATACTTATAGCAGTTTTTTTTAAGATTGATAAATGATCGAGAAAAGTCTGACTAAATTATATTATCTATATAGTATCTAATCCTTTATATATGTGAAGATCTAATATAACTTTAGGTAGGTCTTTTATTCAAAAGAAAAACAAATGTTGATTTTCTTTTAACGATAACCCGTGTCTGTCGGAAAATATCTCTGTTCTGGGGGATTTTTTTAAACATAGTTGAGCAAAGAGATTTGGAAAACTTTCCTTGAGATCCTATTTTAGTTGGATCCGTTCCATAAATTAGTGAAAGGGAAATAACTCTTACATTGTATCTGTATCCTCTTGATACAAAGCAGACACCATTTAGCGGATAAAATATTTATCCACTCATTTTGTGTTTCATTTGAAATTAATTTTACCAATTTAATCCACACTAATATTATAAATTCTGAAGTAAGTACGTATTTCTGTCAGTAATCTATATATACAAAAGAGGACGGTGACTGACTGACTGACATACCCAGAGATCAACGCACAGCCCAAACTGCTGAAGCTAGAATCCTGAAATTTTGCATGTAGGTTCTTTATATAACGTAAGTGAGCATTAAGAAAGGAATTTTTGAAATTCCACCCCTAAGGGGGTAAATCAGGGGATGAAAGTCTGCGTGAGCGAAGCCGCGTGTAAAAGCTAGTTTCAAATAAATTTGGTACGGAGATACTTTGTTTCTTTAGGAAGGTCGTAAGCTACTTTTTACCACGATAACCGACATATGTTCAAGTGAGCAGAGTCGTGGGCAAAAGCTAGTCGTATATGGGTCTAGAAATATTGTTAAAAATTATGTTTGACCTGCTGCAGATGTAACCCAACAGTTATTTTAGTATACTTTTAGGTCTTAATTTATTTTTATTTCGTTTCACGCATTACATTCATAAATACTTTCTCTACCTCTTTTAACACAGACGACAAAAGCCACATATACATTGCCACTCTCTTAGCCCCTAACCAGAACTAATGAGGACTTGGGTTCTGATAAAAAAAAAAGTTATATATACAGATATATGAAAGGAGATCTTTTCTATTTCAGTAGGATTATGCCATTCAAGTTTGAACAAGGACACAAATAGTAAGGATAACAAATTAAACAATGAAGAATATGGTTCATTACTATTCTTCGTTGAAATGTAATAAGCGATCAAGGAATACAACCAAAAATCCAAATACTAAATAGGGTTATTAATGTTCCCACAAAGTCTATGTAATCAATTCGAAGTTTTTGAGATCTAAGAACGTTTAAAAGCGAGTCAAAGCATAAGAGTTCGCTTCGGAGGGTAACGAGCACTCCAAGCAAAGTGGCGACTTCTCATGAGCATCCCTTTGATCCACCATTCATACGGCCTTGTCGCCTAGTGAGATGGCAGCCATTTTGGGTAAGCGGGAAATCAAATACATATATTATGGAATACATAGACCTGTGATACGTAGATATAATTTTTTATATTTGTCGTGTTTAAAAATAATAACTTTACACAAGGCATTTTTATTCCACTTGTACTTGCATATATAAATATTCTGGATACCTGAGATACAACACCTTTAAGCTTCAAACTAAGCAGAGCTTGCTCTATGAAAAAAAGATTGACTGATAGCATACTTATATATTTAATTTTTTAAGCTATTGCATAGCTTTTATCGCGGGCTTTGAGCGCGGCGACCGAATCAAGAAATTCCGTAACGAAAATAAAACCTGACACCCGAAGCTCGCACGGATCGAGACGAGCTGATACGAAATCTCTCTCCGAGCTCTCTGGGTTTGCGCAAGTGTACTTGAACATGTATGTCCGGCTTAAGCAGCTTGTCTGTCTGTCTGACAGACAGACAAAACAGTCTGGGTTTGCGCCAGTATACTTAACCGTGTATGTCCGGCTTAAGCAGCTGTTTGTGAGAAAGTATATAGGTGTATAGGTATCCATCATATCTTTATAATGCCACATTTACCGCATGTGCGCCCCGTAAGTATACATTCAAAGAAAAAAATACTGCATAAATAAAAAATAAATATTTGTATTGCATAAGTTGATAAAAAATGCTATGCAATAGCTTTACCGCGGCAGTCCCCGAGTGCCACACGTATTTTTTATAAATACATACACACATAATTATACATAGAAAACAGGATTGATAAATTTTTATTCCTTACTAACACCAGAATAGCTAAGTTGAATTGGATGAATTTTTGTACAAAGATAGATTATTATAGTCTAGAATAGAACATGGCTATTCATCTCGGAGAAACTGATAAAATCGATAGCACCACGTGCGAAGTCTGGGGCAGTTGAGAAAAAAAAATGTATTTCTGCTTTATCACGTAACCATATCGTTACCATTTGAAAATATGAAGCAATTATATTTGTTTCGCTTGTAAACAAAAGTTGTTACACGTAATCGTAAAACCAACTTTAATTTAAACATTTCAAACTTCATCTATCCGAGCTCTTTAAACTACAACGTTGCAAAACAAACCTTGTACTATATAGAATTACCAATTATAATACTACTAATATCTTCATAGTCGGGTGAAATATATTGGCAAATACTATTATTTAATTTATTACTATTTGACAGTTATGTTGTTAGTCCCGTGTCAACTGCGGTGAATTTCGGTGCGTTTAGGCGATTCTGCACTCAGGGCCCATAATATTTTATCCGTGGTGCTTCCCGGTTTCAAAAAGGTATTTAGGCACATACTTTGTTTTTCGTATATGTTCTGAAGTTACACCGGTATTTGCGTCTGGTAGTCATCAATTTATGATGATGAGCTGATGATGTAAGGTACAACTCCTTAACGGTTAAGAGCTGGAGGATAAATCTTTAAAAATCATATGTATTTATGTTACCTGTAGTCGTATTCTTTCAAATTATTTAGGTAAGCTGATGATGGAAGGTGGAAGGTACAACTCCTCAACGGTTAGGAGTTGGAGGATAATTCTTTCAATTTCTTACGTATCTAAAAACCTTCAGTCGTATACATTCAAGTTATTTAGGTGAACTGATGATAGAAGGTTAAACTCTTCAAGAATTACGGATTAGAGGATGATTTTAATATTAAACGTACGTATAGACCTTAATTTGTATTCTTGATGATGATGATGAAATTTGATGAAATAGTTCAACTTACTACTTACCTACGATTGTTTGCACTAAAAACTGAAAAATAAAAACTTTTATAAAAAAAAACCGACTTCCAAAAAACATCCAACGAAAACTCTCTGCCAAAAAACACTAAAAAGCGTAAAATAAACTGGTTCTTCATAAATTGCCAATACCTAATACTTTATTCATTTAAATAGTAGTATTATAATGTGTGCTAGGTACTTAAAATCTGTTTGAAGTCGGTGCTAAGCCAAAAAGAATATAAACGAACAATTACAAAAGTCTAAGCGACAGTCACTTGGCACCGACTTCCGACACCGAGGCAGTCGTTTTGTCTCCCGCTTTGCTAAGGAGGGAAGTGGACTTATTATATTTACACCTCCTCCAGATTTCTTCTGATTAATTTCGATGCGGGGTCCAAGACAGTTTAATTTTTCCTGGGACTTCCCGAGTGTCATAACTCGGTGTGTTCGTGGGTCACTGCTGTTGATCCTGGTGTACGGGAGTTACAGTGGTGGGCGTGTGGGAAGGTATAGAACAAAAAAAAAGACACATACCTGTGTTCTTGTCTGCTAAACCATAAGTCTGGGTAAAATTCTCATCCCGCCAAATAATAATTGCGTGATGACCACTTTGGTCAGTGCGTTTGTTCTGTCTGAGAGTAATTTATCTAATATAGTCGGTATGTAATAATAGTATAAAAGTATGTTTTTTGGTGTGTATCAGCAACCTAGTAAAGACTCTGTCTAGTTTGAGATCAAAAATCCCTGTGTGCATTATTATTATTTCCAGTACTTTTCACTGAAATTGAGTAAAGATATATTCGTGTGTATTTTAGAAGATGACTGATTTCTTTCGAGCTTGATAAGGCCCTGCGAATCCTGTCGCAACAGTGTATCGCTGTATGGTATAAGGTTTTACATGTTGGAAGAGGCCTCAGTCTAATCCGTTTTTAGACTGGAATTACGAGTGATTAAGAAGTGTTAATTATTCACTTTTGATCATTAAAGATATTGTGTTGTTATCCTGGTTGTTATCATAGGATAACAGTCGTGAAGATTACCTAGCCAGTGGCCACAACGTTGTCTTGCCAGTCCCAAACCCGCACTCGGCCAACGTAGGGACGTATGGCCTTAACGGTGTCCTGAGAGGAGACCCGAGCCCAGCAGTGGAACGGTATGGTTCTCCGGTTTCCTCACTTACTCGGTGAAACACAGCGCTAGCGCTGTTTCACACCGATTTTCTGTGAGGCCGTGGTATCGCTCTGGTCGAGCCGGCCCATTCATGCCGAAGCGTGGCTCTCCCACGGTACGGGCATTTTAATGACTATTTTACTCTAGAGGTATTTTTAGGAAAATACTACTTAATTAGGCGTTATTACTTATATTATTATTCTTAATAATTCCACTGCCTTTGCTATTTTAGAAATAGGTTTGTCAATCCCAGGTCAGACGTCCTAGCCATTACGATGCCGCCCGGCAATCAGTCAATTAGAGCTACTTAACATGGCTTTCGAAATTCGCAAGTATGTAAATTTGCAGTTGATTGTACTTCTAACTTTTAACAAAGCCATACACATCAGTTGAAGGCCTATACATGTATACACAAAATAAAGAAATCTTTTTTTTTTTCTCTGTGTTCTTATGTAATAAACACATGTTAGCATAAAGTCTGATTAGAGAGCTCGGATTTGCCGGCAAAAGCATCTTGAAGTTACAAGTACCAACGCAAAGACTTCTGCTATGGATAATGTTGACCTATTGTTTTTGAGCTGTTACTTTCGTTTTTTTTTTTCTTTTTTTTTTAAAGACAACTCCCGCACTAGGAATAAATCCTGTGTCGCGGGGGAAACGGAAAACATGAAACGGACACAAAGAATTATTCCATACGGTGGCAGATTAACAATATGTCGTAAAAACCGACTAAGGATGCAAGCTAGCCAGGATGAAAGTGCTATAAAGAGCAGTAAAACTTGATACAAACCCTATACTAATCCATCTGGCCAGTGTGATTTTAAATAAGACTGACATAAATTACCATCAAAAAGAACATCAATCGAAGTTGTGGAATTTGGTTCAAACATCAAGTAATACAAATTTATGTAAAGCCTACAACATGGTGATGATTTCCGTATGTTTACATAATTATATCATGGAAGGCGACAATTTAAACGTCATTTATTATTTCAAGCGAAAGCCACACTTTATAAAGCGAGCGGAAATTAAAATTGCCTTAGATACCACTGACAATTTTCCCAAAGAAAAACCCCAAACATTGCCAGATCCGGAAAATGCAATAATTCAGAATCGACAGAGCAGTTAAAATTACAGAAGTCACTCACAAACACAGTCTAGGACTTTAAATTGGTGTATAAAATAGTTTTCTTTTTAGCAGTCTTCAAAAATATCCCTGAACATGTGAATGACGACAAATTATTTTGTTCGTGTATATGTTAGGAGTCGCTAAGTTCTTTCTATATTACTTCATCTATTTAAAAACCAATTAGAATATTTATTTTCTAAATCAACTTAGTTCAAGTTTTTAACTGTTAAAGAGAGCTCGAATGAAATGATATTATGGCCTCATAGGAAACCGATATAAAACAACTCTGTTATCACTTTCCAGAATGAGTTTAGGTTAGCATTCAAAAGGCAGAAACGCGGTCGTATGTCTTGAGTAACCGTAACCATCAATTATACAATATTTTTTTATATAGATTAGGGAGCAAACGGGCAGACGTATCGCTTGATGGTAAGCGATTACCACCGCCCATGGACACCCGCAACACCAGAGGCGTCCCAAGTGCATTGCCGGCCTTTGGAATCCTCTGGGAAGGGGTTGAGGTATGGGCCTCCGGTATCCTCACCCACCCAGTGAAACGCTGTTTCACACCGGTTTTCTGTGAGGTCGTGGTATCACTCCGGTCGAGCCCGCCCATGCATGCCGAAGCATGGCTCTCCCACGGTTTAAATCATATACAAAAAACTGTACGGGGTGGAAAATTACACAATAAAGAATGTGGCTTATTATAATTTATCAAGTTCTCAAGAGCACGACGATGAAGTGGATAAATACACGAACAAATGAAACATTAACTCTTAAAGAACTAAACGCTTGCTCAGTCTAAAACACAATGCCTTGTAGAATGCAACTATAAAACGCAATAAAAGATAGTAAACTGAGATAGAACATGCAAGTCACGGGCATGTAGTGTACATACTCTGTACAAATACTGTTTGTACTGGAATTGTACTGCATTCCTTACATTCTGTAGTACAAGGTATATAATTATGTATTACAGGAAGTGCTAGAGCAGCTAATTCGGAACACGGTGTAAGCGAATTAAGGTGTCTTAAGAAATGTAGTGGAGAAGTTTAAAAGCAGCTTTTCTTGTTCGCTGCTTACGTCAGTTAATTAGCACGTCGGCACGCTTTGCCTCGCCGTCTTTCCTATCCTATTTAACTAAGGATCATCCAATGGAACATTATAGCACCCTAAACAGCTGCGAGATATTTCGTTTATGTTCTCTGTGTTATTTTTTAAATAAGGACTGACAAAAAATTTCTGTTATAAATATCAATGTTAAAAATCCGAAAGACGTAGAAACAACGTTCATTAAAATATTTCCAGGAAATCTTTTAAACATTCTTGGTTGCTTGGTTTCACATTCATTTATTTATTTTCTTCTGGTTTTTTACCCGATTATTGTGAAGCCATAAGGAAGGATAGTAGTTTTGTCAGTCTACCGAGCACCTAAACTACTGAATGGTTTTAAAAAAAAGAGGTGTCAATAGAGTCTTAATAATGGCCTGGGTGAGGCTATGTAAATTTTATCAAAAGTTTTTACGTAGTTCTTATTCATGTACATACTAAAACTCTCTCAGAACTTCACCGACCATGTGACTAAGTGGTTGTGTCGTCACGTAACTGCACTGAAGAATAAATTTCATCGAATGGCTTGCATCGGAATCGAAAGCTGAACTTGCTATCAGACTTTAAATACTGTGTAATTAATTTTTGTTTCATCTCAGACTTCGTTTAAAGATTTTTAAAACCGGGTCCAATGCGAGCCGTTCGGCGAAAAACATTCATTCATTCTTAAAACGACATGAGTTCCGTCTCAGAAATTTCGAATTCCGTTAAGAATACCTACAGTTAAGACTGGAGAGTCTTAAGACTGTAGTCCCTGAGCGTGGGAATTTGTGATTGAACACCCACATTCATATTTTACATGCACACAAACGCATCGGGCACTGTTGCATACTAACCCTGGCAACTAATAAATATACTTTCGGTTTTTTCTTCTAGTTACATATTCATTAACTGTTCGCCTTTGAAGAATGTTTAAAATGTCCTACAAAGCACGCAATGTATCTTTGTCCACTGACGAAATATATACTAGACCAACACTCTACTAGGCGAGACCTGTACGCGGATTTATAGTAAGCTTAATGTTCCCTAGATGTCACTAAGTGCATCAAATCGTGAATTACAACGATATTTTCTAACCCCCAACACCAATACGAACCCAACAGTCAACTGTCAAGTTTATTGACATTGTATTATTGCGAAATGTACCACTAGATGTCGTTTTTTAAATAATTAATTATCTTAGTACCTACATAATTTATGTAATATTTTATCGTCAGAGAGATCTACACAAATAAATAAAATTGAAATGTCTGTTTTTAATTTTAAAATAACCGCTTTTCTCTTTACAATCTTTTTTTTTATTAATTGTTTGAAACTTTTTTATTTTCAATGGATTCACTTTAAACTTTGTATGCATGTTTCTCAATTGACATAGGTAAGGAACTAAGGACTGACATTTTATTTTTTTAATGGATTCAAAAAACAAAATAAAAATTGATGAATTAATAAAATATAGTTGCATGTTGCAGTTGCAATTCCCGTCCTTAATGACACATGTCTAAAAACAGTTTTTGGCATTTATAAATGTTGTTGATCGTGAATGTATGCAAATAAAAAATTTGATAATTACGAGTTGATAATGTCGAGAATTGCTTGCACATATTAATTAACAACTGTAGATGACAAAAAGGTGTAATTAAGGATTTTCTTTCGGTTTGTGTCTTATAAAAAATCCTAATGTTAAAAATGCGGACGTAAGTTCCTTTGTTACGCTTTCCGACGAAAACTACTTAGCTGATCAATCTGATCATCATGAAACACATATTCTTGTAGAGGTATTAGAAGTAACATAGGATACTTTTTATTAAATGCGAACGAAGTCGCGGGCGAATAAAGTCGCAGGCGAAACCTAGTTATTAATAAAACAATCATAAGAAATGTTTTTAGAACGAAGTTCCCTAACGCGCTTTTCGCGCCAAAAGTTGTAGCGACACTTAACATTGAGTTGACGTCATAGTGCTGGATACTCAACGTTAAATATAACAAACTGAATGCCAACGTCCATACCGTGTTGAATGCACCGGTTCTCGTCCGATCACCGAAGTTAAGCCACATCGGGCGTGGTTTAGTAATTGGATGGGTGACCGCCTGGGAATACCACGCGTGTTGTTGACTTTTTGCATTTATTTACAGAAAATAATATATTGTTTTATAGTATATTTTGTAAAGTTTGATTATTTCTAAAATAATTTGACAAATGCGTTACCGGCCTTTGGGGCATAGTGGAGTGGGATGGGGGGAGAGGTTGGGGTATGAGCCTCTGGTATCCTCACTACTCGGTGAAACACAGCGCTGTGAGGCCGTGGTATTACCAGGGGCAGGGGTCATATTACGTCGCGTCGCGCGTAACCAAGTTAAATAATATCCAGAAACGGTTAAATACGTATCTACTCATTTTTAATCAGTAGCCCAAAGTTAAAGTTTCATGTTTCTAACTTAAAAATGACGGACTTTCGTCCACACTTTCAACCCGTATTTCACCCCCTTAGGGGTAGAAATTCCAAAATACCTTCCTTAGTGAATGTCTACTCAATAAAACGATCCATATGAATAACTGAAAGAATACAACTTAAGGTATATACGTAATATTAAAATCATCATCTAATCCCTAACTGTTGAAGAGTTTAACCTTCTATCATCAGCTCACCTAAATAACTTGAAAGTTTACGACTAAAGGTCTATAGATACGTATGAAATTGAAAGAATTATCCTCCAACTCCTAACCGTTGAGGAGTTGTACCTTCGATCATCAGCTTACCTAAATAATTTGAAAGAATACGACTAAAGGTAACATACATACATATGATATTTAAAGATTTATCCTCCAACTCCTAACCGTTAAGGAGTTGTACCTTACACCATCAGCTCATCATCATAAAATGATGACTACCAGACGCAAATACCGGGTTAACTTTAGGAAATATACGAAAACATAATATGTGCCTAAAATAATGAGGGTTTCCCTCGATTTCCCTGGGATCCCATCATCAGATCCTGATATGGTGACAATGAGACCACCTCGGGAGCATACCCTTTCGAATACAAAAAGAATTTTCAAAATCGGTCCACAATTGACGCAGTAATCGGTGAACATACATATAAAAAACACAGTGGAACATAGAACCTCCTCCTTTTTGGAAGTCGGTTAAAAATAAAAGTACAGTCGAATTGATAACTACCTTCTTTTTTTGAAGTCGGTTAAAATAAACATTCATATTAATTAAATTTTTGAACTGAGTACGCGGCTCAAGCGACGTTGCCGTTCCGTATTAACTACTGGAAGATATGAACGATTTTTGCAATGTTGCCATTCATGAGTGCATTGTTTCTCTGATTCAACCAAATAACTTATAAATGTGACATCTAGCGTAGTAAATAGGTCATTATTTTCAAGTTTATTTAAATCGATTGCAACGACATCTCCTAAACATAGGTGATAACTTTTAGTTATGCAATTGAAAATCATTTTTTTAAAGCAAGCAATACAAAGCAAGTTTTATATTTGAAAAATAATAATATAGTTACTAGAATTGAAGCACATCAATAAAATACTGTTAAACTTTGTTAAACTGCTTTTTAGAGCTTATTTTAAGCGCCATCTAGATTTAGTTGAACTTTTCTAGCTTTTTACGGCGTACAGTATTGGCCAAGGGAGGGACGGTCTATAGTATATTGTGTCATTGCTTTGTCATATCGGAAAGCCCGCGGACTATAAGTAACTCGTCAACGGCCGAGAATGGGGTTCAAGTGTACCTATTCATTTTTAATTCATTTCATGGACAAATAATATATTTTTACACAGTATAAAATTAAGTCGCTCGCGCTATCTGTCAGCTTAGATCTTTTACAGTAATCAACGGATTTTAATGCTATGTTATGAAATAAAGTTTGTATGATATATGTTATATTATTGGAACATAATGTTTCTTAAAAATATAATTTTTGATCGCTTTTATTGCTCATATCACCTCATATTGACTAAATTTTACTACATAGATTACTTACGTCCTTTTTTCACTTTTTGTCAAAAAACGACGCTGAAAAAGTATGAAACAAGTTTTGAAAAGCCGTAGTCACGTGTTTTTAAGAGTTATGGTACGGTTCTATTTTAATTTAAGTTTTTACTTTTTTTTATTTAAAATGTTTTGGTGTAGTGATAATAATAATTTATATGAAAAGTATATTTTAAATACCTAACATAGAAATATAAAAAAAAATTGAATAGATACGAACAAAGTCACCAGCAAATGCTAATAATACCTATATATATTTGAAATGTACAAGTAACACCCTTTCCGATGATACCAAACACGGCATGTTTATGTCAAATTCATTTTTAATACAGTACTTTATGTCGGCTAGAGGGCGCCACATTAAATTGAGTGACGCGTCATACAGCCTATAAGCAGCGGACGATCAAGACACTTCTAACAATACCTCATTTATCCAGTTCTAATTAGTAGTTAAGGAGCTATGAGGGAACAGATGAACATACATACATAGCCTGTCAAAATCATAACCCTCCTTTGGCTTTGCCGTGGTCGGGTAAAAAATAAAAAAGTACAGTTAATTTATAAACTCCTTCTTTTTTTAAGACAGTTAAAAAACAAACTATTTGTCTTAAAATTAATATTAACACAGAACACTTTTTGTTTTGTGAATATTAAAAGTGTAAAACTTTGAAATGGAAACTTCCTTAAATATATAATACTAGCTTTTACACGGGGCTTCGCCCACACAGATTTTTATCCCCTGATTTACCCCCTTAGGGGTAGAATTTCAAAAATTCCTTTCTTAGTGCTCACTTATGTTATATAAAGAACCTACATGCAAAATTTCAGGATTCTAACTTCAGCGGTTTGGGCTGTGCGTTGATCTCTGGGTATGTCAGTCAGTCAGTCAGTCACCTTCCTCTTTTATTTATATAGATAGATTACAGATATCAGATAATGTAAGGGATAGGGCATCTATTGTTTTACAATTCACCAATTGATTAAATTCGAACTTAAGGGATGAATAATAATGGAAATGACGTAAAGTATAGATGGGACCCTTTTTTACAATTTTTGTCTGTCTGTCTGTTTGTTTGTGCCGGCTAATCTCTGGAACGGCTGGAGCGATTTTGACGGGATTTTTACTGATAGGTAGTAGTTGGTGTAGTATCGCGGGTAAGACCGTGGGGCTCAGCTAGTTTTATTTTTCAAAAAAGACAACTTCCGTATATATCCAATAAATCCTGTGTCGCGGGGGACTTTACAAACATACACGAAACGGACACAATGGACACCCAGACTCAGAACAACAATTCGTGGATCACACAGTGTTGTCCCATGTGGGATTTGAACCCACAACACCTGATACAGTAGGAAGCGGCGAGGCAACCGCTTAAACCACTAGACCAACCATGCAGTCAAAAATAAAACTGTAATTTTAAGGTCTTTCATTATTTCAGTAGTAGTTATTCAATTCTAACAGAAATCATTAAAAAAAAATTTAGTTTTTTAAAAACAATTTCTCAAAGTGTCTCGGTCTGTCAAAGTGTATTCAAAGTACTCGTCAAGACAAATCAAACGACTCCAAACTCGATAGGTTCCGTCGTTACAAAGTTCCTATGACCACCTTCCAGCTTCAACATCAGATCAGCTCCATGTCATCATAATATAGCATTGTCACGCTATATACATATGCCTACAAAAATTCAACACAATCAGTTGAAGCTATCTGCAAAATTGAGTTGCAAGATTCCGTCTTAACAAATATAGTTAGATATATACATACATAGCAAGTTAAAAAAAAACATAAAAATAAGTTCTGTGTTAATAAAAAATACTAATATTTTTCTTTGAAATTATTCTTTAAAAAAAATAAATTAAATTCAAGAATACAAATTAACAGTTACAATTCGACACTCACTGGCAACCCACCCTAAAACTTGTCATTTACGTATTAGGGAGCTCAGTGCGAACTACAAACGGACGTGGTGTCACCTTGAATATTCGGCGGGCACTGAATTTTTTGAGCGCGATAAAACTTATTTATTGCAATTTACGGGAGACGATATCTACGTACTAAAATGTATGGAACTTTTGTCGCTAAAAATGAATGATGTTTAGCCTTAGATTATGGCTTTTTGGTGAGAATTAATAAAAAACTAAAACGGTAAATCTTTTCTCCATACTTTTTTCTCGCGAAATAAAAAAAAAAACATTTAAAATAGAGCACGAAATAGGACAGAGTGTGCTAATTAAAAAGGTCGATTTCGATGATTTTGATCTTTGTTAAGGCTTTTTTTCACAAAAATAAAGAATTATTTTATAAATGTCACTCGGTAGATTGGTAGACTGATTTATTAAACTACTGAGATTTTTTTTTTAGTGTCAAATATGAATTCAGTTGTTTGTGTTTTGCAAAACTGCAAGTGCCTTTTCGCGCTTTTTTAGGGACGCGCCCCTTAACTGCATACAACAAACAGTCTCAACGT
Organism: Diaphora mendica; assembly: GCA_949125395.1. Lineage (NCBI taxonomy): Eukaryota > Metazoa > Arthropoda > Insecta > Lepidoptera > Erebidae > Diaphora > Diaphora mendica. Next base: position 26,496,611 of record OX421320.1, read on the forward strand.
TTCTAAAAGCTTTTGATACTGGTTAACTCAGATTACAAAAGAAATCTTTTGGAATCTGAGCTGGTTAATAATACATTTATTATTTTACCAGCTGACCCAAGCAACTTCGTCTTCGTCTCTTTTCAATCATGCTCGACTCCTATTGATCTAAGCGTGATGTTAATTATACAGGGAATCAGAGAAGAACGGTGACCAAAATCCAAGTGACTAACGCCCCCATGAACACCTGCATCCTCAAGATCCAAGAGTGTACTGGCACCCTCCCACCAGGTGGAAGAGTCTCAGCCGGTTGCTTCACTCACTCGATGAAAAACAATGAAAGAAAATGAATTTTGTTAACATCGGTTGTTACACTTTGGTATTAATCCAGTCAAACCGTCTCATTAATGCCAAAAGATGACTCCCCCACTGCAGTTTATTAAATTACTAGCTCTTGTCCGCGACTACGCATGTATTGTCGATAAAGAGTAACCTATTTCCCTTCTCTAGAATTAAAGTATCTCAATGCCAAAGATCATTGATATTACAGATATGACAGACAGACAAAGCTACTTTCTAATTTCTAATTATGTTCTTCTAGCCGATTTCGGCCACGGCGGCCAGTCTCAACAGAGACCAGCTAACTACGCAGGAGATATTATAGTGCACAAGTGTGTGCGTAAACACAGTTGCACTCTCTGTTCCCTCACTCTCATAATCCGGTGGGACGGTTAACCGACACGATCGGGTAGAGATGAGGCGCGGGACCGATAGCTTTACGTGCTCTCCGAGGCACGGGGACTAAGACCACAACTTCCAAACTCAGAGCTGTTATTAAGTATTACTATAATCAGAAAAACTCAATAACACTTGGCCCGACCCGGGATTCGAACCCAAGACCTCTTGATCGGCAGTCGTATACGTCCGTCAACCACTAGACCCATTGGTCCAGCAGCAGTTGTTATTTCAAATTTCTAATAATGGTATGGTAAATAATGTAACTGCCGAACATTCACATCAACTCCTTTAAACATTTATATGTAGTACAATATATCATCACTAGAGGAGCTGTTTCTCTCCTACTGTGTTAAAATACGAATAAACATGGCTATTAGTTTAACACTTAAGTAAGACATAGTTAATGGAGCAGTAAAATGCTTCACATGAAACACCCATAGGTGCAGACGACTGCTAGGGGTAAAAGAGAGTAATGTTCGCCTACCTCATTAGACATTTAACATTTAAACAGTTGCACCTTAGGGAGGCAAACTAAGACATGAACGTTTACATTTAAAAAAATTGTGAGGTAAACTAAGAAATGAACGGATATACGAAAGTTCGTCATTATTAAAGTTTACTAATGCATAATCAGATAGATATACCTAATAATCGCGTTAGTTAAGGTAGCTTTTACTATTACATATATCTACATAAATACAGCCTTCAGTGAAGAGAATAAGTCAATATTTACTGCAATTTTGCAATGAGAAGATTAATAATAATACAGTGTGCTTGTAGAGGTAAACATTTATATCCGTATACTCGTATATAATTAAGAACAAAATGTTAGTCGTAGATAACAAAAGTATAGATTCTGTCGAAATAAAACCAGAACACTATCACGCAGTTACAACCCTACAAAGCTATAAACTGTTGTTTGAACTCAATTTACTTTTTCAATATAAACTTTGTTACATAGTACGTGCAAAAATAACACGGGTCATCATTTATTCGGATGGTCGGTCCCCGAGCGGGGATCGTATTCATAAACAAATGCAGTCGAAGTTTGGCAGGCAAGTTTTTCTGTATTTACGGTGTCACGCGGCGGGATTACACTGCTGCATTCCAATTCCCATTCTCTATCATATACGAGTTCGTACACTTTTGGCAAAGGTTGCCAGAATCGAGTAGTAAAAATCGACAAAATCGATTTTTCAGCGGTTATCTGCTCGTAAAATTGATGTAAGAGGTTTGTTTCGTGGTATATTATGACTCTATTTGACTTGTGATATATGTGTGTTTATGAAAAGCGTCACGTCAAGTTTACATTTATTTATAATATATATATAATTACCTACATTTTATTGATAAAAGCGCTTTGCTTGATAATACTAAGGACTAGTAAACCCTAATGGTAAGAATGTTTGAGCATAATGAATTACGATAAAGAAACATTAGAAAATAATCCAAAAGTTTTCCCAAGAATGAAATCTAGCATAAGTTCTTTGGAAACACATGCACAATACATATAAAAACCACAACACAACCAAACAAATTTCTATATTTGATGAGTATTGTAAAATTTTCAATGCTAATAACGTGAAGCATCTATAATATAAGAACTACTGAACTTTCTAATAACCGGTCAAGGAACAAATTCAGAACAAGAAAGCATATTTCCCCAGCGACGTCTTACAAAGTCAACAAGGAGTAACTTGGGAAATAAATAAGGGAAAGTAACGATTAATATTAAGCATTTGCATCTTAACTGTTATGTCCTCAGCGTGGTTTTGAATACACCACTAAGGGAATACAATTTTACAACAATCTTTAACGTTGACAGCATTAAAAAGTAAAATATTTTCTGTCAAATATATTCCGTATTGTTTAGAAGGAGACGGAAAACTGGAAAATGGTGGAAAATATATCGATTTCTTACCGTTTAAAATTTTTATCTTGAAAAAAAATCACTAGGTAAGGCTAAGACTTAAGGGACTCAGAGTTCAGGTCTTTAATCACAATAACTTGTAATATAATGTACTAGCTGTTGCCCGCGGCTTTGCTCGCGTGGAAGTTGATTATATGTATTTATTAAAATTCTTAAACTTTACTAAAATTTATTAAAGTTCATGTTTTTAAACTTTTTTATTTATAATCAATAGTCCATTAAAATTGACTTTCATACACATTTTCGACCCTTATTTTAACCCCTTTAGGAATTGAATTCCCATAAATGCTTATATAAGTATTCATTTATTTGTAATCAAAAGCCTGAAGACAAAGTTTCAGGCTACTAAATGAAAAAATGACGGAATTCCAGTCTAGCCTAGGGATAGAATATCCAGAAACGCTTAAATACGTATCTCATTATCATCAACGCAGTGCACAGCTGGACATAGGCATCTCCAATTGCACGCCACTTGGTTCGATCCTCAGCTTCTCTCATCCAGCTTCTGCCAGCCGTCCGATCATTATTCCACCTGGCCTGTGGACGTTCTACGCTACGTTTGCAGAGACGCGGTCACCACTCACGAACCCGTTTACCCCAACGGTTATCAGTTCTACGGCTAATATGGCCAGCCCACTGTCACTTCAGTTTGCTTATCCTGTGGGCTATGTCAATGACCTTGGTTCTCTACCGGATCACCTCATTCTTGATGCGATCCCTTAGAGAAACGTTGTGATTTTGTGATGAGAAAAATAAAACATTATTATTATTATAGCCCTCTCCATAGCACGCTAAGTGACTTTGAACTTGTGGACCAGCCGTGTCGTAAGTGTCCACGTTTCGGCACAGTATGTCATGACAGGTAGGACGTATTGATTGAAGACTTTCGTATTTAGGCACTGTGGGATTGACGATGAAAAGATCCGACAAAGTTTCCCAAACGCTGCCCAACCCGGTTGAATTCTCCTGTTCACCTCGTCCTCGAAGTTGCTTCTACTTAACTGCAAAGTCTGCCCGAGGTACCACACATATTTTTGAACAACTTCGAGAACGGCACCGTGAACTACAACCGGTTCCGGTAGAACATGTTCGCAAATACGTATCTACTCTATTTTAATCAGTAGCCATAAATAAAGTTGCATGTTTCTAACTTCAAGAATGAAGGACTTCCAGAATAATCTATATACGAAATTTCAACCCCTATTTCACCCCCTCAGGGGTGGAATATGCAGAAACGCATAAATATGTATCTACTCATTTTTAATCAGCCAAAACATCAATTTTCATGTTTCTTAAACACGTAACAATTAATTTTTAATCAGCAGCCAAAAAATAAAGTTTCCTGTTTCCAACTTCAAAAATGACGGACTTCCAGACTGACCTATATACGAATTAACAACCCCTATTTAACCTCTTAGGGGTAGAATATCCAGAAACGCTTAAACACGTATCTACTCTTTTTTAATCAGTAGCCCAAAACTAAATTTTCATGTTTCTCACTAAAAAAATGACGTACTTCCATACAAACTTTCAACCCCTATTTCACCCCCTTAAGGGTAGAATAACCAGAAACGCTTAAATACGTATCTACTCTTTTTTCATCAGTAGCCTAAAAATAAAGTTTCATCATTCTAACTTAAAAAATGACGAACTTACATATAAAAATTAATCTCTATGTCACCCCCTTAGGGGTAGAATATTAAAAAACGTTTAAATACGTATCTTTTCATTTTAAATCAGTACCCCAAAAATAAAATTTCATGTTTCCAACTTCAAAAATGACGGACTTCCAGACTGAGCTATATACGAAATAACAACCCCTATTTAACCTCTTAGGGGTAGATTATCCAGAAAGGCTTAAACACGTATCTACTCTTTTTTAATCAGTAGCCATAAATAAAGTTGCATGTTTCTAACTTCAAGAATGAAGGACTTCCAGAATAACCTAAATACGAAATTTCAACCCCTATTTCACCCCCTCAGGGGTGGAATATGCAGAAACGCATAAATATGTATCTACTCATTTTTAATTAGCCAAAACATCAATTTTCATGTTTCTCACTTAGAAAATGACGGACTTCCTTACAAACTTTCAACCCCTATTTCACGCCCTTAGGGGTAGAATATTAAGAAACGTTTAAATACGTATTTATTCATTTTAAATGAGTACCCCAAAAATAAAGTTTCATGTTTATTACTTAAAAAATGACGAACTTCCATACAAACTTTCAACCCCTCTTTCACCCCCTTAGGGGTAGAATATTCAGAAACGCTGAAACACGTATCAATTCATTTTTAATCAGCAGCCTAAAAATAAAGTTGCATGTTTCTAACTTCAAGAATGAAGGACTTCCAGAATAACCTATATACGAAATTTCAACCCCTACTTCACCCCCTCAGGGGTGGAATATGCAGAAACGCATAAATATGTATCTACTCATTTTTAATTAGCCAAAACATCAATTTTCATGTTTCTCACTTAGAAAATGACGGACTTCCTTACAAACTTTCAACCCCTATTTCACCCCCTTAGGGGTAGAATATTAAGAAACGTTTAAATACGTATATATTCATTTTAAATCAGTACCCCAAAAATAAAGTTTCATGTTTATTACTTAAAAAATGACGAACTTCCATACAAACTTTAAACCCCTATTTCACCCCCTTAGGGGTAGAATATTCAGAAACGCTGAAACATGTATCAATTCATTTTTAATCAGCAGCCTAAAAATAAAGTTTCATGTTTCTAACTTCAAAAATGACGGACTTCCAGACTGACCTATATACGAAATAACAACCCCTATTTAACCCCTTAGGGGTAGAATATCCAGTAACGCTTAAATACGTATCTACTCTTTTTTAATCAGTAGCCCAAAAGTAAAGTTTCATGTTTCTTACTTAAAAAATGACGAACTTCCATACAAACTTTCAACCCCTATTTAACCCCCTTAGGGGTGGAATTTCAAAAAATCCTTTCTTAGTGCTCACTTACGTCATATAAAGAACCTACGTGCAAAATTTCAGGATTGTAGCTTCAGCAGTTTGGGCTGTGCGTTGATCTCTGGGTATGTCAGTCAGTCAGTCAGTCAGTCACCTTACTCTTTTATATATATAGATAGATGATATTTTGAATTTTTTATAAAAAAAAAATATGCGTATAACTAGACACAAATTAATGATCATGCTAAAATTAGTGGTCATTTGAAAGTTATCTATTATTTCGAGACGTATAAATTTGTAACACCTTAATCGCCTGCAAAAAATTTACAGATCGTTATCCAAGCCTTTATTAATCCCAAGATTATTTGGGGTTTGGCTAGTAGTTTACCCGATTATACCTGAATATAATTTCTTTAACGAAGCGACTCCTCCGGACCTCCGCAACCCTGAGGGCGAACTGAATTTACAGGTTGAAGTAGTTGGTCAGTATATTTTAGGGCACTGACCTACCAATAACGATTACCATAGATGTTCATGACAATCGGACTTAACGTGCTCTCCGAGGCACGGGAAGAAAATCCTCTTTAGCTATGAAGATAATATTTATCATCATTTGATATAGAAAAAGAAATGTAGCGAAATACTGAGTACAAAAAGAGCTAGCTATTAATCGTTTTTCTAACCCTTGCAAAGAAGGAACACTTTCACGCAAACAGATTTGATTAATTCAAGTTTTTCAAGTACAGAGACTCTGTACCATCTGAACTATGATAAAAATCGTAAGTTTTTTTACCTAAACGACGAGAAACCAGTACTAGAGACCAATTGTCGATGTATACAAGTATTGTAGACGGTACGGAGCTCGACAACGTGCACTTTACAAAGAAGTTTCACACGCCCCAGCGGATCTGTTGGGTGGGACGTGTTTACACTAAACTTTTATAGGTATCACTAAACCAGCAACGAAACGTAAGAAACATGTAGCAAGGAGAAGAGAATGTTATTCTTATATTTTTAACGTTCAGTGAACAAATATGGAGGTATATACAGGTCTCAATAATGGACGTTAAATAGATGTATTTTTTTAAAGGATTGTTTGTGTAATTCTTAATATATATAAATCTCGTGTCACAATGTTTGTCCTCAATGGACTCCTAAACCACTTAACCGATTATAATAAAATTTGCACACCATGTGCAGTTCGATCCAAATTGAGAGATAGGATAGTTTAAATCTCAAATTATAGTCGCAATTTTAATTTATTGCTAATTATTGTATATAAATATGGCGGTACGAAGTTCGCCGGGTCAGCTAGTATTCATATAAAGAAGTCCAGCTTATGCAAAGAGATCAGACTGCTCACGAATTATGTAAAATTAGTTGTTGCCCGAGGCTCCGCCCGCGTGTATGTTGGTTATCGCGGCAAATAGTAGGCTGTGTTATTCTGATGTATAATCTATATTACTGTAAAGTTTTATCCAAATCCGTTCAATAGTTTTTGCGTGAAAGAGTAACAAACATCCATCCATACTTACAAACTTTCGCGTTTATAATATTAGTATAGAAGTATAGATTACAATAGTTTTTAAGTTTTAAAATTTTAGATAAGTAATTTTAATCTTTGAACTACAGATTGAGCGATAAGTCGCACAAGACGGCTGGCAGGAGCTGGATGCAAGAAACCGAGGATCGGACCAAGTGTACTGTGGTAAGCTGCTGATAATGAGGAAGTAGCTGATGATGACAACAGATAAAATAAAGCAGTTGTTAAAGTAACTTGCGTTTTATTTATTTATAAATTTGATAATGACACAATTCTATAGGTACATCAGATGCTTTTTACAAGGCAAAGACAATAATTAACCGATTGAATATTCTAAACTCATTTCAAACCTCAGTGTAAAATTCTTTTGAGTCCTTCAGCTTACTTATTACTAGCATATATGGGTATATTTTCGTTTATAGATAGGTACTTCTATAATGAGAAGCAAGCATAGTAGCAAACACTTCATTTGTTAACCAAACATTTGTTGGAAGTCGACAAATTTACATTAGCTTTGCAGAGAGAGCATGTCCAGTATTGGACTGCAATGGGTTGATAATGATGACGAATGATATAGGTAAAGAAACGAAACTAACCGAGCATAAAAAAGAAGCAAAATAATGTGTAATAAAAAGTAAAATGCGTAATAGAGGTAAATTAAGTTACAAAAGGTAGAGCAATCAGTTTAGTTACGAATTACGTAAATGTCTTTTTTCAATCTAGTACTCCTAATACCTACGTGTTTGCAAATTGGGAAAATAGTGAGAGTAAATCAGACTATCCTCTATATAACCTAATCAGACTATCTTCCTTTTTCCAAAATTCTGAAGACTTAGATAAAGAATTAGGTATGTTTATGAAAACTTTAAAAAAGATGGTAGAGAGTATTTAGGTATTATTAAAAGTAATGGTCCTGTGCAATCAAACGACGACATTCCCAAGAACTGTACTTACATGACTGCACGGTTGGCCTAGTGGTATAAACGGTCGCCACGCCGATTTCTACTACGCCAAATGTTGTGAGTTCAAATACCACATGGGACAACACTTTATGTAATCCATAAATTGTTATTCTGAGTCTGGGTGTACTTTGTGTTCGTTCCGTGTAGGTAAAGTTCCCCCCATAAAGTCCCCCGCGACACAGGATGTACATAGGTAGTTAGGTACATTCCTAATGCCTTTTTAAACACTGGAGAACGATCATGAAAAATACGAACCATTTTGTATTGAAATAAAGAACATCGTGGAAGAGGATGACCAGATAGCGAAGAATGGAAGAAGGAAACTTATTGCACCAATTAAACAAACCACCAAGAAACTCAATTAAATTCGGGATAAGGGTAAGAACAGCCCATTTAGCGCCCTTGTGCAATCATTACTCTGGCGCCCTTTAGTAAGTGTAGCGCCCTTCAGTTATCGCGCAGATTCATTAAAAGTGGCGCGGCCGGCGCCCCTAACACTGCTGCGCCCGTGTGCGCACCGCACACCCTGCACTCTAGGTGTAAAGACGCCCCTAGGTAAGAAGATAATAATTAATAATGTTAAAGTCGTTTCTAGTAGGTAATTACAGTATTGATAAAGTTACTCGTGTTTAGTAGTAGCCAGGTAATTTTCCATACATATAAAATTAATTGTCCTGACTTTATGAATTAGTCAGCTGATTCATCAACGCAGAATCTTAACCGCAGAGGCTACAAACCTGAAATTTTGGCAACTAATATTTTTATACTGAGTAAACAGTATGGTAAACATCCACAAAGAAACGATTTTTCTAAATGTCAACCCTAATTGGGTATTTTTTTTTTATGTTTCGGCCTGCGAAAGAGACTCTGCTCTGCCTAATGGAAAGCATAAGCAGAGTCAAAGAGTGGTGATCACCATACTCATTGCGAATGCAGACAATGCAACAATGCAGCATTGTTGGGACAACCCAAACCATGACGGCCTAGTGATGCTTCTGCAATTGGGTAAAATATGAAATGAAAGGATGTATGGAGGTTCGAAATTTTTAAAGTAGGTACCTAACGTAATTTTTTAACACGAAGAACTAATAAGCACGCAAGTGAAGCCTAATGTGTAAATATCTACAACTAGCTGACCCGGCGAAATTCGTACCGCCATATTTACGTAACTGTCTCAGCTTCCCACAGGCAGTGCACAGTCGCGGACCAAAAATAATTACTTTTCCCGTTATCTTTTAATTTTTCTTGTACACAAACCTTGTCCTAACAATAAGGAACACATAAAAAAGAATTATTATTTGATGCAGCCGATCGGAAGTTATGCGCGTACATACATTTCGGCGATTCATTTTTAAAAATCATATTTCATATTTATTTATTTTTCTCAAAAAGGTACACAATCTTAATACTAGGTATACATAATATCTGTAAAAGCTAAAACCTTTATAAGAGCTGGAGTCTGCACTAGGTTCTAGACCTGTATGACGGATCTCCAGGCTCTCAGCCTCTGACGGTATACAAACCTACCTAAGCTATACGAACTGTTTATATAATAAGAGAGAAAAGGTGACGTAAAATGAAAAGTGTTCTTTGTATCGTGTGGTGTGTGTGTGAGTGCGTGTGCGTATATGCGTATGTGTATCTGTGATGGTGTTTTACTTTTGTTGTGACATATGTTGAATGCAGTTTCGATAGGCAATAATGTTATATTACTACGATAATAACGTTTTCTGTCTCCTCGTAGTTTATTATATAGATTAAAGTAAAGTAGTTTATATATAGAAAAAAAATCTTAAAAATTAAGATTATAATTAAAATAAAATAGAAAAAGGTAAGTGTACTACTTACTGAAATGAAATGAAATGAAATGAAATTATTTATTCTGCAATTAGGCAACAAGTACACTTTTGCATGTTAAGATTTTTTTAACAGATGAGTTCGGTCTTTCCTAACTGGACTAGCCCTGAGAAGAAAGGACGAAACAAACTCAGGGATCATCGTCTCTTTTAAAGTCCATACAATCTTCTCAAAATTCAATAGACATTCTATTACAAATAAAAAAAAAGAGCGATAATTATAAAATTTGAGTCAAAACTGTCATTAATTGGTAAAATTATGAATTTAAGAAAATTTTAACAGCTATAAAGTTAAAAATAAATCTGTTTCAAATTATAAATTATCGTCACAACAAAAATAAGAAATTTAATACTGTGTAATCATACATTAAAAAAGTTAGAAATATAAGAAATATCCAAACTTTAAATGACCGATCGGTGAGTAATGACGTAGCATGTTTTATATTTGGAGATGATTTAAATAAGATCACTGACCCGCGACCAGTTTCGAAAGTGTCGGCCGAGGTGGTGTGGAGTATCAATCTTGCGAACCTCGGCAATTTTTTCTTGACATATTTCACTTATAACTTAAACCTACTCAATATTGGTTGATCTTCAGTAACTATGACCAAGCGATAAATATTATTGAAGTTGAAATTAATGAAAGCGCTCTATGTATTCTAGCGTAAAATTGTTTACAAAAAAGTTCAAAAAACTAAGGCATTAAAATTTTTGTTGTTTTTTTATAAGGTGTTTATGGTATTTTATAACTTTTTAAAACAGGTGAGCGAGGATCTCACTTTGATACAGGTTTTTATTAATAGGTAAACTAGCTGAACCACGCAACGTCGTCTGCGTCTTCTATTGCCCGTTGCGTGATAAAAAAAAACCGTGAATAAATTTATTTACCATAAAAGGTACCTAAGTATACATTTATCCGTGGGAGCGCCACGCTTCGGCATGCATGGGCCGGCTCGACCAGAGGCCTCACGGCCTCACAGAAAACCGGTGTGAAACAGAGCTAGCGCTGTGTTTCACCGATTGAGTGAGGATATCGGAGGCCCATACCCCAAGTGCCGGCAACGCACTTGTGACGCCTCTGGTTCTGCGGGTGTCCATGGGCGGCGGTAATTGCTTACCATCAGGCGACAGGTCTGCTCGTTTGCCACTATTCTATAAAAAAAAATACGTAGAGTGAGCCAACCTTTAAAGAACTTGCCTTTTTTAGAACTTTTAGAGGGAAGAATTGTGAAACTTTTACTTATCGTTTACACAGCTCACGCTGTGGGAGTCCTCAAGAGGTATAATTTTCGCCTGTTTTTGCAACATTTCTTATTGATACTGTGGTCCGTTAAATCAAAGCGTGACGTTATATCACTACATAGTATATAATTACCTGCAAATTTTAACAAAAAAAAACCGACTTCAATCTGGACCATTTTTTTAAGACAACTCCCGCACTAGGAATAAATCCTGTGTCGCGGGGGACTTTACAAACATACATGAAACGGACACAAAGAACACCCAGACTCAGAACAACAATTTGTGGATCACACAAAGTGTTGTCCTACGTGGGATTTGAACCCACGACACTTGGCGAAGTAGGAAACGGCGTGGTGACCGTTAAACCACTCGGCCAAACGTGCAGTCGTGCAACGTAAATGGAACCATTCGGGAAGCACCAGCTTTCAAATAAAAAAAAAATATCAAAATCGGTTCACCCAGTCAAAAGTTATGAGGTAACAAACATAAAAAAAAAAGTTGAATTGAGAACCTCCTCCTTTTTTTGAAGTCGGTTAAACACAAAGTCGCTTTCTCTGGACTCTGTCGCTATGTCCCTATGTGTGCTTTGACTCGACTGTACTGAAAAAAGAGGATGAGCGGAGATCATTTTTTAACAGGCATGTGTTAAAGTCTCCCATGATAATGCAGTGACTGTACGCGGGTGTTATTTTATTACGAAGTTTGGGTGTTCTCTATGTATAATATGTATGTATTTACAAAAAAAGGTAATTTATGAATTTAAATTAGGATATCAATTGTCTAGCACCCACACAAGCTCTGCTTAGCTTGGAACTAGATGGCGTTGTGTGAATGTCCAAAATATTTATTTATATGCATTATCATAATTTAAAAAAGTAGGTATATAACTACCTGGCCTTAAAGTTATTTTTTTTCTATAGAACAAATGCAAAGAAAGGTTTTTTATTGTTCAAGTAGCTCATCAAGTTAAGTAGTAGGTGTGTAGTTCAGTGTGTCTTCGCTAGATGACTCTGTTTAATACGGAGATTGAGATTTGATGTCTAGTTTCTTTTAGAGAGCGTCTAAATTGTATACGTCAACTATGCCTAAAATGTTACTATAAGTATGTGGCTATATTAGTAGTATGTAGCTTGAACTGGGTGCTCCCAGTATGGTGCAAACGGAACAGGGCTGTGAACGGTACGACGGAGCTACCATTCTGCGCTTTAAGGCGCTTTTCCACTAGTGATAATTATTATGCTATGCTACATTGCTGTGGATGCACATGATGATGACATGCACCAATGATACGTCATTAGTAGAACACCTAGAGGGTGACATTGTGTCACTTATACTGGTTTGCCCCTAAATATCAATTGTCGTGTATTGGTACAATTTTTTTTTGAAGCTTTACAAGTCCCACAGTACCCACTGGTGGCCAAGCAACTATAAGTGATACAGTGATATGACTGTTACTTGTTTATTGATTTATTTATAACAATGATCTATTGCAATGAGCCATTTCAAGTTTTAACGTGATAGTGCTTTTAAGTTGCGGGCATTCATGTGCGCCGGAATTCCCTTTCTATCGAGTGACGCATATGCTCATTTTCTACTTATGTATATCATAGAAAAGTTATATCCCCATTTATTCGTGTTGTCGTGTTTCGTCGGTGAGAGCGAGACCGGAGGCCCAATGATACAGATGCTTCGCTAGACCGCCATGGTGCAAGTCGCCATGCTGCATTTTTACATCGTCTGCAATGAGTATGGTGACAACTAGTCTTTGATTCTGCGCAAGCTTTCCATCAGGCAGAATGGAGTCACTTTGGCAAGCTGATATAAAAAAAATACTAATATTATTAATCAGAAATGACTTGAATATAAATAAGTTGAGTAAAATAACACTAGAGAGAACTTTCATTTATTCATAAAATTACACATCCCACAGTGCCAATGCATCCCGCTCACAAATGGTCTTCAACAACACTTCAGATCAAGTTATAGATGTCACTCCCTATGCACGAGCACATACATTGCTAAGCACGCCAGCACAGCAAACTGAAAAAAGAAAATTAAACAAAATTTATAAACATTCTATGTTTTGTTTTTGTCTATGCATATAGTGATGGACTAGGAATACAGTGTCACAACCCCATGCATTTTACGAATGTTGTAAGAGCCAAGTTAGGGAGCAAACTATACAGACTATAGCACTTGCAAGTTAAGGAAAACTTATATGAAGCCCTGTACCAATCCATCTGGCCAGTATGGTAGAGTACACCAAAACCTCATTACTGGGGAGAGGCCTTTATACAATATTGGACTGTTTGAGACTGTTAAGTGATATTTTTTTTAATTATCATTGCTCAGGTTCTTTGAACTGGGTTCAAAAAAAAACATTTTAAATTGAACACTAAGATTACTCTTTGTGTTCAATTTAAAATACTAAAGAAAAGAAAATTTAAAATTTAAAGATATTTTTCGGACATAGATACACACAACGCCATCTAGTCCCAAACTAAGCAGAGCTTGTATTATGGGTACTACTAGACAACTGATACAAATACATTTTTTTTTGTTAATACATACTTAAGTAGCCTACTTATTACATACATTTCATTTACATATATTAAAACTATTTACAACATCTAATATTATTTGTACACACATATTTTATACACATGTCACATACATAAAACATAAACATTTATAACAAGTATATGATTCTATTATTCATATAGTGTATTAGAAACGCTTCGTCGGGTAGCGCGCGACCTATTACATTTGGCTTGGCACCGATTTCAAACCTATGAATAGGTAGCACATACAAATAATAGTGTTTCATCAATATTAAAGGTTTGCATATGAGGTGTATTTAATTAAATCTTTATTAAGTTATTTTATACTTTTTAGTTTTTGAAGTTGGTTTTATTAAACGAAGTTTTTTTTTATTTTCTGAATATACATGCTTACAACATAGATATTATGAACTTTACCTCTACCATAGAACAAATGACATACATAAAATCCTGTTTCCCAAAGGGATCGCAGACGCATTTTAAATGCCCACTTTTTGACACTGTTTTGATCCCACTTAATAGATACAGCCTATTGCCGCTAATCGGTATATTTTGTTTGCCAGAGCCTCATCTATCGATCAGCAGGTGCACCGCTTGCAGGTGATGGGTTGGGGCCCTAAGTTCTTAATGGGAACCAATATTTTGTCCTGAGTGGGAATCAAACTCTCAGCCTAGGAGATAACTAACTTGCCCAAGAAGCGTGTCTGGAGACTTAACAACTAATTTTAAGCTAAGATAATAATGCTAATTCTGTTGTTGAATTACTAAACTAAAATCCAAATTCTCTTATTTTAGTGTAGCAATTTCAGTGCTATTTTTGTATGTATTCAGATTTTGTCTATTTTTAGTGTGACATATCTAATTTTAGTCAATCTATAACATTTAGAATGTCATTTAACAGGACAAAGCTTATTTTTTGGTGATTTTTAGTTTAGTTTAAAGTTTTCCAGAAACAGAAATAACACCAATTGAAAAAAAATATTGAAATTAACAACTATTACCTTAAACTTTGGATATTCATTCATATAAATTGTCACCATGCCAACGTAAGGTAAAAACCCTCTAGCACGACCAACAACATCTTTTTTTGTAAGCCATAGCTGTCCCTGAGCATACAAGCCTCGATCATCTACACTATTATTGTCACCTTTGGTTAAGAATTTCACTGTTCCATTGTTCCTGGAAACACAAAACACCACTATTAAATTCTACAGATACAATCATTAAAAAAAAACACAAACAAGCATATTTTTTTTTGTCAATAACAATGTTCAAAGCTGAACTAAATAGAAATATGGTTTGTTTAAATTCTATATATTAAGAATATTCACGAAGTGTGTCACGATTGTAGCAATCACATATAAATATAGATATTTTCTAATAGGAAAGATATATGGATACTTACTTTTCATGGAGCTTTAAAACTCTGTGGACGATGGGAATGTCACGTCCCTCTACTTTGAAAACAACAATCTCTCCGACACGCACTGGCTCCTCGGGATAGTTCGTCAAAAACAATAAATCTCCTCTGTGGAAAGCTGGTTCCATACTGCCAGACAATACCACGACTATGGGGCTTTCGCTACCAGTTACAACCATTAGACCCTTCCATATCATCAGGGCTGACGAAACTATCATACCAAAACTTAAAACTTGGTAGATGAACTGAAATTTGAAATATAAAAATGTAAAAGTACCAGCCGGTTTGTTATTGATGGCATTTCAAAATGCTCAATGAAACATTACCTGCCGTTTGTTCATGCGCTTCACATCGTCGAATATACTGTCCAACATTTTGTTTTCGGTTTAATTAATCTACAAGAACTACGGGAAAAATATTCCAGTTTGTGGTTATCGCCTTTCCCTGTTGTCTTTTCGTCGACAGCACCACGTCAGTTAACTAGAGGTCTCCAAAATACATCGAGTCGTAATGATGACACGTTTGAAGTATTTATATAATTGCACTCTTTTTGTAATTTGAACTATTTTCTTCACTAGAGAATAAATCAGTCATCATTATTATTTATTTATTTTTTTGCATTTTTTACATCTGAAATTTCAACCCACTTACATCGGTCATCGACTAAAAATCAAGACCTTATAGGCGATCACGTTAAACCTTAGAGCATTGCTCTAAGCGTTGGACGAATAAAATACAGATTAAAGAGTATCCTCAGAGCAAATATAGAAAGATATAGGAAGTGCTGAACGAGCGAAAAGCGTGATCAGAGTAGGGAGAGAGAAAGACTGAGTTTAGTTAGAGTCTATCTCTCTCGCAAGCTTCCGATTGGTTGATGTGACGATGACTGATTTGGTAGGAAATACACCAACCTTTCCACGCTTTCTGTTCGTTCAGCACTCCTTCCATATGTATGCTCTAAAGGCGCGTATCCACCGACATTGTTGGCAATTTCAGTGTTTCCAAAATTCCAACTGTTTGCAACTCTTCAGAAAATCACCAACTTTTGATTCCATTGTGTCTACACCGAATCGCCAACAATTTGAAAAACATTCCAACTAAGCGTCTCCACAGAGCCAATAAATATTTGCTACAAGCATATTCTTTTGATGCTTACCACCAAAAACAGAAGCACGGCTCCCAATATTTGTTGACTTTTTTTGTTGCCAACACAAGGAAATTACAGAAACTTTTGTCACCAACACGTGTTAACAACACAAAAGTTGCCAACTTTTGTTTGGTGGGGAGACTATGTGGAGACTCGGCTCACGCAAGGCCCACCCACGAACGATTCCCCGATCATCAAAAAATAAAATCTAGTTTACTCGTGGAATATAAGTATCCGATATACCATATAAAATTAATTCGAATTATGGCAAAATTATGTAGCCACGGCGTTGTCTTGACAGCCCTCAATCCGCACTCGGCCAGCGTGGAGACG
Source organism: Diaphora mendica (assembly GCA_949125395.1). NCBI lineage: Eukaryota > Metazoa > Arthropoda > Insecta > Lepidoptera > Erebidae > Diaphora > Diaphora mendica. The sequence goes on from OX421320.1 coordinate 26,513,262, forward strand.
TATGGCCTTAACTCTCTCCTGCGGGGAGACCCGAGCCGAGCAGTTGGACATTATGGGTTATTGTTGATACGAAGTTATGGAAAATTCTTAATTAGTGTAGGTATCTAACTCTAATAAAATGAACTAAAATCCATATTTTAACACAAGGTCCTGTTGTATGTAGTAAGAGTATTACACCTTCTATGCAATTAGCAAGAGGTGAAAAAAAATATGTTGCACTCGGGGACTGCCGCGGTAAAGCTATTGCATAGCATTTTTTATCAACTTATGCAATTATATTTATTTATTTATTTTTTATTTATGCAGTATGTATAATATTGAGAATGAAAAATACTAAACTATTTTTCAAATGCTCCATCGCATTCGAAGTACACCGCCATCTATATAATTAGTGCCATACTGATAACAAACAAATGTATGTTTGGTTATCTCTATCGATTTAAGTTATCTCCCATACTGAGCGACAGTTTTACATTCGCGAAAGCATGTGACGGCCAAATAAAAGCAGCGGTAAAACTCTTTATGGAGAACCGACTAGAGAGCTGACGCAGGTGATGTCCGGCTTCCGGCAAAAGATACTTTGGAGATCATGCAATTATCAGATCCCCATGCTGGTAGAATGCCCGGCTTGGTCACCCAAGTCGGGCATGTCATGTCAGGCTTTGCTTTATGCAAAGTGTAGCATCGGGACGGCCATTGGGGGGATTCTCTAACTCAAAACCATCTCACCGCTTCTCTCACTCTGGTGGCTTTCGCCTAGTGAAGGACAAGGTGGAGTGGGACTGAACAGAACTACAAGGTCCTGCAAATGGCTTAGCTTAGACAGTCGTTAAGCGCAGGCCGTAGTATAACAGGTGACGCCATTTGTGACCCGAAAAGAAGCAGATGAGAGGGGATCTTTAGAGGCAGGAAGGGGACAGCATGGTTACTAAATACGAGGTGGGCATCGGTAAACCGTAGATATTTATTTGTCCGGTGGGAGGTATCTAATGGTATTGGTATGTTAAGAGCAGCTTAATTAAAAATGCACGCGGACGCTCATACAGCTAGCAGTGGGTCTGCTCGAGGGTTACTGTCAGCAGACCGGCAGGCTGCCTGTCTGGTCTGAGGCCAGTAGTCCTGTAACATATCCGTGCGACAACTGCCCCTACTCGCGCATCAGTGACGGGTGGGTCTAGCCAAGGAGGTCATTCACGGGAATGTGTAAACTTTCTACAGGAAACTGGGTGGAAAGTCTCCAAAAGAGGAACCTGACGCTCGCAACTTTCGTCGATCTGTGTGAATAGGTTGAAAAGGACGGCTAATACACAATAAAAAACAGCGTATAGTTCTAGTCGTATCAATGCGGTATGATGATGGCTCGAAGCGGATAGTAGGTGCGGCAAAAATTTAATAGGCTACTGGCGGCAAATATGTAAATCCACCACTGTGTATAAGATTTAATGTAACAGCAACTGGTTGTCCAAATAAATAAAATCTATACTTACAGGCTATTCTTTACCACGATAACCATCATACACATGAGCAAAAGTTAGTAAATCATTATAGTGACTTGGACAACTCCAAAGCCTGAAAGCTATTAGATTCATAAGTATTTGGATTAGGCAAATCGTCTCCGTCTGTCTGTCTGTCTGTATCTTGGCCGCGCATCACGCCGAAACTACTGAACGGAATCAAATGAAACTTGGCATGATTTGAGTTCATACTACGAGGTAGGACATAGGATACTTTTTATCCCGATATTCAGCACGGTTTCCTGGTGGGAGGGGTTCAAAGTCAAAATATGTACATAGTTGTAATTCAATAACACATGGTCCGATTTCATTCATTCTTTTTTTGCTGGAAAGAAAAAAAATAAAAGATAACGGGAAAAGTCTTTTTTTTGTCCGCGACTGTACACTGCCTGTGGGAAGCTGAGACAGATATGTAAATATGGCGGTACGAAGTTCGCCGGGTCAGCTAGTTTACAATAAAATACCAGAAAATATTAAAAATCAAAATATATACAAATTTAAAAAGTGTTTGACTTTATTATTACTTGACAAATGCTATATTGATATGATGAATGATATATTCCGTATTGTTATCTTAATGACAAATTGTAATTTATTTTCTACTAGATATTTAACGCTCTGACATATCAAATTTAATAATTTATTGGACTCTCATTAATTTAATTTATAAATCGCAATCACTATGTATGATTTTGAATTGTTTTAATCCAATTGTATATTATGGTAGAATTTATTATTGTTGTAGTATTAATTATTTAATGTTGAATTGACTAATTTTATATGACACTAGCTTCACGCAGACTTTCATCCCCTGATGAATTTTTGAAATTCCTTTCTTAGTGCTCACTTACGTTATATAGAGAACCTACATGTAAAATTTCAGGATTCTAGCTTCAGCGGTTTGGGCTGTGCGTTGATCTCTGGGTATGTCAGTCAGTCAGTCAATCAGTCAGTCACCTTCCTCTTTTATATATATATATACATTAATTTTTGCATGCTTATATGGCAGAATGTATTGAGACTAACACAGCAACTAAAGACCCTATATGTAACTACATACATTCGATGCAAATAAATGATTTGATGATTGATTCTATATTCGAATGTGTTTAAATTTTGAATCTCAAATCAGTTGAAAGTATTAAGGCACGTCTCCACCAAAATTGTTGGCCATTTCAGTGTTTCCAACTGTTTGCAACACTTCAAAAAATCGACAACTTTTGTTTTCTTTGTGTCTACACCCTCTACGGTCTACACCGAGTCGCCAACAATTTAAAAAACATTCACCATAGAGCCAATAAATATTTGCAACAAGCGTATTCTTTTAATTCTTTTGACGTTTACCGCCGAAAACGGAAACACTGTTCTCAACATTTGTTGACAATTTTTGTTGCCAACACAAGGAAATTACAGAAACTTTTGTCACCAACTAGGGATAAAACATCGTTCATAAAAAACATCGATGTTTTCAAAAGTGAAACATCGATGTCAAAAATATCGATGTTTATGAACGATGTATCGATGTTTATGAACGATGTTTTTAACCGACTTAAAAAAAGGAGGAGGTTCTCTCTAAAAAAAGCTAAGTAGAGCTTGTGTTATGGGTACTAGACAACTGATATAAATACATATATACTTTTTTTCTTTGTAAATACATACAAACATCCAAACTCCGAAAAAACAAATATTTGCAGATCATACAAACATTTAATCCGACCCGGGATCCCGAGACCTCAAGCACAGCATTCGCATACGCTACCATTGTGACACCGAGGCAGTCAATCTTACGTTACGGACTTTTTTTGCCGGCTAGGTTACCTCTCCGCAACGCCCCATATGGAATTTCATTCCAATAATGCCAAAACACTCCACTCAATTTGCAGACAAATCTTTTACTGTACAAACAGTAAAACTAATGGAACAGCTTGCCTGAGCCTATCCAAAAAGCTTAAACCTTGTTTAAATACCTAGTTTCATTATTTCATTTTATAATGTACATACATTGTAGTCAGTATACATATAGGTATAGCATATATGTATATATTGTTCTGTAACTGGGTGTAATTTATCTTTAACTAGCTGTCCCGGCGAACTTCGCACCGCCATACTTTTTTTCGTGACTATTTCATCCGGAAGAAACTGTTTTAGTATTTATACCCGCTTCAATATCCGACGGGTAGTGTACAGTGGCGGACTTCGAAAATATAACACTTTTCCTTTAATTTTCTTCTATACAAACATTGGGCTGACAATAACAAACACAAAAAATAAAAAAAATATCCAATTTGGTGCAGTCGATCGGAAATAATGTGCGCACATACATTTCGGTGGTTAATTTTTATTTATATAGATATATATGTATTTAGAAATATACATGTAAATATGTTTAATAGCAGGCTGGTATAACATTTTGCCTGGCATAGCAGGCCTAAGACCGCCAATTGTTACGTAAAATAAAAGAAAACATAAAATAATTTACATTTCTGCTTCAAAATAAAACAATTTAAGTTACATAATTAGTTTAATTGAAATACATAGTTACTATAAATAGAAAATGAACTATCGCGCCATTTCGACATCTTGGCTGTCGGCAAATTTTAACTTTATCGTAACAGTATTAGGTGTGGTGATGTCTGCAACCAGGATATCGACGCCATTATACAAACCCAATTCTGTTATTTTCTTTTTTAAATTATCTCTGGTCCTCTCTTCGATACTCTTTATTGATGACATGTATAATGTCTTGTTTCGTCCGTTGATCACTGTTGTTATTCCTTTAAAAACAAACACAATTTTTATATACATCCCCGCAAAGAAAACACTTTTATAATTATTATATATATAAATCTCGTGTCACAATGTTTGTCCTCAATGGACTCCTAAACCACTTAACCAATTATAATAAAATTTGCACACGATGTGCAGTTCGATCCAAATTGAGAGATAGGATAGTTTAAATCTCAAATTATAGTCGAAATTTTAATTAATTGCTAATTATTGTATATAAATATGGCGGTACGAAGTTCGCCGGGTCAGCTAGTAATTATTGTAATTATCATCATCTTCCTAGCCTTTATTATTCCCAAGATTTGGGGTCGGCTACTACTTCTACCGGTTTTACCTGAATATCAGTTTTACACGGACAACTGACATCGGACCTCCGCAACCCTGAAGGTGAACTGAATTCGAAGATTGGACCAGCTGTCAGTATATTTGAGGGCATAAATACATTGTGCATTTAATATAGATCAAAATGGCCCTTTACAGTATCTAAGTTAAATGAATATATTCGAAGATATTACAGATTTAAAATGCACGAATCGTGTCGTCGGTGGGGGCATCTGAAATCCACCCGTGCGAAGCCGGGGCGGGTCGCTAGTACTCGTATATGTGTACTTTTTCGGTTAACAAAAAGCGTTAAACTTGCGTCATCGTCACCGCACGCTATTAGCTAGATAATAGCCGATACCGTCGACCGTGGGAGAGCCACGCTTCGGCATGAATGGGACGGCTCGACCGGAGTGATACCACGGCCTTACAGAAAACCGGTGTGAAATAGCGCTAGCGCTGTGTTTCACCGAGTGAGTGAGGATACCGGAGGCCCATACCCCAACCCCTTCCCCATCCCCCAAAGGCCGGCAAGGCCCTCTTGTGACGCCTCTGGTGTTGCAGGTGTCCATGGGCAGCGGTAATCGCTTACCATCAGGCGATACTACTGCTTGTTTGCCCCCTATTCTACAAAAAAAAACTCTAATGAAGAGAACTATAAACTGTACAAACCTGGACTTTTCATCATAAAGGCTGGATCTTCGCAGAGCTTGTCATAGATGGTCTGCAGAGTCGCCTCAGGTTCTACTTCCACGACCCGTGTGGTGTTGCTGCAAGCCACACAGTCCGGACGCCGCTCAGCGTTGAATGTGTATGTGTAGACCCCATCAGCAATATTCATGACCATATAGTTATTCATATTTGTGCAACAGGACGAGGCTAGTTTAAAGACCTGTTACGACAAAAACATATAAGTCGTTTAATATTGATAATTTCACAGCATCATTACCAGTCCCCTGCTGGATATAGGCATCTCTGGTTGGACGGTTAGCGATGACGGATGGAATACTGTTAGAAATTGAACGTCATATAATGGCAACATTTTTGATTGTCATTTTTTCTTGTTTGACGTTTTGAAGTGACAAGTAGTACTTATGGACGCTTTGACCGGTCGAGCAAGGTTTCGTAAAGGAGTGCCGGTTTTAAGTGGAATTTAATTGAAATTTAGCTAATTGTCCATACAATTCGGTGTTTCGTCGGTTACCGTTATGATTGTTCTGGTTTGGACCGCGAGTTTTAGTAGTCACGTTAATTAGGCGCGATCCGCGATAGTTAAATCGGGTGTATTGTAATTACATACTTCGGGAGCCTGTAAGCCAGCTTAGGAGTATGTATGTGTGAACGCGGTGAAAGGAACAGCAGAGGGGTACCCCTAGCAAGCCCGCCGATACCCCAACTCCCCTCCCCCTATCTCCCCCATCCCCGCAAAGGCCGGCAACGCACTTGTGACGCCTCTGGTATTACAGGTGTCCATAGGCGGCGGTAATCGCTTACCATCAGGCGATACGTCTGCTCGTTTGCCCGCCTATTTCATGAAAAAAAAAACCATCCAGGCCCAATGGTTATGGAAAATTACACCATCCCGCTGATAAAAACATACCAGAGATATACACTGACCAGTTCAGAAGTATAATAAAGAACGATTAATTTTAAATAGGTGTGTGGCGACTTCCACATACAGCGCAACAGAAATATACTACAGCGCCATCTACCGAAGTTACACTGAACTACGGAGCAACGAAGGAAACTAAGAAAACTAAGAAACTACCAATCCTGAATCGTGCAGTGAAAGTTCTCGCGCCGATAATCATATATACAACATCCCAACATCAACCGTTGGGCAGTTGGCCCGCCAGGCATGATCACCTCGCCTGGTCGGAGGATCCTCCCTTTGTGTTGGTGGGACATCACACTTGTCCCCCACAGGTGCAAACAGTATGTCAGGAAAAATCTATTTTTGCCCGCCCATCCTGGACCGGAGTGTGGCTCAGGCCATATGTGTATATATGTGTGTGTTATGTATATATGAATGCAGAGCCGGGTCTCCACCGAACAAATGTTGTAAATTTTTGTGTTGTCAACACGTGTTGGTGACAAAAGTTTCTGTAATTTCCTTGTGTTGGCAAAAATAATTGTCAACAAATGTTGGCAACCTTGTTTCTGTTTTTGGCGGTAAACGTCAAAAGAATACGCTTGTTGCAGTGTTTTATTCTCTCTGTGGAGACGCTAAGTTCGAATGTTTTTCAAATTGTTGGCGACTCGGTGTAGACACAATGGAAAAAAAAGTTGGCGATTTTTTTGGAAACACTGAAATTGCCAACAATTTTGATGGAGACGCGCCTTAATATGTCTAGGTTTACCTCAGTGGCGCAGCAAGCAGCAATAGCTGCATTCGTGCTAGCAACAGCTGGAATAATATTCTTCAAAACACCTTGCGTCAATCTATATGTAACATTAGATATGCCGTGCTTAATGGCTCTGTCTTGTGCCTTCTCAAACACCCAAGCAACATGTTGAGGGTCATCCCCATCAATAGGGGTGCCGCTGCCCCATGGGTTTTCTTTAGCCCATTGGAGAACCTTTACGTATTCAATACAGTGTTCAGGTAATCTGAAAAACGAGAAAAATGAGGTATAAATTGTATTTATACCATAAAATTATTTTTGATAATAATTATTGTTTTTATACGGACTTAAATAATCACAAATTTTAACAAAAGAAAACCGACTTCAATCTGGACCAAATTGAAATGGGACCACACGGGAAGCACCAGCTTTCTAATAAAAAAAGAATCATCAAAATCGGTTCACCCAATCGAAAGTTATGAGGTAACAAACATAAAAAATACAGTCGAATAGATAACCACCTCTTTTTTGAATTCGGTTAAAAAGGAGGAGCAGCTCAATTCGGCTGTATTCTTTTTTTGTTAACTCAGAACTTTTGACTGGGTAAAGCGATTTTTGAAAGAAGGTGCCCATAGGCAGTAGTAGTTATTTTCTATCAAATTAGCTCTTCCTATACATATCTAGCACAGGAATCTGTGTATGTGTGATTGTGCTATCGAAAAATTTGAATCCTGACCCATCATAAGCTTACTTTAGAGTTAGAGAGGTTAGAGTGAGAGAGGAGGAGCCTGCCTACCGCTGCCGTATGAGTGACAGAAAGGGAAGCCAGACAGACTGGCGCCGTAACGCGTTAAGCCGGGTCTCCACCGAACAAAAGTTGTCAATTTTTGTGTTGTCAACACGTGTTGGCGACAAAAGTTTCTGTAAAGCCGTGTCTCCACAGGACAAAAGTTGACAACTTTTGTGTTGTCAAACTTTTTTTGTGCCTTTACGTAATGAAGCGGTTTACTCTCCCATAAGAAGTGCCTCTCCCTGACTGCATTACCTTGGCGTGTTGGCAATTGTGCACAGTGGAAACGTCTTCTGTGGTGGGTACAAATCAAGGGTACACTCAATACAAGCACTCATCCCAGGTAGTATAACTCTTGCATTTCCTTTGAACCCTTCAGTTCCTCCATCCACAAATGGAATTACACTGCTTTGATCTAGACTCCCTTAAAATAAAAATATAGTATTTTTAACTGTCAACTATGCCAACAACTGAGGTAGAAGGACGAGATAAAAATTGAACCATAATTATTAAAATAGAACAAAAATTTATCATAATTATTGTGACTGCCAATCTATACTAATATTATAAAGCTGAAGAGCTTGTTTGTTTGAACGCGCTAATCTCAGGAACCGCTGGTCCGATTTGAAAAATTCTTTAAGTGTTGGATAGTACATTTATTGAGGAAGGCTATATTTATCACACTAAGACCAACAGGAGCTGAGCATCAATGAAGAATATTACAAAAACGGGTGGAAATTATTACGCTATGGGCAATAAAAGACGTAAATGAGGTTGCGTGGGTCAGGTAGTAACCAAATATATTATAGCTACATCTAATTCTATACTATATCTATACTAATATTATGAATTCGAAAGTAAATCTGTCTGCTTGTCATGCTGTATGCTTCTCATCATGCTTTCACAGATATTGATTCTTGAAGGAGGACATTGGGTACTCTTTACAGCGAACCGACATACATGCAGGCAAAGCCGCCGTCAAAAGTGCATGTATGAAATAATTTATTTCTAGACTTAATAACATTTTCCTTACTATCATCATTATATTGCAGTAAAGACATAAGCATGCCGTTGAGCCACCTCCTGGCAACTATGGAATCAAGACCACAGACTACAATATGGAACTGTCTGTAGAAACCCTCATCCAAGTCCTGAATAGGACAGTGATGAGCAACTGCCTCACAACCTGGTACTCTGAAAAGAGATTTTTTCATTATAAATACAGTGTAAACTCTTTATAATGTTATCCTTTATAACAATAAACTCCCTGTTACGTTGAATTGAGCCCAACTTGGTTGGTTTGTGTTAAATCCCACATATTGAAACACTCTTTATAGCCATACGCCATTCTCTATTAGGAAGAAATGTGTTCATATTTGTAGACAGTAAATATTTATTATCGATATTATTGTTTATGTTATGTTATCAGGTAACAAAAGACTTTGAAACTCCGAAACATCCGAGTCTAGCTTTTGATATACTTAATTGCCTTGAACACATGCAGTATGACGCATTGTTTTCTCGGAAGTGATGGTCTTCGACCAAGGATACTGGGTACCTATCCTATTATCAGTCGTAAACCTACTTTGAAACTGTTAACATGGCCAGTAAAAACAAGTACTGGCATAGCAAAACACGTCAGACAAAGTTATCAGACTATATGTGTAAACAATAATTTATAAGCATTTATTATCTAAGACATACATATTAAAAATTCTTGTTAATTTGGTTGTTTTTTTGTTCACTCCATATAAGGATAACTCTCTATAAGGACAAAAAATGCTCAGTCCCTTGAGTTTTGTTATAAAGAGTTTACACTGTATTTTAAAAACCAACTTTCACATAAATAATATTATCCATGATAAATACTCTTAACGAGTACACTGACGGACTCTCATGAAAAAAAACTGTGTGGCAGTCTTTGGGGAGTGCCGATAGAAGTAAAAACTAAGTAACTTGTGAATTGTATCAAATCCTACTAATATTGTAAACGCAAAATTTTGTAAGTATGGATGGATGGATGTTTCTTACTCTTTCACACAAAAACTACTGAACGGATTTGGATGAAACTTTACAGTAATATAGGTTATACATCAGAATAACACATAAGCTACTATTTGCAGCGATAGCTGACATACACGCGGGCGGAACCGCGGGCAACAGCTAGTCACACTAATAATCTAAAGGTGAAAGTTTGTGAGTGTGTATGTTTGTTAATTCTTCAGGCAAAAACTACTGGACGGATTTGTATGAAACTTTACAGTTATATAGCTTATACATCAAAATAACACATAGGCTACTATTTGCTGCGATAACCGACATAACCAGCAACAGCCACTACATAATAAATAAATATTTTTAGACATCTAACACACAATGCCATCCATTTAAATCCAATATTAGCCCGCGGCTCCGCCTGCGTGTATGTCGGATATCGCGGCAAATAGTAGCCTATGTGTTATTCTGAATTATCAGCTATATTACTATAAAGTTTCATCCAAATCCATCCAGTAGTTTTAGCGTGAAGAAGTAACAAACATACACACAAACTTTCGCCTTTATATATTAGTGTGATGATTGCTCATGGGAAGCATGAAGTGACAATAGAGCGAGTTTCACACTTTTTGTTCACAAAAAAGTACACATATGTATATGCACAGTTTACATATAGTTCGTTGAAAGCTTTTGGTAATGATGATGCAAGTTCCATGATTTTTGTTCACCCAAAAAGTGCTCAATGCGCCTAAAGAAGTTTTCACTTCAATAAGGATTTGGCTTGCTATACCATGCTGGCCAGACAAGTTGGTTTGTTCCAAGTTTTCTTTCTTTGTGCAGTGCTTTTGTCCTGTATAGTGTGAATGGGGATGGTAGGGGTATCATCCCTATTTTGGAATCAGTATAACTTCACAGTATAATAATACTTGGGCTCTGTAGTGTGCCTTGGGAGAGGCGGGCAGTGGATTGCAACGGGCTCACGAGTACCTAGAATTACAAGAACTGTAATGTTTAGACTAACCTTTTGTTAACAAATTCAACAGCACACTTGGCTTTAGATAAACCGATATCGTTCTTCCTAAATAGAAACTGCCTATTTAAGTTAGAAAGTTCTATTGTATCCATATCAACGACATGAAGTTTTTTAAAGCCCATCAAAGCTAAATCTTTAAGCAGCTCGCAGCCAAGACCTCCAGCGCCTACTATTAAAACTTTACACGAGTCCATGATAAAGTCCAGTATTTCAGCTGAAGGTTCAAAATCTGGGTGGCTAAACGGTCCAGATCTTTCCAATAATTTTCTTAAATTAAGCCACCTTCTTTGCTGGTTTTCAACTGAGTGAGTTTCACCAGACGCCATGATTACTAAAACAAATTAGAATTCGATTACGTTTGACATCTTTAAGAGATTCTTTTAGCATATTTTTTATTACATACGTTTTTTTTATTTATTAAAATTCACCGGCCTCAAATAAACTTCAAACTGAATCACAGACCACAAAAGTACACAATGCAATCAGTTTGACAGTCATTTCATTTGACATGACATGTTTGACATTTAATTCGAGAACCGGGCTCATTTTCTAGCGGCATCTGTTGCTCAATTATTAAACTTTTCTATCTTATGTTCAAAAATAAATTGTTTTAGTAGATTAAATCGGCATCAAAAATAAAAAGAATCGTGTGCTAATAACAAATGCTGAAAAAATGATTTTTTCTCCAAGGCCGACCCCAAACTTGGATGGGGTCGGCTTTAAAACTTTACCACGATACGGCTAAACTTTGAACGATAGCCCAATGACCTCCAGAACCAAAGTACCATGCGAAATCGAGTTTTCTAAAAAGAAAGTTGGAGGACTTTTTAAGGCTCCAACTAATCTTAACGTTTGCCTAGGATAATCGTTTGGCAACTGGAATCAACAGCTTAGTGCACTCTCAGAGATACGGAGTGGTCTCTTATGTTAGGAGTGGTCATCCTAGACTTAGCTAGGATAGCTTAACTTCGCAATGTGACAACCTACCTGGTTAATTAATACGAGCTACGAGCCCCTACAGTTTTATAGATAGTAAATTTAAAATTTTCGATAAGTTATTGGAAAAATTTAAAAAATGAGAGTAAAATTGTGAGAACATTTAGCTATCTTAAAAGGCTGCTAAGCTTCTGGGAGGATCTAGGGTGGTAAGAGTAAGAAGATGATAAAACTCACGTACAATGGCCCAATCAAGAGGCTAAGTGTGGAAACAGTCAAGGGAAATCAATCAAGCAAGTCAGCGATTTGACTCTTTGAAACGGAAACTTTGACCGGTGTGAAATAGTGCTTGCGCTGTGTTTCACCGAGTGAGTGAGGATATCGGAGGCCCATACCCCAATCCCACCCCCTATCTCCCCCCATCCCCCAAAGGCCAACAACGGACTTGTGACGCCTCTGGTGTTGCGGGTGTCCATTGGCGGCGGTAATCGCTTACCATCAGGCGATACGTTGGCTCGTTTGCCGGCCTATTGCATAAAAAAAAAAAGTATCTTCTCTCACTCTCCATTTCTAGTAAATAAACAGGGATCTGATTTACTTGGAATGAATCCAATTTTCGGTATGAAATCTGTAATACAGATATTCCGGCACAATGGTGCTTGTTTTAGCCCATAGATACTTTACTGCAGTTTGTTAACTAGTTTCTTATTATTTGAAAAGCCTTCTGGCGGCTTTATTAATATCTGTTCATCTAGTGTGTCGTATAAGAATGCCGTTGATATATCAAACTGTGCCATACTTAGCCTTTCCTTTGCTGCAACACTTAGTAACGCTCTTATTGTGCTAGTTCTGGCAACGGGACTGAAAGTCTCGTGAAACACCCTTAGTGAGTACCCTTTTATTACAAGTCTGGCTTTATACTAATCAATCGTGCGATCCGGTTTTTATTTTGAATATCCACTTGCAAGGATTTGCTTTTCTTCCTTTTAGTAACTCTATTAATTCTCAAGTCTTGTTGTCTATTAGTGAGTTTATTTCACTCTCAATGGATTGCTGCCATTTCTCATGTTCTGAACAGTTCTTGTATGGCTAAGTTTCAGTGGTGATGGTTTCCTTTTGTGCTTATGTTATCTCTCTATCGATTAGGAGGTTTGATCTGACTGCGGTTCCTAAGTGTCATTCTACTTTCAGCTTCTATCTCGTGAGTATATAGCTCATTCCCATCAGTTTTATCAATATTCAACTCTAGTCCACTTTTGTCAATACCATCTGAAACTACATCTTGAACATTTGCACCTATATTTTGCATGTCTAAATCATCATTCATAGACCTCACAGGTTCAGTACAAGCCTCGGTTACTTGGTCATTGGAACAGATTGTTGATAGTTCTTTATCGTCCCTAGTTTCGTAGTCCTGTAGGCCAAAATTGAAATGACGTCGGGTTCCTCGGCTTCATCATTTGATTCACTCAGGAGTGGCATTTCATCATTAGATCCACTCAGTAATGGCATCTCATCAAATGTGACTTCTTTTGAACGTACGAGTCGGTGGGTTTTCGAGTCCCAAATGCGGTAACCTTCATCCCCAATTAGAATGCCAAGGCCAGCACTTGTTGTCGTGTGGAGGAAGGGAGAAGGTGGGACCAGTAGGAAAAGCTTGACAGAACACTCTCCATGATAAAGGCAAGAGAAGGACTGCCATAGAGGCGACATCTCTTCGCAACTACAGAGGGTCAAGGGACTCGGTAGCTTCGGGACTGTGGATAATGGGAACTGCTCGCCGCTGCAACCGATCAAGAGCGTCCAGCAAGTGCGGATCCACCGCAAAGGTAATAACAGTAATCCAGACAGGAGCAAACCTGGGTTTTATAAACATAAATTGGTAGTTAACTAAGTAATATCCATAAGTGTTTTGCTATGGGGAATGGTGGCAAAATTTTCTGACATAATAATGAAGATTAAAGACTAAAGTGGTAACAAATACAACCTTCCTATTTGTGCGCTCCATCTATGGATTAATTTTCATAAATACTTTACAATATGTACACTTCCATCCACAGATTAGTATGCATTCATGTAGCTTCCAATGCTTCCATCCATTCACCTGTCAGTCTTGAACAATGAGGAAAGAAAATATAAGGAGATGCCCTATTCTACTATACGAACAATTCATTATACAAATATATATAAGATCGACACATATATACAAAAAAGCATTTTGTCTCTTTTTAACTTATGTTTACCTTGGTGTGAAAAGAGAGATAAACATAGTTTAGTGATCACTAATATTGGCAACACTTTTGATTGACGTCATGCACTTGTCAATTCGTGACCGGCGACGCCATTGTATGCACCAAGTTCTGAGGTAGATCTGCTGTCAAGCGGTTGTTGTTGGAAATTTTGTTTTTGTTTTCGTGCCAATAGGGTACTTGCCTGTAGTACTAAAAAAATACGATGTTTTGCATATAGCTAGTTTAGATGCCAGGAAATTTTAATAACATTTTTATTTCTAAAAATAATTACATATTTTCAATATTTTCATAAAATCAAAATCATGATTTTTTATCTATATGTCACGTGACCGCAAATGCCAATCATTAAGTGTGACGTCAGTTTTCTCAAACTTATCGACTTGTCAATAACCTAAAATTTTTTTATGCTGAAATAAGTTAATTTTTAAATTATTTCGGCATAAATATTATAAAAGGCGAAGGTCTAACAATGCAGAAAAATTTCACGTAAGCTAATAGTCTAAATTTGCTAAGTATAGACACGATTACGGTGGTAAGATATTTCGTCGATAATCCCGAACAATTTCGTAGGTGTTCTTTTTGTGGTATTTTCACAAAAAGGCACTATGCAATACTGGTAATATAATTTTAAACTCATATTGAAATGAAAGAAGGACGACAGAAATTCTAACCTACACTAATGTCTGAGAAAAATGACGTCATACGACCACTTGAAGGCGATTGTGTTTTAGGCGGGTAAATATTTAATTTGAATTATGTTTTTAAGTTTTACCATTGTTAGCCGTATTTTTTAAGGCAAATAAAATTTTTTGTAGCATAAAATTGATCATTAAATAAATTTAAACACTTTTTGGAAAATAGGCAAATACCCTATTACGGCTTTAAATTGGTTTATAATGTATATTGTTTGTTATATGTTATATTGTTGTATTGTATATTGGCTTTGCCCAAGACATGAAAATCATGCCTTCGTGCTCCATTAAACAATCTGGTGCAAGAAAAAACAAGAATCATTGTACATTGACTCTTTACAGGTTAGTACAAAAATGCATTGAAATTGTTCAATATTTTACGATTTTGTTTATTGTATTGTATTAAACATATTCTTTTTATAATTTCCGAAGACGTTTGTTAGTTTTTTGAGGTTCTCAATGGTATTATTTGCATTGTTTCACTTTGATTTGTTTACATACGATTAAGGATAGTGATGGTAGAGTTAAAGTGTCGATACTTATATTATTATATAAAAAAATATGTTATCATGGTGTTTTCTTCATCAGATTTCCTGTAAACGAAATTTTAAGAAAGAAATGGATCGAAATCATTGATTTGGAAAATATAAACCCTCAACATAAAATGTGCTATGTCTGCTCGACGTACTTCCATGAAACATCCTACAACATAACTCTCGACGTGACGCGATTACGTGACTGCGCAGTGCCCTAACCTGAATGTGTGAATAAATATTACAACTATTTAAACGTGTTTTATTTACTCAATTTGTTATTTCACTTAATGTCAACATAATATAAGTACTTTTTATGTTGATATCGGTATCCCAGAACCGTCGGAGCTACAAAGAAATAGGTAAACAACGATATACATTCTCGTTGGTTTGAATGCGGAGGTATTCTGTACTTTCTTTAGTCTTGTTGCTGATAGAACGGATAGGGCTGTTTTCATAGCCGATAACAAATGGTTTTAAAATAATAATTTGAGAAACCTCACCTACGATCGTCTATTCCCAGACTACAGAAAGACCAGGATTTTAGGGATTCCAAGAGGAATCCACGGCCTCATTTTGGGAGGAGGTGATGTACGCCTAAAATGTGGGAAAAGGGAGAGGACTAGCACTCTCCTATCCCACAATGGACTCACCAAACGCTGTAGCACCCCTAATGGCCTACGGTTTCTTGGGTAGAAGCCCAAGAATCGTTTAAGTAATATTTCGCACATATCATATCTAGCCAGGTGTCCCGTGATGGCCAGCTTTCATTTTTGGATTTAAGTCCATCATTCAAAATTAAATCCATCCATTATATCCATTATAAATAATAAAAAACAATCGGAATAACTATAATTATTTAATGTGATCGTTATTTTAGCAATTTATTAAATATTTCAGTTAAATATCGATATCGACATTTTGAGTCACTCTACATAGGTACAACCCTAAAGGCAGCCATTTTATGCGCCAACTTCTTGTGTAGGTAGGCACGATAATTTTGTAGGTATGCGTAGTCCATGTACTGTAGGTCAATGGTCTTGAACGAATATCAACAGATTAAAAATAACATGAAGTTCAGAAGAGGTTCCCATTAATAAAAATGTAAAAGCATCTTACAAAATATTTAGATTTCAGCAGAGCTAAATCTTTATAATTAAAATGTATAAAAATATTTCCTAATAAATAACATTTTAAAATTCTTATGTTTAAATTTCGGAATTTTGAAACATTGTTACTTTTTTTACTCTTTCTAGTAGGTACCAGTTTTAATTTTTGTAATCTTTATCATCCCCACCAATAGATAGTTACTATATTTTTATAATATCCAAAATCGAAACGAATTTCATAATTGCTAATTTTGACTTGAACAGAATTAAATACAGAGAATTTTTCATAAAAAGACTCTTTGGAGTAACTTTTTTGCATGTTCGTCTTTAGTCAGCTTACTCATGGCCATGAGAACACAGAAGTTACGCACTATAGGTGATATTCATTTGTTGAAAATGGAGGCGTGATGGAGGTGCTGTTGTCGCAAGTCCAAGATTTTCAAGTTTGCGGTTGTGAGGATTTCCACGTGAGTAAATATATTCAAATACTCTTAACGTAATCTATGCGACCTATAATGTTATTTGAATCTATTTTTATGACTTAGGTACTTGTGTTATTGTGTATATTTGAGGGAGAGACGGCGAATGTCTTGGTTGCTGCGGAATACGGTCTTCCCATGCTTGAGCAAGATATGAGATAAGATACTTATTTAAGATGAATTATTAAGCTAATTACGTAATTATAATTGGTGTATCGTTAAAAGCTCCATATATATATGTGTAAAGTTTTATCTGTTACTTCATTGTCAATATGGTTGGTCAACGTTATACAAAACGGTGCCAACCAAAACAGCGTCATAGATAATTTGGATTGATAATAAAAAACACTCGATTGTATGTAAATAATGTTTTTAATCATAAAGTTTAGTTAAAAAATATAGTTTATATGTATTTATCTATTTATTTAAATATGCTTTCAGATATGAGATGGCAGGCAATAAGATGAATCCCAAAACCAAGGGAAAAGACGATAAAAATAAATCGAACTCTAAAACTATTGAACAAAACAATGAAGATGTTGAAGAACCTGATTTTGCTTTGCTTAGAAAACCAATACCTACCAGTATAACAGGCTTTGGTCAAGTAAGGAAAATATTTGACATGGCTACTGCAGAAGTAAGTAGTCACTGAAACTTAGATGAAAGGTCTATTCTTTATGTAAATATTGTTGTTTAATAAATATGTTGTCTTTTATTCCAGCTCAAAGACCTACTATCTAAAGAATGTGATTTATTATATGAATGTAAGGTGTGCCGGAATTTATTTAGAAGTTTAGCTAATTTTATATCCCATAAACGTGTATATTGTAAGGAAAAGTTTAATAACACCGTACATAGTCATTTTGTTAAGAGTACTTCTATGGTGAGTGTCCTGTCTTCGTTATTATGTTGTGTGCCATTGTTTTCACATAGGATATTTTAATTTATCATTCTATTTCTATTCTTTCAGGTTAGTGAGATAATGAAAATAAAGCTCTTGGAACAAGGATATCAGGAATCACTCAAAGAAAGTAGCAAATTGGATAACATGGATGAATGTGATGATGAGGAAAGAATACCGTTATCAAAGGATTTGACAATGATCATTGAAAAGATTGCCAACAGTAAGGGTTCCTATGAAAATGACTGTTATGAGACGCAAGTTGCGTTGCAAAAGATTCCAAACAGCTCCGTTGCGATGTTTCAAAACATTGAGATGAGTAAAGAAATGCAAATGGATGATATGAGAATGCAAGTATGTTATCTTATGCATAGATCACATATATTTCATATAATATGTATTATTAGTTACATTTCTGTGAAAATTTTCCTGCAAATAATTTGTCCTGTAGGCTCAGTGGGTAATAATTCTTACTGCTGCGCTAGAAGTAGTGAATTCGATTCCCATCTGTTGCAAATAATTACATGATAAGCATGATCTTAAGTTCTCTTTCTATGTTGTAATTCATTTAAAATATGAA
Organism: Diaphora mendica; assembly: GCA_949125395.1. NCBI lineage: Eukaryota > Metazoa > Arthropoda > Insecta > Lepidoptera > Erebidae > Diaphora > Diaphora mendica. The sequence continues at coordinate 26,531,529 of OX421320.1, forward strand.
TATATTTAGAAATATAAAAGTCTATTTACAGGGTGCACTTAGTTGGTCATTATTTTATTACTAGCTTTTTCATTCAGCTCTGCCTGTGTGTATAGTTATAACTGTAAAAAGTATCCAATTAGTGAAAGATTTTTTAGACTAACTTCGCCCCGCGGCGTCACCCGCGGTTACTGTTGTAAAGGTACAACAACAATCACAGCCGGTATAACCGTGGGGCTCAACTAGTCTATATATCTATACAAATAAATAAAAATGAAGTGTCTGTTTGTAATATTAAAAATAACTTTAACGTGGGAGAGCCACGCTTCGGCATGAATGGGCCAGCTCGACCGGAGTGATACCACGGACTCACAGAAAACTGGTGTGAAATTGTGCTTGCGCTGTTTCACCGAGTGAGTGAGGATACCGGAGGCCCATACCCCAACCCCTTCCCCTATCTCCCCCATACCCCGCGTCCATCCCCCCCCATCCTAAGGCCGGCAACGCACTTGTGACGCCTCTGGTGCTGCAGGTGTCCATGGGCGGCGGTAATCGCTCACCATCAGGCGATACGTCTGCTCGTTTGCCCGCCTATTACAAAAAAAAAAACCGCTATTTACTAAATGCATTTGTCATACACGGTATGTACATATACCAAAATAATATTTTTTTAAATTTTTGTCTGTTCCGGCTAATCTATGGATCAGCTGTGTGGCTTTAGTGTGACTAAACCATTATAGTTAGATATATGCTCTCGCGGACTTTTTTGTAGATCTTAATGGGCCCTACAAACCCGTAATACATTATTTTGTTCTATTGTCAATAGTCTTTGCAGGGCACCCAAAAATTGGTTTTCGATTTCACACCTTGGGTTACAAAATGGCAATTTTCTTACGGATCCCTATTTTTTTTGCAAATAAAATATAGCCTTCCTCGATAAATGGACTATCCAACACTGAAAGAACTTTTCAAATCGGACCAGTAGTTCTTGAGATTAGCGCGTTCAAACAAACAAACAAACTCTGCAGCTTTATAATATTAGTATAGAATAATGAACAATGTATATGTTTAATAAATTAATTTAATTTTTAAGGTAAAAGAACTGGACAATATGTTGTCAAGAGATACAGCGGTAATGCAGAGCGATGGTAACTTTAAAATCCAAAGTTATGGTGCTGCGGAACCTGATAATGTGATACAAATCAGTGATGATGAAGACAATGATGGTACCAATATCCTGAAATGTAAAATCTGTAAGTTGTATTCTTATTAACCGACTTCAAAAAAGGATGAGGTTCTCAATTCGACTGTATTGTTTTATGTTTGTTACCTCATAACGTTGTGAACCGGTGAACCAATTTCGATGATTCTTTTTTTATTTCAAAGCTGGTGCTTCCTATGTGGTCCCATTTCAATTTTGTACATTTCTTGAATCCTGTGTTTTTTGTTATTTTTATAATTTTTTAGGCTCATTTAAGTGACATAGGCGTAGTTTAATTTGAGCTTGATCTATACAAATAAATAAGATTGAAGTCTCGTCTTTATAATTTCAAATAAATAAGTGTTCAACAGCTGCTGATAAAAATAATAATAAATAATTCGGACATTTAACACACAACGCCATCTAGTCCCAAGCTAAGCAGAGTTTGTGATATGGGTACTAGAACAACGGATATAAATACATTTATGCTTTTTTTTGTAAATCATACATATTATACATAGAAAACACCTAAACTTCGAAACAAACATTTGCACATCATACAAACATATTTGTCCGACCCGGGAATCGAACAAGAGACCTCAAGCACAGCAGTCGCATACGCTACCACTGCGCCACCGAGGCTCTCAAATGATGATATAAGGAAAACTTATCATATTTTTATTTTAGAGTAACTTCGCCCCGCGGTGTTGTTGCTAACACCATGAAGAATAATGAATAGAAATACTTAAATTATTTTACGTATACTAAATTTATTTGTCTGATTGTTCCGCCTGATCTCATAAATAGTTTGACAGTGACTGTCAGTAAATTTCAACTTTTCTGTATGTATTAACTGTCAAAATGACTATACCTTACCATGTGAGAGTCACGCTTCGGCATGAATGGGCCGGCTCGACCGGAGTGATACCACGGCCTAACAGAAAACCGGTGTGAAATAGTGCTTACGCTGTGTTTCACGGAGTGAGTGAGGATACTGGAGGCCCATACAACACCACCCCTCCCCCTATCCCCCCCAAAGGCCGGCAACGCACTTGTGACGCCTCTGGTGTTGCAGGCGTCCATGGGCGGCAGTAATCGCTTACCATCAGGCGATACGTCTGCTCGTTTGCCCGCGTATTCCATAAAAAAAAACACTGCCTGATGGAAGGCATGAGTAGAATCCAAGAGCGGTGGTCACCATACTTATTGCGAAGTTTTAAGTAATAACTAATCATAATACCTCGTTGGTCTCGCGGTTGGCGTGTGCGACTGCTGATCATGAGGTCTCGGGTTCGATTCCCGGGTCGGACCAAATGTTTGTGTGATCTACAAATATTTGTTACGGAGTTTGGGTGTTTTCTATGTATAATATGTATGTATTTACAAAAAAAAAAAAATATATGTATTTGTATCAGTTGTGTAGTACCCATAACACAAGCTCTGCTTAGCTTGGGACTAGATGGCGTTGTGTGTTAGATGTCCGAAATATTTATTTATTTATAATAACTTATTCATACTTAAACATTTCTAAATACTCACATATTATATAGTTGCACTACACTTAGAAACAGACCTAACGGGCTCGTGAGCCTCTTTCAAAAACAATCTTAAGCTCCGCCCTTGGAGTCGTGTGACAATTACTTGACATTTTATGAGAATTATTCTAATAAATCATTTATATAATATTATAAATTGTAGAACTTGACACTTTAAGAGAATTGTGGTTAAAGATATTTATTTCTCAAAAGATTACAATAATCACTTACAGAGAAAAATATAGTTTTAAACAAAAGCATATTACCTAATTAGCGTGGTTAGTAAGGTAGTTGTGTTTTTTTTTTGTTTAGGTGGGTAGTAGGTACAAATATCTTTTATAAAATTGTAGGTTGCAAATGTTTGTGGCGAAATAATTTGTTTACTAAGGCCTATGTCTTAGTGACATATCGATTGATATTAAACATTTTGTTTGCTAGTAAAAAAAAACAGTGTAAGAGGTTTAATTTGTAGTTAGTTTAGTAAATATTTACTAAATAAGCGGAGTTTAGTGTCATTATAGTTATGTTGTGTTTTTTGTAAAGTATTTTTGTTTTGTAATTATAATTTATATTAGCAAGTATATAAAACAAAAATATGTGTAGGTATAGAAATTATTATTACTATTATTTTTTTATGAGAAATGTTTCCTAGTTATGTATGTATGTAGTTTACTATGTATGGTTTTTAGACGAATTTTATATTATGTTATAAACTTGCTTGATCCTACACTTTTTACTGTTGCACATAGTTATTTGATTGTTGTTTAATTATTTTCGGTATACCTTTTTGATATTTTATAATTAAGTCCTTTTCGCCTGTTTCTGTTCGTTGACGTAGCTCTTCTCGCAATTTTAACATAGTATGCTGCTGGTTTGGGGTCTGATCAGAATAGATTCGAATAGTTTTATCATTCACTTTAGATTTCCCTTTTAACACTATAAGGGCCGTGTCCTGACATTCGAAACAAACTTTAATGGCGCGCGTTTTATTCTTGTCGTATTTGCCTAAGCGTATAATTTTTATCGGGTTTGGACTGGTTTGATAAATGGCTGATATCACATTTAATACCCCTTTTTTATCTTCCTCTCTTCTTTGTTCGGCGTGGTCAAAGCACGATTCAGCAATACCTGTAATTATTATATTTTTGCTGCGTTCAGTGCGCTCTTGCACTTCTGCTATTATTTTATCATAAGTAGTTAATGATTCCAGGTTTTCCATTGAAGCCGAAAATTTTACATTTGATTGTAGGGTATGGAGGTCACTCTCCAGGGACTTAACTTTTTCCTTTGTTTCGTTAACAGCACCTGTGAGACTTGCTATTTTTGCATCGAACATGATATTATCAGCAGTCAGTCTTTCCGTTGTCATTTTGATATCATTCAATTGTTCCTTTACAGAAGATATGTCTTGCCTTATGGCAGTAAAACTATCTATCTGGAACGTTTTAAACTCCTTAAACATTTCAAGAATTTCATTTCTTAATTCAGTAAATTGTTGCGAGAACTCATTGTCACGAGTTTTTCGCTTTCGTGTTGCTTTGTTCATAGATTCCGGTACAGTAATCCCGAAACTTGATAAATCTGGTTGAGAACTAGTAGCTCCAGCGGTGTCAGTAGGTGATTTTATGACACTCATACTAATTATATTTATTACTAATTAAATGATTTTAGTATGTTACCCGTTCCGCTTGTCGCTCCGGCTGTGTAATATGTCCTAGTGGCGTATACGCACACTATAATTGAAGCAACGCCGAACATTCACTATTATTCTAGTTTATACTTTATTTCCATTGGTATTAAGTTTAATCTATTTTAGCACGTTATTATTTTTACTCAATTAAAACTTGAAAGACGTCTGCTCACCACGCTAATCAGTGAAAGAGTTTTCTGAAAGATTATTCTGAACAATCTATACTAATATTATAAACGCGAAAGTTTGTAAGTATGGATGGATGGATGTTTGTTACTCTTTCACGCAAAAACTACTGAACGGATTTGAATGAAACTTTACAGTAATATAGCTTATACATCAGAATAACACAGGCTACTATTTGCTGCGATAACCGACATATACGCGGGTCGAGCCGCGGGCAACAATCCTTTATACAATACGAGCTAATCGAACTAATAAGATAAAATAATCTCCTCACACAATTATGTTTCTCAAATGAAAATAGGAACCGGCAACCTCTGACTTACCTGTCAAGACCACTTACCACAGAACCATTAGATCAGTCATAAAAATATATTTGTCTTCCAGGTGACATGCAGTTCTCAACCCAAAAGACCCTCAAGTTTCATATGAAGTACAAACACGTTGAAAGCCGACTGGTGTACCCGTGTCCTGACTGCCTGGAGATATTCTCGACCTCATGGAGTGTCTACAGGCATCTCTTCAAAGTTCACAGGTAATATTTTTTAAACTTTCATTTCTTTTTTAACCGACTTCAAAAAAGGAGGAGGTTATCAATTCGACTGTTTTTTTTTATGTTTGTTACCTCATAGCTTTCGACTGGGTGGAACCGATTTTGATGATTATTTTTTTATTTGAAAGCTGGTGCTTCCCGTGTGGCCTCATTTTAATTTGGTTCAGTTCTTGAAGTCGGTTTTTTTTTGTTAAAATTTGTGATAATTTAAAAAGACATTCCCGCATATCCCGTGTAGCGCGGGTCACACCGGCTAAAAAACCGCGGGGTTCAGTTAGTATTTTTTTTTTTAAAGAGCACTCCCGTGCTACGAATTAATCTTGTGTCGCGTTAGACTTACAAACATACAAGTAACACCAATTAGAACAGCAATTTGTAGATCACACAAAATGTTGTCCTATGTAGGATTTGAACCCACAACACTTGACGAAGTAGGAAGCGGCATGGCGACCGCTTAAACCACTAGGCCATACGGGCAGTCAAGTAATATTATATACCTACATGTATAATTGATATCATAAATATGTTGTAAAATTTACAGAAAAACGGCGGCACAAATTAGACGGCTACGGGAATCAATTCAAGCAAAAGCCTTCAAAATGAATAACCCACCGGCTTTCTATGAAAGACGTAAGAACAATATGAAGGCGTCAGTAGCTCAGAAGATTACGGAAGAAGAAAGGCTTGATCAAGAAAATCAGGTAACTCATTTAGAATAAGTAATTAATTGTGCATATTTCAGTTCACCAGTTAACTTAAATCAAGGAAAATGCAGAGTTATATATGTTACCGTAAGATTGTCAAAACCGTTAGATTGTAATCTGTCTCGCGAGATTGCAAACAGTCGAAAGGTCGTGAAATGGTATCAACGAATCGCGAGTCGCGCGCTGATTGGTTGAACAGCATATGTTCCGTGCCGCCATATTTGTTTGTTCAATTCGTCTTTGTTGCCGAATGTAAAGTATTTTTGTGATTGTAAATAGATTTCATGTTGAAAATACCTCACAGCTTTAGAATTAGTTATATAAAATTGGTGTGACAGTAAAATTAATTTGTGATTAATTATAGAAGTTCTAACCTAACTCGATGGCCATTGAACGGCCTACTTTAAAACCGACCAATCAGTTGACAATATGATGTAAGCAGTATTTCACAGTTGACAATCTATCGATAGTTTGCGATGTGTGAATGAATTGAATGATCTGGAATTCCATACAAATATGAGGAAAATCGTAGTATCATCTTACCATAAAGCACCTAACTAGGGTTCCGTAGATAAAATAGCTAAAATGGAACCATTATTTTTCTTTAAATTACTAATAACCTTCAAGAACCGTGGGAGAGCCACGCTTCGGCATAAATGGGCTGGCTCGACCGGAGTGATACCACGGCCTCACGGAAAACCGGTGTAAAATAGCGCTTGCGCTGTGTTTTACCGCGTGAGTGAGGATACCGGAGGCACATAACAAAACCCCTCCCCCGATCCCCAAAAGGCCGGCAACGCACTTGTGACGCCTCTGGTGGTGAGTGTCCATTGGCGGCGGTAATCGCTTACCCGTTCGTTTGCCAACCTCGTCCAAAAAAAATAACAAAAAACAAAAGAACACTCAGACATAGAACAACAATTTGTGGATCACACTAGTGTCATCCCTAATGGAATTTGAACCCACAACACTACACATAGTAGTAAGCAGCATGCCGACCGCTTAAACCCCTGCGCAGTCTAGAATGTACATATATTTGTTCCAGGCTTGGATGGATAACATGGAAGGTGATGGTGAGTTACCTCGCTGTGGAGGCTGCGGCCGGACGTTCGAACGAAGAGCTGCTCTAGCCGCCCACACTCACACTTGCCAGCCGCGCTCCAGGGCACTGGCCAGACGTCCGCAAGAGACCAAGAAGATTGAAATACAAATACGGAAAGACTATAACAAAGGACCACCAGTTAATTTGAATATTCCTTTGAAAACTACTGAAAATAATGGTAGGTTTTTTTAGCTGTTTTCGTTATTTTCAACCTCATTTTTGCAATTTTTTATACATTATTTTTATGGTAGCTGCTGCCTGCAGCTTTGTTCGAGTGATTATTTCTCATTTTGTGTTTCTAACTTTGAAAATGAATAACTTCTATACTAATATAATTCTTCCTTAGCCTAAAAATTACACCCGGTGTATTTTTTAAATTCTTTTTTGTTAGTATGTGTTTATAACATAAAAAGCGTTAGCGACCAAATTTCAAGTTTTGTAACCCCAGCTTTTAGGATCTAGTCTAGGCTAATGAATCAATCAGAAAATCAGCAAGTAGTTTTCTATTTTTTTTTTAATAGCTTTTACCAGTGCTCCGTTTCTCTTGGAGTAAGGAAACCTTGATACCAGCCTGTAAGGGCCCATCAGTTAAAAGCTAGTCAATCGAAGAACTATTCTTCTGGTCAAAGAATTCTAACTAGAGGCGTTTCACCTCTTTCGATATAACATAAAACAAAGTAACTCACAATTGTCCTGGTGTATTCTGCGTCGACATCCGAAGCGGTTAGGGGCACCCCTGTGACGCTGTCTCCTGCGCAGATCTTTGTACACTACACCAGATAGCTTACAATCTACACCCGATCGCGGCCTCGCCGATCGACAATTACACTAAATTTATACAATGGCCGTTCGGAATGGCTTCAAACTCCTTTATTTAGCCTGTCAAACCTCGATGGCCATTCAAATCCTCATCGAGAGCTAAATACCATGAATTTAAACAATTAAACCGTCACTGACCGCCGTTCTCAACTTGTTCTAGCAAATTCTATGTCCTATAAGTACTTATTCCAATAATTGTTTGTTTTTTCTCAGAAAACAAGCTTTCCAAGGAAGACTCAATAAGTACAAATAAGTCAAATCAAGAAGAAGAAAAAGAGCCGATAGAAGAAGATAAAGAAATAGAAGAGGCGTCAATGGACGTCAGTGAAGACGACAAGTCTAACGACGCAACAGAATCTCCGGATCAGGAGATCACACCTCACATAGAAGTTCCCAAGTTAACAGTTAAGTTACCATTCGCCCACCAAACGGAGAAAAGTAATCAAGTTGCATTCAGACAAAGGATTCTACCTGACATAGAATTAGGTAAATTGTCGTGTAAAAGATGCGACATTCAATTTAACGAAATTCAAGAACTATACGATCATATGGCGGAACATTTGAAATGGATGCGCTATGCTTGTAAATTGTGTAACTTCAAAAGCTACTCTTTCGAGAAACTACCTGAACATGTCAAAGTGGTACACAAATTAAAAGGAGATAAAGACTTCTATTTCAGCACAGTCAAAGCCCTCGACGGTTCTGAGGCTTTGGAACTGTGCGAGCCGTTAGAAGAAATAGCTGATACGAGTGAAACTAGCCCAGATTCTGGCCGTCCTAGCAGGTGTTCTAGCGACTCGAGTCGACTGTCCGATGACAGCTCTTCAAGTAGTATTCGAATAGAAGGCAGTCGAAAAAGGAAAATTTACCACAACAAGAGTGCAACGAAGAGAAGAAAAGATTTGGCAACTAAAGGTACCTATGCTTTAGATGGTCAAATGTTTATTATTCAAATTTTATTATAATCAGAAGTCTTATAGTCTAATACTGAACATAAAAAGATTTTGACCCACTACCGCGGGAGAGCCACGCTTCGGCATGAATGGACCGGCTCGACCGGAGTGATACCACGGCCTCACAGAAAACCGGTGTGAAATAGTGCTTGCGCTGTGTTTCACCGAGTGAGTGAGGATACCGGAGGCACATACCCCAATTTCATACCCCTACCTCCCCCCCCCCCAATCCCCAAAAGGCCGACAACGCTCTTGTGACGCTTCTGGTATTGCAGGTGTCCATGGGCGGCGGTAATCGCTCACCATCAGGCGATACGTCTGCTTGTTTGCCCGCTTATTCCATAAAAAAAACTATACCAGTCTGGCCAAACAGGTTGGTTTAGAGTTTGTGTCAAGTATTCCTTCTCTTTACAGTGCTGTTGTCATGCATAGTTCGCTCCCTCAGTCGGCCATTACCAGCAATAGGGGTGGTAGTACTCCGTATTCTTCGGATATTAAAGTTTCACATAATGAATTAAATTAATATAATTTTCTTTTAGCAGGTGAAGAAAGCAAAGATGGTGATGTTTCCCTCGATAAAAATTTAAGTACTGTAGAAAGTTACACATCATCAAGCTTGAAAAGTTTTGAAGAAAATTCTTCCGACATGGACGATGTTGTCGATAATATCACAAAGAAACAATCTATCGACACATCGGTCGCTTCTAGAAGACCTGTTAGAAGAAAAACCAAACCCAAGAATGAAGATTTTGAATATGACCTATCAAATTTGCTTAAAATGGAGGCACAAGGATATAGAGACGCCCTTGTAATGCAAGCAAATGCTAAATCTAACCAAAACAAGAAAAAGATTCAACAAGATATTCAAATTAATTATGAAAACTTCAACAAAGATTGCTGTGGAGCTTTGATGGCGTTGACCAAGAAGTCTGTTGAGAGGGCCGCAGCTCATATAAGAACGAGTTCATCAAGTTTTTACTCTTTAAAAGAAATCCGCCCTCAAAACATATTTCTTAGGCCAATGGTACCAAGAACTCTTTCTAAAGGAGATAAAGTATCTCCAAAGAAAGACATTACTGAAGACCGAAAAGATGTCTCTAGTCCTATTAAAGAATCTACAATTAATAAGGTGTTAGTCAACGTTCCTGTTAAAAACAATGATGCACAAGTAAATAATGATGTGTCAAAAAGTAATACTCCTCCAGAAACAAGTGATCCGTCCCCACGGACGGACAACAGCGCTGATATTCATAAAGCAAGTACTCCAGAAAATAACACCGAATCAATCCCGCCGAAAGATCAAAATACCTCCAAACCTGTGATTGAAATCAAGAAGCCTATAAGCATTCCCCCTATAAAGTTTCGGCGTCAAAGTCTAGATGTCATAAAAAATCCTTTAATTAACAAAAATATATCAGATTTTACAAAGGCAGGAATGAAAACTAAAATACTAGTAATAAAACCAATAAACAGAAATAAAGATGGGACACAAGCTGTTAAAACCCCTCTGAAATTTCAAACTATTAAATTAAAGGACCCTAATAAGAATTCTTCTAACGAAGACAAAGTTTCTGACCAAGTGGTTGTGGTGAAAGTACCCAAAGTAGAATGCACTATTGCACGACCTGCTACTGCGGATGTTTTTAATAGTGAGAAGCCATCGTCAAAAGAAACTCCAACAGTAGCAGTTCCAAGCGAAAAGGACAACACAGATACTGCTATAGAAAGCAATGGCTTTAAATCCATAGAGCCCGTAAAGTCAGAACCTATTGATGAGCAGAAGAGTAGTGACAGTATAGAATTTATAGACGAAAATATTCTAGAAGAATCAAGTAAATTCGAAGGCGCTACTGATAATGAAAATGTTGCGTCAAGTAACAGTACAGAAACAATCAAATCTGAAAATGTAAATAAAAGTGCATGATGCAAGTTATAGTTATTTTTTGATTACAGGAAAAATACCTTAGTTTTATTTTTGCTTGAAGCAAATTTTTGTTTTATGCCAAAAGAGTATTTATAGCATCAGGTAAATCTATATAGATAGGAAATAAATTGCCTGTTGATATAATATTAAGCAGTTTTATTTTACTACTTAGAGACACGTACTCACATGAATCGAAGTTTAGTGCTATAAAAATAAATTATAGTTTAAAAAATTAAAAAACACGCTTTAATAGCAATCGAACTTAAAAGCGACATTATTGAAATATTTTCAGAAAGCACCCCACTCTTTTTACATTAAAATCATTTCTTACTTTTTAGTTCGATTGCTATTAAAGCGTGTTGTTTAGTTTTTTAAACTATATCTACTTTTTAGTTTAGTATATTTACAAAAGCGTGTTAGGTAGTTTAGTTTTTAAAAGTATTTTTTTTGTAGAAAAAAAAACACCTATTTGTTTTTTTTTATTAGTTTTTCACATTATTGTATTGTTTTCGGCCCTTGACCCCTGTGCAAATTTTCAAGTTAATCAGACTCCTAGAAGTAGGTGAAAATTAAGTTAAAAGATTTTGTTACATAGGTAGGTACATACTTTGAACTGCCTCGGTGGCGTAGTGGTAGCGTATGCGACTGCTGTGCTTGAGGTCTCGGGTTCGATTCCCGGGTCGGACAAAATGTTTGTATGATCTGCAAATATTTGTTCCGGAGTTTGGGTGTTTTCTACGTATAATATGTATGTATTTACAAAAAAAAAAAACTATGTATTTATATCAGTTGTCTAGTACCCTTAACACAAGCTCTGCTTAATAGCTAGGGAATAGATGGCGTTGTGTGTTACATGTCCGAAATATTTATTTATTTACACTTACAGGTCAAGCTAATAAAAGCGTGTTAAAAAGAGGAAAAAATTTCTAGAACTTCACCAGCTTTTGCTCGCGTGTATGTCGGTTATCGCGGTAAATATTAGCCTATGTTCTTTCTCAAGAATCAAAGTCACTTTCAATTTTATTTCCCTTTTTTGATAAAAAGTTCCGATTATAACAGTTTACAAGTTTTCTAGGCTGACCTTGTATTACGTGTAATATGAAAGATGAAGCAAAAAATGTAATTTTAACTCTCATCACACCTATACCTAAAACTAAAATATAGCGACACCAATAGTACTTTATCTTTTAGGCTGAGCTCTCGTTTAGCTACTATATAAGAAGAATATTAATAAAAAAACTTTTTATAAAAAAAAACCGACTTCCAAAAAACATCCAACGAAAACTCTCTGCCAAAAAGACACTTAAAAGCGTAAAATAAACTGGTTCTCCATAAATTGCCTATACCTAATTCTTTATTCATTTAAATAGTAGTATTATAATGTGTGCTAGGTACCTAGAATCTGTTTGAAGTCAAAGGCCAAAGCGTGATGCTCAGTCTACCTTTGTTACTGGATAGTCTGCCCAATACAAAAAGAACTATTTTCAAGGTAGTAGAGCCACGCTGATTTCTGTACTGGGGCGGTGCGGTGCAACGCTTGCACAGAAGACCAACCTAAAATGGCAGCATTCGTGTTGTTGTTTGGTGTTTTGTTGGTGAGTGCCGAGACCGGAGGCCCAATGATGCATAAGGATCTGAATAAGCCATCATAGGTAATACGAATCACCATCGTATTGTTGCATTGTCTGCATTTTCAATGAGTATGGTGACATCCATATATGTATATAGATATATTTAGAAAACCTACTTAAGAAACAAACAATAACTTTATCAAGAAGTTACCTTATGCGTAATAGTGTTTATAGCTGTTTCACAGTCCTAGTCAATACTGATTATAACCATTACGCCATCTATGTAGCCAATACAATAACAGAAATTAATTGATTTTAGTATAGTACAGCAATTTGTAGCAATGCCCAGAAAAACTTTAGTACCTAAAGCTAAAGATGTTAATAACAGCAAAGGCATTAATTCTAAAAGAATTATCATTAATGGTCTTAATGATTTTATCTTTGAAGAAGAATTACATCTGAGTAGAGAAAATGGAAAATGTGATGTAACCATTTTCTTCTATGTAACTATCCATATAGGTCTGCTTCTAAATAGAGCTACACTCCTAAATACAAATTCAAGTCAAAGATCTGATTATGTCATGCATTAGTATAAAGAACAAAAATACCTATTACATAATATCTTTTGGGGTTATGCAAAAGTAAAAAAATGTTTCTCTTTCATTCTCATGGACATCTGAGAGATGTTTAATTATTACTATTATTGATTTATTTATTGCATTATGATAATTCTAAGCAGACAGAATGATTAATAAAAGGTCCACTCTGCATGTTAGTTTAAAATATAAATAAAAAAGTTAAAATCAGTTTTCACTAGATTTATTAAGGTATAACATTACTTTTATATTCATTGATAGTATATTTAAGACTTGGCTAGGGTCTCAGCCTTTGCAACAACCTCTTCAATAGGTCCAACCATGTAGAATGCTATTTCAGGGAGGTGGTCATATTCACCCTGTAGGATCTGTGTGAAGCCCTTAATTGTTTCCTCAAGGGGAACTAACTTGCCAGCGTGTCCGGTAAACACCTCAGCTACCTGGAAGGGCTGTGACAGGAACCTCTGGATCTTACGGGCACGAGCTACAGTCAGCTTATCTTCCTCAGACAATTCATCCATACCCAGGATAGCAATGATATCTTGCAGAGACTTGTAGTCCTGGAGAATCTTCTGAACACCACGGGCAACATTGTAATGTTCAACTCCAATTATGTTGGGGTCCATAATACGGGAGGTAGAGTCAAGAGGGTCCACAGCAGGGTAGATACCCAGCTCAGCAATAGCACGAGACAACACAGTGGTAGCGTCCAAATGGGCAAAAGTGGTGGCAGGGGCAGGGTCAGTCAAGTCATCAGCAGGTACATAGATGGCCTGCACAGAGGTGATGGAACCTTTCTTGGTGGTGGTAATACGCTCCTGCATAGTACCCATGTCGGTGGCCAATGTGGGTTGGTAACCTACAGCAGAGGGGATACGACCCAACAAAGCAGACACCTCAGAACCAGCCTGGGTGAAACGGAAAATGTTGTCAATGAAAAGTAACACATCCTGTCCTTCCTGGTCACGGAAATATTCAGCCACAGTCAGCCCAGTGAGGGCGACACGAGCACGGGCGCCGGGGGGCTCGTTCATCTGACCGTACACCAGCGCTACCTTGGAGGTTTTGTCTTTCAGGGAGATGACGCCAGATTCAATCATCTCATGATACAAGTCGTTTCCTTCACGAGTGCGCTCACCTACTCCCGCGAACACGGAGTAACCACCATGGGCTTTGGCGACATTGTTGATCAGCTCCATAATGAGTACAGTCTTGCCGACTCCAGCACCACCGAACAGACCGATCTTACCTCCCTTTGCGTAGGGAGCGAGCAAATCGACGACCTTGATACCGGTGACAAGAATTTCTTGCTCTACGGACATCTCCACGAATTCGGGAGCTTCAGCGTGGATGGCTGCGGTCTTGTCGGTCGGGATAGGGCCGCGCTCGTCGATGGGTTCACCGATGACATTGATGATGCGTCCCAGGGTTTCTGCGCCTACTGGGATTCTGATAGGTGATCCTGAGTCCAACACAGGCTGGCCGCGCACCAGACCCTCGGTACCGTCCATAGCGATGGTACGGACGGTGTTCTCTCCCAAGTGCTGAGCCACCTCCAGCACAAGCCGGGGTGAGCGGTTCTGTACCTCCAATGCATTAAGAATTGGGGGAAGGTTATCATCAAACTGTACGTCGACCACGGCACCGATTACAGCCACTACCTTACCTGAACCTTTGCCAGCGGCAGCTTTGGCGTAATCCCGTTTGTTGATGGCGGACACAGTAGCAATTTTGCCACATTCTGTGATAGTTTTTTCAGCTACTGTCTTAGCGGCTAAGAGGCCGCTACCAACCCGACTTACAGCCCCCAACATTTTCGATTATATGATACACTTGGGCAAAAACTCGGTGCCCCACCGTACAAATTATGTAACCTTAAAATAGGTACTATAGACACGAAACGTGAACATTTATTGAACGAGAAAATTTTAGTTTTTGTCTATGGCTGATAAATCTAATAGGAACGTATTTCGTATGGTAAATATGAGTGATTTTTTCATTTAAACAAAGAATTAAGAAAAAAGGGTGAAACATTATCTCCTTTCTTTTACTTTGAAACTAGTTAATCAATTTACTGGACTGAAAAGTTTTAGCTTTACGCCTTGATTTGTAATATACAAATTTAACTTTATATTATCGTGAAATAGATAAATCATTAGTTTTCTAATTTAAAGGGGATGTTCACTCTCATGAGAAGAGAAAATAATTTATGTGATTTGATTTATATGATTTTAAATTGTTTAAGTACCTACTTTCAGTTTTGAAAACTTATGAACTCTGTGGTTTGATCTTGACATCGACCTACAGTACATGGACTACGCATACCTACAAAATTATCGTGCCTACCTACACAAGAAGTTGGCGCATAAAATGGCTGCCTTTAGGGTTGTACCTATGTAGAGTGACTCGAAATGTCGATATCGATATTTAACTGAAATATTTAATAACTTGCAAAAATAACGATAACATTAAATAATTATAGTTAATTCCGATTGTTTTTTATTATTTATAATGGATGGATTAAATTTTGAATGATGGACCTAAGACTAAAATCCAAAAATGAAAGCTGGCCATCACGGGACACCCGGCTAGAAATGATATGATCGAAATATTACTTAAATGATTCTTGGGCTTCTACCCAAGAAACCGTAGGCAATTAGGAGTGCTACAGCGTTTGGTGACTCCATTGTGGGTTAGGAGAGTGCTAGTCCTCTCCCTTTTCCCACCTTTTAGGCGTACATCACCTCGTCCCAAAATGAGGCCGTGGATTCCTCTTGGAATCCCTAAAATCCTGGTCTTTCTGTAGTCTGGGAATAGATGATCGTAGGTGAGGTTTCTCAAATTATTATTTTAAAACCATTTATTATCGGCTATGAAAACAGCCCTATCCGTTATATCAGAAACAAGACTAAAGAAAGAACAGAATACCTCCGCATTCAAACCAACGAGAATGTATATCGTTGTTTACCTATTTTTTCGCAGCTCCGACGGTTCTGGGATATCGATATCAACATAGAAAGTACTTATATTATGTTGACATTGAGCGAAATAACAAATTGTGTAAATAAAACACGTTTTAAATAGTTGTAATATTTATTCATTTGTTCACACATTCAGGTTAGGGCACTGCGCAGTCACGTAATCGCGTCACGTCGAGAGCTCTGTTGTAGAATGTTTCATGGAAGTGCATCGAGCAGACATACCACATTTTATGTTTAGGGTTTATAGTTTCCAAACCAATGATTTCGATCCATTTCTTTCTTAAAATTTCATTTACAGCAAATCTGATGAAGAAAACACCATGTTAACATTTTTTTTTATAATAATATAAGTATCGACACTTTAACTCTACCATCACTATCCTTAATCGTATGTAAACAAATCAAAGTGAAACAAAGCAAATAATACCATTGAGACCCTCAAAAAACTAACAAACGTCTTCGGAAATTATAAAAAGAATATGTTTAATACAATACAATAAACAAAATCGTAAAATATTGAACAATTTCAATGCATTTTTGTACTAACCTGAAAAGAGTCAGTGTACAATGATTCTTGTTTTTTCTTGCACCAAATTGTTTAATGGAGCACGAAGGCATGATTTTCATGTCTAGGGCAAAGCCTTGGATACAATAAAAACCAATCTATAGCCGTAATTGGCACGAAAACAAAAACAAAATTTCCAACAACAACCGCTTGACAGCAGATCTACCTCAGAACTTGGTGCATACATGGCGTCGCCGGGCACGAATTGAGAAGTGCATGACGTCACTCAAAAGTGTTGCCAATATTAGTCTTCACTAAACTATGTTTATCTCTCTTTTCACACCAAGGTAAACATAAGTTAATAAGAGACAAAATGCTTTTTTGTATAAATGTGTCGATCTTATATATATTTGTATAATGAATTGTTCGTATAGTAGAATAGGGTATCTCCTTATATTTTTTTACTCATTGGATCTTGATCTGAGAATCTTGATCTGGAAAATTGACATTGATGACATAATAATGAATTGTCAGTGGAATTGAGATTGAAAGAAAGGCAGAGGTTCGACAAAAAGTGGACGTTTATTATTAAATTAGAATGATATAAATTGATGAAAATGTTTCGGTCACGCATATTATCTCGTGTACGTACATATTAGAAGCAAGCACATACAGATTATGTTTATATTATTTTCAGGTATTCTTTAGGTGGTTGTAAGTGACTTTATGAAATGATATTTTTAATTTTTTTTTAGAAACTGTGGCAGCAATGTATCCATATCAAAACTGATTATGCAAGGCCATGTGTAACTGGTATATATAATGGTATTAATAGTAAAACACATTCAAGAAATTTAAATACCTTAACTATGGATGAAAGCTATGTTAAGAAGTTTATGAATGCTGTAGGTTGGATGGACCAGACCAGGACAGTAAGTATTTATAACTGTTGTCTCGATACCTATTATTTAGACTTTCAGTTTTTCAATTTCGTCTATGAAATAAATAGGGTAGGGTTTACTTGACTATTTAGTAGTTAATGTTTTTGACTGCTGGGCCTAAGTTTTGGGGTTTGATGCCCATTCTCGGCTCATAATTATATAACATATGTTAATAACATATTAATGATTTATCTGCTGTATAATAAATATAACAGTTTAAAATTTGAAATGTTTAAAATCTGTATTAAGAGTCTGGTTACTATACTGCCGTAATAGAGAAGGTAGTGAATCAGAAGGTGGTTTTGAAGAAAGAATGCACAAGAGAAAAATTCATTCATTCACACTACATATGAAACCTATATCGAAAGAAGCCACGCTTCGGCATGAATGGGCCGGCTCGACCGGAGTGATACCACGGCCTCACAGAAAACTGGTGTGAAACAGCGCTTACGCTGTGTTTCACCGAGTGAGTGAGGATACCGGAGGCCCACCCCCCCAATCCCCCCTATGATGGCGCAGTTGAAACAGATGCTACCCCAGGAAGGTACCAACTGCGCTTGCGTTGGAGAATCCCTCTCTGCACGTCCACACACAGAACACATCGCGCCTGAGCGTGGACGCCCAGGCTGCCCCTCGTATTCTGGGGGGGGCAAAACTACGCTTAATCATGCTCGGGATAAGAGCAGTAACACCATGGCACCCCCTACCACGCTGGTCGTGGACTTCTGCAATATCAGGGGATCACATAGCAACCTTAACGCTGTCCATCACCACCTCGAGACAGCAAAGCCCGCCTTGCTCTTCTTGACCGAGACGCAGATAGCGTCTCCAGCGGACACTTCCTACCTAACTTACCCTGGGTACGGACTTGAACACTCCTTCATCTCTAAGGCCGGAGTGTGCGTGTACGTTAGAGACGATGTCAGCTCTCGTCACCTCAGCAACCTTGAAGGTAGGGACCTCTCCATCTTATGGCTCCGTGTAGACAGCGACGACCATCCCCGCGTCTATGCGTGCCTCTATAGGTCCCATAGTGGTGATGCCGAAACTGACCGACTCATTGAGCACATCCAGATGGCTTCAGACTTCGTGCAGCAGCAGATCCCCTCCGCAGAGATCATCGTACTTGGCGATTTTAACGCCCACCACGCCGACTGGCTCAGTTCCAGTAAAACGGATCATGCGGGGAGATCTGTTCACGACTTCGCCCTGGCATATGGCCTGACACAACTGGTTGCCACGCCCACGCGAGTCCCAGATGTGAAGGACCAGAATCCTTCACTGTTGGATCTTCTGCTGACTTCTCATCCGGACGGTTACCGCGTATCCGTTAACGCTCCACTTGGCTCCTCAGACCATTGCCTTGTCCGGAGTAAAGTGCGTATCACACCCTTGCTGCGATCACGAGTCGCACGCAGCCGTCGTGTGTGGCACTATAGGTCAGCAGATTGGGATGGGATGCGGTCCTTCTTTGCGTCCTACCCTTGGAGACAGTTGTGCTTCTCGCCGGATAATCCCAACGCCGCTGCTGATTTTGTTGCCGATGTTGTGCTACAGGGTATGGAGCTCTTCATCCCATCCACTGTGGTCCCCATTGGTGGCAAATGTCGGCCCTGGTTTGGTCCATCTTCCAGAGAAGCTTCTCGCATAAAGCAGGAGGCTTACCAAGCCTGGGCTGACGCGGTGGCGCTACGGGATCAAAATACCAGCGCTCTGAAAAAGGAGTACAACTTTGCCTCCAGATCCCTCAAAAGAGACATTGCAAGGGCGAAGTCGGAGCACATTGCCAGGATTGGCGAGAGGCTTGAGCGTCTTCCTTCGGGAACTCGGGCATTCTGGTCTCTTGCCAAGGCTATCGAAGGCAACTTTTGCAAGCCATCCTTTCCACCTCTGCACATAGGAAATAATCCGTTGACCTATGACGCAAAGGAGAAAGCCGATCTTCTGGCAAAACACTTTGCGTCCAACTCGACCTTGGATGACGGGGAACAAGAGCTGCCTACCATACCGGGGTGCGAGAGCTGTATGCTGGAAATCCAGTTCCACCAACGCTCAGTGCGCTTAGCACTTTTATCCCTTGATATCCATAAGTCGAGTGGCCCGGATGGAATCCCTCCTATTGTGTTGAAGATGTGCGCTCCTGAGTTGGCACCGGTCTTAACGCGTCTTTTTCGGCTCTCCTACTCTTCTGGCGTAGTCCCGACATCATGGAAGGCAGCATTGGTCCACCCGATCCCTAAAAAAGTCGACCGCTCAAATCCATCTAACTACAGGCCGATAGCCATAACTTCCCTCTTCTCGAAAATAATGGAGTCCATCATCAATCATCAACTCCTGCGGTACCTAGAGGATCATCATCTGCTTAGTGACCAGCAATACGGTTTCCGTAAGGGTCGATCAGCTGGTGATCTTCTGGCGTACCTGACACATCGCTGGGCACAGGCGATTGAGACTAAGGGGGAAGCCTTGGCAGTTGGTTTGGACATTGCGAAAGCCTTCGATCGGGTCTGGCACAAAGCGCTTCTTTCGAAGCTCCCTTCCTATGGGCTTCCCGAGAAACTATGCGAATGGGTCACCAGCTTTTTAGCAGGTAGAAGCATAAAGGTCGTAGTCGACGGTGAATGCTCTGACTCTATACCTGTGAATGCTGGTGTCCCGCAAGGTTGTGTGCTATCGCCTACTCTGTTCCTCCTGCATATCAATGACATGCTGCAAACTAGCGGCATTCATTGCTATGCGGATGACAGTACAGGCGATGCTCTCTACACCGGCCGCGCTAATATTTCTCGGGAAAACGTCATTGAGAGTCGAAACAAACTTGTGTCCCAAATTGAGACGTCTTTAGAAAAGGTCTCAGACTGGGGTAGACTCAATTTAGTCCACTTTAACCCCACCAAGACACAAATTTGCGCGTTCACCGCTAAAAAACTGCCGTGGGTCGTATGCCCTCGGTTTCAAGACACTCCCCTATCAGCCTCAGCCAACATTGGAATACTTGGTGTCGAGATATCGAGCGAAGTCCAGTTCCGTGGCCATTTGGAGGATAAGGCCAAATTGGCCTCGAAGAAGCTTGGCGTGCTCAACAGATCGAGACAGTATTTCACTCCGGCCCACCGCTTTCTTCTATATAAGGCGCAGGTTCGGCCACATATGGAATACTGTCCTCATCTTTGGGCGGGGGCACCCCAGTACCAGCTCCTCCCTCTGGACCGCATTCAACGGAGAGCGACTCGAATCGTCGACTGCCAGGAATCTTCAATTCGGCTGGACTCTTTGGCGCTGCGTAGAGATGTGGCTTCGCTTTGCATCTTCTACCGCATTTACTATGGGGAGTGCTCCGAGGAATTGTTCGGGCTGATTCCTGCCGCCTCTTTCCGCCATCGTCCTACGCGACAGCAATTTCATCCCCATCACTTAGATGGTTGGCAGTCCACAACTGTGCGGTTCTCTAGGAACTTTCTGCCTCGCACAACAAAACTGTGGAATGAACTGTCGCCTGCGGTATTCCCGGACCAATACGACCTTCAAACCTTCAAGAAAAGAGCGTACTCCTTCTTAAAAGGCCGGCAACGCACTTGTGACGCCTCTGGTGTTGCAGGTGTCCATGGGCGGCGGTAATCACTTACCATCAGGTGATACGTCTGCTCGTTTGCCCCTTATTCAATAAAAAAAAAAAAAAAAAAAGCTTGTTTCATGTACATTCCAAATAAGCATTAAAAAGTTGCGCTCTTTGACGTACTGTCATCTGAATTACCAGGGCAATATAGGTCTGGCTGTGTCTAGTTTGAGATTAAATTAGTTTATTTTACCAATTTACAAAATTTATACTAACCTTATATAGCCCTTAATAGTTCATAATTTAAGTTATCAATCATAATACCAGGTTTTAATAAATTTTATTAATTCATAATGTGCCACTGCTGGGCGATACGTCTGCTCGTTTGCCACCTATTCCATAAAAATAATAAAAAAAGATTTGTTTTAGTAACACTGCCCATTTATAATTTTTTTTATTATACAACTTTTTAAGTTTTTATTAACACTGTTATAACCTTTTTTCAGAGATTAAAGTTAACAGGATATTTTTTGTACGAAAATATACCAGATAAAGTATCTTACGTAGATTGGTTTGAAAGCTTAGAATTACCCGACACATTTAATTCCTGGTTCAGTATCACCGAGTTGCACGTTTGGATGGTAATGGTTCGTTATATGGCTGAGGATGTTGCCAAACCTGTCACCGAGAAAAAGAAATACATAAAAGGAGATGGTCACTTTGTAAGAAATTGTTTAATAGAAGCGATGTGGGCTGACGTCGCTAATAAAATAAAATTATTAGAGGTAAGGTATACTCTTACTCTTTTTTTCCTTCCAAATAAGGTTTTAATAGTTTTCGTTTAAGTCTACTGTGATATAGTTGAACTTCGATTTTTTACATGGAGTTGCTTCCACCAAACCTCCATAATCTAAGTACTATGTGATATCGAAATTCGTCAAACATTGCCTTTTAAGAAAAATAAATTAAGAAATAGTACATACTAATATTATAAATGCGAAAGTAACTCTGTTTGTCTGTCTGTGAGATAGAGATACTTTGGCTACTTTTTATCGTTATTACCGACATACACGCGAGTGGAGCCGAGGGCAAAAGCTAATATAGGATAAAATAATGTCCTATGTGATATCGAAATTCGTCAAACATTGCCTTTTAAGAAAAATAAATTAAGAATAACACATACTAAAATTATAAATTCAAAAGTAACTCTGTTTGTCTGTCTGTGAGATACTTTGATTCCTGAGGAAAGACAGGCTACTTTTTATCGTGATTAACGACATAAACGCGTGTGGAGCCGAGGGCAAAAGCTAATATAGATAGAAGAAAATAATGTCCTATATTCTAATTATGATTATATATATTTAAATTTTGTGTGTTTATTTCATTACAGGGTGCAAATCCAGCTATAGCTAGAAAGCAAGTGGCTGAACTATCAGAACAGTTTCAAGCCTCTCTTGTGGCTTACGATGAAGGATTAGATGACGACAGAGTACTAGCTGCTGCCATCTGGAGAAGATTCTACTCACTGTCAGATGATGTTAAGGCTGCACATATTGAAAGAATTATCAAGTTCATCAGACATCAGGTATTGTTGCTCTTTGATATATTTTATTCTAGAAATACTTCCTTTTGTCTTTTGATATATCAGCTTTTGTCACACCCCTTTCGTACATACCTCCTCCTGACATACCTTCTTCAGTCACACCTCTTTCTGATATAACTCCTTTTGTCATACCTCTTTCTGACATACCTTCTTTAGTTACATCACTTTCTGAGAGGACATACCCTTCTGACATACCTTCTTCGGCCACACCTCTTTCTGATATACCTTTTTTCGGCCACACATCTTTCTGATATACCGCCTTTTTTCACACCTCTTTCTGATAAACCTCTGTAGAAATTAAACGAATGTTGCCAGGGAACGAACTAACATGTATATTTTTAAATGTGATCATAAACACTATAACCAGCCAGATAGCACTTGGTATAAATACCACTTTTATTTTGTTGCAATAAGACTAGTTAATCCAACACTCCCGCTTAACAAAATAAAGACCATATTCCCAACAATATGCAATCAACATTAACTCTTAGCTCTACTTAGTTAAACTTAACATTTCTAAAAAAATCATAATGCTAAACTGCCTTCAACCCCTTGGTTGAGCAGGCATCTCTGAAGCTGGAAAATAATCCAGACCAATAACATTATTATTTAAGTGGTCTCTAAAGAAATGAAAACGGATATCAGTATACTTCGATCTCTTATGTAAACGATTATTAGCCAATTTCTGTGCACACTGGTTGTCTGCACTCACACTAACAAAGCTGTACCTCTCTGGACACAGATGGCTTATTTGAGACATGTCGCTGTAAACCTGCAATAGGAGCCTGAGATTCTAGAACGTCGAGAAACTCATCTTCCTCAGAGCTGGTGCTATGTGTATTCTCGCTGTCTGCATCCTTAACTGCTTCGGAACTGTTATCTCCCACTGCTTCTGACATTTCTGCTTGAACAACAAAATCGTTAAATCGAATATAATTCACTGGAACCTCAGTAACATGGACTCGAAATTTTCGCAACGGATTGAAATAAGATTTCTTAAGAATCCAATTCTGCGCGAAAAGCCGGTGTCATCGAACATTTTCTGTAGTTTCGTCCACAGACTCAAAGCCGTAGATTCAATCTTAATGTTTAAAATAATCCTGGTTCTATCGTAAGAATGATCTTAGCTCGCGCTTTGGCGTCCATTGCCTCACCACTCTGTCTTATGCATTTTTCCATGCCTTCAATGAGATAATTTTCTACCGCAAACGCCCATTACTCATAATTTTCTTTTCCTTTCTGTTTTGTAATACTTGTTATTACATTTCCTGCCATATTTTCGCATTCAAAGAGCTATTACCAAGTCCAACGGTCAAAAAGAGAGAGAGGATCGCGGTACCCCGTCTGTCTTTCTCTACTGACGAATGCGCAGTAAAGGACTAATAATGGTAATCCAATCACAACATTTAACCGTCAAATCGTTTTGCTATGCGCATGTGCGAATAGAGAGAGACAGATGGGTAGCGCGATCGTCTCTCTCTTTCTAACCGAGGGACGGTTGGAGGCCTGGGTCCCATAATCTATCTATAATACCTGACTGCATTATGTCGTGGCACTTTGTGACATACCTCCTGTCATACTTCGTTCTGGCATATCTCTTTCTGACATACTGCATTCCATCATGGCTCCTTGTAATTTACCTCCTGTCATACTTCGTTCTGGCATAATAATACACACATCAAAAGTGTCTAGGGATCAACATATGTGTCTAGGGATCAACATATATTTTTGCAATAACTTTTCTCCTGATTGATATTAATTAAAATTTTCTTTAAGGATTCATCAAATAAAGTGTTTTCGTTTGTCACAGTAACGATAAACCAAGTCACCTTTGCATTAATAAAGAAATTTGCCATTTTCCTAATAAAGGGATTTTTGACATTTGAACCACTAACATTAAAGTTCGAAAAAAAGACTGAAATAACAGTTTTCTTTAAAATTTTATTAGGTAACTTAAACAATTAATAATCCGTGTTTCTACCGCGAACACTAACAACACAAGAATCGGTTTGGCATACTCAAAATGAGTTCATCCAAATCACGCTGTGGAATGGCCGCCCATGTTCGTTGCAACAACAAAAAAAGGTCTTCTTGCGACTGGATACCCTCCATATTCGGCAGAGCTCTTCTCTGTAGCATATCCCATGCATGCTCAATCGGGTTCAAGTCTGGCGACTGGGCAGGCCAGGGCCAAAGCCACATCTCAATCTCAAGAAATCCGCATAAAAATGCTTGATCCCTAGACACTTTTGATGTATGTATTTCTTTCTGACATACTGCATTCTGTCATACCTTCCGCCTTTTCCTATAGAAATGCACAGAAAAAAATTATAACCACCAACTGAGTTGTATGCTTGTGTCTCATTTCATGTAATTAATTTATTTCAAAAGTAATTCTCGAGCCCTCTGTAGCCTCAAAGGAGTACTATGGAATGTGTTAAATAGAGTTTTTCAGGAAATTTCTTGCACTATTACCAGGGGGGTTTCACGCGCCTCCCGGGAAGAACTATGTGGCAATGGTTGCCACTCTGCGCTCGGCTCGCACGCAAGTCGCGTCACGCGTAAATAAGTTAAATATTACATGTAGGTACTTACTGCGAAAAATGACTTCAAAACGAACTAATTGTTCGTACAAAATTGTAGTTAGCAATAAAATTATTTAATTTGTTCTTCGAAACTATGTTATGATAGACATGTTTTGTCAATACAAAAATCTGTATCTTATCACGAAGGTAACCAGAACGAGTAGTACGTTACGTAGACATGATTATTGTTTGTTAAAATTTTTCTTCTTCATTACTAAAGTTGTTATATTTTTATAATTAATTTTAATATTTACCTAAATGTACAGCAAGCGGCAGCCCCGTGCTCTTGTAGTAAATCGAGCGGTGTCTAACGGAATATGAACGCTCGAGTCACACGACAAGATTAAAGTTCACTTGCAAGGTGACAAAGTTGAAAACTTTTTATGCCTAAACTTGACTTTTGTTCGAGAGTGAAACTTCTGTACGACAGTACTATTAATTATTCTATGCTATTACTTTGGCGTGGACATAATGACGCTGATATCTCTCCTATTCAACCTTATGTTGTCATGATTTCTTACTTATTTCTACATATTAATTACGCAGATTGCAGAGCTGGATAAAATTCCAAGTGAGCAGTTGAGCTGGAAGCCTGACATCAAATGGTTAAGTATATTGAGTCATAAATGAAACTCCTTCCTAGCCCATAGTTAAAATACCTAAGTTATGTTATATATTGTTTGTTTTCTGTACAAATAAATCAAATTAGTGTTTTTTTAAATGCATAACCGTATTTATTTCGTACGACCCCATAAAAGTGTTTATGAACATTAAATTTAATACATACCTACAATAAACAAATTTAAACAATATAATATATACCTACATAGGTACTTATTTAACGGCCATCTATGTACCTACATAAAAACTTATGTCAATTAAATATCTACGAATGTCAGTTAAAATCTGGAACTCACTACCAGCGCACGTGTTTCCCTTGCCACTATAATCCCGGGTCCTTTAAGCGGGCGAAAGCATGTAACTAGGACACCATGGTGTGGGTCACCATTCTGCATTGTCCACATTCGCAATGAAGATGGTGACCCCCAGTCTTGGATTCTTTTCATGCTTTCCATTCCAAAAGTGCTGGTCACCATTCTCTCTGCGATAGTAATGCATCAATGCATCATGGTGACCCACACCATGGCGGGCTAGTGATGTTTCTGCGTCATTGGGCCTCCGGTCTCGCACTCACCAACGAAACACGACAGCATGAATGCTTACCGCCCCAGTCGAACCGGCCCGTTCGTGCTGAAATCAGCGTGGCTCTACTTCCTCGAAAATTTTGGCAGCTCTTGCATTAAAAAAATATTCTATAGACATTATCTTGCCACCTTAATGTTTATTACAACTGTAGGTTTTGCAATAAAGTATTGGTTGTGGTAACCTAATGTTCTCTTTATTAAATAGATTGAGTTATGCAGAAAACAGCTATGTGACTACTTCGAAATATGCACAAAACAGCAAAAAATAGCTAAGCGACATGGCATAACTCTGCGTACCTACCTAACTTGAAGTAGTGTCATGACCTCATGACTTTTTTCTGCATAACTCGATCCAAATGTCAAAACAGTACAACAGAAAAAAAATACAAAAGGTCTATGAGCTTGAGATTTATGGTTATAAGCCTTATCTCTGTCATGAAAGGAAATAAAAGGATGAGTAGAAAATTTTATTGCAGGATAAATAGTTTTAGAATCAGTCAGTACACAAAAGAAACTACAAATAACAAAACAAACAAAAAGGAAATCAGTTGAGAAACAAAAAAAAAAAAACTTTTGTTTGCATATTTATAAATACAGATTAAAAAGTATGGGTCTCAGTTTTTTGAATAAAGAATTTAATTTAACGCACGGTTTGAATACTGATCATGCAGCCGTCTTATTTCATCGCACCTTCGTCTGTTCCATAGAACAGTGGTTACTATATTACACATTTGGTTCAGCTTGCAGTCCAAGTGGCAATGCGGTACGCGATAATCACTCAGTTTGAAGTGGAAAGCCGCGTAAATATTAAGTAAATG
This sequence comes from Diaphora mendica, assembly GCA_949125395.1. Lineage (NCBI taxonomy): Eukaryota > Metazoa > Arthropoda > Insecta > Lepidoptera > Erebidae > Diaphora > Diaphora mendica. The sequence continues at coordinate 26,558,533 of OX421320.1, forward strand.
CCTATCGGTAGTAACCATTCTCCGAACTAGATTGTACATAGATTGGGCAGACAAGTCAGGAAGTGAGTAAGTGTTTTTCATATCGTAAAGCTTGAACCAATGAGGTCTTACGTTCGGTCTAAGATTTGCTTCGGTGAGATTGTAGACGTATGTTTCGATGTTTTCAGGCGCCTGCAGAAAAAGTAATACTGTGTTGGTAAAATAGTTAGGAGTTTAGACGCAGAATGCCTAATTTGCAGAATTTCCAGTTCAAGTGGACATTGGATATTCTGGGCTTTAACCTTTAGTTAAGCAGTTAATTTTATGCTTAATTTCACTGGTTAGACGATATTCTTGTTTAATCTACTAAGATGATGAATACCTACTTGTAACTCGAGAGACTTAGGCTGAAATTTATAAAGCGTGCTTAGGCTTTGCTTAGACTTACCTCACGAGTTAAGTGTGCATTGAAATTTATAGTCATTATGCTTAGCTCAAGCTGAGCAAATGCTTAGCATAGTCTAAGTCACCGAAATCCTTGACTTAGCGAATACTTACGCGCTCGTAAAGATGGTTCGATTGAGCAGGTAAAAAAAACGTAATCTAGTTTGAAAACTTTATAACAGAAGTCCGTAAGGGCATGCCAGGGTCAAAGTAAAAAGTTCTTTCTAGAAATTGATAATTAATTATATGTAATTGAAATCGAGACAATCTAAATAATTGTTGACAATTCTTTTTTATAGAATAGGCGGGCATACGAGCAGACGTATCGCCTGATGGTAAGCGATTACCGCCGCCCATGGACACCTGCAACACCAGAGGCGTCACAAGTGCGTTGCCGACCTTTAGGGTGGGAGGGGAGGGGGTTGGGGGATGGGCCTCCGGTATCCTCACTCACTCGGTGAAACACAGCGCAAGCACTATTTCACGCCGGTTTTCTGTGAGGCCATGGTATCACTCCGGTCGAGCCGGCCCATTTATGCCGAAGCGTTGTTCTCCCACGGTGTCAATCCGGTTTTTTTTTTTATGACAAGTCAAAGATACATTCTATTTTACTTGTACATGTGTTATTTTGGCCCTTTTTCACTTAAAATCAATAAAAAATAACGGTTTAAATTGATTGATCTACAATTATACGATAAAGATTATAAAATTACTAATATTTAAGTTTAATACAGCTATTTCAAAAATAATATGTGTTTGAAATACCTATTTAATTTAAATAATATGCTATGCAAATTGAAACGTTAAACATTTTTTCCTGAGCTCTTGCTTAGCATACACTCAGTAAATACTTAGCCCAAAGGACTATAAATTCGAACGCTAAGATTACACTGAGCAGGAACTTAAGTAAGTATAGCGTAAGCAAAGTCTGAGCAAAGTCTAAGGACGCTTTATAAATTTCAGCCTCAGTGTGTCCAGTAAATTAAAAAAAAATAGTTGAATTAAGAATCTCCTCCTTTTTTAAGTCAGTTAAAAAGTATTTATTCATTAACATCGTTTTTGTGCAAGAAGTATGCATGGTGGTACTCTCACGTCTGCGTCAGATCGTTTTTCAGTATACTTTATGGCGAAATTAATTTAAACACCAGTATTTTTATACTTACATAAGTCGTGGGATTGATTTCAACAATCTTGTAGTTAATATTGTAGAATGTGTAAGTGGTGGCGCTGCCGCCGCCCCACGCTACGTTTATAGGCTGTCCTTGCGCATTTTCGTACACCTTGAATTGATCTGCGTGTGTGTGGCCATTGAACTCGGCAGCGATTGTTGCGCTAAATCTGGGGAAACAGTGTTTCAGAATTTCATACTTGCTCTTTTTTACGGTTGTACAGTCAGGATCAAAGATATCTGTTCACCTTAATCTCCTCAAAATATTTTAAAGTACCAATCTTCATGAGTTTCTAGATTAAACTATTCAAGACAAATGTATACATTTAAATACAACTGCTTTAGAAAATAATACGTCTTGAAAACTCTTATCTGTAAATCATAGGTAAATATGCTTCAGAATATACATCTCTTACCTGTTCACAATCCTGTTGTACTCCCTAGACCAGGTGAAAGTCAAGTCACGAGCGCCAGGAGGAACGTGAGTAATGATATGAACCTTCTCTCCAGCTCGCTCAGCTTTCGCCAACTCGCTAACCAACCAATCTAAATGTCTCTTCGCATCGAGGGGATCGTACGCCAACCACCTAAAACCTTCCAAATTTTAATGTTGCTACCAAATTAGGTATTTCATTAATCGGTGTCATAGACTAAGTGGTAACCGAGCAGCTTAGAATATTACAAAAGTAAGCAATACCAGACAAGTCAGCCTTTTGATGGGTGACCATTCTAAGCATATTGAGAATTGAGACCCTTCCGTGCCTCGGAGAGAACATTAAGCTTTCGCGCGTCAGTTCCGGTTGAAATACGAACTTCTCTGGCAATCATAGAGGAAGTTGGAGCTCAAAAAAGTCCGCCAAGAGGCCAACAGTCTATCTATATAGAACTTCGATAGCACTTGATCTGATGGCATCCCTGCACTTCAAAAATCGAAGTACAACCGTATTGTAGTGGACAAACTAATTTTGAAAGATTACGCCACTCGTGTTCAAGAAAACTTATTCTCCCTAGCTCTGAAGTTGGGTTTAATGTTACAACTAGGTAAAGTTTTTTTAATAAATGCAAGTTCTATACCAGTTAGATGTGAAAGCCACATTGTTATTTAGAGAAATAACTCTTAGTCCTGGACGTACTAATAAAGAGAATTCTCCTCGATCTTTTAAAGTGACTTTTGCGTCTTCAGTTAGGTAGTGGTCCCATTTCTTGGCAAGTGCGTCATACAGCCAAGTTGTGTTGACGTATTCTCCTTTGACTGACGATGGAGCAAATCTGAAATGTAACAAAATAAATATATTCGGACATCTGACACAACGCTACCTAGTTGCAAACTGAGCAGAGTTTGTAATGTGAATGTTAAATTAACTAATAGAATACCTTATTTTTTAATACTTAGAAAACACCCAAATTGCAAAATAAATGATCATACAAACATTGAATTTAACCCGGGAATCTAACCCAAGAACTCGGAACAGCAGTCGCATACTATATCAATGCACTACCAAGGTAGTCACTCATTTTCAGTATATTGCATACGTTTTTAAGTAGGTACCTACTATAATGTACCAAGTAATAACAATGCCAGTTTTTTAAAAAGTAGCCTATGTAAAGCAATGACTATTATAGACTGTTGATGTAAAAAAGTAAATAGATAAGAGAAACTCACTGGTTCGTGGGTTGCGACTCATGGTTGCCAAGAGTTGGTATAACCAAGACATTATCGCCGAAACTGGATCTCATCTTTTGAATGAGATGGCGGTTCACGTCATTGATTAATTCGTATGTTGTTTCCCATACAAAGTGGTCTATGGTGTCTCCAACATAGTAAACTACGTCTATATCCTGTAAAGAACGAATATAATGTTAACGAAAGACAACGGAAGAAGGGGTAAACCATTGCCTAGCCAGAGATAATCACAGTTCAAGACGCGAAATGTGAGATGAGTTTTGGCGCTAGGATAATATCATTTTTGAATGAATCTATAGGTGTATCTGTCTGGTTAAGTTCAAAATATCAATACATTTTCTTATTACTATTTTGATGATGTTATGCGTTTGTGTGTGTTGTGTGTACTAACACGTGTTATGGGTGTGACACAGTGAAGCATGGAAGGAGTGACAGCTGCTAATTTCCCAGACATATGTTATTTTAAAACGTTTCCTATAGTGGTATTATCTACATAAATACCTTGTGTGTCTCTGCGACTCGGTCAATAAGATCGTCATATGCCCAAGGTGGGGTATCACAGTTCCTGTAATCACCCCAGTAACCCGCCGGTGCTGGTCTTCCAACTGTGGACTGCGGCAAGGTTTGGCCCTTTCTGCAACATGTTGGTTCACCGCACTCGGCTACTCCGAAAGCTTCGTACAGAGGATCTATATGAGCGTCCGTAATGAAGGCAATTTTCAGCGGCTTTGTGTCTACTGGAGGTGGCTGCGGAATAAATGCTTTTTAGCTACACTTTTTATGGCATAGCAAAGAAGAAGATGGGTTGCGAGTAAATAAAATATGGACATCTGTAACTCAGAAGACACTAGTGTGTTGCAGTGCTTTTAATGTTCCCACCCTCATAATTAGAGGGGGAAGGGTCAGCCACCAGTACCTAACCTCTATCAAAAAGTAAGATATGCTATTTGATAAGCACTTGAAAGCGGTTTTTTCCTTGAGGTCATAGGCTTACCTACTTGGCGTGCATGGCAACTCGTTTATATATGTTCTTTCACGGTATTTACTTTTACGGTTTTACTGATCATAACATTATGTACCTACGTTGTAGGTTGTAGGTATACTTACGTTGCTTGGGGTCGCTGGTGGTGGTAGATCTACTTGCCATTCAAATCTGGGATCGGTGACTCTACAGAAATTTGGGTTGTGTCCGTTTTGCAACACATGTCCGCAGAAGGATCTCGGTGTAGCTTCGGGCGTAGTTCTGATGATGTGTGTGATAATTGGCTAAAAATTTAAGAACAATCCATAAATAATGAGTCGCGGTGCTTTGGCAAATTTATTACTTTAGGCTCATCTTGAGGGAAACAAATTTAAAGTAGATACTAACTAGTAACTAATTTTGAGATTAAAATGCAATCGAAGAAGTATTAATCAATTAAATTGAAGCCCTAATTTCAAAATTTGCGTGACTTGAATTGTTCCCCCGCCAGGGATCCCCACACTCTACCGGCCCAAAGCCCCTTGCATGAATCAACGCCTACGCCTACTACAACTACAATAATTCTAACATCTGATCTGCTGATCCCGTTTAGCATAGTCTCTTCCTGGAGTATTACAACTACAGAGGACCACTGCGACCCGGCCCTCTTAAACCGCGATTATAGCATAGGTATATATATAATTATCACAGGGTGGTTTTATCGGAAACATATATTTCCTAGTATAAGTTTTCCAGAAACTTAAGCATTTAAAATGTGTTTATAAAAATACATACGATGTTCAGTGAAACAGCTCCATCGCAAATATGTTTGTTCTGTATGTTGAGGTTTATACACAGACTAACAATCACATCAGTTACTTCTTTGTCGGTTTGGCCGTTCCGCACGCCTTGAAATACAGCATTAAATGCGCTCTGACATACTAGACAATCGATGCTCTGGAAAGTATTACAAATAGTATTTTATATATTGATTAGGCACATAATATTTTTGGTGACGAATTAAGAATACGAAATGAACTCTTTCTAATATGAGTGGCGTAAAGCTGAGTCTCCACCGAACAAAAGCTGGCAACTTTTGTGTTGTCAACACGTGTTAGTCACGAAAGTTTCTGTAATTTCTTTGTGTTGGCAACAAAAATTGTCAACAAACGTTGGGAACCGTCTTTCTGTTTTTGGCGGTAAACATCAAAAGAATAAGCTTGTTGCAAATATTTATTGGCTCTGTGGAGACGCTTAGTTGGAATGTTTTTCAAATTGTTAGCGACTCGGTGTAGACACAATGGAAACAAAAGTTGACGATTTTCTGAAGGGTTGCAAACAGTTGGGAACACTGAAATTGCCATCAATTTCAGTGGATTCGCGCCTTAAGAGCCGGCTAAGAAAACAAACTACACAGACACGGGACAACAGCACTGCAATAAGAAGGATAACTTAGGGGTACATAATGTAGGGCTTGTTTCAACAAGCCCTACATTATGTAGGCTAAGTACATATCAACCCGTCTGGCCATCGTGGTATAGTACCTAGGCGAAAACCTCCTTTCAAAGGAGAAAAGGAGTAGCTTCCGTCCAGCTCTGGACTATTAATAAATTAAATTAAAAAGCTTTTTAAAAAACAAGCTTTTACTGGAATGCCTCGAGACGAATGAAACGAGTCCAAACTCGATGATGTTGCGACGTTTCTTTACAGAGTTTCTATGGCCACCTTCCAGCTCCAGCATCAGATCAGCTTCATGTCATTACAATATTGTATCGCCACGCTGTATACATATGCTTGCAAAATTTCATCAAAATCGGTTGAAGATATCTGCTTCAAAATTGAGTTGCAAGATTCCACCCAAACATACAAGCATACACACATACATACATACATTGCAAGTTAATAAAAAGCTTTGTAAAAAGGCTGTCTGTTGGATTTCGAACGTCATTATAATGGCAACGTTTTTGATTGTCACTTTTTTTTCTTGTTTGACGTTTTGACGTTTGAGGGAAAATATGAAAAGTGCTAGAATGACGCGTGTTGAAAACGGCCGACGATTTGTTGTTTGAAAACCGTAAAATTTATAGTAAGCTAATTGTATTGTCCAGGTCGTGGACTCGCGAGTATTGTAGGCGCGTTCCGCGATAGCTGAAGCGAGTGAGTTGTAATTCGAATATCCGTGATAGCTGATACGAGTTTGTTGTAATTCGAATACCTTGGAAGTTGTACAGCACTTTAGGAGTTTATGATTGTGTGACGACGCAGAGAAGAACCTACCCACCTACCCAAGAGATCTCTTGGGACGTCGAGAACAGGACGCCACACAACTCCAGTAAGTGCTTGATGATTTTAGTTTAGATTAAGAACACGGTGAATCGCTGTGGTTTATTCTTCTCGCCAATGAATTAGGTTAGTGATTGAATGTCCTATCTATGGGCTCTAAGACATCTCAAGTATCACCGAGTGATCACAGCATTGGTGGGAGGAGTGAACAACAAATCGTGCTGATGTCGTTGTTTTTAAAGGTATACCTACCGATAATAAAGAGTAATAAGAATGTAACGTATCGTATCTTTGAAAAGATGGATATCATACATACCTACGTATCATAATTATGCAGGTGATAATTATTATGTGACGCTATAAGTTATTATTAAGATTACTAACGATGATAAATGTTATGATTTGATATTTAGGTTCGAAATAAGTATGACTAAGTCTATACTAGGTAACTTAGCACCAGTGTGATAATTTCTAGAGTTGATATTCAAACCTGGGGACCAAGAATTCGTTATGTACTTGTACCTAACATATACACACATATGCATGCACATACATGTGTAAAGCGCACAAACACGCCCACACACATACACACCTACTCACACGCCCACACACACTCACATGCACGCATCTACACGTGCACACATGCAAAGCAAAGCAGACACATTGTAATCACAGGCAATAATACCAGTGCCATATTCCTTTGCCAATGACCAGATGGGTTTGTGTCAAGTTTTATTGAGATGAATATTGATTAAATTATAAGTATTCTTACCGAGTCTACGAATGCATCACTCGAAGGTTCAGGGTTTTGTTTTGGAGTATGAAGAAAATTTAATACATTTTTAATCTCTTGAGTTTCGGTTTCTGTTAACTGATGCTTTGCCTGTGTTCTTACTAGTTCTTCTATGTTATCTAAAACCAATCATAGGTCTTAAAAAATAGTATTTTCAACAAATATTTGTGAATTTATGTAATATCTAGCGGTTGCCCGCGGTTCCGCCCGCGTGTGTATCAGTTTTCACGGCAAATAGTAGCCTATGTGTTATTCTCATAGTAGTAAATATTTATTTTAAAAACTAGCCTATGTGTTAATCCAGGGTGTTAGCTTCCTGCATACCAACATTTATCGAAATTGGTCCAGTCGTTTGCGCGTGAAGAAGTAACAAACATACACACTCAAAAACTTTCGCCTTTATAATATTAGTGTGAAGTGTGATATGATATTGATCTCAAAGTCCTAAATCCTGCTTACGTTACGGAAGATGAGCTGTCTTACCGTCAACCAAGCGCTAGAAATCAAAGATGGTTAGACATTTTCTGGACGTTTTGAAAGGAAAGTAAATTACACCAACTTAAACACTTCTGAATGTTAAAACATAAACAGTTAGGTATTAGATCATATGGTTGTAGATGAAGGAGAAACGAACAAATACAATGTACAAGTCAAAGTCTTGATAAATATAAAGTTTGTGTAATAGCGTGGCTAAAGGATAACACATCAAAAAGTTAAGCTATCTAAGCCAGGTCAGTCTATGGGTGGATTTCTTTCTTTTCTTAACATATTGAGATTCCCCTGTGCCCCGTAGAGCACCGGTCGCAAGCCGCCGGTCTTGGTTTCCCTATCGTTACGTTTAGTTAGATAAGTTGTCCGCAAATCTTATATCCCATATCTCAAAATTTCAAACTCATTGATCACAAATGTCCATACAGATCATAATTTTCGAAATATATTCCTTTAAAATGACACCATGCTTCTATAGCAAGTTTTATAGTATTTCAACATTATTTGTTGGTAATAAATTTAATTTTAAACATTTACCTGCTGTCGGAAGTATTGAAGCAAATGCCGAAGCCAATAACGTTATCACTAAATAGAACACCCTCATTATACCCGCCCGATTGCTAAGCTATGAACGATAACTGAAGACAACACCCATATAAATAGATTTTATTACGCAATTTGTAAACATAGGTATTAAAAACTTTGATTCTAATGATCAAAGATGCGATTCGGGACTAATCACCTAAAGATACCGAAATTTTATCGTTATCAGGCGCAAATAAACTGTGTGTGTGTGTGATTTAGCAATCATCAAGAAGTCAACGAAAGGTCTTCGAACAAATCACGGCACACGAGTCATTCTGTGATATATATTTCACGCTTAAAACAATTGCAAATGTTCTATTGCCTATCAGTGGCTGATTATTTCGTCATCAATCAAATTTATCTGAACACATTTTACGTATAGGTACCTACATCTAAAATTCTCGTAAGCCCTGTTTGGCGTGAAAACCCATTGTCTTTTTATTAACTATGTGATGACTACAGTGAGCTATCGTTGTTTGAGCATTGACTATTTATGCACCCATGTTCTAGTAATATATTAGTTGGAGTGTTAGATTGATGTATAGAAATATCGTAGGTATCGTAGGTTAAGGCTAAATCATGATCACCTTCCTATCTTTTTTCAAATTAATTTGAGATCAGTAAGTTTTCTTTTTCCATTCTTCTTCTTAATTACTCTGCATTCTCTTTCACGCACTCCTTCATTTCATTGCAAAATGATTTTACTTTTTACCCGACTACGGCAAAGCCAAAGGAGGGTTATGATTTTAACAGGCTATGTATGTATGTATGTTCATCTGTTCCCTCATAGCTCCTTAACTACTAATTAGAACTGGACAAATGAGGACAAATGAGGTAATGTGGCGCCCTCAGGCCCATATAAAGTACTGTATTAAAAAAAAAAATAAGATAAATATGCCGTGTTTGATATCATTCGAAAGGGCGTTACTTGTACATTTCAAATATATATATTATTAGCATTTCCTCTTGACTTTGTCCGTATTTATTCGCTAATTGTGATATTTCTATGGTACTTATTTAAAATATACTTTGCAAAGAAATTAATATTATAGAGGCACCAAAACATTTAAAAAAAAAGTACAAACTAAAACCCAACTACAGCAAAAAACGACGCTGAAAAAGTATGAAACAAATTTCAAAAGCCGTAGTCACGCGTTGTTAAAGTGTTATGGACTACGGTACATTACTAAGTTTCAAAAGCTGTAGTCCATGTAGTTTAATGTACCATAGTCCATAACATTTTAACAACGCGTGACTACGGCTTTTGAAATTTGTTTCATACTTTTTCAGCGTCGTTTTTTGTGTTTTTTGTCGTAGTTGGGTTTTAGTTTTTACTTTTTTTTTATTATGGCCTAACGTCTATGACGCTAACCGTCCTTGGGAATAATAATAAATACTAGTGGTCAGTGTGGTCACCCAGGGGTCGAAATTTGATCATAAATATTCTTTATTTTTGTTTGTTTTGCTTTCCTGCACTTCTCCTCTGTATAAACTTTAACAGTGCAAACTCCTTCGTTGGCATAATTTTCGTAAAATAGCTGCAAAGTTTTTGCTTCACGTACCTACCTATTAATATTATTTCGAAGATCTGACACAACGCCAACTACTTTTTAAATTAAGCAGAGTTTGTGCTATGAAAGCAAGGTTGATAGATAGAATGGAAATGGAAACTTGTTTTTACATAGAAAACACCAAATCTACGAAACAAATATTTGCAGATCATCGCAAAATTTGGTCCGACCCGGGGAGCGGACCTGAAAACTCAGCACAGGTATATTCCGGACATCTAACACACAACGCCATCTAGTCCTAAGCTAAACAGAGCTTGTGTTATGGGTACTAGACAAGTGATATAAATATATCTATATACTGTTTTTTTTTGTAAATGCATACATATTATACATAGATCGATCGGCCCAAAATCGATGATTGAAAATTACCGACCAATCTCAATTTTAAATGTTCTGGCCAAATTGTTTGAGAAGGTGGTATATGACAACTTATATCACGTGATTTCGAAGGGGATTCCCGAATCGCATCATGGATTCTTGAAAGGACTTTCAACCTTGACTAATATGGCTGTATTCACAGATTTTGTTTTGGAGCACATGGAAGGGGGAGGGCAGATCGACGTGATTTACACAGATTTTGAGAAAGCTTTTGATCGTGTAGATCACGTCATCCTGTTACAAAAACTGCAATCTTTGGGTATCCACGGTGATTTGCTGAGATGGATAAAATCCTATCTCTCAAACCGTTCACAGGCAGTTGTAATGGGAGGTTTTAAATCGGATTACATTGAAATCCCTTCGGGTGTCCCACAGGGCTCGCACTTCGCTCCGCTCTTTTACAACGCATACATACACGACATCTATCAATGTATCAACAAGGCGTCTCACCTATTGTACCTATGCAGATGACAAAAAAATATTTTTAAAAATCCATAATAATTCTGACTGCGTATATCTACAAAAAGATCTTGATAATTTATACAACTACTATAGAACAAACAAAATAACTGTTAATATTTCTAAATGCCAATGCATTAGCTTTAGTCGTAAAAGACATATTATAAATTATAAGTATAACTTCAATCACGTGCCAATAAAAAGGGTTGACTCCGTGCGGGACCTGGGGGTCACACTTGACTCAAAGATGAGAATGACTGATCATATAGACAATATAATCCAAAAATCATATAAAAATCTTGGATTTGTAATGCGAGCTTGTCAGCCTTTTAAAAGTTTAATGTGTCATAAAGTAGTGTATTACGCCTACGTCAGAAGCAATCTAGAATATCTATGTCAAATCTGGTCACCTTATTATGCAATACATATTTAATAAAATAGAACACATTCAAAAGAAATTAATAAATTACCTGAACTATAAATTTAATAAACCTAATTTAGACTACGTAGAGAATTGTCGATTGTATAACTTGCTAACATTAGAGAACAGACGATCGTTGATGGATATGGGGCTACTTTATGATATAATACGTGATCGCGTAGACTGCACCACACTGCTTGGAAAAGTAGGATTTAATACTCCTAGTTATCGTACCCGGCACACACAATTACTAAATGTCCCATCGCATTCTACATCATACGGGCAAAACGCCGTGATGACCGGAATCGCACGTTCGTATAATACCACATTTAACTCTGTGGACCCATTCATTATGACTAAAACCACATTTATTTCTAATATAAAAAATATATAATCAACGGAAAATAACAGTTATGTACTTCACATGCACACATCTGCCACACATCTACCTTTATGAACTTATTAACCTTAGGCTGCCTATTGAGAGAGAAAAATCACTCTTGTTTTTATTTTTTGTAAATGTCTTTGTTGCCACCTACTTACCATTATGCCACCCACAAACCGGTCCCGAGCTCCGACCGAGCGGCGAGTGCTCGACTCGCATGATACGCCCGCTTTATTAGAGAGATACACATGTTTACATTCCGCAATGCAATTCATATTTTTATTTGTTTACTTTTACAAGTTCCGCAAAAGATTTAGTTTAACAATGTAATGTTTAAAGTTTAAAAGTTGTAAATGTTAGAGATTTATTGTGTAATTACCTACATATAAAAAAATAAAAAATAAAAAACTGGAAATCTGTTCTTTGTACTTTTTGGAAATCATTATGTATTAGTGGATAACTGTAATTGGTCATATCCTAGTAAATATTATATATGTAATTGACTTTGTAAAAGTCTGTTGTTATCCTGAATAAATAAAAAAATAAAAAATAAATAAAACACCCAAACTCCGAAACAATTGCAGATCATACAAACATTTGGTCCGACCCGGGAATTGAACCCGAGACCTCAAGAACAGAAGTCGCATACACTACCAAAGCGCCACGGAGGCAGTCTTCGCTTCATCGCATACTACCTACATTAGACTATCATTTTTGGACGGGACAAAGGGAGAATTTAAAGGTGGTAAGGAAAATTGATAGAGAAAATTCTAAATTGCTAGGGTAAGAAATGCCAAAAAACTCTACGATGGCTCATTGGTCGTCCGAGCTAGAGAACATAGTCTCATAGTCGAGTGGGCAAGGCGGTAGGGCAAAACCCTTTCCTTTCGACTGACGCAGGTTCTTTATTCCTTTCAATGCTGAGTAGGTACATGTTCTTCGTCCTTAGTATGAAGCAAAAGATATTTAGAAAGAACTTGTGCTGTAAACATCTCAAATTGGTAATACAAAATTGATTTTATGTATTTTTTTGAATCGATTTTTCCCTCCTACATTTTTATCTAGGCATTGATACAGAAATACTGATTGCCATCTTTGATTTTTAATATTAATCAGCAGGTGTTTAGAGAATGACTAATTATTTATTTCATTACTAGCTTTTACCTGCGGCTCCGGTCGCGTGTATGTTATATCGTTATATAGTAGCCTATGTCCTTCCTCTAGAATCAAAGGATCTTCATTGTAAATTTTATCCAAATCGGTTTAGCGGTTTAGCCATGAACGCGTTACAGATAGACAGATTTACTTTCCAATTTATAATATTAATATTGTAAATTTGTAGTACAGTACATATTTAAGGTTTACTAGGGGTTGCCCGCGGCTCCGCCCGCGTATATATCGGTTATCGCGGTAAATAGTAGCCTATGCGTTATTCTAATGTATAAGCTATATTACTGTAAAGTTTCATCCAAATCCGTTCAGTAGTTTTTGTGAGAAAGAGTAACAAACATCCATCCATCCATCCATACTTACAAACTTTCGCGTTTATGATATTAGTAGGATATCTATAGTAATCTAGCGGCCCAGTCCGGATTCGCACGGAAGTCTTCGAAATTCTTCGGATTTCCTCAACTATAATATGCATGTATTACATATATACCTAAGCCTTATGTATTGCTGAAAACTGCATTAAAATCCGTTGAGTAGTTTAAAAGATCTAGAGGGAACAACGACAGCGCAAGTGACTTAATTTTAAACTGTGTAAAGATAGTGTAGGATATGGATTAGTATGGTTAAGTTTTTATGTACAACGTAGAACCTACACGAACGATTTCGAAACGATTTGTTTCCTTTCTATATCGTTCGTAATGTATACACACACACACCACTCTGTAAAATTTGTGAACGGATTTAGAAAATTAAGGATGTGTGGGGTCTATTCGTTCTTGGCTGTATGCTCCTTTAGGTATAGCCTGTAAAGATTTGTCCTCCCAGATCCACGAGGGACATAACATAACTACAACATTAGGAACACTGAAAATTCTATAACATTTAATCATTTTAGACGTGACAAAGGAAGAAGTTAAAATAGGGTACGGAAAAGTGGAATAGCGAGAGAGCTAAGGTAAAAAGTAATAACAATTAAATTATAAACATTTTAGAGAGTTTTTAATATTTTTTTAACACAATTTTAATATTTAAATATGTATTAACAAAAATATTGCTTGTATTGTTCAAAATTTTCTTAAGTATAACAACTTATAATATTGCCAATCGAAAATAGGGACTCTATGCTAACCGGTTAGTCATAAGGGTTCTCAATTCTTCGCATTTCTGCCTCTCCCATAGAACAGTTACGACTGTGTTACAAAGTAAGCGGAATTGACAGTCTGCATTACACTCGGATTGGCCACTCAGTTTAGGGTGGAAAGCTGCATAAATCTGAAGCAAATGCGGGTGCGTATCCGCCATTTTGTAAACTAAATCATACATTGTTTCTGGAGACAAGTTACTCAGACGGAATGTATTTTTAATGTCATATAGCTGGAACCAATGTGGTCTTCTGTTCGGGGTAAGATTTGCTTCGGTGAGATTGTAGATGTAATTTACGATCCTTTCAGGCTCCTGAATAAATAAAAGACAATTGACAATTATAAAAAAATTAACATGAACATCTATCTCTAAATCATTACTTAGAAATATCAAACGAGATAATCGTAATATGGATTATTCCGGTAGTAGCTGCATAGCTGTTCAAATTTCAGCTCTTCAAATTAAGAATTTCAGCTAAGAGTTCTGATTCTCTCTAGTCAGTCCATCGACACTATATTTATCAGGTTTTATTATTATTTTTGGTTCATAAAAACTACTAGTTAAATTTAAAAGAAGTATTTGTTATACTAACGTATGTTACTGGGCTCATGTCCAAGATTTTGTAGTTGAGATTGTAGAATGAAAAGCTAGTGGCGCTGCCGCCGCCCCACGCTATGTTGATAGGCTGTCCTTCTGGATTGAAAAAGATCCTGAACTCGTCAGTGTGAGTGTGCCCATTGAATTCAGCTGCAATCGTTGCGGTAAACCTAACAGAATTAACAGTAAAATTAAGAAATCCCAAAAAAAAAATCTCTTTGCAATATATTTACTACTCTGCTATAAAACGAATGTTCCCGTATGTGATGCAGAGTTCCCGCCCAATACTGGACCTCGTTGCCAAGATAAATTGTACCTTCCATGTTGATGCAGGCTTTAAAGTAACTGTCTGCTAAATTACATCCAATTCTTTTAAACCTTGTTTTTTTGGTATGTTTGCGCCTGCCAAAGTTACTCTACTCTGCCTGATGGAAAACATAAGCAGAATCCAAGAGTGGTGGTCACCATACTCATTGAAAATGCAGACAATGCAACAATGTAGCTTGGTGACCCACACCATAGTGGCCTAGTGATGCTTCTGCATCATTGGGCCTCTTGCGCAGAAGAATTATCAAGAAAGATCCACTCATTCTGACAAACTTAGCTTTTTCCCCGCGACTTCAATGGGATTTATTTACTTATACTTTGGAATCGATTATTTTGGAAACAGTATTTTTTCTTGATGAAAAATATACAATATCTCTTCTATACTTAGTTAATTCTAAAAAAAATAATTCTAAAAACTCTGCAACTGGGCTGCCGCATTCCTGCACCAGCGCCGCATCAGAGTCCTTTGCGACGGTGCGGCCTCCGATTTTCAGTCGATTAACGCCGGAGTACCGCAGGGCTCCGTCCTGTCGCCCACACTGTTTCTTCTGCATATCAATGACATGTTAGCCCTTGGCAACATTCATTGCTATGCAGACGACAGTACAGTTCACGGACGATATTTTGGACATCCAACAGCCAAGCTTGCAGATATCGAGGAAAAACGACAGGAGCTTGTCGTTCAACTCGACCATGTTCTGGGCCGCATTTCTCAATGGGGCTGTGAGAATCTGGTCGAGTATAACGCCAAGAAAACACAGGGGTGCGCGTTCTCTGCCAAAAAGTCTCCATTCCTTCCCCTTCCCACTTTTCAGAACACTCAAATGGCATTACAAGGTAGGCTCGATATCCTGGGCATGGATATCTGCCGAGATCTGAACCCACGCGAATACGTTGAGAGTGTCACTAAAGCGGCCTCGTCGAAGCTAGGTGTTTTAAACAAGGTGAGACGGTTCTTCTCGCCCGAGCATCTGTGTCTTCTTTACAAGACCCAGGTTCGCTCGTGCGTAGAGTACTGTTCTCATCTTTGCGATGGTGCCGCACAGTACCTGTTTGACGCTCTCGACCGGTTGCAGCGACGAGCAATCCGCATTGTCAACAGTCCTGAAGCCACCGAGTCCCTTGAGCCCCTGCAGTTGCGTAGAGATGTTGCCTCTATGGCAGTACTCTATCGCTTGTATCACGGAGAGTGTTCTGAGGAGCTCTTCCAACTGGTCCCCCCTTCCCCCTTCCTCTACAGGACAACACGTGCCGGCCTTGGAAGTCACCGCTTCAGAGTTGTAGACATACGATCTCGTACTCATCGCTTCGGTTCGTCCTTTCTGTGCCGAGCGGTCAAAACCTGGAACTCACTTCCAGCGCACGTGTTTCCCTCCCACTATGATCCCGGGTCCTTTAAGCGGGGCGTAAAAAAGCATCTCACTAGGCGGCCATAGTGTAGGTCACCATGCTGCAATGTCCTTATTCGCATTGAGGATGGTGATCACCACTTTTAGAATCTGCTCATGCTTTCCATCAGGCAGAGCAGAGACATTTTGGCGCAGCCAAAACTTAAAAAAAAAAAAAAATTCAAACATAGGACCGAATTCTCGTGGTAACGATGAGTAGTTAAAAAGTTTTAATGATCCAATTCTCAAGATGGCATCTCTGAGAAACACTTCTTCCTAGCCTTTATTATTCTCAATACTATTTGGGGTCAGCTACTAGTTCAACCGGTTATACCTGAATATCAGTTTTTCCACGGAGCGACTGGCATCGGACCTCCGCAACCCTGAGGGTGAACTGAATTCTAAGATTGAACTAGTAGTCAGTATAATAGAGCTGCTCGTGTCAATGTGTAAAATTTGAATGCTTATTTGGGAAAAAAAAATGTCACCTGTTAACTATCCTGTTATATTCTCTGGTCCACGTGTGAGTCAAGTCAACAACTCCAGGCGGTATGTGGGTAATTATGTGAACTTTCTGTCCAGCCGCTTCAGCTTCATACAATTCCTTAACTAACCATTCTAAATGTTTTTTCGCATCGAGGGGATCGTAAGACAGCCACCTATAAACAAGCAAAAGTACATAATCGCATATTTTCAATATTTTTGATTTGTTAGTAATTTTTTTATTGTTTGATTATAATGTCCGACTGCGGCGAAACCAAAAGAAAGGGTAATATTTTGGCAGTTTATGTATGTATGTTCCACAGTAGCGGCTAAGTTACAGAACCGATTGAAATGAATGAGGTCAATAGATTCGTAAGAATTGCCTGGGTGAAATGGGCTATATAAATTTTATCAAAAGTAGTCGGCTTACGTATAGTACGTAGATATAATATTCGGATCGAGGAAAAAGACGATGTTAATAGTACGAGATTTAAGTACATTACTTTTTCATCGCCCCATCTCGGAAAGAGTATTTTTGCCCTTCGATATCTGAGTGCAAAAGCTGTTTTTATTTTCTTTTGTTCTTTTCTATATAAAGACAAATTGAATTTAGAACATCGTGTGCACTAAGTTTGTGAATTCAAAACATCATTAAACTTATTTACTTGTAACTCCATGGTGCCGAATTTATCATCCAACCTTTTTTTATTTGTTAATAACTCAGACTCGGAACCTTCTTGGTGCACTTTTTTTTAATTTGCTTTGCCTGCGCCATTTTCTTTTTGCATTTAGTCATTTCCTCGCTGAGGTGGAATGAAAAGTTCGTGAATGAAAAGTTTGCACTCGAGTGCAAAGATTTTTCACCTTGTGCTCTTTTCATTCCCTTAGCAAGGGATCGCTCAGGATTCTATTTTTTTTTAAATCCATCGCGTGCTCGGTCATCAAAATTGAGCACGCGGTTAAAAAGCAACTTTGCACTCTTGTATAACAAATAACTATTTCTTTCTTTCTCTCTTTAATAAGACAACTCCCGTACTAGGAATATTTCCAGTGGAGCGGGGGACTTTACAGGCTTCGACTGAGTTTAGTCTCCAGATCGCTCACAAATTACTAATTTCTTGCAAATTTTTCTTTCAATTTGTGGAGATAAAATAAATATTAATGATATTCTTATTATTATTCATGAAACAAATAACATTCTTATTTAAAACAACATTTTGTACATCTCACAAAGTGTTGTCCCAAGCGGGGAATGAAACTACAACACTTAGCGCAGCAGGAAGCGGCATGTTGACCGCTTAAACTATTTCGCCATCCAGTCAGTCAGTGAGTTTGTTTGGAATATATATCAGGACTTCAAGACAAACATAATGATAATGAAATAAATTTCATAACAAAATTAAGATCTTAGCCATTGTATTGTTGTTTTGAGTAGACATTGTGAGTCACGATGTTTCGAGAACTCAATTTACGCAAAGTTCCGTAATCATACCGAGATTTTGCTTGCTCACTAATCACTTCCAAATTTGGCAATTCTGAAAATTCCAAATTGGGAGTGGGGAAAAGCGATAGTAAATACTTTTTTAGCACACTTAAAAGTAATTTAAAATACATACCAGTTATATCTATAAGCTACATTTGTGTTTAAGGAAATGACTCTCAAGCCAGGTTTTACTACCATAGAGAATTCTCCTCGCTCCCTTAAAGTTTTTTTTGCATCTTCAGTGAGGTAGTGGTCCCATTTCTTGGCAAGGCTGTTATAGAGCCAAGTTGTGTTCAGATATTCTTCTGTGACACTCGATGGCGCGAATCTGCCGAATTAAATACCTGCGTAATATTTAACAAGCCAAATCAAGGCATAACTGAGTGAGATTTGTTGACAATAGAAGAATATGCAATCTGGTACTTATTTTATATATCTATACAAATAAATAAAATTTGAGTGTCTGTTTTTGTAATATGAAAATAATATCGTTTTAATAAATGCATAAGTATGTCTACACATACTTATGCATTTTTGTTGCGATTTTTGTCTGTCAGTTTGTTCCGGGTAATCTCTGGAACGGCTGTACCGATTTTGACGGGACTTTCACTGGTAGATAGCTGATGATCTAAGGAGTAACTTAGTAACGTACTTTTTTTAGACTAGCTTCATCCCGCGGCGTTACCCGCAGTACGACAATAACCGCGGGGTTCAGCTAGTTTAAATATAATATTACCAGCTTTTGCCCGCGGCTCCGTTCGTGGGTATGTCTTTTTTCGCTGTAAATAATGGTCCTTCCTCAAGAATCAGCGTTAGAGCCGGGTAAGCGTAATAGCCAGATAGAGAGACGAACAGACAGACAAAATTACTTTTGAATCTATACTATAAAGCTGCAGAGTTTGTTTGTTTGTTTGTTTGAACGCGCTAATCTCAGGAATTCTTCAAATCGGACCAGTAGGGTCCGATTTGAAGAATTCTTTCAGTGTTGGATAGTCCATTTATCCAACACTCAACCAAATTAAGCATTATGTTATCAAGTGTATTTATGTAGAAGTAAAATACTTTTTGTTTCATCCCAGTCGGACATTTCGTTTAGAAGTTATCACGAGTATAAGACGCTAAGAGTTGGTACCTAATAATGAGTTATTTGCCAGAGTTTTTATCAACATAATACCTAATATTAATCTTTAACCAAATAAATGTGTTCTTGATTAAGGGTATTAGATCTTAAAAGAGTATATAAATACATCTATACTAATATATAAAGCTGGAGAGTTTGTTTGTTTGTTTGAAAGCTCAATATATATATAATCTCAGGAACTACTGGTCCAATTTGAAAAATTCTAATCTTAGATAGCCCATTTATTGAGGAAGGCTGTAGGCTATATATCATGACGCTTATGCCAATAGGAGCGGTGCACCCATGAAGAATGGGGGAAAATTATCACGCTACGGGCAATAGAAGACGCAAACAACGTTGCGTGGGTCAGCTAGTCTATACTAATATTATAAAGCTGCAGAGTTTGTTTGTTTGTTTGTTTGAACGCGCTAATCTCAGGAACTACTGGTCCGATTTGAAAAATTCTTTCAGTGTTGGATAGTCCATTTATCGAGGAAGGCTATAGGCAATATTTTATTTTCAAAAAAATTAGGGATCCGTAAGAAAATTGCTATTTTGTAACCCAAGGTGTGAAATCGAAAACCTATTTTTGCTTGCGGCGCAAAGACTATTGACAATAGAACAAAATAATGTATTACGGGTTTGTAGGTCCCATTAAGATCTACAAAAAAGTCCGCGAGAGCATATATCTAACTATCATGGTTTAGTCACAATAACCGCTTTTGTGTTCAAAAAAATTATTAAATCGTCTGAAGAAAGAAACTACGTTAAATGTTTATCGTAATATTAATCCTTATCTAAATAAAGCATTATGTTATCAAGGGTATTTATGTAGAAGTAAAATACTTTTTGTTTCATCCCATTCGGACATTTCGTTTAGAAGTTATCACGAGTATAAGACGCTAAGAATTGGTACCTAACAATGAGTTATTTGCCAAAGAGTTTTTATCAACATAATACCTAATATTAGTCTTTATCCAAATAAATGTGTTGTTGATTATGAGTATTAGATCTTAGAAGAGTATAATAAATACATCTATACTAATATATAAAGCTGAAGAGTTTTTGTTTGTTTGAACACGCTAATCTCAGGAACTACTGGTCCAATTTGAAAAAGTTCTTTCAGTGTTAGATAGCCCGTTTATCGAGTTTATCTATATCATCACGCTATGACCAACAGGAGCGGAGTACCAATGAAACGGGGGGAAATTATTACGCTACGGGCAATAGGAGACGCAAACGACGTTGCGTGGGTCATCTATACTAATATATAAAGCTGAAGAGTTTTTGTTTGTTTGAATGCGCTAATCTTAGGAACTACTGGTCCAATTTGAAAAAGTTCTTTCAGTGTTAGATAGCCCGTTTATCGAGGTAGTTTATCGAGTTTATCTATATCATCACGCTATGACCAATAGGAGCAGAGTACCAATGAAGAATGTTTCAAAAACGGGGGGAAATTATTACGCTACGGGCAATAGGAGATGCAAACGACGTTGCGTGGGTCATCTATACTAATATATAAAGCTGAAGAGTTTTTGTTTGTTTGAACGCGCTAATCTCAGGAACTACTGGTCCAATTTGAAAAAGTTCTTTCAGTGTTAG
Source organism: Diaphora mendica (assembly GCA_949125395.1). NCBI lineage: Eukaryota > Metazoa > Arthropoda > Insecta > Lepidoptera > Erebidae > Diaphora > Diaphora mendica. Next base: position 26,579,446 of record OX421320.1, read on the forward strand.
ATAGCCCGTTTATCGAGGAAGTTTAGCGAGTTTATCTATATCATCACGCTATGACCAATAGGTGCGGAGTACCAATGAAGAATGTTTCAAAAACGGGGGGAAACTATTACGCTACGGGTAATAGGAGACGCAAACGACGTTGCGTGGGTCAGCTATAATAATATATAAAGCTGAAGAGTTTGTTTGTCTGTTTGAACGCGCTAATCTCAGGAACTACTGGTCCAACTTGAAAAATTCTTCCAGTCTTAGATAACCCATTTATCGAGGAAGGCTATAGGCTATATATCATCACGCTTAGACCAATAGGAGTGGAGCACCAATGAAGAATGGGGGAAAATTATTACGCTACGGGCAATAGAAGACGCAAATGACATTGCGTGGGTCAGCTATCCATACTTATATTATAAATGCGAAATTAACTCTGTCTGTCTGTCTTGCTTTCACGCTCAAACCGCTGCACCGATTTGAATGAAATTAATTTATTTACACAGATAGTCTAGAGCCTGAGAAAGGACATAGGCTACTTTTTAATGCGAAAAAGGGGTTGTAAGGGGTTTAAAAGGGGGGTGAAAGGTTGTTCTGGGGGTTCACTCGCCACACGCCTGCGCGTTACCTACGTCGGGCGTCTTGACAACGAATAACAGTCACAATCATAAAAAATATTTCACTTTTTCAATGAAGACCTAAATATTAAGATATTAAGTATATATTCGTCAATCTGATTTGTATGTTCATTATATTAATAGAAATAAATAAGCCAAATTAATATAATTAATTAACAGCGTTTCTTAACTTCAAAATTCTCTACAGAAGTATCGTCATTATACGCTAGCTGTTGGTTAGATATGAATGAAAATGTCATTTAAAGTTTGTAAAAATTTTCCCCTAAAGGGGGTAAAATAGCAACAGGGGATGGCCGTTTGTATAGAAATATGTAAGGTTTGTGAGTTAGTTTGCGACAAGAGACAAAATATGTATTAGAGCTATTCTGATATGACATTTACGAAGTTATCACGGAGAAGATAGTATGCCAACTGACAGTAACGACATGATTACACTGAGACGTGGGTTCTGTTTTAAGATAGCACAGATGATTTAAAAACAATTTCGATCCTGATCTGCTGACTAATGAGATAGTTATCAATTAAACGAACGGATCATGTCAGGCGTGGAGGGAGATGTTGTCGAATACTTAGTCTTTAGAAATATCAGGAGTGCCTTCCCATAAGTTGAGGCTGCAAGTTAATGTTCCAGTACTATTAATTGAGGTATCTTGAGCGCTAAAGCAATGTAATAGTACATGGCTAAATATTACACAACTGGGGTACAACATTGTAAAAGCTACAATCATGACGCATGGAATGGCAAAAGAAGATAATGTTTTTTTCTCATGGGCAGCATACTCACGTATATCAAATCCGCAAAATCTCCATATTTTGGCAAAATATGGCAAAAGAAAAAACGTAGTTATTAAAATTGTACTTTTTTTTTTGAAGCTGCCAAAGTGACTATGGTCAGCTTGATGGAAAACTCAAGCAGAATCCAACAGTGGGGGCAACCATACTCACTGGGAAAGCAGACAATGCAGAATTGCGTCCCACACTATGACGGCTTAGTGAGATGCTTTTTCACGCCCCACTTAAAGGGCCCGGGATCACAGTGGGAGAGAAACACGTGCGCTGTAAGTGACTTCCAGTTTTTAGCTGCTCGGCACAGGAAGGAGGAACCAAACCGTTTGGTTCGAGAGTGAACATGTTATTCTGCAGAGGAAGGGAGAAGGGGGACCAGTTGGAAGAGCTCCTCAGAATACTTCCAATGATACAGATGGTAGTGGACTGCTATAGAGACGATATCTCTACGCAGCTGCAGAGGTTCAAGGAACTCGGTGGCTTCGGGACTGTTGGTAAAGTGGACTGCTCGCCACTGCAACCGATCGAAAGCATCAAGCAAATACTGCGCGGATCCATCACAAAGATGAGAACAGTACTCGAGGTCCCGGCAAATATCCATGCCCAGGGCACCGAGCTTACCCCGTAGTGGCAGTTGAGTGCTCTGAAAAGTGGGGAGGGAAAGAAATGGAGACTTTTTGGTATAGAACACGCATAACTGTGTTTTCGTAGCGTTGAACTCGACCAGATTCTTATCACCCCATTATAAAATGCGGTTCAAAACCCCGTCGAGCTCAGCGACAAGCTTCTGTCGATTTTCCTCAACGTCTGCCAGCTTGGGTGAACGGTGTCAAAAATATCGCCCATGAACTGAGCTATCGTCTGCATAGCAATGTATGTTGCCAAGAGCTAACATGTCATTGATATGCAGAAAAAATAGTGTGGGCGACAGGACTGAACCCTGAGGTACGCCAGCGTTTACATCCAGAACATCAGAGACCGTACCGTCGCAAAGGCCCTTAATGCGGTGCTGATGAAGAAAAGCGTCAATCCAGTGACATAGTCTAGGAGGCAGACCGAATGCCGAGAGCTTGGAGAGAAGCGAGCGGTGCCAGACCCGGTCGAAGGCCTTGGTCATGTCAAATGTCGAAATAAGCTCATATAAACACTTTATAATGTAATAATATGTACATATATAAATACTTAAATAAGTTTTTAATATTAAAACGCGTGTGTCTTATTTGTAAAAATAATCGAGTGGTGTCGTGGGACATCAGATAGGAATAAGTTCCATATCAAAAATACAGATGGCGCTATATTAAATTTTTCGTTCACGAAATAAATAAATCATTACAGATGGCGGTATACAAAATTTTTAGTTTTCACAAAATTGTCTTAACCCCTTTATTTTATTTAAACTGATTTATAAAAATATATAAAAGTTCTATGCGAGGTAAAGAAAATAAAACTATTCAGGTACCGATACATTTTGTATTATGATTTTATATCGATAAAAATCCTACCTATATTAATAACGCGAAAGTTTGTAAGTATGGATGGATGGATGTTTGTTACTTTTTCACACAAAAACTACTGAACGGATTTGGATGAAACTTTACAGTAATATAGCTTATACATCAGAATAACACATAAGCTACTATTTGCAGTGATAACCGACATACACGCGGGCGAAGCCGCGGGCAATAGCTAGTAATATATAAAGCTGAAGAGTTTGTTTGTCTGTTTGAACGCGCTAATCTCAGGAACTACTGGTCCAACTTGAAAAATTCTTCCAGTCTTAGATAACCCATTTATCGAGGAAGGCTATAGGCTATATATCATCACGCTTAGACCAATAGGAGTGGAGCACCAATGAAGAATGGGGGAAAATTATTACGCTACGGGCAATAGAAGACGCAAATGACATTGCGTGGGTCAGCTATCCATACTTATATTATAAATGCGAAATTAACTCTGTCTGTCTGTCTTGCTTTCACGCTCAAACCGCTGCACCGATTTGAATGAAATTAATTTATTTACACAGATAGTCTAGAGCCTGAGAAAGGACATAGGCTACTTTTTAATGCGAAAAAGGGGTTGTAAGGGGTTTAAAAGGGGGGTGAAATGTTGTTCTGGGGGTTCACTCGCCACACGCCTGCGCATTACCTACGTCGGGCGTCTTGACAACGAATAACAGTCACAATCATAAAAAATATTTCATTTTTTCAATGAAGACCTAAATATGAAGATATTAAGTATATATTCGTCAATCTGATTTGTATGTTCATTATATTAATAGAAATAAATAAGCCAAATTAATATAATTAATTAACAGCGTTTCTTAACTTCAAAATTCTCTACAGAAGTATCGTCATTATACGCTAGCTGTTGGTTAGATATGAATGAAAATGTCATTTAAAGTTTGTAAAAAATTTCCCCTAAAGGGGGTAAAATAGCAACAGGGGATGGCCGTTTGTATAGAAATATGTAAGGTTTGTGAGTTAGTTTGCGACAAGAGACAAAATATGTATTAGAGCTATTCTGATATGACATTTACGAAGTTATCACGGAGAAGATAGTATGCCAACTGACAGTAACGACATGATTAAACTGAGACGTGGGTTCTGGTTTAAGATAGCACAGATGATTTAAAAATAATTTCGATCCTGATCTGCTGACTAATGAGATAGTTATCAATTAAACGAACGGATCATGTCAGGCGTGGAGGGAGATGTTGTCGAATACTTAGTCTTTAGAAATATCAGGAGTGCCTTCCCATAAGTTGAGGCTGCAAGTTAATGTTCCAGTACTATTAATTGAGGTATCTTGAGCGCTAAAGCAATGTAATAGTACATGGCTAAATATTACACAACTGGGGTACAACATTGTAAAAGCTACAATCATGACGCATGGAATGGCAAAAGAAGATAATGTTTTTTTCTCATGGGCAGCATACTCACGTATATCAAATCCGCAAAATCTCCATATTTTGGCAAAATATGGCAAAAGAAAAAACGTAGTTATTAAAATTGTACTTTTTTTTTTGAAGCTGCCAAAGTGACTATGGTCAGCTTGATGGAAAACTCAAGCAGAATCCAACAGTGGGGGCAACCATACTCACTGGGAAAGCAGACAATGCAGAATTGCGTCCCACACTATGACGGCTTAGTGAGATGCTTTTTCACGCCCCACTTAAAGGGCCCGGGATCACAGTGGGAGAGAAACACGTGCGCTGTAAGTGACTTCCAGTTTTTAGCTGCTCGGCACAGGAAGGAGGAACCAAACCGTTTGGTTCGAGAGTGAACATGTTATTCTGCAGAGGAAGGGAGAAGGGGGACCAGTTGGAAGAGCTCCTCAGCATACTTCCAATGATACAGATGGTAGTGGACTGCTATAGAGACGATATCTCTACGCAGCTGCAGAGGTTCAAGGAACTCGGTGGCTTCGGGACTGTTGGTAAAGTGGACTGCTCGCCACTGCAACCGATCGAAAGCATCAAGCAAATACTGCGCGGATCCATCACAAAGATGAGAACAGTACTCGAGGTCCCGGCAAATATCCATGCCCAGGGCACCGAGCTTACCCCGTAGTGGCAGTTGAGTGCTCTGAAAAGTGGGGAGGGAAAGAAATGGAGACTTTTTGGTATAGAACACGCATAACTGTGTTTTCGTAGCGTTGAACTCGACCAGATTCTTATCACCCCATTATAAAATGCGGTTCAAAACCCCGTCGAGCTCAGCGACAAGCTTCTGTCGATTTTCCTCAACGTCTGCCAGCTTGGGTGAACGGTGTCAAAAATATCGCCCATGAACTGAGCTATCGTCTGCATAGCAATGTATGTTGCCAAGAGCTAACATGTCATTGATATGCAGAAAAAATAGTGTGGGCGACAGGACTGAACCCTGAGGTACGCCAGCGTTTACATCCAGAACATCAGAGACCGTACCGTCGCAAAGGCCCTTAATGCGGTGCTGATGAAGAAAAGCGTCAATCCAGTGACATAGTCTAGGAGGCAGACCGAATGCCGAGAGCTTGGAGAGAAGCGAGCGGTGCCAGACCCGGTCGAAGGCCTTGGTCATGTCAAATGTCGAAATAAGCTCATATAAACACTTTATAATGTAATAATATGTACATATATAAATACTTAAATAAGTTTTTAATATTAAAACGCGTGTGTCTTATTTGTAAAAATAATCGAGTGGTGTCGTGGGACATCAGATAGGAATAAGTTCCATATCAAAAATACAGATGGCGCTATATTAAATTTTTCGTTCACGAAATAAATAAATCATTACAGATGGCGGTATACAAAATTTTTAGTTTTCACAAAATTGTCTTAACCCCTTTATTTTATTTAAACTGATTTATAAAAATATATAAAAGTTCTATGCGAGGTAAAGAAAATAAAACTATTCAGGTACCGATACATTTTGTATTATGATTTTATATCGATAAAAATCCTACCTATATTAATAACGCGAAAGTTTGTAAGTATGGATGGATGGATGTTTGTTACTTTTTCACACAAAAACTACTGAACGGATTTGGATGAAACTTTACAGTAATATAGCTTATACATCAGAATAACACATAAGCTACTATTTGCAGTGATAACCGACATACACGCGGGCGAAGCCGCGGGCAATAGCTAGTAATATATAAAGCTGAAGAGTTTGTTTGTCTGTTTGAACGCGCTAATCTCAGGAACTACTGGTCCAACTTGAAAAATTCTTCCAGTCTTAGATAACCCATTTATCGAGGAAGGCTATAGGCTATATATCATCACGCTTAGACCAATAGGAGTGGAGCACCAATGAAGAATGGGGGAAAATTATTACGCTACGGGCAATAGAAGACGCAAATGACATTGCGTGGGTCAGCTATCCATACTTATATTATAAATGCGAAATTAACTCTGTCTGTCTGTCTTGCTTTCACGCTCAAACCGCTGCACCGATTTGAATGAAATTAATTTATTTACACAGATAGTCTAGAGCCTGAGAAAGGACATAGGCTACTTTTTAATGCGAAAAAGGGGTTGTAAGGGGTTTAAAAGGGGGGTGAAATGTTGTTCTGGGGGTTCACTCGCCACACGCCTGCGCATTACCTACGTCGGGCGTCTTGACAACGAATAACAGTCACAATCATAAAAAATATTTCATTTTTTCAATGAAGACCTAAATATGAAGATATTAAGTATATATTCGTCAATCTGATTTGTATGTTCATTATATTAATAGAAATAAATAAGCCAAATTAATATAATTAATTAACAGCGTTTCTTAACTTCAAAATTCTCTACAGAAGTATCGTCATTATACGCTAGCTGTTGGTTAGATATGAATGAAAATGTCATTTAAAGTTTGTAAAAAATTTCCCCTAAAGGGGGTAAAATAGCAACAGGGGATGGCCGTTTGTATAGAAATATGTAAGGTTTGTGAGTTAGTTTGCGACAAGAGACAAAATATGTATTAGAGCTATTCTGATATGACATTTACGAAGTTATCACGGAGAAGATAGTATGCCAACTGACAGTAACGACATGATTAAACTGAGACGTGGGTTCTGGTTTAAGATAGCACAGATGATTTAAAAATAATTTCGATCCTGATCTGCTGACTAATGAGATAGTTATCAATTAAACGAACGGATCATGTCAGGCGTGGAGGGAGATGTTGTCGAATACTTAGTCTTTAGAAATATCAGGAGTGCCTTCCCATAAGTTGAGGCTGCAAGTTAATGTTCCAGTACTATTAATTGAGGTATCTTGAGCGCTAAAGCAATGTAATAGTACATGGCTAAATATTACACAACTGGGGTACAACATTGTAAAAGCTACAATCATGACGCATGGAATGGCAAAAGAAGATAATGTTTTTTTCTCATGGGCAGCATACTCACGTATATCAAATCCGCAAAATCTCCATATTTTGGCAAAATATGGCAAAAGAAAAAACGTAGTTATTAAAATTGTACTTTTTTTTTTGAAGCTGCCAAAGTGACTATGGTCAGCTTGATGGAAAACTCAAGCAGAATCCAACAGTGGGGGCAACCATACTCACTGGGAAAGCAGACAATGCAGAATTGCGTCCCACACTATGACGGCTTAGTGAGATGCTTTTTCACGCCCCACTTAAAGGGCCCGGGATCACAGTGGGAGAGAAACACGTGCGCTGTAAGTGACTTCCAGTTTTTAGCTGCTCGGCACAGGAAGGAGGAACCAAACCGTTTGGTTCGAGAGTGAACATGTTATTCTGCAGAGGAAGGGAGAAGGGGGACCAGTTGGAAGAGCTCCTCAGCATACTTCCAATGATACAGATGGTAGTGGACTGCTATAGAGACGATATCTCTACGCAGCTGCAGAGGTTCAAGGAACTCGGTGGCTTCGGGACTGTTGGTAAAGTGGACTGCTCGCCACTGCAACCGATCGAAAGCATCAAGCAAATACTGCGCGGATCCATCACAAAGATGAGAACAGTACTCGAGGTCCCGGCAAATATCCATGCCCAGGGCACCGAGCTTACCCCGTAGTGGCAGTTGAGTGCTCTGAAAAGTGGGGAGGGAAAGAAATGGAGACTTTTTGGTATAGAACACGCATAACTGTGTTTTCGTAGCGTTGAACTCGACCAGATTCTTATCACCCCATTATAAAATGCGGTTCAAAACCCCGTCGAGCTCAGCGACAAGCTTCTGTCGATTTTCCTCAACGTCTGCCAGCTTGGGTGAACGGTGTCAAAAATATCGCCCATGAACTGAGCTATCGTCTGCATAGCAATGTATGTTGCCAAGAGCTAACATGTCATTGATATGCAGAAAAAATAGTGTGGGCGACAGGACTGAACCCTGAGGTACGCCAGCGTTTACATCCAGAACATCAGAGACCGTACCGTCGCAAAGGCCCTTAATGCGGTGCTGATGAAGAAAAGCGTCAATCCAGTGACATAGTCTAGGAGGCAGACCGAATGCCGAGAGCTTGGAGAGAAGCGAGCGGTGCCAGACCCGGTCGAAGGCCTTGGTCATGTCAAATGTCGAAATAAGCTCATATAAACACTTTATAATGTAATAATATGTACATATATAAATACTTAAATAAGTTTTTAATATTAAAACGCGTGTGTCTTATTTGTAAAAATAATCGAGTGGTGTCGTGGGACATCAGATAGGAATAAGTTCCATATCAAAAATACAGATGGCGCTATATTAAATTTTTCGTTCACGAAATAAATAAATCATTACAGATGGCGCTATACAAAATTTTAGTTTTCACAAAATTGTCTTAACCCCTTTATTTTATTTAAACTGATTTATAAAAATATATAAAAGTTCTATGCGAGGTAAAGAAAATAAAACTATTCAGGTACCGATACATTTTGTATTATGATTTTATATCGATAAAAATCCTACCTATATTAATAACGCGAAAGTTTGTAAGTATGGATGGATGGATGTTTGTTACTTTTTCACACAAAAACTACTGAACGGATTTGGATGAAACTTTACAGTAATATAGCTTATACATCAGAATAACACATAAGCTACTATTTGCAGTGATAACCGACATACACGCGGGCGAAGCCGCGGGCAACAGCTAGTAATATTATAAAGCTGCAGAGTTTGTTTGTTTGAACGCGCTAATCTCAGGAACTACTGGTCCGATTTGAAAAATTCTTTCAGTGTTGGATAGTCCATTTATCGAGGAAGGCTATAGGCTATATTTTATTTAAAAAAAAAATAGGGATCCGTAAGAAAATTGCTATTTTGTAACCCAAGGTGTGAAATCGAAAACCTATTTTTGCGTGCGCTGCAATAACTATTGACAATAGAACAAAATAATGTATTACGGGTTTGTAGGGCCCATTAAGATCTACAAAAAAGTCTGCGAGAGCATATATCTAACTATAATAGTTTAATCACAATGACTGCTTATGGGTTCGAAAAAATTATTAAATCGTCTGAAGAAAGAAACTACGTTAAATGTGTATCGTAATATTAATCCTTATCCAAATTAAGCATCATGTTATGAAGGGTATTTATGTAGAAGTAAAATACTTTTTGTTTCATCAAAATCGGACATTTCGTTTAGAAGTTATCACAAGTATAAGACGGTAAGAGTTGGTACCTAATAATGAGTTATTTGCCAAAGAGTTTTTATCAACATAATACCTAATATTAATCTTCATCTAAATAAATATGTTGTTGATTATGAGTATTAGATCTTAGAAGAGTATAATAAATACATCTATACTAATATATAAAGCTGAAGAGTTTGTTTGTTTGAACGCGCTAATCACAGGAACTACTGGTCCAATTTGAAAAATTATTTCAGTATTAGATAGCCCATTTATCGAGGAAGGCTATAGGCTATATATCATCACGCTAAGACCAATGGGAGCGGAGCACCAATGAAGAATGTTTCAAAATCGGGGGAAAATTATCACTAGAAGACGCAAACAACGTTGCGTGGGTCAGCTAGTTTATAATACAAGTATGTAAAATAGTATTTCTTTGTTTTGTTTGTCTGTAGTTATCTCTGTACCTTTGAAAATGGCAGTATTTTTTATAGATGAACATGAAGGCGATCTCTGTCGATGAAAGTAAATATCTTATTCTCTAAACTTAAAGGTAGTATGAAAAATTTTGTGAAGAACGGAACGGTAGTAAAAACTACTAAAAGCGCGAAATCACAAACTCACTGTCACATAATTATTTTAGGTTAAAAAACAAAATTTATCATCAAAATTATAGAAATGTGTATTTGCTTTAGAACGATAGCTAAACTTACTGGTTTGTGGGTTGAGATTCATGATTTCCAATAGTAGGTATAATAGGGACATGATCGCCGAAACTTGATCTCATTTTTCTGATGAGATAGCCGTTCATATCATTGATTAATTCGTATGTTGTTTCCCAAACGTGATGGTCGATTGTGTCTCCAACATAATATACCAAATCTATATCCTGCAAAACAAATAATTTTCTTTCCCTTATTTTCAAAAAATGGGATTCCGCTTTAACAAATCGTTCATATAGAGCTATTTGGACTGGTCTTAGTTTAACTAGACAGTAGTCACTGACATTGAGTCAATCATTGAGTCAATATTTTTAAGACAACTCTAAAATACCGAATAAAAAGTAAAATAAATAGAGACCAATGTGCGTTACTCTGTAACGTTGTAATAACTATAAATTCTCAAAATTTAAAAAAACGCCCGACATAATAACCTGAGTTCCCTTTAAAAAGTAAAAAACACGTTTTGCGCTTTCATTTGAGACCCCATTCGATGATATTTTTGCAGACATTCGGTTACTCTTCCCCACTTTCACCCCCATAACTTTTAAACGGCTCAACCGATTTTCATGAAACATGTCTAAGAACACTCGCACGTAACTCACCTTTCATACAAAAAAAAAAACTAGATTGAAATCGCTTCATCCGTTCGGGAGCTACGGTGCCACAGACAGACGGACACGTGAAACTTATAACACCGCTCTTTTTGGTCGGGGGTTAACAAATAGACACAAATAATGCCAACTGAGAAATAAATAGCTCATTCGACGGATGGGTAGTATGTGACCTTATAGTGCCACTGAAACTGTGTTGACATTCTTGCCTATAAATACCAGATAACATGAATAACATTATTATTCATTGCCACCATACCTTATGTGTCTCCGCGATTCTGTCGATAACGTCGTCAAACGCCCATATTGGCGTGTCACAATTTCTGTAATCTCCCCAAAATCCAGCTGGTTCCGGGGTACTCCTAGTTGGCAATTGTGTTCGTGGAGCCTTTTTTAATTGCCTTATTTCCCTTAAGTTCGGCGCAACGCCTAAATCTAACATGGTCTCACCATTTACGTCAACTACAGCTTCTTTAACCATATACTCATCGTCTATCTTTACTTCTTCGGAGTTCTGCGCTAAGATTTGCCCTTTTCTGCAGCAAGTTGGATCGACGCAGTGAGCTACTCCATAGGCTTCATACAGGGGGTCGATGTGAGCGTCCGTAATCAGAGCAATTTTCAATGGTGTAGGATTACTTATTGGAGGCTGTGGAATAATAATCATAAGATTAAAAAGCTATAGGGCTCGTAATTTCTGGTGTCAGTTAGTTTGAGTTGTAGGTATGCAACCGCGATCTGATCCGCCTATTGTCTTCATAGTTTACCGACTTCTGCATGTCTATATACTACTAATTCACACACTTGATTACCAAAGTGAGTAAGTTTATTTTCTTTTACATGAGTGGGACTTTCTAGTTTTGAATTTCTGTGCGTTTCACACATCGCACATCACAGACGTGGACGTATGACAAGTAGAAATTGTGTTTTAGGTAGTAATCGATTTGTATTGTAGTGTTTAGATAGTAAACGATTAATTTGCCTATTAAAGCACTGCCGATCCTATGTGCCCATTAATTCCTATGAATCGAGTCATTTGATTACCATAATGCCCGCGACTTCGTCCGCGTGGAATAGTGACTTAAGGTAGCATTTATACAACCTTTCATTCCCCCCTTTCAATTCCTTACATCCCTTTTTCGCATTAAAAAGTAGCCTATGTCCTTTCTCAGACTCTATCTGTGTACTAAATTTAATTTAAATCGGTTCAGTAGTTTTGGCGTGAACGCGCGACAGACAGAGTTACTTTCGCATTTATTATATTAAGTAAGGATTTGGAAGTCACTATGAACAGAAATCGAATTTCGCAAGTTACGATAAAATAAATTGTAAATGGAAAATTGGAAACATGGCAGAAAATGATGTTGAATTTTCAACACTTACAATAGCAGTTGCAGCTAATGGTGGTAGGTCGATCGTCCATTCAAATCTTGGATCATTAACTTGACAGGCATTTCGGTTTTCTGCATTTTGAAAAATATGTCCACAAAATGTTCTTGGAGTGGCTTCAGGCGTAGTTCTAATAATGTGTGTTATTATTGGCTGTAAAATTGGAATAAAAATTCATAGAATAGAAATACAAGTTCCTTTCAATGGGAGAGGCTTATGTCCAGCAGTTCATCCTTTTGTAAAAATGCAAAATACAAAGAAAACATACCACATTCAATTCAGCAATTCCGGTACACATGTTATAACTACCAATACCCAAACTGTAGCACAGTGATTTAACTACATCGATAGTCTCCTCATCCGGTCGGCCTTCTTCTACGGCCGAAAATACTGTACTGAAGCCTGAGCGACATATTAAACAATCGAGACTCTGAAAAGAGACATTCAAAGAAATTTTAACTAAATCAGTCTTGTCAAAAGTAAAGAATATGGAATGTAGCTGAAACATCGGCCATTTCGAGTAACAGTACCTAACTAACTGACCGGCAATACGGTCAAAAATTGTTTGTCCATGCTACCCCTGTTATCTACCCCAATCGAAAAATTTTGTAAGGTGAAAGGTGGGCCCCTCATCAAAATGAAGCCACTCACGAAAAATTAGCTTGATAGTAATCTATATATTTAAAAGCGAAATACCACTCACTTATTAATCACGAAATCTCAGAAATTATAACACCTACAAACTTGAAATTTAGCAGGTAGGTTCCTTATAGGGTGTAGACATCCGCTAAGAACGGATTTTACGAAACTCCACCCCTAAGGGGGTAAAACGGGGTTTGGACGTCTGTATGAAAGTCCTATGTTTTTGAAGTAAGAGACTTGAAATTTAAAATGTATACTCTATAGACGGTGTGGAGGTGTACTAATAATGTATCTTTAGAAATCAACCCCCTTTTGGGGTTAAAACGGGTATTGGTAGTTTGGATGCAAACGAGGTTGCTTGGGCCAGCTAGTAACTAGTAGTGAGTCAATAATTAATATTAGCAATAATCATTAATCTTTATAATCCAATCAAAATTTTATTAAATGTGTAATTAAATGATAATTGTAAGGAATCGCACGATGCTAAAAACAAGTGCTATTTAATGTTCCATCCACTGCCGTTTGAAGGTCACCAGTATCTACATCGAGCTAGGATAAAGGTGGGCTGGGGCGGTACTACCCTCACACAGAAGATCAACCTAAAATGACCTCATACGTGCTGTCGTGTTTCGTTTGTGAGTGTGAGGCCGGAGGCTAAATGATGCAGAAGCATCACTAGGCCGCCATGGTGTGGGTCGCCGTGCTGCATTGTTTGCATTCGCAATGAGTATGGTGACCACGACTCTCGGATTCTGCATAATAATTCTCTTTGGCAGGACCATACATAAAAAGAGAAAAAAGGATTAACTGAACTATATAGGCGTGTGTTGGTAGTCCTTTTTATAAAACTTTAAATGCGGTACATTTTTATAAGTAGGTAACTAGTTGTCCCCTGCGCCGCTACGCGCTGTGGGACATTATGGTTCCATTGATACTAAATGAGGTAGGTACAAAACCAACGTGAAAAATATATAAAAACATTCTTTGATGCGGATTGTGTATCCATCGTATCATAATTTGAGCTCAATCAGTGTAGACTTTCAATTCAGGTTGCACTTTATTTTCATTTAAATTAAATTATTCAATTTCATTATTTAATTTTAAACCTAGGTAGATAGATATCTACCTAGGTTTAAAATTAAATAATGACATTCCGCATCTGCCTTCGCGTGATCATAAGGTGCTATTTCGTCCCTTGGTGAATTTTATCGTCAGACTGATATGGCCGAAGGGGTTCTAACAGCTACGTAATGTACATCTCTCTCCTCTCTTCGCTGACCAAAGAGGTTGCTATAGGGTTTGTTTTAAGTGTCTCTTACTTTTGCAGTGCTGTTGTACTGCCTTTGCTCCCTTAGTTAGTTCTCAAGGGATGAATGAAATAGAAAATCTCTTGGGTGACACCCCGAATTCTTAATTCGTTACCATACGTATGGAGTATCCATAAATCAATGACGTCATTTTAGTAGACTTGGATAAAATGAAATGTAGTAAGTGTAGTAACTGACTTTTAACGTTACCCGAATTCGTCTGAAGTTCTGAACAATGGGAAAAGAAATTCATTATTGGCGAGACTAGTCTAGCCAACAATCTTACAACGGGACCACTGGCTTTGAAAAATACAATCTTTTTTATGTATCGCCCTTCCAAAATAAACCATACGAGCATGGCGAATGCAGACAATGCAACAATGCAGCATGGTGACCCAAACTATGGCGGCCTATGACCTCATACATAATATAATGTACTTTACTTATAAAGAAATGAGCACGGCGAATTTTCGAAACATAATGCTGTACCGACTTATGCGATGACGCATGACTAAATTTGGACACTTAAAAATATTTGTAGCTTCGATTCCTCGATCAAATCTATCGCATGATCGTTATTATCACGCATGTCTTATTATTCGCGCAATGACTTGCAAACTTCAATAGCACTAAAGAAATGTGAGTATTAAATTTCACCGTGCGATGTTATCTTGGGTTTTTTGGGCGTTTCGGTACTTCGTATTACTTCTTAAAACGCCTCGAGTGATTCAAATTATGTACCTGTGTACCGGTACATAATTTGAATCACTCGAGGCGCTTGTAGGGATTCTCAATTCGGGTATACCATACCGGGCAACAGATTTACCCTCGAAGAATCATCATCATCAGCCTATCGCAGTCCACTGCTGGACATAGGCCTCCAATTTCACGCAACTTAGTTCGATCCTCGGCTCTCCTGCCAGCCGTATTGCGCAAATCATCACTCCAGCTGGCCTGTCAATGTCCTACACTATGTTTACCGAGACGAGGTCTGCTACTCAAGAACACGTTTACCCCAACGGTTATCGGTTCTACGGCAAATATGACCAACCCTTGCCACTTCAGCTTGCTAATCCTATGGGCTCCTGAGGTGCATGCGCATGCCTCTGTTTTGCAACATCCTGGTGTGCATGCCAATTTTCCTACTATTAATTAATTATACAAATTAAGTATCCTTTCAATGGCATGCACTTTGGAATCACGGAAAATCTGTGTTCCAATTTTACAGAGTTATCCGGAAATTTACCACCGCTGGTCATACGAGGGGCGCATGCCAATTTTTCCAGAGTGTGTTTATTACAAAAACTTTCATTCTTTATATCGGCATGCAATTTCAAAACACGGAATTGCCCTTTAATTTTGTTCAGGTTTTCAGAATCCTATGATCATCTTGGGCCGCTGCGGAGTACATGCCATTAATTATTACAGCTTTAATTTGTTTAAACTTCCGTATATTACAATGGCATGCAGTATACTATCACGGAAAAACACTAAAATCCGCTACACAAAGAAAAGCGCTTTTCCTTATGAAGAGGACGCGCGGGGGAGCTAAAACCCCGACTATCATTGATGTTTTAGGGTTAGTTATCAAGCCTTAAAAAGGCATGCACGACAAAATCGTGGAACGTCACCTGTCACCAGCACCCGGTCTAATTCGTTTCTGAGTCAAACGGTAGGTGACACAGTCGGTCTGCCCTATTCAAGCTTCGAAGCTCGGCAGAGCGGTCCCGACAGCGCGCGACTAGCACAGCCCTGTATTTCAAGTAGTGCCTGCCAAGTCCGTAGAGCTTGCACATGTGCGTTCCGCCATTGGTTCATGGTCCGGCGCTGTCTCTTCGTCATTACGACCGACAGAATGAATTTGATCGTAGACCGTGTCCATGTCACCCAGAATGTCGAAGGGTGGATATCGCGCGAGAACCGTAGCTGCGTCGTATGAAATCGTGCGGTAGCCCCGTACGATCCGTATGGAGCTCTTCGAAACACCACAGACTGTCCAGGATGAGGCCTAGGTACTTCATGTACTGCAATGGAGTTCAGTGTCATCAACCCGGAGGCATGAGTTGAGTACATATAGCTATACAATGTCTATGTCCGTAGTAAATTAAAAAATAATGCAATAGTTTGGTGTCCTCATAAGTCATTACATATCATGGTATATATCAGTATATATCAATATCATGTTTATTTAGTGACTCGTGGTCATCATGGTTGAAAAAAATTAACGTAAATTTTATAGATAGATACTTATTTAAGCGTCTATATGGATATCACCCCTTTCTCTATCTTTCTATGTTTGTGTCGGGAATGGTGGGTTTGGAAAGTTTAGATACAGTTTTACTCAGATGGGAATCCACACATATCGTAAGTTATTGTTTGGTACCTACTGGCGGGTAAGGTAGATAGCTCTAGTGTACGGGAATCAATATAATTTTATGTTCCCTATCAATATATGTGAGGCGCTGGAAGACAGCAACATAGACTCGCCTGTACTATCCGCCTATGTGGCGCTATCCCCAGGCAGACAACAGCCCCACTGTTAGACAATTGGGTTAATCAACGAGTTCCGTTCGATACCAAATCGATTTGGATATAAGTAGTTTATAATGGCAACCTAGGTGTTTGTCAGAATTCCTTGGCAGCTGTCAAATGTCACTAGGAAATAAAAACTTGAAAAAAGAGTTGGTTAGGACCACGTGGTTGTTGGAACTAATATAATTAATTGTTGGCAATCGAATTTGTAAATAGCGAGGTGCTAGTAGATGTTTTGTTGCGTTAATCGGGAATTAACGTCGGCTCCCTCGTACGGTCTCGAGGTGCTTGTAGCTGTTTTGTTGCGTTGGATCGGGAATTGACGTCGGCTCTCTCGTGCGGAACCTTTGTCAAGTAGCACGTGTTTGACTTGTGAATCGTTTGTGTAATTGTGAACGAAGCATCATCGCCAAGGGGTACCCCTCGTCGCAGCGGAGATCGGAGCTGTCATGACATAACGGTCAGTAAATTGTTTTTACGAGGTGAATCGCCTCAAGATATCTTTTCACCAGGTGGAATGTTTGCGACTGGCTGGTTTCCATCTATGGGCCCATGGAGCTAGCACAGGTTCCCCAAAGAACGCAACCGCGTGGTGATCTGATTCAAGTTCCTTTGGTGTGGTCCAGATGTAGACATTTTTTGACTTCCATAGCGTAATTTTAAAACATATTTATTTTCATTGAAGGGTTAAAGACTAATTTTATAGTTCATAAGTAGAATTAAGACGTTTTCTGTTTACAAATGTTTTTCTAATAAACTTTCGTAATTAAAATAGCGTGTTTGTAGTTTATTTCTTTTAGTCTTGTAATTTGTATAGATATAAGCGATTTGGTGTAAACTGTAGTGCTTTAATAAATTGAATTGGCCACTACCTGTGGAAAGGGCCACCTGTGTCGAAAGGGCTCGAGACCCGTCGTAGTACCAGAGGCTTTCTTTTCTTCCATAGGTTATACTATTATATATATTCTCCGGTTACTGGTTACCGGGACAGCGTGAGGTTTTAGACGAGTTTGACATAGTACATAATTATACCTACTTAGCGACCTTACAATTACCGAGCGAACGGTGGGGATATTCGACAGGGGATAAATAGAAGGCGGGTTAATAGGCATTGCGCACGTCAATATACGCATAGCGATGGGCCTGGCTTTTCCTGGGTAAAGTATCAGACTTATTAAAATGAAGTTAATAAAATTTTACGTACCTATGTACTGCAAGTAGGTACTAAGTATGTGTAAGGAGAGGTCTATGTATACTTTACAGTACCTAGCTAATATTTTGAATAACGAATTTGTTCAGGACGTACATATGTAGGTATACTTACCGGCTCTATAGAAAATTTATATTTATAATAGATCAATCGACGTCAAGAAGTAAAGGCTACTGAAATATCTAAAAAGGTAATACCTACTATTTTTTCTTAATAAAAGCTTTTTAACTGACTTCCAAAAAGGAGGAGGTTCTATGTTCTACTGTTTTTTTTTTATGTATGTTCAGCAATTACTCCGTCAACTGTGGACCGATTTTGAAAAAAATTTTTGTATTTGAAAGGGTATGCTTCCGAGGTGGTCCCATTGCCAGCATATCAGGATCTGATGATGGGATCCCAGGGAAATCGAGGGAAACCCTCATTTTTTATAGGCACATACTATGTTTTTCATATAGTTTCTGAAGTTACACCCGTATTTGCGTCTGGTAGTCATCATTTTATGATGATGAGCTGATGATGTAAGGTACAACTCCTTAACGATTAGGAGTTGGAGGATAAATCTTTAAATATCATGTGTATATATGTTACCTTTAGTGGTATTCTTTCAAATTATTTAGGTAAGCTGATGATGGAAGGTGGAAGGTACAACTCCTCAACCGTTAGGAGTTGGAGGACAATTCTTTCAATTTCATACGTATTTAAGGACCTCCAGGCGTATACTTTCAAGTTATTTAGGTGAGCTGATGATAGAAGGTTAAACTCTTCAACAGTTAGGGATTAGAGGATGATTTTAACGACACGTTACACGTTGACACGTTCGTATAGACCTTAATTTGTATTCTTGATGATGAAATAGTTCAACTTACTACTTACCTACGATTGTTTGCTCTAAAAACTGAAAAATAAAAACTTTTTATAAAAAAAAAGAAAACCGACTTCCAAAAAACATCCAACGAAAACTCTCTGCCAAAAAAACACTTAAAAGTGTAAAATAAACTGGTTCTACATAAATTGCCTATTCCTAATTCTTTATTCATTTAAATAGTAGTACCTATTATAATGTGTGCTAGGTACCTAAAATCTGTTTGAAGTCGGTGCTAAGCCAAAAATACAAACTAATAATTACAAAAGTCTAAGCGATAGTCACTTGGCACCGACTTCAAACAGATTCTAGGTACCTAGCACACATTATAATGCTACTATTTAAACGAATAAAGAATTAGGTATAGGCAATTTATGAAGAACCAGTTTATTTTACGCTTTTAAGTGTTCTTTGGCAGAGAGTTTTCGTTGGATGTTTTTTGGAAGTCGGTTTTCTTTTTTTTATAAAAAGTTTTTATTCTTTTTGGAAACACACTTGAAAAAAATAAGTTTTATGCATTTTTAAAAATTACTTTACTAATATACTATAGTACTATACTATATCTACTGTTAGTTATCGCTAAGATTAACTGAATATTGGTTTAACACACAAAATAAACTCTTACCATTCTTAGTTGTGAGGATTTCTCGAGAGACGAAAATGAAGCATATTCTGGTCTGTGAAGAATATCCAAGATATCACTGAACTGATGACCTTCGGCCACCGACAACTCGTTTCTTGCATATTTCTTAAACAACTCTTCTATGAGATCTAAAACAAGTTATCATTGCACTACAAGAATATTTAAAACAACCATAGATTTTGCCTGTTCAGAACATGTTCTTGAAGCTCACATTATTCACTAACACTTTAATTTATCGAAATTAAATGGAACATTGTCATATAACATTCCAGTAATAAGTATTCTATAAAATGTTCACCTGACGATAACAGTTGTGTTGCAAAACACGGAGCTAATACCGTTATCATAAATATGAACACCCTCATCTTGCTTGCTCAATTCTTTAACAATGAAAGATATCCGAGGAATTTGCCTTTAAATAGATTTTGGTGCCACACACGCGTAATGTTATTGAAACATTTAATTCTGATTACAAAGATGCGGGTCTAATCTCTAGTTGTTTGCAACAATAGAATATATCGCATTTCGGTTGCATATTGTATTTTCTGTCAAATCCAAAACTGAACTGATAAAATCAGTCAAAATATAAAAACAATTTTCTCTGATTATATATTTCTCGGATATCAATAAAACCAATCATCGTTGATAAGTATTTAATTGAAATTAGTTGAGGTAATTAATTTGTTTCTTGACAACTAACAAATTGCCCCTTCACTTTGTGTTCCTTATTAGACTGGTTGAAAAAATGATATCTATTATCTACTCAGATTGGAAGCTCGGCAAGGTTATCTCCACCTTTGTACAGCAATGCACGTCTACAGATACTGAAGTCAGACAACACGTTTGTTGATGTTTTACTGATTTCTGTCGGCGGTGACACCAGCCGTCGACAGGGCCGCAAGCTACCAGAGAGTAGGGACCTCTGATAGCACATTAGGTAATTGATGCGGTCAGCGGTAGGGGGGCAAAACTGCGATCAGGCCTTAACATATAATGATTGGGCCGACCGGCAGGGTGAAGCCCAGGTTTCCCCCAGGATAGAGTAGAAGCAGTAGAAGTAGAAGAGATAGAAGCGGCGTCGTTCCTGGGGGACCTGAAATAACATGGTTCGGGTCCTCAGAACAGGGCGCCTGAGACCGACCGCCGGGTGGTTTTTAGTGGAATCACACAATACATCCGGCTCCTCAGTCCCCGTCAGGAGCCGGAGATCTGAAGGGATTTTCCACCCCGACAACAAAAAAAAAAGACGTCGTACACTCACTGTACTTGCTCCTTAACAAAAATATGTTTGCAAGAATGACCAGTTTATTTATTTAAGTGTCTTTCAATACTCTATCTATAGAGTATTGAAAGACACTTTAAATGTTGATTTCTCAATGTCGAAAGGTTGGAAACCGTACTTTTCTATCAGTTCGTGATAATTCTGCATCGATCAAGATTTATCAACAAAATGACAGGCCGCTTACGTAATTTCCATTTACAATTTTAAACAGTAGACTTAGTACATAGATCTAGATACTCGTAGGTAACTGAGTGTCTAGTGTGTATATTTCATATCAAATAACTCATCATGGCGTGCCAGTTCAGCTTTGCAGTGGATCCGCAAGAAACTTTTTACCAATCCCCATCCCCCAAAGACCGGCAACGGACCTGTGACGCCTCTGGTGTTGCGGGTGTCCTTGGGCGGCGGTAATCGCTTACCATCAGGAGATACGTCTGTTCGTTTGCCCCCTATTCCATCCAAATCCAAAAAACAAACTCAACGCCGATTTCGTTAGTCGTAAAAAACGAATTCCCCGCCAGCAAATTGTTGCTGCCATGCTGACGTGTGAGGAGGGCTGCAGCACAGTGGTCTCTTTCTGAAAGTGAAGCTGCTCCAGAAAGAAATCCTTGAACGGAATCGGGAGATGGCCGATCCCGGGCGCAGTGGATATCGGCGGCGATACCAGCTGTCGCCGCGTCTACGGGCCAGAGTGTGAGGACTTCTGGCTGTAGATAGATATCAGATGGTTCGCATCAAGGTACAATCGGGCCGCCACACCAAGAATGAGAATGACACATTTTCACGTGGGAGAGCTACGCTTCGGCATGAATGAGCGGGCTCGACCAGCGAACCCTCGAAACAGCGGCCCATACCACCCAACTCCTCTCCCATCACCCAAAGGCCAGCAACGCACTTGTGATGCCTCTAGCGTAGCAGGTATGATAAGTCCACTTCCCACCTTAGCAAAGCGGGGAATAACATAATTATATACTTATGTGACCCGGCGACATTGCCTGTTGGATTTCGAACGTCATTGTAATGGCAACATTTTGATTGTCTCTGGTTCGTGTTTGACGTTTTGACGTTTGAGGTTAAATATGTAGAAAAAGAACTTGATAGAACTCGTGTTGAATTGGCCGGTGCCGTAATTTATTGATTGTTAATTTTGTAGTACTCGTATAGTTTCCGCGTGAGATTGATAACACCGTGAGGTTTGTTGAACTAGGGTACTTGTGGGCTCGCCGCCCAGCGTGAGACGAGATTAATATCGAAAATTGTTGAGAAGGCTGGTGAACAGTCTGCCGTTAATTGTGATTAGACTCGAGAGAATTGTAATACGTGATAGGCGCCTCCCGCGAGAACTAAAACGAGTGTATTGTAATTCGAATATCTGTGAAAAGTTGATTATTGAGATTAATTCGGATACCTTGAGAAATAACCAGCACCTGGAAGCAATGTTTGTGTGAAGACGCAAGAGCAGTGAAGATTCTACCCAAGAGATATCTCTTGGAACGCCGAGAAGAACATTGAAGCCACACACTCCAGTAAGTGCTTAAAGATTTTAATTTAGATTAAGAACACGGTGACACAGCCGTGGGTCATTCTTCTTGCCAGTGGTATTAGTAGTGATTGTAGACCTATCTATGGGCCCGTAGGTATTATAAACATCATCAAAAGGTGATCGCTGCCTTGGCAAGAGGACTGATCATTGCCCTTACGTGTATGTAATGAAACAAACAACCAATATAAATATAAAAGACATTTATTGTCATAACATAAATATCTAATTACATAGCATACTCTTAGATTCTATGAACCTACACTTCCGTCATCTCAGAATCTTCTATGCACAGATCGTCCAACATCTCGGCGAGTGTAATGCGAGGTAGCATTGGATCGATCTCGTCCGTGTCAACTGGCATTTTCTTCTCGTCCTTAAATATGTTGACGTTCTGTCTGAATGCTGGATCTTCCTCCAAATCGTCCAGGAACTCATTGTAATCCCTGTAAACAAATAATTGTTTATATGGTGTCTAAAATGAGCCGAATGTTTAACTGGATACTTTAACACTGCTACGTTCGCGTTAAGAAAATAATGATGCAACCATGAAGCTCCGAACTCTGACCAATGACGTTCCATTATTAAGTGTAATATTATGTGTATGAAATTATTGTTTCTTTTTATGTCGTTCTTTGTTATTTTATGTAGTATGGCATGGTTATGTAAATAGCTTTATGCACGGCGTCACCTGGGCCTAATTGAAAACCAGCGTCAGATGTTCTGTCTGACACGATGCTGAATTGGGTCCATTTTTGGCCTTGCAAAATTGTTTTCTTTTTTTTTTGTGTTCTATTATTTTTGTTGCCAAATAAATATTTCTTTCTTTCTTTTCTTTCTTTCTTTCCAAATGCACTGATGTCACTATTTTCTTAACGCGAACGGTCAACACGAATGTAAGTGGATGGGTGGTGGTGAGTGGTGGGTGATCGCTGGGTAAGTGAAATACGGTAACGACTGGTAACAAATGAGTGCTTTCCTTTATTTGGCTATGGCGAAAAAAGGTAATATTTTTGGCAATATATGTATATTTATACACACATCAAAAGTGTCTAGGGATCAAGCATTTTTATGCGGATTTCTTGAGATTGAGATGTGGCTTTGGCCCTGGCCTGCTCAGTCGCCAGACTTGAACCCGATTGAGCATGCATGGGATATGCTACAGAGAAGAGCTCTGCCGAATATGGAGGGTATCCAGTCGCAAGAAGACCTTTTTTTATTGTTGCAACGAACATGGGCGGCCATTCCACAGCGTGATTTGGATGAACTCATTTTGAGTATGCCAAACAGATGTTCTTGTGTTAGTGTTCGCGGTAGAAACACGGATTATTAACTGTTTAAGTTACCTAATAAAATTTTAAAGAAAACTGTTATTTCAGTCTTTTTTTCGAACTTTAATGTTAGTGGTTCAAATGTCAAAAATCCTTTTATTAGGAAAATGGCCTATTTCTTTATTACTGCAAAGGTGACTTGGTTTATCGTTACTGTGACAAACGAAAACACTTTATTTGATGAATCCTTAAAGAAAATTTTAATTAATATCAATCAGGAGAAAAGTTATTGCAAAAATATATGTTGATCCCTAGACACATATGTAGATCCCTAGACACTTTTGATGTGTGTATGTTCCGCCGTAGGCCTGAAACCACTGATCCGATTATATAAATGAGACGTCAATGGAATCGTAATAATGGTCCGGTGACATAGAGTACGAGTTACATTTTATTAAAAGTTTTCACATAGTCGGGTTATAGTTTTTTTTTCAATTACTTTTTAGGGTGCCGTACCCAAAGGGTAAAACGGGACCCTATTACTAAGACTTCGCTGTCCGTCTGTCACCAGGCTGTATCTCATGAACCGTGATAGTTAAAAACTTGAAATTTTCAGAGATGATGTATTTCTGTTGCCGCTTTAACAACAATTATTAAAAAATAAAATAAACGTTTAAGGGGACTCTCATACAACAAACGCGATTTTTTGCTGGATATTGATAACGGCAACAGGTAGACGCTGTATGTGTGAAATGTATAGATAATGGTACGGAACCCTTCCTGCGCGAGTCCGACTCGCACTTGGCCGATCTTTTAACTACAATTGTATTATTTTTATCTATTGTTTTGTAACATCACGTTTTGGGTGTGTCAGTTTTTTCATTAGAATAAGCTTCTTTATAAGAAATGTTACCCATATTTATCACCATATTTAATTTAATGATAAGCTAACGAACTGGTATTTCAATATTTTTATATATCGATAATCCCCATATTAGGTACTACTTTAAACTGAGAGTCTTAACGAGATAAGTGCGATAACAGCAGATAAATATGATCCAAACACACTTTGGCCACTCACCGGCCCGTCTCATGACCATCTTCACTATCACACTTATCTATTAGTTAGACGATAATGGTTGTGCTCGATAAATCCGAACTATGTCAAGTATAAAACAGATATTTAATACTAGTTCATATATTCCTCAGTGTATCTATTTGTCTGTCCGTCTATTGTCCGAAATTTGATGTTACGTTTTATTTTTGTAGATACTTTTTTAGGGTTCAGTACCCAAAGGGTAAAACGAGACCCTATTACTAAGACTTCGCTGTCCGTCTGTCATCAGGCTGTATCTCATGAACCGTGATAGTTAGACAGACAGTGAAATTTTCAGAGATGATGTATTTCTGTTGCCGCTATAACAACAAATACTAAAAATCTGAATAAAATAAATATTTAAGGAGGGCTCCCATACAGCAAACGTAATTTTTTTGCTTGTGTACGGCAACAGGTAGACGCTTGAAATCTATACTAGACAACTCCCGCACTAGGAATAAATCCTGTGTCGCGGGGGACTTTACAAACATACATGAAACGGACACAAAGAACACCCAGACTCAGAACAACAATTTGTACATCACACAAAGTGTTGTCCGGGATTTGAATCCACGACACTTGACCAAGTAGGAAACGGCGTGGTGACCGTTAAACCACTAGGCCAAACGTGCAGTAATATTATAAAGCTGAAGCGTTTGTTTGTCTGTTTGTTTGTTTGAACGCGCTAATCTCAGGAACCGCTGGTCTGATTTGAAAAATTATTTCAGTGTTGGATAGTACATTTATCAAGGAAGGCTATATATTATATCATCAAGCTACGACCAATAGGAGCGGAGCACCAATGAAAAATGTTTCAAAAACGGGGGAAAATTATCACGCTACGGGCAATAGGCGTCGCAAACGAGGTTGCGTGGGTCCGCTAGTGTATAGATAATAGTACGGAACCCTTCCTGCGCGAGGGACTCGCACCTGGCCGATTTTCTAAATAATTAAAGACCTTATCATCGACAGCCTATATTAGTCCACTGCTGGACGTAGAGCTCTCCTCAAAAAAGCCTAAATCACATTAAAATTTATAACATTGTGGGGACTTTCATATATTACGGCACAACAGAAACATGCTACAGCGCCATCTTTTTGTTTTTTTTTTTTTGCTTCTGTATTGCAATCTATAAATCTTGCAGATATTCAGCAATATGTAGGATTCATTGAATAAAGGGCTTGCACGAAAGCCGTCCAGTGACTGCTCCGTTAATTCTTGTGCCTCTCAGAGAAGGTCTTGAAGAATCTTTCTTTTCAGTCTGCGGGTTACTGTTTGGGTGTTCATTAGATTGACCGCCAGAATATTTGGATGATCAGTGATTCGCTTCCTGTAAGCTTTTGTCCTCTCAGAGATTTCATCCATAACACTTTTGACGCAGAGGTCGTGATGGAGTCTAACGTTTGAGACATACCAAGGTGCGTTCGTTATTATTCTTAGTATCTTTGACTGGAATCTTTGTATTATTTCAATGTTTGATTTTTCTGCTGTTCCCCAGAGTTGTAGACCATATGCCCATATGGGTTTTATTATGTATTCATAAAGCAATACTTTGTTTTGAAGCGAGAGTCGTGATTTTTTATTCAGTAGCCAGTACATAGTGCGCAACTGTTGGCCCATAGCTAGTCGCTTTGTGAGAATATGCTTCTTCCAGGTCAGGCGTCTATCCAAGTATATTCCGAGGTACTTAGCGTGATCCTCTTGCGGTAGAGGTATACTGTTGAGGGTAACGGGTGGACATGTTCCTTTCCTGTTTGTGAAAGTAACCTGGACAGATTTTGTTTCGTTGGCTTTGATTCGCCAGTCTTTGAGCCATTTGGATATCTGATCAAGGCTGTTTTGTAGCTTTTGTGCTGCAATGTCTGCGGAATCGTCCATTGATAGGATTGCTGTGTCATCAGCAAATTTCCCATTAACTACTCCATCTGTCGTAGGGAGATCAGCTGTAAAAAGTAGATACAACGTGGGACCCATGACGCTGCCTTGCGGAACTCCAGCTTTGATAGTATATAAAGATGTTAGCTCGTCTCCTTGTTTAACAAAAAAGTGGCTGTCGCTTAGATATGACTTTATTAGGTTGGTTAAGTTTATAGGTAAGTTTGTTTTTATTTTGAAAAGAAGTCCGTCATGCCACACCCGATCAAATGCCTGAGATATATCCAGGAATGCTGCGACACTGTATTGTTTTGATTCAAGAGCTTTGTTTATATGTTCCACTAGTCTGTGTACTTGTTCAATAGTGCCATGTTTTCGACGGAAACCAAACTGATGGTCAGGTATTAATTTGTTAGCGGCAATAATCGGGGATAATCTAAGCAAAATAACTATCTCCATGATTTTTTATGGTATGGGTAACAGGCTAATAGGTCTATATGATTGTGCCTCAACCGGATTTTTTCCAGGCTTTGGAACCATTATAACTTGGGCTATTTTCCATTGAGGAGGGACCATTCCTCTTCGTAGGATAGCGTTATACAAGAAAGTGAGGAACTTAATCCCTTCCTTTGGCAGCTCTCTTAGGATTTTTCCTGTTATAAGGTCGTAACCAGGAGCTTTATTTGGATCTAAAGCCTTAATTGCTGTTTTTACTACTTTGTAAATGAGCTTATTAATGGGAGGATCGAGTTGGTGGGTTTGGCCCAATAATTCTGTAACTTCCTGGATTTTAGAGGAGCCTGTATCGGGATTTGGTATAAAGACCTGTTGGAGATATTCAGCAAATGTAGCAGCTTTGTGCGCATTACTAGAAGCCCATTCCGAGTTACTTTTACGGATAGGAGGTTGATTACTTGCCGGGCGTTTAAGTCTTTTAGTGACTTTCCACAACGAATAATTTGTCTCTGCAGTAGCATCAAGGTTTTCTAGAGATGTTTGTATGCCTTGGTTTTCATTGTCTTTAAGAAGAATTTTTAATTTTGTTTGGAGATAGTTTAGGTGTTTTTTATCAGTAGGATAACCTGTTGTTTGCCACTTTTTTCTAGCTTTTCGTTTATCAGCTAACAGTTCTCTTACAAATGTTGGGTAATCTTGTTTGTGGCACGAGTCTGCGGCAACTGGGGTAGCAGACCAGGCAGATTGTTGAACGCAGCTATTGAAATGTTCAACGGCTTCAGTTATGTTGTCATCCGTCTTTAAAGGAATTTTCAAATCAATTTTTTCTGCCAGTAGCTGTCTGAAGAGCTCCCAGTTAGTTTTTTTGGAGTGTAGCTTGCAGGGTTTAGGTACCACTGTGATCTTCCTTTCCAATACTATTTCCACCGGGGAATGATCGGAGGATAGTTCGGTGCTCGTTTTGCTTGTTATAAAGTTGTTAGGGATGCCTTTTGTGATACAGAAGTCAAGCAAGTCTGGTACTTTATTCAAGTCTGTAGGCCAGTATGTAGGATCTCCAGGGGAGATAATATCAAGGTTTAACTTCTCAATGGCCATTAACAGCTGCCTACCTTTCGTAGTTATAGTACGTGCGCCCCAGTAATGGTGCTTGGCATTTTAATCACCTCCAGCTATGAATCTGGCCTAGTGTAGAAAGAAACATTACGTAGTCTTCTAACTTAAGTTTATGTTTAGGTGGGCTGTATACAGCCGAGATTGTAAAAGGTCCCGCCCAGTCTTCAATGACGACATTTGTTGCTTGAATTTCCTCTGTGCAGTAATGTACTGCTTCATGATGTTTGATATTATATCTTATTAGAACGGCACTTCCGGCGTGTGCTTTACCGTCGGGGTGCATTGTGTGATAGGTTTTATAGTTCTGGATGTTAAAGTGACTCTTTTTAGTAAAATGCGTTTCTGTCACTAGGAGGATATCTATCTTTTGTGTCTCTAAGTATGCCTTAACCTCAAGGATATGTTGTGACAGCCCAGTCCCACCAATACTTACAACAAACAGATTTGCTGGCTTAGATGCTGATAACTCTGAGGGAGAGAAAACTACTGCTACTGAAAAGATAAACAAGCCTCCACCGATATTTGTTGACAAAATATCCAGCGCCATCTACCGAAGATACACCGAACTACGGAGTAACTAATCTTGTACCGCGATATAAATATTCTCGCGTCAATTAGCAATCTACAACAGGCCGCGGCCTGCCTGGTATGATCACCCCATCTAGTCGGAGGATTTCTCCCTTTAAATTCAGGTGATTATTAAAAATACACGTCCTCGAAAGAATCCTAGCCAGGTCTGTCTATGGATAGGTGGCCATTTCTTAACACATTAAGGCCCCATTGTTATGAGGACATTGTTACGGGGTACTTAGAACCCTTAAAAGTCCGACAACACTCTCTCTAAAGCCCTTCGATATCGCCTATTATAGTCCATCCGTTTAGATAGTGTCGGTGCACCCGTTGTTGTTAAATACGAATATATTAATTTATACAATGGCGTAAACTGACAAATCATACTTGCTTGTGTGTGTACGCCGCGGACCGGCCCATTGATTTTGTTGCGGTTTGCCGCACGTGCGACGGCGGCGCGTTCAATGTGACCGTTTATAAGCAAATAATTAAGTTGTGGCGGTAAGATGGCGAAGAACCCAACCTAGTTTGTGAAGAAGGTGGGAGAAAAAAATTACATATAAAAGATTAACACTTACTCATTGGTGGAGCTAAGCCCTTCGTGTAACTCCTCAGCCATGTGTTTGAGTTTCCAGGCGCGGGCGCGTCTCCGGGCCGACCTCTCGCCGTAGAACTTCTTAACCAACAACACATCTGGGATGGCGCTTCGGTCCAACTTGTCAAAGTTCGCATCGTTCACATTTGAATCCCCAATATTGTACCTGCGTAATATAAAAATTAATATATCTATACGGCCTGTTGGTCTAGAGTAGTTTCATATCAATGCGTGTCTACTTAAAAATATATATTTTTACCAGAATAGGGTTGAGGACGATTTCTTTTATAGATATACATGAAATATATCTAAAAATATACATAGGTATATATAAAAATATCAATTTTATGATAATTTTAAATCTAAAACTAATATGCATATTCAAAATTTCCCGCTAAAACGCCAACTTCTATCGCGTAGCTGTGACGTAACGCCCCTCTTAACACTATCATCGTTCTGTGTACCTATGCGGACGCGCTATTCAATGTTGCTATGACATCTTGTTTAGAGAGGCGTTACGTCATGCGTCGTTTGCGGTCACGTGATAACAAGTATAAAAAAATGTTTGTTTGGTAATTAATTTGATGTTGGGATGTTGTATGTTTGTTTTTTCTGTAGGAGAGCCACGCTTCGGCATGAATGGGCCGGTTCGACCGGAGCGATACCATAGCCTCACAGAAAACCGGTGTGAAATAGTGCTTGCGCTGTGTTTCACCGAGTGAGTAAGGATACCGGAGGCACATACCCCAATCCCCTACCCCTACCTCCCTCCCATCACAAAAGGCCGGCAACGCACTTGTGACGCTTCTGGTGTTACAAGTGTCTATGGGCGGCGGTAATCGCTTACCATCAGGCGATACGTCTGCTCATTTGCCCGCCAATTCCATGAAAAAAAAAAAGTATGTTAATCGATGCGTGAACTTCTATTGCGTGATGCAGGATTGGTAGTTTCTTCGTATTGTACGTACTCCGTAGTTCAGTGTAACTTTGGTAGATGCCGCTGTAGTGTGCTTCTGTTTGCGTTGTATTTTATTTATTTATTTATTTAAACTTTATGCATAGATGTTGCAAAGGCGGACTTAATGCCGTAGGCATTTTCTGCCAGTCCACCTCAGGGGGACACAGAGACAAACATGGTAGATGCACAGAGATTTTAATATTTTATTTTTTTACGACTCAATTATTAAATATTGCTCATAAATACAGAATAATATAATATAAAATATTGATACTGCTACCCTACTACTAAACTATAATACTGCTAGTATATAACACTTTAACATATATACACAATACATATACACACATATATATATATGCACACATACAAACATTTACATAAATATAACTAGATAATATACATACTATAAAAATTTGAAAGGGAGAGGCTAAGATGTATGTGGAAGTCGCCACACCGTCTACACTCTCGTTAGTGTCTACACTCCTATCCTGGTATGCATATGATAACCAATGCTCCCTGGTTTGTACCCAACGAACTGTCACACCGAGACCTTCAATGGTATCACTGCCTTTTTTTTGGTTGATACGTTAGCTTTTAGAGTATTTCAATTAATTAAAATCAGGTGGCAACAGCTTGCATACTGTTAACCTTTCATGTAATACTAATACTATTGTACCTGAAGATCTGACTTTTAAAAAGAGTGGCCATGAGTTTCTTTGCCAGTATTCTTCTCATAAGGCTCTACGCATTTTGGAAACTGGAAGTTATGGATCGACACAGGCACCTGCCGTGCCGTGTCGTTCCATAACCTCCAGTGGTCTAAGTGGATTTTGGTGTTTTCACCTAATTCACCATGACAATACAGTACATCTGTAGCATCTGTTTGTGTCGATCTATGATTTTTAACTGTAGCTTCAATTTAACGTTCATAAATGTCACTTAGTGTCTTAATTGAATAAATGAATTTGAATTTTAAACCTACGAGTACCCATTCTGAAATAGAAAACTGCACGCAATACTAAGTCCTATAAGGAACACATTAAACATCATATTACTCTAGCTCGGTCAATAATAGAAAACTACAATAAAGCGCGACGTGTAATGCGTAAATACCTCACGAGGTAATCAAATCTTAGTAAAAATACCTACTGATTAAACAACGAGGCTGTGACAAGTCATCGATCGGAGTAAACCAAGAGTACAAATAAAAAGTTCTTATTATACATACATATGTCTGTGGACACTTATCTGGACTTACCCCAAAACTGTATCACCAGGTTTCAAAATATGTCCAAGATGTGTCTTAGTATGGACAGGGTTCACATCTAGACCAAGTTCACTGGCTTTAACCACCCACACATCGGCTATAACATGTTTATTGGACACCATGCCTTGTCCGGGAAATGATTTCTTCTCCTAAAATAAAAAGTAAAAGTAAGTTATAAATCCTATGTCGCGGGGGCGTGTGAAATAGACTCAAAAAACACCCATACTTGTGTACACGTCAGAACAGTAATTTGAATCACACATAATTGCACCTTAAGTGAATAAACTTACATGTTCTTTTAGCACATCAATATCCATCACAATGTACTCGACCAACTGTTTGGGGTTACATATTGCTGAGAAGGGACTGCGCCAGTACACAGTCGAGGACACGTCGCACACTTGGCCAGTGCTGGCGTCGATCAGATGTATGGTGCTCGTGACCCTGTGCACCAAACACACAGGAGAGATCCCGCCGAGTTGCTGAGTCAGCCTCTTGGGCAGGCACACAACACTGTCCTTTGACAACGGAACAATCTCGATACTGAATGTGAACTTGTAGTTATATATGTTACTGTGGATATCGTGCGATATGAGCTTCTTGGAATGCTGGGATTTAACTGGTAACACTGACTGAATAAAGTCTACCATCTTGCGTGCATGACTCTCGGATGTGTAGAAGAAATCTAACCCATCTGGAAGTTAACAAGACAATTTTGTAATGAATGATTAAAAATTTAAAGCATTACTTTTTACGTTCTTTTTATTAATTGGCAACATCAAATAATTTTAACATATACTAGTTGC
The DNA here is from genome assembly GCA_949125395.1 of Diaphora mendica. Taxonomy (NCBI): domain Eukaryota; kingdom Metazoa; phylum Arthropoda; class Insecta; order Lepidoptera; family Erebidae; genus Diaphora; species Diaphora mendica. Next base: position 26,611,657 of record OX421320.1, read on the forward strand.
AATAGGGTCATTTTTATAATAAAAAAATGTTTAAGTAAAGATTATTTTTAAATTATTCGAACCCCGAACACTATAAACGCCACCTTGTTGAGAACAATGACAACTCATTTGTAATAGCCAGTTGTCATGGCGTTCGTCTTTAGAAGCCTACAAACGGAAATAACTGTATAATAAAATAACATACTGTTGATATTACCAGAAAAATAAATACAAAATTGTTTTGTATATATTTGGCTTTACATTTTATACATTCCTGGCATTGTCCTTTCTGTGTTAAGTGACAAAATATTATGTACATTGTTAAAAGTAAGCATATTTTTAATGCACAAATTTAGAGATTAGATCAAGATAAATCAAACAATATTGTACCGTGCTTGGGTTTTATGCCAAGAGTATTTTCATGAGCTTTATGCTTCAGTATTAGCTGCTCCAAATAGTAAAACGTCTTCCTGTTATTAGCTCTTTGCCTCACTTGTACCATCGCACGCCAGTAATCTTGCGCTTCGGTACGGTGGCAGTCATTACACATTTGGCTTTGAACAGTGAACTCTGTAACAAAAGTTTGCTGCAGGATTGATCCCGATCCAATTTCACCCTCTATCTTGACTTGCACCTGAAAAATTTAAATAAAATATATTAGTTTATTGACACTACAATACACATACCTTGTCATAAGAAATCCTGATATAAAAGGTAGACAAATCCATAACAAATAAGTAATCATTACTGTTGTATATAAGTGTACCTACACACTTCCTACTTTATAAGTTGATGTTTATTGGGTTATGAAACTACCCGCCATCATAATTGTGTATCTACCTTACTCTTATGATTTTGTTACTTGCACTTACTTGTAATTCTAGGCTACTTAGCTAAATACACAAATAACGATATTTGGTGTTTTATTGAAGATATAATATTGGCGACGAGTAGAAAACTTGACAATGGAGTGTAAATCAGTGAAATTTAATGAGTTCAATGTGAAATGTGATAATTGGGACAATTACATCGACAGACTTAAGTATTGTTTTGAGGCGAATGGCGTCGTCTCAGATTCGGCCAAAAGGGCAAATTTCTATACAGTGTGTGGTGTACAAGTGTTTGAGACTCTTCTGGCGTTAATTACACCTAAAAAATCTTGTGAAGTAACATTCAGTGAAATTGAAGCGATCCTAACCAAACATTACAGCCCAAAACCTAATGAGATTTCTGCGTCGTTCAAATTCTATAAGCGCGATCAACTATGCAGTGAATCCGCCGCGGAATACATAGCGCAACTCAGAAAAATCTGTGCCGGTTGTAACTTTACAGACATGGAAAGATGCTTCGTGACAGATTGGTATGCGGCATGAACAATCACAATTTGCAGTACGAACTGTTAAAGATAGATAATTTGCGATACCATGAAGTAGTGGATGCAATGCTTTCGACCGAAAGTGCGGGCAGGGACGCTCGTATGATACAGAGCGCCTTCGTCACCGGCGCCGCCGTCAGCTACGACGCGACGGCAGTGGACGCCGCGGCAACGTCATGTGAACCAATGCACATCAACGCTGTGCGATCTAAAGCAAATGTTCGATTGTGTTATCGATGTGGAAACCGACACGCTGGCGAATGCCGTTTCGTTAACGCCGTGTGCCACTTTTGTAAGAAGAAAGGGCACATCGAGAGAATATGCACAGCTAAAAAGAAAAGTCTTTCTCAACAAATCAACTTAACCGAAAACGAGACTGATATGCGTTTTAATGGCATATATAACATAGAGAGTACGAGGAGCTCTCGCGTTCCGGCATACGAGGTGAAGCTACTACTTAATGGCGCGCAGGTAGCGATCGAGGTGGACTCTGGCGCCGCTTTCTCCTTAGTGAACCAGCAGACGTGGGCGCGCGTACGCTTGCGCAGCGCTTTGCGCGCGGTACCCAACCGCCTGTGCACGTGGAACAGCTCACCGGTTACAGTGATGGGACAAGCTCAAGTGCAAGTACAATATAAAGACATTAAGTGTGTTTTGAATGTCATTGTAGCTAAGGGCTCAGGACCGAATCTGTTGGGACGTAACTGGTTCGAGGCACTAGGTGTTACTTTAAATGTTAATATGATATCTGAACTTGACATGTCTGTGAACAATCAGATTGTAGGTAAACACAGTAAGGTTTTCAGTGACGGACTCGGTACTTACCAGGGAAACCCTGGGGCTATGCATTTGAAGCCAGCTGCTACTCCTAGGTTTTTTAAGGCACGTCCTGTACCTTATGTTATTAAAGACAAAGTTGAAAATCGGCACATGCCTCCGAAAACTAAATCTGAGTGGATCACACCTACAAAGCCGTGGTCTCGAATAAATGTGGGCCAAAGTCTGATGTTTAGAAATTAAACTCAAACTCAAACTCTCTTTATTTCATAAAATTTTTTAAATTGTTTGAAATCGTCTTTTATGTAGACTCTAAAGTCATAGATCAACACACACAATAGCAACAATCTCTGTTTTGTCAAATAGCAAGCAAATAAGCTTAATAAAAATTAAACTCATACAAAATCTATTACGAGTATTTGCCTGTGCCGATCTACAACCGCCCATTTCCAAGGAGTTGAGCCTTATGAGAAGAAAGGGCAAACAAACTCATGGCCACTCTTTTGCAAATTACAGATAGATGGCACTATTACATGTACCACAACATTGTTTTGATGTGTGCCAGTATGTCCGTTATTAAGTACTAAAAGGTAAAAGGACAATGAAGAGAAAACAAGATTAAGAAAAAAAAATCGAATAAAAGAGAAAATGAAATGTAGCATAAAAAATAGAAAAAAATAATAATAATAAAAAACACACTAGCCAACACCACATTTTTCCTTAAGAAATAGCCTGCGTTAATTAATCCCAAGCATTTTGATCTTCTATATAATCCAAAATTGAATAGTAGGCCTTCTTACACAATCCACGTTTTATTGCGGATTTAAATTTGTTAATACTTAAATCTTGAATATTATTTGGGATTTTATTATAAAATCGGACACATTGACCTCGAAAAGACTTGTTTATCTTTTGGAGCCTAGTGGCGGGTACTACAAGTTTATTTTTATTCCTGGTATTTAAAGAATGTACATCACTTCTTTTCAAAAAGCTATCTTTGTTTTTCTGAACATACATTACATTTTCATAGATATATTGACTTGCCACTGTCATTATGTTTATTTCTTTAAATTTCTGCCTTAATGAACAACGATTGCCTAAATTATAGAGTGCTCGAATCGCTCTCTTTTGCAGTACAAAAATAGTTTGAATGTCGGCAGCATTGCCCCACAGTAGAATACCGTACGACATTATGCTATGAAAATAACTGAAGTAAACAAGTCGTGCTGTATCAACATCAGTCAACTCTCGAATTTTTCTTACTGCGTATGCTGCTGAGCTGAGTCAATATAGTTATACTTATAGTTGTGGACCTCGTCTTCGTAATAAGCAATGGCCATCTAATTATTAAGTGACAACTGGTGATGGTAATGTCAACAACCCACACCCAACTTGTTAAAAATAAAGTCACAGAAGATGCAGACCGAGAAGGAGAGAGGGAAGAAGATGCAGACTAAGAAGGAGAGAGGGAAGAAGAGTAAATATGCACTGGTTGAAAAGAAAGTCACAGAAGATGCAGACAAGGAAGGAGAGAGGGAAGAAGAGTAAATATGTAATGAAAAGGCCAGTCTGGAAATGAAAAGTCAAGATATGGAAATGAGAGGTACAGACTCAAGTGAGGAAACAATTGATGATGTTAGATGTTAGGTATACTATACCCAGTGATTATGAGTCTGGCTATTCTGGGGGTAAGGTTAAAAGGAAAGTTTTATCTCATACAAAAAGCTCTAATGAAAAGCCAAAGCTGGATTCAATGTATATCAAATAGACATAATACTAACTTTTAAACTTTCGCGTTCCATGTTATAACAATAATTATTTTTACGGGAATTAACGCGATCACTTATTTCAAGGTATTACATACCTCTGTTCCGTGTTCCGGTATGAATTGTTTGTATACTTTAACCTAACGACATCTAATTCCGACATTTAATTAAGTTAAGATTTGTTTGTAACTATTTTCTGTATAATTTTCTTTAATAATTTCCTTTTTCTCTTAATTAGTTTGTTCTTGTTTAAATTTTCCTTTATTTTATCTCTTTCTTGTATCAATTCTACTTAATTTTCATCTTTATTTTTTTTTCTTAAATACAAATTGTTGATTGTTTTAGTTGCAACTTATAAATGAAAACATACACACATACTTGTATAATGTAAATGTATACATGATGGTACTTTGGTACTTATCTAACAATGTTTCCCAATTTATTAAATACGCACTTGTTATTGTATGAGCACCTTGTCGACTATGATTATTATTAATTATTAATTTCTTTGATATTGACCTGATGATTTGCCGTGCGGCCTGAGTACGCAGCTCAACTATGGTTGAATAGGTCGATGGCTGATCCATGCGTCTTACTCTATTTTACATTTGTGACATTTATTGATTATTTTATATTTGGACATATTACATCTTTTTAAATTTGACTGTGAGTGAAAGTGCTATTTGGATTTTATTTTCCATAAGTGGACCTCACAATATAACAATACAATGTCACAATATAACAATGTAAAAATCTTGCAGCTATCAGTAAGAACGGCGCATGATTGGTTAGCTCATGGCTGTGCAGCAATGACTCCAAACCTTTTATATTGTTTTCTTTGGTCGACTTCGTTCTCATTCAAGTCTCTTAGTGAAAAAAATATTGTAAACCGTATTATTATTTTTTAAAAGGAGCAACAATGGAGTTTCTTGCCAGATTCTTCTCCATGAAGGGTAGGCTGCACTTGGAACTGGCGACTAGAATCACTCGATTTTTTTAATATTAAATATTGACTATTCATAAGTGCCTGTAAAATAAGTGCCTATATGAATAAAATATTTTTGAGTTTGAGTTTGAGTTTGAGTTCTGTTTTGCCTGACGTTTCGACCAGGTTGCACTGGCCGTGGTCACAGGCTGACTGTACAGAGTATGTAACAGAGGTATGTAATACCTTGAAATAAGTGATCGCGTTAATTCCCGTAAAAATAATTATTGTTATAAATAGACATAATGTTAAATATTTAAATAAGTACAAAATTGTAGCTTTAAGTATAAGTTAAAGCTTAAATATATTTTGTATACTTGGGGGAAAGGTATGTTGTATATAAGTGTACCTACGCACTTCCTACTTTATAAGTTGATGTTTATTGGGTTATGAAACTACCCGCCATCATAATTGTGTACCTACCTTACTCTTATGATTTTGTTACTTGCACTTACTTGTAATTCTAGGCTGCTTAGCTAAATACACAAATAACGATATTTGGTGTTTTATTGAAGATATAATAATTACCTTTATTCTTTTGGAATGTGGCTCAGTATATACAAATCCAGCATCAATAAGTTTGACTCTATTCAGGCCCTTTATTTTTTTAAGACATAATCCCAACAGTTCCCGGGACTCCAAAGGTGCCACAACCCATTCTGAAGGGGGTTGCAGATATCTGTCATAAAATATATTTAATAATTACATTAGATAATGGTGCTTGTTCTGTTATTTACATCATTAAGCTAAAATTCACTAAAATTTGTAGTTGGATTTATATGCTTTAATTTCATCAATTTACAGTAATTTTTTTTATATCTCAAATCTTAGTCTTTACTATATGCATGCATGCTAAGCATGTCTCCGATCAACTTTAATTGAAGCTTGCTGCTTGTTTTAGTTAAACTTAATAGTTCATAAAAAATTTAAACTATTTTTTTTTTATTTATATGAACCTGCCAAAATTAATCTGCCTAATGGAAAGCATATGCAAAATACAAGACTGGTGGCCACCATACTCTCTGCGAATGCAGAGAATAGCATCACACTACGGCAGCTTTTTGAGATGTTTTTGCATCACTGTCTGCCTCTAATCTCGCACTCACCAACGAGACACGACTGAATTCTGTCATTTTAAGGTGGTCTTCTGTGAGAGGGTAGTACCGCCCCAGTCGAGCTAGCTCGTTTGTTTTATTTATATTATTATGTGACGCCCTTAAACAGATAACAAAATGAACATTTATTACCTTTCACATCCTCGGCAGAAAAAGAGTGTACCTTGTTTGGCTATTCCACCTGCGAGGTCAATCTTCGAGTTGAAACATGGTCCACACATATTGTAGGGATTGGGTCTTATTATCGAAGAACACCGACAGCACATACTAAAACCATAAAAGTACTTGATGTAGAGATTTACACAACATTGTGTAAAGTATGTTGGGTAATATGCCTTCGTGAAATTAAATGTTCCTTTTTATATGAACTTTAAAACTTATTAATTTCTTCTTTGGCAGCATTTTCATCAACATCTACACGAAACTTAACTATTTATTTAATAATCGTTTTACAAAATATACATAATATAACCAAACACATTTTACTAACATTCGTTCAGGATTTGCATCCGCAGTGGGTGTATCAGGTGTTACATACTCCATTTTGTATTAGTAATTGTCTTTTTACACATAAGTTCTTTAATAATATAGAAATAAAAAATGTAAATTAACAAACACCACGTTTGTCTCTCTTTGAATTTGATTTGACACTTTTGACTGCTTTTGACAGCACAAACAAACCAAATGACAGTTGACAACTTGACCACAGAACATTAATCTGACAGATAATGACAGAAACAAAATCGATGGACACATTTTAAACCATGAGCCTGTTTGTATAATAAACTTTATTTCCAAGCTGAACTCTAAATTTGACGATATCAGTGATTAAATTTTGGCAATACAGTTTATATTGCCATTAGTGGTATGGTCAAAGATCTCGGATTGTAGATCGACCCAACCCTGAATTGGCGAATTCGGGTAACGAGTATCGGTCTGAGGGTTACAAATATTCTGCGATGCCTTTATTACCTAAAAACCTCTCTCCCGGTGAAAACAAATGCAATGATTTGATTGCACGTTTGGCCTAGTGGTTTAACGGTCACCACACCGTTTCCTACTTGGTCAAGTGTCGTGGATTCAAATCCCGGACAACACTTTATGTGATGTACAAATTGTTGTTCTGAGTCTGGGTGTTCTTTGTGTCCGTTTCATGTATGTTTGTAAAGTCCCCCGCGACACAGGATTTATTCCTAGTGCGGGAGTTGTCTTTTTAAAAGAAAAAAAAATGCTAGTGCAGATTAAAATTTTCAAAGATAACGTGTGTTACTTCGTCCTGAATGCAGACCGTGTTCAATAATTGCATTCGGGTCATATTCAGTAGCAAGTTCGGTAGTAAAGCCTTTATTATTTAAGGACTACTTCTAAGACAGTGCCGAAAGACTACGGGCGTCCTCCACTCACCGAACTCACCTTCTTACCTAACATCCCATTTCCAATATCTCATTATCTCTACTCTAACCATCATGGAGACAGAGACCTTCCAAGACTCCGAGTATCTCTGATATATTAATTCACCCGAATCATTGAATTGTTTCACTAAAACAAACAACCTTTGTGAACAAGGCATTTATTGTGATTGATATTAAAAAACAAAATAACAACAACAAACAGAAACAAAGAAATACAACATAAATAACTAAGCACATAGTGTACTGGTGGATTCTGTCAACTCCTACACTTCAGTCTTCTCAGCATCTTCTGTGCACAGATCGTCCAACATCTCAGCGAGTGTAATGCGAGGCAGCACTGGATCGATCTCGTCCATGTCCACAGATATTTTCTTATCGTCCTTAAATATGTTGACTTTCTGTCTGAGCGCTGGATCTTCCTCCAAATCATCCAGGAACTCATTGTAATCCCTGTAAATAAACAATATTTATATGATGTTTAAAATATACTCAATCGAAGCCTAACCAGATATATAATTTATACTCGCGATTATCGGCACTTGATGGAACTTGTTGCAATACATTCTACAATCAAACTCACTTGTACTTATTCCACTATTTTAATTATCTTTACACCTGACCGGTTTCGCCTTATGGCATTCCACTATTTTAATTATCTTTACACATGACCGGTTTCGGCCATGGCCATAAAGTGAAACCGGGAAAATAGTGGAATAAGTACAAATGAGTTTGAATAAGGCGAAACCGGTCAGGTGTAAAGATAATTAAAATAGTGGAATAAGTACAAATGAGTTTGATTCTAGAATGGACTAACTAGATACTTTAATAATAATATTATTATTCTCGTTAGGTAAATGTCACTATTTTCTAGACGTGAACACGCGTATGCTCTATAGATATCTCACTGGGTAGGTGTTGTATGATAAAGACTGGTTATCATGGAGCAACACCATAGGTAGAAGCCATTCGCAGGCGTTCCCCTCTGTCCAAAGTATAAGCCCAAATGGCCCTACGCGTTGCATTGTTATAACTAGAGACCGGATTATATGCATTTGCATATTTAAGCCATCCTCAGCAGTGATAGCATATTTTACCTAAGATCTAGTTATGATGCATATTGTAGGTACATTTTAATTTTTTTTCCGAGTGCAGTACAATTACTCTATATTCCGAAATGCGATAAAAGTGTTAATGTGGAGAATCCGAGCAAATATAGACCACAAAATATAAGGGTTATCACATTATACTTCACACTATCACACGAACATATAAAGGCGAAAGTTTGTGTGTATGTTTGTTACTTCTTCTCGCAAAAACTTCTGAACGATTTGGATGAAACTTTACAGTAATATAGCTTATAGCTTATACATCAGAATAACACAAATGCTACTATTTGCTGCGATAACCGACATACACGCGGGCGGAGCCGCGGGCAACAGCTAGTTGAGTAATAATTGTGACTGGTCTGATTCGCATCGCATCGGATCGTATTTCGGTGATTAGCTGCGCATGTCTATTGTTTTGAAGAAATGATCGAAGACACAATCTTACTACTGAATATTTGGAACAATACTTGATTGTTTGCGTTTACAACAAAATTAAATAATTTCGATGTCATGTAACGTTACTGTATCGATTATCGCCTATCAAAGGATTATTTACTAATTGTATGCTGATTTTATAATAAAAAAATTAAAACAAGTTTTTAATTTTTTATTATCATAGTTCAAGCATTTTCCATGTATATTTGCATGCTTAGAACATAATTATGTGTGCGTGAAATTCTGAATGTTTTGTTATGTGTGGGTTCGTAGTGACGGGCGTTTGTATCTGTATGTGATTGCTGTGTATCGGAAAAAGAAGCTACGGCTACCGTCCGTTCAGTGGCCTATGTTGCTCTGTGCTGGTCACCAATGAATGCATTCCTTTATTAGGTATAAACAATTAGGAAACTGGCTATAGGGTATCCCATATCCATGGGCTCATAGCCCAGTTGCAATCGGTGATTAGAAACAATCACCGAGGGTAAGTAACGACGGCGCGGTCATTACATGGATGGGTGACCGCTAGTGGCATGATACCATGAGCGTTTCCGTGATTCGCAGGTCACGTTAAGCAGTCGGTCCCGGTTGTTATCATAGGATAACAGTCGTAAAGCTTAGTTGGAGGCCTTTGGGCGGCTTAAAAACATCTAAAGGCAAGATGACGTAGCCACAACGTTGTGTTGCCAGTCCCCAACCCGCACTTGGCCAGCGTGGGGCCTTAACCCTCTTCTGAAAGGAGACCTGAGCCCAGCAGTGGGACAATATGGGTTGTTGATGATATTCAGAGGAAAATTTCTATATAAAAGTATGTTCTGCAAAAAAAAAAAGAGTGTACTTCTCATTAAATAAAGAGAATAGCAATTCACATGGGAACGATTGGCTTAAACAGCTGCTGGCCCCTCCCTACTATAGCCATTACATTTCAATTAGCTTCACTCCTGAGTCCTGGGTGAGGTAAAGTACTTGAGACACCCACATGAGGTAGAAAAACATACCCAGCTGCAAACAATCCAAAATGGTGGTTATTGAAATCTCAGATTGCAGATTGATGAGTCTCAACAGACTAGACATCCGAACAGGGCCGACTGGATGAAAACGGGTGGTGACACTTTGTAATATGTCACTACACAGACAGGACAAGGTATACACACTCACTCGTTAGTAGGGCCGAGCCCTTCGTGTAACTCCTCAGCCATGTGTTTGAGTTTCCAGGCGCGGGCGCGTCTCCGGGCCGACCTCTCGCCGTAGAACTTCTTAACCAACAACACATCTGGGATGGCGCTTCGGTCCAACTTGTTAAAGTAAGCATCATTCACATTTGAATCTCCAATATTGTACCTGGGTAATATAAAAATACATTAATTTTGATCTGGTCTGTTGGTTTATAATCCTGTTGAGTTAAAATTGCGTTCTCAATTCCCACCCAAGACAAACTATGGTGACTTCGGTTTCTGGGTATAGTTTATCAATATATGATTATGTTTATCTGCAGTCTGGTTAGTGCAATACAGGCTTTGGCTAGTTTAGGATCAGACAGCCACGAATGCTCAGGCATTGCACCAAAAATTATAGACAATGCATACCTGCTTCTTTAAAACTTTTTTTTCTTAAAAAAGAGAATGATCCATAGATCCCGCGTCATAGGAATATTTCTAGTCATGGAAATATTGCTATGACGCGGGGACTTTACATACATCCATGAAACAGACACGGACGGAGTGATTTTATTAATATGGTATTTAACTGTAGGTATATTAAAAAAAATCTAAAAAAAAATTATTGAGATATTATTAGGCAAAAAGCAGTCGGAAAATGATAGTTTTAGTTCATAAAATAATTAAATATTTTTTTATAATTAATTTCAAAGTTATCAGTTTTTTAATCTGTTCTTTAACACCATGAAGTAGTAGCCGCCATGTTATTACGTCAAACGGCTTTGTAAACTAAAGTGTCAACTGATCAGCGCATTTGTTTTTATTTTGTTTACAAAGCCAACTGACGTCAATACCACAGATCAATATGGCGTGCACTCCGTCCAGCGTTTTTGACAAATTACGCGCGAAATTTGAAAATAAATAAATAAACATTTCGACATTTAACATACAACGCCATCTAGTCCCAAGCTAAGCAAAGCTTGTGTTATGGGTACTAGTCAACTGATATAAATACATCATATATATGTACTTTAAAATGTAAAATTGAAATGTATGTTTCTGGCACTTATCGATTGTGTAATATTTTTGTGTTTTTTTAGTGGTTTAATAGCACTATAGAATCTAATTAAGACACTTAAAAAATGGGTGTAAATGTAATACTCTATTTATGGATCACACGAAGTGTTGTCTAATGACGGGCTTGGACTCAAAACATAAGCACAACACTTAAAACACTACCATCTGTGCAGTCAAAACCGTTACCCCAAAACTGTATCACCAGGTTTCAAAATATGTCCAAGATGTGTCTTAGAATGGACAGGGTTGACATCTAGGCCAAGTTCACTGGCTTTAACCACCCACACATCGGCTATAAGATGTTTATTGGACACCATGCCTTGTCCGGGAAATGATTTCTTTTCCTAAAAACAAACAAAAGTAAAAAAGGTTTCTGAGCTCGCTTTTGTAAATTGCAGATTAAGCGAATGTTCTTACATTTTCTTTCAACTCATCAATATCCATCACAATGTACTCGACCAACTGTTTGGGGTTACATATTGCTGAGAAGGGACTGCGCCAGTACACAGTCGAGGACACGTCGCACACTTGGCCAGTGCTGGCGTCGATCAGATGTATGGTGCTCGTGACCCTGTGCACCAAACACACGGGAGAGATCCCGCCGAGTTGCTGAGTCAGCCTCTTGGGCAGGCACACAACACTGTCCTTTGACAACGGAACAATCTCGATACTGAACGTGAACTTGTAGTTATATATGTTATTTTGGATATCGTGCGATATGAGCTTCTTGGAATGCTGGGCTTTAACTGGTAACACTGACTGAATAAAGTCTACCATCTTGCGTGCGTGACTCTCGGATGCATAGAAGAAATCTAACCCATCTGAAAGTATTTATTTTGTCATCTTGTAATTTTGCGGCAGTCTTAGTATAAGATCACAAACAAACAAATTTCCACTTGTGCAATTATGATTTATCAACTGAATAACACTTGCTGGTGAAAAATCAATTAAATAGGTTACTACCGGTTGGTTATAGAAAAAAAATAAGCTAATGGTTAAAATTTTCTACAAAGTTGCAAAACCTATAGTAAGCTATAGTAATAAGGTAGTAGAGCCACGCTGATTTCAGCACGAACGGGCCGGCTCGACCGGGGCGGTACTACCCTCGCACAGAAAATCAACGTAAAATGACAACGTTCGTGCTGTCGTGTTTCGTTGGTGAGTGCGAGACCGGAGGCCTAAATAGTACCGTGCTTGGGTTTTATGCCAAGAGTATTTTCATGAGCTTTATGCTTCAGTATCAGCTGCTCCAAATAGTAATACATCTTCCTGTTATTGGCCCTTTGCCTCACTTGTACCATCGCACGCCAGTAATTTTTCGCCTCGGTACGGTGGCACGCATTACACATATGGTTTTTAACAGTGAACTCCGTAACAATAATTTGCTGCAAGATTGATCCAACTTCACCCTCTATCGTGAGTTGTACCTGAAAAGTTTAAAGAAAATATATTATTTATAATGACACTACCACAATAAGATCATCTATACTATTTTATGGCGCTATTCAGCATATCCGCACGCGGATTTGTGCATGCGTCCGTCGCGGACGAGTTCGTCGTTCATTGCTATGCGGACCGTGATTGAGAGTTGTATAGTCAAGGATAAAAAATTAAGACGACGACGACAGTACTTCAAATCCGCCCCGCCCGACCGTCTGTCGAACACTGAACAACTACATTACGAGCAATCGGAATCCGAGCGTGGACGTCCGCGGCGCGGAGGAGTGGCGTGGATAGGGATGGCGTCCAGACGCGAAGCTGTCCGGACAGCTCCGCATAGCACTGAACACGCTACATGGGCTTAATACGTTGTAACATTCCAGGGTCATTTCTGTTCCTCAAATGTGTTTAAATAAATGATCTGATATGATGGCTTATAAAGAGTACAGGACTAAAACCAACAAACTTACAACTTGTTTACAAAGCCAACTGACGTCAATACCACAGAGCAAAATGGCGTCCACTGAGTCCAGCTTTTTTGACAAATTACGCGCGAAATTTGAAAATGTAAAATTTAAATGCATTTTTATGGCACTCATCGATTGAATTAAAATTATGTTTTTTGTGAGGTTTAATAGCACTATAGAATCTAATTAAGACACTTTTCCAAAATGGGTGTAATGCCCTATTACAATTTGAGTCACAACTATCATAATCGGTAAAGATAATAATTTAAAAAAACATCAACAATAACTACATATATTTAAGATGGATTTTTTCAAACTATATAACGTCACATCAAAATAAATTTAAACATCGAAAATAAACAGCATTCGCTTCGGACGTCAATGAAGCCTACCTACACAGCGCCATGGTGAGCTTTTAATGTCATAATATTTAAAGGGTGATAACGCCCTGGTTTGACCTGTACCAGGGGGGTTTCACTTCTCAGTTTAGGTGTATTTCGCCAAACGCCTCCCGGGAAGAACTATGTGGCAATGATTGCCACTCTGCGCTCGGCTCGCACGCTAGCCGCGTCGCCCGTAAATAAGTTGAATATTACGTGTAGGTACTTACTGCGAAAAATGACTTTAAAACGAAGTAATTGTTCGTACAAAAGGTACTGTTCTGTTGACGGGTGTTTCAATAAAAGGAAGAACAATCAATATATATTATCATTTTTCAAAATTCCGGAAAATATTGAAAGGTAAGCTGTAATTTGATGTATTTATGTTAATCATCACATCTCAGATTACTGAGCATCACATAAATAACTGTAGTAGATAGGAAAATAATGAGGTCGAATTTGTTACAGATAGGTCATATTAATTACCTTTACTTAGCTCCTATTAATTAAAAGATAAAATAATTATCTACCTACTTAGAACACAAAGAAAATTCTATTCACTGTTGATTGAATACCAGTTTGTTTTTATAATAAAAACTTCAAAGTAACCGTTTTAATAGAAAACAATTTAAAATAAATTATAATTACTTATTTAGGTTTACATAGTAAGTACCTATCTACTGTACTCACCTAGCCTAAGAAATTATCAATAGTACTAGCCTGAGAATAGTAAAGGCGTACTTACTCGTTTGTTAAGGTTTGTTTACAACTAGGTACTTATAAACTATTAGGTATTAGGCGTGCGTATGTTTGTAGTTAACAATAAAATTATTTAGTTAGTTTTTTGGAAACTATGTTATGATAGACATGTTTTGTCAATACAAAAATCTGTTACTTATCACGAAGGTACCCAGAACGAGTATTACGTTACGTAGACATGAGTATTATGTTTGTTAAAATTTTCCTTCTTCATTACTAAAGTTGCTATATTTAGTAAATAGTAAATAATAGTAAATATTTCGGACATCTAACACACAACGCCATCTAGTCCCAAGCTAAGCAGAGCTTGTGTTATGGGTACTAGACAACTGATACAAATACATATATACTTCTTTTTTTTTGTAAATACATACATATTATACATAGAAAACACCCAAACTCCGTAACAAATATTTATAGATCATACAAACATTTGGTCCGACCCGGCAATCGAACCCGAGACCCCATGATCAGCAGTCGCACACGCCAACCGCAAGACCAACGAGGCAGTAAATTATATTGTATAATTAATTTTAATATTTACCTAAATGTACAGCAAGCGGCAGCCCCGTGCTCTTGTAGTAAATCGAGCGGTGTCTAACGAAATATGAACACTCGAGTCACACGACAAAATTCAAATTCGCGTGCAAGGTGACAAAGTTGAAAACTTTTTATGCCTAAACTTGAATTTTGTTCGAGAGTTACACTTCTGTACAACAGTACTATTAATTATTCTGTGCCTGTACACCGGTGATCGGTCTGTGAGTGCTTAGCTTGTCTCTATGGGTCGGATATTGCTATTCACTAAGGTATCCCTCCACTCCAAGGGTCCAGCACTGGTGTACAGGATTAAACAAATAGGGAGTTTTATTGTAAAAGCGTATGCATTGTCCCATGAACGAGTTACCTCATCTGTGGAGACGTGAACACTAAGATTACGTTTGTTTCTGGTAATTACTGAATGAACATCACTGATTTTAGGAAACTTCGATACATGAAATTTTCATACATATAGGTATTGTGAAGATACTCAGAATATTTATCTCTTTAAATCTGGAACGGAGGGAAACTCGAGGCCCTAATTTAAAAATAGCTCGTACGGCGCGTTTTTGTTTAAGTAACAAATATGGCATTAATATCTGCACAGTTACCCCAGATTAGGATACCATAACTCATTATGCTATGTAAGTAACTGAAGTAAACTATTCTAGCTGTATCAACATCAGTTAAATGTCGAAGTTTTTTTACAGCAAAAGCCGTTGAGCTTAGCCTACCGAATAGTTTTTCTATGCGGGGGCCCCACTGTAACTAAGCACTTAGCGTTAAAAGTAATACCTAAAAATACAGTAGATTCTACAGGATCAAACTCTAATCCATTCAATCGAACATATGGTTGTAACATGCCTAACGTTAGGTGTAGAGAATTTTATGAATTTAGTTTTCTTCTCATTTAAGAGAAGCTTATTGGCAATTAACCAATGTACCACTGTCGAGAGTGCAGTGATGACTTCAATAAAATTATCAAGTTGGCGCCTAACTTGAAAAATTAAGGATGTGTCATCTGTGAACAATACAATCTCATGATTGTCACTTACATAGATCATTTATATATACACATATGAGGAACAGAAATGGCCCTGGAATAGAACCCTGTGGAAAAAAATTAAAAATTATGTATAGCCAAAAACATTTCCCGACGCCAAATAGGCGCTATTCAGTTCGACGCAGATGACCTACGACCTACAGATGTCCGCAACGGACGGTACAATGTATTAGGCCTATGCAGCACGTAAAAGCCATAAATAAATAATCATTACCTTTAATCTTTTGGAATGTGGCTCAGTATATACAAATCCAGCATCAACAAGCTTCACTTTATTCAGGCCCTTCATTTTTTTAAGACATAATGCCAACAGTTCCCGGGATTCCAACGGTGCCACAACCCATTCGGAAGGGGGTTGCAGATATCTGTCATAAAATATATTCAATAACTAGATAATATTTCTATCTTTTAATTGAATGGTCCGTATTTTAAAAGGCGTTCAATAAAAAAATGTTGTATGGATATATGTTTGTTTCAGAGTTTGGGTGTTTACTATCTATAATATGTATGTATTAACAAATAAAAAAATAATTGTTTCAGAGTTTGGGTGTTTTCTATGTATAATATGTATGTATTTACAAATAAAATTAAAATGAATTTATGTATTTATATCAGTTGTCTAGTACCCATAACACAAGCTCTGCTTCGCTAGGGACTGGATGGGGTTGTGTTAGAGGTCCGAAAAAAAACTATGTACTTAGATTCTTGAGGTAGGTCAAAGGCTACTATTTACCGCGATAACCGAAATACACGTGGGCGGAGCAGCGAGCAAAAGCTAGTTAACGTATAAAAAAGTAAGTTTTTAAAAATAGGAAATGCAGTTTTATAATTAAATATGGTTAATTAAACTATATAAATATTTATTGGTAAGTATTTCATACCACCACTACTAATAGATGCACAATTATGGTGAAAATTAAAAATCACTATCATTGATTGATTGAGAGATTACAAAAAGGTTTTAAGACATTAGTACTTTTAGGTAGCTTCTGGGCAATATTACTTGTCCGTAGTCATATTGATAGAACTTTGGACAAGAGAAAATGACTGTGGTACTACCAGTAACACTAAAGGCAAGAAAATGTGCCTATGTTCCAACTGATAGAACTTTGGTCAATCATTTCAGCTCATAGTACTACCCGAACTAAATATTATCAAACTACACAATGACAACTATTGTAATTAAAATTTTGCCTCTTAATCATAATAGTTTGTAACACCGTAATTTCAGAATTGGAATTATATTGTTTTTACTAGTAGAGACCTCTGTGATCGCAGAGTGTAGTCAGGCTCTGTAAGGAACTTCAATGTTAGTTCACGGATTGTACGAGAGATGGCAGTAAATTAGACAATATATAAATCCGATTGATTTAGGTTTTTGAACGAATTAAGGAATCATTTCAGGACGAAAGTTTAAATGTTACTTTTAGCTGTGGTGGGAGAATGGAAAAAGTAGGAAAATGTAACACGGAAGCGCGGGAAACATCTTTTTGAGCGGGTGTATTTTTTTTTTGGCTGTTATAAATTTTTTAATAATTAGATTGTTTAAAGTACCAGATAAGTTCTTAAATATACATATTATTGTTTATTTATATATGTAAAAAGTTGTAATATAGTCTTCATCATCATTTGGTAAGTTTTACATACATATTTTTAGTTTTCATGAACGGGCCAGACGATCCTGGCGGGACTACTGTCCCCCAGGTGTATAATACTGTAACAATAACTTATGCTGGTTCGGGAATGGATACGGAGGGGTCTGTAATAGAAACAGATGGATCGGAATCTTCGCGAACCATTTCTAAAAGAAAAAGGTCTCTTTCCAGAAAAATTTGTAAACACTGTAATAAAAAGCGTCGACATCATAAATCTTCTTCGACAACTCCACTAAACATAATAGACTGTCAGTGTGAAACTTCTGATTCAGATTTTTTTAAAGTTAAGGCTAATGTTATGGATTGCCCTCCACCTCTAATGCCTGTGCCACCCTCTCAGAGTAGTATTATAAACCCTTTAAAAAAAACAATAAATATGAATACTGACAATGTACCAGAAAACAGTCAACGTAACCCAGTAGGACGAGTTTATTATAGCGCTTCAGATGCTTCACCATTTGTAGTCCATGTGCAGAGAGAGCAAGTGTCTCCTAATGACATTACTTCCATTCATCCCATATCATTTGGGTATTTTTTAAAGAACAACAATATTAGCAACATCGTAAACGGAAGTGTTAAACGCATTGGTCGAAATAGAGCCACTCTTGCCTTTAGTAATTTTGAGACCGCTAATGCATTTATTACAAATCCTGCATTGAAAAAAAATAATTACAAAGCTTTTATTCCCTCATTTAACACTAAACGCATGGGAGTTATTAGGGGTGTACCAATAAATTGGTCTGAAGAAGAATTAAAAGAAAATATTACTGTGCCTATAGGCGCTGGTAATATCTTAAAAGTCAGACGTTTGAAGAGAAAAAGTAATGTCAATACCAATAATGAATTTGTTCCTATAGAAACTGTGGTTTTAACTTTTGATGGCCAAGTGTTACCGAAAAGAGTTTTTCTATGTTATAACGCTCTTCCTGTTGACCTTTACATATTCCCTACTATTCAGTGTTATAAGTGTTGCAGATATGGACATATAAAAAGTCAATGCAGGTCAATGCCCAAGTGTTTTAAATGTGGTCAAGACCACTTAGGAGAGTCTTGTTCTATCAATGACGATTTTGTTACTTGCTGCCTTTGCTCTGGGCAACACTTTGCCACGAGCAGAAAATGCCCTGAATTTTTGAGACAAAAATCCATAAAGGAATCAATGGCAAAAAATTGCATTTCATATTCTGAAGCTGTAAAATTACACAAACCGATAACCAAATCTTATGCAGATGTACTTACATCTATTGCACCTCAGACTTATAATAACTACTCTCTCACACACTCTGAATTCTCCTTCTAAAAATCAATTCCATACAACCTCATACAAGAAAACAGTTTCAATTAAAAAAAACTCTCCTCAAATTAATAACACAGGTTATGATCGTGCAGCTCATGAAATATTAATCAAAGATTATAATAATACTCCATCTCCATCCAATGGATGTGGGTATGGTAATTCTCCTCTTTCAGACATGTCTGTAAGAGAATTAATCATACATTTAATAAATAAATTATCACAATCCAGTACTCCTTTACCGTCCAACGTTGCTGTTTCTCTATCAGATAGATTAATCACAAATAATTAGCTATTGTTCATGAAAACACAAGACATTGACTTGAGACTTGAGTAATCATGACACATGACCAGGGGTGGTCAGCTCTCTAGTAAGCCAATGCCAACGGCGGACTTATTAGAAACTTGAGACAGCGCCATACAACAAAAAGAGATCGAATGTTTTTTGGTAAAATGACGTTTCATGTTGTTAAAGATGGCGACTTGTCTGTTTTGACAGCTCGTAAAAGTTCAGCTATTTATTTTTCAAGTTATTTAATCTGGAGTTTCTGCCTAACCTATTTTTTTTCGTTTGTTAAAGTTTAGTGCTGTGTGTGCTATAAGCTGCCAGTAATATTTTATGAGATAGAGACGACAGTGCGAAATTGACGCTTTTTGTGTTTTTGGATGTGTGTGCGAACTGATGTTTAATTCGGTATAAAGATTCATTTTGAGTGTGATATTGACGCTTTAAGTGCTTGTAATTTGTGACTATGGTGGGATGAAATACCATTAAATGCGCAAAATGCGGCATTACCTCGAAAGAAGAACCCTCATTTACTTTCCACAGATTTCCTCTCCCGTCAATGCATGGGCCGTTTATGTAAATAAATATTTAAAAATAATTAAAAAAGAAAAATATTATATCATGTCTAAAATGTCGTTTTATTTATTAGGGTTCCAAGTTGTTTATTTTGTCAATATGCATACAAAATGTGGCAGGTATATTGTCAAAGCTATAACATTACAATTTTACTAGTGATATTAGAATAAAACGGTAGATTCTTAATCGACTTCGTTTCTTACAATTTAACAACCTTGTTTTAATGGCATTGTAAGGTTAGGTGAGTGTTATTTTTTGTTTTAAAAGAAACAATACTAATAACCTAATTTAACCACTAGTTAAATGAAGTCGATTGACAATCTACCCTTTTATTATAATATCACAATATGCCTGCGACTGCCTGCGACATATACCTATATATATTATTTGGTGTAATACGTTTAAATTTGCCGCGCTTGATTAGCACCACGAAAGTTTTCAGTGGCCTTAACTGCAGCGCTAGTGTGTTATCGTGTTAGCATTTTTTTTGTATGAAGTTGTACTTCTTCTCCGCTAGGAGTATATGTGTTCTGTGCACATGACAGTCATGACACATGAGAAATTTTATCCATTTCATCCTTCATTACATTCATGAATATCGCTTTTACAACGTTTTAAAACCTATCTGATACCTATCCTATTTAAATTCCGTTTTCCTAAAATCTGTTTTATTAGTTGATAAATGATTTCCTAAGCTTTACTTGCTCTTGGCATAAGCACAAACCGTGCATTGCCATTCAATAAAAAAAAAAAAAAAAAAAAAAAGAAAAATAAAAAAAAAAAGTAGGAATAAACTTCTCGAACAGTCGATGGATTGAATATAAAAGGAATTTCTTCCAATTTGGGAGCCCTTTTCTTTCCTGAGCTGATCAAGAAACATTTATTTATAGTCATTCATTAATAGTATTAATTTATTTTGTGAAATCATCCCGTGTGAAGCGGTAAGTGGAAAAAATGTTTTTTTATTGTGTTAGTCGTTTTCAGTTCTTAAACAATACTGAGGTATTCCATTCTTCCTTAGGGTCGTTGGTTACTGCAGAATAACACTGCAGTCACATTATGTTGAGGATGCCACGACTATGATGTAGCTTATGATGGAGCGGCCGGTAGGCGGAAGATGGCCTGACCGCTGATGCACAGAACATAAAGAATAGGTAGAAATGTTATGTGTCATAATTTACAACGGAACGACTGTCGCCAAACTCAGACAAATGAAAGCACTATTTTATTACTGCACACTACTAACGAATTGTTTTGATTTGATGTTTTTATTTGCTCAAAACTAGCCTACAATACATAAAGTCACACGTATGATAATATATCTTATCGCGTAATTTTAACAGTTATTTTGCCATAGCTTAAGAAGAACTTACAACGTTTCGTAATCTTGAAAGTAAGAATACTTCATTGCAAGCTATTCAAAAACAGATGGCGTTATTCTAAATGCACGCAATTATAACATTAACCACTATAAGAATAAATTCGATATTTGTGTCATTCTTCGATATTTACCGCTACTCGCTTAGTGTTGTGGCACATATTACAATATTATCAATAATATCGATACCTAACTTTTGTTGTTAGGACGGAGCAGAATAAAAAACATGAATTGAAGGATATCTGAGGAGGTAACATTATAAAGGTGAAGAAGCTAAAAAATAGGTACTTGCCTAATAATGTTTATTAATTTTAAGAATCTGTATTATAATCATATTATATTTAATAAATACTGTTTAGCCACTTAACCGTTGGTATAGTGTTTAGCGATCCTGACTGCTGAGTCAGAGTTCGGAACAGACAGAGAGACAGACAAAATTAAAAAAAATGTTATTTTGGTATACGGCCCGTGCCTGCAAATTTCGCAGAGAAAAGAATCACGCTTCGACATAAATGGGCTGGCTCGACCGGAGTGATACCACGGCCTTACAGAAAACCAGTGTGAAATGGCGCTTGCACTGTGTTTCACTGAGTGAGTGAGGATACCGGAGGCCCATATCCCAACTCCTCCCCCTCCCCGCCCCCCAAAGGTCGGCAACGCGCTTGTGACGCCTCTGGCATTGCGGGGGGTGTCCATGGACAGTGGTAATCGCTTACCATCAGGTGATGCTCGTTTGCCACCTGTTCCGTAAAAAAAAATTGTACCGTGGACCTACACATGCAGATGCATTTAGTAAAAAGCGGATATAAATATTTAATAGTACAAACAGACACTCTTATTATATATAATATATATTCTTACTATATACTTATTTGTATAGATATTCAATGGTTAAAACAATTGTTTTTCTTTCAAGGCCACGTAAACAAACAAGCAAAATTTAATATTTATAATTATTATAGTAAGTAAATATAACACGTTTAAAAGTATGGAAATCGATAAAGCTAACATCCTACCTGGCTACATCGCTAAACGAGTAGAATAGAAAATACGAGAATAACGTTGAAAACTGATAAGACTCGATCATACCAGATTGAGATTTATGTGAATCGGATAAGGAACAGTTTAGCTTAAATCTCTAGTCAATTATTAGTTAAATAAAATTTTAAGATTTTATTGATAAAACATAAAATTGTACCTACAGATGGTAAGAAACACCTCCATTATCAATGTTTTTCCTTCTGCTATCATTTTCACACTGTAAAACAGAACAGTACTGCATTGTGGCATAAAAAAGAACTTTCATTGGACGACCTATTCAACGCAGCGTTGTAACACGACTATGATACAAAATACATACAACTTATAAAGGTATGCGTTGCAACGCTTATCAGTGGCAAGCGCGCCACGCCTACTAGTCATTTCTACTTATATCTTTTTGTTTTGTGCGCTGATGTATATATAAGGGTACTTACCCACTATTAATTTTAAGATTTAGTTTTAAGATGTAGATAATTTTATTAGTAACTTGTATGATATAGTGATAATGTTGTAAATATATAATAATGTGTGTATGTTATTATTATGAATATACAAT
This sequence comes from Diaphora mendica, assembly GCA_949125395.1. Taxonomy (NCBI): domain Eukaryota; kingdom Metazoa; phylum Arthropoda; class Insecta; order Lepidoptera; family Erebidae; genus Diaphora; species Diaphora mendica. The sequence goes on from OX421320.1 coordinate 26,634,276, forward strand.
GTGAATATGTGTAGTTGAGTTTTTCTGAAGTGACCTAATAGGGACCTACCCACACACACAATAAGTTATTTTTTTTAGTAGTGTAAATATTATTTAGATTATATATATTTGTTGAACGGCGCCCTGGGTAAACTCATGCTCTTCATACTGACTGGGTCGTGCCGGTGGTAGCACCCCCTGTTCAGGTTAGGGGACTGCAAGGTCGAACCCGCCTCCTAGGTCGGTTGATGGTTGCAACATGTGATCTGCATGGTTGGACCTGCCGCCTAGGTGGGCCATTGGTTGCGACTTGCGAACCTCCTGACAGGTTTGGGTGTTACAAGTTTAGTACATGGATGACCGAGCTCAGTATTTTCTAAAAATGATTCCTAGCTATACCCTATTCAACTTCCTCTGAGACAAAAGGTAAACAAAGAAATTAATGTTTCTCAAATGTGTCGATCGAGAGTAAAGATAGCTGGTGTATCAAAAACACGGATTCAGGCAAATCAGAGGTATGTAATACCTTTGAAAAAGTAATCGCAGTGGCGTAGCTACCAAGGGGCTAGGCGGTGCAGTGCCCCGGGGCCCTCAAGCTCAGGGGGCCCTCGAATCCTTACCAGGAAAAATTCAATCGAATTGAACTTTCGCAAAGTCCTCCTATTTTCAAAATTAATATGACAGGTTGCAACCCGACTTTAATCATGGCAACTCTGTTGAGAGAAATTCAAAAGTATTACCTAGGGAATTCCCCTAAATTCTTTTTGTGGGTTGGCAGCGTTGTCAACTTGACGGATAGCGATATGTGCGTTTGATTATTCATCGATATACGTTTTGTGAATTCGAGTCAAGATTTTTTCTGAGGATGGTTAAAAGTTAATGCTGTATCAGGAATAAATAGGCTAATGTCAATAAAGTTATTGTACTAGTCAATATAGTGGTTCAATTTTATGTGATTTTAGTACCACTCATTTTGATGTTCTTTACGTCAGTTAATCATGTCAAATCTATCGATTTCGGCTACTCATTGTATAACGCGAAATTGTTTTGCGTTATACAATGATTGAGTGTGTGAGTGAATTAATATGAAGGCCCGCGCGCGAGTAGATCGTTCTTGGTCTTCACCGTTAAATGTGGTAACACTAGCGCGAATAAAATATTTTCCGGGGATTCCTCACATTCCTCAACGACGTTTTGTAGCGTATCATTACGTTTCTCCTTCCTTTTAATGTCGTCAGTAAACAGTGAGTACTCGGGCACATTCTAATATGAATATGGCATAAATAAATTAGAAAACTAAAATTATGGACAAAAAGAAGAAACCCAGTGGTGCATGTAAACGCAAACAACGTCAAGAAAGAGACGATAAAAAACAAAAATTTTACAAATTTTTTCACGTTTTTATTCAGCCTTCTGCAAGTACCTACTTCTGGACAAAATATTTTTATTGATAGTGACTCAAATAATGTGGTAACTGCTGTGTTGGTTGAGAAACCTTTTTTTGTGCGGAATCCCTTCCGATACCACCGACTGGTAGCTACGTCGGACTCGAACCGACTAAAAACCGCACAAATAATGAGCAAATATGGAGTGCTAGAATGCGACTTAACATAAGTATTTACAGCAATGTTATTATTCTTTACAATTCCTGTCACTTCTGCGGCGGCAGAAAGGTCATGTAGCAAAAAAAAATAAGAAAAAGTGTGGACCAAACTCGACTCCAACATTTATCGCTGATAGCAATTGAAATCAAAACTGAATCAAGCCTGGATTTAACCGAACTCATTGATACTTTTACGAAAACTAAAGCTAGGAAAAAATTGAAAATATTATTGTTCTTTAGTCAGTTGGTAGGTATCAAATAAACCCGTTAATCTTTTCTATTTCGTTTTATTGCCCAATACCTACATCAAGTATTCATTGTAATTGATGTCGTTACTGTTTAATATTTTTATTACCTGCCCTGCAGTGCACGAAAAAGAGCTGATGATAAAGTAGCTTGGCATTTTTAAAGAATTTGTAAATTTAATATTTTTACTTGATAAAACCTAACCAGTTTAGATAGTAGTGGGCCCTCATTTGATATTTGCCCCAGGGCCCTTGCTAACCTAGCTACGCCACTGAGTAATCGCGTTAATTTCCGTAAATCCGTAAATAATTATTATTATATCATGGAACGCGAAAGTTTAAAAGTTAGTATATACTTACATAGACAAAAACAAAAGCGGTCAAGTGCGAGTAAGACTCGCCCATGAAGGGTTCCGTAGCAGCAAGTAACATTATATAATTTTTGTTTTGTTTTTATATTTGTGTAGATTGTATGAAAGGTAAATTGCGGTTTACGATTTATGACGTAATAGAGAAAAACTACTTAATAGATTTCGTTCAAACCAATTTTCGGTGCAAGTCTGCATGGTAATGTACATCATATATTTTTTTTAGTTTTATCATTCTCATAATTTAGAAGTTACAGTGGGGGGGGGCACATTTTACCACTTTGAAAGTGTCTCTTGCTCAAACTATTCAGTTTAGAAAAAAATTAAATTTGAAACCTCAGTATAATTTTTGAAGACCTATCCGTGATGATCACGTATGAATTTAATGAAAAAAATTTTTGAGTTCAGTTCTAAGTAAGTTCTAAGGAACCCCCAAAATTTATTGTTTTTTTATTTTTGTGTGAAAATCTTAATGCGGTTCATACAATACATCAACTTACCAAGTATCAACATTATACACACATCAAAAGTGTCTAGGGATCAACATATGTGTCTAGGGATGAACATATATTTTTGCAATAACTTTTCTCCTGATTGATATTAATTAAAATTTTCTTTAAGGATTCATCAAATAAACTGTTTTCGTTTGTCACAGTAACGATAAACCAAGTCACCTTTGCATTAATAAAGAAATTTTCCATTTTCCTAATAAAGGGATTTTTGACATTTGAACCACGAACATTAAAGTTCGAAAAAAAGACTGAAATAACAGTTTTCTTTAAAATTTTATTAGGTAACTTAAACAATTAATCATCCGTGTTTCTACCGCGAACACTAACAACACAAGAATCGGTTTGGCATACTCAAAATGAGTTCATCCAAATCACGCTGTGGAATGGCCGCCCATGTTCGTTGCAACAACAAAAAAAGGTCTTCTTGCGACTGGATACCCTCCATATTCGGCGACTGAGCAGGCCAGGGCCAAAGCCACATCTCAATCTCAAGAAATCGGCATAAAAATGCTTGATCCCTAGACATTTCGCTACGCACGACTTCTTAAAAGAGCATTTATCAGAAAATGTCGAGCTTGTATCCGAGTTGGTAGCAGACAATTCGAACACCTCTTATAAAATAAAGATGAATTTATCTACAACTTAAAGCTTTTTATTATTACAATTGAAGACAAGATTTATTCAGTCGAATTTACTCTTTCTGCATCTAAATATCAATCACTGCATATTTACGTTTACCATACCATTTGTTAACTGCATTAACTGTGCTTTTTTTTTTAATAGTTGGCCCGTAAGAACGATGGACCATTATGAAGTTTGGGTTATCGTGGCTTTGGCAGGTAAACAGTACTAAAGATGTGTAAACTATCGATCTAAATTCGTCAAATAATTAAGTGCGATTTTTTGGTATTACCTTCAGAATATTATTAAAAATCCCGTTATTCATTGCCAGACACTTAACATCGTGGCAACCCCTTGCCAGACACCCTTAATAAAATTATAATTTTACTTATGTTATAGTATAAAAGCTGGTTTTTATATATAACACTTGGGTAATTGGACAAACTTTCAGCTTTTATAAAATAACGAAGGTCTTGGGTTCACGGGCACTTGCCCGTCAACCTTGCATACTAATTACTGCATTTCTAATAAGATTGTCTGAGGAATAAGATAACGCCAAAAACGCAACAAATGTCATTAATTTGCGGCTGTGGTATACATGTAAGTACAGTAAAGACAACAAAAAAGTTTTTTTTTTTTTAAACTTCATAATTTGGGCACCAATAGGATATTTTTTGGGTATTTTTTTGTATGCCATATAGCTGTACTACTAAGCGCTCCAGGATTATCCATTCTTTCTAGGACACCCTGTATACAAGAAAATTGCTTGTTAAAGGGTATGAGATAAAATTTTGTAACTGTATTAAGCAGCCTAGCCCGCCCTAAGCAGATAATAAATGAAGCATTTATCACCTTTCACATCCTCGGCAAAATAGGAGTGTACTATATTTGGCAATTCCACCTGCAAGGTCAACCTGGTCATGATAACATGGTCCACACAAATTGTCCGGTTCTGGTGCTGTTAACATTGAACATCTGCAGCAGAATCTATAATCATATTAGCATTAAATTTAGATTGCACAACAATGTGTAAAAAAATATGCTGGGTATATTTGCAAAATAAACTTTTCCTTTATAAAAAGTTTAAATTTAATTTTTAAATAAGATTTCTCTGTAAAATTTCTTTAATGAACATCCATAAAAAAATAAAATACATACAGTGCAGCTGTGGAACATAGAACCTCCTCCTTTTTTGAAGTCGGTTAAAAATTAAAAACTGAGCTGTTTATGTTTTCAATCCTATAAGAGACGTCACTATAAATTTTTACTTACATTCGGTTAGGATTTACTGGCGCAATGGGAGTTTCTGGTGTAATATACTCCATTTTGCATTTGTAATTTACTCTGTTCAATTGAGTACTTGTAAGTAATAAAACACATACACGAACACCTACAAGAACACCTCCCTCTCCTGATACCAAGTTGACAACTTGACAATCAATCACATTGACAATTGTTGACATTAGTAAAAAAACCACAGTCACTACTAGTGAGGAAGCAATATGGAGAGGCCCTATTCTACTATACGAACAATACATTATTCAAATATATCTATGATCGACACATACTTAAATACGAAAAAGCATTTTATCTCTTTTTAACTTATGTTTACCGTGGTGTGAAAAGAGAGATAAACATAGTTTACTGAGCACCAATACTGGCAAAACTTTTGAGTGACATCATGTGCTTGTCAATTCGTGACCGATGACGCCAAGTTCTGAGGTAGATCTGCTGTCAAACGGTTGTTACCTGCCAATTATGGCTGTAAACTGGTTTTTACTGTATCCAAGTCCAAGGCTTTGCACTAGAAATGAAAATCATGCCTTCGTGCATAATAATTAATTAGTTGTTTAATCTATAAAACAATGTGGTGCAAGAAAAAACAATAATCAGCCTACATTGACTCGTCACAGGTTAATTAAAAAAAATTCATTGAAATTGTTTTATACTTTAGAATTTTATTAATGTATTGTATTAAACATGATCTTTTTAAAATTTCTGAAGATGTTTGTTAGTTATTTGAGGTTCTCAATAGTGTTATTTGCTTTGTTTGACTTTGATTTGTTTATATACGATTAAGGGTAGTGACAAAGAGTATATTATAAATAACTAGGTAGTGATGATTGAGTAAAAGTATCGATACTTAAATTTTTACATTAAAAAGAAATGTTAACGTGGATTTTTCTTCATCAGATTTCCTGTGAATGAAATTTTGAGAAGAAAATGGATTGAAATTATTGGTTTGGAAAATATAAACTCCTCATACCTCGACATACAATCTGGTATGACTGCTTGATGCACTTCCACAAAAATCCTTCAACAGAACTCACGACGTTACGAGATTACGCGACTGCGCAGTGCCCTTATCTTCGCTTATGGTTAGTATTTCATTTTAAATTAATATAATGGTGATGTGACAAGCTCATCAGAGTGTAGAGAATAGACTTACATCAAATACTAGCCATTCCCTGCAGTTTCACCTACGTTTATGGTCAATGCTCCCCTCCTAAGGATCGTAGCATGATGTCACATGGACTATACTATTCCTCGTTAAACACTTTATCCAAAATAATTAAATTATTCAAAACTGACTGATATTTCGTCTGGAGGGTGGTTTAAGAGGTGACTAAATAAGTAAGATAGATAGACAACATCACTATGACAGAGAGAACAATAAAATAAACCTATACTGACCCATCAGAGTAGTGTGGTATAGTAGGCCAATTTCGTTTCAAGAAATTCCGGAGAAGGCCCTTGCTCAGTAGTGGAATGTTTATGGGCTCAGATGATGATGAATTTAAACAGAAAAAGGTATTTTTATAGTAATAACAGAGCAATTTCTTTGTTAATCTTACCTTTTACATAAAAAAATATTAATTATTTGTTCCAGATTGTCGATCAATCTAGCAAACCTGTTATTCGTGAAAGACAAAAATTTTCCAGCTTTACTATTGGGGTAGAATTACCAAATGATAGTGTAAACAGAATAAACATTCGCTAGACAAGGTAAATTTGGTTTAGTTTTACTTTCTCACACAATAACAGGTTCAATTCTTCCTTTTAAGTCTTAGGTTCACATTCATTGTTCAGTTTATATCAAACACAGCATATCTCGTGACACTGACACGGTTGTGATTTATCAAACAAAATAAATAAAAACTAGTGAATTCTATGATTGATTGAGATAAATAAACATATTTTTATGTAATCACTATATGGTGAGAAGGGTCAAAGAGTCAAAGGGTCAGACAATGAGTTTGTAAAAACCTCTAACTTTTTTAGATAGTTGCGGTTCTTATAATTGTGGTCTTTCTACTTTCTGAACCTTTATCCCCGTTGTCATATTTATAAGACATTCACCAATAACGGATATATTCCAACTTTTTTTTTTGATTTTATTCTTAAGTCCATCATTCAATATTTAATCCATCCTGGCGGATTCACATTTTAACATTCCTACCATATATACTTAACTAATCGCAAACAACTAAAATTATTTAATGTCATGGATATTTTTTCAATTTATTAAATATTTCAATTAAATATCAATATTGACATTTCGAGTCGCCCTACTTAGCTGCATAAACTAAAATTATTTAATGTCATGGATATTTTTTCAATTTATTAAATATTTCAATTAAATATCGATATTGACATTTCGAGTCGCCCTACTTAGCTGCATAAACTAAAATTATTTAATGTCATGGATATTTTTTCAATTTATTAAATATTTCAATTAAATATCGATATTGACATTTCGAGTCGCCCTACTTAGCTGCATAGGTACAACCCTAAAGGCAGCCATTTTATGTGCCAACTTCTTGTGTAGGATATGTACGATAATTTTGTACTTCTTTTGATGAAATGGCAAACAGCCGGATCTCTCGGATCAGCTATTTCTGCCAATGTCAAGTTTTTATAGTCTTTATATAATAAGTCCTCTAGTCTTCGTCGTGATGAAATTAATGATAAATGGGGACCGTCTTTCGAAAAAACAAAAAACGATCTCCGATAATTTTGTAGGTACAGCTAGTCCATGTATTAATAAGTCAATGTGAATTTCTGACTTCTGACAGTTTAGTGACAGACTAGACCACAGAGCACATATATCTTAGAGCATTTATACTACAGGGACTGCTGAACGGACAGAAAGCGTGATCGGAGTATAAGTAGAGAGACTGAGTATGGTTAGCATCTGTCTCTCTCACGCAAGCTTCTGATTGGTGGACGCACATACCAATTTGCATGACTGATTTGGCGGGAAATACACTAACCAATCAGAATCCAGCGTGAGAGAGACAGACGCTAACCAAACTCAGTCTCAGTAGTGTTTCTAAGTAATACCTTTGTTATTTTCAGACTACTTTTAAGACAGTGCCGCAGACTACATGCGCCTTCCACTCACCGAACTCACCTTCTTAACATCCTACTTATAATATCTCATTATCTCTGCTCTAACCATGTTCGGGACCCGAATCATTGATCTCGAGTTTATTTCACCAAAACAAAACATTTGTGAACAAGGCATTTATTGTGACTATTGTTAAATTACAACAAAAAACGATTAAATACAACATTAATATCTAAGTACACATAAGTGTACTGGTGGATTCTGTCAAGGCCTACACTTCAGTCTTCTCAGTGTCTTCTATGCACAGATCATCCAGCATCTCGGCGAGTGTAATGCGCGGCAGCATTGGATCGACCTCGTCCGTGTCTACCGGTATTTTCTTATCGTCTTTAAATATGTTAACTTTCTGTCTGAGCGCTGGATCTTCCTCCAAATCATCCAGGAACTCATTGTAATCCCTGTAAATAAACAATAGTTTAAATAACGTTTAAATAATTACAAGTTTTGACAAAAAAAAACCGACTTCAATCGGGACCAAATTTAAATGGGACCATTCGGGAAGCACCAACTTTCAAATAAAAAAAGAATCATCAAATCGGTTCACCCAGTCTAAAGTTAATGAGGTAACAAACATAAAAAAAAATATACAGTCGAATTGAGAACCTCCTCCTTTTTGAAGTCGGTTGAAAAGGCTCAATCAAAACCTAATTAGATACTTAAATAATATTTGTCTTGTTAAATGCGTCACTATTTTCTTAACATGAACACTCGAATGGTCTATAGATATCTCACTCACTGGCTAAGTGTTGTATGGTTAAGACTGGAACACCATAGAACAACAAGGTAAGGAGTAGCCATACGCAGGCGCTCCCATCTATTAAAGTATAAATGGGCCTTCGCGTTGCACTTGTGGCGAGTAAGCAACTGCAATAGTCCGTCTAAACGCAGCACATAATCACGCCACTGTACCGTTATATCGCAGCGCGTGTAAGGGATCAGTGAGTGGCCACACCTACAGCGAAACCGGCTCCTGTGATTCGTGCGACACCGGCGCGCGCGCATGTTAACATCGAGCGTCTATTGTTCTACGCTCCGCCTCCAACTAGCAACGGTCAAGCTCGAACCGTTATTACTGTTAACTATTTTAGACTATAAAAACCCGTGTTATTTATAAGTTGGGTACATTACGCTTTCTGCTATTCGACTGTGCTTTTGTAAATATTATATTTGTCCTGCTTAAATATATACCTTGGGTTCTTCCACTGCTGCTTTTATTAGTTGTTACTTATTTTTTTTTTCGGACATCTAACACACAACGCCGTCTAGTCCCAAGCTAAGCAGAGCTTGTGTTATGGGTACTAGACAACTGATACAAATACATATATACTTTTTTTTTTTGTAAATACATACATATTATACATAGAAAACACCCAAACTCCGAAACAAATATTTGTAGATCATACAAACATTTGGTCCGACCCGGGAATCGAACCCGAGACCTCATGATCAGCAGTCGCACACGCCAACCGCGAGACCAACGAGGCAGTCAAATTACGTTAGGTTAAGTTTAATTTAATTACGTTAAGTTACTCGCCTGCCATACCTTGCTTCGCACGCATTTAGTAAGTGTTAAAATAAACACTTCACACTATTATGACACATAATGATGTATGTGTGTGTGCGTGAACACACACATACATCATGGGTCTCCTGCGACACTCTTTTGTGTTTTCTAACACCAACATCTAACCAAAAATGGGCGTACCCTAACTGTTTTGTTAGTTCTAACAAGCAAACACGTTTTCCGCAGCGGACGGTAAACATCCCCGTGTTCGCCTGCGGGCAGGAGGCAATTTCGTTTGGGTTTCATTGGGGTTGTGCATTTACCACATAACATTCTTCATTGTTATCGTTGCGGAGGTAAAGATATCGTTTTGATTTACAAATGGGATGGCTAACCAGTGATCATTTTTTTTTTAAATACAACTCCCGCATTAGGAATAAACATCCTGTGTCGCGGGGGACTTTACAGACATACATGAAACGGAAACAATTAACACCCAAACTCAGAACAACAATTTGTGGATCACACAAAGTGTAGGCCCGTGTAGGATTTGAACCCACAACACTTGGCGAATTGGCAAGCGGCGTGGCGACCGCCTAAACCAGGCCAACCGTGCAGTCCGTTATAATAACAAATTTTCGTTATAATAAAGTAACTGATACTTATTCATTCATTTTTTTTACTTTAATTTTATGCTCCTCGTATAATGAAACTGAACTGAACTAATATTAATACTTATATTATTAATATTTATACTATAAAGGCCAATTTACATAACGTTAATAGGTTACCTAACATCAGGATCATTAGCCATTTATTTATTTCCAAAATTAAATAACTATTTTGTTAGTCATCTCGGATCTGGTCCTACTTCATGCACTCAAGTCAAAACTCTATTAAAAAGTGGCGTACTATCGTAGTGTCTAACTTTAGCTCAATTTGAGAAATACACCCACGATTCGAGTATTTTTCTTTTCGATACCGATACTTTTGCACTCAATACTTTTATTCAATGAGTACTTTTAAACAGGTACGTCACGTTCGGTAACGACATTTGTTTTTTATGTCCTGTTCTATCATGGAATGATTTTCCAACCCGTCAATTTATCAACCAAAATAATAACATAATCACAAATTTTTACAAAAAAAAAACCGACTTCAAGAACTGGACCAAATTAAAATGGGACCGCACGGGAAGCACCAGCTTTCAATAAAAAAAGAATCGTTGAAAGTTATGAATGGTAACAAAAAAAAAGACCTAATTGATAACCACCTTCTTTTTTGAAGTCGGTTAAAAAAATTCGCCATTAGGCCTCGGTAAGAAAAGTACTCTATACTTTGAAGTATCGATACTTTCGTTTCGATACTTTTATGAGTACGATGCTTTTTATTACATGCTACTCATGAGTCCCTTTTCGCGTTTGATGTTCGTGTTTGCCGTTAGTGTTTGATGTTCGTTTAAAAGTCCCAGGAGACTGCAATGGTTTGCTAACACGTTTGGTTAGTTTGATTGGTTATTTTTAGGAGCGACAGACACGCCGTGTGGGTTTTTGTATGGTATCGTATGTAGTGTATCGGAAAAAGATGCTACGGCTACTGCAAAACTACTAAACGGGTGATGACATTTTGTCTTCTGTCACTACACAGACAGGACAAGGTATACACACTCACTCGTTAGTAGGGCCGAGCCCTTCGTGTAACTCCTCAGCCATGTGTTTGAGTTTCCAGGCGCGGGCGCGTCTCCGGGCCGACCTCTCGCCGTAGAACTTCTTAACCAACAACACATCTGGGATGGCGCTTCGGTCCAACTTGTTAAAGTTAGCATCATTCACATTTGAATCTCCAATATTGTACCTGGGTAATATAAAAATACATTATTTTGATCTGGTCTGTTGGTTTATAATCCTGTTGAGTTAAAATTGCGTACTCAATTCCCACCCAAGACAAACTATGGTGACTTCGGTTTCTGGGTATAGTTTATCAATATATGATTATGTTTATCAACAGGCTGGTTAGCGCAGTACAGGCTTTGTCTAGTTCAGGATCAGACGGCCACGAATGCTCAGGAAAATTACAAAAATTATAGAGTATACATAGCTGTTTCTTTAAAACTTTTTTTTTTAAAAAGACTAGAAATATTCCTGAGACGCGGGGACTTCACATATATACATGAAACAGACACAAAAAACATTTGTGGGTGACACGAAGTATTGTCTAATGACGGGTTTGTAACCAAAACATAAGCACAACAGAAAGCAGCGAAATGACCACTTAAACCACTACCAGCAGAGCAGTCAAAACCGTTACCCCAAAACTGTATCGCCAGGTTTCAAAATATGTCCAAGATGTGACTTGGTATGGACAGGGTTGACATCTAGACCAAGTTCACTGGCTTTAACCACCCACACATCGGCTATAACATGTTTATTGGACACCATGCCTTGTCCGGGAAATGATTTCTTCTCCTAAAAACAAACAAAAGTAAAAAAGCCGTTTTGAGCTTCTTTTGTAAATTTCAACATAAGGGAATGTACTTACATTTTTTTTCAACATCTCAATATCCATCACAATGTACTCGACCAACTGTTTGGGGTTACATATTGCTGAGAAGGGACTGCGCCAGTACACAGTCGAGGACACGTCGCACACTTGGCCAGTGCTGGCGTCGATCAGATGTATGGTGCTCGTGACCCTGTGCACCAAACACACGGGAGAGATCCCGCCGAGTTGCTGAGTCAGCCTCTTGGGCAGGCACACAACACTGTCCTTTGACAACGGAACAATCTCGATACTGAACGTGAACTTGTAGTTATATATGTTATTTTGAATATCATGCGATATGAGCTTCTTGGAATGCTGGGCTTTAACTGGTAATACTGACTGAATAAAGTCTACCATCTTGCGTGCGTGACTTTCGGATGCATAGAAGAAATCTAACCCATCTGAAAGTAATTATTTTTCATCTTGTAATTTTTCGACAGTCTTTAGTTTAGGATCATCAAATTTCCACTTGTACAATTATGATTTATCAACTGAATAACACTAGCTGGTGAAAAATCAATTCAATAGGCTAATACCGTGCCGGTTGGTTATATTTCAAAACATAATTATAGTAAGCATATTTTTAATGCACTAATTTAGAGATTAGATCGAGATAAATAATGAAACCTAGTACCGTGCTTGTGTTTTATGCCTAGAGTATTTCCATGAGCTTTATGCTTCAGTATCAGCTGCTCCAAATAGTAAAACATCTTCCTGTTATTGGCCCTTTGCCTCACTTGCACCATCGCACGCCAGTGATCTTTCGCCTCGGTACGGTGGCACACATCACACAATTGGTTTTTAACAGTGAACTCCGTAATAAAACGTTGCTTCAGGATTGTGTGCAATTCAGCCTCTAACGTGACTTGTACCTGATAATTTTAAATTAAATATATTAGTTAACATTGCCACAATATGATCTCCTTCATAATTTTAAAATTTTATTAAGTGTTGGGAAAAAGTGATGTCATAAAAAATTCTGCTATCAAAGGGTTTTCAATTTTATTTGGGCTTGGGGTAATTTTTTATTTAGCAAGAAATTTCGACTCCTTTGTAAAAGGCATCATTTTAAATTATGAATGCCCAACATATTTTATTTCTTACTAGCAACCCGCCCCGGCTTCGCACGGGTTCACTACGCAAAAATTAATATAGAGTATGTTTCTCTGACATGTACGGTGCGGCTTAATTATTTCCTACGTCTTCAACAAATATCGTTATATTTTAGCCAATATACTCAAAAAATTAGCAAATTATCTCAGACCAATAAATAAATTTTTTATTGGTCTGAGCAAATTATACACGAAAACCTTCCTTAAGAATCACTCCATCTATAAGTATAAACCGCATAGAATTTTATGCGGTTTATCGCGAACAGACAGACAGACGCGACCGACGGAGGACTTAGTTTTATAACATTAGTTACAAGTCCCGGAGATATGACAGTTTAATAAGTACTGTTTTAAAAATTATGCCAAAGGATGATTCTGTATGCAAAACAAAATTTTGGCATCTTCAGGCATGAATTGTAGACGCCATTTGTGTGTGCCAAAAAATTCTGCTATAAAAGGTAAACCTGTAACAAATGCGTTGCCATCCTTTCTACGCCAGGGAACCTAATTCACTCGTCAGGGTTCGTAGGATTTCCTGTCGAGGGTGCACCTGGTTCCAAGACTCCTAGTACCCGAGACGGCGTGCGGTTTTTAGTCGGTTCGAGTCCGACATACCCCCAGTCAGTATTATCCAGGGGGATTTCCCCATAAAAAAGAAAACCTAATTCCCTGGACAAAGGTGGTTCCGGTTACCTTACTTACCTCAATAAGTAATTATTACCTTTATTCTCTTGGAATGTGGCTCAGTATATGCAAATCCAGCATCAAGAATTTTCAATGTATTCAGACCCTTTATTCTTTTGAGACATAATGCCAACAGTTCCCTGGACTTCCATGGTGCCACAACCCATTCGGAAGGGGGTTGCAGATATCTGTCATAAAATATATTTAATAATGACTAGCTGCACCTACTGTATCGGCCTTTTGCCGCACTGTTACCTGCAGTTGTATTATTGTACCTTTACAATAACAACTGAAGGTAATACAGCAGCATGCGCTCTGCGCTGTAGCATGGGGATGTGGGTGACAGTTTCAGTAACATTTCGTTTCACTCTTGAAAGTTGCGGTTGCAAATTATGATCTAGTATTTCAGCTGTACCTCATTCGCAAATCTTAAATCATTAATAACTGTAGTAAATTAAATTAAACCGTCGCAAACTGTAATTTAACTGTCGTACAGGCAACTGTCACCCGCACTATGCTACAGCACAAAGAGTATAGTCTAAAATAAAGTAGCCTAATATAAGTACATATAGTTATACTTTCATATGCATTTAATGAAAAACTGTTAATTTGAATAACTAAAATATGTAGATTCAATGGTATCTATTCATTCATACTAGTCAAAAGACGTTGTCATTAGGACTGGCATAAATCTCCGTTTGAGTTTAAAAACTGTGCTTAAACTGAAATATAGAACATTATGTTCCGTATGATAAGTTTCATTTCAAAGAAAATTAAAATGGTTCTATCTCATTCAAATGATGATCCATACTCCTTTTCTCAGTATAATATAATGTTAGAATGCTACACTATGTTTCTTTTATACATAAACAATTCGAAACAAAAGACATTTCAGTTACCTTATGCAACAAATAAATGGGATGAGTATTTAAGTAGCAAAGTTAATTGAAACATATAAAATCCCAGCAAAAAAAAATTCATGCAAAATGTTGCCAAGACTTGTGCATGTTGCATATGGCTTACCCTGTGAAAAAGATATCAGATCTCATGTAGAGCCAAGCTTCTGAATCTACATTTTTTTTTTTTTGACGGGGGGAAATCCTCATGGATGTCCTCCGCCCTGGGGAAAGGGCGAAGGGGTCTGTCAGACTCCTACTGACTAAAACCCCCCGGTGTTCCGTCTCTCACCTACGCCGGGGATCACGGGAACATAAGAGACAACCGCGATCCCCGACTGGTGCCGGCCCGCCGCTGCGGGCCACATCTCGTCAGCGAGGGAACGTTTCCCTCGCGACTTCAAGAGGGGCGCGCGGGAACACTACGCGCCGCCACCTCGGGTCCAGTTGGGGGGCGACGGACATCCCCAAGTCCGCCACCCCTGGACCCAGTTAGGGGGGCCGGTGGAGGGCAGCGTAGGCCCTCCCCCGACGCCCGGCGCGCCTGCTGCGGACCGAGAGAGAGGTCAGGATCTCCCTTTCCCTTTCCGCAGCCTCCTTCTGCGAGATGACCGTTTCGCAGAAGGACACCACCGCGTCCCAGGACTCCTCGCCGTCGACCATAGAACGAACTACGGCCGGCAGCGAGAGGTCACTGCCTACTACAGAGATGAGGGCACGGCGCGGTCCCTCCCAAGCAGCACACTCTGCCAGCGTATGCCGCGCCGTGTCCTCCCGACAGTCGACGCAGTGGTGACACCGAGCGTGCGGCTCCCTGCCTATGCGGCACAGGAACCTCCCGAAGCAGCCATGCCCCGAGAGGACCTGCGTCACACGGAACGAGAGAGAGCCGTGCCCTCTTCCGAGCCACAGGTCGAGCACTGGCCGGATGGCCTCGATGGTGGCGAGGCCAGCGGAAGGGCTTAAAAGCCTGTCCCGCCATTCCGCCACCAGGACCTCGCGCAGCTGTGACCGTCGCAGCTCGATAACTCGCTGCGTCGGTCCCACGCCGCGGGCCCGCGCGTCCTCACGCCACCAATGTAGTGACGCGAGGACTTTCGCCTCCAGGTCCCAGGGCGGAGATCCGGCCAGCACGCAAGCCGCCTCGAAGGAGATCGTGCGATAACCCCTAATGACTCTGACGGCCATCACCCTCTGCGGCTTCTGCAGCACGGTGATTGAGCCGGCCGTCAGGTCAGCCGCCCAAATCGGGGCCCCATATAGGGCCATCGATCGCACGACCCCCTCGTACAACCGCCTGCAGGCGGCGCTCGGGTCCGACACGTTGGGAAGCAACGTTGACAGCGCCCCCGCCGCGCCCATCAACTTGGGTGCTAGCCGCCGGAAGTGGGGCCCGAAATCCCACCGGCTGTCGAGCACCAGTCCCAGATATTTTAGGGTGGACTCGACAGCGATAGGAGCCCCCCCGACCACCATGTGCAATCCCGGCGGCGGCGCCCGTCGGGGACCATGAAAAACTATGGCCTCCGACTTGTTGAGGGCCACCTCCAGGCCAAGGCGCCGTATGCGGCTCACCATCTGTGAGACCGCCGCCGTCGCTAGCAACGTTGCTTCCCTGTGTGTGCTCCCCCGGGCAGTGACCAGCGTGTCGTCGGCGTAACACGTCAGGTCCACACCCGGTTGGAGCTCACCCCTCAGCACCCAGTCGTAACCGATGTTCCACAGGAGTGGGCCCAAGACCGAACCCTGTGGAACACCGCACGACATGAGGCGCTGGTGTCTGCCATCACGTCCCAGATAGGTGACACACCTCTCCGTCAGGTAAGCCCCAACGATGCGGCGGAGGTAGGGAGGCACCCGATGGTAGCGCAGTGCCTCCCGGATACAACTCCAGGGCAGAGTGTTGAAGGCGTTGGAGATGTCCAAGGACACCGCCAACATCACCCCGCCCCGGGACACCGCTTCCTCCGCCAGGTCTCTCACTCGCGAGATCGCCGTAATGGTGGAGCGCCCATGCCGAAACCCGAACTGGCACTCGGCCAGGTCCGGCCCCTCCTCGCACAAGTGGCGGACGAGGCGGGCTGCGACTATCCGCTCGAATAAGCTTCTGAATCTACATGCCCTAACTCTACCAACCCTAACTTCACAAACTTTATATCTCAATAAAAATGTATGGCTTGGCTGTTACGTTACTTGGGCTTGGCAATGACTTCAAACAGATTTTAGGTAACTAGCACACATTATAATACTGCTATTTAAAACAAACAAATTAGGTATAGGCAAGAATTGTCACACAGCAATTTATGAAGAGCCAGTTTATTTTACGCTTTTTAGTGTTGCTAGGCAGGGAGTTTTCATTCAATGTTTTATGTGAAGTTGTATGTTATTTTTATAATGACCACTGAATGCTCACAACAATTAGAGTGCCATATCGGCCGATGTGAAATTAAATTGATACTTTTCTCATAAAAAAATTAATTGATGATCTCTACATAATTTTGGCTACTTTGAAAAATCTAATCAATCTGATGCTGACTGTACCACAGGCAATAATTTTTGTCCATAGTTCTATCAGCTGGACCATGGGAACATTTTATTAGCTAGACCTACTGCTAGTACTATGGTTCTACTCCTGCCCATGGTTATTTATTAACTTTGGGATGATTAATCATGGTTAGGATGATAACATGATGATAGTAGTTCTTAAAATGTTGAAAATTAAACATGTTAGGTATTTTACCTGTCACATCCTCGGCAGGAAAATAGTGTACTATATTTAGTTATTCCATCTGTGAGGTCAACGTGGCGGTCATAACAATAACAATAACAACAGACATTGTTCCGCAATGGTGGTGTAATCGCTGAACATTTGGAGCATAATCTAAAATCATAAAAACATTTCATGTAGATTGCACAACAAATGTTTGGTATTATTTTTGTAAGATAAACATTTCTATTATAGTTTAAATTTAATTTAATACGTAACTTGATACGCTTCTCTGTATTTTTTCTGTAAAAACTGAATGGTTTATGTTTTCAATTACACAAAAACTCACAAAACAAAAAAAATTTGCTTACACTAGGCTAGGATTTACAGGCGCAATGGGTGTTTCAGGTGTAATATACTCCATTTCGCATAAGTAATTTACTGTACTTGTAAGAAATAAAATTAGGTAGCTAACACCTTTCTCCAGCAGGTACACAGACACAGAACACATGAACAGGTAGTATCAAGTAGCAATGAAATGAATACATGTATTCTATGTCCAGAGAGGGCGGCGTTCATGTATTTAATTAATTATGTATTACACAGTTTATATCTATGGACAAGAGTGTGTAAGAAGGTGGTAAGATTAAGAAGTACAATCAAGAAAACAATAAAACAATCCTGATCCTGAATCTGACAGAATTGTTAACGTTTGACTGTTTGACATTCACAGAAAGTACGTGACAGTACTGACAGTGACAGAATTTAACCTTCATCTTCATTTGACAGATGAAGACATGAAGACACACATATATAAGCCTTTATCTAGAGGGGCAGCCGAATCAGAAGCTTGTAGGAGAGAGACAGACACTAGCCAAACTCAGTCTCTCTCTTCTCCGACCACGCTTTCCGCCCGTTCGGCTGCCCCTGCTGATATTATGCTCTAAGATCTAAGCAGAACACCATTGACCTACAGTACATGGACTACGCATACCTACAAAATTATCGTGCCTACCTAACCTGTAAAGAGTCAATGTACAATGATTCTTGTTTTTTCTTGCACCAGATTGTTTAATGGAGCACGAAGGCATGATTTTCATGTCTAGGGCAAAGCCTTGGATACAATAAAACCAATTTAAAGCCGTAATTGGCACGAAAACAAAAACTAAATTTCCAACAACAACCGCTTGACAGCAGATCTACCTCAGAACTTGGTGCTTATCGTGTCTACAATGGCGTCGCCGGTCACGAATTGACAAGTGCATGACGTCACTCAAAATTGTTGCCAATATTAGTACTCAATAAACTATGTTTATCTCTCTTTTCACACAAAGGTAAACATAAGTTAAAAAGAGACAAAATGCTTTTTTGTATATATGTGTCGATCTTATATATATTTGTATAATGAATTGTTCGTATAGTAGAATAGGGCATCTCCTTATTATTTCTTTACTCATTGCAGAACACTAATATTTCAATTTGAGAGATGAAGACAGACACTATCATAATTATGTTCCCTTCAGGTAGCGGTTCGCACCGCGACAGAGACAAGCGACCGAGACGGGAGACTGCGACAAATGTCTCGGTCTCTTCTGTGAGTACTGTACTCTGTCTCCTGTCTCGGTCTCGCTCGTGAACTGTTGCTTACACATTGCTCAGCTGATGGTCGCGGTCTCCTGTCTCGGTCGCTTGTCTCTGTCGCGGCGCAAACCGCTACCTTTAGAGCACATATACCTCGAGAAAGGAACGGGCGCAAAGCGTAATCGGAGTAGAGAGAGATAGACTGAGTTTGGGTAATGTCTGTCTCTCACGCAAGCTTCTGATTGGTGAACGCACATCCCAATTTGCATGCATGACTGATTTGGTGGGAAATACACCAACCAATCAGAAGCTTGTTAGAGAGAGACAGACACTACCCAAACTCAGTCTCTTTCTCTACTCCGATCACGCTTTCCGCCCGTTCGGATACTCCTGCAGGTATATATGCTCTAAGGGTAGATGAATGAACTTATCGAACATATCAACTGCCGACACTGTCGTTATAATCTGTACATCCGGATACGGAATCCACAGTAATGTCGTAATCATTCTGTGCAGATATCCGAACGTCGAATTGTTACGTAAAGAATTCGAACCTCTTTGGTGACCTCTCCGATCATCTACTGTGCATTTATTCGATCGATTCCTACGAAAATGTTTTCTACCGTCTGCAGAGCTGGCCGATTGGCCACAAGGACGGTAGTCAATAATACCTCCGACAAAGCACCTTTAGCTGCTGCGCCCTTGGTGAATAAACGTGATTATGCGGCTAAACCTGTGGGCAAGGGTTCAGGTAAGGTGGTTGCTGTAATCGGTGCCGTCGTAGATGTGCAATTCGACGATAACCTTCCCCCTATTTTAAATGCGCTGGAGGTACAGAATCGCTCACCCCGGCTTGTGCTGGAGGTGGCCCAGCACTTGGGAGAGAACACCGTCCGTACCATCGCTATGGACGGTACCGAAGGTCTGGTGCGCGGCCAGCCTGTCTTGGACTCAGGATCACCTATCAGAATCCCAGTAGGCGCAGAAACCCTGGGACGCATCATCAATGTCATCGGTGAGCCCATCGACGAGCGCGGCCCTATCCCGACTGACAAGACCGCAGCCATCCACGCTGAAGCTCCCGAATTCGTGGAGATGTCCGTAGAGCAAGAAATTCTTGTCACGGGCATCAAGGTCGTCGATTTGCTCGCTCCCTACGCTAAGGGAGGTAAGATCGGTCTGTTCGGGGGCGCTGGAGTCGGCAAGACTGTACTCATTATGGAGCTGATCAACAACGTCGCCAAAGCCCATGGTGGTTACTCCGTGTTCGCAGGAGTAGGTGAGCGCACTCGTGAAGGAAACGACTTGTATCATGAGATGATTGAATCTGGCGTCATCTCCCTGAAAGACAAGACCTCCAAGGTAGCGCTGGTGTACGGTCAGATGAACGAGCCCCCCGGCGCCCGTGCTCGCGTCGCCCTCACTGGGCTGACTGTGGCTGAATATTTCCGTGACCAGGAAGGACAGGATGTGTTACTTTTCATTGACAACATTTTCCGTTTCACCCAGGCTGGTTCTGAGGTGTCTGCTTTATTGGGTCGTATCCCCTCTGCTGTAGGATACCAACCCACCTTGGCCACCGACATGGGTACTATGCAGGAGCGTATCACCACCACCAAGAAAGGTTCCATCACCTCTGTGCAGGCCATCTATGTACCTGCTGATGACTTGACTGACCCTGCCCCTGCCACCACTTTTGCCCACTTGGACGCTACCACTGTGTTGTCTCGTGCTATTGCTGAGCTGGGTATCTACCCAGCTGTGGACCCCCTCGACTCTACCTCCCGTATTATGGACCCCAACATAATTGGAGTTGAACATTACAATGTAGCCCGTGGTGTTCAGAAGATTCTCCAAGACTACAAGTCTCTGCAAGATATCATTGCTATCCTGGGTATGGATGAATTGTCTGAGGAAGACAAGCTGACTGTAGCTCGTGCCCGTAAGATCCAGAGGTTCCTGTCACAGCCTTTCCAGGTAGCTGAGGTGTTCACCGGACACGCAGGCAAGTTAGTTCCCCTTGAGGAAACAATTAAGGGCTTCACACAGATCCTACAGGGTGAATATGACCACCTCCCTGAAATAGCATTCTACATGGTTGGACCTATTGAAGAGGTTGTTGCAAAGGCTGAAACCTTAGCCAAGTCTTAAGGATATTAGTTGTTAATGTTTCCACTAATATGTAACTAAATAAGTTATTCCTTATGCCTATGGAATGAAAAAGGCAGAGATTGTAGATAAACATTCTGTATCGGTAATCAAATAAATTTGTAAATTATGAAATATGTTTATTTTATAAATCCTTATTAATTTATTTATTAAACTGTAGACACAACATTCAATCTGTACCCAAATAAAAAATTAGAAGTTCTACTTGGAGTCATTACATACCTGGTTGATTTGATTGATTGATTTTTCCAGGACTATCGATTTTTTAGGGTTCCGTGCCAAAGGCAAAAAACGGAACCCTTATACATTCGTTATGTCTGTCTGTCCGTCTGTCCCGTCCGTATGTCACAGCCACTTTATTCCGAAACTATAAGATCTCTATTCTTGAAACTTGGTAAGTAGATGTATTCTGTGAACTGCATTAGGATTTTCACATAAAATTGAAAAAAGCAATAAATTTTGGTGGTCCCCATACATTTACCCCCAAAATTTATTGCTTTTTTTTTAATGAAACTGAAATTTTTTTTTTTCATGAAACATACGTGTGAGGTATCTATGGATAGGTCTTCAAAAATGATATTGAGGTTTCTAATATCATGTTTTTCTAAACTGATTAGTTTGCGCGAGAGAGTAGTAGTAAAGTAGAAAAATGTGTCCCCCCCACACTTCTAAAATAAGAGATTGATAAATCTAAAAAAAATATATGATGTACATTACCATGTAAACTTCCACCGAAAATTGGTTTGAACGAAATCTAGTAAGTAGTTTTTTTTTAATACGTCATAAATCGTAAACTGCAATTTACATTTTATTCAATCAACACAAATATAAAAATAAAATACATTATGTTACTTGCTGCTGCGGAACCCTTCATGGGCGAGTCCGACTCGCACTTGGCTGCTTTTTTATATATGCATTCTGTGTCACGGGGACTTTACAAACATACAATTAAACAGACACAAAGAACACCCAGACTCAAGACGACAATTTGTGGATCACACAGTGTTGTTCCGCGTAGGATTTGAACCCACGACACTTGGCGTAGTAGAAAGTGGCGTGGCGACCGCTTAAACCACTAGTAGGCCAACCGTGCAGTCAAATTTAGTCTTGTCTTAATTAAGATTAAAATAGATTTAGTAACACAGAATAATTCATAGTTGTTAGTAATCTCCTTGATAAACTTAAGAAAAATTTTAACATAATAAAAACCGACTTCAAGGTTCGACTCGATTTCTCTTGGATGCCATCATCAGATCTTAGTGTCCTTATCATGGTACCGCCGTTGGGATATCTCCTTTTCATTAAAAAAAGAATCATCAAAATCGGTTCATAAACGACAAAGTTATCCCCGAACACACATAAAATATATATATATATACGGTCGAATTGAGAAACCTCCTCCTTTTTTTGAAGTCGGTTAAAAATAGTAGGCTTTGGCCACCGTATTTTTCGAGGTATTTGGCAACGACTTTTTGTCACCTTGCAATGTTACTCCCGTATACCTACTTTTTCCTAATGGTTTACCTGCCTACCAGTACCCTATCGAGTCTTTTTTTGAACACAGCCGTCTTTGCAATTGTGATCACCCGTACCTTGTGTAATGGAATCGACAGCTTAAGAAGTTATGAGAAGAGTGAATAATGTGCTAACTTCACAACCAGGCCTCTGCACGCTACTGTAATCGATTTTGGGCTTCTCGCATCCAATAATAGAATGGTGCCTATGTCCAGCATCACTGCGATACAACTTAATGATACTTATAGTTTCTAATTGAGATTAAGGGCTCGTCCGTCCGCTCGTCCACGGCGACTTTTTGCAGCAACGAGGCTGTCGCGCGTTCGCACCAATACAGCCGTGTAGGAACTTTCTTTTTGTATAAAAGTTAGCCATGTTTTTTTCATAATATGGTCTGTGTCCAGCAGTGGACTGTGATGAGCTGTTAATGATGGCGATGACTTCTTATAAAGTAGGCGTGTGTATGCAAAAATCAATTATAGTTGGTTCAGCAGTATAGAATGAAGTCCTACAAACAAACTAATGAGGGCTAATTTAAGTGAACATTACGTAGACAGTGACTCCTTTATTCATAAACATTATTTAATATATTCTAGAATTGAAAATCACTTGTGATTACAAACATTATTTAAATTTAAGCAATGGTATTGTAAGGCTGTAATCTAAGTTGAAAATAACACGGAACCGTAACTTCAATAATGTTTATGAATACGGGAGTTATTACCCATGTTAGGTAAGGTCAAATAAAATAGTTTGTGGCTTATAAAATCAGTTTATTTATGGATCTTATCGTTTGCCTCCTACCCTGGGGGCTGACTTTTGACTGACTTTAGCGGCTTTAGCTTTAGGTTGTGCCTTGGCCTTGGTTGGTGGCGCCGTGGTCTTCTTGGCGGCCTTTGAGGATTTCTTTTGATCCTTTGCAGCTCTGAAACAATAGATTAATTATATTAGTATATGCTATTCATAGGTAAGTCATGGTCAGTGACAGTGTATACTTGAGCAAAATATCTTAGATGCTTTTAAATACGCGACGGATTTAAAAGCTGTTTTCACCATCAATATTAGTTAATAGTTTCAAAAGGTTTATATTAGTGACCGACCGAAACTTTCGGCTTCGGATTTATTTCATTTATACATACTCTTAGGCAAGCTGAAATTGCGCAAAATTTTTCGTGAATTGGCGAATCCAGTGCTGGGAGTTTTTTAGCGAGTTATTTCGCTACTGCGCAGCATATTACATTTGCATAAAAAACTTCAAAAAAATATGTTTTATGCAACTTGAATTTTTTTAAACTTTTAATTTATTATTTCTAGAATTCAAAAAAAATCCAAGACGTTTTTGTCAGTTAATATAGCCAGACGACTTCATAATTACTTTTTTAAACTAAAAAATATTCTTTAGGTAATCGGATCGTTACCCTTACTCGCTCAAATATTCATTTTTAATTAGTATTTTACTTATTTTAAAATATTTCATTTTCACATACCTACTACTCTAGTGACCATAAAAAGTAGAATAAAGACGACAGAGATTTCACAAATGGAGAGTTAAATGGTAAAACAAAAAACATAACAAATCGACAACTAAGGAAAACCCAGCTAGCCAAGTGCATAAATACTATGCGTGGCCTAACATGCACTGGCCGGTATTTTATTTAATCAAATTAATAGAATATCGATAAAAAGTAGAGATGGGCCGATCAGTACTTTAGCCGACTAACTGATTAGTCGGTCCTAAAAAGGTCGACTAGTCGGCCAAACCGATCGTGGTTTCGGACTTTTCCGTAACTCTTCGTTTACAGCTGATTCGCGCCCCAGTCCCAAACGCCGCCTGCGAACCTTGTTTCTTCATTTATGCTTCTGTAATGGTCGGAGTCGGAGCGGTGTTTTAGTGTAAAAAATATTTTTGTGTAAAAATATTATTATTATTATTGTTGATTGAAATGAAGAGATAAATGAAAAAGAAAATTACTTGTGCCGATGATTTGATAGCCTGCCAAAGTGATTCTGTTGAGCCTGATAAAAGCTTGAGTAGAATCCAACAATCCAACACCATACTCACGGCGAACGCAGACAATGCAGTATAGCGTCCTACATTATGGCGGCTTAGTGAGATGCAATTTCATACGCTGCCTAAAGGTAACACGTGCGGTTCCGTTTTGCTATCTTGTGGCAAAACGTAACCGTTTAGTTCCAGAGCGTATTTCTACGACTCTGAAGCGGTGACTTCCAATGCAAGTACGTATCGTCCTGTAGAGGATGGGAGAAAGTGGGATCAGTTGGAAGAGCTCCTCAGAACACTGTCCATGGTAAACACGCTAGAGGATTGTCATAGAGGCAATATCTCTCCGCAAGTGCAAAGGTTCAAGGGACTGTTGATAATGCGGACTGCTGGGCGCTGCAAACGATCGAGAGCATCAAGCAAATACTACGTGGATCCATAACAAAGATGAGAACAGTCCTCCACGAACGAGCGAATCTGAGTCTTATAAAGAAGACACAGATGCTCGGGCGCAAAGAACAGACTTACCCTATTCAGTACGCCAAGTTTCCGCGCCGTAAGTAAGGCCGCCTTAGTGATGCTCTCGATTTTTTTAATGTATATGCTGCTGACTCTGCCCTGCCTGATGGAAATCATGAACAAAATCCAATAGTGGTGGTCACCATCCTCAATGTTACCTACATTGTAGGTAGTAGGTAGGTAATAAGGGCAATGCAGCATGGTGACCCACGCTATGGCGGTCTGGTGAGATGCTTTTTCATGCCCCGCTGAAAGGACCCGGGATCATAGTGAGAAGGAGACACGTGCGCTGGTAGTGAGTTCCAGGTTTTGACCGCTTGGCACAGGAAGGAAGAACCGCAGCGATGACTGCGAGAACGTATGTCTACCACTCTGAAGCGGTGACTTCCGAAGCCGGCACGTGTTGTAATGTAGAGGAAAAGAGAGGAGAGGACCAGTTGGAAGAGCTCTTCTGAACACTCGCCATGCCATGGAGGCTATATCTTTTCGCAACTGCAGAGGCTCAGCTCAAGGGACTTGGTGGCTTAGGGACTGTCGACAATGCGGATTGCTCGCCGCTGTAACCGGTGGAGTGTCAAACAGATACTGTGCGGTACCATCGCAAACATGAAAAAAGCTCTCCACACACGAGCAAACCATTTTTTTACGCGGTAATGCATTGTGCATCATACCTTCCGTTGGCACACGAAGGGCGTGTGTGGGACTCCCGACGAATCTCAGCAGTTGAGATCTCGGCAGATATCCATGCCCAAGATATCGAGCTTACCTTGTAATGGGGTTTGAGCGTTCTGAAAAGTGGGTAGGGGAAGGAATGGAGACTTTTGGCAGAGAACGCGCACACCTGTTAATCTTGACATTGAACTCGACCAGATTCTGACAGCCCCATTGAGAAATGCGGCCCAGAACATGGTTGAGCTCAGCGATAAGCTCCTGTCGTTTTTCCTCAACGTCTGCCAGCTTGACTTCAAGTTGTCCAAAATATCGCCCATGGACTGTGCTGTTCTCTGCCTAGCAATTTATCATGTTGCCATGGGCTAAAAAGTCATTGATATGTAGAAGAAACAGTGTGGGCGACAGGACGGAGCCTTGATGTACGCAAGCGTTTACCTCTAGAAAATCAGAGGCCGCGCCGTCGCATTGGACCCTAATGCTGTTATGTGTAATCAATGCCAATGTTTTTTTCTCGTGGTGGGTAGAAAAAAACAGCAAACACTACAAGCAAACATTTTGTCTAATAAATGTCAGATTTGTTTTTAATCAGCAACTAATTTTAGAAATTGGTTAACTAAAGAAAGATTGCTTTGTTTTACATTTCAAAATGTCTAAAACTGATTATAAAATAAAAATTTACATTTACATAATTATTGAGAAATACAAACAAGGGAATAAGCCGAGTAGTCGGCGCTCTTAGCCGACTATTCGCCGACTAATCGTCGACTACGATAGTTGCCGGATAGTCCGCTTTACCGACTAGTCGGCACATCTCTAATTAAAAAGTATTTTATTTCTTTATACGGTCTGCACGGTTGGCCTAGTGGTTTAAGCGGTCTGGGAGGGGTCCGGACGTGTTAATAACTGCAGTTCCCGGATTCCTCCCTTCACAGGCGCAGAGTGGCACACTGTGTGGTTTTAGTCGGTTCGAGTCCGACACAACGCCCCGCCGCAAACCCCGGTGGGGTGACGGTCCGAGGGGATTTCCACATGTTAAAAAAAAAAAAAAAAAGTGGTTTAAGCGGTCGCCACGCCGCTTCCTACTGCGCCAAGCGTTGAGGAATCAAATCCTACATGGGACAGCACTTTGTGTGATCCACAAATTGTTGTTCTAAGTCTGGGTGTACTTTGTGTCCGTTTCATGTATGTTTGTAAAAGTCCCCAGCGACACAGGATGTATATATTCCTAATGCGGGAGTTCTTTTAAAAAAAAATCTTTTCTAGCAATTTTATTAAATACATATAAATTGCAGTCGGAAGTAGGATATTTATGCTACTTTATCTTTAACCTAAGCATCCAAGAAGGCCAACCAAAAGAAGCTCCTTAGTCAAGAAACAAAAAATAAACCGTCAAAAAAAGCCGTAAACATGCTCACTATTTTACTACCACCATGAAAATTTTGAGGATTTTTGCAAGGATTGTCGTAAATTATTTAACAGTAGAAAAACAACAATTTTAAAGCTATTGCATAGCTTTTATCGCGGGCTTTGAGGCCTTTGAGCGCGGCGACCGAATCAAGAAAATTCCGTAACACAAATAAAACCTGACAACCGAACCTCGCACGGATCGAGACGAGCTGCTCCGAACGACGAATCTGTGTGTCTCTGTCACGCCACGAAGTGCGTGACAGTGACAGACAGTGTCGTTGACGAGCTGATCCGAAATCCACACTCAGCGCCCTCTGTTGTTTGTTGTGAAGTTTTCGTGTCTGTTTTGTTTTGTGTATTTTTTTTTATTATACTATTTATACTATTTAATGAATACCTATTTACCACAATATCCAGGAAACATTCACAAAAAGACGACGACGCCCAGTTGACATTTGAACTCGAGGCCTTTGATAGCCAGTAAGGGTAACGTAACCTTCGTCATAAATCATTCTCCTACACCTTCCAGCCAATAATTCATTACTACTAAATGTTAAAATTGTTGTTCTTATGCTACTTGATAAATTCTAATAATCCGGTAATTCCAAACATACATTAAATTGGTCGGTTGTCAGTATGGCACCAATTATATAGATGGCAGTGTACTTCGAATGCGATGGAGCATTTGAAAAATAGTTTAGTATTTTTCATTCACAATATTATACATACTACATAAATAAATAATTATGATTGCATAAGTTAATAAAAAATGCTATGCAATAGCTTTACCGCGGCAGTCCCCGAGTGCCACACGTCTTTTTTTTTATTTTGATACTAGCGACCCGCCCCGGCTTCGCACGGGTGGATTTCCGATGCCCCCGCCGACGACACGATTCGTGCATTTGAACTCTGTAATATCTTCGCATATATTCATTTAAATTAGATACTGTAAAGAGCCATTTTGATCTAAATTAAACGCACAATGTATTTAATTTACTTAATTATATAAGGATTCATTCTGTATTGCTTAAAATCACTTCGTAAATAAGCCATTATTTCTCGTAAAAAGAAAGGAATAAAAAATGGTTGTTGTGGGTTATCCCTAAGAGATAGACCTATACCGTCGCGGACTTTTTTGTAGTACTTTTTAAGGTGTACAATACTGTAGAACATTATTTTGATCTATCTCGTAGGGTGCAACCAGCGCTTGCAATGTAAGCGCAAAAAAATGTGTTTATTTGCTACATCACATTAGAAACCTCGAAAATTAATAGTGTTTCCATACTATATTATGCATTTATTATACCTAAAAACCTTCCTCTTGAATCACTATCTATTAAAGAAATCTGCATCAAAATCCGTTGCGTAGTTTTAAAGATTTAAGCAAACAAAGGGACATAGGGACAGAGAAAGCGACTTTGTTTTATACTATGTAGTGAAAAGGTCCGAAATTATTGATTATCCCAAACCCAAGGCTACTTTTGAAAAAAAAAGATTACAAGCTTACAACTAACAAGATGGCCGAAACTTCCGTTTCGGCTGAAAAACCACTTTCGGTAGGACACTTGTTTATTTAAGTAACAGTTATATGAATTTATTTATTAAAAAACACGCTCGACGATTACAATCACTTTCAAGTGAAGCTAATAAGAGCATGTTAGAAGTCAATGAACATTGACTTTTTAAACGCGGTGCTACCTGCGATTGTTCTTGTACATTTACAACAAAAACCTTGGTCTAAAATACATAAAAGTATCCTAAGTTACTCCTAATATTATCAGCTATCCGGCAGTGAAAGTCTCATCAATTCAAGTCAGATATGGTTGCATCCTACTAAGTAAAAATCTAATATTTTGAAGAAATTGTAACAGAGAATTTACCTAATAGAATCTTATTCACCACCTCTGGTATACATTATTTAAAAAAAAGAAAGCAACTGCATTAACAATACATTCTGTCTCGTCGGGGACTTTACAAACATGCATGAAACTGACAAAGAACACTGTAGACTGACAGTGTTGTCCCCATGTGGGATCTTAACCCACACCACTCAACGCAGCAAGAACCGCGTGGCGACTATGCACAATTTTATCAAATTAACTTGAAATATTTGTAATATGTGGTTATTTAAGAGTAATCCTTTTATTATTGTAGTGTAACTTAATTAAAATTTCAGTTTAAATTAGTTCAAACGTAAAAAAATGGTTTAAAAACAGTACGGCACTGATACTAACTTAATGGCTTGCTCCCTCTGTGCCTTGCGCACTTCAGGCTTCATGTTACGCTTAGCCATGATGTCGCTGAGTGATGCACCGACAATAGCTCGCTGGTACTTCTGTGTTCTTCGTGTACGTTTCTTGGCCTGTTCTTCTTCCTGGCCTTTTTTGAACTTGCGCCTGGAAATGAAGAAATATACTTATTAATAAAAAACCAATAGCTTCCTGAACCAAGCTGTAGTTTAAAGGTGTAGGGGTTTTTAAATTAATCTTACAGTCGAAATAATTAGGTGAAGTATAATCAACTTCTATGTACTTACCTAACATAATTGAATTGTATTAAACCATTCATCATTCCTCTACATTCACTAATGTACCAATTAAAAGGCAGGCACTTCAGAGTAACAAACAAACAAAACGAACATACTATTTTAACATCAGTTGTCTAGTACCCATAGTACTGAGTTATCAAAGAATTGGTTATCCTTTAATAGGAATTTGGATGTACTTAAGATACTTCGACAGATAAGATCTATCGACCCTGTGCCTCCACAGAACCTTTTAATATTTTGGCAACATTGCGAGGAGAGAAGGCGATAACCTTGAAAGAGTGATGGTGACGGGTAAAATAAAAAGGGAGGTGGAACGGGGGAAAAGACCAACGGGCCATAGTCCGTTGCGCTGGTCAAACCAAGTTTGCTCTACTCTCAGCACTACCATCCATGCTGCCCTACACAGTGCTCAAGATAGAAACAGGTGGCGAGCTATCACTTGCACAATAGCTCCAAATAGAGGTCACAACCCTCAGAATTGAGGATAACGACACAAGGAGGAAGATGCTTTAGCTATTTTCAATATTTCCATTAGTACTGTTGCTAAATCTCTTGTTTGTGTTTAAATCTTTGTGTTTAAACAACATATCCTGACAAACAATGTTCTAAACAAGACACAATTTTATGAAATTAAATACATACATTCTATAATTTGGAAATTGTTTAACTAAAAAAATGAATTTCAGTTTAGTGATGCAACAATAGAATAAGCATCATTGTCATAAAAATGTAAAAAAAAAACATCTTGGATCTAAAAAACTTGAGACTATAAATATCATGACTTAACTAGGCTTTCATTTAATTAATTTCAACCTATGACTGGTATTTTAATAATAGAACAGAAATAAACAATGAAATGTGAGTGAAGCATATTATATGGATGGTTTTGACAGGTTACACAAATTATTCTGTGATTTTTTCAAGTCAGAAGACAATAACATCCTAGTACAATTTAACCTGTAAATTTTACATTACTTAGTTAATGATAAGAGATTTTGATATAGTTTTTACCTGTACAGCACAGTCCATGTTACTTTGCGGGGATTCCTCCGCATGAGATGAGCGGACTCACATTTTGAGTTCAAGAATGTGAAGGACTGAAAAACACAATCATTGCATTATTATCATACGACTTCTAACAGATAGGTTAGTTCTGTCAAAAGTAAATAGTAAGATACAAAGCTTATAGAAGCTATTTAGCATCTACTGTATGAGCTTATAACTTTAAAAACGAGGTCATTATCGATATGGCATAAAATGAAACAATAATTAATGCTATTTACCTTGCCGTCCACCTTAACCATGGTCTTACCATGGCCAGGGTAGATTTTGTAACCACTGTACGCGCAAAGTCCGATCCTGAAAATCAATCACACACAATAAGTAAACATCACAACACCTTAGTTATTTACCACAATAATAGAAAATCATTATTTGATTAAAATGATACAGAGGAATTAATAAAATGTTTTTGAAAAACGTACTTCATTTTGACTTGTCGAAATGAAAAGGAGACACTTGAAGATTGGTGTGACCAAGTTAATGAAAACTGAAAAGGATATCTACTAAAATTAAAACTCAGAAACTACTAACCTACTGTTTCTAAAAAAAACAGGACCGTTTCCATTAATTTATAGATCTTTATTTATTTAACTCATTTTAAGACTTTTAGTTTCATAACTGTTCAATTTACGAAAAGTGTGCCGGTAATACATTTCGTCAAAAAATATGTCAGAAAGTCAGAAAAGAACTTTTGCAACTTGTTTTTTTTTATTTTGTTATTTCCAACAATAAATTGATTATATCAAACGAGCTAGCTAGTTCATTAGCAATAGTTTTCTTTCAATAGCACTTCAATACAAAAAGCGGCCAAGTGCGAGTCGGACTCGCCCATGAAGGGTTCCGCAGCAGCAAGTAACATTTTTTTTTTTATATTTGTGTTGATTGAATGAAAGGTAAATTGCAGTTTACGATTTAGAACGTTTTAAAATAAACTACTTACTAGATTTCGTTTAAACGTTTTTAACGTTTTCGGTGGAAGTTTGCATGGTATTGTACAACATTTATTTTTTTTAGATTTATCATGCTCTTATTTTAGAAGTTACGGGGGGGGGGAAACATTTTATCACTTTGGAAGTGTCTCTCGCGCAAACTATTCAGTTTAGAAAAAAATTACATTAGAAACCTCAATCTCATTTTTGAAGACCTATCCATAGATACCCCACAACATGCATGGGTTTCATGAAAAAAAAAAATTTTGAGTTTCAGTTCTAAGTATGGGGACCCCCAAAATTTATTGTTTTTTTTTAAATTTTTGGGTGAAAATCTTAATACGGTTCACAGAATACATCTATTTACCAAGTTTCAACATTATAGGTCTTATAGTTTCGAAAAAAAGTGGCTGGACATACGGACGGACAGACGGACAGACAGACATGACGAATCTATAAGGGTTACGATTTTTGCCTTGGGCACGGAACCCTAAAAAGGGATAGATTTTGCTATCATTTCGTTTTGTTGATCGATCTTTACCCGCACATCCATTAAATTAAATTGATAATAACACTTGTTTACATCATCATTATCAGCCTACCGCAGTCCATTGCTGGACATAGGCCTCTCAAATTGCACGCCACAATTCGTATTTGTTTACATATTTTTCCCTAATAGCAAAGTCTCAGAATCACGTTAGCAGGGTCTCCCTCGTAAAGAATCACACTCGTGACTCGACGGAAATGTTTAGTATATAGGTTTTGCGTTTGGATGTAGCAATGAAATGAAAGTAAAGTAGGTACATATTTCTTACTAGCCGACCCACGCAACGTCGTTTGCGTCTCCTATTGCCCGTAGCGTGATCATTTTCCCTCGTTTTTGAAACATTCTTCACTGGTGCTCCGCTCCTATTAGTAATAGCGTAATGAAACTGCACGTTTGGCCTAGTGGTTTAACGGTCACCACGCCGTTTCCTACTTCGCCAAGTGTCGTGGGTTCAAATCCCACGTAGGACCAATACTTTATGTGATCCACAAATTGTTGTTCTGAGTATGGGTGTTCTTTGTGTCCATTTCATGTATGTTTGTAAAGTCCCCCACGACACAGGATTTGTTCCAAGTGCGGGAGTTGTCTTTTAAAAAATAAGAATTATGTATAGCCTTCTTCGATAAATGGGCTATCTAACAATGAAATATTTTTTCAAATTGGAGCAGTAGTTCCTGAGATTAGCGCGTACAAACAAACAAACTCTTCAGCTTTATATATTAGTACTAGCTGTTGCCGGCGGCTTCGCCCGCGTGTATGTCGGTTATCACTGCAAATGGTAGCTTATGTGTTATTCTAATGTATAAGCTATATTACTGTAAAGTTTTATCCAAATCCGTTCAGTAGTTTTTGTGTGAAAGAGTAACAAACATCCATCCATCCATACTAACAAACTTTCGCGTTATTAATATAGGTAGGATTTTTATCGATATAAAATCATAATACAAAATGTATCGGTACCTGAATAGTTTTATTTTTTTTACCTCGCATAGAACTTTTATACATTTTTATAAATCAGTTTAAATAAAATAAAGGGTTAAGACAATTTTGTGAAAACTAAAAATTTTGTATAGCGCCATCTGTAATGATTTATTTATTTCGTGAACGAAAAATTTAGTATAGCGCCATCTGTATTTTTGATATGGAACTCATTCCTATCTGATGTCTCACGACACCACTTGATTTTTTTTACAAATAAGACACACGTTTTACTATTAAAAACTTATTTAAGTATTTATATATCTACATAAATTATAAAGTGTTTATATGAGCTTATTTCGACATTTGACATGGCCAAGGCCTTCGACCGGGTCTGGCACCGCTCGCTTCTCTTCAAGCTCTCGGCATTCGGTCTGCCTCCTAGACTATGTCACTGGATTGACGCTTTTCTTCATCAGCGCCGCATTATGGGCCTTTGCGACGGCACGGCCTCTGATGTTCTGGATATAAACGCTGGCGTACCTCAGGGTTCAGTCCCATCGCCCAGACTATTTCTTCTGCATATCAATGACATGTTAGCTCTTGGCAACATACATTGCTATGCAGACGATAGCTCAGTTCATGGGCGATATTTTTGACGCCGTTCAGCCAAGCTGGCAGACGTTGAGGAAAATCGACAGAAGCTTGTCGCTGAGCTCGACCGGGTTTTGAACCGCATTTTACAATGGGGTGATAAGAATCTGGTCGAGTTCAACGCTACAAAAACACAGTTATGCGCGTTCTCTACCAAAAAGTCTCCATTTCTTTCCCTCCCCACTTTTCAGAGCACTCAACTGCCACTACGGGGTATGCTCAGTGTCCTGGGCATGGATATTAGCCGTTTCGGGACAGCTGTGTGCTTGCTGACCCGTATAGTTTGCCTATAACTTGGTCCTACACGCTATGCCAGCTGGCTGAGAGTGTAGGTACTGGGATATAGGTATGTGGCCGGCCCAGCTGTTTAGCTTTTGATCCGTAGCCTAAATACCAGGGAGAGGTGGTGGTTCACTATCCTAACCGGCCCAGCTGTTAGCCTTTGATCCGTAGATAGGATAGTAGTGAAACTCGGAGGAGGTTACGACTTTTCTTATTTATTTGCTAAAATGCACTTTAATATATACACAAAATTGGCATACAACTCGTGGCTGTACCAGCGAGCTTGAATTTACGCGTGAGTGAGAGAGTGATATAATTGAGTGAGAGAGAACGATTATCGCTTAGTGACAGTTTATATAAATACGTGCGCGCGCTGAGATTCCGTTCATAATTTGTTTGCTAGGGCAGCGGATGGACGTACGTACGCATGGCGCGACAGGACGGCGCCACCGCAGGCGCTCTGTCGCCACATTACTCCCCCTCAAGCGAAGCGTACGTTGGGTTTAACTGGCCTCCCGGCTCGGGTGACGTAGGTGTTGCGTTTCGTGGCTGGCTCATCTGTGTTGCTCGACGTCGCGGCGGCTGCACTCGTAGTATTGGTACTCGAAGTTGGCGGTGTTGCTTGCATTGTCGTATTGGGATATGTTTGAGGATGTGATGTACATTGTTCGTCGCTATATGTATAGGCTGGTTTCAGTCGATCTATTGATATTACTGTCGTACGTAATGGTAGTTGAATGGTGAATTGTTTGCCAGTTGCGCTACGTTGTAAAACTTTGTAAGGACCTTCGTATGGCGGTGTAAGTGGACGGCGGATGGTGTCGTTTCGCACAAACACATGTGTACATGTTTGTAGGTCCTTATGTACGAATGTGTGCAGGTTCGATGTATGCGATCTTTTTGTAGGTGTTAATGACGACATTGTTTCGGTCAGCTGACGAACGAACTCTGCGTCGTTTATGTTCGGCTTTGTAGGCACGAAGAAATCCGACGGGATGCGCAGTGGAGAACCGTAGGTCATTAGGGCAGGGCTAACTGAAGAGTCTTGACAAAGTGCTGTACGTAGTCCTAGTAGCACAGTAGGTAATTCTTCGCTCCATCTGCAACTCGCGGATCTTGCCATTAGTGCTGCTTTTAAAGTACGATGCCATCGTTCTATCTGTCCGTTTGCTTGTGGGTGGAATGCAGTGGTGCGTATGCGAGTGACTCCGAGTTTCTTCATTAGTGAGTAGAATAGTGATGACTCAAATTGTCTGCCTTGGTCGGTTGTGATTCTTAATGGACAACCGAATCGTGTTATCCATCCTTCGTAAACAGCTTTCGCTATTGTCTCGGCGGTGATGTCACGAGTAGGCATTGCCTCGGGCCATTTAGTACAGCGGTCGATCATTGTGACTAAATACCTATAGTCGTTTGATGGTGGTAGCGGTCCAACTATGTCGACGTGTAGGTGTTCAAAACGCGATGATTGTTGAAACTCGCCGAGTGGACTAATTACGTGTCTTTGTATTTTCGCGCGTTGACAACCGATGCATGACCTTGACCACGTAGTTACATCTTTGTTCATAGACGGCCAGAAGAATTTTGTAGTCATTATTTTTCTTGTTGTTCGTATGCCGGGGTGACTTAGTTCATGTTGCGCTTTGAATGCTACAAAACGATAACTTAGTGGTAGGTATGGTCGAATGTTCGTTGTAGATGTTTCGCACCATATCGGTCGTTGACCCCCGGGTAGTGTGATGTGTGAAAACTTTAGATTACTTTGTTTCATGCAGGCTTGTAGTTCTGTGTCGTTCTCTTGTTCTATTGCTAATTTATTGTAGTCGATTGTGTGATTAAGTACTTCTATTTCTGATATTCGTGATAACGCGTCGGCTGCTTCATTTCGATCTCCGTGAATGTATTTTATATTTGAACAGAATTGACTTATGTAGTGTAGTTGTCGTTCTCGTCTCGGTGTATCACTGCTATTCGGTGCTCTCGTAAGTGCGTAGGTAAGGGGTTTGTGATCTGTGCATATAGTGAGATCGTTACCCTCAATCAGCCGGCGTAGGCTCTTAACAGCGGTGTACATAGCTAGTAATTCGCGATCGTACACGCTGTATCTGCGCTGTGTGTCATTCATTGTTTTCGAGTAAAAGGCAAGCGGTTTCCATACGCTGTTAACTTTTTGTTGTAGTACAGCGCCGAGGCTCGTGTCGGATGCGTCAGTTAATAAGCACAGTGGCGCGTTAGGTATTGGGTGCGTGAGTGTAGTCGCTTCGAGTATGCTTTGGCGGCATTGCTCAAAGGATTTTTCAGCTTCAGGAGTCCATTGAATTGGTGATTTGTCATTCTTCTTAGAGTTGTGTAAGTATTTATTGAGTAGGCATTGATGTTCTGATTGATGAGGTAAACAGTTGCGGTAAAAGTTAATCATGCCTAAAAATCTTCTTAGTTCTTGTATCGTAGTGGGTTTCGGGTAATTCTTTATCGCTTGGACGCGTTCTTCCGTGGGTTTGATTCCGTCTGATGATACTTCGTAGCCTAGAAATTGTATCTTGTTTTTACCAAATTCGCATTTATTGATGTTAAGTGTGACTCCATACTGGTTAAGGCGTTCGAGTACTTTATGTAAGTGTTTTTCATGGTCACTGAGGTTTGAGAATATGATTAAATCATCCATATAAGAAAAACAGATGTCATCAAGTCCCCTTAACACTTCATGCATAAATCGTTGAAAGGTTTGACCAGCGTTACGTAAACCAAAGGGCATGCGGTTGAATTCAAAGAGCCCAAACGGGGTGATGATTGCAGTCTTCGCGGCGTCTTCTTTTTCTAATGGCAGAGCGTAAAAAGCATTTTTCATATCAAGCTTCGAGAATATAGTTTTTCCGTGTAACTGGTAGGTAAAGTCGTGAATCCTCGGTATAGGGTATCTATCTGGTATTGTAACGGCGTTGAGTCTTCTATAATCACCACACACTCGTAGTGAACCGTCTTTTTTCTTTACGACGTGTAGTGGGCTGGCCCAAGGGCTGTTTGATGGCTTACATATACCCATTTCTATCATCTTCTCGAACTCAATCTTCGCGGTTTTATATTTATCGGGCGGGAGCGGACGCGGCCTTGAGAATAAAGGCGGTCCCGTCGTTTCGATGCGGTGTGTGACGTCATGTTTGGCTGTAGTTTTGAGTGACATTGGTCGTAACAAGTCAGGATATTGCTTCAGTATCTCATGATAAGGGTGATTACGGTTAATTAGGTAGACGGATTCTTCAGTGTTACATATTTCAAAGGCGTTAATGCTGAGCTCGGTGACCAAATCTATTAATTTTCTGTTGTGTAAGTCGACTAATAACTTATATTTTGCGAGGAAGTCTGCACCTAATATTGAAATTTTTACGTCGGCGACCATAAATGTCCATTTAAAACTTCTACGTAAGCCTAAGTTGAGCTCTAGTGTGCGCTCGCCGTAGGTACGTATCTCTGTTCCGTTCGCAGCGTATAATTTATAACTGTTTTCTGTAGGTCTTAAAAATCTCGTTTTCTTTGCGGCCAGTACGGATATATCGGCTCCTGTGTCGACTAGAAACTTTTCTTTGTTATTGCTATCTATAATACATAAGCGGTGGGTTCCATGGTTCACACCGACGCCCGCCACAGTCGGTGCTTTCGTTAGTTTTCCTGTTTATTACTTGTATTAATAATATCATTACGCTTATTCTTCGAGCATGGTGATTCGCATTTACGAGCGTAGTCACCGTAGCGGTAATGATAGTAGCATAGCCAATCGGCGTCGTCGGGCCCGCGTTGGCGGGAACGCGACGGCGCACGATGTTTACTCGGCGCTCTTGAGTGTCCTTCAAAGCGCGAACGGTGTGGTGGATGGTAAGGCGGGAAGTACGTTGAGCGTTGCTGGTTTGATTTTAGTTCGGCTACTTCTAGTGACAATTTTTCGATTTGTTTTGTAAGTAGGTTGATTTGGAGGTTTCCTGTTTCCGTATTATTATTTTCTTTACTTTGGCACGACGTAGTGGTTGTAATGGCAGCAGTGATTGCGGGTTCGATGTGTTCTAACATTCTGTCGGCCATTGCAGCTAGGATTTCAAGTGAAGATTCTTTGTTGATGGCTAGGATGCCGCGGATCTGTGTAGGTAATTGATTAAGCCATATTACTTGTAACGCCTCTTCTGTTAATAACTTGCCGCTGAGTTCACGCATTTTACGTAGTAATTGGCTAGGTTTTGATTCTCCAAGTTCTAGACCACAAAGTAGTTTCTGTAACTGACGATGGTCTGATTCTTGATACGTGGATATAAGTCTGTTCTTCAACGTTATGTATTTCCCTGTAGCAGGTGGATTTAATATAATGTCGGTGATTTGTTCGAGGTCATCGCAGCCGAGTAGCGGGACAACTAAATTGAATTTCTGTTCTTCTCCGATTTTACTTGCAGCGACGGCGGCTTCAAACTGCGCGAACCATAGTCGTGGGTTTTGGCGCCAAAATGGTGGTAGACGTGCAGGCAGCGAGATTGTGGCTACGTCGCTCTGAATTGTAACTACCTGGGCATCGCTAAATTCTGTGTTCGCTTCATTCGTCATGGCTGTAGGTACACGTGGACAGTAGTGGTAGATACTGCGCTTGATGCGTCGTTAGCGGCGAGAAGGTAGGTACGACGCGTCGGCTGTGCGATAGGTATGTACACGCGGTCAGCCGAACGACGTCTCGCCAGTAGGTACGCCGAGTCGTCGCCGTGAATGCGAAGGAGCGTTTGTTTGGGTTCGGGGTCACCAATTTCGGGACAGCTGTGTGCTTGCTGACCCGTATAGTTTGCCTATAACTTGGTCCTACACGCTATGCCAGCTGGCTGAGAGTGTAGGTACTGGGATATAGGTATGTGGCCGGCCCAGCTGTTTAGCTTTTGATCCGTAGCCTAAATACCAGGGAGAGGTGGTGGTTCACTATCCTAACCGGCCCAGCTGTTAGCCTTTGATCCGTAGATAGGATAGTAGTGAAACTCGGAGGAGGTTACGACTTTTCTTATTTATTTGCTAAAATGCACTTTAATATATACACAAAATTGGCATACAACTCGTGGCTGTACCAGCGAGCTTGAATTTACGCGTGAGTGAGAGAGTGATATAATTGAGTGAGAGAGAACGATTATCGCTTAGTGACAGTTTATATAAATACGTGCGCGCGCTGAGATTCCGTTCATAATTTGTTTGCTAGGGCAGCGGATGGACGTACGTACGCATGGCGCGACAGGACGGCGCCACCGCAGGCGCTCTGTCGCCACAGCCGGGACCTCGAGTACTGTTCTCATCTTTGTGATGGATCCGCGCAGTATTTGCTTGATGCTTTCGATTGGTTGCAGTGGCGAGCAGTCCGCTTTACCAACAGTCCCGAAGCCACCGAGTTCCTTGAACCTCTGCAGCTGCTTAGAGATATCGCCTCTATAGCAGTCCACTACCATCTGTATCATTGGAAGTATTCTGAGAAGCTCTTCCAACTGGTCCCCCTTCTCCCTTCCTCTGCAGAATAACATGTTCACTCTCTTACCAAACGGTTTGGTTCGAGAGTGAACATCCTATTCCTTCCTGTGCCGAGCAGCTAAAAACTGGAACTGACTTACAGCGCACGTGTTTCTCTCCCACTGTGATCCCAGGCCCTTTAAGTGGGGCGTAAATTAAGTGGGCGTGAAAAAACTTAGAACTAAAACTCCCAATTTTTTTTTTCATTAAACCCATACGTGTGGAGTATCTATGAATAGGTCTTCGAAAATGATATTGAGGTTTCTACTATCATTTTTTTCTAAACTGAATAGTTTGCGCGAGAGACACTTCCAAAGTGGTAAAATGTGTCCCCCCCCCTGTAACTTCTAAAATAAGAGAATGATAAATCAAAAAAAATATATGATGTACATTACCATGCAAACTTCCAACGAAAATTGGTTTGAACGAAATCTAGTAAGTAGTTTTTTAAATACGTCATAAATCGTAAACTGCAATTTACTTTTCATTCAATCAACACAAATATAAAAATAAAATAAAAATTATATTATGTTACTTGCTGCTGCGGAACCCTTCATGGGCGAGTCCGACTCGCACTTGGCCGCTTTTTTCTTTTGCCAAAATATGGAGATTTTGCGGATTTGATATACGTGAGTATACTGCCCATGAGAAAAAAAAATTACTGTATCTTTAAGCATCTGTCCTTGGGTTTTGTTAATATTGTTATTGGAAATGCTGTTTTCATGCATTCAGCGGAAACTGCATTT
Source organism: Diaphora mendica (assembly GCA_949125395.1). Lineage (NCBI taxonomy): Eukaryota > Metazoa > Arthropoda > Insecta > Lepidoptera > Erebidae > Diaphora > Diaphora mendica. The sequence goes on from OX421320.1 coordinate 26,674,527, forward strand.
TTTTAAATTAAAATTTCAAATAAGTTGGAATTATTGGAATACGGGGAATTAAAACATTATCTTCTTTTGCCATTCCATGCGTCATGATTGTAGCTTTTACAATGTTGTACCCCAGTTGTGTAATATTTAGCCATGTACTATTACATTGCTTTGGCGTTCAAGATACCTCATTTAATAGTACTGGAACATTAACTTGCAGCCTCAACTTATGGGAAGGCACTCCTGATATTTCTAAAGACTTTAAGTATTCGACAACATCTCCCTCCACGCCTGACATGATCCGTTCGTTTAATTGATAACTATGTAATTAGTCAGCAGATCAGGATCGAAATTATTTTTAAATCATCTGTGCTATCTTAAACCAGAACCCAGGTCTCAAAGTAATCATGTCGTTACTGTCAGTTGGCATACTACTTCTCCGTGATAACTCCGTAAATGTCTGATATGATATTCAACCTCCTTCAGTGCTGCATGCATCGCAGGCAGTTTATGTCGTGATTTATATCATTGTGTCAAAACTTGTCATTGCTTTAATTCAATGTCTGTCTTACATATACGTATAATTTCATGTTGAATAAAACCTAACTTCCCTATGTTTTGCTCTCTTATTTCAATTTATTCAACATAATGGAGAAGTATCTAAGACCCAAGAGGTTCGACGGGGATCCTACGGTAAAGTCTACGGCAAAGGAGTAGAGCCATTGGAAACAAACTTTCCAAAACTTTTTGTCAGCTCAACAAACTGCTCCCGCTACAACTAAATCCAAGGATGCACAACCCCTAGACATCGACGACAAAATCAAACTGCAGTTGCTTATTAATCACATTTCACCACGAGTGTACGCCTACGTAAGTGATTACAAGACCTACGTAGATTCTATAAGGGCTCTCGACAAAATCTTTATCAAAGAGTCTAATAGCATCCACGCCCGTCACATGCTTACTACTAGACGTCAGCAAGCAGACGAGACGGTGGACGCTTACATACAGTCTCTGAAACAGCTGGCAAAGGACTGTAGTTTTACTGACGTAGATGCCGAAACCAATAAAAATGATACAATACGAGGAGCTTTCATAGCTGGCTTGACATCATCCAAGATCCGATCGAGACTGTTGGAAAGTTTGACGTTGACATTAGACACTGCGTATAACACTGCTATTTCGATGGAAATGTCAGAGATTAACTCTCAAGCTTACTCTAATCAACACTCAACTATCAGCGCAGTACACGGCACATCTAAATCTGAATCGACACACACCCCTGTGGATGCCGAAAGAATCACCGCGGCGGCTGCCAGTAACTTTTCCTCTGGCTCATCAGGACATTTAGGACGCAAGTGTTTTTTCTGCCGCGGTTCATTACACCCAAGGAAGAAATGCCCAGCCCGTGAGGCCTTTTGCAAATCCTGTGACAAGAAAGGCCATTATGCGAAGGTTTGTCGTTCCAAGAACACTAGTGCGTTTTCTAACGTATCTGAAGGCTGCGATCACTGCACGGCCTGCATAATTGCTGCTACGCCTACTTCACTGCGCAAAGCCATCGTCACTGCGTTCGTCAAAGGCGTCCGTGCTGAAGCTCTCATTGATACTGGGAGTTCTGTCAGTTGTATTAATGAAGATTTCGCTAACTTGTGTAACCTCAAGAGAGAGCCTTGCACACAGACTGTTTCCATGGCTTCTCTATCACATACCTCTCAAGTAAAAAGTCTTACCCGCCAGAACATTAAAATAGGTAATCACCCTTATGCCAACACTACCTTGCTGATAATCAAAAATCTCTGTGCTGACATAATAGTTGGCCATGATGTCCTACGTAACCACTCGAGTCTGGAATTCGCTTTCGGAGGACCTAAAGAGGTATTTAAGGTATGCAGTGTTGCTGAAGCCTCCGTTCCTGCCGTCCCATTATTTTCAAATCTCTCTACGGACTGTAAACCAATCGCGATAAAATCACGCAGACACAGTGCCGAAGAACAGATTTTTACTCAAAATGAAGTTAAGAAGCTGCTCGAAGAAGGAACTATCGAAGAAAGTCAATCTCCTTGGAGGGCGCAGGTACTAGTCACGAAAAGCGAGACTCACAACGCCTTGTTTTTGATTACTCCCAGACGATCAATAGGTTCACCCAACTCGACGCCTATCCTCTCCCAAATATTGAAGAAACGGTCTCCAAAGTATCGCAATACTGTCTTTAGTGCGACAGATCTACAGAGTGCATACCATCAGGTTCCTATACTTCCTCATGAAAAGACTTACACAGCTTTTGAAGCGGCTGGGAACCTATACCAGTTTCGTCGCATCCCGTTCGGCGTAACAAATGGCGTACGGCGTACGGTTGACTGGCTCATACGCACAGAGAACCTGAAAGGAACATTCGCCTATCTTGATGACATAGCTGTTTGTGGTAAAACGAAAAGTGAACATGATGACAATCTTGAGAATTTTCTAAGAGCTGCCGACAAGTACAACTTGACCCTTAATGAATCGAAAAGCAAATTCAATCAAACAATAATAAACTTGCTGGGTTACACAATAGGACCGGATCATGTCATCAAGCCTGACGCTGACAGATTACAACCCCTGCTGAAGATGCCGCCCCCAAATCATACTGCATCGCTCAGACGGGTACTAGGTATGTTTGCTCATTACGCGAAATGGATACCTAACTTTTCTGAAAGAATCCATGCACTAGCTCAATTGACAGATTTCCATTAAACGAAGCAGCTATATCGTGTTTGGAAAATCTAAAAGCTACTATCGCCAAGTCATGTGTTCATGCTATCGATGAAAACGTGCCTTTAGTCGTAGAGACTGACGCTTCTGAACATTCGATTGCCGCAACTTTATGCCAAAATTCTAGGCCCGTGGCCTTTTTCTCAAGATGTTTGAAATTCCAGCGAACTGAATCATTCTGCTGTCGAAAAAGAAGCGTACGCCATCTTTGAATTCTTGATAAAGTGGCGCCATTTTCTAATAGGAAAGCCATTCACAGTCATCACTGACCAAAAATCCGTCACATTTATGTTCAACACCAAGCATTCAAGCAAGATCAAAAATGAAAAAATACAAAGATGGCGACTGGAATTAGCACCGTACAAGTTCGACATAGTGTACCGCCCCGGAAATGACAACCAAGCGGCGGATGCTTTATCACGCGTATGCTCCTGCGCCACAACGACTGCTACGGGAGCCGCTAGACTAAAATCGCTACATACAGCTCTTTGCCATCCAGGGGTTACACGGATGTTCCACTGGATAAAATCAAAAACCTTGCCCTACTCTCTTGACGACGTAAAATCCATGACTCGTGAATGTCAGATATGTGCTAAAATTAAGCCGAGATACTATAAAAATGATGAGCCTTTGCCTAAGCTTATAAAGGCTACGACAGCCTTCGAACGTCTTAGCATTGACTTTAAGGGACCAGTACTCTCGAACACTAACAACCGATACATACTTACAGTAATAGATGAATATTCTCGGTTCCCTTTCGCATTCCCATGCAGTGACATGAGTGCCAAAACGGTGATCAAGAACCTCAATAATCTTTTCATGATGTTTGGAATGCCCGCATACGTCCATTCGGATAGAGGAACTCAGTTTCTATCTGCTGAAGTAAAAGAGTTTCTCAACTCCAGGGGCATCGCAACTAGCAGGACTACCGCGTACAATCCCCAAGGAAATGGTCAAGTAGAAAAGCTAAACTCGACAGTCTGGAAAGCTCTACAACTGGCCTGTGAGTCTCACGAAACGCCTATTGAAACATGGGAACAATATTTACCGGTAGCTCTACATTCCATTCGATCATTGCTATGCACTGCGACTAACTGTACTCCTCATGAAAGAATGTTCTTACACACGCCGATCTCCAAACGGCAATACGATACCCTCTTGGCTAACTGAATCAGGCCACGTTTTGATGAAACGATTCGATCGGAAGAATAAGTACCAGCCGCTCGTAGAGGAAGTAGAAATATTGCAAGCCAACCCTGATTATTCATTTGTTAAACTCAAAGATGGTAGGGAGACCACAGTATCCAATCGACATCTCGCACCAATTGGACAAGGAGAAGGAGAGATACTGGATCTTCCTGGCCAAGAATCAGTGCTAGAAGAAGAGCCGTTTTCAGGCCTTAATGATTCCTCGTCAAACTATACGACTCCACCGGATACTCTGCCTCGTGATGACCCTCCGATCTCACGTCCACAGACACTGAGAGACGCATCACCTTGTGGAGAACCTACAACCTCCTCTCCTTTATCTCGTCGACACCCGTCACGGCCGCCACCTCCATTAGAGGATGTTCCCCGTAGATCCGAGAGAGCTCGACGCTTACCCCGCTACCTTGAAGATTACAGTGTGGGAGAATGATATCCTATTCAACCTCCTTCAGTGCTGCATACATCGCAGGCAGTTTATGTCGTGATTTATATCATTGTGTCAAAACTTGTCATTGCTTTAATTCAATGTCTGTCTTACATATACGTCGTATTGTCACAAACTAACTCACAAACCTTACATATTTCTATACAAACTGCCATCCCCTGTTGCTATTTTACCCCCTTGAGGGTAAAATTTTTACAAACTTTAAATGACATTTTCATTTATATCTAACCAACAGCTAGCGTATAATGACGATACTTCTGTAGAGAATTATGAAGTTAAGAAACACTGTTAATTAATTAAATTAATTTGGCTTATTTATTTCTATTAATATAATGAACATACAAATCAGATTGACGAATATATACTTAATATCTTAATATTTAGGTCTTCATTGAAAAAGAGAATTTTTTTATGATTGTGACAGCTTTGTTTATTCGTTGTCAAGACGCCCGACGTAGGTAACGCGCAGGCGTGTGGCGAGTGAACCCCCAGAACAACCTTTCATCCCCCTTTTAAACCCCTTTTTCGCATTAAAAAGTAGCCTATGTCCTTTCTCAGGCTCTAGACTATCTGTGTAAATAAATTAATTTCATAAAAATCAGTGCAGCGGTTTGACCGTGAAAGCAAGACAGACAGATTGACAGACAGAGTTAATTTCGCATTTATAATATAAGTATGGATAGCTGACCCACGCAATGTCATTTGCGTCTTCTGTTGCCCGTAGCGTAATAATTTTCCCCCATTCTTCATTGGTGCTCCGCTCCTATTGGTCTAAGCGTGATGATATATAGACTATAGCCTTCCTCGATAAATGGGCTATCTAAGACTGGAAGAATTTTTCAAATTGGAGCAGTAGTTCCTGAGATTAGCGCGTTCAAACAAACAAACATACTCTTCGGCTTTATATATTAGTATAGCTGACCCACGCAACGTCGTTTGCGTCTCCTATTGCCCGTAGCGTGATAATTTTCCCCCGTTTTTGAAACATTCTTCATTGGTGCACCGCTCCTATTGGTCTTAGCGTGATGATATATAACCTATAGCCTTCCTCGATAGATGGGCTATCTAACACTGAAAGAATTTTTCAAATTGGACCAGTAGTTCCTGAGATTAGCGCGTTCAAACAAACAAACAAACTCTTCAGCTTTATATATTAGTATAGATGTATTTATTATGCTCTTCTAAGATCTAATACTCGTAATCAACAACACATTCATTTAGATAAAGATTAATATTAGGTATTATGTTGATAAAAGCTCATTGGCAAATAACTCATTATCAATTAGGTAACAACTCTTAGCGTCGTATACTCGTGATAACTTATAAACGAAATATCCGATTGGGATGAAACAAAAAGTATTTTACTTCTACATAAATACCCTTGATAAAATAATGCATAATTTGGATAAGGATTAATATTACGATACACATTTAACGTTTATTCTTTCTTTAGACGCTTTAATATTTTTTTTGAACACAAAAGCGGTTATTGTGACTAGATACACTCTTTCCATTTCTTTATTTTCTCGATGACAGTTCTAATTTGATAGTTGTAGTGTTGTGACCAAATAAGTAATGATATCGATCGCATATATTTATTGTGTTTTGAACAAAGACAAATACAACAAAAACATTCAAATCTATTTTTGTAAGCTGGGAACACTCAATGACCCACCACCATTTTGTGTTTGTTTTAATCTGTCACTCGCAACAAGACGGTCGTGCTTTAAAGTCACTACATTTCTGTTCGCTGAGTTTTTTCACATTATCCATACATACGTTAAGTTGTGTATTTTGTGTTCCTCCGTGTTGATTGCTGCCCAGCTGTCAAATGTCAAAATGCCTAAAGGATCTGTTCTGAAAAGGCAGCGAGAGAACTGGTGATCAAGGTTCGTAATTACTTTGAAGCAGAGTATCAAAATGGTGGCCCGTTATTACCACTGTCGCAAGTGCGAGAGCGTGTTTAGGCCGCATTAGGAATTGGTGGACCTACAATTTCAAAAATTACTACCGGTACAAGCGGCACACAGGAAAATAAGCTTCGTACGCCGAAGAAAAAACGCCAACCACGTCGTGTGACATCGGTTGACAACTTTGACGCTGTCGCTATTCGCCGTCATATATATGAATTAAAAGTTAGTATATGACTATTACTTGCGCAAAGAAATTCCAACACTTAAAAAACTTGTTGTTTCTTTACGTGAATGTGGTTTGTTCCATGGCCAAAAATCGTCATTTAGCTTGGTTTTGAAAGATTTTCTTATAAAAAATCGAACAAACGTAAAATATTGATGGAGCGTCTCGAGGTTGCTATGGCTTGCTGCGAATTTTTTAACGAAGCCAAAAAGATATCAGATTGGTCAAATGTTATTTTCACTGACGAGACTTCGTTAAATGCAAACCACACAGTATCTAAGAACTGGACTGACGACACCGCCGCTTCCACTAGTTCAGTGTCAATGGGAAAAGGTGAAAGCCTTATCATATGCCATGCAGGGTCTACGAAGGGATTCGTGTCTGACACGAATCTTCGTTTTACTGGCCTTTAAATCCAAGAAAACAGTGGACTACCACGAAGAAATAAACGCAGAGATTTACGAAGGATGGTTTAAAGAAATGATACAATCTAAGAAATGGTGCAATCTCTGGAAGAACCGTCGATAATTATTATGGACAATGTTACATATCACTCCAGACAAATGTATAAAATGCCGACGCAGGCCAATAAAAAACAAGAGATAATTGACTGGCTCTAATGTCATGGCGAAAATGTGGATAGTACTTTATTAAAAGTACAATTAGTGAATATTTTAAAATAAAAAAAAGCCTCCGAAACAAATAGCTGCCGAATGTGGTCATTGGGTTTTTCGACTTCCGCCGTATCATTGCCAGTACAATGCTATAGAACTAATATGGGCACAAATCAAAGGACACGCCGCTCGAAACAATACCCATCCCCCTTTTACGGCGAACAAGATGTTAGATTTATTAAAAAATGCATGTGCGGAAGTAAAACATTGTAGCGTCGGATTGGGAATTTCATGTGGCATTCGATAATATAGAAGTACAGAAACTTATAATATACGTTAGGGAGAGCTCATCGAGTGACAGTGACGATTCATCAGATTTTGATTAAAATAAATAAATAAAGAATCATTTTCATTTTACATTTCAAAAAAAAAATTCAATCAGAAAAATATAAAATATAATTACATCTTGTACATTTTCCTCTTGCCCGTCCGGACAAGTGGCGCAGACTTTCTTGCCTGATCGGACTGCTCTGAATGGGCTCGCCCGCCTCAGAAGGTGTGTCCCAGTCCTCCGGCATGTGCCTAAGGGAGCTCGTAACCAGGCGGCTGGCGGGCTTTGTGATGTCATTGATTTGTGTCTGGCTAATAACGGGATAGATGAGTGGAGCGAACTCCTTTGCTTTGCTTATTCGGCTTTGAGAGTTCCGGCTAAGGAATTACCAGGAAATATGACGTCGAAGGTAAAAGCAAACATTAACTCATCTAGATCTTGGCGCGGCGAGGGATGCTCCGATGCAAGGGCAAGCTATGGTTCCCGTTCTATTGGGAAGATAATCGAGGCTAGGGTTTTCGAGGGTGACTTGAGGGGTGCTGCCCGTCTTTTGTTGTCCGACGATTCTTTCGCACGACGAGATCAGGGCACGATCGACGCGTTGAGAGCGAAGCATCCGGAACCTTCGCGGCCTCTCAGTTTCCCATCTGATCTGGATTTGACGTTTCCCGCGCTATCGGTCTCCGCGGAGGACGTTGCGACGGCTCTTGGCTCATTTTACGGGGGTTCGGCGGGGGGCCTGGACGGCATCAGGCCGACTCACCTTAGGGAATTGACATCGGTGTCGGCTGGGGATAACGGTCTTCGCCTTCTGGAACGCATTACCAGACTGGTTAATTTTCTACTCAGTGGCCAGTTGAATCCATTGGTATGTCCATATCTTTATGGTGCTTCACTCTTCGCGTTGGTTAAGAGGGACGGCGGCATTAGGCCAATCGCGGTCGGTAGCATTTTTCGTCGCTTAGTTGCTAAATTGGCATGTCGCGCTGTCAGGGAGAACATGTCTGGTTATTTGCAGCCGCATCAATTGGGGTTTGGTACACGGTCTGGCTGCGAGGCGGCTATTCACGCTGCGCGGGCGTTTGTGATGAGCCCGGAGCGCGAGGGGAGCATCTTGCTAAAGCTCGATATTCGCAACGCTTTCAATACCTTGGAGAGGGACGTCCTATTGAGAGAGGTTAGAGAACATATTCCCTCTTTATTTCCCTTTCTTTACCTGGTTTATAGCCTCCCGTCTAATTTGTTTTTCGATGACAACCTCATTATTTCTCAGGTGGGAGCTCAGCAGGGGGACCCTTTGGGACCACTCGTTTTCAGCTTGGCTATTCACAAAGTGATTACCGAAATCAAATCTCCCTTTAACGTATGGTACCTGGATGACGGCACTATCGGGGGGAAGCCGGAGGATGTGTTGCAGGACTTAGAAATCCTTATTCCTCGCTTCAAAGATCTGGGCCTGGAGGTGAACTCTTCGAAGTGTGAATTTTTTCCCTGCGGCGTTGGTGCTCGTACTCACATGTCTCGTTTGGCGGCTGTTTTACCGGGCCTCAGGGAGCTGTCTTCTTTCGATTTCACCCTGTTAGGCTCTCCCATTTTTCATTGTGCTGTTCCTGGGGCTATTGTCTCCGGAACGCAACTTCTCCTCACTACTCATGAACGTCTCAAAGACCTGTCCGCTCATGTTGCTATTGTCCTGTTGCGTACATGCTTCGCTCTCCCAAAAATTAATTACCTGCTGCGAACCACTCCTACTTGGCTTTGCCCGGAGGAAGTTGCGTCGTTTGACAAAGCCCTGAAGTCGGTCGTGGAAAGCATCCTTAACGTTTCCATGGATGAGAGACAGTGGGTTCAGGCGAGTCTTCCGATCCGGTGTGGTGGTCTGGGGGTGCGAGGGATGCGGGATGTGGGCCTGCCAGCTTTCCTGGCGTCTGCGCACGGTGTTGCGAACCTTGTCACTGTTTTATTAGGATCCCATGGTGATGAGGTGAGCATACCGTTTTTGGTGGATGCTACGTCGGCTTGGTTGGCCCTCAGCCCGGGTGAAGCATGCCCCGGAGCGGCGCACATGCAGCGGGCGTGGGATGATGTGGGGGTGAAGCGGATCCAGGGCGCATTATTGGAGGGCTCTTCGGGAGTGGATGTGGCTAGGCTGAGGGCTGTTTCGCGGACTGAGGCGGGTGCCTGGTTGCACGCGCTGCCTTCGCCTCATTTGGGGACTTTGCTGGATGACAGTTCTTTGCGCATCGCTGTAGCGCTTCGCCTGGGCTGCAAGGTTTGCGAGCGCCATGTGTGTACCTGCGGTTCTGTAGTGGAGGCCGATGGCCACCACGCGTTAAGTTGTCGTCGATGCTCGGGCAGGTTTCCGCGTCACCATGCCCTCAACGACGTGGTCCGCAGGGCCCTCATTTCGGCAAACGTCCCGTGTTTGCTTGAGCCTCCGGGTCTGAGCAGATCGGACGGTAAAAGGCCGGACGGGCTGACTCTGGTGCCCTGGAAGAACGGCAGGTGCTTGATCTGGGACGCTACTTGTGTCAGCACTGTTGCCGCCAGCCATCTAAGTCGCACCATCCGCTCCCCGTCGGCCGCCGCGGAGGATGCTTGTTACAAGAAGAGGCAGAAATATGCGGCCTTAGAGCATCTGTATTATTTCGTTCCGGTGGCAGCGGAGACCATGGGCAGCTGGGCCGCGGATACTCTGAGGTTTGTGGGGGAACTGGGCCGTAGACTTGCGGAGCTTAAGGGTGACTCCCGTTCCGGCGCGTTCCTGGTGCAAAGGTTGGCCATTGCCATTCAACGCGGCAATGCCGCAAGTCTAATGGGCACTTTTCCACCGGAAGCGATCGGGAATGGGTTAAGTGACCCATAAATATTTGTGCTACTTTTTTTTGTTTTATTTTTGTTTTCTTTGATTTTGTATAGACTTGACATGTATTTTTAATTTGTAATTGTGTATTTAAATGAATAAAATAATAATATAGTTTGTATTATAAAGAATAAATAATAAATTAATAGTTAATAAATTTGTACAAAATTATCCGGCAATAGTTTAGTTTCTTACACTTTGTAAAAAATATTGGGTCTGTTATCGTATTACGTTTATCGATAGCTCCATCCCTATGAGTTTCCATCCATCTGCTATGACCTTGTACGTGCGTAAGCGTCAAATTTTTATTAAATAATGTATACAAAATGTAAAAAAGACGCTCGTTCAAGTTTCCATAAAGAACTGTCATCGAGAAAATAAAGAAATGGAAATAGTATAGGTATATGCTTTCGCGGACTTTTTTGTAGATCTTAAGGGACCTACAAACCCCTAATACATTATTTTGTTCTATTGTCAATAGTTTTTGAGCGCACGCAAAAATAGGTTTTCGATTTCACACCTTGGGTTACGAAATAGCAATTTTATTGCAGACCCCTAATTTTTTTGAAAATAAAATATAGCTTATAGCCTTCTCCGATAAATGGACTATCCAACACTGAAAGAACTTTCAAATCGGACCAGTAGTTCCTGAGATTAGTGCGTTCAAACAAACAAACTCTGCAGCTTTAAAATATTAGTATGTATAGCTATAAGAAAAAGCGTCAGGCAGAGCAGACAGAATACCGAGTACCATAGCATCTATGCCGAGTACCGACTATATTCACTTAATTTAATATAGTGTTCCGATTAAGTTTTCTCACAATGGATTATAAAATATGACTACTACATACATACATACTACGAAAACCTGAGTTAAACATTAATATCAGCCAACTTCAATAAATAATCTTAAATTACAAGAATTCTAAATAGTCTACAATCTTTCCTACCAAATTCATGACGTACCTATTTCAATATTCTGAACTGATTGTCTATGGCTGAAGAAAGAAATATAACCTAAAATCACTCCGGTTGTATCCGCTATTAACAAAAAATTATTATAGTTTACAAAAATTGACAAATATATTTAACAAGGATGATGTGCCCAGACTTTTTAGAATTTCAGGTAAATAAATGTCTAGTATGTCATGATCCGTTACCTGTCAATGTTCTCTTTATTTTTATATACAAAAAATCATTTCAGCGTATTTATATTGCTTCAATAATTTATAGGATATTCTGAAGAAAATGCGTATATTGGACGATAAAATAGTGTATGCACTTAATACATCCATACCAACGGAATCATTTGCTAGTAAAGTTGATGCACATTCTGCGTGCGAAGATTTATACTCTCAAATCCAAAAAGGTAACTCACAAAGAGAAGATGTTATTAAAAATTGTATTGTTGCGACTGCTGAAGAAGTAAAAAAATTAAAGACTGCCAAAGAAGAGAAACCTAATGATATCGAAGTTTTGAAAAGTTTTAAATCTGAACAAAAAAAGGTTGGTTTCTATTTTTGCTACAATCAATAAACTAGGGTAGAGCGCTTCTTTCATCTTATCACCGAGTAAGTGAAGTTATCGGAAGCCCAATCGTCCCGAAATGAGTCTCTCATTATCATACGACCTTTGATCCATAGAAAAAGTCCCTTTCATATCAATTACCATACTATTACTGTAACCGAAATTTGACAACACAAACTGCCCACTTTTGTTCGGTGTAGACTCGGCTTTACAGAAACGTTTACACCAACACGTGTTGCTAACAAAAAAGTTGAAAACTTTTGTTCTGTGGAGACTCGGCTTACACAGCTAAACCCCTGCATCGATTTCAATGTAATTTGTAATGAGATACTTTAAATTGGCAAAAGCTAGTATTTTTACAAATTGACAATAACTTGCAGTTGTATTTATAATCTAACCACATATTTCAGCTAAGACTCCTCCAAACAGAACTTAGTGTTGAAGAAGTAATCAAAGACAAGACCACAAAGTTATTTACAGAAAAATGCCGAACATACTACAAGCCTAATAATTTATGAAGACTGAACAAGCCATTTGCCCAACCATTTTGTTTTTTGGAATTTATAGTGTACATAAATAAATATAGTTTATAGACACATTCTTGCTTGTTTTTTCTTAACCAACTTCAGAAAAAGGAGGAAGTCTGCCATTGGGATGGTTTGTTTTTGTTATCTCATAACTCCAATTAGAAAATCATTTCTTTTTCATTTGAAACAGAATCTGCCAGACTGCATGTTTGGCCTAGTGGTTTAACGGTCACCACGCCGTTTCCTACTTCGCCAAGTGTCGTGGGTTCAAATCCCACGTAGGACAACACTTTGTGTGATCCACAAATTGTTGTTCTGAGGCTGGGTGTTCTTTGTGTCCGTTACATGTATGTTTGTAAAGTCCCCCGCGACACAGGATTTATTCCTAGTGCGGGAGTTGTCTTTTTTAAAAAAAAAAAAAAAAAAATCTAACAAAGTTGAAAACAAATTCCATCCCTCAGGTGAAAATTAAGAATTTGGTATGGTGGTAGTGCTAATACTTCTATAAATTATATATGTATATATATAATTTATCCTCTGTATCTATATATATCTTATATATAAAATTCTCGTGTCACAATTTTAGTTACAATACTCCTTTGAAACGGCTGGACCGATTTTTATGAAATTTAGTGTGCATATCGGGTAGGTCTGAGAATCAACCAATATCTATTTTTTATACCCCATTTTTTATTGCAAAACGACGTTTGCCGGATCAGCTAGTATAATATTTATTTTAAAATAATGTAAAATATTTTTGGCATTCTGACACACAACGCCATCTAGTTTTCAGACTAAGTAGACTTTAATCATAATGTGTTTAGAACACGTTTTGTTAATGCAGTTGTAACTACTTTATGAGCAGAATTAAAATTCTTTTAGCAGAGTTCTAAAAATATAATAACTACGTGAACATAATTAGGATGATTCACTTCATAAACGGTATAAATCTCATAACCATTCATAACATAATATATTGCAGTGGTACAGGATCTGCCGTTCTCCTTTATGTATCTATATTATTTGTCTATTGTCTAGTAACCATAGTCAGCTTTGCTGAGTTTGTAGCTAGATGGCATAGTGTGTCATGTCCGAAATATTATATTTATATGACTATCTACACTACATCTATCTTATAATCTCTAAAAACAAACACCTTTGACAAAAGAAAGAAACTTTGAACTTGAATTCACATCATAGAGACAGTTATTTTCACCAAATATTATTTATGAGGAACTTGTTAATACAAGGTTAAGCAATAAACTTATAATAATATTCAAGATTTTAAGCAACAAAAATATATTTTTATAACATAATAGTTTTAGAGTTTTTAAAATCACCTACCACAATATCAAGACTACAATCATTATTCAATTGGCAACAATAAAACATAAAAAAATACTTGGCAAAATATTATTTTATGCCTAGCATTAGTGTGCAATTAGACAGCTTGTTCTAAGATTTGGTTTCAGCATCATCCTTCTGCTTATAATCATCTTGGTACTTCTTGTGCCAGTCTAAATTCATCTGATGTACCGATTCACCCCTCTTAGCAGCTGATTTGCCAATCATTACAGCACCAAAACTTGCAAGTGCTGTTAGCAACATCAAAACATTGGCAATCTTAATTCTTGCTTCACTGCGAGATCGTTCAATTAGATCAGGACTGCAAATAAAGCTTTACAGTTACCATAGTGAAAGATATAAAGATATTACTAGAAAAATATAATTGAAGCGACAATTAATATACTATATAAAATAAATAACCTTGAGAAAAAACTATAGTTATCTAATAACAAAGTTTAGTAGTATTAAATGCTGATATTTCATTTACTTATTTCATTACATAAACAAGAAATAAATTAAAACAAGTAAAATAGGTTTGAATCCGTCTTAATTCCCTCAGCATGTAAAATTTGTACTACTGCTATAATGGAGGAATCTACAATACATATAAAATATTTTTTAGGTTTAGAAAATTGTTAGAAATTTGTAACAATTTATAAAATATTGTGACCGAAATTAACAAACATATACGTACGAAACATATTCAGGGATTTCCGCTTTACTCTTAAACTTCTTGGTCCACACTAATATAAACTTCTGAAAGTCAGAAGGCCTATATTTTACAGATGGTGTTGAGAAATTTCTTTGAAGAGAAATTAAACCTCGTAAGGAGAGTAGTTTATTCATTTTTATTCGTGACGTCGATCGTTACGTAAAAATGATCTTACAAGAGTTACAACAACAAGTTCATCACTTCACTCCTTTCCTGTAGAATAAAAAAACGTACTAAAAACTTTACGATCGGTATTAACTTATAAAAATAGTCAGTACATAGTAGTGCATACAATACAATACAACATCATCTACTAAATAAATAGAAGAAAAAAGAGGAGAAATTTCTTTCTACGTAAATACGTACTAATATTTTAACCTTAACTTTGCATTACTATCTGTTTATTATTTAATATATTTAAATAATACGAAATTGGTTTCTATAAGTAGTGATGCAGTAGAATCAGCAGATTGATTTTACTCTTACTATTTTATCTGTAAACGGTATGAAAGATTTTATTCATGAAAACACTGAACTACACTTAAACATAAACATGTATCTGCGTGAAGCGGAGCGCTGTGATGGTGCGTTTACACGCGTGGCACGCCTCGACAATCCTCTACACACACAAGCGTGAATACGGGCTGTTTGCGTGAAGGCGCGTCTCAACCAAAATTGTTGGCAATTTCAGTGTTTCCAGCTGTTTGCAACACTTCAAAAAATCGAAAACTTTTGTTTCCATTGTGTCTACACCGAGCCGCTAACAATTTGAAAAACATTCGAACTAAGCGTCTCCACAGTGCGAATAAAACAATAACACTGCCATAAGCGTATTCTTTTGACGTTTACCGCCAAAAACAGAAACACGGTTGCCAACATTTGTTGACAATTTTTGTTGCCAACACAATGAAATTACAGAAACTTTTGTCACCAACACGTGTAAAGTTTACAACACAAAAAGTGACAACTTTTGTACGGTGGAGACCCGGCTTGAGGTTGTGTTCTTGTTGCTGACTCGAGTCTGTGTCGGTTTTTGAACACAGATCAAAGGAAGCGTACGCTCGCTACTTGCGATTGGGCAAGTCCTCGCAGACGTGTAAACATAGCATTATAGTCCGATGTAAGTGCTAGGCCGCACTACGGCTAAACCGCCGCGGTTTTTAACCGCCGCGGTTTTTAACCGCCTGATTTTGTAACTAAAGGAAACTAATGCAAGCGGCCGCACTGGCGGTTTTTTACCGCGACTGATTTTAAAACCGCGACCTCCTACAGAATGGCTAGCGGTAAAAACCGCGAAACCGCGGGTGGTTCCGTCGAGTACGGAACCGCCCGCCTTCGCGGCCTACTTTGGCTTGGCACCGACTTCAAACCTATGAATAGGTAGCACATACAAATTAAGTTATTTTATACTTTTTAGTTTTTGAAGTCGGTTTTTTTCAACGAAGGTTTTTTTTTCGCTTTTTAGCCCTTTCGTACCGGAGCCTAAACTGGCTAAACTACATATAAATATGTAACTCTGAACTTAAATCTTAGGTAATTTGGGGCCACAGATTACGAATCTGCTATAATTTTCCAGATTTTCCGCCGCCATCTTGGAAAATTTATACACCAACAATTGTATCAAACTGGGCCCTTCTTTCTTGCGTACAATTGTGAGGGTCGTACGTTTTCTTCTTGGTATTAAATAGAATGACCATCAAAGTTTCTGTTCCTTCTAATTTTCTTTTGATCTGGGGGCACGGTCGTGCCCCCGCCAAGACGAGCCAAGCGAAGCGCAAGGGCACTACCTAACTTTTCTCGAAGTGTTTCGTCATTTTTTTGAACACACATAACTTTGGTTCCCGATATACCAGATCGTTCAAATTCTCAGAAAATGATGTTACCAATAGACTAATGAAACATACAAAGTTTCAATTGCATAGCTCTAATACTTTAGATTTTATTGATACCTAAAAAACACCGATTTCGTCACTGACACACTGATGATTATCAAAACTGTTAGGGTACTTCCTGAAGTGCAAGAAAGCTGAAATTTCTTGTGTAAACTAAGTTTAGTATACAAACAACAAAAAAATTCATAAACCTATTACTTTTGCCCCCCAACCCCCAAATTTGGGGGATGGAACTTTGTATGAGACTCACAATTTTTTATGCTAGAGGTTTTCTTTTTGGTACACGAACTTTTTCGAAAGAAGATATACAAGAAATACAGCTCAAAAAAAGAAAAAAAAACTGCCTTAAGCAACTTACAAAAAGAAATGAAATCCCACCAAAAACATTTTCATGTAAAATGTTGCCAAGACGACTCCATATGGCTTACCCTGTGAAAAAGATATCAGATCTCATGTAGAGCCAAGTTTCTGAATCTACACGCCCTAACTCTACCAACCCTAATTTCATAAACTCTACATATCAGTAAAAATGTATGGCTTGGCTGTTTCGTTACATCAGTAACTAAATATTCATATAACACATTACTTCAGAAACAAGATATTTGCAAACACAAAAGGCATTCGTTTCCCCTTCGTGACGGTATGGTAGCGAAACGATGCGAAATAATATCGCAAACGACAATAGTTCCTATGCGTGTAACAGCTTTATCCAGTACATTGATTTGATGTTTGATTCGCTGATTGTGCGAGAGAGGGCGTAATTATTGTGAATTAGGGTAAATTGTAAAGTAGAGTGTAAAGTAAAAATTAGTGATTTTATCCCGTGTGAAGCGGTAAGTGAGAAAATGTTTTTTAGATTTTTTATTGTCATTTCTGTTCTTCAAGTCATGTTTAGTTGTTCCATTTGCTCATAGGGCTCAAGGTTACGGTTGAAGAATATCACCTCGAAGATACCACGAATGCGTTACAGCTCAAGTGAAGGGTGGAGATACAAATTATTTTGTTCAACCTACGTGACCTGCAGGGCGTGGCTCTTCGCACCATAGAACCTCTGATGTGTATGAGGGCATACGGAGGAAGACCCGACGACTTTTAAAACCAATTACCGTGTCAAGGGAAGTTGTATAAATATAATTTAATCTTTTATAATTCATCATCAGTATTCCAAGTGGGAGCACCCCTGCTGTCTTGGACTTCCATGAGGTACCAGAAGAACAGGGAACGAAGTGGAATTGTTTGTTAGCAAGCTTAACCATTTTTCTGTACCATTATTTTTAAATTAATATCACTACCCCTTTGTGATTTTTTTCTTTTTTTGTTAATGAGAATTAGGAGTGTAATTAAGAAACTGTAAAATTGTTTTATGTTTATTAATAACTGCAATATATTTGAGTAACTGTGGTATTGTTGTTTCTCTGAAGACATCTCTGGGACTCCCACATCACACACATAATTATTCTATATATACTCTATATATATACTCCTTAATAAAGAAAGAAAATTTAAATAAAAAAAATAAAAAAAGAAGTTTTTTTATTTTTTTTGTTTAAAATTTCTTTATTTCTTTTAATTTTATTATAAAGGCGCCCTGGCTAATATCACATGCTCTGTCTGCCGACTGGGTTGGTCGGAGAGTGGCACCTCCTGTTCAGGTCTAGGGGACTGCAAGGTTCGAATCCTCCTTCTTGTTAGGTCCATGGGTTATGACTTGCTAACCGCCTGACAGGTTAAGGTGTTACATGCGCACTACGATTTATTTTCGCTTGCGGAATAGCGGAGGCAAAATATAGTTATGGTCCGACCCAAGAACAACCTTCACCGAGCTGATAATAGAATAAAACTTAGTTTATAATAAATTTAGTATATTAGAAAACATATTAAAAATGGGTTGTCTAAAAAACACTACAATCCGCGCACTACGAAAATAAATCGTTTGCGATTTCATACGGTACAAAATTTACATACGATTTCGCATCTGCGATTTTAAATCGCAAACGATTTGTTTTCGTAGTGCGCGGATTGTAGTGTTTTTCTATTGTTCACCGATTTGCGATATTATTTCGCACCGATTTTTAATCGTAGTGCGCGCTTAGCCTAATAAGCTATACTCGACTTTGTCACCCGCACAATTGTATTGGAGGGGTCCGAAAGGGTTGTCTTTCTCAAGTCTCTCATCATCATCTCACCTTAATAACTTGAAAGAATACGACTAAAGGTAACATACATACTGTATAGAATCGAAAGGGCATCAGGTAACACTGGTCAACAAAATTTTGTAGCAAGAAAGGCGCTTACTAATTTTGATATCTCTACCTACCCTCTTCTTAAGCATATTGTAACGGTGGATTAGCACCCAGTAGAACGTTCGGGATATGAATGCGTGAAATTACTCGAACGAAGGTATTTTTATAGTATTTGACAGGCTTGACCCAATTCAATACTAAATTCACATATTTAGTAGATAATATCAAATATTGTTTACCATAAATATTGTAATGATTATTAGCATACAATTATTATTTGATAATACAGCATTGTGTCACATTAAAGATTTTATATGAAATATAAGTCGCGCCGGAAGCTGACAAGCGGAAGGCGCCAAGATATTAATATGAATCAACTATTTACTTGTTTATAAAATCACCAATTGAATTATAAGTATTATACTAGCTGTTGCCCGCGGCTCCGCCCGCGTGAATGTCGATTATCGCGGCAAATAGTAACCTGTATAAGCTATATTACTGTTAAGTTTCATCCAAATCCGTTCAGTAGTTCTTGCGTGAAAGAGTAACAAACACAAACACTTACACACATTTTGTGTTTTGTTTCTGGTAAATTATCATAACTATTATGTTACATGTTTGTTTATATTAAAAATTATAACTCCTAATTCAAATATTTTAAACTTAAAATTGATCTTTTACATTTTTATTATACGATAAAAAAGTAATCATACTAATCATATAACGCACCTAATGTAAAGTATCTTTTAGAAACTGTTTAAGAACTACCAGATGTGGATGTTTTGTTAGTTACATTGAGATGATAATTTTAGGAACTGGTTTTATAATAAATACCCACGTAATTGGATACCTAAATAGTTCTCTGCAATGTCATAGTTAAACTGTAATTACAACAATCAAAATTAGAACTGTTTGTTATTGAATCAGTTAGCTGTTGATATATAATACTTTTAAATAAATTATATCAATATTATTAAGCTTATAATAATAATAATATTCCAGTTGTTGTTGCGGCGACATATATATTTATTATTATAAGTTGTTTTTTTACAAATGACATACAAAGCTATTGTATTCGTTAATATTATTTGGTCCAATAACGTAGTGTATCGACATTTACTGGTCTTATGTAACAAACATATGATTATTATGCAGTCAGCATTGTAATGATATGTTTTTTTTTCTGGAACTGCATAAGGATAGAGTAAACTACATAGAATATTTTTACAGAAAAGTTTTCGAGGTTGCGAGCACAACCAAACAGATACACAGACACAAATTCTAAAAATGGTAGAAATGGGCTTAGTTTGCTGTCCCATAACACCCACACACACTTTTTTGGAAATATAATATAGATTATTTATTTATTATTTATTAACTTTATGCACTAAGAATGTACATCGGCGGACTTAATGCCCAGGGCATTCTCTTCCAGTCTACCTTCAGGTGGTGGAGAAATCTTATAAGGCAGGTGGTGTGCAGAGGTTATATACATAAGAAGTCCGTTAAAATGTGTGCGTGTGAACTGAGGGACCATAGTGATATTTTTGTTTGAAATTTTTATAAGATTTTGTAGTAGGCTCAAAACAATTGTAGAACAAATACGAGAATTTGTAAAAATATATGTTAAAAACTACAGCCCTTTAAGTGTGGTCCCTCAATCCTCACATACCATCAGCCGGATCTCGGCAAGTATGTAAAAAAATAAGGTATTGTGACTGCAGACATTTAGTAGAGAATTTGTAAAGATATATACTAAAATAACTGAGCACAAATCATCAACGATTAAAAAAATACAACGACTATACTGTGGTCCCTCAATCCACACACGAAAGATTTTGTTATACTGAATATTACCACATCAACGGAATAAAATCTTTATTTTCTTACATAATGTTTTAGAAAAAGTCTAATAGCAATTTGTAAAAAATAAATTAAAAAAAAATATCGACGCACTTTGAAGATATTTATAATTAAAGCTGGTCCCTCAATCCTCACGTTCTCAAACATACTTGCATGTCTAGCTGCTAGATGACTAAAGTATCACAAAGTGTAGTGTAATAAACTTTTTGTAAAAAGTTTCTACAAAATAATAGGTATCTAAAATTGTGTGTATCTTACCTCTAAAATGAGATAATAGCATTTCAGTGATCTTATGAACAGATATACGAGTAGTGTGACCACACAATGAAACAAAATGTAGACTACCATCATATTTTTTATTGTAATAGACGAAACCCAAGGTTGTACGGTTGATTTAGTGTTATGTTACATTACGTATCTTTACAAAGCATGAAATAAAGTAGCTTTTAGACGCTTATCACCATTTAGGCTATGTTTCAAGGAAGCTTTATGTACTTATAATACCCCAGTATTTTACAACAACAAAACAAATATAAATAATGTAATTGTAATAAAAAATGTATTGTATTGTGATTGTAATAATGTAATAAAAAATGTAATAATGTAAATATTTTACAAAATCCTGAGTTTTTAAATGTTCAATTTTATGTGTTAATAGAACGTATAAAACTGAGCAGTACCACTATGTTACCATAATGGTTTGTAAAATACTGGGGTATTATATGTACATAAAGCTTCCTTGAAACATAGCCTAAATGGTGATAAGCGTCTAAAAGCTACTTTATTTCATGCTTTGTTAAGATACGTAATGTAACATAACACTAAATCAACCGTACAACCTTGGGTTTCGACTATTAAATAAAAATTATATTGGTAGTCTACATTTTGTTTCATTGTGTGGTCACACTACTCGTATATGTGTTCATAAGATCACTCAAATGCTATAATCTGATTTTAGAGGTAAGATACAAACAATTTTAGATATCTATTATTTTGTAGAAACTTTTTACAAAAAGTTTAATACACTACACTTTGTGATACTTTAGTCGTCTAGCAGCTAGACATGCAAGTATGTTTGAGAACGTGAGGATTGAGGGACCAGCTTTAATTATAAATATCTTCAAAGTGCGTCGATATTTTTTTTTAATTTATTTTTTACAAATTGCTATTAGACTTTTTCTAAAACATTATGTAAGAAAATAAAGATTTTATTCCGTTGATGTGGTAATATTCAGTATAACAAAATTTTTCGTGTGTGGACTGAGGGACCACAGTATAGTCGTTGTATTTATTTAATCGTTGATGATTTGTGCTCAGATATTTTAGTATATATCTTTACAAATTCTCTACTAAATCTCTGCAGTCACAATACCTTATTTTTTTACATACTTGCCGAGATCCGGCTGATGGTATGTGAGGATTGAGGGACCACACTTATAGGGCTGTAGTTTTTAACATATCTTTTTACAAATTCTCATATTTGTTCTACAATTGTTTTGAGCCTACTACTAAATCTTATAAAAATTTCAAACAAAAATATCACTATGGTCCCTCAGTTCACACGCACACGTTAAAATTTACAATAATCACATCATATTCAACGTTATACATACAAACATATATAAGTAGATATACTTATACAGATTTACGTATACATAAATACAACATTTAAACACTAAATAATGGAAAAGGAAGGTAAGTAAGCTATAGATTAGATAATTCTGTACTTGCTCATGTACTTTATTTTTGAATGTATATCGGTTAGTGGACACCCTGATTTCGAGCGGGAGCGCATTCCAGAGTAGTACTGCTTGAACAAAGATCGAACAGTTCACGAAGTCGGAGTTATGAGACGGACATGAGAGAAGCAGATTATTAACTGAGCAAAGATTTCTATCGTGATTAGAGTACAGGTATCGGAAATACGGAGCAAGGTAGGTAGGGAAGGATGGCGAGTTGAGAAATGAAAATAGGAAGGTAAGTGCTCGCTGATTGCGCCGTAGGCGAATAGGTAACCATTTTACGCATTTTATTGAACGCAAAGCAGACACATGGTCATACTTTCGAAGATTGAAAATAAATCGAATGCAGTTATTAAGAAGACGGTCAAGCTTGTTAAGGAGGTCTGCATTCAGGTCGAAGTAACACATATCACCATAGTCCATTCAGTGTTCCGCAAACTTTTTGGGTTCAAGGTACATCTAGGAAGATAAAAAAATTTGGAGGTACACCATAATTAAAATATATTTTTAAGTAATAAAAAACAATGTTTCTTATTAGTCACAAAACTATATTTTTATTTTACACTTTAATTGAGCATAGGCGGTCTCATCTCTTCGTCGATCGTCTTAAGGCGTTCCCTTTTTTTAGGGTTCCGTGCCAAAGGCAAAAAACGGAACCCTTATAGATTCGTCATGTCTGTCTGTCTGTCTGTCCGTCTGTCTGTACGTCCGTATGTCACAGCCACTTTTTTCCGAAACTATAAGACCTATAATGTTGAAACTTGGTAAGTAGATGTATTCTGTGAACCGCATTAAGATTTTCATACAAAAATAGAAAAAAAACAATAAATTTTGGGGGTCTCCCCATACTTAGAAGTGAAACTCAAATTTTTTTTTTCATCTAACCCATATATGTGTGGGGTATCTATGGATAGGTCTTCGAAAATGATATTGAGGTTTCTAATATCATACTTTTCTAAACTGAATACTTTGCGCAAGAGACACTTCCAAAGTGGTAAAATGTGTGTGTCCCCCTCCCCGTAACTTCTAAAATAAGAGAATAATAAATCTAAAAAAAATATATGATGTACATTACCATGCAAACTGCCAACGAAAATTGGTTTGAACGAAATCTAGTAAGTAGTTTTTTTTTAATACGTCATAAATCGTAAACTGCAATTTACCTTTCATTCAATCAACACAAATATAAAAATAAAATAAAAATTATGTTATGTTACTTGCTGCTGCGGAACCCTTCATGGGCGAGTCCGACTCGCACTTGGCCGCTTTTTGTTTTTTATTGTGGTAAGAGTTAAAAATCCTAATTCACATAAATAGGTTATTGCTCAATTCCAATTTATGTTCATCGAAATATTCTTCTGTTACTTTAAACTTTTCTTATCTAGTTGTATGGTTAGGCAGTCGCAGACAAAATAAAAAGATCTCAGAAATTACAGAATAAAAAATTAAAAGTCCTCAGAAATCAGAACAGACTTGTCTGTAAGTAAATTCTTAAAGCTGCAACACTTTCAATAGGAAGGGAAGAATAGAAATAGGCCGAAAATTTTCTGGAAAGGAAGAATAAGAATAGGACGAAAATGTTCAGGAAGGGAAGAATAGAAATAAAGCGAAAATATTCAGGAAAAGGTAGAATAGAATTACGGCGAAAATGTTCAGGAAGGGAAGAATAGGAATACGGTGAAAATTTTCAGGTAGGGAAGAACAGAAATAGGGCGAAAATGTTCAGGAAGGGAAGAATAGAAATGGGCCGAAAATATTCAGGAAGGGCAGAATAGAAATGGGCCGAAAATATTCCGGAAGGGTAAAATAGAAATAGAGCGACAATGTTCAGGAAGTATAGAATAGAAATAGGGCGAAGATGTTCAGGAAGTGAGGGACTACTCTTTTTGGTAAGAGGGATGATGAAGGCCTTACGCTACTGCCATCATGCTCCACAGCATGAGAGCGTATAGATAGGATAATATTTTTGATGTCCTCAAAAGACAATAAAGGAAATTCAAATGAGTCAATAGCGGGATACTTAGTTTAAAGATCCGGCGTAGTTGTGGATGAGAAATGACAATTGATATCATTCTAACTAGTAGTTTTTTTGAACTCGGTTCTTCGGAGAAGTAGTTAATAGCAGGAGGGCAGTAGACTACATCTAGAATAACGCTTACTCTCTTGACCAACCCAAACTTAGTAGAGATGAACGAAACAAAACGCTCCCTTGTGGTTTCGCGTAATTAACATCTGTGTACCTAAATGTTTTTCCTTAGGCCGTCTATTTAGGTTTGTAGGATAACCGTATTTTTCCGAGGCACACCAACAGATGACCACGGCACACCAGTGTGCCGCGGCACACCCTTTGCGGAACACGGGAATGATTAAGGACTGCATGAGAGTGATTTTAGTTTTAGGAGGCAGAAAGTTTTTGAGACGATATAATGTTCGTAGGCTCCCAGTTACGTATTGTTATGTATTAGTAACTATTAAATTATCGATGAATATTGCACTACAAATATTTACCTATAAACCAACCTATAGGTAAATATTATGTAATATGTTCATATTAAAACTTATAAAGCCTTATTCAAGTATTATAATTATGCTAATAATAAATATCTTAAAAAACAAATGACCACTTAACGTTATTGTTTTGTTCTTAGTATTATTACGTATGGCTGTTAATAGATGTCGCTAGGTGTTGTTGTTGAAAAAAAATATTTTTCCTATGGATAGAGAGATTGCGATGAATCAAATACTTAATGCTACACCGAATTATACGTAATACTTGTGCGTAAAACGTTTTCACTATTATTTTGTACTTTTACGTTGTCTGCACAATCAAAGTGTTATTACGTATGGCTTCCAATAGATGTCGCTATGTGTTGTATTTCGTAATAATAAATTCTTTATATTTTTTTTTTCCAATAGATAGAGAGATTGTGATAAATTAAATAATTAATGCTACAATCTTTAGAGTATCTCCTTTCTAACAAAAAAAGAATTATTGCAATCGGACTACTCGTTAATGAATTACAATTAATTACACATTTTGACTTTCATCCCCCCTCACAGGGAAACCGTCCAGAATTTCGGAATAAAAAGTATCGTATGTCCTACCTCGGAGTATGAACTCAAATCATGCCAAGTTTCATTTGAATCCATTCAGTAGTTTCGGCGTGATGCGCGGCCAAGATACAGACAGACAGACAGACAGACAAAAATGAAAAAAAAAATAGTTTTCGTTTCAGTATCGATAACAGAGTGCCCTCCAAAAAAATTTTCAAAATATCTTCAATGTACAGAATTTGACCTGTTACATTTTTATTATAAGTATATAGAATAGATTTTATTGTATGCCTAGTAATTATTAAGATTTAAACAAATGAGGCGTTTATACGAGGTCGGAATCGTTACTTATAACAATATTTATTTTGATTTGATCACGTCTCATTTTTGTGTGACAGCTACTACCCATAAAATAGTAAATTAACTAAGAAATTAACTGTGTTTAAGTTTCATTTTCACATTTAGACTATTTATAACTTGAAGAGCGTAGTTTTGCTTTCTTTTTCGAGTATAGTGGGTTCATAAATAATGTCAAGAAAGTGTAAAAATTATCCTGACAAGTTTTGTTACATTTGTAGCGACATTACTTTTAAAACTCAGCGAATAAATTTGACTCCATTAGTGACTAAGTTCTATGAACACAGTATTTTGGTTTTACCATCGGTCTACAAGACAAAGCTTGGTCCCACACATTTGCTGTGTTACATGTATGGGTCATCAATGGATGGGCAAAAATATCTCAATCAATGCCTACTGCAATTCCTATAGTTGAGACGGTAGAGACCGAAAAAATCATTATGTTAGGAAAGACAAGCCCAAAAGAGAATCTCTTACTCCAGGACAAAAAAAAACATTAAATATCCACCATTGGTGCAGCCTGATCATTTTTTACCACCTTTACACAAAACTTGGGCTCATGAAACACTTAAAAAGAACTATGGTTAAGAGTGGTGATGGCTTTTATACTTGAAAGAAAAATTTCCAAAACTGAGCAAAGTAAAAATCAAAGAGTTCATATTTATTGTTCCTCAAATCAGGCAATTAATTAAAAATGAAATATTTAAAGAAAAGTTAAAAGATTTGGAAAAATCTGATTAGGAATCTTTCACGTAAGTGACTTTCATTTTCGTCGGGAATCAACGATCAAGTGACTATATAAAAAAACCGACTTCAAAAACTGAAAAATATAAAATAACTTAATTTCTATGTGCTACCTATTCATAGGTTTGAATTCGGCGCCAAGCCAAATGTAATAGTAGGTACCACACTCGCTATATTTCGAGACGAACGTCAACGAGCGACGTCACCAGCAGCTATCCCACTCAAGGTCACGCGCGGCGAGTCCTACTATTACATTTTGGCTCGGCACCGACTTCAAACCTATGAATAGGTAGCACATACAAATTAAGTTATTTTATACTTTTCAGTTTTTGAAGTCGGTTTTTTAAACGAAGTTTTTTTTTTCGCTTTTTAGTCTTTCTCAAGTCTCTCATCATCATTTCACCTAAATAACTTGAAAGAATACGACTAAAGGTAACATACAACATACTGTATAGAATAATAAATAAATATTTCGGACATGATGTTTACAGAATGTGAAAGCATGCAGACAATTTGTTGACAAATTGCCTTAACTTTATTGCAGGCGCTCACGTAAATTTGAGGATTTCCTTCAATTTCCTTGGGATTCCATCATCAGATCCTGACATGGTGACCATGGGACCACGTGGGGAGCATACCCTTTCGAATACAAAAATAATTTTCAAAATCGGTCCACAATTGACGGAGTAATCAATGTACATACATAAAAAAAATATTAAAAAAAATACCGATGAAATTGAGAACCTCCTCCTTTTGGAAGTCGGTTAAAAAGTATTGTCGCAGAGCTGTTTTCTACTTCTAAGGCTTTGGGCTATAATATGTCGTTGAAAATACGTCTTTTACATTCACACTTAAACTTCTTTCCTGAAAATTTGGGCGCCGTCGGCGATGAACACGGAGAAAGATTCCACCAAGATATTTTTACGATAAAAAAACTATGTCAGGGCAAGTAGAGTCCATGTAAGTATGCCTGCGGATTACTGTTGGACATTACAGCGAGACATCCCTGAATCGAAATATAGAAGAAAATCGTAAAGTTATATTTACATTAATATTGAAAAATAGAAAAATAACTTCATTGTGTTGCCAAAATCAGATTTTTTCTAAAATATAATAAAACCAAATAACAAAAAAACTATTCGTATTTGGAACATTTGAATGTCATTTTTATGATCCATAACCTTGTTTTAAACAAGGTTATGGATCAACAGACAAAAGTTTCCTTGTTACATTCAAAAAGTGTTTTTTTGTTAACCAGTGATTTTTTGTAATAAAATCTCAAATCTATACTAATATTATAAAGCTGAAGAGTTTGTTTGTTTGTTTGAACGCGCTAATCTCAGGAACTACTGGTCCGATTTGAAAAATTCTTTCAGTGTTGGATAGTCCATTTATCGAGGAAGGCTATAGGCTATATTTTATTTTCAAAAAAATTAGGGATCCGATACGATACGATCCTAGATTTTTTTTAAATCTGCGCCAATTTCCGTCCACACGTACGATAAAACTGCACAAACGAACTGCACAGTTAAATCGTTACGAAATATCGTTGTAGTGTGGACCGCCTATTACGGTCCGGACGTTTTTTGCCGGCAAGGGTACCCCTCCGCAACGCCTCTTAAGGAACTTCGTTCCAAAAAGGCAGATATCACACGGCTTTGTTCTTGTTGAACCAAAAAAAAAGTAACGTAGTTCCAAGTTAACATGCTAACAAACTACGCTACTTTTAGTCAGTATCATACAAACTTTTAAACTTTCGCGTTCCATGATATAATAATAATTATTTTTACGGGAATTAACGCGATCACCTAGATATAGGTAAACGTCAGGCAAATCAGAGGTATTGAGAGGTATGAGAGGTATGTAATACCTGTAACTGTCAAACGTGGTCCATGACTCATGGACCACGTATGACAGTTGAAAAATTATAAAACGAAATAGACATGGACCATGGATGTACGCAGTTTATTAGGAAGAAAACAGAATTACATTTCGTTTCAATGTTTTATTGTAATACTAGCTATTGCCCGCGGCTCCGCCCGCGTGTATGTCGGTTATCGCGGCAAATAGTAGCCTATGTGTTATTCTGATGTATAAGCTATATTACTGTAAAGTTTCATCCAAATCCGTTCAGTAGTTTTTGCATTTCTCCTTTTTCTGAAGTTGGTTAAGAAAAAACAAGCAAGAATGAGTCTATACACTATATTTATTTATCTACACTATAAATTCCAAAAAACAAAATGGTTGGGCAAATGGCTTGTTTAGTCTTCATAAATTGTTAGGCTTGTAGTATGTTCGGCATTTTTCTGTAAATAACTTTGTGGTCTTGTCTTTGATTACTTCTTCAACACTAAGTTCTGTTTGGAGGAGTCTTAGCTGAAATATTTAGTCAGATCTATACTAATATTATTAAACACGAAAGTTTGTAAGTATGGATGGATGGATGTTTGTTACTCTTTCACACAAAAACTACTGAACGCATTTGGATGAAACTTTACAGTAATATAGCTTATACATCAGAAAAACACATAGGCTACTATTTGCCGCGATAACCGACATACACACGCGGGCGGAGCCGCGGGCAACAACTAGTATATAATATAATAGTATGTTGTAACGTTATATTTAGTATTCCTAGTAATATTATAAACGCGAAAGTTTGTAAGTATGGATGGATGGATGCTTGTTACTTTTTCAATTTATGAAGACTAAACAAGCCATTTGCCCAACCATTTTTTTTTTGGAATTTATAGTGTACATTGTGGGGGACAGGTGTGTCATGTCCCACCAACACAAAGGGAGGATTCTCCGACCAGGCGAGGCGATCATGCCTGGCGGGCCAACTGCCCAACAGTTGATGTTGGGATGTTGTATATATGTTAACTGGCGCGAGAACTTTCGCTGCGCGATTCAGGATTGGTAGTTTCTTACTTTCCTTCGTTACTCCGTAGTTCGATGTATCTTCGGTAGATGGCGCTGTAGTATGTTATGTTGTAGTTGCGCTGTATGTGGAGGCCGCCACATCACTCCCCTCCAAGACCGGAGGTTGATATATGTTGAGTCAGCTGTCTGTGCTCTATTGCGGAGTTTGCCAGTGCCATGAGTGAGTAGTTCCAGGAGTCGGAACTGAGTGCCGCAAGTTCCAGTGAGTCGGAACTGAATGCCGCTAGTCCCAGTGAGTCGGGGCTGAAGACCGCTGATCCCAGTGAGTCGGTATGGCAGGCGGTGCGCGGTGCTGCGGTGAGGTCCCCAGTGAGTCGGGGCGGTTGCTGCGTAGTGGCTGGCTGCTGCGTAGACGGGAGAGATATGCTCTGCTTACATGGACCGTAGGTGCAGTGTGCTGTGCCTAGACGCTGATGAGGCCGTAGGGGTAAACCAGGCTGGAGCGGTCGCTTCCTGCGTGTGGTGTATCCCTGTTGAGGTCGAGGTCGCTGGCTGGCTGTGAGACTTGCTGTGGGAGTGAACAAGATGGTGGCGTGCTGATGCTGCTTTGAAGGCTGCTGCCAATCACGTCGGTGTCACCACTGTGGAAGAACGGGTGTCATGTCCCTCCAACACAAAGGGAGGATCCTCTTTCTTAACCAACTTCAGAAAAAGGAGAAATGCAAAAACTACTGAACGGATTTGAATGAAACTTTACAGTAATATAGCTTATACATCAGAATAACATATATGTAGGCTACTATTTGCCGCGAAAACTGACATACACGCGGGCGGAGCCGCAAGCAATAACTAGTAAGTTATATATCTGTTAAGCTACACCAATAAAGGCTTGGCCGCCTGGGAGAGTATGATAAGCCATCGCATCGGTTCCGGTTGTTATGAACATCTATGGCAATCGTTATTGGACAGATAGTGCTTTCGAATTCAGTTGCGGAGGTTCGATGCCAATCGCTACTTGGAAAAACTGATATTCGGGTAAAATCGGTTAAACTAGTAGACGACCCCAAATAATATTGGCAATAATAAAGGCTAGGAAAATGATGAGGTTTTCCGTGGATTTTCTTACTAGGCTCTATTATTTGTGTGTATTTTGACCCGACTACGGCAAAGCCAAAGGAGGGTTATGATTTTGACAGGCTATGTATGTATGTATGTTCATCTGTTCCCTCACAGCTCCTTAACTACTTATTAGAACTGGACAAATGAGGTATCGTTAGAAGCGTCTTGATCGTCCTCTGGTTATAGGCTTTATGACGTGTCACTGAATCTAATGTGGCGCCCTCTAGCCGACATAAAGTACTGCATTAAAAAATAAATTTGAGATAAATATGCCGTGTTTGATATCATTGGAAAGGACGTTACTTGTACATTTCAAAAATACATATATTATTAGCATTTGCTCGTGACTTTGTCCGTATTTATTCGATAAGTACGATATTTCTATGGTATTGTCTGTTCCCTCATTCTTTCTATACTACTAGTCAGAATAAGACAAATGAGGTATCGCTAGAAGCGTCTTAATTGTCCGCTGGTCATAGGCTGTATGACGTGTCACTGAATCTAATGTGGCGCCCTCTAGCCGACATAAAGTACTGTCTTAAAAAATAAATTTGAGATAAATATGCCGTGTTTAGTATTATTCGAAAGGGCGTTACTTGTACATTTCAAAAATATATATATTATTAGCATTTTCTCGTGACTTTGTACGTATTTATTCGATAATTGTGATATTTCTATGGTACCTATTTAAATTATACTTTGCAAATAAATTAATATTATAGAGGCACCAAAACATTTTAAATAAAAAAAAATTTAAAACTAAAACCCAACTACGACGAAAAACGACGCTGAAAAAGTATGAAACAAGTTTCAAAAGCCGTAACACAGAATAAATAATAGTAGCCGTAGTCACGCGTTGTTAATGTGTTAAGGACGATATGGTACATTTCTACGTAACGTGTGACTACGGCTACGGCTACTATTAGTTATTCTGTGCTACGGCTTTTAAACGATACCTATTTGATGTTCTCTTGTTTTTAATCCGACTTCAAAAACAGAAGGAGGTTCTCAATTCAACTGTATTAATATTTTTTACCTCATAACTTTCGACTGGGTGAACCGATTTTAATGATTCTTTTTTTGTTTGAAAGCTGGTGCTTCCCGTGTGGTCCCATTTAAATTTGGTTTAGATTGAAGTCGTTTTTTTTTTTGTTATTTGTATATTATCACGTGTATAGATTTTAATTGTTACGAAATAGGTAACTTTCATGATTTTTTTACATGATTTACATGTTGTGTATTTTATGTGTGGATGACTGTATTTTATCTGATTCCGATAACTCTAAGTAAGTATGTAGGACATAGGTATTTTTACTGGAGTAGATAACTAAATTATTGAAATATACCTATTTATTAGTGTATTCTAATTCTAATCTATAAATGTAATGATAAAGTGTAAGATGGCTAAGCTAGTACTTACCTAAGTAATATAAAAAAAATCAGTTCAGTATCAGTCATCAAAATTTAGGCTAAATACAAAAATGGTTTTTAAGTTCTCAGTTTTGATCCCTGCTAAAATAACAAATAAGTAAGTACCGTTGCTGTCTGTCTGTAACGCTTGAATGAATAAACCATTCTCTGTTCAGTGGCTGAATTACCTCATTTTCATAAAATTTGTCATGCAGATACTTTGTTATAGAAGGTTTGATATGTGATTGTACGTGGATGTTAAACGGGCCGACTGCAGAGCCATGGGCAAAAACAGGTTACAGGTACATATTACAATACGACTACAAGATAAAAAGACTGCAATGTGCTATTCGCATTGAGGATGGTGATCACCACTTTTAGAATCTGCTCATGCTTTCCATCAGGCAGAGCAGAGTCATTTTGGCGCAGCTAAAACATAAAAAAAAAAAAAAGACTTAGAGAGACTTAAGGTCCTATGTCCCCTACATGGGGCAGAGGGCGTCCACAGCAATCCGCTATCGCGTTCGGTCGTGAGCTTCGCATTTCATCTCGCTCCAAGTCTTCCTGACCTTCTTTGCCTCGTCTGCAACTGTGCGTCGCCAGTACTCGCCAGGTCTGTTTGGGACGGCCACGTTTCGGTTTTCCATGCGGATTCCAATCGAGCGCCTGTTTGGCGTTATGATCTGAATCTCTTCGCAGTGTGTGACCAATCCAGTTCATTTGCGGCGCTTTATCTGTTGGTCGATCGGCGTTTCATGCGTCATCAGCGGCAGCGTTCCATGAGGTATTCCTTGGAGATTTTCTCGGGCCAGTAAATATCGAGAATTCGACGTAGACAGTGGTTTACAAAGGCCTGGAGCCGGTGCGAGATGTTTTCGGTGACCTTCCACGTCTCACACCATATAGCAGTACGGATTTGACTTTGGACCGGAATATCTTCAACTTAACCCTACGCGTCAATTTTCGTGACTCCGTGCCTTAATCAATAAAAACCTAAACAAAAAGAAAATATAGGTAAGTACTAGCCGTTCTCTGTAGTGCATCTGTGCCTGCACTCCTAATATAATATCTATAGGCTACGAGTATAAATATTTTTATTTATATTTTTTGGACATCTAACACACAACGCCATCTAGTCCCAAGCTAAGCAGAGCTTGTGTTATGGGTACTAGATAACTGATACAAAAACATATATACTTTTTTTTTGTAAATACATACATATTGTACATAGAAAACACCCAAACTCCGAAACAAATATTTGTAGATCATACAAACACATACATACATCTGCTTATGTTTTCCATCAGGCAGAGCAGAGTCATTTTGGCGGGCCAAACATAAAAAAAAAAAAAAAAAAAAAAAACATTTGGTCCGACCCGGGAATCGAACCCGAGACCTCATGATCACCAGTCGCATACGCCAACCGCGAGACCAACGAGGCAGTAAATGAAATCAGTCAGTCAAATATCAAGATCAAGTTAAAGTTCATATTATAGCCAATAACCTATATCTGAGCTATCGAATAGGTACAAATAAATCTAGAGAGTATTCCAGAGTGTTCAACTAGGAAACTTCAGTTTTATTAACAATACAGATTGCTCTACGTTCCCACTCTTGACCTCCGTTCCCCTAACAAGGTGCTGAAACGAAATTAGAAGCTTTAAAAATAATTATAAGATCTTCGCTCCAAATCCAACTCAGGTCAGTAGTACAATGACTTGGGTCTCGTGACGTAGTGTAGCTTAAAACAATAATAAGATATACATGTATAATCTATGGATTTCCGAACGTTTTCTTGATGACGTAATGCCTACTGAAGTGCTCAGACCTGGATTCAAGCCAAATTTTGGCGCGAATACAATTTTATGGTTACATATTGTTAGTGTTCTACTCTGTAATAAATTTTTAACTGTTTATCTAATTATACATTAATGTTATGTTATATATCTATGGGTAAATTAACTGACCTATTATGATAGTTTTTTTGACAGTGACAAAAATGATATAAAAGTTATTACTTTAAGAGTAGTGAAATGTACACCTCATCTTCATCATCAGCTTTAGAGAAGTTTTGGCCTATATAGGTACTATACTACGCTGGCTTAACGATTTTGGAACATTTTTCTCCTTCTTGTATAGAGCTGTTGTCCTGCATAGTGTAACGGTGGGTAGCCAAGACCTCGGCAAAGTCAACACTTTATAGTAGCACAAACTTATAATATTCGCCAATGCACATCTTGTAGAACGGTCGGAATATGAATGCCCCTGAATTACTCGAACCGAAGGTATTTTATAGTATTTGACAAGCTTGACTCAATTTAATACTAAGGGAGCAAACTATTGTTATATGTTATAATTTTAAAGAGGGAATAGTCTTAGGAAATTAAATTATTACATACCTAATTATACTTCTCAAGCTCTACGGGTCTGTTCAGTTCCAGTAAGTATATTTTTAAACTAAGACCACAACCTTGCCATAGCTCGAACAGATGTTCTCGTTTACTTCCTGGAGATATCTACATGCAGTTATGTGCAATACGGAATAAGGAAATCCTTCATTAACACTCTAGCAAATATCACTTTGAGATAACCATAAAAGTAAAAAAATAGGATACCATGACATCCGGTATCGCTATCGCTAAATCGATGTTTGTCTCGGAGTGTGATGTTATTCGGATTTCCGATATAATTTTCCTCCTCTTTTATTAACTGAAGGTTTAGTAATTCCAGTTTTGAAAACTTACCTACTAACATTTTGTATTTATGTGCGACGAACGAAATACCTTATGGTTTTTTTCTTCATGTATTATTTTACAAAACCATTCTGCTAACCAGATACATCGTTGTCATGTGTCTGTGTATTTAGTTGAAGTTCCGTGTTGGTACTTAAATCAAAGTCGGTAGGTATACTTTAGCTTCTTCGACCTCCTGCAGTTTCAGTTCCTGGTTCTCACAGAGAATTTAGGTAGGTAGGTACTTATGTATATTTTATCTGTATCTTTGTCCTTATGCCAATTTACCAGCTTTCTCTATCCTTACTGAAAACGATTACATTTCCAAAGCCGCTTAGCAACAGAGCGACGGCCATCTTTAAAAGTAGCCAGGGAAACTGCTATACAATGCAATGTTACGCAGTGACATGTCTCTCACAATAAAAAAAAAATATATATAAATATATATATATACTAGCTGATCCGGCGAACTTCGTACCGCCATATTTATGACCCACGTAACATCGTTTACGTTTTTGTGAATCTAAACCATTCCCAGATCCCCTTGAACACACACAAAAAATTTCATCAAAATCGGTCCAGTCTTTTTTTTGAATCTAAACCATTCCCAGATCCCCTTGAACACACACAAAAAATTTCATCAAAATTGGTCCAGTCGTTTAGGAGGAGTTCAGTCACATACACACGCACACAAGAAATATATATTAAGACAAGAAATATATATATTAAGATACGGTCGAATTGAGAAACCTCCCCCTTTTCTTAAAGTGGGTGAAATATAGGGAAAAGGTCACGAAGATATTGATGAATAGGTGCCAAAAAAAAGTAGATACATTTTTCTCTTCTGTTAGTCAACTTGTTTTTTTTCATATATAATAGTGTTCTTAGAATTATTCTAAGATAGTGTTTAAATAGAACACATTATGTTACTTAATACCAGTACTTACCTACCTACTGTAGGTAAGTACTGGTACTGAGTTTATGTTATCAATGAAATGTATTTGGGAGTTCCGGTATGTGTGTGTGTGTGGTATTTTAGTTTTTTTAAATTAAACATTAGTGTGATTTTTTGTAGTATAAAATGTGTTCTTACTATTTTTACCCGACCACAGCGAAGTTAAAAAAGGGTAATTTTTTTTCGGTCTATTTATGTATGTTTGTTTAATACGTAGCGCCTAAACAACTGACACGAGCTATAAATTTTTTATCAAAAGTTTTTACGTCGCGTCGGGTTATATTTTTTTTACTTTTTCTTTTTGAATGTTTACATTCATATCGTATTCTTTTAATTTGAAATACCTAATTTACAAATTTTAACAATAAAAACCGACTTCAAGAACTGGACCAAATTGAAATGGGACCACTCGGGGAGCACCAGCTTTTAAATAAAAAAAGAATAATCAAAATCCCAGTCGAAAGTTATGAGGTAACAAACATAAAAAAAAGTCGTGTAGTGTCGTGGCACACCAAATAGAAACGAAGTTCCTTATCAAAAAAAATATATTAATTTCAAGTTCTATTCAAGGTTTAAAGAAAATAATTATTTAGGTATACATTTTTTATTATGATTTTTTATCCCAAGCTAAGCAGAGCTTGTGTTATGGGTACTAGACAACTGATATAAATACATATTTACTTTATTTTTTTTGTAAATACATACATATTTGATATTTTACATAGAAAACATCCAAACTCCGAAAAAAATAAAATTTGCAGATCATAAAAACATTAGATCCGACCCGGGATTCGAACCCGATACTTCAAGCACAGCATTTGCATACGCTACCATTGCGACACCGAGGCAGTCAATCTTACGTTACGGACGCTTTTTGCCGTCTAGGAGTCTAGGGTACCCCTCCGCAAATAACTTCGACGAGACGAAAACGGTCGAATTAATAACCTCCTCCTTTTTTTGAAGTCGGTTATAAAGACTAGTTATGTAAAATACTTCATTATTAACTCTTCCCGCTAATTATATGACAAAATAAAGTAGGATTAACACGGTAAGACAGAGCTACGTCCGAAGGCTACCTAGTTAGTTATAATTAATATTGCGCTGTACCTATCTATTTGTATCAAAGTTTATAGTTGCTAGGTATAATGTTTAGCTTATAAAAAATCTAATTATAACTCATTCCAGTTGTTTGGGTTCTCATTTTAAGAACGATTGCCTCTGCGTATTAATAGTGTTCTATGCTGGTGTTATTCTTGGTCGAAGTATTTTTTGTAGACGAAGTTATCTTTGAATCATACTAAAATTCTTTTTTTACATCACCCAAAGGTTGACTGGTAGAGAACGCCCCATAGCATTAAATCTCCCTATGTACAAGATGTGCATTACGTCTATCACACTAATATTAAAAAGGTGAAAGTTTGTTACTTCTTCACGCGCCAACGACTGCACCAATTTGGATAAAACTTCGTATGCAGAAAGCTGACAGCCCGGATTACACATAGACTACTATTTGCCGCGAAATACAATACCTATACACGCTGGCAGAGCCGCGGGCAGCAGTTAGTATATAAATAAATTCATCTATGTCTTTGATTAACGTTTATTTAGTGCTGAACTAAATAAACATAGTGACAGGTAGGACAGCACTTGAAAATAAAGTATATAATCCAGCAACAAATAGTGAATTTTGATCAACAACAAAATTAGCACCATTGTACTTATATGTATCGTTCTTTTTTAACTGACTTAAAAAAAGGAGGAGGTTCTATGTTTCACTGTATTTTTTTTTAATTAAATACAAATTCAGGAACAAATGAACAATGCATTACCCATTGAATCATTAGGTAGAGGGCTTATTTTTATGGTGAACCTACGTCTAGCAGTCGTCTTTCAGCTTTGAAGAAGAAGGACCATTAATAAAGTTTGCCTCTTGTTATTGCAGCTGTTACGTATCCCTAAATACTATTTCACACGGCACTTGAAGTCTTTGGAATGTGTTGCGGAATGTGCATCGATAAGGATGACGACATTGGCCCCCACCGGCTTCACACTTCGAGGCGGAATAACCAGTCTAATTAGCTGTAGGTTTTAATTTAGTAAAATTAGTTTATAAGGAGATTCCTGTTTCACACTTAGAACTGGAATCACCTCTAATTAGCCTTAGGTATTTATTTGAAAAACTAATAATTAATTAAATTTATTTAAGCATTATAACCTCATTCCTGATGCAATACCACAAATACCACTACTTCTTACTTGTATAGTTACTTAATATCATAGTGAGCGAGACGAGTTATACGAGTATCTATACAAATAAAGAAAATTGAAGTGTCTGTATGTAATATCAAAATAACCGTTTTTACCCGACTGCGAAAGGAGGGTTATGTTTTTCGAGTGTATGTATGTATATTTCTTTGGCACGTCCTAGAGCCTAAACGGCTTGTCGTATTTTTATGTGAGTGGTGTCAATAGATTCGTCTTAGTCGTGAGAGTGAGACTGGGTACATCGTAATTGAAAAAAAATAAAAATAAAGATTTTTGGCGCCAAAAAGTAATATAAAAAAATAATGATTTCAAAATACATCGAGTGTGGTATCAAATGTTTTTATTGTTAAATATTGACGCA
Organism: Diaphora mendica; assembly: GCA_949125395.1. Taxonomy (NCBI): domain Eukaryota; kingdom Metazoa; phylum Arthropoda; class Insecta; order Lepidoptera; family Erebidae; genus Diaphora; species Diaphora mendica. Next base: position 26,712,591 of record OX421320.1, read on the forward strand.
GTCGGGTTTTTTATTTTTAATAATTTGTACTTGTTTACTAAATGCATATGTATGTATGTATAGGTACACGGTACATTTACCAAAATACCAATTTTTGTCTGTCTGTTTGTTCCAGCTAATTTTTGGAACGGCTGGTCCGATTCTGACGGGAATTTCACTGGCAGATAGCTGATGGTATCAGGAGCAACTTAGGCTACTTTTTTAGATTATTTTCGCCCCGTCTCATTACCCGTGATCCGTGATCGTTGTTTTATCAGCCGGGCACAGCTAGTACCTAGGTAGTTTATTTTGAGCGACCTAACTTATAGTAAGAGAGCTACTGAACCTTTCGACCAACGGTGTGTCTGTAAGGCTAGAAACTCTTGTAGTGATGAGTCATAACGTGCTAAGTACGTAACCATCGGCTGGCAGGCATCAACCCTGCACATCATCATCTTTCATGGTTTTGAAAGTGTTAAAAAATGCGAAAAAACAACTTGTTCCTGTAAGGCTGAAATTTTTATAGGATTTAGTTCTATCATTAAGAAGTTCAAAAACAAAATGACAGGCGATTCCGATCAGCACAAGTACCTGCCAGGCGAACAGAAAGCTACACATTTCTTCAATTACATCGTCAATGTAAATAAATTTTATTCTGTAAAGTTGTAATAATCTTATAGGTATATGTTTGTCTGAGCGATTTAAAGAAAGTAGGAACAATGACCGGCGGTGCTGGCTAGCATATTTCCTTGACAGGGGAGGAGAAAGATAACATTGGAATGCAAGTAAAAATGTGTCTGAGAACACTTGGTCGGTCCTAACACGACAAACTTCTCATTATTAGTCATAAATAACATTCAATCGTCGGAAGCATCTAAATCAATGCAATATACATTTCAACTAATCAATATATACGATTTTTTATAAACAAAAATAAAGCATTGCCTACACTATTGTGCGTATGACACATATATATATGTCGGAGACACAAGAATAAACGAGAACATGAATCACAGATACAGCCAATCTGGACTAAAGCCAAACACTAATCACTACTAAACGTATACGAATTAACTTAAACACCATCAGCAACCCCCCATGAGGGGATTGGGGCAACGCTCACCCCTCCGCGATGCCCTGTGGAATTCGCCACCTAGGCTAGTAATTCCCCCACTGATAAATATCGCCTCATACACACAATATAAAACACAGAGATACAATAAATCGCAAATCAAATAATAGATATGGTCGTCGCGAGATCTGAAGAGAACTGTGTCCTGTTGCCGATCGCGCCGCTTTATATAGAGTGTTCCGTAGTGTTCGATAGTGGCAAATGTTTGTATCACTTTTATTATTTGGATACCCTCACTCCGACACGGCCGTCCTGACGTATTACACGTCCTCGTGTGATGTTGAAGGCATCATCATCATTATCCGCAGAAAAGAAAGAGATTTTTGTGTTGTTCGGCCACTCCTGACCAAGGACATTGGGTACATTATTACATTTTATCTTCTGTGGAACAACTTCATTTAGGACATTCTCATAAAATAGGCTTCGTTATCAAATCTGAATGCTAATAGACTTCTCGCTACATACTAAATTAATAACACCAGTAAGTAGTATCGCAACAGTCACCTCACCGTTTATCGCGTTACACATTTTTGGATTATTATTATTAACAATATCTACATGGCCTCTTATTCTACCAATTTCACTTTTCAATGGCCACCTCGCCTTTCAGTGGCCACCTCGCCTTTCAGTGGCCACTTCGCCTTTCAGTGGCCACCTCGCCTTTCAGTGGCCACCTCGCCTTTCGCAAAACTTAACTAAAGACTTTCCTCACTATTATCAATGCCAGACAAATCTACCTCCTCGGGTATATCACTTAAAGGAAACTCTCGTATACGAACGCAAGCGCATTTGTAGATTCTGTTACTAGTTAAAGATTTCAAAGTATAACGATCGCCATCGAGCAACTCTACAATTTTAAACGGTCCTTTATACTTAGGATTTAACTTTGTCTAATTTCTTTCTTAACTTTGAATCAAAACTAAGTTACTGAGATCAAACTTTACTAATTTACACTTTCCCTATCAAATGTCACATACGTGTACACACAGTATCTCTCTCACTCTGCCATATCTGACCTCACTGTCTATTCTGTCTCAATAAAACAGTACACTACTGAACAGCAAAAGAAAACAGTAACATCATTATTAAAATCAAAACAACATAAAATAAGAACTTTAGTAATTGACTACTGCTGCAAATTCTCAAAGCAATCAAAATAAATAGTATCGTAGGTCATCCCTGTGACCACCACAAGTGTAACAGTTAGTTATCCCTTGTGACTCCCACACGTGTATCTGCCAACTACATAGACATGCCAGCTACAATCACCCGCTGCTGGTGAGATAGCTGACACCAAATAGAAGTCCGACCAGTTTTTTTTTTTATCTTTACTGAAAATATCGACATTTCATCACAAAATAAAAAAACGGTAATTATAATTCGAGTCACAACTATCTTAAATTGGTCAAAATAATAATTAAAAAAAATGTTAATAGCTACAATCAAAGATGAATCCGCCTCCAACTAAAAATCACATCACAATCATAAATTTAAAATTGAATAAATAAAAAAAACCCCTTATGCAGCATCAGGTCGAAGTTATCAATTACACAATTGTCATTTAACGATTATACTGGCACGTTTTGCAGACATTCGGTTATTCTTCCCCACTTTTACCCCCATAACTTTTTAAACGACTCAACCGATTTTCATGAAACATGTCTAAGAACACTCGCACGTAACTCACCTTTCATACAAAAAAACTAAATTGAAATCGCTTCATCCGTTCGCGAGCTACGGTGCCACAGACAGACAGACACGTCAAACTTATAACACCCCTCTTTTTGCGTCGGGGGTTAAAAATAAGAAATAAATTTAAACAATAAACAAACAGCATGTGCAAAATCGGCAGCTCAATCCCAGGCAGCTCCATTTCTGACATATTTCTGCTATGGTATAATACTACTCTAAATTACCTAAATCGACTACCTTTGTACCGATGCCACCAATAGAAACGACCTTATTATTTTTAAGAACAAGATTATTTTCGAAAATTGCTGCTTAAAACCCTGATGCAAGCAGATCTCTTCCATAATTATGTCGTTTGAAATACAGTAATCGTGTACTACATGAAACAATAACCGCAATGAATAAATCTGGATTAAAACTGTACATAGAATTTCGATGCTACAATAAGTGCGGGCATTACCTACCCTCAATAATGTTACTGCACAATATTGTCCATTTTTGAATTAAAATCACTTTTACTTATTCCACTATTTTATTTTTGTTTACACAAAAATCAACAATCAATCAAACAATCGAGAGTATAAATTACACAATATTGTGGTTTGCCTAGAAATTCATCTGACAGAACTTATCTTATTAAAGAGCACTCAGCACAAAATAAAAATAGTACGACTCACCGGATTGTTGGAGTTGTCTGTACATACCGGTTACTTCCCAGTTATCGATGCGTTACTTTTACTACCGCACGCTGCCGCTGTTGTAGGCCGCATGTCTCACAAACCGTTCGTACGCGAATGGCTATACCGACACTGACACTATGTGCCCGTTCTCGCTTACAAAAATTTAACAAATGGCACCTCATACGATTTTCGAGCGGAGGGTAGTTCAACAGCTCGCCGCGACTGACGATCCGTTACACTCTCAAACATTGTGGGCAAATGAGATTCAGATCCCACTTCTGATGTCGGAGACACAAGAATAAACGAGAACATGAATCACAGATACAGCCAATCTGGACTAAAGCCAAACACTAATCACTACTAAACGTATACGAATTAACTTAAACACCATCAGCAACCCCCCATGAGGGGATTGGGGCAACGCTCACCCCTCCGCGATGCCCTGTGGAATTCGCCACCTAGGCTAGTAATTCCCCCACTGATAAATATCGCCTCATACACACAATATAAAACACAGAGATACAATAAATCGCAAATCAAATAATAGATATGGTCGTCGCGAGATCTGAAGAGAACTGTGTCCTGTTGCCGATCGCGCCGCTTTATATAGAGTGTTCCGTAGTGTTCGATAGTGGCAAATTTTTGTATCACTTTTATTATTTGGATACCCTCACTCCGACATATACAAATGTACATATATATAAATGTTTGCAATTCTAACTTAATTGTTTTGGATTTTTTTCGTTTGAATTTTATTAGGTTTCTTTTGTCAAGGCTTATTATATACCTCGAGATCCAAGATTTCATCATGGCCACTTTTGACATTCAGTAGACAAATATTAATCATCTTTTCAATTTCGCTTTGACACATACATTTATATATATGTACATTTGTATATATATATGTGTCATACGCACAATAGTGTGGGCAATGCTTTATTTTTGTTCATAAAAAATCGTTTATATCGATTAGTTGAAATGTATATTGCATTGATTTAGATGCTTCCGACGATTTAATGTTATTTATGACTAATAATGAGAAGTTTGTCGTGTTAGGACCGACCAAGTGTTCTCAGACACATTTTTATTTGCAATCCAGTGCTATCTTTCTCCTCACCTGTCAAGGAAATATGCTAGCCAGCACCGCCGGTCATTGTTCCTACTTTCTTTAAATCGCTCAGACAAACATATATATGAATTACAACTTTAGAGAATAAAATTTATTTACATTGATGATGTAATTGAAGAAATGTGTGGCTTACTGTTCGCCTGGCAGGTACTAGTGCTCATCGGAATCGCCTGTCATTTTGTTTTTGAACTTCATAATGAGTGAACTAAATCCTATAAAAATTTCAGCCTTACAGGAACAAGTTTTTTTTTCTCTTTTTTTTTTACACTTTCAAACCCATGAAAGATGATGATGTGCAGGGCTGAGGCCTACCAGGCGATGGTTACGTACTTAGCACGTTATGACTCATCACTACAAGAGTTTCTAACCTTACAGACACACCGTTGGTCGAAAGGTTCATTAGCTCTTGGTCCATTAGAGTGATACACAAAAATCATACAAACAAGGTTTTGTTACTGAGGCAAGAATGCAAAAGGTGACGTGCATTTCACATTATAATTATTTAGAGAAGTAAAAATATTATTTTATTGACGAAAACATAAAATAGGGTACTTGCCTGTAGTACTAAAAAAATACGATGTTTTGCATATAGCTAGTTTAGAAGCCAGGAAATTTTAATAACATTTTTATTTCTAAAAATAATTACATAATAATTTCAATATTTTCATAAAATAAAAATCATGATTTTTAATCTATATGTCACGTGACCGCAAATGCCAATCAGTATGTGTGACGTCAGTTTTCTCAAACATATCGACTTGTCAGTAAACCTAAAAAAAAATGCTGAAATAAGTTATTAACTATATTATTTCGGCATAAACATTATAAAAGGCTAAGGTCTAACAATCCAGAAAAAATCCACGAAAGCTAATAGTTTAAATTTGCTACGGATAGACACGATTATGGTGGCAAGGTATTTCCCCGATAATCCCGAACAATTTCGTAGGTGCTCTTTTTGTGGTATTTTCACAAAAAGGCACTACGCAATACTGGTAATATAATTTTAAACTCATTTTGAAAGAAAGAAAGACGACCGAAATAGGCTATTTTACAATATTGAAAATAAACTATGGATTGTGGTCATCCTATCAGATAATAACCTAAAAAGACATATTTCACTATGAATTAAACAAAATAATGTGATTTTTTTGCAGATTGCACGAAATAAATTGTAACAATTTTTTGAAATATTTTCTGCGACGTGAACGCCTTGTGATTTGTTGCAACTCTGGTGACGTCACACGCTAGTAAACGAAAGATTCCTCGACTGAGTATTGTTCGCGTTTTGTGAATTTGTTTACTAGCGTGTGACGTCACACGTGCCATGTGACCAGCGCCATTAAAGAAATGTCGTTTTTTGACGCGGTTGTCAAACTTGAACTTTATCTTATATTTTAATTCTTATTACAGTAGAAATTCCGCAAAATATTAACACAGTGTGCTTATTACGTAATCTATACTAATATTATAAAGCTGCAGAGTTTGTTTGTTTGTTTGTTTGAACGCGCTAATCTCAGGATCTACTGGTCCGATTTAGTATAGTCCATTTATCGAGGAAGGCTATAGGCTATATTTTATTTTCAAAAAAAATTGAGATCCGTAAGAAAATTGCTATTTTGTAACCCAAGGTGTGAACTCGAAAACCTATTTTTGCGTGCACTGCAAAAAGTATTGACAATAGAACAAAATCATGTATTACGGGTTTGTAGGTCCCATTAAGATCTACAAAAAAGTCCGCAAGAGCATATATCTAACTATCATGGTTTAGTCACAATAACCGCTTTTGTGCTCAAAAAAAATTATTAAATCGTCTGAAGAAAGAAACTACGTTAAATGTGTATCGTAATATTAATCCTTATCCAAATAAAGCATTATGTTATCAAGGGTATTTATGTAGAAGTAAAATACTTTTTGTTTCACCCCATTCCGACATTTCGTTTAGAAGTTATCACGAGTATAAGACGCTAAGAGTTGGTACCTATTATTGAGTTATTTGTCAAAGAGTTTTTATCAAAATAATACCTAATATTAGTCTTTATCCAAATAAATGTGTTGTTGATTATGAGTATTAGATCTTAGAAGAGTATAATAAATACATCTATACTAATATATAAAGCTGAAGAGTTTTTGTTTGTTTGAACGCGCTAATCTCAGGAACTACTGGTCCAATTTGAAAAAGTTCTTTCAGTGTTAGATAGCCCGTTTATCGAGGAAGGCTATAGGCGTGATGATATATGTATATATATTTCATCACGCTATGACCAATAGGAGCTGAGTACCAATGAAGAATGTTTCAAAAACGGGGGGAAATTATTACGCTACCGGCAATAGGAGACGCAAACGACGTTGCGTGGGTCAGCTAATCGCGCTAATCTCAGGAACTACTGGTCCAATTTGAAAAATTCTTTCAATGTTCGATAGCCCATTTATCGAGGAAGGCTATAGGTTATATATCATCACGCTAAGACCAATAGGAGCGGAGCACCAATGAAGAGTGTTTCAAAAACGGGGGAAAATTATCACGCTACGGGCAATAGGAGACGCAAACGACGTTGCGTGGGTCAGCTATACTAATATTTAAAGCTGAAGAGTTTGTTTGTTTGTTTAAACGCGCTAATCTCAGGAACTACTGTTCCAATTTGAAAAATTTGATTATTATAAATGCGAAAGTAACTCTGTCTGTCTGTCTGTCTTGCTTTCACGGCCAAACCGCTACACCGATTTGAATGAAATTTGGTACACAGATAGTCTAGAGCCTGAGAAAGGACATAGGCTACTTTTTAATGCGAAAAAGGGGTTGTAAGGGGTTTAAAAGGGGGATGAAAGGTTGTTCTGGTAGTTCACTCGCCACACGCCTGCGCGTTACCTACGTCGGGCGTCTTGACAACGAATAAACTAGGCTGTCACAATCATAATTATTTTTTCACTTTTTCAATGGAGACTTAACAATGATAGCAATGATATTATATATATAAAAATTTAATATTAAGAATTTAAGTATATATTCGTCAATCTGATTTGTATGTTCATTATATTTAATAGAAATAAATAAGCCAAATTAATATAATTAATTAACAGCGTTTCTTAACTTCAAAATTCTCTACAGAAGTATCGTCATTATAAGCTAGCTGTTGGTTAGATATGAATAAAAATGTAAATAATATCCATCCTGATCAGCTGACTAATGAGATAGTTATCAATTAAACGAACGGATCATGTCAGGCGTGGAGGGAGATGTTGTCGAATACTTAAAGTCTTTAGAAATATCAGGAGTGCCTACCCATAAGTTGAGGCTGCAAGTTAATGTTCCAGTCCTATTAAATGAGGTATCTTGAGCGCCAAAGCAATGTACATGGCTAAATATTACACAACTGGGGTACAACATTGTAAAAGCTACAATCATGACGCATGGAATGGCAAAAGAAGATAATGTTTTAATTCCCCTTATTCCAATAATTCCAACTTATTTGACATTTTAATTTAGAACATGTTATTGTGCAGAGGAAGAGAGAAGGGGGACCAGTTGGAAGAGCTCCTCAGAATACTTCCAATGATACAGATGGTAGTGGACGGCTATAGAGGCGATATCTCTACGCAGCTGCAGAGGTTCAAGGAACTCGGTGGCTTCGGGACTGTTGGTAAAGCGGACTGTTCGCCATTGCAACCGATCGAAAGCATCAAGCAAATACTGCGCGGATCCATCACAAAGATGAGAACAGTACTCGAGGTCCAGGCAAATATCCATGCCCAGGACACCGAGCTTACCCCGTAGTGGCAGTTGAGTGCTCTGAAAAGTGGGGAGGGAAAGGAATGGAGACTTTTTGGTAGAGAACGCGCACAACTGTGTTTTCGTAGCGTTGAACTCGACCAGATTCTTATCACCCCATTGTAAAATGCGGTTCAAAACCCGGTCGAGCTCAGCGACAAGCTTCTGTCGATTTTCTTCAACGTCTGCCAGCTTGGCTGAACGGTGTCAAAAATATCGCCCATGAACTGTGCTATCGTCTGCAGAGCAATGTATGTTGCCAAGAGCTAACATGTCATTGATATGCAGAAGAAATAGTGTGGGCGACAGGACTGAACCCTGAGGTACGCCAGCGTTTACATCCAGAACATCAGAGGCCGTGCCGTCGCAAAGGCCCATAATGCGGCGCTGATGAAGAAAAGCGTCAATCCAGTGACAGGGTCTAGGAGGCGGACCGAATGCCAAGAGCTTGGAGAGAAGCGAGCGGTGCCAGACCCGGTCGATGTCAAATGTCGAAATAAGCTCATATAAACACTTTATATTTTATGTACATATATAAATACTTAAATAAGTTTTTAATATTAAAACGTGTGTGTATTAGTTGTAAAAAAAAACGGGTGGTGTCGTGGGACATCAGATAGGAATGAGTTCCACATCAAAAATACAGATGGCGCTATACTACATTTTTCGTTCACGAAATAAATAAATCATTACAGATGGCGCTATACTAAATTTTTAGTTTTCACAAAATTGTCTTAACCCCTTTATTTTATTTAAACTGATTTATAAAAATACTAGCTGTTGCCCGCGGCTTCGCCCGCGCGTATGTCGGTTATCGCGGCAAATAGTAGCTAATGTGTTATTCTGATGTATAAGCTATATTACTGTAAAGTTTTATCCAAATCCGTTCAGTAGTTTTTGCGTGAAAAAGAAACAAACATCCATCCATCCATACTAACAAACTTTCGCGTTATTAATATAGGTAGGATTTTTATCGATATAAAATCATGATACAAAATGTATTGGTACCTGAATAGTTTTATTTTCTTTACCTCGCATATAACTTTTATATATTTTTATAAATCAGTTTAAATAAAATAAAGGGGTTAAGACAATTTTGTGAAAACTAAAAATTTAGTATAGCGCCATCTGTAATGATTTATTTAATTAGTGAACGAAAAATTTAGTATAGGGCAATCTGTATTTTTGATATGGAACTCATTCCTATCTGATGTCCCACGACACCAACCGATTTTTTTTTACAAATAATACACACACGTTTTACTATTAAAAACTTATTTAAGTATTTATATATCTACATAAAATATAAAGTGTTTATATGAGCTTATTTTGACATTTGACATGGCCAAGGCCTTCGACCGGGTCTGGCACCGCTCGCTTCTCTCCAAGCTCTCGGCATTCGGTCCGCCTCCTAGACTCTGTCACTGGATTGACGCTTTTCTTCATCAGCGCCGCATTATGAGCCTTTGCGACGGCACGGCCTCTGATGTTCTGGATGTAAACGCTGGCATACCTCAGGGTTCAGTCCTGTAGCCCACACTATTTCTTCTGCATATCAATGACATGTTAGCTCTTGGCAACATACATTGCTATGCAGACGATAGCACAGTTCATGGGCGATATTTTTGACACCGTTCAGCCAAGCTGGCAGACGTTGAGGAAAATCGACAGAAGCTTGTCGCTGAGCTCGACCGGGTTTTGAACCGCATTTTACAATGGGGTGATAAGAATCTGGTTGAGTTCAACGCTACGAAAACACAGTTGTGCGCGTTCTCTACCAAAACGTCTCCATTCCTTTCCCTCCCCACTTTTCAGAGCACTCAACTGCCACTACGGGGTAAGCTCGGTGTCCTGGGCATGGATATTTGCCGGGACCTCGAGTACTGTTCTCATCTTTGTGATGGATCCGCGCAGTATTTGCTTGATGCTTTCGATCGGTTGCAATGGCGAACAGTCCGCTTTACCAGCAGTCCCGAAGCCACCGAGTTCCTTGAACCTCTGCAGCTGCGTAGAGATATCGCCTCTATAGCAGTCCACTACCATCTGTATCATTGGAAGTATTCTGAGGAGCTCTTCCAACTGGTCCCCCTTCTCCTTTCCTCTGCACAATAACATGTTCACTCTCAAACCAAACGGTTTGGTTCATCCTTCCTGTGCCGAGCAGCTAAAAACTGAAACTCACTACCAGCGCACGTGTTTCTCTCCCACTATGATCCCGGGGCCTTTAAGTGGGGCGTAAAAAGGCATCTCACTAAGCCGTCATAGTGTGGGGCGCAATACTGCATTGTCTGCTTTCCCAGTGAGTATGGTTGCCCCCACTGTTGGATTCTGCTTGAGTTTTCCATCAGGCTGACCATAGTCACTTTGGCAGCTTCAAATAAAAAAAGTACAATTTTTATAACTACGTTTTTTCTTTTGCCATATTTTGCCAAAATATGGAGATTTTGTGTATTTGATATACGTGAGTATGCTGCCCATGAGAAAAAAAAAACTGTATCTTTAAGCATCTGTCCTTGGGTTTTGATAATATTGTTATTGGAAATGCTGTTTTCAGCGGAAACTGCATTCTTTAAAATTAAAATGTCAAATAAGTTGGAATTATTGGAATAAGGGGAATTAAAACGTTATCTTCTTTTGCCATTCCATGCGTCATGATTGTAGCTTTTACAATGTTGTACCCCAGTTGTGTAATATTTAGTCATGTACTATTACATTGCTTTGGCGCTCAAGATACCTCATTTAATAGTACTGGAACATTAACTTGCAGCCTCAACTTATGGGTATGACTGATATTTCTAAAGACTTTAAGTATTCGACAACATCTCCCTCCACGCCTGACATGATCCGTTCGTTTAATTGATAACTATCTCATTAGTCAGCTGATCAGGATGGATATTATTTACATTTTTATTCATATCTAACCAACAGCTAGCTTATAATGACGATACTTCTGTAGAGAATTTTGAAGTTAAGAAACGCTGTTAATTAATTATATTAATTTGGCTTATTTATTTCTATTAATATAATGAACATACAAATCAGATTGACGAATATATACTTAAATTCTTAATATTTAATTTTTATATATATAATATCATTGCTATCATTGTTAAGTCTTCATTGAAAAAGTGAATTTTTTTTTATGATTGTGACAGCCTTGTTTATTCGTTGTCAAGACGCCCGACGTAGGTAACGCGCAGGCGTGTGGCGAGTGAACTCCCAGAACAACCTTTCATCCCCCTTTTAAACCCCTTACAACCTCTTTTTCGCATTAAAAAGTAGCCTATGTCCTTTCTCAGGCTCTAGACTATCTGTGTACCAAATTTCATTTAAATCGGTGTAGCGGTTTGGCCGTGAAAGCAAGACAGACAGACAGACAGAGTTACTTTCGCATTTATAATAATCAAATTTTTCAAATTGGAACAGTAGTTCCTGAGATTAGCGCGTTCAAACAAACAAACAAACTCTTCAGCTTTATATATTAGTATAGCTGACCAACGCAACGTCGTTTGCGTCTCCTATTGCCCGTAGCGTGATAATTTTCCCCCGTTTTTGAAACATTATTCATTGGTGCTCCGCTCCTATTGGTCTTAGCGTGATGATATATAACCTAAAGCCTTCCTCGATAAATGGGCTATCTAACATTGAAAGAATTTTTCAAATTGGACCAGTAGTTCCTGAGATTAGCGCGATTAGCTGACCCACGCAACGTCGTTTGCGTCTCCTATTGCCCGTAGCGTAATAATTTCCCCCCGTTTTTGAAACATTCTTCATTGATACTCAGCTCCTATTGGTCATAGCGTGATGAAATATATATATATATATATATATCATCACGCCTATAGCCTTCCTCGATAAACGGGCTATCTAACACTGAAAGAACTTTTTCAAATTGGACCAGTAGTTCCTGAGATTAGCGCGTTCAAACAAACAAAAACTCTTCAGCTTTATATATTAGTATAGATGTATTTATTATACTCTTCTTAGATCTAATACTCATAATCAACAACACATTTATTTGGATAAAGACTAATATTAGGTATTATGTTGATAAAAACTCTTTGACAAATAACTCAATAATAGGTACCAACTCTTAGCGTCTTATACTCGTGATAACTTCTAAACGAAATGTACGAATGGGGTGAAACAAAAAGTATTTTACTTCTACATAAATACCCTTGATAACATAATGCTTTATTTGGATAAGGATTAATATTACGATACACATTTAACGTAGTTTCTTTCTTCAGACGATTTAATAATTTTCTTGAGCACAAAAACGGTTATTGTGACTAAACCATGATAGTTAGATATATGCTCTCGCGGACTTTTTTGTAGATCTTAATGGGACCTACAAACCTGTAATAAATGATTTTGTTCTATTGTCAATACTTTTTGCAGCGCACGCAAAAATAGGTTTTCGAGTTCACACCTTGGGTTACAAAATAGCAATTTTCTTACGGATCTCAAATTTTTTTGAAAATAAAATATAGCCTATAGCCTTCCTCGATAATTGGACTATCCAACACTGAAAGAATTTTTCAAATCGGACCAGTAGATCCTGAGATTAGCGCGTTCAAACAAACAAACCAACAAACAAACAAACTCTGCAGCTTTATAATATTAGTATAGATATAAAAGATCTATGCGAGGTAAAGAAAATAAAACTATTCAGGTACCAATACATTTTGTATCATGATTTTATATCGATAAAAATCCTACCTATATTAATAACGCGAAAGTTTGTTAGTATGGATGGATGGATGTTTGTTTCTTTTTCACGCAAAAACTACTGAACGGATTTGGATAAAACTTTACAGTAATATAGCTTATACATCAGAATAACACATTAGCTACTATTTGCAGCGATAACCGACATACACGCGGGCGAAGCCGCGGGCAACAGCTAGTAAATAATAATTTAAAACGATTTCCAAAAATCAGTCAAATAGCCTATTCTAACCTACACTAATGTCTGAGAAAAATGACGTCATACGACCACTTGTCGGCGATTGTGCTTTGAGCGGGAAAATATTTAATTTGAATTATATTTTTAAGTTTTACCATTGTTAGCCGTTTTTTTACGTAAATATTTTTTTTTGTAGCTTAAAATTGATCATTAATTAAATTGAAACACTTTTTGAAAAATAGGCAAATAGCCTATTTATACATTTCAATTTATTGGTTTTTCTTTTTGTTGTATTAGTCATTTAATATTTCTGGAGTTGAGTTTTAGACCTGAATAGAGATTTTATAAAAATTTTTGATCCTCACGACTCACAACGACGCGACCTCTAAAACTTCTCTACTACATTCATCCATCGCCGTTATCGATTGCTAATGCGACACACTAGTGTCGCTTATCTGCGTCGAGATAATTCTGGACAGTTGTTTATTCTCGTACGCTAAAGTTCCTTAACTTTCATAGAACAATGCACATTTTTACTACCTACCACTCTGGAAACACTTAAACGTCAGATGACCGATGAGGATGACCACCTGCCCTTCGATAAGTCTATCCGGATTTTCATGAACTAGTATCGACAATTTTATGTAACACATTGTGCGTTTCAAATAGTTTCAATAATAAACAACTTGAAAGGATACAACTAAGGCCCTATTCGTATATTATATGATATTAAAAGAATCATCATCATCAAAATCAAGAGCTGTTGAAAGCTGGAGGTAAGCCCGTACTGAGGGAGCTCCAAAAGCTTTTCAACGCTGTCTTGTTCGAAGGGAGAACTCCAGAGGCGTGGAGTAGGAGTGTGGTCGTCCTGTTCTTCAAAAAGGGTGACAAGACCAGGTTGAAGAACTATCGGCCCATTTCCCTTCTAAGCCACGTCTACAAGCTATTTTCAAGAGTCATCACGAACCGTCTTGCGCGAAGACTCGACGAATTCCAACCACCGGAGCAAGCTGGGTTTCGGAGCGGATGTGGCACCATAGACCACATCCACACAGTGCCGCAGATTACACAGAAGACGGAAGAGTATAATCAGCCCCTGTGTCTAGCATTCGTGGATGGACTATGAGAAAGCCTTTGACTCGATCGAGATCTGGTCTGTTCTGGAGTCCCTGCAGCGTCGCCAAGTGGATTGGCGATACATCCAAGTGTTGAGATGTCTCTACGAAGCCGCCACTATGTTGTTTTGTTGTTGTTGTTCACTAATGCAATGGAGGACTTGTTCAAGATGCTGCACTGGAAAGGGCGCGGCATCAACATCAATGGCGAATACATCTCTCACTTGCGATTTACAGACGACATCGTCATTATGGCAGAGACGCTGCAGGACCTACAACAGATGCTGAACGACCTAGCTGACTCTTCTGTACGCATCGGCCTACGGATGAACTTAGACAAGACCAAGGTCATGTTCAATGAACATGCTATACCGGAACCGGTTGCGGTACACGGTGCCGTGCTCGAAGTTGTTCAATAATATGTATACCTCGGGCAGACTTTGCAGTTAAGTAGAAACAACTTTGAGGACGAGGTGAACAGAAGAATCCAGCTGGGTTGGGCAGCGTTTGGGAAGCTTCGTCGGGTCTTCTCATCGTCGATCCCACAGTGCCTTAAGACGAAAGTCTTCAATGCGTGCGTCCTACCCGTAATGACATACGGAGCCGAAACGTGGACACTTACGGCACGGCTAGTCCACAAGTTTAAAGTCGCTCAGCGTGCTATGGAGAGGGCTATGCTCGGTGTTTCTCTAAGGGATCGTATTAGAAACGAGGTTATCCGACAGAGAACCAGGGTCATCGACATAGCCCAAAGGATTAGCAGGCTGAAGTGGCAATGGGCTGGCCATATTTGCCGTAGAACCGACAACCGTTGGGGTAAACGGGTTCTTGAGTGGAGACCGCGTCTCGGCAAACGTAGTGTAGGACGTCCACAGGCCAGGTGGAGTGATGATTTGCGCAAGACGGCTGGCAGGAGCTGTATGCGAGTGGCCGAGGATCGAACTAAGTGGCGTGCAATTGGAGAGGCCTATGTTCAGCTGTGGACTGCGGTAGGCTGAAGATGAAAAGAATTATCCTCTAACTCCCAATCATTTTACTTTCTATCATCAGCTCATGTGAGTCACTGAAAGAATACAAATTAAGGTCAAAAGTTCTGAACGTACGTACGTGTAATATTAAAATCATCCTCTAATCCCAAAATTTTGAAGTGTCTTACCTTCTTTAATCAGCTCCAGAGGCGGCTCTAGCACATGTAGCGCCCGGGTGCAAACATTACCCTAGCGCCCCCAACTAATTTAATATTAATTGGGATATATTTCTGTGCATGTCGTGACCATGACGGTGGTATGACCGTCTCGCGGCATCTAGATGAGGCTGGAGGTAGCCAGTCACCGTTCGGTCGGAGTCGAAGTGATTACTTACTTACTCGGGCGTGGGCCCCAGCCCGTCGGTGGTCCAGCGAAACGCGATCTCCGCACGAATGTAACACCCGGGGGCGAAGTCACAGTTTACTGTAGAAAAATCAGTGTGAATTACCGCTTTTTATAACTTGTTGGCGACCGCTCGCTTCGACGATCATCTCGCCCTAGTAGGAGGCGGGGAAACTTCCTGGAGCGCTGGGCTCCTTGAAATTGTACTCCAGGCAGATCATTACTATAAGCCGGTCATTTTGGATAGCCACCCTCGAGGCTCAACCGCCGGTCGTCTCTCCGTCTTGCTCTGACAGGACTGTCGATGCACATGCGAGAGACTGGCGGTTCGTAATCAGGATCCGAAGGGGTTCGCCCCGCTCGAGGGAGCCGTAATGAGCTTTCGAGAGCTTTTGTTTCTGGGTGTGGCATTGGTGCAATGCCAGTTAGATGGGGTAGGCTGCCCGCTCGAACATACCCGTGGCCAGTCTTCTAATGAAGGCATCTACCGGTTCCCACTTGAGGTCACGGTAGATGGTGGTACCTAGGCACGTCGAACGTCATGCGTAGGAACCTGTTCTCAGTCGCTTGGAGTCGCTTGTGTGCTGACCCCGCTGTCAGGTTATACCAGGCCGACCCCGAGAAGGTGGTATCGGAGGATATAAGTTTTGTAAATTCCGAGTTTAGCTCGGTTGGGCAGTTTTGATGACAGCAGGGGACGTAGCTATGTTCTTGTCAGTTGTGCCTTGGTGATGACGGTCTCGACATGTGACGCCATGGACAGGGTTCGGTCGATGGTTAATCCCAGGTACCTGAAGGTCTGTGACCACGGGATTTTCTCGCCCATGAGGCGGTAAGCAGGGCCTGCATCTTGTCCACGTTCCATTTCAGCTGCCACTTCTTGAGCCAACCCGGAAGGGCTTCAAGAGTGGGGCTCAGTTTGTGTGTGGCGTGGTTGGCCTTCCTAGGAATAGCCAGGTACGCGGCGTCGTCTGCGAAGAGCGCCAACTTGACGTCTCCAAGTACCGGAATCTCATTCGTGTAATGGGCGTACAAGGTTGGCGACAGGCAGCTACCCTGAGGAACTCCGGCCCGGATGGATTTCTGTTCAGACCTGGCATCTTCGACAGCCACGTGGTAGGTCCTGGTTTTAAGGAATGCTGCGATGACCGTGATGATACCGGGTGGTAGCGGGGACGTCGACAGTTTGTGGATGAGCCCGTCATGCCACACCCTGTCATAGGCCTTCTCCATGTCCAGTATCAGAGCCGCCGTGTGACCGCATTTGTCGAGCCACGTAGCCATCTCGTCGAGGACGCGGGTCAGCTGTAATGTGGTGGAGTGCTCTCTGCGGAGCCCGAAATGTTCCGGTCTTGGATGATTATGGCGGCGGATTTGGGTAAGCAACAGCCGCTTAAACACCCTCGACATTGCAGCGAGCAGTGTGATGGGCCGATAGTTCTCTGGCCTCCTGAGATCCTTGCTGGGTTTTAGGAGCACGTGACCCGGCCACGCTTACAGATGGTCACTCATGGTCGATCACCACGCCGAGCATCAACAAGACCTCGTCGATGCCGTAGGCCTTGGTGGCGGCTGGAGTCTTCTCCAGCTCCTATATTTAAATTGTCAAAAAATCTCGATACTTGCTTTACTGAAACTGTATGCAAACCGGAGTTATTTTTACGTACGGTTGAGGTATGCCCCGATGATGATGCCGCGGCGCCCGGTTGCACTGCACCCCCTGCACTATAGGTAAAGCCGCCCCTGCTCTTAGCCGTGCAATGACGCCTAAGGGCGCCGCAGCGTCCCCCTGAGTAGGCGGCGCCCGTGTGCATTGCACACCCTGCACTATACGTTAAGCCGCCCCTGATCAGCTCACCTGAATAAATTGAAAGTACACAACTAAAGGTCTATTATAGATACGTATGAAACTCAAAGAATTATCCTCTAACTCTTAACCGTTGAGGAGTTGTATCTTCCATCATCAGCTTACATAAATAACTTGAAAGAATACGACTAAAGGTAACATACATATTATACGGCATTCAAAGATTTATCCTCTAACTCCTAACCGTTAGGGATTGGTACCTTACGTCATCAGCTCATCATCATGAAATGATGACTACTAGACGCAGTTACCGGAGTAACTTCAGAAAATATACGAAAAACATAGAACGTGCCTAAAAAAATTTTGGGTTTCCTTTATACCAGTGACCGACAAATTTTGATGTTTACATCAACAGACATATTTTTTCTCATCTAAATTCACGCCAGTGTTAGCAATGCTCTTAATAAAGTTCACGTTGATGATCAAAGTCACTGCTATGAACTCAGCTTTGACTGATTTTATTGATGGTTTTGTTTTACAGTTCGCGCACAAATGTAGTAGCCATACAGGCCCCTCGTAACTTTTACAATACACATTAGGTTAAAGAAACAAAATTAAATGGTTTTTATTGACTGCGCTAACAATACAAACTCATCTGTCCCTGAATCTATCTAAATCTATGGGGATTTTAAACATCGTATGAGCAGTTTTACCACCGGGCAACAAAGTGGCCGCTATTGCAGACGACGCACCAGCAAGAGCTATTTTGCCTTGAGTTCCTATTTGTGCCAAGATTATTTTAGTAAGAAAGGGTTTTTCCGTCCCACCACAGGCATCCAAAAACCAATTTTCACCCATAGCATTGTCAACACTGCCATACAAGGTCCTAAACAGTTTGCTGTTCTACAGTAAGACTGGACCCCATCACCCCAGTTCGTAAAATTTCAGCTAGTTCCACTGGTTCATGGTTTGTTTCTGCAGCGTATTCTCTATTAATAATTATGTTCCTCTTCTATTGTCGGCGTATGCAAACCATACTGAGGGAGAGAATCAATACCCATAGATGTAACCAAATCTTGTATAGCTATTAATCATTGGTTCAGAGTACTATCTCGGTCTATCTAGGTCCCCGACAATATTTTCTCATATTCCTATAAAAAAAGTCCTCTGCTAATCTATGTTGGTATTTTTGCCACAATTGTGCAGGATTCGAAAGTCCAAAAATACCAGCAATACGGCAAACAAAATGACGCAAGCGATGTGTAATATCACTGACGCATGCATCAGCTAGGGCTAGAGCGTCTCATCCTAGTACTGGTCTTCATCTAGTGTCGCGCGCGCATAGTAATTACCTTTATAACTTTAAAAATCATACAACAGTTAGCCGGTTCCAGGAATCGAACACAGTACCATAATAGTTGTAAAAAATGGACTCGTTATCATTGGCCCTAATTGGTCAATGACCCGAAACTAAATTTAAGTGTGTATGTAATTTGAAATACTTGTTACTAATCGCATATGAAAGTATAAACTGTACCTATACCAAAAAATATTTTTTTTAATTTTTGTCCGTTTATTCCGGCCAATCTCCGAAACCGCGACAAAATTATTTTTTTTAATTAATAACAAGTATTTCAAATTGCATACACTTAGATTTAGGTTTAATTGTATGGATGACACCGGCAATGCCTTTGTACTTTATTATTAGGTGTAGCAGATCCCATGTTATGACTTAAGAATAATATCGAATGGAATATTGTGGAACCAAAATTTATAGGTATCTTGCTACCCCTAACATGGGATGTGGCTCATATAGCAAGTTAACAAGAAATAATAAAATATAAAATTCAGTTTCAATAATTTATTTTCATCGAGATACTTGATAGCTTAATACCGGAATGTGTTTAATCGACCTCCTCGATGGTAGGTCCAGCGCCGCCACCGGGTGCCGCGCCTCCGGCTCCGGGAGCGCCTCCGGGGAAGCCAGGCATGCCTCCGGGCATACCTCCAGGCATACCACCGGGCATGCCTCCAGCGCCCTGGTACATCTTCGTGATGATGGGGTTGCAGATACCCTCCAGTTCCTTCTGCTTGTGTTCATATTCTTCTTTGTCAGCCAGCTGGTTGGAGTCAAGCCACTTGATGGTATCGTTGCATTTGTCAAGGATGGTCTGTTTGTCGGAGTCTGAGATCTTATCCTTAAGCTTCTCATCTTCCATGGTAGACTTCATGTTGAAGCAGTAAGATTCCAAAGCGTTCTTAGCCTGAATGGTTTCCTTCTGCTTCTCATCCTCATTCCTGTATTTCTCAGCCTCGTTAACCATGCGCTCGATGTCCTCCTTTGAGAGACGACCCTTGTCATTGGTGATGGTGATCTTGTTCTCCTTGTTGGTAGACTTCTCGACGGCCGATACGTTTAAGATACCGTTGGCGTCGATGTCGAAGGTTACCTCAATCTGGGGCACGCCACGGGGCGCAGGCGGAATGCCAGTGAGCTCGAACTTTCCTAGGAGATTGTTATCTTTGGTCATGGCACGCTCACCCTCAAATACTTGGATGAGTACACCAGGTTGGTTGTCAGAGTAGGTGGTAAAGGTTTGAGTCTGCTTGGTGGGGATGGTGGTGTTGCGCTTAATCAATGTGGTCATGACACCGCCGGCAGTCTCGATACCGAGCGACAGTGGGGTCACATCAAGTAGCAACAAGTCTTGCACTTCCTCAGACTTGTCTCCGTGCAAGATTGCGGCCTGAACAGCAGCTCCATAAGCTACGGCCTCATCGGGGTTGATGGACTTGTTTAGCTCCTTTCCGTTGAAGAAGTCCTGGAGGAGCTTTTGCACCTTGGGGATACGAGTGGAACCTCCCACAAGTACAATATCATGAATCTGAGATTTGTCCATCTTCGCATCACGGAGGGACTTTTCAACTGGCTCCATGGTGGATCTGAAGAGATCTGCATTGAGTTCCTCAAAACGAGCCCGGGTGATAGACGTGTAGAAATCGATACCCTCAAATAGGGAATCAATTTCAATGCTCGCCTGGGTGGAAGAAGAGAGAGTTCTCTTCGCCCTCTCACAGGCAGTGCGAAGTCGCCTGAGAGCCCTCTTGTTGGTGGCCAGATCCTTCTTGTACTTCCTCTTGAATTCTTGGACGAAGTGGTTGACCATACGATTGTCAAAGTCCTCTCCTCCCAAGTGAGTGTCACCAGCGGTGGACTTTACTTCGAAAATACCATCTTCAATGGTTAAGATGGACACGTCGAAGGTTCCGCCGCCAAGATCGAAAATCAGGACATTACGTTCTCCTGTGCCCTTCTTGTCAAGACCGTATGCAATCGCAGCAGCAGTCGGTTCGTTGATGATACGGAGAACGTTCAAGCCAGAGATGGTACCTGCATCTTTTGTGGCCTGTCTTTGTGAGTCATTGAAGTATGCTGGAACCGTAATTACTGCATTCTGCACCGTTTTGCCGAGATAGGCCTCGGCTGTTTCCTTCATCTTTGTGAGCACCATAGAGCTGACTTCCTCAGGGAAGAAGGTTTTGTCCTCTCCCTTGTAGGCGACCTGAATCTTTGG
Source organism: Diaphora mendica (assembly GCA_949125395.1). NCBI lineage: Eukaryota > Metazoa > Arthropoda > Insecta > Lepidoptera > Erebidae > Diaphora > Diaphora mendica. Next base: position 26,733,742 of record OX421320.1, read on the forward strand.
TTTGCCACCATCACTGACTACTTCGAAGGGCCAATGCTTCATATCAGCTTGGACAGTGGCATCTTCGAATTTACGGCCGATTAAACGTTTGGCATCTGTAACAATGAAACAATTCGGTTAGGACCTAAGTCTAGCAAGAACCTATTGAAAATAAATTGTGTTATCCTCAGATTACTTTTATCACTCACAATGATCAGAGACTCTAGTCTAGTATATTGGGTATCATCATGAAAGTTTTAAAGTAAAAGAATGGCTACAAATAATACACATTAAAATCCTAATTATCATTTTCAATCGCCTAGTCACATTACACCTACAGTCCAACCACCAACACGTTAAGTTTGAATGCAGACTTCTTGGACCGACATACAATAGCATGTCTATGCCATACCCAAATAATTATTTATTTAAGCTACCGAAATGACTACTCTGCCTGATGGAAAGCATAAGTAGAATCCAAAAGTGGTGGTGATAATTCTTAATGTGAACGTGGACAGAGCAGCATTGTGACCCACACTATGGCGGCCTAGGCCTGTGGCTAAACATTTTAATTTATGTTGTATGAATAAAATGTTCAACTAACATCTTTCTTAGAATATGTTGTAAGCACATGTCCATAGCAAAACTTGCTTTGGATGTGTGAAACTGAATTGTCGGACTTCGCTCTGTTGTAGTGACGTGAATAGTTAAATAGTCAAACCGCATAAACCGGTACCTTCATACAAGCAGGAAGCTGAGTCATTGAACTTAAATAGGTAAGTCACGGAACTTGCACATGTTTGAGTCGTATTGTATTTGTATACATCATGGCGCCAAAAATATTTTTATAACCTACGCGTTGACCAGCTTTAACGAAACTTAAATGATTCTATAAGTTCAAAACACAAGATAACGGAATACCACGTGGTCAACAGCAACAAATGATATTAATAAATGTGGTTTCAGCGTAGGTTTTTATAGCGACTTGATTTTGAGTGTATTACAATTTATTTGTAGAACCTTTTTACTTCACCTTGAAAGAGCGTCGAATGACCTATATAGATAGGTACGCGGATGGTATAGTGAACTTACCGAAAATTGTGTTGTTAGGGTTCATCGCCACCTGGTTCTTGGCGGCATCACCGATGAGGCGCTCGGTGTCTGTGAAGGCGACATATGAGGGCGTGGTCCTGTTGCCCTGGTCGTTGGCGATGATCTCCACCTTACCATGCTGGAATACTCCCACACATGAGTAAGTGGTACCCAAATCAATACCTACAGCGGGTGCTTTAGCCATCTAAAACAACAGAAAAACCACGTTATAGTTCAGCAATATAGCCAGTAAAGCTGTAGTGGACATTGTAGACAAAATTGTTCACACACATAAATTTGGCGTCACGTGCCGCCATTTTGGTAAAATGGTAACTGGATGCACGCCCACGTGGGAAATAAACCCAGGTTTCAAGAGGAAATCTACAAAGTTATAACCGTGAACTACAAACTGTTTCAAGAAATAATTGCTACAAGGAAAACGTAAAGGGAAAATTTGATCAACGGCCATTACTAGAAAAATCGATAAGGTTAGGTAGCGGAACGTTCTCGAACGCCGACGATACATAAAATCAAATAAATGCTTATACAATTATAAACATTATAATGTTATTGATATAACCGAAAAATGTGTTCAGTGCTGCAAAATTTACACAAACGGGCACGTGTACTAAGATAAAGAACAGGCAAATTCACTAACCTTGTAACCTTAGCCCTATTACTTAATAAATTTATTAAAATCGCAATATTTACTATATTAATGAAAAGAAACTTTGAAGTATAACAGCTCAGATCTTAGTAAAACAGTTAAAAGATTTGTAATTCTAAATCAAAAATTATTTCAATGGTCAAAAACACATTATGGAAAAAGATCGAAGCACACTATTTTTTTTACTCTAAAATTTGGAAAGCAAAATAAAATGAAAACTTGACTTACTTTGTTATAATAAGTGTAAAACTATCTCAGTCGTTGACTTGTTAAGTCGTAGAGCAAAAACTCAGCAAAGGTGCGCGATTGACGGCTTCGTTTCACGAAATAAACTGACGTTGGAATTTCACGAAGGAGTTTATATGCGAGGGGATGCGTCACTCGACGTCACTCGGAGATTCTGGAATATTCCAAGCTGTGGGCCAATCAGATGCGACCTCTCATGGCACGCTATCATTTCATTGGTCGGGGCTGAAAACCGCATTTTTTTAGGCGGGCGATTCTTGTGCACGAAATTAACTACTAGTGATGCTGATAAACCATATCGATGGTGTTAAATTGCATTTATTTTCAAAAACCTTAACACTGACTACATACATAAAAAATTAAATAGGTTTAAAAAAGTAGAGAAAAATTACTTTTTAGAACCTCTACTTTTATTTGAGGTATATGTACACAAAACCGTTACCAAGGCAGTTGTAGTGTTGGAAAAGCCACTTACGACGCTGACCGCAAACCTACATAGATATAATACAAAATTTTAACAAAAAAAAAACGACTTCAAGAACTGGACTACATTGAAATAAGACCACATGGGAAGCACCAGCTTTCAAATAAAAAAAAGAACCATTAAAATCGGTTCACCCAGTCGAAAGTTCTGAGGTAACAAACATAAAAAAATACAGTCGAATTGACAACCTTCTCCTTTTTTTAGTCGTCCTTATGACTGCCAATTTTTTCATTTTATTTTCTTTTATACTTGTATAATTCTTTAGCAAAAAAAAAGGATATCTACGTAGATTCCCCACATTTAAATTCTCTTCACCATTTTTTTGTCCGAATCTTTCACCATTCCATACATAATTGTGTTTGTCTGGTTAAAAATATTTTATTTTTTATTAATTATACAAGTATAAAAGAAAATAAAATGAAAAAATTGGCAGTCATAAGGACTGCTGATAGAAGTGAAAACTTATAACTTAAAACGTTATCTGTAAAATTAAAGTGTAAAATTAAGCTCTTTAAATTAAAATTATCAACATCAAACATTAGCATGTCGGTGACGCGAACCCATAAGATTTTCCCCTACCAAAAAGTGCTCAGCGCGGTTAAAAAAGTTTTCACTTCAAAAAATTGGCCTAGTGGTTAAAGCAGTCACCACGCTGCTCTCTACTGCGCCAAGTGTTGTGGGTTCAAATCCTACTTGGGACAACACTTTGTGTAATAAACAAATAGTTGTTCTGAGTCTGGGTGTTCTTTGTGTCCGTTTAATGTATGTTTGAGGCTCCTATGCGGCGTCTTTTTAATAAAAAAAATCTAGTAATTTTATGTACATTTTGTAACGTGTCTGAGTGCATGATATCAAGCGAAGTAATGAGAGAAATTCAGCTTTACTTTTAATTGGAGATTCTGTTAACAATATGCAGTGTAGCATTTTTTTTGTCTGTTTTTTTATTTATTTTACTTCTGGATTACATCTGAGAGTTTTAAATCAAAGTTTTATGGGATTGTTTACAAATATTAAAATATGGTCCTAACGACTCAAAAGGTAAATATAGCTGTAAGTTTGGAAAATTGTATTTTCTTTTCGATGAAATAGTTTTCACATCACTAAAATGAGGCACAGAATGTTGCCAACACCAAAATACTTCAATTGTTCCTCTTGCTGGGTCGATTGAGCTGTTTAATAACGACTTTCTATCAATAAATTAGTTGTATTGTAGCATGAACAATAGTTGGAATTTAGGTAAAGGAGGACTTCAATTATTATACAACTAAATTAATTTTTGCGATATCACACACATGCAACACTGAAAATTGTTACGAAACAATTAATGACATGCTGACTCATGCTGCATGCATAGTCAGATAATTTCTAGAAAGCGGTAAATAGATATTGATTTGTGGAATTCGCACATTTTATTGACACTTATCACTTAATAATATGTATCTATCTACCGATAATATCTATCCATACCTATTTTTAACCGACTTCCAAAAGGAGGAGGTTCTCAATTTGATTGGTATTTTTTTTCGTATGTACAAACTGTTATCAAACGAAGCCAATATGGTCGTCGCATAAAAATAGTTTATGGTTTCGCTAGTGCAAGTTAGAAAAATACTAAATATTATTATAACAAGCCATTTAGTCAAATGTAATAAATCACATAACACTAATTTAGAATAATAACGCGATAATATTCTGTGTGTATGTTTGTTACTTCTTCACGCAAAAACTGCTGAACGGATTTGGATGAAACTTTACAGTAATATAGCTTATACATCAGAATAACACTTATGCTACTATTTGCCGCGATAACCGACATACACGCGGGCGGAGCCGCGGGCAGCAGCTAGTTTGTAATAAAGCACAAGAGAGGTGAAGTTATTGATAATAATTCTTAGTTTTCGATTTCCTAATCTTTAATTTAATTTACCACCTGTTCGCTACTAAAATATTTCTACTAGTGGGAAGACTTCGAACTTTTTCCAATTATCACTACCTACCGGTAACCGGTAAATATGGTATACAGTATACATGGAACCTTCACCCCATATAGCCCTAATAATCGCATTGGTAGGGTTTGTTGGATAGGTAGTATTAGATTAGGTAGGTACTATTTTCTGTTTATCCCCTGAGGGAAAAAATTGCCGGCAGTTAACATAATATTCTGACTTTCTGCTGCTTGCTGTATTGTTACTCAATGGTTGTTGACAATGAACCATTCCTTATTTATTGGTTCATAGAAGTTTATCTTTCGTTTATTCATCATATTATGTAAAACGGGATTTCGGATATGTATGAATGATATTAAACGTACCTATCCCTTACCTATTTAAACTAAATAGGTGTAAAAGAGATGTTATATGAAACGCCTTATGAATTGAGTTGATGCGAAAGTACTTACCTACTCAAACAAACACCGTTAAAGGTGTTAAAACTTTCGTCATTATGACATTATCCTAACTTACCTGAATAGCATCCATTGTTAAACATGACCGTTTATACTTAAGGCGGGTTAAGCGTTGAGGCGCACCTGGTCTGTAGTGCCATGGCCATGAGGTAAGCATGAGGGACAACGAAAACACAACCTGTGTGTGTCTTTTTACTAAATGTGTGTGTAGTGCCATTAGATAAGCACGAGGGAAAATGTAACGATAAATACACTAGGTACTCTTTTTTTTTAATTGCGGTCGAAAATAGAATTTATATTTTATGTACCTATATTTATATTTTTACTCTTCAAAATGGTGGTCAGTGTGTTTGCTAACCCCAGCGTGGCGTGGCTTGCACTACCCATATGTCCATATTGGTAGTGGCCCTAATCTCTCTGAGTAAATGTGTTCTGTGCCCATAATTACTTTGACTTTCACATCAATACATGTTTTTATGTCATTTTAGGTAGGTACATGTGTAGGGTTGCCATATTCGTCCAAGGCCTCGTCGGGACGTTTCAGGATGGAGTGAATAAAAATTTTGTGATATTTAAACAATTTATTTATTTTAATAAAAGTAAATCTGTTTGTTTCATAGTCTACTTAGGTACTATAATCGGTACTAGCAGAAGTACTTGGCTGGCCATACTTATTAGAAGATTTCGCTTTCTTCAACAATTCTGGGAACCCTTTAACATATTTGTAGAACTCTGTACAAGTCATGTTATAATTAACTTGACACTGTAAAATGGACTCCACAGTCTCTGGGAGTAGGCGATTTCGTTCATCTGTCCACTGGGCCGACATTAACGAAAAAACTCTTTCCACTGTTGCGTTGTGGGCAGGGATTGCAAAAAAATACTCGCATAATTTCAACAGATGGCATTTTCTTTCAGGATTTTCAGTTTCTTTAAAAAAGTAAAGCCACTTCTCTGCAGCTGAATCGATCGAGTTCCATTCTTCCGAAGCAAGCTTAGCTTCTAGAAAGCTCTTAAGATAATTATGTTGCTCAAAGAGATTATCGCATAAATTCTCCACACCATTACTATTCAGGTATAAAATAGTGTTTTCGATTTTTTCCCATTCTGGGATTTCAGATAGTGTCATCCAATCGAACACTTCATATTTATCAAACGAAACAGACCACTTTTTCAGATACTCGGAAGCTGTATTATAAAATGCTACAGCTTCCTCTTCAAACCTAGAAATCAAAACTGTTGTTTCAGGTGTTGGATTCTCATTTTTAAGTTTGTTCATTTGGATTTTGGTTTGCATGCCAATAAATTTGGCAGATTTCCTTTCAATCAAGGTGTTATACGTTGCGTTTAATATTTTTCTGATTTCAATTATCGACACTTTGTTCTTTTCAACACTTCTTATATTATTTTGAAACAAGCTCAAGTTGGAATGCAGAAATAGGAAATAAATTTCACTGACCGGACTTTTAAAGAAATCTGAAATAATTTTAGGTGGCTTTTCTTCCGAGTTAAAAAAACTTTTGAGCGGTGTCCATAGTTTCAGGATTCTTTCAACCGCGGGCATTAATGATAACCATCTTGTTCTTGAGTGTGACAAAAGCGTCTGATGATTAATATCAACATACAAACAGAACTCTTTCAGCTTCTCCGTCATAAGAGAGTGTATTGAAAAATAATGAAATATTTTGAGGACGATAACTTCGACATCCACAGACAAAATTCCAGCAGCGCTTGATATAGTATTGTGCAGAATATGAGCTGGACATCCAATTCCTTCTATGGGTTTTTTCAAATCTTCTTTTATTTTATGAAAAACATTGCACCGACCGCGTCTTTCAAGCCCTCCGAAGTTGGTATTAGTATTGTCACCACAAAAAGCAATTAGCTTATCTAGTGGAATCTGCAATTGTCTTAAAGTGTCTAGACAATATTTGGAAATGGTTTCTGATGTTTCATCTTTTAAAGAATCGAACTTCAATAGCTTCTGTTGGATACCATCGTGTTCAGTGAAATATTGAACTAATAAAGGAAACATCTTTTCAGGTTTGTGATTGGACGCGTCTTTCTTATCATGTGTGTTATTTGATCTGAGGTTAGTGTATGTAAACAGCTGGATATTGGCGTTAGGTTTAATCATTAAGACACGTGTTAAATAGATCAATGGGCTGTTAATTGAACGGGTAATTAAACTAGCTGGCTGCGAAATATATTATACATTAAGTATGTATAAATAAAACACAATTTATAAAACAAACATTTCTTTATAAACACTTTAATACAATATAACATTCCTGTGTTACACTCTCACTTTTAATTCTGAAAATTATTCGTAAAACTAACATAAAATTCAATTTGTATGTAATATTTATCATACATTTATGGACACGGTAGCAGAGTCAAAATCTTAAAACTTAAAAACTGACCAAAAACAAAATTGAGGTAAGACCATACCAAAAAGGTAAAGATGTCCTCGTAAATGTGTTTTGTAATAACATTTCTGCATATAAATAAAATAAAAAAACACGTCAACACAATTAGATTAATAGCCAAGATCTTAATATAAAAAAAACTGTTACAGTTGTATAAAATCTTACGCTGTTTTTTTGTTAGATGTTGACTATACTTTGTCAAAATTGTTGACATTTTTATCCGACTACGGCAAAGCCAAAGGAGGGTTATTATTTTGACAGGCTATGTATGTATGTTCATCTGTTCCCTCATAGCTTCTCAACTACTTATAAGAACTGGACATATGAGGTATCGTTAGAAGCATCTTGATCGTCCGCTGGTTATAGGCTATATGACGTGTCACTGAATTTAATGTGGCGCCCTCTAGCCGGCATTAAGTAGTGTATAAAAAAAATGAGATACATAAATATGCCGTGTTTGGTATCATTCGAAAGGGCATTACTTGTACATTTCAAAAATATATATTTTACTAGCTGATCCGGCAAACGTTGCTTTGCCATAAAAGAAAATTGGGGTATAAAAAATAGATGTTGATCGATTCTCAGACCTACCCGATATGCACACCAAATTTCATAAAAATCGGTCCAGCCGTTTCAGAGGAGTATGGTAACTAACATTGTGACACGAAAATTTTATATATAAGATTGGCATTTTCTCCTTTGTACGTATTTATTCGATTATTGTGATATTTCTATGGTACCTAAAATAGAGTTTGCAAAGAAATTAATATTATAGAGGCACCAAAACATTTTAAATAGAAAAGAGTAAAACTAAAACCCAAATACGACAAAAAACGACGCTGAAAAAGTATGAAACAAGTTTTAAAAGTCGTAGCGTCACGCGTTGTTGTGTTATGGTACATTTCTACGTAACGCGTGACTACGGCGTACTATTAGTTATTCTGTGCTACGGCTTTTGAAACTTGTTTCATACTTTTTCAGAGTCGTTTTTTGTCGTAGTTAGGTTTACTTTATTCTTTTTTTTTAATTATCCGCCTACAGCGAAGACAAAAATAAAAGTAATACCTATTTTTGGCAGTAAATGTTTGTTCTAGAGTAGCGCCTAAACTGCTGAACCGATTGTAATGAATGAGTTGTCAATAGATTCGTAATAATGGCTCGGAAGACATAGGCGATATAAATTTTATCAAAAGTTTGTTTGTTCGTTTGTTTGAACGCGCTAATCTCAGAAACTACTGATCCGATTTGAAAAAATCTTTCAGTGTTAGATAGCCAATTTATCGAAGAAGGCTGTAGGCTATATATCATCACGCTACGACCAATAGGAGCGGAGCACCAATGAAGAATGTTACAAAAACGGGGGAAAATTATTACGCTACGGGCAATAGGAGACGTAAACGACGTTGCGTGGTTCAGCTAGTCTCATATATTCATCAAAAAGCCTATCATTATTCAATTGTCAAACCGCATCGTGACTAGAGCTAACACTACAATATAATCTAGACATGTTAGTATCATGAGATTCTGAAGTAAGTCTGGTACGCGAGCCCCAGCGAGGTGGTGAGGAACCACGCGAAGGAGCACCACCAGCTTGCGAAGCCAAACACGCCTTTGTACACGTCCACTGTGAATACCTAGAAAAAAGAAAGGAAAATTTATGAGAGTTTACATCATAAAAGACTATCCATAAATCACTACTTAACATGTTAAGGTAGTCATACAAGTTAGGGTACATATGTCACCGTAAATTGTAAAAACCGTTAGATTATAATCTACCTAGCGAGAATGTAAGCTGTCGATAGATTGTCAACTGTGATATACTGCTTAAGCGCGTCAAATTGTCAACTGTCCCTGATTGGTCGGTTTTACAGTAGGCCCTTCAATGGCCATAGAGTTAGGTTAGAAATTCTTTAATTAATCACTTTTTTTTTATTTTATTTTTGATCTTTTACGCACTGCGTATGCCAGTTCCATCGTATCCTGAACAAGTTACTACATACTTATCGTCTAAGAACAATCGACGTGAATTGGAACAAAGCCCTCGCATCAGTGGTGTAGCGTGGACTTACATAGACAAAGGGCAAAGTCACATCAGCGAGGCCCCTTTTCTTTAGTTCCCAAGATCTACCTTATAAATTTATCTTACCAAACATGCTTCGAAACGACATGATAGTAAAAAAAGAGTATATTAAAAAGCATAAATACAGATTTGAGAAAAGGTTTTATTTTAAAATAACTTGCGAGTGATTATTTTTCTTACAAAAGTAATGTTCTTCGGCTTTTTGCTTTACTGAAGTCTTCTAATAAGGATTTTTGCAGCTAAATCTGCTTTGATTGAGAGATTGAGAGCATTGCTAAACCGCTTGTTGTCCTGCTTCATATGGTTTCTTAAGTACATAGTTTTTAATAAATTTTACGAAATATTCGCTTCATTCATTTGAGACTCGATAATCATATCCAAATCTACAGATTAAGGGGTCAATCAATTTTTGTTTTGATTAAAAAAACTCGCATACTAGCACCAAGAGCTTCATTAGCTACGGTCATCTTAGTTTTTCTTTTTCGCTTCGATGCATCGGATTCCTATTTTAAGTGAGCATATCTGTTCCTGCTCGGGCGGACATCACTACATAGTATAAAACAAAGTCGCTTTCTCTGTCCCTATGTACCTATATCCCTATGTATGCTTAAATCTTTAAAACTACACAACGGATTTTGATGCGGGTTTCTTTAATAGATAGAGTGATTCAAGAGGAAGGTTTGGAAACACAGTTAATTTTTAAGGTTTCTAATGCGATGTAGCAAATAAACCCATTTTTTGCGCTTACAGTGCAAACGCTGGTTGCACCCTACGAGATAGATCAAAATAATGTACTACAGTATTGTACACCTTAAAAAGTACTACAAAAAAGTCCGCGACGGTATATGTCTATCTCTTAGGGATAACCCACAACAACCATTTTTTATTCGTTTCTTTTTACGAGAAATGATGACTTATTTACGAAGTGATTTTAAGCAATACAGAATTAATCCTTATACAATTAAGTAAATTAAATACATTGTGCATTTAATATAGATCAAAATGGCCTTTTACAGTATCTTATTTAAATTAAAATATTCGTAGATATTACAGATTTAAAATGCACGAATCGTGTCGTCGGCGGGGCATCAGAAATCCACCCGGGCGAAGCCGGGGCGGGTCGCTAGTAATATATAAAACAAATATAGTAATTTACCATGTAAATAAATAAATTAATACAAAAAACTTTAAAACCTTGTACTTTTACTGAAATTGTCTAAAAAGAAAAAACTTTGAAAACTTATAATATTAGGTCTTTACCTATGAAATTGCCGTTCTTCAGTACTGGTCATTTCAAATAAAAAAAAGTTTGTAATGGCTCTGTATTCTAAATTCAAATTAATTTTGTTTGAAAACCATGACATTCTATTTACAAACTCAGTTTTTTGTTTTTTGATTAGCGTTGTAATTTCATTACATTTGAACATTTTTCGTCATAATGGATACTTCAAAAAATCGTGTAATTATGGAATATGAGTTCCGTCGTGGCACCAACGCGACACAAACGGCACATAACATCAAAAACGTTTACGGAGAGAACTGTACAAACGAACGCACAATCCGTTATTGGTTTTCCCGGTTCCGTTCTGGAAATTTTGACTTGAAAAATGAAGCTCGTGGTCGTCCGGAGACTTTGGTTAACAATAATGAATTAAAGGCGATTGTGGAAGCTGACGAAACTCTATCTACAGCTGAGCTAGCAGCAGCTTTTAATGTAAGCATCAAAACAATATTGATCCATTTGCGACAAATTGGCAAGGTAAAAATGCTTGATAGATGGGTGCCCCACGACCTTAACGATCGCCAGCGCAACGTACGCGTCGAGACCTGCCTTGCGCTGCTCAACAGGCAAAGAAATGAAGGAATTCTGAAACGAATTGTTCCGTGCGACGAAAAATGGATTCTGTTCGACAATCGAAAGCGCTCAGCAAGTTGGTTAGACCCTGGTTCAGCACCAAAGCAATGCCTAAAACCAAAAATGACCCCTAAAAAGGTGATGGTTACTGTTTGGTGGTCTAGTGCGGGTGTGATTCACCACAGCTTTTTACAAAACGGCATGAGCATTAATGCAGATGTGTACTGTGAAGAACTGGAGATAATGATGGAGAAGCTTGCACATCTGCAACCAGCTTTGGTCAATCGGTCGTCCCCACTGCTCCTTCACGACAACGCGCGACCCCATACTGCGCAGACAGACAGTCTCCAAGCTGCAAGAGCTGGGATTGGAAGCTCTCCCTCATCCGCCATACTCACCAGACCTTGCACCTACCGACTATTACTTTTTCCAAAATTTAGACAACTTTTTAGGGGTAAAAATTTCAATTCCCGAGAGGCAGTACAAAATGCCTTTGAAGAGTTTGTTGCGTCCCGTCCAGCTGATATTTACAAGAAGGGCATCAATAAACTGCCAATGCGTTGGCAAAGATGCGTCGATTGCATGGGTGATTACTTCGAATAACAGAAATAAAAAAGTTTGAAAAAATAAGTACTTTCACTTATTGCATACGAAACGGCAATTTCATAGGTAAAGACCTATTATAAACTTATAATGTCATCACATAGTTTCTATAATACAAAACCTTCCATCATCAGAACCTGGATACTATCAACACATAAGGAACTCGTCAAGACGATTCAAATGAATGCAAACTCGATGGTGTTGCGTCGTTTCATTATAGAGTGCATATAACCACCTGCTGGTTCCACTATCAGACCCTGGATACTATAAAAACATAAAATACTCGTGAAGACGGATCAAACGTTGCCAAGCTTGATGAGTTCCGACGTTTCATTACGAGGATCCTATGACCACCTCTCGGTTCCATCATCATTAAGACAAATCAAACGATTCCAAACTCGATGGGTTACGTTTATTCATTATAGAGTCCCTATAACCACCTTCCGGCTCCTTAATCAGACCCTGAATACTATCAAAACATAAAGTACTCGTCAAGACGAATCAAATGAATGCAAACTCGATGGTGTTGCGTCGTTTCATAATAGAATTCTTATAACCACCTTCATCCGGTTTCATTATCAGACCCTGGATACTATCAAAACATACTGTACTCAAGACGAATCAAATGATTCGAAACTCGGTGGTGTTCCGTCACTGAGTTCCTATGACCACCAGATCCAGATTCAGATCAGCTCCCTAACATTGTAATATCGCATTGTCACGCTATATATATTATGCTTGCAAAATTTTAACACAATCGGTTGAAGCTTCAAAATTGAGTTGCAAGGTTCCTCCCGAACTAACATAAGTACATAAATACTGCCCGAGTCCCGCGATGCTACTAGCGGTTATTGTTGTACATTTACAACCGCGTGTAACACCCCGCCGAATTGTGAATTTTAGAAATCCTCCCTTTTTTCCAAAATTATTATCATCTTTGCTGTTTTGTATGAAGTATGTGAGTAAAGAAACGTTTTACAAAGCCAAGCTGTGTTACCATTCTGTGACGAGTGTGGCCAATGTTTTTTAGGTTTTTATTTAATTAACAATATTAATGGAATTTTTAAATCTGGTGGCATCGCATTCAAAGAGGCCTCGCGAGGCCCCTCTAAGTGCGAGGCCGTGGGCGTGGGCCCACTTCGCCCACGCCCACTGCCTCGCATGATCGCTATTTAGTTCCGATATAATTTTGTGAAACATTCCTACGTCGGCTCCATTCAAATCCAAGTCGGACACTTAACTATTTCTACTAGACTCATATCTGACACACTCCATCAATAAATGGTGTAAGTCTTCCACAACTCCACATTCCTCACAATCGCATGTTACGTTGTAACAAGATCCTGAAAGTAAAACTAATATATTTATAAACGTTTAACACTAAAATACACTAAAGATAAACATAAAAATAATTACGTACAAAATGACTGCGTAATTATCTAATATTGGCAGAACGCGAACCGCGCGAAGTCACTAGTGTAAGTAGGCGTGTGATCGGTAGCAAAACATTACCTTATGAGGTAATCCGGACATGCACATTGATAGAATGTCGAGATGAGAAAATTGTTGTTACTCGCCGCGGAGCGGCGCCACAGGAAAAGATGCCGCGCCATTCTGACCGATAGCAAGGTCTCAAGTAAAAAGTAAAGACGAACTACCTTGGCTCGGATAAGCTCAGGCTCATCTCGGATTTATTCTAGAAGCCGGAAACGAAAGACAAGCTTCCATGAGCTTCGATCACCTTCGACCACCGGATGCAGTCTAATTCTAATGACATATAAAAGCGGGTACGCCAACGGAAGGATCATTTTATTTTTCGGATCATAAAGAAGTTAATCAGTAAATTTATTATTGGCGACGTAGCATTGCAGAAGTTCTAAAATAAGTCGAAATTATCGCCGATACATCTTTACGACCGTAAAATCAGTTATAATAGCATCAGTTACCATCCCCTGGTGAGTTTAATATAAGTTATTCCAATAGGACTATGTTTGTTGGCTGATTTCATTTCTAAATTAATTCCGCTACTAATTAAGAATGATTCTTCATTCTTATAAGTATTAAAGATTTCTGTAGCTACCAATAGTCCCTATAGTGATTTAACAACAATGATTCTCTCGTAAAATGTAACTTTGACCGTTCAAATCTTTCCGATAAGTTTTAAATAATATTTCAATAATGTCTTAAATGATGTTCGTTGTCATTCTATAGCGTGTTTTATTCTAAAAGTCCCACAGTGCAATATACTAGCGGTAATTGCTAGACGTAACACGCAGTTAAACCCCTTTTAAGCTTAATTCAAGAATTTTAGACAGGATAGCATAAGCTATCGATGCACCTCTGAAACCAGAGGCGCGTTAATTAACAAATAAATTTTACTGTCACAACAATTTTATATAACTAATTCTAAAGCTGTGAGGTATTTTCAACATGAAATCAATTTACAATCACAAAAATACTTTACATTCGGCAACAAAAACGAATTAACAAACAAATATGGCTTATACTCCTTATAATATTATGCTACTTTTTTTCGACTAGCTTCACCCCGCGGCGTTACTCGCGGTCGTAAAGGAACAAAAAGAACCGCGGGTAGCACCGCAGAGCGAAGCTAGTATTAATATAAAACAATTTTTTGCATGAAGAAAGTAGTAAGATATTTACCATTTTCAAATTCTCCCACGCCAGTTGAAACTGTTCTATCCCATCACCTTCGACCACAGGGCTGGTGGGAGCGGGCTGGTCCTGAGCTGGACACATCTCCGGCGTCTCGTAGAACAGCCCTGACCACGTGTACCCGCCCAGGGTCTTGTACATTAAAGTCAAGTACAGACACATTATAATGGGACACACGTACTGGAGAGCCACTACACACAGGTAGTAGAAGACGGAAGCGATCTGGAAAATAGATAAGTTATCCATATATATAAAAATTTCGTGTCACGATGTATGTGCGCGATAAACTCCGAAACTACTGAACCAATTTTCATCAAATTTGTAAGCATCTGTAATAGGGAATATGCATAAAAATTTTATTTGTCTCAAACATTTTTTTATAGATTCTTTATTGTCTTTACAATATGCCTAAATAGTATTTTTTTTATTTAGTGATTATTTAAACCCAGAAAATATTAAATAAAAAGTGAAGATAAAGGAGGGAAATTCAAACCTGCAAAACGCGTCCTATTGGTCGAAACGAAATGTGACGTCGATTGTTACATTATCGAAATTAACGGCGTCGAAATTCCTACTGTGTTAGTAGTGTTTGTGAGAAAAAATGACTTCTTCCATGATTTTTATAGCAATCAAAACTGTAAATAGGTATAAAATAACTGAAACACTCAATAGTAAACAAACACGAAATCACAATGACGTCATATGTTATGTCAATAGCGCGCGAAAAATGGTGGCGTTTGAATAGCTCAAATTAAGTCGGTGTTTTAAATTTCACTTTGAAAATTAGTTTGACTATTTTGAAACCTATTTATATTTTTTTCTATGTAATGAAGACTTATATGATCAGATTAAGAAATTAAAAAAAGACATGCATATTCCCTATTTGGTCCAACTTGGTAGATAGGATAGTTTTTATCTCAATTATTGATCTAAAAAAATATGTGGCGGTACGAAGTTCGCTGGGTCAGCTAGTATTAGTATAAGATTCCCGACATTTGAATGGAGGCCTGTCATTTGGAGTTGATGGAGGGATCGTTTTAACCAACTTCAAAAAAGGAGGTGGTTATCGATCCGACTGTTTTTTTAAAAATGTTTGTTACCTCATAACTTTCGACTGGGTGAACCGATTTTGATGATTCTTTTTTTATTTGAAAGCGGTTGCTTCCCGTGTGGTCCCATTTCATATTGGTCTACATTGAAGTCGATTTTTTTTGTTAAAATTTGTGATTATTCTATAGAGCTAAAGGCCTTAGCAGTGAAGCAACTTCGATATAAAGAAAACTATTCTAATCTACTTCTTTAAACTTCTCTTCTCTTACCTTCTTCTGCAAGTCGATGTTGGTAATCCGACCAGCTTCCTTCTTCTGCACGTCTATTCTCCGCTGTGCCATGTCAAGGTATGATTGCAGCTGTCTCGGCATAAGGGAAAGCCGGACCAGTATTGTGGCTACCACAAGTATTATGCGGAGAGTGTCATAGGCCTGAGATGTCATGCTGAAAGGTTCAAGGTAGTTTTGAGACCATTTCTAGAGGTTTACAGAAAGGTGTTTAAGAAGCTATGCTCTATTACATTCAAACTATGATTAGTGCTGTTTAATGGCGAAGTTATCTGTTTATAACCGCCTTAAAAAAAGAAGAAGGTTATCAATCCTATTGTATTTTTTTTTGTATTTGTTACCACATAACTTTCGACTGGGTGAACCGATTTTTAACCGACTTCCAAAAAGGAGGAGGTTCTATGTTCCACTGTATGTATTTTTTTTATGTATGTTACCCGATTACTCCGTCAGTTGTGGACCGATTTTGAATTTTTTTTTTGTATTCGACAGGGTATGCTTCCGTGGTGGTCCCATTGCCAGCATATCAGGATCTGATGATGGGATCCCAGGGAAATCGAGGGAAACCCTCATTTTTTATAGGCACATACTATGTTTTTCGTATATTTTCTGAAGTTACACCGGTATTTGCGTCTGGTAGTCATCATTTTATGATGATGAGCTGATGATGTAAGGCACCACTCCTTAACGGTTAGGAGTTGGAGGATAAATCTTTAAATATCATATGTATATAAGTTACCTTTAGTCGTATTCTTACAAATTATTTAGGTAAGCTGATGATGGAAGGTACAACTCCTCAACGGTTAGGAGTTGGAGAATAATTCTTTCAATTTCATACGTATCTAAAGACCTTCAGTCGTATACTTTCAAGCTATTTAGGTGAGCTGATGATAGAAGAATAAACTCTTCAACAGTTAGGGATTAGAGGATGATTTTAATATTACACGTACCTTAATTTGTATTCTTGATGATGAAATTTGATTAAATAGTTCAACTTACTACTTACCTACGATTGTTTGCACTAAAAACTGTAAAATAAAAACTTTTTATAAAAAAAAAAACCGACTTCCAAAAACATCCAACGAAAACTCTCTGTAAAAAAACACTTAAAAGCGTAAAATAAACTGGTTCTTCATAAATTGCCTATACCTAATTCTTTATTCATTTAAATAGTAGTATTATAATGGGTGCTAGGTACCTAAAATCTGTTTGAAGTCGGTGCTAAGCCAAAAAGAATACAAACGAACAATTACAAAAGTCTAAGCGATAGTCACTTGGCACCGACTATAAGTGTTATTTGACAGAGAGTTTTCGTTGGATGTTTTTGGAAGTCGGTTTTTTTTTTTATAAAAAGTTTTGTGATTCTTTTTTTATTTGAAAGCTGGTGTTTCCCGTGTGGTCCCATTTCAATTTGGACAAAATGGCGCCCGCAAATGGGAAAAAAGGGAAAAATTACTTCTAAGCTGTCTGGATTTTTGTTTTTATAATAATTTAAATTTGTCCTTTTAAAGTTACCTAGCAAACTCTTTCTCACAGGTATTATAATTTAATTGAAATTTCTCTTCTCTAGTATATTCGCTAAATAACGGTACAACAGAATCACATATCAGATTTCTAATTTTTTTTAAATATGGCCCGCCAAAGTGACTCGACTCTGCCTGAAGGAAAGCATTAAGTAAATCCAAGAGTGGTGGTCACCATACTCATTACGAATGCAGACAATGCAGTATGGCGACCCACACCATGGCGGCCTAGTGATGCTTCTGCATCTTTTAGTCTAGTTAACAAGTATGGAACTTGTTGACTAGACTATTTTATTATTCATACCTACTAAAAGAGATAAAATAAAGAAAAAATACTAACAGTGGTTTGTCCATCCCGCTGAAGACTCTCACAGTGAGGTAGTGTCTGGTGATAGGCCGGACCCACAGCAACACCAGGACGAATGGCATTGCGAAGTTTAAGTTCAGAAGCAATGCCTTCACTTTGTTGTCTCCATAGTACCTGGAAAATATGAGCGCTATTATAATAATAATCTATACTAATACTATAAAGCTAAAGAGTTTGTTTGTTTGAACACGCTAATCTCAGGGACCGCTGGTCTGATTTGAAAAATTATTTTATTTTATTAGCTTATTTATCGAGGAAGGCTATATATCATCACGCTAAGACCAATAGGAGCGGAACATCAATAAAGAATGTTTCAAAAACGGGGGAAAATTATCACGCTACGGGCAATAGGAGACGCAAACGGTGATGCATGGATCTGCTAGTTATCATATATACAACAGATAAACATTTTAATAAATTATTATTTATTATTACATATTAGTAGTAAAATCATCAAAAGTGTTTTAGGTCATAATATCATACCAACCTTAATGAATCCCAATGCATCCTGGCCACTCTGAGACCTGGGAACGTGAACAATGTGCCAATAATAGCAGCCCACACAGCAAAGAAGAACTTCAAAATCAATTTTGAGGCTGGACCACTGAAAAATACAATTTATAAGTGAATGTTTGCAAAAGAAGAATTAAGTAATAATAGGGAATATGCATGTCTTTTTTTATTTCTTTATCTGATCATATAAGTCTCCATAAAATAGAAAAAAATATAAAAAGGGTTGAAAATAGTCAAACTAATTTTCAAAGTGAAATTTAAAACACCGACTAAATTTGAGCTATTCAAACGCCGCCATTTTTCGCGCGCTATTGACATAACAAATGACGTCATTGTTATTTCGTGTTTGTTTATTGAGTGTTTCAGTTATTTTATACCTATTTACAGTTTTTATTGCTATAAAAATCATGGAAGAAGTTATTTTTTCTCACAAACACTACAACACAGTAGCAATTTCGACGCCGATCATTTCGATAATGTAACAATCGACGTCACATTTCGTTTCGACCAATAGGACGCGTTTTGTAGGTTTGAATTTGTATGTTACCTTTAGTCGTATTCTTTCAAGTTATTTAGGTGAAATGATGATGAGAGACTTGAGAAAGACTAAAAAGCGAAAGATAAAAAAAAAACTTCGTTTAAAAAAACCGACTTCAAAAACTGAAAAGTATAAAATAATTTGTATACAATTTGCTACCTATTCAAAGGTCCTTGAGCGGGATAGCTGCTCTTCGCGTAGGACAAAACAACCGAAGCGTCGGTGACGTCGTTGACGTTCGTCTCGAAATATAGCGAGTGTGGCTACTATTACATTTGGCTTGGCGCCGAATTCAAACCTATGAATAGGTAGCACATACAAATTAAGTTATTTTATACTTTTCAGTTTTTGAAGTCAGTTTTTTTAAACGAAGATTTCTTTTTTATTTTAAAAAACGATTAAGAATGACTCCTGATCAGTTTAATACTTTACTACATAAGGTTACTCCGCTTATACAAAAATGCGATACCAATATGCGAGTAGCACTTTCTCCGAAAATTAAATTAGAAATAACCCTGAAGTTCTTGGCTACCGGTGATAACTATTCAAGTCTTGCAGATTCATTTAGAGTTCCAGAATGAACAATTTCCTTGTTTTTGAAGGATGTTTTGGATGCTATATACAATGTTTTACAGGAGTTCATTATGGTAAGTGAAACTAGTAATTAATTATAAACGATTTATTTATAAATTTTCCATTATGTTTTCATCTAAGCATGACCTAACAGCTTGAGATAGAATATCGTCGTTCACTGCGTATTGTTGCCCAGTATTTTCTTGTGTTAATAAACAGCTGGCAAAATAGTCTTCTTCATAATCGAGGTGCCTTCTAGAAGTGGAAGCTTCGGGAGTCGAAGTTTCACGCTGGTTTTGAAAAGCTTGGTCTCGGCAAGTAGTAGCTTCGGCTTCTGGAGTCGAAGTATAGCGTGTATACTCTGAGAGTGAACTCGTAGGTCTAGCAATTGGAAAATGTTGTGTATTTAAGGTTTTCAGTCTTTCTTGTGACAAATAATTATTGATGAAATTTTGACAAACAATAGCATTTCTTAATGGCAAACTACGTAATTGGCTTGCCACATGTACTCCGAATGTATCAAATTCATCTTGACGGATAGGTTGAAGCAAAGTTTCTAATCTATTGACTGCTTGTAAAACAGGTGCGTCCATTGGAGCACGCTCCGCCTTTTTCTTTGGAGACAATTTTTTTTTCTTTTGCAAGGGCGCAATATTAGATTCTTGTTCCAATTCATCAAAATATGAAGATGCGTCGCTGTTTGTGTTCACCGCTGAATCTTTTCCCTGTAACCATACACTAATATAAGTTTATTTCTTTTAGGTGCCATCCACCATAGTTTTTTTTTTTTTTTTAATCATTATTTAATTTTTAAGGAACTTTTGAACACAGTTCATGCCAGTTCCATCTTAACCTAAACATTTAACAACAACAAACAAGGTTTTTTTTTTTTTTAACAGAGGTACAATCAACTACTACTTATGTAACTATTTTAACCTATTATATATTCGTAGAAATATCAACATTATGTCGGTATTTTTACGAGTGCATACAACATTTTAGCCTCACGTGACGTAGGTCTTGATAAGATGCTAGTAAATGCACCTAGATCTAGTTTATTTATGTTTAACTCCCTAATTATTCTATTTCTTTCAGCTTCGTTCCTGACACATTCTATTAAACGGTGATGTACATCCTCAACCATATTACAAACTTGGCAGTTAGGCGAGCTGACTTTTTTCATTAAGAAAGCAAAGCCGTTGAGTGGCATATGTCCAGAACGAAGCCGGTGGGCAGTTACCAAAACATTTCGATTCATTTCATAATTACTAAACCATGGGAAACGAGGAGGTTCATTTTGTATAATTTTATACCAAATGCCTTTAAATTTAGCTATATCATCAAAGTCCTTTTTTCACCCATCGTAACAATGTTTTTTGAATTTTGATAATATTTCCGAATAAATAGGTAAAATATAAATTTGAAGACCCGAAATTGCCGCTCTTTTAGCTAGCTTATCTGCCTCTTCGTTTCCCTGTAGACCGATATGTGAGGGTATCCATTGCAATACAATATTCACATTATTACTTAAAAGAGAGTATATTTTACTCAGCACAGGAAAGGCTATCGATACACCACAGATCAATGGAAGAAAATACAAAAGGATTTTTTAGATCGCTGGCAATTTCCTTTTTGCTGTGGGGCTATTGACGGGAAACACGTATTAATCGAAAATCCACCACACGGAGCATCAGACTATTATAACTACAAAGGCACTTATAGTGTGGTGTTGTTTGCTATACTGGATGCACATTACCGTTTCATATATATAGATTTCGGAACTAATGGACGCATGATTGGACGTGGGAGAGCCACGCTTCGGCATGAATGGGCCGGCTCGACCGGAGTGATACCACGGCCTCACAGAAAACCGGTGTGAAACAGCGCTTGCGCTGTGTTTCACCGAGTGAATGAGGATACCGGAGGCCCAACCTCCGAGAGGCTTGAGCGTCTTCCTTCGGGGACTCGAGCATTCTGGTCTCTTGCCAAGGCTATCGAGGGGAATTTCTGTAAGCCATCCCTTCCACCTTTGCACTTGGGAAATAATCCGTTGGCCTATGACGCAAAGGAGAAAGCCGACCTCCTGGCAAAACACTTTGCGTCCAACTCGACCTTGGATGACGGGGAACAGGAGCCGCCTACCATACCGCGGTGCGAGAGCCGTATGCTGGATATCCAGTTTCACCAACGCTCAGTGCGTATAGCACTTTTATCCCTGGATATCCATAAGTCGAGTGGCCCGGATGGAATCCCCCCTATAGTGTTGAAGATGTGCGCTCCAGAGTTGGCACCGGTCTTAACGCGTCTTTTTCGGCTCTCCTACTCTTCTGGCGTAGTCCCGACAACATGGAAGGCAGCATTAGTCCACCCGATCCCAAAAAAAGGCGATCGCTCTAATCCGTCCAACTACAGGCCGATAGCCATTACTTCCCTCTTCTCGAAAATAATGGAGTTCATCATCAACTATCAACTCCTACGGTATCTAGAAGATCATCATCTGCTTAGCGACCAGCAGTACGGCTTCCGTAAGGGTCGATCGGCTGGTGATCTTCTGGTATACCTGACACATCGCTGGGCACAGGCGATTGAGACTAAGGGGGAAGCCTTGGCAGTTAGTTTGGACATCGCGAAGGCCTTCGATCGGGTCTGGCACAAAGCGCTTCTTTCGAAGCTCCCTTCCTATGGGCTTCCCGAGAAATTATGCGATTGGGTCACTAGCTTTCTAGCAGATAGAAGCATTAAGGTCGTAGTCGACGGTGAATGCTCTGATTCCATATCTGTGAATGCTGGTGTCCCGCACGGCTGTGTGCTATCGCCTACTTTGTTCCTCCTCCATATCAATGACATGCTGCAAAATTGCGGCATTCATTGTTATGCGGATGACAGCACCGGCGATGCTTTTTACACCGGCCGCGCCAATATTTCTCGGGAAAACGTCATTGAGAGTCGAAACAAACTTGTGTCTGAAGTCGAGACTTCTTTGGAGAAGGTCTCAGATTGGGGTAGACTTAATTTAGTCCAATT
Organism: Diaphora mendica; assembly: GCA_949125395.1. Lineage (NCBI taxonomy): Eukaryota > Metazoa > Arthropoda > Insecta > Lepidoptera > Erebidae > Diaphora > Diaphora mendica. The sequence goes on from OX421320.1 coordinate 26,756,132, forward strand.
TAACCCCACAAAGACACAAATTTGCGCGTTCACCACTAAAAAACTTCCGTGGGTCGTATGTCCTCGTTTCGAAGGCACTCCACTATCTGCCTCAGCCAATATTGGAATTCTTGGTGTCGACATGTCGAGCGAAGTCCAGTTTCGTGGCCACCTGGAGGGTAAGGCCAAATTGGCCTCGAAAAAGCTTGGTGTGCTCAACAGATCGAGACAGTATTTCACTCCGGCCCACCGCCTTATACTTTATAAGGCCCAGGTTCGGCCTCACATGGAATACTGTCCCCATCTTTGGGCGGGGGCACCCCAATACCAGCTCCTCCCTTTGGACCGCATTCAACGGAGAGCGACCCGAGTCGTCGATTGCCAAGAACTTTCAATTCGGCTAGACTCTTTGGCGCTGCGTAGAGATGTAGCTTCGCTGTGCATCTTCTACCGCATTTATCATGGGGAGTGCTCCGAGGAATTGTTCGGACTGATTCCTGCCGCCTCTTTCCGCCATCGTCCTACGCGACAGAAGTTTCATCCCCATCATTTAGATGGTTGGCAGTCCTCAACTGTGCGCTTTTCCAGGAACTTTCTGCCTCGCACAACAAAACTGTGGAATGAACTGTCGCCTGCGGTATTCCCGGACCAATACGACCTTCAAACCTTCAAGAAAAGAGCGTACTCCTTCTTAAAAGGCCGGCAACGCACTTGTGATGCCCCTGGTGTTGCGGGTGTCCATGGGCGGCGGTAATCGCTTACCATCAGGCGATACGTCTGCTCGTTTGCCCCCTATATCAAAAAAAAAAAAATGAATGATTCGCATATTTGGAAAAAAACAAAGTTCTATAGTGCTCTTGAAAGAAATTATTTAGAACTACCTAATAAGGCAGTTTTCGTTGGTGATGATGCTTTCCCTTTGCAACCTATTTAATGAAACCGTATTCAAGACATGAAGGTTTGGAACACAAACAAAAAATCTTTAATTACAGACTATCAAGAGCACGCCGAATCGTAGAGAATGCCTTTGGCATAATGGCTTCACGATTCAGAGTATACAGAAAACCTATATCTTGTTTCATTGGATAAAACTGATTCTATTATTAAAGCGACCTGTGCGCTGCATAACTGGCTTCGGACTAATCTCATATACATGAATACTCCCGAATTAGTAGACGGAGAAGACTTCAGTTCAGGGACAATCAGAAACGGAAGTTGGAGAAGCATTCCTACGGCAGGAGTAGACGAATTAATGACACCGCTATCTTCTAACAACTATTCACGAAATGCAAAAGATCTGCGCGATAGATATGCTGACTATTTTGTCGGACCAGGAAAAGTTTCATGGCAAGATAGAATGATTGCGTAAATATTGTATGTTTATTTAAGTAATATTATAAAAATGGCCCTGTTCACAATTTACCTATTATAATTTATAATATGCGAACAAGAATAACTATTTAATAAATAATAATAAGACTTACCATGGTATCTTTACTGTTTCTTCCTTCTATCACTGGCTTTAAAAAGCGGTCAGCTACAGAAAACCAAATTAATTGAGGTCTGTATACATCATCCTTTCCCGCGCCACTCTTCTTTGACTTTGCTACCTTACTGGCCTCTCTATTATACGTGGTTCGTATATTTTTTATCTTCAATTTAAGCTCTTCAACTGTTATGGACAAACGCATGCTACCCAACTTTGGGACTTGCGGCTTTAGTCACTTGCAACTTAGCCGAATTGCCATTTAGATGGTCGATTTACGCCGCGCGGCAAAAATCGTGCGGCTTTAGTCACCCGTGTAAACCCCCCATTACGTAGATCTTCTGTGCGAGGGTAGCACCGCCCCGGTCGAGCCGGCACAACCGTGCTGAAATCAGCGTGGCTCTACTACTCTGGTACGGGAGGTGGCAACGTTTGAAAAGAAAGAATTTTAGGTCAGCTGATTTTGTGATATGTCGTCCACCTTGCTCCTTCGGTTAGAGTCTGGGCTATCTGGCTGGCGGTAGCGGTTGCGTTCATGAGTGCGCATCCTACCTGTCCAGGTAATAATTCTGGATTTTAAAAACATTTTAAGAGGCGTAGTAATAATTTTTATAAATAAGTTTTTTAAATAAGTCTTCCTGACATACCTTTTTTATTGCCAGACATTTTTACGCGATTTTTTATAAAAAATTCAAAGTATTTTATAATGTCTGTAATTTTAATATTATGTTATTTAATGATAGGAAAAACTAAAATTAATTTGCCAGACATTAATTCGATTGTTAAGCCTTAAATTAAAATGAAAAAGTCATGAAAAGTATTGCAGTATGATGCTAGTACGCCGAGAGAGACAGTTGCAGCAGCAGAGTAGGATGCGCACTAATGAACGCAACCGCTACCGCCAGTCAGATAGCACAGACTCTAACCGAAGGAGCAAGATGGACAACATATCACAAAATCAGCTGACCTGAAATTCTTTCTCGAAAACGTTGCTAGCTCCTATACCATGACTCAGCTGTCAAGTTTAGGACAACATGCAAATAGAGATGTTTTTCAGAAAAAATGATGTGTTCAGACTTTTAGAGTCAAGTATGTAAGGACTGCACGGTTGGTCTAGTGGTTTAAGCGGTCGCCACGCTGCTTTCTGCTACGCCAAGTGTTGTGGGTTCAAATCCTATATGGGACAACACTTTGTGTGATCCACAAATTGTTGTTCCGAGTCCTTTCATGTACGTTTATAAAGTCCTCAGCAACACAGGATGTATATTCCTAATGCAGGAGTTGTCTTTTTAAAAATAAATAGATAAATGTACTCTAAACTATAACCTCAAACAATCACCTAAAGGGACACCACATTTACATAAACTAGATATAAATGAATTGAAACGTCTTTAATACTTACACAGAAGACAGTCCTTGGTTCTCGAGGAACTTTGATGCGTTTTCATAAAAGCTGTCATAAGCGGGGTCTACCCCCACTTCTAAGTTGGACTCATCCACAATTAATACCATCATGGCTATCAACAGGAACACACAGAAAGCAACTATGCATGTTGATCTCTCGCCAATAGATTCCTCACTTGTGAAATACTGTTTGGTCAAACTTAATAGAATTTTACTGAGGTTTGGTTAAGGACAGTATTTTTATGGAATGTAAATATGATGGGCCATTGGTTACCGACCTTGACCTAGAGCCTGGCCATTCGTGCTGAAATCAGAGTGGCTCTACTACCTTGAAAGGACTACTACATGAATAAGTTTTAACAAGCCACTGCTGAATATAGGTTTTACATTAAAAAGGAGGTTTTGCCTTACAATAACACGCTGGATAGATGGGTTGGTATAGTATAGGGTTTTTTTAAAGTTTTCCTTCTCCATGAAGTGCAGTGTAGTTTTGTCCCTTAGTAGATAAATAGGTGACATGGAGGAATCTGCCTCGTCGGTGTTCTAATCCCGGGTCGAGCCAAAAAGTGTTGTTGAGTCTGATTATAGAAATACTTAACAACAGTTTGGAGTACGGAAATCGGGGCCTGAACACCCGTGCCTTGGAGAGCATGTAAAGCTGTCGGTCCTACGCCTGATCTCTCCCTGGTTGTGTTAACCGTCCCATCGGACTATGAGAGAGAGGGAACAGAGAGAGCACCTGTGTTTGCGCACACACTTGTTTGCTCATCTCCTGTGTAGTAGGCTATTCTCCGTTGAGACTGGCCGCCGTATTCGGCTAAGAGAATATCATCATCAGGCAAATAGGTTATGACACTCCATATTTAATATATCACCACTCAGATAGTTTAATGAGTTTCATTATCAAAGGATACAATGAGAATAACACCACAAGCAGGCACCACACCATGCTTAAATTGAACTCATCCTTCAGTGGAAATATTGATGTGTACACCTGAAAAAAAAACAATTCTGTCTATTGACGAATGTGCTTAATTTAATTGATTTACTAGCTGTACCCTGCGGGTTTTGTTGCTTTTGAATCAGATATTTTCACTTTAAATTTTGTTCTTACTACTTATATACAACATCAGCCATTTTAGAGATTCGCCAAAACAAACAGACAGACAAAAATTTCAATAATGTTTTTTTGATGTAAGTAGTATATATACATTCAAATGCATTTAGTGTAAGTTGTTAAATAGAAATTGCAAGCACAAATTTCTCATTTATTGCCCATTATGAATGTATGACAATACTATTTTTACTGGACTGGAGGATATAAATACACACCAAGAGCTTTTAACAGTCCACTGCTGGACATAGAAACACGATATGTGATAATTACCTCAGACATAATATACACAACCAAAGTGTATAATGAAAAGTCCACAATCCACACATACTCGGTGTAGAATCTTAAATGTACTACGTCTAATGGTGTTACAGGCGCTGTCTCCAGTTGTATATCCAAACTGCGAGGAATGTGGAACGTCTCCGGCTTCCCATTCGATTCATGTTTCCCTCCTTTCTTACTTTTTGATGTTTCCTTTGGCACTCCTCCCAAAGCCTTCAATTCGCTATTAGTAGGGTACAAGTATCTATACAAACCCTGAGAACATAATAACCATCTTGCAAACGAATAACTCCCCACCTTCTGTATTATTGACACCATAATCAGCGTTATAACTAGCTGAGCACCGAGAAGAGCCTGCAAAATTTACAAAATCAAATGAAAACTAAGTCTATTGCATTCTGCTTCTATCTTCACACTAATAAATTAATTTTTCACACCATTATGCCTCGATTTTCATTCATATATTACGTCTATTCATAGTCTAAATTTAATAAATTATTTTAGTTACAAGCTTAAATGTCTGATAACCTCAATTCGTCCCACATTCTATTATACAGAGTAATTAAAAACAATACCACAAAGTACAGTAGTGTCAACAGAACGAGATAAGGTATATTTTATCTTTTGAATGAGAAAGAAGGACAGAACTTTTATTACTGTCAAATAAAATTATTTCTTTATTGGTCGTATTTCCGACGTTTACAAATATTGTTACACTCATTAAAATGTTTTATGTAAAAAACTAATTTTCAATATTAATTAATGTAATACAATATTCGTAACCATGTATATGGAAAATTGTAAGATCATGTATGTATTGATCAGTAAATAAAAATATTTTGTGACCAAAACATACTTCTCAAATGCACGCAATCAATAGTATGAAAGGGATAAAAGCATTGTCGGGGTAAAAAACTACTGGTGATGCCCATGTATTACATTTTACTTTTATTCGGGGAAAATAGTCAACTAATATTTAGTTAGAGTGACTTGAGATTTTTGTTAGAAATTTAGAATATTCTTTTTTTGTAGCGATTCTATTCTATGTAAGAGACCGCCTTTGAGCGACTCGCCGCCACTCGTGCTGACCTAGTATTAAGTTATATACGTAATATTCTGGTTTAAAATAAACCTATTTATTATATTATCAATATTACAGAGAAGTTGCTACGGTTTCTGTAAGATGAAAGAGAGTGATGCTCTGCTTCATTTCACTGTCATGTGTTTTTTCAGTCAAAGTTTCGAAATCTGTACCGTACTCCAAACTCCAAAGTATTCTATAGCAAATTATTATTTATTATGCTAACCCTTGCGTCACATTATTATTTTTCTAATAAAAGTCATGTGGGAACATTATGCTAAATATTAATATTTAAATAATATTATGAGAAGTGGGGGATTCCCCTTTCAGAGTTAGTGTAACAAGAATACTTATTTTCTCTTAACTTTAAGGCTATGTTTTTGTGGAAAGACTGAAAAGCCATACATAATATTGTTTGAAAAGTTATTATATATTAATTCATTTTCTTAGGCAATAACTTAATTATTATCTTTACCTTTTATCAACATCATCACCCAATCGACGTTCAGACGTCCACTGTTGAACGTAGGCTAAGGAGTGAAAACAGCGCACACTATTTCGCTCAAATACCTTTTTCATACTTATTAATTTTCATTTTTCGGCTATTAATTTAATACAACTTCAAACAACTTGTTTCACTCAACACCCTTTAAAAAAATATAAAAAAGCAGGGAATAAGTATTTTTCATCTGGTATCTCAAATCAAAACCGTGCCGCGTTGCGCGCTGATGACTAACGTTCGAGGAAAGAAAGATATCGATCGACTGTCGGTTATTGTAATTTGGTTTTGTCGCCGCTATAGTCTGCTCGCAGACTAGCGACGGAGCTTTATTCTTAGTTATTATATTTCATTTTGTGTTGTGCTGATAACCGTGCAAGATGGGGTCGTTGTTCCGGAGTGAGGAGATGACATTATGTCAGCTTTTCCTCCAAAGTGAAGCTGCCTATGCCTGCGTGTCTGAACTCGGAGAATTGGGACTGGTCCAGTTCCGTGACGTGAGTACTTTCCATCCAAGTGGCTGATAAAAAACGCCCCTTTTAATATGAGAATCCATTTGGATGAAAGTCCACCGTTTTTTAATACCGACAGTAAATCGGTGACCTCAATCCTTTGATCGTGTTTCTAACTATGAATTTGTGATTTATACGAGCGATAATTTAATTTTGATATCAAGTAATACTATTCCACTGTTATCCAACAGATACGAATTTAAAAAAAATCATATGTTCAGTATGTTAAATAAATGTGTGGGTGACATGAAATAAAATTAATTAATTAAAAGTCTGATTAGCAAAGTAGGCTCTAGAGTAGCTCTGCATAGTTTGTCTGTGTAAAGTGTCTCCAGTAGCTATTGTTGTCAATATAATGTAGGGTTTGATTTTGCTATTGTTTTAGTTATAGTATTACTAATGATGTCTAGTTTCAAGCTCTACTTATCCCCTTAATTGCCAATTTCTCCTCCTCTTTTACTTATGTACTCTTTATCTTATACTTATTTTACCCTCAATTCTCTAAAACTAAATCATAGTCTCAGTAACTTTAGTCATCAATTCACTAGTGTGGATCTTGTAAGACTGTATTGGTATGTTTTTTTTCTGATTCTTTTTTTATTCTAAATTAATTTCTCATTTATGGCATAACTAATGGAATATACATTTATGGTCTGTTAGGGGTGTATGAACGTGTTGTAAGCATAAAATGGAATTAAGACAGAAATGTTATCACAAATTGGCATACATAAATTAAAAAAAGTACTTTTAAAAATGTAAAGTGGACCAGTGTGCCTTGTAAAAAAATACAAGGCATACTTGTCCAATGTGTAAAAGCAAAGAAAAATATATATGAATGGGTAAGGTTATCAGAATTCAATTTTTTTATTATTATACCTAATAGATTATGCTAATGGGAGCTCATAATGCTATAATATTCAGTTTAAAAAAATAAAAAAAATTAAACAAAGAACCTCATGTTTACTAAGTACTGCCTCACATTTTTATTTTGACTATACTATTAAATTACTTATTAATTTTATTTTTAAATTGTCCAATGTTTTATTTTATTTTATTAATAGTTACGACAATATAAGAAATACATAAAAAAAGATATAATAGTTATTGTTTTTTTTAAATTATGGTTATTTACATTGGTGACAATTATCAAACCATTTTACTGGAATTTAAAACTGTAATACCTATATATTTTTTGGAAATTAATCCTTGATGGCTCAGACAAATGTAGAATGTGTAAACCCTTTGACCGTCAAAGATAAAATAAAAAAAAATTATAATTTAATTAATTAGTGATATTGTTGGTCTGTTAAGGATGTATGTCCAGGGAGAAAGGTAAGAAAGTTGTTAAAAAAGAACAGAACATAATGACTTCATAATAATTCCATTGTAGTTTCTTGGTGACATTTTATTGAATTTAAATTTTATCATGTAATTTTTAGGTTTTAATGTTATTTATTTATTTAAGCCCTTTAAACCTATACATATAATAGTTTTAAACATATCTTATTGACTTTTTTGTTAGTTTCCTTAGTATACATTCTTATTAATATGTTAATGAGTTAGTTTTCGTTTTTTCCTGGTATAGTCCCTTTTCGGGTATAGGCCTCCTCCATATCTTTCCACTTCAGTCAGAATTGGAGGGTAGTGGTCGTAATCCCCACGGGGACCAGCCGGGTTGGGGACGTTGTAGTTTTTATTTTATTTTAGTTCTTGCATTTTGTTGTTGTAGTTTTTATTTTGTTGTAGTTTTTATTTTATTGTAGTTCTTATATTTTGTTGTTGTGGCTCCGGATTTTAATTGTTACTTTTTTGTTTTGTTTAACAGGTCGAATGCATTTATCTTGCTGAATTTGGAGTTAGGCGTTTTGATGATATTGTCGTTTCTCTGTTTTTCTTCTTGATCAGGTGAAGGAGAAGTTCTTTTTCGTTTTTCTGTGTTTTTGTTACTCTTTATTATTAGCTTGTCATACCTTATAAAGGCAGTATTTCCTTTCTCTTGCTCTTCTTTTTGTTTAGCCTTTAGGTCCTTTCGGAGTTCTAAAACTTCTTTGGGGAAGTCTTCTGTAATGTGCACATTTTTTGGTAATAGTTTTTTGTTCTTTAATAGCTCAATTTTCCTCCATTCGAGTGTAACCGATATGAGAACCGGTCTGTTATTGTTTTCGATCTTTTTACCTAATCTCTGGACCTTACTTATTTCCCATATATCCCACTTGGCTTTGTCTGTTTTTCCACTTACTATGTTTAGGGTCTCCAAAACATCTTCCAGAAGTTGTTTATTGTCATTTTCTGTTTCTGGCATGCCATGAATTATAAGGTTCTTCTTTCTCCCTTCTCGCTCTAGAATATGGATTTTCGATTTGAGTGTATCTACTTCTTGTTTTAATATTTTGTTCTCTTTAATAAACGGATCTAATTTTTCTTCTATCTTTGATGTTATATTATCAGTAATTTTTTGTGTTAGCTCTTTTGTTTGAAGCTCCATTTGTTGATTGAGTTGTTGGGTGAGCTTTTCAAATAATAAAGTTATTTGTTTCTCCATTTCGTCACCTTTGTTAAGAAGTATAGATTTTCTACTATTTCTTTTTTCTTTTTATAAAGTGGCAACCCTCAGCACTGTTGTGAAGTTGGTTCTTTGATGTTTGTATATTTGACAGTGACGGATGAATGACTGATACAAACAGGATATAGGTTTTTTTTTTCAAGTGACAACGCGCAATTTGTATATATGTAGTTATAGTGGTATCTACCTTGGCGATGATGGATTTTCGTGTTTTTGTTCGTAGTTCGATGTGTTTCTAAGAATCTGTATCTTGGAACTTCGATCCGACACTTTGTGAACACCACGGGGTCGCACTTTTGTTTGGGGCTTGTGTTTTCGTGAGAAATTTTAATAAAATAGCGACACTAACAGAAACATGCACTCGCTTGACAGTTGTTAAACCGGAAGGTTTTAATGTTAAGTAAACTTTATTTATTACGATTAATATGTAAATATGGCAACTAAGGTGATTATTTAACAAATGTCATATGTAGGTTTTGTCAATATCCTTAATAAATAACTTTGTTTTTCTAATCATGCAGTTATTTTTAATAATTGTTATATGACAAATGTGAGAAATATAACTATCCATACTAATTTTATTAGTAAAACTAGCTGAGTCCCACGGTGTTACCCGTGGTTTTTGTTGTACCTTTACAACCGCGGGTAACACTGTGGGGCAAAGCTAGTCTAAAAAAAGTAACCTAAGTTACTCCTTAATACATCAGCCATCTGCCAGTAAAAGTCCCATCAAAATCGGTCCAGCCGTTCCAGAGATTAGCCGGAACAAACATACAGACAGACTAAAATTGAAAAAATGTGTTTTTGATATATGTACTGTGTATACATATGCATTTATTAAAAAGCAATTTTTTTTTTTTTTTTTTTATGTATGGCCCCCCTTAATGACTCTACTCTGCCTGATGGAAAGCATAAGCAGAATCCAAGAGTGGTGGCCACCATACTCACTGCGAATGCAGACAATGCAGTATGGCGACCCACACCAGCCACACCGGCCTAGTGATGCTGCTGCATCTTTTAGTCTAGTCAACAAGTATGGAACTTGTTGACTAGACTATTTGGGCCTCCGGTCTCGCACTCACCAACGAAACACGACAGCACGATCGCTGTCATTTTACGTTGATTTTCTGTGCGAGGGTAGTACCGCCCCGGTCGAGCCGGCCCATTCGTGCTGAAATCAGCGTGGCTCTACTACCTACTACTACCTATTAAAGCAGTTATTTTAATATTACAAACAGACACTCCAATTTTATTTATTTGAATAGATTAAAGAAGTAACTCTGTCTGTCTGTTAGCTTTAATGGCTAAGGCCCTGCACCAATTTTAATGGAATATGTTATGGGGATGAGTTGAAGGAAGTTCTGTGGAAGGATATGGACTACTCATAACCATGAAAACCAACATATACTCTCATTCTAGCTACATAAACCATGATCCTACTAATATTATAAACGCGAAAGTTTGTAAGTATGGATGGCTGGCCTGGCTGTTTGTTACTCTTTCACACAAAAACTACTGAACGGATTTGGATGAAACTTTACAGTAATTAATGTAGCTTATACATCAGAATAACACATAGGCTACTATTTGCCGCGATAACCGACATACGCGGGCGGAGCCGCAGGCAACAGCTAGTAGTTCATACATCTTTTCTAAGTAGTGGCTTTCTCTATACAGCAGTGAACTGTTAAAAAATATTTATGATATTAATATGTCATACCGCACACTAATATTATTAGGATTGATGGGTGCATCCAGTAAATGACCTAACATGATAGCCAGGAATTTCCATTTTTTTTATTCGTAGCACATTTTTGTGTTTTTCTATTGTTAATTTTGTATGTATTTGTACAAGTTTTAGTTTCCAGCACTTCTTGTATTTTTAAATAGAGGTTACAATAGAAACATTCTTTAAATGTGTAGGTCCAATGAAGTATTTTCTTCAATAGTCACATAAAATCATTTTTAACCCCCTTATTTCAAAAATATTATTTACCAGTGGTTGCCCGCGGCTCCGCCCGCGTATATGTCGGTTATCGCGGCAAATAGTAGCCTAAGTGTTATTCTGATGTATAAGCTATATTACTGTAAAGTTTCATCCAAATCCGTTCAGTAGTTTTTGCGTGAAAGAGTAACAAACATCCATCTATCCATCCATACTTACAAACTTTCGAATTTATAAATTAGGAGGATGGGATTATAAGTAACTTTTGTACTATGTTATTTTCAACTTACAGCCTTAAGGTTGAGAATAACACTGAACAGTTGTTTAAAGTCAACTAACATGAATAAGGGGCAAGTGTCTCATATTAAGTATAATTTAAATCTTATTATACAAAGTATTACATAAGTTCAGAACTGCCAACATAAATTTTAGAAGTGATTTTTAAATCACATGATTGATAAAAAAAATGTGACTTTAATTAGTTCATGATCAAATAGTCTGATTGAAACACAATTATTGATAAAAAAAACGAATTCCAGTTTAGTGATATCTAAACATTAAGTGATTGATGATCATTATCACTAATAACTTTATCATTATAGATTTGTTACTATCCACATTAAATGGGTGCAGTGGGACATAAGCCCAATATTAATTTTACCATTTGTAGCACCAATATTTTTCTGTATTTCACCACGCCACCTTTAACGGTGGTATTTTATCGTGAAATTGGAAAAGGACCACACCAACAGTAATCAATCTATCGCCATCCCCTGCTGGAGAAGGTCTCTTGCAAAGCTAAGGATCTCATACATACAGTGTAAACCCCTAAATAAAAATAAATTGCAAATCATCAATACATATAATAAAATCGTAACTGGTCGCTGTCTGTACATGAAAGATATATCAGGAAAACTATTATGCGCCGTCTCGGGTACTAGTATCCGGGGAACCAGGTGCACCCTAGATAGGAAAACCCTGGAACCCCAATGTACTTCGGGCCACCTACGGTTTTTAGATGGCCCCCTCCTGTGTGGTAACCATGTTCCCGTTGCTTTTCCAAAAAGGGGGCGCGCGCGCTCCGTAGCATTCGCGCTGCCACCCGGGCCTGCTTCTGTAAGGCCTCATCTGTCACCCTCAGGCTGGCGCTTATGGAGTACGGAAATTGTTTTCCGATCTCCGGCGTCTGAGTCGTCTGCTGTAAAAGTGTATCTGTATATTGAGTCAGCTATTTGTACGGTCGCATATTACCTACACAAATGACTACCACGACTACGAGATACCTATACTTATTTTTGCATTTCTGGTAACGTAAGGAAATACAATACTGTTATGTTTCAGATGCAATCTGGAAACAAACAGTAGATGTATTATTCTTGTATTACTATCATTAAAGTTACTACTGCTCATCTGAAACTGTTTTAAAATTATTGTTTTGGTTACCAAAATTAACTTTAATTTGTTTTGTATGCAAAAAACATGCATTTTACATTTACACTGACATTGAAACGATCTCACTAAGTACAGGTAGTAAGTTACTGTACCTGAGTTAATTTTATGGTTTAGTAGCATATAAGGCGTTAGTTCTGGTTGATTTAGCGCCACCAACAGAGATAAACTGAACTACGTAGTATTGATCCTTATGTCGCAATGAAAACGTTTCCACGACCACGCCTTGACGGGGGATTTTCCAGCCAAACCAGATGAACACTCATCTGTTTTTCCACAATTCAATTTAATTATCGATCAGACATTAAGTTTATTTAACGATATTAAGAACGTCATCGTCATCCGCAAATCGCAGTCCACTGCTGGACATAGGCCTCTCCAATTGCACGCCAATTGGTTCAATCCTTGGCTTAAGAACATAAATACATACAACAAAAATAAAGAAATCCTACTTTCCTACTAATATTATAAACGCGAAAGTTTGTAAGTATGGATGGATGTTTGTCACTCTTTCACGCAAAACTACTGAACGGATTTGGATGAAACTTTACAGTAATATAGCTTATACATCAGAATAACACATAGGCTACTATTTGCCGCGATAACCGACATACACGCGGGCGGAGCCGCGGGCAACAACTAGTAAATAAATATTTGGGACTCAAGCTAAGCAGAGCTTGAAAATACAATACTAGACCAATATACAATTATTTTTTGTTAGCCAATGAAAACGGCCGACAACGCACTTGTGAGTTGTGACGCCTCTGGTGTTGCGGGTGTCCACGAGCGGCGGTAATCGCTTACTATCAGGCGATCCGTTCGCTCGTTTCCGACAATCCAATTAAAAAAAAAGGAACAGAATCACAATCTTTGTCCCCCAAAACCTGGTCGATGGTTTGACTACGGGATATTGCAACTCCTACTTTAGTCAAAATAACTCCAATTTAGTCAAAATATCTATTAAATAAGACAACATTTTTTGCCTCTTAACAAAAGTTATATACTATAACGCTTTTCAATCAAAATGAATCATTGACAGTAATTTTCTCTTCAATTTATTCTGCACACATATTGTGTTACAATCTCTCTGGCTTGTAAAGTGCTATCAATATTCCAGTACACTTCCGCATGTAGATGTACCTCTTATCATGGTTCAATGTGAATGGTTATTTTCAGTCTGCCTATAAATAACTAGCAGACCCACGCAACCCCGTTTGCGTCTCCTATTGCCCGTAGCGTGATAATTTTCCCCCGTTTTTGAAACATTCTTCATTGATGCTCTGCTCCTCTTGCGTGATAAAATATAGCCTATAACCTTCCTCTATAAATGTACTATCCAACACTGAAATAATTTTTAAAATCGGACCAACGGTTCCTCAGATTAGCGCGTTCAAACAAACAAACTTCAGCTTTATAATATTAGTAAAGATCTATCTCCGCCTCCGCTGCGTATTTTGGTTCCCAGGTCCAATCTATCCGTTTACCGAAATTCATCCTCCATTTTTTTTTAAAAGACTTCCTTCAAAAATTTCTTTCCTCACTATTTTAGATACCTCGGATCTTGCAATCATCTAAATACAGCATCTTAATAAAACGAACTAACATTCTATCCCCACTAATTAAATAAATGACACCACTCGTCTGTGCGCTTCGAGACTTTCTCTTTTTCATCTTGAAAATTATCGTCTGTAATATATCTGGACTTTTTTTTATTAACGTGTGGAAATCTCCTCGGACCGTCACCCCACTGGGATTTTGCGGCGGAGCGGTGTGTCGGACTCGAACCGACTAAAACCACACGGTGTGCCACTCTGCGCCTGTAAAGGGAGGAATCCGGGTACTGCAGTTATTAACACATCCGGACCCCTCCCAGCGCTTGCCCGCACTGAAGCGGGCACCTTCAGCTGTTAAACTCTCTATTTAGGCGACGTACGGCACACACGTACGTCGCCCCCTCGCGGGGTAATTGGACTGATCCAACTCTCTAAAAGACAGTGTACTCCCCTTTCATAGGTCTTGTGCCTCTTGATTTGAGGTGTCCGTGGGTAATAGTGACTTACCGCCTGCTGATTCGTGTGTCCCTTTACCAATGAATGCCCTTTACCTTTTACAAAAATTACAAAATTTGGGAGGAGACACTCATTTCCAGTGGAATAGTTCAGCCTCCTTAGCCAAGTTGCCAGTGTTTCGCGTCGATTCTATTTCCATTATTTGTACGAGCATTAGTGACTAATATTTTATTTTGACCACGTGACTTAGCGTTGAGATGCCGTCATTACTATCCGTGTCTTAGTTTTCTATTAACGTTTACATTTGTAGAATGTCAATTTGGCTAGGGACTGGTTATATTAGAATTGTATTCGTTTGTGCAATGTTACTTTAAAAATTGTTACATTAAGCTTTATACTCGCTCTGTATAGATAATGACTTGTTCTAAAGGAAAGTCCATATTACTACCAAGCGGTAGAGGCTAATGAAAGAAAACAAAACAAAGTTTGGTAAATTACTGTCGAGGGTTGACGACTCTCTCCTACTTCAAGAATTCTGATTGAAAGCGAATTATCTGTTAACATAATATTTTGTTTATAAAACAGGCACACGGCGTGTGTGATTATCAGCTATTACATGACAAGAATATTTCGTAACACTTGTGCCATTCTTTGTAATTTATAAACTAATTTTCTGGTTGTTGCAACCTATCGCAGTCCACTGCTTATCGAATTTCCTCGTTAACGTGATTCAATTGACCACCAGTAATCAAAACAAGACGGTACCCTTCAACCTTGAATAACTTCTTCGAAATTTCAACTATTAAATATTCAAGTTCTACTGGTATTCAACCAAAAGAAAACAAACATTTCAGCTTTTATTTATAAATTATTTTAGTGTGTATATAACTTGTTACGTCGAACCGTTTCTTTAAACAGTTAAACCCAGACGTAAACGCGTTCCAAAGAAAATTCGTCAATGAAGTCCGCCGCTGTGATGAAATGGAGCGAAAGCTTCGCTACCTTGAGAAGGAGATCCGTCGGGATGGGATCCCCATGCTCGAGATTCCCGGCGAATGCCCGGAAGCACCACAGCCTAGGGAGATGATTGATCTTGAGGTGAGAATATATATAGAATTGATAATTCAGAGTTCTAGATTTCGAGTCGAGAATATAAGCTTTTTAGGACAGAGTGAACCAATTTACAAGGGGCTCAAAATTAAAGTATTCATAACTAAACTATAAAAAATGATTTATGTGTATAATATTTGTAAAAAACCATCTTGAGATTCATTTATTCTCCAGTAATATAGCTATTATTGTAGTTGAATTAGATGGCTCAACAGCTGAGCACCGTCTTGGGCCTTTCGATATTTTAGTATCTTTTGCAGCACTTGAATTGAC
This sequence comes from Diaphora mendica, assembly GCA_949125395.1. Classification (NCBI taxonomy): domain Eukaryota; kingdom Metazoa; phylum Arthropoda; class Insecta; order Lepidoptera; family Erebidae; genus Diaphora; species Diaphora mendica. The sequence continues at coordinate 26,771,838 of OX421320.1, forward strand.
AGCAGATTGTCATTTAATTGTTTTCCTATAGGCTACCTTCGAAAAGCTCGAGAATGAACTCCGCGAAGTAAACCAAAACGCCGAAGCTCTGAAGAGAAATTACCTTGAGCTCACCGAACTCAAGCACATATTAAGAAAAACTCAAGTTTTCTTTGACGAGGTAAGTTTTTTATTGACCTTTACCCTATTGTTGGAATTCACGAAACGACATTCACAAACCAATAATATTGACTTTCAGACATTATAGGCACGTACCAATCTGCTGACGTAATGAAATCTTGCCATGTTCTAGAAATACCAATTATAAACCATTGCAAAGAATTAATGTAAAGCATTATTTTATTTAGGTTTAGTAAGTCAATAAAATAAACGTGTTTTACCTGATGTCATCAACAGGCTTCAACATACGTAGGTTTTTTCTGAAGGAAATCTTGTCAATAGTTTTCGACTTTAATCGATTGGACAGAGTTGAGCCCTATAAAAAGTAAATGGCGTGGGTAAGAAGCTGATTGAAAACTGTTGTAGAAAAAAAACTAGCTCCACGATCAATAATTCAATCGTCTTTATTTATTCATCGTATTATTTATTAATTTTTCCTTTATTTTTGATCAATGTTTCATTCAGTATTATTTATTTCTATATTTAGCACAATAACAGCAGTATCAAATACTAATTTTATGTTCAACACTTTCCAATTATTTGAGCAATGTTAACATTTTCTCTCAACAAAGGTCGAAGGTTCTAAGTTTTTTATTTATTATCTAGTTATTTTATATCTATATAACAACGTGGGCTTCAAAAGAATTGATAATAGATTTTTAACGCTTAAATTCGGTAATATTGTTTGAAATCATGACGCCGTGTAGTCAATGTCACATTTTTGTACGTCCATTTAGTTCAGTTGATTGATCGCACGCATACATTATGCTGTCTGCGTTGAATATGCTCAGTACACGACACATAAATGATTTCTGATCTTAAAATCTAATTTGTTACGTGGCACTATCACTGTAATATGTAATTTCCTGGCCGCTAATCTTTCACGGTCGTACTAAATTGTGACATTGAATTCGGCGCGTGTCTGACCTTGATGCCATGTTGGCGTGTGTGTGCACAAGATGGCGGACCCGTCGCGCGAGGAGGAACAGGTGACCCTACTTGGGGAGGAGGGACTCATGGCGGGCGGGCAAGCTCTCAAGCTTGGGTATGCTCAGATTGATTATGACGCGCTCGATGAACCGTTTTGATTTCCATTTAGGTGAATGGAAATGAAAGCAGATACATGAGCGTTATTACTTTTTGCAGCGCTTGTACTGTGACGCTGATTCTGGAGTCTACCGATCACCACTCAGGCAAGCATTGGAGTCGGCCGGTTTATAGTATATCATCAACATAACACCTCTCTTTGACTCTTTTGTGTGATGGAATGATAGCTTAGTTGTAGTACCGCCACATGTGGCCCAACCCGATACAGTCCTAATACAGCTTCGTGGATTAGACTGAGTCCCTTACCGAGCGTGCTAACCAATTGCTGCCTGAGTGAGTTTTTTAATTTTTATTTTGAACTAACAACGTTTCCGACATGATTTATTTTTGAAGTCCATCTGTGAACATTTCAGCTCTAGGAGTCGATGCGGTTTACATAAAAGTTTATTTACTTTGTGTCATTAAGTCATCCACGCTTTGTGTACTTGTCATTTTTATGCATGCCGTTATGATTTTTATATGTTCATGTTATATGTAGATCACGACAACACAAGAGCAAATAGTAAATACCTATACTTTTAGACTATTTAATAAACGACACTGTATTTGTACACAATACGAAGTAGACACGAACTAACAATGCATTCAAGCTTTATAGAATTTGTTTGTAGCTACGTTTGAGCACAAGCGCGTAGTCTGAGGTGATTGCAGTAAGACTGTGGCGCTATTTTTTTTACTACAACAGGCAAGGGGGCCAGTGTCGTCTGGTGTATGTGTCGTATACGTGTATATCGTCCTTGTGCCGTCATATGGGCATGTTTGTCTACATGTTTATGTTTGTCCTTCGTGTAGCACGAGGGTGGCGCCAATACCACTGAGTCGATGACGCGCGCCCTCATATCCGACGACCCGAACAGACATATCGGCCACGTCCAACTAGGGTATGTACGCACTGGAGTGACACTTACTACCACTCGATACGTCACACCAGCTCAATTGCTTATTCCCAACAGTTCAGCTGATATTATCACTAGTTCAATTGGTTGATCGTCTTGTATGCCTAGCTTCTCTAAATTATGTGTTTTATGTGACGGCAGCGGGAATTAAGTAACTGTTTATTAAATTGCTCGCGTATACAACATTTGACGCGTTTCGTGTAATAACGTCAACGATTAATGAAGTACAGCGGTGTAATGAACATAAGACGATGCAATCAATCACTTTGTTTACATAAGCCAGACAGTTTTATTATTTGATGAACAATCTTGTTTATATTTATGTTGTCAACACACTGGTATCAAACTGCTACAAGCGTCAAATTTGGCTTATGTGGACATAATCAACGAACTGATTTTGCACAATGGTACACCAAAATCTCCCTCTAATGTATTTGTAAAAATAGCTAAATTTTAAATTCAAGCAGTAAATAACTTAAAAAGATATAGGTTACATTCACAATTACAGTTGCATGAAAACTTTAAGTATTGTAAATAAACTTGTTCGAAAACTGAAAGACAAAACTAATGAACTGATTCAAAAACAAAATCCGATTGAAGACGTGTATAGTCCTAAGATGTACAGCATCGCTAAACTTTTGTGCTTGATTTATTCCCTAGTTTGCGGGATAAACAAGAGTCCCTGGAATTCCTGCCTTGGTTAGTAGTGTGTATATTGTATATTATAATGTAGACGGTAGTGGTTGGGTATCTGTGTAAGTGTATGGCTGGCGGCGGAAGGGTAACTTGGATCACCGACAACATTGAAATTAACTCGACTCTTTTCAATCTTGTCTTTACCACTTGGAGTTATATGAACATTTTGTTCGATATTAACACTTTCACATGCTTACTAACATCCACTATAATGTCACAGTATTGTATGCTCAAACAAACGTTCAACTTCATGTGCGTTGTCAAGGACACTTGGACTTCAAGAATAGATAATGGAAATAGGTGCGAAACATGTAAATGCTGAACGCGGTATTTCGTCATCAAACTTTTCCTATTTCTTAAAATTCAGAATGTTATTTGATCTTGAATATATTTCTTTTTTAATTTGGGCTAAACACATGGACCTTGATACACGCCTAGTGACAGCGTTCAAAATTTATATTAGGTTGAAAGCAAATAGGAAAAGTTTTGATAGCGAATAAATTTCCCAACGTAGAGAATCCTAACAGCGTCTTGGTACGAGTGTCTTAGAATATTAATTATATGTTTTGTGTTATGTAAAAAGATTACTTTCAGACTCGTGTTATTCAACTGAAGCCAATTTATATATAATTGACGCTTGCTACAATTGCGTACAGAAGCTTTATTAACTGTAAACTTGTAACTAATGCTCCCAATATGTGTTTCTTACAACGTCAGAGTACGTTGTAATTGAGGTAAAGCCAACACCCGCTTATCTAGAAATATACCGATATCCATTTAAAGTTGTTTAACGTTCAATCTCATGGTGGGTTCGTGCCGGTTTTAAATCTCTACGAATCATTTGTAATAAAGACATTCGATTCCGAATCAACCTTGAATCATTCGTGTAGTTGTGCTAAATTTGCCGAGCCTTTTTCAGTATACATTGTGTTACACAATACTAGTTGTCTACGACACAATATGGTTATATTATTTATCAATTACGTACTTGAGACTATTTGCAATGACTTTGGTGAAGTCGTAAAACATCAATTGTCATTTGTAATTATCAATTTATGATTTGGGTATTCGTCATTTTTATTGCTGTCGCATACATTATTTCAAAAATGAATTTTTGGCAGATATTCTGCAATATTATCAAAGAGTTGTCCAATAATTTTACAGGCATCATTAATTATTACTAACTGTCATAGCCCGCATTCTGTTTATTAAGAATATTTGTAAATTTATTGTTTGCTTGTTTTACGTCACTATGCGTATTGCTTGACACACGTTTCAGTTTCTTGGGCACTAGCATTATATTTGCCAAGCAAGCAAAATGCTTTTATTCCGAATTATTGCTTCGCACAACCTGTAACCAAATTGTCGCCTATTTTTGGACTGATACGATCTTCAAGTCTCCAGGAAAAGAGCAGACCTCGATAGTATATAAGTATCCCTCTTCAAACGCCGGTAACATATTCGTGAGTTTTGAATCGTAGATGTGTCCGTGAGTAGCGTTGATCACTTAAAGACAGGTGATATTTCTACTCATTTGGCACAAACTAAAAAGAACTCGAGATTTTAAGTTTCATTTTCTAACCCATTTATAACACGGCCTCAGATGGAATTGGTGCATAGAAATTTTAGAATACGATTACTATTCAAATGTTTACAATTATTACTTTGTTATTGTTTTGCAAACATTTTTAAGAAAGCCAGATATAGATACAAATATAAACAATACTTTCCATATCGTTGTTTTGAGAATTTGATAAGATTAGATCCGTCCGAGAAACACGTTGCTATCTTGCAGACTGTAATCTTGACTGAATCTCAGCTTTCAAATAATCTTATTTCTTGAGAATTTGTCTGGGAATCCCAGGGTTTACTTTTGCTGTCTTAACGAAGCTTTATTTTCTTTGTAATTTAAATTATTACATAATATAGCTTCACGTACTGTATTTGTTCATCCTTCAAGTAGCTAAGTTTCATAAGCATCTGAAAATGCAAAATTCTGACTTGTGTCTACTAAGTATCATACAACAATTTTGGCGACTATAATATAGAGCTCAAGTAGTGCTTTAATATCCTCGCCATCAGGGAGTAATGGATAGGTTACACAATATATTATTTTCTTTATAGATGAACAGTTGGATTCACGTATCTATTTTAGGAAAGCCCAAATGTTTTGTAGAATTAACACAAACACAAACGCTTTGGTAGTTGTGTTTCTGGCGTTTTCAAGATTACGACTCGAGGATGAACGGGTGTCGTGTTCATCCACAAACTACATACAATTGTAATTGCTGATAGAGAAAGGGCTTTTTATGGGTTTCTGCAGCTCTGTTCGCCTATATTTACACTATTATGTACTACTAATAAACGAAATTACCGTTACATACTGTCGCGAACATCGACCTACGCCAACTCGTGACTGACTTATTACCGGTGATGTGAAAAATATCAATGAATGACAAGTTCACGGTTAGAGGGACGAGAATCTGGTTCTCGACGTTTAGAAAGTCATCGGGTGACTTTTGGTTTTGTGATCTTGACATTGGTGATGAGAACTAGTTTGAAGACTGCAAGGACTTCACTGATTCATATCTTGAACGAAATCTCAAAACAAGTTTTTTTCTATTTGCATTACAAAGAGGAACTGGCTTGTTTTGCAGAAATTACTTTATTAGATGCTCGATCTTATGTTTTCAATTGACATATTGACGGCAAAGACCCACTGCCTTTGCCTGTTAGTACTATAACAGTAGAAGATCTTGCAAAGCAACTGGTACATCATTCACTGACCAAGATCAATAGAGATTCTTACTCCTCGTAGAGAAGTATTCTTGAAATGTCAGGTTACCGAGATCTTTTGTAGGTTTACTAAAGGAATGTTTGTGTTTTATCAACACTTCGTTTATATGTTAATAAAAACCGAGTAAGGTTTGCCTTTCCGCTGATACTTTTGCATTCTTTGTGTTGCCAATAGTTTCAAACGCCTCTTTAATTTTTCCAGTTAATCGAACTATTTTTCTGATGAACACTTGTCGTGTCGCATCTCTTATGATGTTAGTTGGTCGTCATAATTGTACCTATATCCTTACGTAATTTCTATTACACGTAATATTTGTAAATACAAACACATACTACTGCAAAATGTTATCTTATCGTTTGAAAATTTAGGAATAAAACTAGGTCAACTTGAGACGTTGTTATGTTGGATGTGAAATGTCAATCAAATGGACGTGATTATATCTCTATACAAATAGTTGTAATATTTCTTACTTCCTCTCCGTATTTTTTATCATTGAACAAATACAGCGTCGGTGATAATTTCGATAGGCTGGCGAATAGTTATGCAATTATGTTGTAATTTTGTGACAGATTCTGAAAGGAACCTTCGTGTAGCAGCAGAGAAAATAGACTTCTCGCGCTAGCAGTCCCGAATATAAAGAGTTAATAGATGATGGCTTGGATGTAGAACAGAGTTATTTATCTCTGCTCTACCATCATGGAATTCATGGAAGCTTTTCTGAGAATCGGTTCTCAGCTCTTTTTTTATGGATTAGGGGGGGGGCAAACGAGCAGACGTATCGCCTGATGGTAAGCGATTACCGCCGCCCATGGACACTTGCAATACCAGAGGCGTCACTAGTGCCTTGTCCGCCTATGGGGATTGGGGAGGGGGATGGGAGGAGGGGTTTGGGGTATGGGCCTCCGGTATCCTCACACACTCGGTGAAACACAGCGCTAGCGCTATTTCACACCGGTTTTCTGTGAGGCCGTGGTATCACTCCGGACGAGCCGGCTCATTTATGCCGAAGCGTGGCTCTCCCACGCTTGAATGTCTGTTGAATGAAAACTAAATTGTTTGTTGAAGTTTATTTCAAAACAAGACCTTCCTATGGATGGAATGTCAAAGCCTGTTGATGATGATTGATGTATTTACTTTCTATTCTTGAAGTTATTGTAGTTCCTTTTTCATATTACTTGATTCCTTACGAGAATGAGGATCTATCCGTATCACACTGGAGTTAGACAATCTTTTCCTTGCTTTTCACTGTGTGAGCGAATTTACCGGATACCGAATCCTCTATCCCGTAATTTGAGGAGAGGAGGGGACTTGAGGGCGGTAACTTAATTGTCTCTTTTTAACCGACTTCAAAAAAAGAAGAGGTTTCTCAATTCGACCGAATATTTTTTTATGTGTATTCGTGGATAACTTCGTCGTTTATGAACCGACTAGTTGTTGCCCGCGGCTCCGCCCGCGTGTATGTCGGTTATCGCTGCAGATTGTAAGCCTATGTGTTATTCTGATGTATAAGCTATATTACTGTAAACTTTCATCCAAATCCGTTCAGTAGTTTTTGCGTGAAGAAGTAACAAACATACACACAAACTTTCGCCTTTATAAATTAGTGTTACTGTAAATTTTCATCCAAATCTGTTCAGTAGTTATTGCGTGAAGAAGTAACAAACATACACACAAACTTTCGCCTTTATATATTAGTGTGATTAGTGTGAAGTGTGATTTTTAGAGTAGGTCTCCATTTGTCTACTTCTAAATTCCTATATTATTATAGTAAGTGGTTCTTTAAAGTTAAGTGGCACCTTCCTTATATGTATATCTTAATTAAAGGCTTGTAAATATCCTTCGATAATAATTATTTCAGTAAATATACACATGTTTGAATCGATTTGACACTGTTGATTATACAATATTATACATACCATAACCGTATTGTGTAAGGACTACATAATCTTTACATAACCTTGACTATCTATGTAATATACACCTAAGATTGAACGTAAACCACGGTATATTGTATTTACTTACAGTAAATTATAATGATCATGGGACAATAAATTTTGATTAGCTTAATTTATGGTGTATGTTGGATAACACGAGTATTTTAGCGGCGTTCTGAGACATTGATTTAGGTAAGTTATGATTTATGCTTACAGTCCTTATAGTCCAGTCATTTGGTAGTTTTACCTGAAAAGTTTTTCGTGAGTTTTGAACATTGGTAAATCTTTCAATTTTGCCATCACAATCTATTAAATTACCAATTTACAAAACCCTCGAACAACTTACTAGTAACACCCTGTTTTTGCACCAATTGACTGTACTGTTATTCCAATGAAGAAAAACATCTATGACTTTAAGATGCTTCTTACACTGAATGCTGGAGATGCAATTGAATACGGTTTTGAAATAAGAATAAAAGATTTTTTTTTAATTTACGTTACAACCGCCTTATTCAAAAAGAGTGTCTTACTTTTTTTTGTAATTTTTGGTACCTCAGTACGTCAGTACTGCGTCATTTAGGAATCGTTTTGGAAAGTTTTTTATTTATTAAGGATATTATGGTTTATTTCCTGTTCGTTCCCAAGCAAACTTGAAGAGAAAATATTTTAAAGTAATCATTTTCTCTCAATTTTATTCATTTCAAGCGTAAGAGTATGAGAAAACAGTTAAACAAACGCACATTTGCGTTTATAATGTTAGATATGAAAGATATCTGCAATTTAAAAATAGTTACAGATAGTAAGTATGAAACTGGAGAGCTGTTGAAAGGGTTTCTTTAAATTATTGTTTAAGATAAAATAGAATTGCGCATATCTATTAAAACGATCGTGATATTAAAAAAGGTAGAACGTATTTAATAAAACACGAAAGCCATCATAGGTATGCTAAAACAATGAGAACAGACTATTAATAATTTAAAGGCCCGTAATATAGTCTGTGGTAAAGTTGATTTATATTTTGTTTGCGGTTACCTGTTATCGTAAACTTTAATATGCCTTAAAGTACCTATATCCATAGACGTGGCATAGGAAGCGGGTAAGCCCATTATCACTATCTTCTATATACACACATCAAAAGTGTCTAGGGATCAAGCATTTTTATGCGGATTTCTTGAGATTGAGATGTGGCTTTGGCCCTGGCCTGCTCAGTCGCCAGACTTGAACCCGATTGAGCATGCATGGGATATGCTACAGAGAAGAGCTCTGCCGAATATGGAGGGTATCCAGTCGCAAGAAGACCTTTTTTTGTTGTTGCAACGAACATGGGCGGCCATTCCACAGCGTGGTTTGGATGAACACATTTTGAGTATGCCAAACCGATTCTTGTGTTGTTAGTGTTCGCGGTAGAAACACGGATTATTAATTGTTTAAGTTACCTAATAAAATTTTAAAGAAAACTGTTATTTCAGTCTTTTTTTCGAACTTTAATGTTAGTGGTTCAAATGTCAAAAATCCCTTTATTAGGAAAATGGCAAATTTCTTTATTAATGCAAAGGTGACTTGGTTTATCGTTACTGTGACAAACGAAAACACTTTATTTGATGAATCCTTAAAGACAATTTTAATTAATATCAATCAGGAGAAAAGTTATTGCCAAAATATAGGTTGATCCCTAGACACATATGTTGATCCCTAGACACTTTTGATGTGTGTATATAAAAGAGGAAGGTGACTGACTGACATACCCAGAGATCAACGCACAGCCCAAACCGCTGAAGCTAGAATCCTGAAATTTTGCATGTAGGTTCTTTATATAACGTAAGTGTGCACTAAGAAAGGAATTTTGAAAATTCCACCCATAAGGGGGTAAATCAGGGGATGAAAATCTGCGTGAGCGAAGCCGCGTGCAAAAGCTAGTTATCTATATATATAAAAGGGGAAGGTGACTGACATAGAGAGAGATCAACGCACAGCCCAAACCGCTGAACCTAGAATCCTGAAATTTTGCATTTAGGTTCTTTATAGAGGTAACGTAAGTGAGCACTAAGAAAGGAATTTTTGAAATTCCACCTCTAAGGGGGTAAATCAGGGGATGAAAATCTGCGTGAGCGAAGCCTATATAAACCATAACAACAAGTTCTTATTATTCTAAATGCCAGTAATATAGTAATACATAACTAGTATAGTCACCCTTTTATTGATGTTGTGATAACCTTCTAACCGATTTCGGCCACATTGGGCGTCCAGACTCAACGGAGATCAGCCAACTACGCAGCAGATATTATAGTGCACAAGGGTGTGCGCAAACACAGGTGCACTCTCTGTTCCCTCACTCTCATAATCCGATGGGACGATTATCCGACACGACTGGTGAAAGATCAGGCGCAAGACCGACCGGCTTCACGTGCTCTCCTAGACACGGGGACTTAGACCCCAGTTTGCAAATTTCGAGCTGTTATTAAGCATTCCTATAATAAGAAAAACTCAATAACACTATGGCCCGACCCGGGATTTGAACCGCAAACCTTATGATCAGCAGTCGCATACGCCAACCGCTAGACCAACGACTTTTATTTTAGAAGTTTTTTTTTTTTTTTTTGTTTGGCCCGCCATAATGACTCTACTCTGCCTGATGGAAAGCATAAGGAGAATCCAAAAGTGGTGGTCACCATGCTCACTGCGAATGCAGACAATGCAGCATGGCGACCCACACCATGGCGGCCTAGTGATGCTGCTGCATCTTTTAGTCTAGTCAACAAGTATGGAACTTGTTGACTAGACTATTTGGGCCTCCGGTCTCGCACTCACCAACGAAACACGACAGCACGAACGCTGTCATTTTACGTTGATTTTCTGTGCGAGGGTAGTACCGCCCCGGTCGAGCCGGCCCGTTCGTGCTGAAATCAGCGTGTGGCTCTACTACCTATATTATATATACCAATACTATATATAGATGTAAACAGAGAAGTTAAAGACCCATATATGCCAATTATTAGTTTGTTCCATTCGTTTAATACGGGACTCAAGCCAATAACCGACCGGATGCTTTGTGACCTAGGTAGGCAGAGACGATATACATAATTTTGAAGTTAGTTATTTCTACATTCATCAAACCGTTTCTGTAATTTTAATTAGAAAATTCTTCATTATAATGAAGATCTGGTCAAGCCTTTCGGGCCTGTTAAAGTCTGGTTCCACTTGTCTCTTGTCTACCATGATTTATGATCTTGAAAATCATGAATAGTTAGTCGTATATTCGTTTCAAAGATTCCGGGTCACGTGATAAAATCCTACGCCAGTATATTTTCTGACGAATGATTTTAACTAAAAATTAAAAATATAGTGTAAATCTCTGCAGTAACATCTATGTACGTACATTCCAAACTACAGACAGACTCCAGAACTATAAATTACATCGTTTACGTACATAGACGGACAGACGTCTTGGTATTTCGCCAAGGTGACGCTGACGGGCGCCTCTTATATCATATACAAGAACTATCATGGCATTGTAAAACATACTTTCAGGGCTTGGTCTAAAGATGACACTTCTTTGACGAGTGGGAAACAAAACATTACATACACGTACATTTTCAACAAAAATTACAGGATTGATGAGTCTTTGCAACTAAAAACGACTCAAAATCCATGTAAATAAGGTTGAAGTTAGATATTGATGCCCAAGTCTTAGTTTCATACATTATGTCCACAGATTAATCATTGCACGTGATATTGCAAGCATTGCAATGATTACATATTCAAATACAATAGTAATGACTGTATTATTTTTAGTATGGTTGTCATTTTAATGCGATCGAAAAATGAATTTACGCAACAATACCCCATGTATCATTGGCATTGGTTAAGTAAAAAATTAAGTATAGCATATCAATATAATTATTCTAATAATGTAATAATCGTCTGCCATTATGTTTTTTTTAGATGATTCGTTTTATGTCACAACTTCTTTTGTATAGGTGTATTTTTGGGAGTGTTCATAAGAGGTTCAATTTTAAGACGGGTCAGTCTTCTTAAATTTAATTCTACTTTTATCTATTAACTATGTCTCCATCCCTCAAAGGGAAGAAATTAATCTACGTTTTTGCAAAATATTTCATTGATATTCTTATTGGCTGTACTGAGTGATGTTATGCAGCCTTCCTCGATAATGAGCTATCAGATACAAGTCTTTTTAATCGACTTCTAAAAAAGGAGGAGGTTCTCAATTCGACTATTTTTTTAATGTTTGTTACCTCATAACTTTCGATTGGTTGAACCGATTTTGATGATTCTTTTTTTATTTGAAAGCTGGTGCTTCCCGTGCGGTCCCATTTATTATAATATAATATAATTATAATTTGGTCCAGATTGAAGTCGGTTTTTTTATTTTGTTAAAATTTGTGATTAACTGAATTCGAACTCTTAGTTCCTGAGAATAACGCGTTCAACCAAACAAACTGTGCACGTTTATAATGTTAGTATAGATAGTATTTAAACGAATTTTCTTTTTTAATATACTCTGCATTAAAACATGCATGGGTGACATCCAAACAATGAAGTCTTAATATTAAAAAGTTCAGTTAAATTTTCACTCTATTGTTTTATTTTTAGTATTTTTTAGTATCAACAATTGACACATTTTACGACTACAACAATAACCTTTAAACAAATTTAGCACTGCACTTAGCCAAATATAACTAATAATCGTCAATTGCCAGGAATTGGAACGATATTGTGCACACATAATCAATCACTCTCGCCTCACCACTATGTCGTTTTGAAAGTTGCTGGTTCGAATCGACAAGAGAATAATGGGATGGACAAATAGTTGTCCCTGTCTAGGTGATTTTTGGGTCCGTGATAACAATAGTTGTAAAATTCCACGCTAAACAGGAATCAGACTTTAAAATTAAATGATGTAAAATTATTTTACAAGTAAATATAGGAAGCTATACTCTGTCCATTACTTTATTTTCTTTTTGACAGCTCACGCCTATAAATTATCATATTTTTTTTCGGAATTATGTACTACAGTAATGTCGTACTTTATTGACGGTGACGGTACTTTAGTGAAGTGGTCTGTGCATAACAAACAACCACAGACTATAAAACAGTACTTGAAATACGACAAATCGATCATATGATAAAAATAATTTGACTTCATGTAAGTATTTTTTCTGTAATATTAATAAAAAAAGGAAATAAAAATTGTATCTATGACTCCAAGATTGAATTTTTGCAAGGAATTAAGTCGAAATCTTGGAATTTAGGATCAAACCAAGAGTAAAGAACAATAACTCTGTTCATTCATCTAATTTACTGATTTATTATTTATATTTTTGTTTATTTCTTACATAATATAAAAAACTAATGAAGGCATAATTAATATTTCAACTAAAAATATTTAATTAAAACGATTGAAAGTTCTTCATAAATAAAATCGCTATTCGTTTCAAATCGAATCGGTAATGAGTGAGGGCGTCACTAATTTCAAAATTTCTTGAACTGTCAAAAAGAAAATAAAGTAATGGACAGAGTATAATAGGAATCCAGTTTATCTCAGTATTGCAGTTATGCTACTGATCAATAATTTGTTGCAAAATTTCCTGGATTCGCGGCTCTGCCGACGCTGCAACCAATGGCAACCGTCTGCGTTGATTTAGTTGTTGACTTCTTGGTTACAGTGAGAGATTGAGTAATAGCATTGTTTATGTCTAAGGACAGTATGGGGAATGCGATGGTTCTCATTAAAGCCACTTTTGAGTCGTCACTTAAGCAGGGTTTGCGTTGGAGCTATGTGCAATCAAATCACCTGAAACTATTTAGTGTGTCAATCTGCTCTGAAAATAGAGAGTTTCAAGAACAGCTGTTATTGACACGTTCAGTGAATTGATGGTCTTATGTAAATCACCAGAATAGTCTTTGTGTTCAGTTCAATATCCAATGAAAGGAAACGGCTCACGTAACCCGACTAGGTGATTATCAAAACAATGGTCCATTACAGTATGACAATGAATTACTCAATGTCGAGAGGAATTCTTTGTTTTTTGATGAATCAAATTGGTCATAGTTCAGCTTACTTATAAACGATGTTGACTTGATATGCATGAATTTGATAAATACAACAACAATATATTTTCCTTGTACAGCCTACGAAATGTAAATCCCCAATTCACGTGACTTATTGTTAACTTCATGGCGGCCATTTTGGTGGCGATTATTCATACCTTATTTTTAAAAGGGCACACAAACATGTTTTTAAGAAATAATTTATTCGTGTTGTATTGTGGGATTTAAAAAGTCGAAGATTGGTCAGGAGTTTAGGGAGTCGTCGGTATCGGTAGGACTTGACTGAATGATTGTTGATACAAAAACAATTGCATCAACATCGACAACTTATTTTTTTCCAAATAGATGTGAAACAGTAGTAATAGTAGTTTTTTTTTCTGCACTATGTATATACGACATTTTCAAATGATTAGTCATTGATGCTAGGATCCCCGAGAGCATCCAACTCCACTAGAAAATCCGGTCGAAAAAAGTTGCATCTCTGTGCACATTACTCACCAAATTCATGCACTGGTATTTATATAATATCTTATCCATTGGGTTATTTCCATTCATTCAGTTATTGTTATTGTAGAATTTTTCGATATGTAATTCCTTTTTTTCTATCCTTTTAGGTGAGGTAGGCTCTCGTTTCCGTCAAGTTATTAGTACATTGAGTTAAAAAACGTAGTTATTTTTAAGTAAACATATCTTAAGGGAAATCTTTTGTGATTGTACAATTTTATTGAGTATGAGACCCTGAACCTGGCCGTGGCCACTGACACACACATATACTTATATAATTATGTTGTACGCTTATGTTACTTTCTATTGTGGAGGAGGTACTTCCCAAGTCTTGCCTTATTTCCTTGTCACTTGAGTGGATTTCATAATGATGATTCACTGGTTTACTACCTAATATCTTTTTATATAATGTCATGATAGTTTCTGATCTTAGTTACCACAAGCGGTGCTCTAGACGCGTTATAGACTCGAGTTAATATTCCCTGAGTTAATAGTATTATTTGAACAAGATTAAATGTTGCTAGCTGAGTATATGATATTGTTTATAATTCGTGTAATTGTATGACATCATTAGAGTCAGGCCAGTCATTAAAGCTGTGCGTGCATCGACAGTTATCAAAATCATCACAAGTATCATTACCATATTGTATAGATTTTCACACGCCATATGTGGAAAAACTCTATATGTATGACAATGCGAAACGGTGTTAATGATTCGTTCTATAGACAATAGAATTAGGGGTATATGAATTATGTGTACTTGTCAAGTTTGTCATAGTTTCTCAATCACATTGACAGCGTTTAACAGCAAGGCGGTTTTGGGTTAAAATACCACGCTGGCCAGACGGGGTGGTATAGGGTTTGTTTCTAGTTTTCCTTCTCTTCGCAGTGCTGTACTGTACTGCGCCGTTTGCTCCCTTAATTGCATATTACGACACCCACGGGAGGAAAAGGGATAGCGACACTCCGCATTGTTATTCCGTCACCACAAGCAGTTTCTCAATACTGCAATGTTATTATCTCGTAACCGTGGGAGAACTAAGGTTTTGCATAAACGGGCTGGCTCAATCGGTGGATTCCACGGCTTCATAAAACAAGTGTTAAGCAATAACTATAATACACTTCTCCTTACTTCTATAGACACGAAAAAATGTACACCAGCCATTACTGATGTCGCAAAGTACCAGTTATTATCAGATCTATAATTAAGATATGATTCCATTACTGTGTACTATGTTGATAGGTAATCAGAACGAAAAAAACAATTTTGATTATACATAGTTATGTATTAATCTTATCTTAATTTAGATTGTTTTACGCCAATCGCCAATTCCAATACGTTTGATGGTAAAATAAATAGGTATGGTATTTTTGATACGTTATTATTAGACTTATTAGGTAGCCATATATATTAAACAGTCAAGATTAAAGCGTGAAGATATGATGCAAATGGAAGATAAAATTCCTTTTGAAGGAAATTACCAATTCACATGACTATTTGAATAGTATATATAGATTTAAATTATCATATTATCTCTAAATCATTCCAATCTTAAAATATCTTCTTAGGTAATGTTACGATTTTGTATGTCTTTTAAAAATTCTAATAAGTTAAAAAAATATGGTAAAGGAAGTGTCAATAAATCTTCAGAAAGGACATCAGTCTGTGCCATCTAACCTAATGAATCGATTTCACATTAAAGGTCGCGTATCAAAACGCAAATTATGCAAGTTTGCATTGTGGGATCTGGGCAGTACATGACCATTTATTAAGATGCCTACCTTCCTTAATTTGTTCAAATACAGACACCTAATTATTCATTTAAATGAGTTATTTTAAGTAACCTTTACCAATTATTAACCATTTGAATTGCATCTCCATAGCAAAATTATACCAAAACTATTTAATTATCTACATCAATATCTGCCCTACGCAGTTTGTGAATAATTGAATTTAGAACATTCAACTGAGATTGTTCGTTGGACAAGTAATTGTGGAGAGAAATAAAGAAATAGTTTGAGATTAGAATCTTTCTCTATGGTCCATTATGTGGCCATAAATGTACAAATATTACCTGTGGAACATTTTATTACAATTTAGTAAAAAGTCGTAAACGTTTTGTTTCACTAAAATTATTACTATTCATGTCAAGCGATCGTGTATTCTTTTGTATCTTATGGTTTATTAAATTATATTATTTACAAACTGTCAACTTGTATTATTAAAGTAGATATTGATATTTTGCAATTCATAACATTTCAACCACATAGTTGGTATTTTATAATTTTGGGTGTAATTTTTCATTTATCATACACATCCAAATTTATCCGTTAAAATGACGAGAGAAGTTTTTAAATTAATTAAATTAACAAGCTTTTTAAATACAAGCTTTTACTGGAATGCCTCGAGACGAATCAAACGAGTCCAAACTCGACGATGTTGCGACGTTTCTTTACAGAGTTTCTATGGTCACCTTCCAACTCCAGCATCAGAACAGCCCCACGTCATTATAATATTGTATTGTCACGCTGTATACATATGCTTGCAAAATTTCAGCAAAAACGGTTCAAGATATCTGTTTCAAAATTAAGTTGCAAGATTCCACGCGAACATACAAGCATACATACATACATTGCAAGTTAATAAAAAGCTTGTAAAATCATATCCTCAATCACGTATCCTTAAAACGTCTTATGTGTCATTATAAACAACTGGTTTAATTGAGCTCGAATCGATAACATCTTTATTAAAGTCAGTTGAATAAGTATGTGACAGCAAAAGAGTTTCTATGCAATTACCATATTTAATTATTTATATTCAATTTTTATGCAGTTTTATGCTATTTTATGAAGTTATATCTGCATTTAGTGTATGTTTGTTAAGAATTTAATAAGACAAGTAGTGACGTATGGTCTTTTTTTTTAACTTATCGCGTATACGATTTTTTGGTTGTTTAAATTGTTCCTTGTAGTGTTGTCTTGTTTAGTTTTTTTAGTCAAATTCGTTACAAGATAAGGTAGCTAGCATTCTTCCACGTCTACGTGTTATATTTAAAACAGTTTACGTCCATAATCTAAGTCTTAATAAATGGTATAATACATTAGTATAATATAGCAAGGTTTGCTCGTAAAAGCCGCTAATATCTAACAATATAAAAAAAAACAACAATGCTACCGAAACAAGTCAAGGGCCTCCCATATCAGTAAAAGGTCATTTAGTTTGAAGGTGAATAAATTAGTATTCATATACAAGCATTTATCTATACACTGGTACACGTATAAAAATATAATAAAAGTGTTTTTTTTTAATTATCACTTTTGTTGCTAGTCAAAAAAATTTATATTATTTGCAATTTTTTGCCTAGACATTAGGTACGCGTTAGACACGAATGTAAACCTTTTTGGGATCGGTAATAAATTTAAAATATCCTACAGTCATTCCTTTTTTAAATAAATATTGAGCGTTCTTTTGTTTGTTTTTTAGCAGCACATCAACCACCCAAAGTATCAAAATCTAAAGAATTATTTGTTTTGCTAAAGTATAATCTGTGCCGCCGAGATCACGCCACTTGAGACTGATGCATTCCTAACTATCATGTCAATAGATTATTATCAGAAATATTATCGTGCGTTCCCCGTAAATTTGTCGATTCATTCATCACTATTGTGTCCGATATAAGAACTTCTCACGTCAATTATTCGAGATAAATCTATGAAGACCCATTTACAAATCTGTTCAAATAGTATCTATTAGCATTTGTAACATAAACCATCTAATTTGTGTGACTTTTGTTGAGGCTCTAATATGTGTAATATACTTTATTGTGAATTTTGCACAAAATAAGATATTTCAGCATACGAACATATTTGTAAATATGTCTTTACGTTATCGTTAGCTAACCAAAAATGAACTGTATATCTTAGAAGGAAGGTTCATTATTTAACGCAGTAGAGCAGCGTATTAGTGCTTTGTGCGAATAATGTGTAAAGTGCTTGGCTGCTGTTCACGTGGACTATTGCTAATGTGCGTTTGTGTTTAGTTTCGTGGCTGGAGTGATTCTTCGCGAGAGGATACCCGCTTTCGAGCGTATGTTATGGCGCGCTTGCAGAGGCAATGTTTTCCTTCGTCAGGCAGAGATCGACACACCTTTAGAAGATCCATCTTCCGTAAGTACATCATCATTATTCATCATCATCCCTTTAAAAGTCCACTGCGGGACATACAACAAAGAAAATCAAAGTTATACTCAGACTTAGCTGGATTTATTTGCTGCTGTCCTAATATTTAAAAGATAATTCTAGAGGGTCTTCTATGAGGGTCTATTCTGAACTCTTTGTTTCTTCAGCACATGTAGACCAGTTTACCGGAGTGATAACTTCTTCACCGAGAATCGTAACCGTTATTATTGGTGCTTTCTATTGCGCCAGGTGTTGTGGGTTCAAATTCCACATGGGACAACACTGTGTGACACGCAAATTGTTGTTCTTTGTTCCCGTTTCATGTATGTTTGAAAAGAAACCCGTGACACAGGATGTACATTCCTTATGCAGGAGTTGCCTTTTTAATAAGAAAAAAAAAGTCTAATAATTAAGTCCAAGAATTCTTCGTCAGAAAAATTCAAAGTAAAACGATCGTTTCTTTCTACGTAGTCACTTTTATGCATTACTAATAAATTAATTTTATAGTTACTATAAAATTTGTGATAATTTTTACTACGTTTACGTGCTTCATAATTTTACAAGCTCGTGAACGAAATATAAGAGAAATGATGTCATTTATGTAAAATTGAGAATAGTCAAAGATAAGGAAAATCTTACTATCAATATATAATTGTTCTGCTGATTTCTTGAGGAAATTCCGACTCAGTGGGTTGACTCGTGATCTAGCGATGTTTGCAATACTTATAAGAATTTATTTGTTTTGATATCATTGGCAATATTTTTTGGTCGTTCGTTCCTTCACCCTAAGAGGTAGTATGACCTAGTCACCCTTGCTTTAGAAAACATTTGAAGCTCTTTATTGTTTCTAGAAAGGAATCCTCATCTTAATTTTCCACTACTTTGGTTACTACTTTACTTATGCTTTCCATCAGGCAGAGTAGTCATTTTTTTTTAATTTATGTAGCTGCGCCAAAATGACTCTGCTGCTCTGCCCGATGGAAAGCATGAGAAGATTCCAAAAGTGGTGATCACCATTCTCAATGCGTATAAGGACATTGCAGCATGGTGACCCACACTATGGCCGCCTAGTGAGATGCTTTTTTACGCCCCGCTTAAAGGACCCGGGATCAAAGTGGGAGGGAAACACGTGCGCTGGAAGTGAGTTCCAGGTTTTGACCGCTTGGCACAGAAAGGCCTTAGGCAGGCCCAAAAAAACCGGCCATCTGCGAGTCGGACTCGCGCACGAAGGGTTTCGTACCATTATCTATAAAAACGGCAAAAAATCACGTTTGTTGTATGGGAGCCCCCTTAAATTTTTTTTTTTTTAGTATTTGTTGTTATAGCGGAAACAGAAATACATCATCTCTGAAAATTTCAACCGTCTAACTGTCACGGTTCATGAGATATAGCCTGGTGACAGACGGACGGACGGACAGTAAAGTCTTAGTAATCATATAAAAAAACGGGTCCCGTTTAACCCTTTGGGTACAGAACGCTAAAAACTTCTGAATATCATATCACTTCAGGTGGTACCTTTTTAGAACCATGTACCATAAAAGTTCTAAGCAACATATGGTGACAAAACTATTCTCTTGCAGTCGGACCAGGTGTACAAGTCTGTCTTCATCATCTTCTTCCAAGGTGACCAGCTGAAGACGCGTGTGAAGAAGATCTGCGAAGGATTCCGCGCCACCCTGTACCCTTGCCCTGAAGCTCCCGCTGACAGGAGAGAAATGGCCATGGGAGTTATGACCAGGATTGAAGATCTAAATACGGTAAGACATCAGGCCTGTGATGAATGATTCCTTTTCAGATATCAGTTAACTATATATTCAATTGTAGGTAAAATAAAATAATTTTCGATATATTTATGTAGGTCTCTGATATAATATATATGCTTATGTATTTAAAAATAAGTACCCTTATTATTTTGGCCTCGTATCCAAACCTAAGCCTCTATAATCAAGACATTCCCATAATCATTGTCCCCTATTCGCGGCTATTTGCATATGATTAATTGCGAGACATAGCAACACTCAACCTTCGAGGCAAGTGAGCCAACGTTATTGTTACCTGGGCATAATTACTTCTATATTACACACTTTATAACTTTGACATACTAAGGCCCGTATTTTAAAAGACGTCGCAGCCGTGAATCTAGTTTTAAAACTAGTTTTAAGAAGCGATTTTATTATTGAACGTCTCTTGAAACAAGATTCACTGATCGTTAATCAAGTGAGTAAAGATCAACGAATCTCTGTCTATAGCTTATTTTAGAACGATATTTATGTCAAAATTTCCTTTCAGGAATAGATTTTGACACAATAACAACTTAAAAGGCATTCTATAATAAGAGCGACGCTTGAGATTTGATTTGAACTTAAAACTAGTTTCAGCTGATCAGAGTTCAAACGATACTTGAGACGCCTTTTATAATACGTGCCTAAGATTCTAGCTTGGTTAATTGAAAAGCTATTGACTGCTTCCGGGTTCGCAGTGGTTGCGTATGCGACTGCTGTACTTGAGGTCTCAAGTTCGATTTCCTGATTGGACCAAATGATTGTTTGATCTGCAAATACTTGTTACGGAGTTTTCTATGTATATTATAAATGTATTTATAAAAGAAAGTACATACGTATTCTATCAATAAATCTAGCTGTCATAGTACATGCTCTGCTTAATTTGAACCTAGATGACGTTTTGCGTCAGATGTCCGAAATATTTAAAAAAAAACTTATATTACACACTTTATATCGACACACTAAAGGTCTAGCTTGGTTAACTGACAATCTATTGGGAGTGTAAATGATTGTAAAAAAATTGGACGTGACGTCATAAACTAGTTTCAGTTGGTTACGTATGTGATACAAGGTAGTGCGATGACCTGGTGAAGGTCGCCATTGGGACGGGCCGCATAGGTCCCGTTATTATAGCGAACCTTAGGGGAAGGCTATGTTCAACTGTGAACGACTTTCGGCTGGAATATAACTGATGAGATTTTCGCAATACGAGCGATTAATCTATTTATATCGTATCGTTCTGGTATTATGTAAGCACCACAAGGGGTTGGAGGCATTATCTTATATATAAAATTCTCGTGTCACAATGTTAGTTACCATACTCCTCCGAAACGGCGGGACCGATTTTTATGAAATTTGGTGTGCATATCGGGTAGGTCTGAGAATCAACCAACATCTATTTTTTATACCCCATTTTTTTTCTTGCAAAACAATGTTTGCTGGATCAGCTAGTTCTTATATAAAAACAATTGCTGTTCGATTGTCTCGCTAAAACTCGAGAATGGCCGTACCGATTTAGCTGATTTTGGTTTTGAAATGTTTGTCGTAGTCCAGGGTAGGTATAAAAGGTGAAAAATTAAAAATAACTTGAAAATCAAAATATCTCGTGTACGAAGTAGCGGTCACAGCTATTATTTAATATTTATATTTTCGGACATATCACGCACAACGCCATCTAGTCCCAAGCTAAGCAGAGCTTAAACTATGGATACTAGACAACTGATATTAATACTTATATACTTTTTTTGTAAATACATAAATATTATACATAGAAAACACCAAACTCCGAAACAAAAATTTGCAGATCATACAAACATTTGGTCCGACCCGGGAATCGAACCCGAGACCTCAAGCACAGCACTCGCATGCGCTACCACTGCGCCACCGAGGCAGTCAAATTTGCTTATTCTGATCTAATATCATAACTGATTATTTTAGAATTAAATTATTTCTTAAACTCTATGTAAAATTAAGTAGATATTTTCAATGCGATGTGTGCAGTTTATTTTGAACATAATGACAACTTGTCTTAGACGTGAGTAGGAATAAATTATAGTTATAATAAAAATGGTACATAATACGCCTTTGTCTCTGTTCTGTCACAAGACCACAACATCACGAGTTACTGGTAAAAATAACCTTAAACAAAAGCTAGAAAATAGCAATTGCTAGAAAATTAATAATAATATTCCGAAATATATTTTACAGACTCTTAAACACAAAACATAAATACTTTGTAATGTGGATTTCTAAAAGATGGATACAATACTTAGACGGATATCAATAAAAATATACATTTTGTGCACAGGTTATTTATTTATTTAATGTAGAATCACCAACAGTCACAATAATATGATTACAATTTTAATAATCACAAATTTTAACAAAAATAAAAACGACTTAATCTGGACCAAATTGGACCACACTGGAAGCAACCAGCTTTCAAATAAAAAAAGAATCAACAAAATCGGTTCACCCAGTCGAAAGTTATGAGGTAACAAACATAAAAAAAATAAAAATATATATACAGTCGAATTGAGAACCTTCTCCTTTTTTGAAGTCGGTTAAAAATGTAGTGAGTTCTCCTTCGTTAGTCGAGTTATAGTTTAAAGTTTATCTCGTTTAATTTTTTTGATGGTTTCTCACGTAATATAAAATAAATATCTACCCTGTATACATAAGTTCAAACAATTTAATCTCAATATTGCTCAACATTATGGTAAGATTTAAAGCCATGCAAACACCATCGCATATCACGGCATGAGCTGAAGGCACGTAGAGGACATAGCTTATTGGGCAGTTACGTTTATTGCCGTAAGTAATTGCTTGATGGCTAAACAACACATTACGGTAATTCACGTATGAACTCGTAATTATCGCGCAGTTCTTGTAATCATTACGTAGGGGTGTCACATCTACCTGTTAACAAAAATTAGGAGCGTCTTCTTCATTATCAAACGGCTTTTACCAGTCCACTGCTGGAAGTAGGTTCATACAGCGGTATAGAAAGGAGTTGAACCTACTATGACACGGTTCTTGTAGAGTTTATTAGTCTTACTTCTCATAACAATACAGTTCTGTCCTGTGTCCTGTGAGTTTGCTCCCTTAGTGGGCCTCGGGCCTCGACATCCAAGGTAGTAGAGCCACGCTGATATCAGCAAGGTTGTGCCGGCTCGACCGGGGCGGTACTACCCTCGCACAGAAGATCAACGTAAAATGACAGCAGCAGTGCTGTAGTGTCTCGTTGGTGAGTGCAAGACCGGAGGCACAATGATGCAGAAGCATCACTAGGCCGCCATAGTGTGGGTCACCATGCTGCATTGTCTGCATTCGCAGTGAGTATGGTGACCACCACTCTTGGATTCTGCTTATGCTTTCCAATAGGCATAGTAGTCACTTTGTGGGGCCACATAAAATAAAATCCGCGGAATGAATAAGAGGAGTGACACTCTGCATTCTTCCTGATTTGTTTTTCTGAATTTAAATATGAAAATGACAAAAAATAAGTAATATTTAATTAATATAATATGTCTGGTGTAAGAATTAATATGTTTGAATATAGCTTTTTAAATTATCTTTAAAAATCTTCATGACTGATAAGAACTAATGTCTAGTAGATACATTAAATTGACTACCTACCGCAAAAATATTCTGACTGTTATGTATCCATTTATGTATCCGTGTATTAGGAGTATTTTACGAGGCTGCATCAGAAGAATAGTTTGGCACGCTCTGTAATCTAAACGACTTGGAGATATCGTTAAGCCGAGTCTCTACCGACCTAAAGTTAGCAACTTTTGTGTTATCAACACGTGGTGGTGACAAAAGTTTCTGTAATTTCCTTGTGTTGGCAACAAAAATTATATTTTATTATCTCTGTGGAGACGCTTAGTTGGAATGTTTTTAAATTTATGGCGACTTGATGTAGACACAATGGAAACAAAAGTTGGCGATTTTCTGAAGAGTTGCAAACAGTTGGAAATGCGCCTTTAGATTCATCTTAATTGTGACATTGACATATTTCCTAATAGTGACAACCCTAAATGTGTGTCAATAGTGATAACTCAGGTATAGCCGTTGATGAAAATTAGCGTGTTATTAGATAATTTACAATGTCCACAGTAATTACAAGATTAATCGAGTCACGCAAATTCATTAGGTGTCGTCATTTCTTATAGGTATTGTAAACACCCATAGCGGTATATGCCTATAGCAATCGTTTCTATGTATTTTATAGATGATTTGGCCACAAGACATATTTTTTTCTTCGGGAAAAATGTTTTTTAGATAAAAGAATACCTTATAATCTTTTCTTTCAGAAAGAACTGTAGGTTACAGAGTTACATTAGTAACTACTTTGGGTTACAGAAATGGACGATTTAAAATTAAAAGCCATCGAAAATATAGAAAAAGAAAAACCGCCTCTACATACTGGAATTTGATTAAAAATGTAAACCTTTAAAGCGGACTTGCATACCATTGCTGGTTCGAATTCCAGCCATTCCTCACCATTCCACCATTCGGTTCCATTTCCCACCCACACTGAGCTAAATGCTAGTAATGCTAGATAGTCTTTAAAAAAGTATCATTATTTTTCTGTTCCCAGGTCTTAGGCCAGACACAAGACCATCGCCACCGCGTGTTGGTCGCTGCAGCGAAGAACATCAAGAACTGGTTCGTGAAGGTGCGCAAGATCAAGGCCATTTACCACACGCTGAACTTGTTCAATCTGGACGTGACGCAGAAGTGTCTCATCGCCGAGTGCTGGGTGCCTTCTCTGGATATGGAGACCATTCAGCTAGCTTTGAGGAGAGGAACGGTACGATATCCTTTTTTTTAAATGTATTTTTTTATTATTTATTTATTTACTACCATACCATACACTATCATTACAGATTACATCTAATTCAATAGTGTAGGACTAAAATTTATAATACACACAAAATACAACACAATAAACAGTGCAAAAATATACAATTAAAAATACCCACAACACTCATAATAACACATGCAGCACAAGAATAATACAAAAAAAAACTAAAAAGACAGCTTAAATCTATACATACAACACAACTAATACAATACCGAAGAAAGAATTCAAAAGAAATCTATACAATTAATTATCTTATTTCTAAATTATTACTTTATTTGATGATTTTTTTAGTAAGTACACACCTAGATACTTGTAAAAAAAGATTAGAACTAAAAGTAATCATTACTTATTTATACCTAAAAACAAACAACCAGAATATTGTAAGATAATAATTTTATAAATTGGTTTGAACAGAAATAGTATAGACAATATGTTTTTTTTTTTTATAGATTAACGCTTAATGTACGTTTTATCTTAAAAAAGCGTCATTTTTTTATATATATATTATAATAATTTGCATAAATTACTCAAGAAAATTGGAAGTGTTGTGACTTATGAGCTCGGTTTGAACTACCTGCAATGCGGAAATCAGTGCCCTCTTAGTTCATCTAAAGTAGAGTTGTTATTATAAAGATTACCTTTGTAAGACAATTGCAATTATAACTTGCAATGTAATTTTAGAAATGCGAAGAAATCAAACATAGACAGAAATATTATTATACTAACTTTTAAACTTTCGCGTTCCATGATATAATTATTATTATTTTTACGGGAATTAACGCGATCACTATTTCAAGGTACTACATACCTCTGTTTTGCCTGACGTTTCGACCAGGTTGCACTGGCCGTGGTCACAGGCTGACTCAAAACAGAGGTATGTAGTACCTTGAAATAGTGATCGCGTTAATTCCCGTAAAAATAATAATAATTAGAAATATTATTATTAATGTTTTTTAAAGAGCAAATCTCGGCAATCACAAATTGTAGTCCTAATAAACCTTTTTGTGTGGGATATGTTATTTATTGAGAACTGTTATAGACTATATAACAAGATGCTAAGATTTTTAGGAGCACAGCAGTAACCATATAAATTACTGAGATTTTTTTTTAAATATATGGAATTTAATATACTGTAGAAAAACATTTAATGTTTTAATACTAAATAGATGGATACTGTTGGATGGAACTGCACGGTTGGCCTAGTGGTTTAGGTGGTCGCCACGCCGCTTGCCAATTGGCCAAGTGTTGTGGGTTCAAATCCTACACGGGACAACACTTTGTGTGATGCACAAATTGTTGTTCTGAGTTTGGGTGTAAATTGTGTCCGTTTCATTCTTGTCTGTAAAGTCCCCCGCGACACTGGATGTTAATTCCTAATGCGGGAGTTCTTTAAAAAAAAAAAAAGAAAAACTGGTTAAATATTGCATACAGTTTACATGAAAAAAAAATTATTTAAATTTTCTATCCACTCAAAAATATTTTATTTATTATTTTGTTTAATTTTTTTATATTTTGCCCCAACAGGAGCGTAGCGGCAGTTCAGTCCCTCCCATCTTGAACCGCATGGAGACGATAGAAGACCCGCCTTCGTACAATCGCACGAACAAGTTTACTTCGGCGTTTCAGAACCTTATCTATGCGTACGGAGTTGCCACCTACAGAGAAGTGAACCCTGGTATGTAACGGACCAGCAACAATTTAACAATTCCACCCATTCCACATAGTCCGTGTGGTGACAATTATATACCGAGTGTTACCACAACCATTCATCGCATGGGTTTCCTAAGAGGCGTCTAAAGGCGCTTATCCACCGAAATTGTTGTCAATTTCAGTGTTTCCAACTGTTTGCAACTCTTCAGAAAATTGCCAACTTTTGTTTCCATTGTGTCTACACCGAGTCGCCACCATTTTGAAAAACATTCGAACTAAGCGTCACCACGTACCCTATACATATTTGCAACAAGCGTATTCTTTTGATGTTTACCGCCAAAAACAGAAACACGGTTTCCAACATTTGTTGATAATTTGTTGCCAACACATGGAAATTACGTAAACCATTGTTACCAACACGTGTTGACAACACGAAAGTTGCCAACTTTTGTTCGGTGGAGACTTGGCTTAAGGAGGCAAACTACGCAGGCCAATAGTATTGCAAAGGGAAAGAAAACATATTACAACTTGCCTGATCAGCGTGGTATCTTAAGCCAAAGCCTCCTTTCTAAGTAGAAGCGTGTACAGTGGATTGTTAAAGGCTGTCTAAGTGATTTATATGTTACCGTCAGATTGTCAAAACCGTTAGATTATAATCTACCTAGCGAGATTGTAAACTTTCGATAGATTGTCAACTGTGATATACTGCTTACGCGCGTCAAATTGTCAACTGTCCCTGATTGGTCGGTTTTACATTATGCAGTTCAATGGCCATAGAGTTAGGAACTAACAGCAATTTTATGTAACTAATTGTAAAGCTGTGAGGTATTTCCGCCATGGTGTGGGTCACCATGCTGCATTGTCTGCATTCGTAATGAGTATGGTGACCACTACTCTAGAATAGGGAAGATAACACCTTAGTCAAATTAGTTACCTTTATCATCTGTCAAAACGAAAACTTAGTACGAAAAATGTACTAAATACAAACTTGTGACGTCACTGTCTACTCAATTGAGCAATATATTTCAATGTTTATTTGATTAAAGTTTGTGATAGAAATGAAAAGCTGTAATAATTATATTTTCTGAGATGTTTTGTTATATTCGTTTTAACGAAGGAGACATCGGTATTTATTTACGAACTAGTCACTTTGGCATATAAAAAAAGACAAACGTATTTGAGATGTGTCAATAAATTTTTTATAATATTGTAATCTCCAGCTCCGTACACAATCATCACGTTCCCGTTTCTGTTCGCGGTGATGTTCGGTGACCTCGGCCACGGAGCGCTGATGGCCATCTTCGGCTTTTGGATGTGCTACAAGGAGAAGCCTCTGCAAGCTAAGAAAATTGACTCTGAGGTATATTACCTGTTCTGTTTGCATTTAAAGGATTGCAGATATTTTAAAGTAACTAAACTATTGTCGCATTTAATCTATCTATATATATAAAAGAGTAATGTGACTGACTGACTGACTGATATACCCAGAGATCAACGCACAGCCCAAACCACTGAAGCTAGATTTTGCATGTAGGTAGGTAGGCAAGAAAGAAATTTTTGAAATTCCACCCCTAAGGGGGCAAATCAGGGAATGAAAGTCTGCGTGAGCGAAGCCGCGTGTAAAAGCTTGAAATAAAACTGACCCAAACTTAATAAGCTTAATATTTTAAATATAATATAATAATTAGGATTAGAGCCTCTTAGAGCACGTTAAGTTGTCGGTCTCGGTTGTCCTGAACTTCTATGGCAACCGTTATTGGGGGAAGTCAATGCCCTTAAATATACTGATAACTAGTTCAACATATGAATAGATCTCATCATGCTCAAAAAGTTGCAATTTCTTTTATGTAAATTTTAACATAAATAGTTTTACGACCTTAAATTTTGCAGAAACAGCTACATAGGATAATTCCAAACTTATATTAAAAAATAATCATAAATGTTAACAAAAAAACCGACTTTAAGAACTGGACCAAATTAAAATGGGACCACACAGGAAGCACCAGCTTTCAAATAAAAAAATAATCATCAAAATCGGTTAACCCAGTGGAACGTTATGAGGTAACAAACATTTAAAAAAAAACAGTCGAATTGATAACCTCCTCCTTTTTTTGAAGTCGGTTATAAATAGGGGTCTCGTTGGCTCTCTATGAGTCTTATATTGTCTAAGTGTGAATGTACTATAACAAATTATCAATATACCCTCTAGATCTGGAACATCTTCTTCGGCGGTCGATACATCATTCTTCTGATGGGGCTGTTCTCCATGTACACGGGTATGATCTATAACGACATATTCTCCAAATCATTGAACATCTTCGGCTCGTCTTGGCGCAACAACTACAACGAGTCGACCCTCGTCTCCAACAAGCTGCTGCAGCTCAACCCTGACTCCTGGGACTACCTGCAGTCGCCTTATCCCTTCGGTATCGATCCTGTGTGGCAGGTAAGACTTAGTTCTTCGACTGTTTGTTACAAAACTCAATAGTTATTATTATTCGCGTTAAGAAAATAGTGACGCATCGACCGCCCCGCCCACTGACCAATCACGTTCCAAGAAATTATCGTCTCGTTTAAAAGCTTGGAACTTGATTGGTTAGTGGGCATTTACTTACAAATTTATTGCAAGTATATTACTATTTTTAAAGATATGGGATGATTTTATATAATAGTGGAAAATATTTGTGCTTTGACGTAATTTCCTAACAATGTTGAGTCTACAAAAATATTTCTTTTAAAGACCTATTGATAGCAACACTTTTTCTATAATAAATAACAAATGCGTTTTGTTGTCCGTTGCACTTGATAAATAATAATAATTTAACCTCGATTTTGTCCAGCTTGCCGAGGCCAACAAGATCATCTTCATGAACGCCTTCAAGATGAAGATCTCCATCATCATTGGCGTGTTCCACATGTTGTTCGGTGTCTGTCTGTCGCTGTGGAACCATATGTGAGTACGATACATATTTTACCATATCTATCTGTAAATAAGTACTCTTCAACCTTCGATATACCGTGTTGACAGTCCGATGACAATTGACAGAAAAATCTTTTATCCTCAGTACTTCAAATATAGCTTGACAATTGTCACTAGTGTCATTTTAGAGTTGATGTGAATTTTTATCATAGAGGTATTATAGATAGAGCAGGGGAGCCAGGCCTCCAGCCGTCTCTCGGTTAGAAAGAGAGAGAGAGGATCGCGGTACCTGTCTCTCTCTACTCGCGTATGCGCAGTTAGAGCGTAAAAGCAGCATAGCAGAACGATTCGACTGTTAATTGTTGTGATTGGATTACCATTATTAGTTCTTTACTGCGCATGCGTCAGTAGAGAAAGACAGATAGGGTACCGCGATCTTCTCTTTTTTTTAACCGTTGGACGTTTCCGCTTACAGGCAGCCGTATGGCTTCCCTACTCTATCTATAATAGCTCTATGATTTTTAACCGACTTCCAAAAGGAGGAGGTTCTCAATTTCATCGGTATGTGTTTTTTTTTTTTTTTTTTATGTATTTACATTGATTACTCCGTCAATTGTGGACCGATTTTGAAAATTATTTTTGTATTCGAAAGGGTATGCTACCCATGTGATCCCATGGCCACCATATTAGGATCTAATGATGGGATCCCAAGGAAATCGAAAGAAACCCTCAAATTTACGTGAGCGCCTACAATGAAGTTAAGAGCACTGACGAAATATAACTATAGACTTACACCGCATGAACTTAGAGTTGTACGCGGATGTATAATAAGCTTAATGTTCACTAGATGTCACTAAGTGTATCAAATTGTAAATTTCAAAGATATTTTCTGAGCTTCTACTCCGATACGAATCCGAGAGTAAACTGTCAAGTTTATTTGTTTTTGTATTAGTGCAAAATGTCCCACTAGATGTCTTTTTCCACATAATTACATTAGTAATTTATGTGATATTTTATTAAATCGTCCAAGAGCACACAAATAAATAAAATTGAAATGTCTGTTTATAATTTCAAATAAACAGCTTCTTAATAAATGCTTCTCAGTAAATACGGTACATGAATATATATTTTTTTATTAATTTTTGTATGAAACTTTTTAAATTTTCCCATAAAACTCTGTATGTAGGTCTAGCTACTTAATTGTGTTATAATAATCAAAATTTGTTGAAAAAATCCATATCTTCTTAATATATATAAATCTCGTGTCACAATGTTTGTCCTCAATGGACTCCTAAACCACTTAACCGATTATAATAAAATTTGCACACCATGTGCAGTTCGATCCAACTTGAGAGATAGGATAGTTTTTGTCCGCGACTGTACACTGCCTGTGGGAAGCTGAGACAGATATGTAAATATGGCGGTACGAAGTTCGCCGGATCAGCTAGTAATATATATAAATCTCGTGTCACAATGTTTGTCCTCAATGGACAAACCACTTAACCGATTATAATAAAATTTGCACACCATGTGCAGTTCGATCCAAATTGAGAGATAGGATAGTTTAAATCTCAAATTATAGTCGCAATTTTAATTTATTGCTAATTATTGTATATAAATATGGCGGTACGAAGTTCGCCGGGTCAGCTAGTATTATATATGTCGGAGACACAAGAATAAACGAGAACATGAATGACAGATACAGCCAATCTGGACCAAAGCCAAACACTAATCACTACTAAACGGATACGAATCAACTTAAACACCATCAGCAACCCCCCATGAGGGGATTGGGGCAACGCTCACCCCTCCGCGATGCCCTGTGGAATTCGCCACCTAGGCTAGTAATTCCCCCACTGATAAATATCGCCTCATACACACAATATAAAACACAGAGATACAATAAATCGCAAATCCAATAAAAGATATGGTCGTCGCGAGATCTGAAGAGAACTGTGTCCTGTTGCCGATCGCGCCGCTTTATATAGAGTGTTCCGTAGTGTTCGATAGTGGCAAATGTTTGTATCACTTTTATTATTTGGATACCCTCACTCCGACACGGCCGTCCTGACGTATTACACGTCCTCGTGTGATGTTGAAGGCATCATCATCATTATCCGCAGAAAAGAAAGAGATTTTTGTGTTGTTCGGCCACTCCTAACCAAGGACATTGGGTACATTATTACATTTTATCTTCTGTGGAACAACTTCATTTAGGACATTCTCATAAAATAGGCTTTTCGTTATCAAATCTGAATGCTAATAGACTTCTCGCTACATACTAAATTAATAACACTAGTAAGTAGTATCGCAACAGTCACCTCACCGTTTATCGCGTTACACATTTTTGGATTATTATTATTAACAATATCTACATGGCCTCTTATTCTACCAATTTTACTTTTCAATGGCCACCTCGCCTTTCAGTGGCCACCTCGCCTTTCAGTGGCCACCTCGCCTTTCAGTGGCCACCTCGCCTTTCAGTGGCCACCTCGCCTTTCGCAAAACTTAACTAAACTTTAACAACCACCACGCTGATAGGATATCTCATATCTCATTATAGAGACTACTCGCCACACAATTACAACTCAATTTCATTCCATTGCATCAGCATTAATTAACCCTTGATTATCATCATCAACATCAATAGGGACTTGATCTACAGGGATTTTCCTCACTATTATCAATGCCAGACAAATCTACCTCCTCGGGTATATCACTTAAAGGAAACTCTCGTATACGAACGCAAGCGCATTTGTAGATTCTGTTACTAGTTAAAGATTTCAAAGTATAACGATCGCATAAGGGAAGTATAAGGGAAAGTTACTAGATATTCCTGATTTCTTGCATGTATTTTGGTTTTTCGTAGCCCGACCGCAAAAAACAGCTTTTAGCAGAAGCCCACTTATTATCAAATAGTTTATTTATAGTAGCTTTTAAAAGAGTTGTAACAATTCTGCTTTTACTGCTGATGGAATATTATAAGTTACACATTATTGCGATTTCATCGAAAGTGATCACACAAGCTTTATCTTTAATTAATGCATTTCGAATTTCTGTTATTCTTTTTTTTAATAGATCAGGGCAAAACAATCGGATTTTGCTAGCCACTTTCGGAGTTTCGGATTGTGGTTGGAGCGGCAAGTACTACACCTTGCCGCCTTAGAAAAAAATACACTTTAGATTTGTAAAATAATGACAAGCTGAATTTATTTTCGTCTTCTGTCCAATTCATAACCTTTATTTTCGTAGCTGCATCAATGTCAATTCTCTAGAAACCTCTTCTGAACTCTTTTAGATTTTAAAATGCTGTCATCAGATTTTGGTTTTTGCCGTAATTTAAATAATACGATAAAAAAATTGTTAGAAAACTGTTTAAAGTGTATGTATATGAAATAATATTTATTTGTTAATATCCTGACTGATTTAATGCGATTTTAATATTACTTGTTGTACAAATTAAAATATGTATAATAAAAACTTGAGAGGTGTCAAGTAACACCCGGATGGAACGAAGTTTATATATATATTATATTTGATATGCTCCTACTAATAAAAATGCGCACAAAATACTCAAATTATTTTAGTAATGATCAAGCTTTACAAAATATACTATAAAACAATATATTTTATGTAAATAAATGCAAAAACCCAACATCACGTGGTGTTCCCAGGCGGTCACCTATCCAAGTACTAACCACGCCCGATGTTGCTTAACGTCGATGATCGGACGAGAACCGGTGTATTCAACATGGTATGGACGTTGGCAATCAGTTTGTTATATTTAACGTTGAGTATCCAGCACTATGACGTCAATTCAATGTTAAAAGTGTCATTACAACTTTTGGCACGAAAAGTGTCGTTACATTTTTTTCCGTCTAGCTCCCTTTCGCGACGCGCGATAAGGAACTTCGTTCCAAAATAAACATTGTACTTTGCAGTTCAATCATTTATTTTATATTAAAATGACATATAATGACCTAAAATTTATTGATTATGCCATATCAGACAGGAAATAAAATCGCTCAACATTATTATCTACACCATAGATTTACATGATTGAATAGAATATATTTAAATTAGGGGGCTTCCATTAATTACGTAAGGTGTTTTAGGGGGGAGGGGATTCAGCTAAATCTTTTCAAATCTCACTTAGGGGGGTCTTGGCAAATATCACGTGATTATTGTGTAAAAATGCGTGAAAAATTATTTCCGAATAAAATATGGCCAAATCTAACACAATAGTGTTTCTCGTATTCGTCCGAACTCCGCAGAGCAGCGAAGTAGCATTCGAATTTGCTTTGCTAGTCTTCAACAGAAGTAATAGAACAAGTTCAATAATCCAACACGTTTACAGCCAAAACATAAATTTGAAGAATCTCGCGTGAGATTTGGGGACGGGGGAGGGAGTTGAGGAAAATCTTACGATATCTCACCAAGGCGGGAGGGGAGGTCGAAAAATTCTCAAAAATGCCTCACGTAATTAATGAACGCCCCTTTACGATATTTCGTTGAAATAATTTGTTTGTTTACTTACTCTTCGTAAGACAACTAACCAACTAACCATTTGACAAATCAAAGCCCGACGTAATCGTAGCCACTTGGTGGCGCTATCATCGCGCATCCAGCATATAATATTCTATATGTCATATCAATAACTTATAAACGTGACATCTAGCGTAGTAAATAGGTCATTATATTCAAGTTTATTTAAATCGATTGCAACGACATCTCCTAAAAATAGGTGATAACTTATAGTTACGCAATTGAAAATTATTTTTTTTAAACAAGCATTAGAAAGTAAGATTTATATTCGAAAAATAATAAAATAATGACCATAATTGAAGCATATCAATAAAATAGTGATAGAGTTTGTTAAACTATTTCTAGTACCTTATTTTTGCGCGCCATCTAGATTTAGGTGAATTTTTCTAGCTTTTATCGGTGTACAGTTTGGGCCAGGGGAGGGTCGGTCTATTTAGTATATTGTGTCATTGTTAAGAGCAATTGTCTGCATGCCTTCATATTCTGTGGACATCATTTAATTTTAAATGAAATGATGAGAGGCTTGAGAAAGACTAAAAAGCGAAAGATAAAAAAAAACTTCGTTTAAAAAAACCGACTTCAAAAACTAAAAAGTATAAAATAACTTAATTTGTATGTGCTACCTATTCATAGGTTTGAAGTCGGTGCCAAGCCAAAATGTAATAGTAGGTACCGCTTGCCATCAGGCGATACGTCTGCTCGTTTGCCAGACAATTCCATAAAAAAACCTATTTTAAATAATAAATACCTTTCCAGTTATTTCAAGCGCCGCGTCAGTATCTACGTGGAGTTCATCCCTCAGATCATGTTCCTCACCCTGCTGTTCTTCTACATGGTGCTGCTCATGTTCATCAAGTGGACCAGCTACGGACCCAGCCCCGCTTTGAACTTCAACACTTCTCTCCCAGGTACAACTTCTCTTACTAACACCTAGGAGAAACTTAACCCTTCACAAGTAATTTTTTAACAAAAAAGAAACCAACTTCAAGAACTGGACCAAATTAAATGGGACTACACGGGAAGCATCAGATAAGAAAATAATCATCAAAATCGGTTCACCCAGTCGAAAGTATTCCTTTTTTGAAGTTGGTTAAAAACAAAGAGACTTCAAGAACTGGACCAAATTGAAATGGGACCACCATTTCAATTTGGTCCAGTTATTGAAGTCGATTATTTTTGTTAATTTTTTTGTTTATTGAAACACACATTGGTTGTTTAGTAAAACTGTATGTTTGTATGTGACAGAGGTGGTGAGAAGCAGTGGGTACTGCGCCCCCTCAATCCTGATCACGTTCATCAACATGATGCTGTTCAAGCACGACGAAAACACGCGAGAGGTCTGCGATGACGTCATGTTCCCAGGACAGATGACCATACAGAAGGTACTGTACACTCAACTATTTAATGTTTTTGTGTATATTCGATGACTCTGAGAATATCTGAAGTAAATGTTGGAATCGGATGGATAACAATATGTTTGCTTTCGACAGATGTTCGTGATCATCGCGCTGTTGTGTGTGCCTGTCATGCTGTTCGGCAAACCTTACTTCATCATGAAGGATCAGAAACAGAGAGCCGTAAGTACATCTACTTATTACCACAACATTTGTTTATCTTAAAAGAATGATGGATTGAATGAATGATTGAGTGAATGAAAGATATTTTCAGTCATTCAATCATTTACTAATTATTTATTTATGAGTTCAATCCTTTAATTTTGAAGATAATATTTAATTTTTTTTTCATGCTGCTATTCTGATAGCTGGCTGTAAGTATTGAATTTTAATATTTAAATGTTTTTAGATATTCGCGACTTTAAAACATACTTTTTATGTAATTTACACTCTCGATTTTCGGTCGATGGAACTTGTTGAAATGCATTCTAGAATTAAACTTACTTGTATTTATTCCATTATTTTAACTAAGTTTAATCCTGGCCGGTCCATCCTATGGCATTATCAAAGGTTAATCAAAGGTTAAATTATTGAAGAGGTTATGATACTTTCTCAAAGTCACAGGTAGACTAAATATTTAATTCAACAGTGTTCCGATTTAAAATAACGCAAAATATTATTACATTAAATACTTTATTGTTACAAAATGAAGTTTCGGAATTTTTAAATTTATTTAAAGGAGGGCAGAGCAAGTAAAAACTCGAGAACGGCTGGGCCGATTTAGCTGTATTTGGTTTCGAAATGCTTATTGTAGTCGAGGGAAGGTTAAAACGGTGAAAAATTAAAAATAAATTGAAAATCCATAAGTCAAGTGTACAAAAAAGCGGGCACAGCTAGTAGTTATATTTTTAAATTAACGTGAACCTTTACTTCAGGGCAAAAGCCTCTTCCAGAGATGACCAAAAGTCAGTGCATAATGTTATAATAATAAATATATTACTAAGTGGTAGCTTTTTATTCTACGCTGTACTCCTTTTAC
This sequence comes from Diaphora mendica, assembly GCA_949125395.1. Classification (NCBI taxonomy): domain Eukaryota; kingdom Metazoa; phylum Arthropoda; class Insecta; order Lepidoptera; family Erebidae; genus Diaphora; species Diaphora mendica. Next base: position 26,808,381 of record OX421320.1, read on the forward strand.
TTGGTGTTGTTTGCGAAGTTTACTAAAGGAGTATTGTGTGTATCAGCGCCAGGGTCACCAGCCCGTGGAGGGGGCGGCTGAGAACGGTTCGGCCGGCGGAGCTCCAGCACCAGCTCACGGACACGAGGACGAGGAGATCACCGAGGTGTTCATCCACCAGGTACGGAACTCATATACACCTTTGTATTTACTTTTATTATTATTATTTTTCTGTTCACCTTAGTCAATAATACAGTTTGAATGTTGAAGAACTTTACTAAAACTGAATGGATAAATAAAATTGTTCCAAATTACTTCCATTGACTGCCTCGCTGTCGCAGTGCTAGCGTATGCCACTGCGTGCTTGAGGTCTCTGGTTCGATTCCTGGGTCGGATCAAATTTAATGTTTGTATGATCTGCAAATATTTGTTTCGTAGTTTGGGTGTTTTCTATGTATGTTATGTGTGTATTTACAAAAAAAAAAGTATATATGTATGGGTAATTGGCTGATGCTTGTATCCAGCCGGTACTCACACATAATATGCTGTCGGGTTCGCCAAAGAAAACCATATATATGTTGTTATCATAAATGGTACTTTAATACTTTACAATAAGTTGCTAATTAAATTAATACAATTCGGTGGAGTCAACTTTCGTGTGTGTCGTAGAGTAAGTAGCGTATTTGAGACGCTTCCGGTGTTGTCAACTCAAAAGTGTTGCCACATAACAATCTCGTGGTGCGTCTGGAAACTGAACGCCGCCACATAGGTATTTATATCAGTTGTCTAGTACATACTACATACCCATAACACAAGCTCTGCTTAGCTTGGAACTAGATGGTGTTGTGTGTTAGATGTCCGAATTTTTTTTATTTATATTTATTGTTTGAATATTCGTAAAGCCACTTGGGAAAAAATCTTTTGAAAGAAAATTATTATCTTTGTTTTTTTTTTATTATTTGTTTTATTAAATAGTGAGGTTTTGACACTCGTTAAGAATATTACTAAAAGGGAGTTGTGTCAAGTTAAATTGGTTTGTTTTTAATTCTGTTCTTTGAATATTCCCAAAGCCATTTGGAACAAAAAAAGTATTCCTGGAAAATTAAAAAAAAAAAAAAACTTGCTTGCTTTTTAACCGCGTGTTCAATTTTGATGACCGAGCAAGCGAAGGATTCTAAAATTAGAATCCTGAGCGTTAGCGAGGGAATCAAAAGAGCATAAGGTGAAAAATCTTTGCACTCGAGTGCAACACGTAACTTTTCATCCCACCTCAGCGAGGAAATTACTAAATGCAAAGGAAGCATTTACAATCACAAGCTACTTTTATTTCAACACGTGAAAAACCGACTTGAAGAACTAGACCAAATTGAAATAAGACCACACGGGAAACACAGTTTTCAAAATCAAAATCGGTTCACCGAATTGAAAGTTCTGAGGTAACATAAAAAGAATACAGTCGAATTGAGAACCTCCTCCTTTTTTGAAGTCGGTTAAAAATAGGTCGTTTAGTATTGTGTAGGAGAGTATCTAAGGTGTTTTCTGTGTTGCAGGGCATCCACACGATCGAGTACGTGCTGGGAAGCGTATCTCACACAGCATCCTATCTGCGTCTGTGGGCGCTGTCGCTGGCGCACGCTCAGCTCGCCGAAGTCGCCTGGAACATGCTGCTCAGGAAAGGTAACACACTCACTACCTTATTAAATACTAGCTGAACCACGCAACCTCGTTTGCGTCTCCTATTGCCCGTAGCGTGATCATTTTCCCCCGTTTTTGAAACATTTTTCATTGGTGCTCCGCTCCTATTGGTCATAGCGTGATGATATATAGCCTATAGCCTCACTCGATAAATGTACTATCCAACACTGAAAGAATTTTTCAAATCGAACCAACGGTTCCCGAGATTAGCGCGTTCAAACAAACAAACTCTTCAGCTTATAATATTAGTATAGATAACTGTTTCGTTTGCCAAGAATCGACCCTACAACCCTGTAAACGCCCCAGAACACTTTAGTGCTTTTCTTTCTTTTTTATAAGACAAATCTCACAATAACAATATTTCTGGAACGGCAAGAACCCAATACGCATGAAAAGGATATAAGAATCACACAAAATGTTGTCCCGTGTCAAGTTTGAAATCATAACAATCAGCGCCATAAGTAAGCGGCAGATTATTTTTATAAATACATAGTATAAAATGAAATCTACTGTTTGTTTTTCTAGATTTATTAAACTTACTCAACGGATTTTAATGCAATTTTCAGCAATAAATAGATTAATTGTAATACATGCATATTGTAGTAGAGGAAATCCGAGAATCTCAAACACTTCCATATGATTGAAGCAGAACCGGGCGCTCATAGCTTAGTTGCACTCGGTGATTAGAAACAATCACCGAGGGTAAGCAACGACATCGCGGTCAGTACCTAGATGGATGACCGCTGGTGGCACGATGCTATGAGTGTCTCCGTGGTTGGGAGGTCACGTTAAGCATTCGGTCCCGGTTGCTATCGTAGGATAAGTCGTGAAGCTGAGTTGGAGGCCTTTGGGCGGCTTAAAAACATTGAACGGCAAGATACGTAGCGTGGGGACGTATGGCCTTCACCCTCTCCTGAGAGGACACCCGAGCCCAGCAGTGGGACGTTATGGGTTGTTGATTGAAGCAAAATCGGGTCGCTAGCATTCTATATTTTTTGATTTTGATTTGATGATTGATTAATCATTAATTTCATAGTACAAACCCTACTTAGTTTGAAATAAGATGGCATTGTGCGTCAAAAGTCTGTTTTTTTATTAGTAAGTAAACAATAATGTGTGTTTCAGGTCTGCAGAGTCCAGGCTACGAGGGCGGCATCATGCTGTACGTGGTGTTCGCGGGCTGGGCCGCCATCTCCGTCTCCATCCTCGTGCTCATGGAGGGGCTCTCCGCCTTCCTCCACACGCTACGTCTGCATTGGTATGTCGCCTTGCCACCTTGCCACCTTGCCACCTTGCCACCTTGCCACCTTGCCACCTTGCACATGTACTATTTAACACCTAACTCGCATCACTATCTGAATTTGACTCACTATACTCTTTGCGTTGTAGCACGGTGCGTGGCATGGTTCAGTAACATTTCGTTTCACTCTTGCAAGTTGCCGCGATTTACAAATTATAAGTTAGTATTTCAGCTGTACCACATTAGCAATATATTAAATAGCTGTAGTCAATTAAAGTAAATTAAATTAAATCACCGTGCATCATGCTACAGCGCAAAGAGTATAAATAATCTTAAAAGTATAGAAAGTTACATACATTGTAAGTTCGAACTCCATCTAGTGCAAAACTAACATGAAGTAGAAATTTAGATTTTAAAGATCTTAAAAAAAAATTGTATAATTATTTGCTTCTGTATGTGGGTCTTAAATATGTGAATTTATTATATTTTCAACTCCTCCAGTTTCCTTCTGATTAATTTCATTGCGGGTTCCAAGACTTTTTCCTCGGACTTCCCGAGTAGTATATATCATAACTGGGTGTGTTCGTTGGTCACTGCTGTTGATTCTGATGAACAGGAATTACTGTGGTGGGCGTGTGGGAGGGATGAGTCCCATTAATCCATTATACCAGATAAACTAAACTTACACGTGTATGTCCTCAGGGTGGAGTTCCAGAGTAAATTCTACGCGGGTGAAGGGTACCTGTTCCAGCCGTTCTCGTTCGAGATCATACTGGACTCGGCCGGCCAGGGTGAGGAGTAAACACCACGTCACATCAGCACTATCCACTGTTTCATCACTATTGCTATCATTTAAGCAAATCAGCTGAGTTTATGACACAGCTACCTAACGAACTTATCATACTAACAATACAACTCAAAATGTAATGTTTATTTATTGAAGTTGATGCACTGAAAATGATATAGCCTATTAAATTTGGTATCATCATTACATGGTGCTCCTAACATATTAAAATTTTGTGAATTTGACATCGTTTATATTGTGCAATATATGTAACGAGCTAATATTGGTATTAAAAGGTTTATGTTAGGTTAGATAGAATATTATCGAAATCTAACAGATTACTGTAAAATAATATGAGTTTTGTATTTAAAAAACAACCAATCGACCCTTTCTATTCAGTAATTAATTACGAAATGAACAGTTCAACTGAACTTTGCCTGTAACATATCTTAAGGTCCATTGTCGGATCTTCTGATTCTCTGAGTGATGAAACAGTGTAGTGTATATTTAAAAAAGTAATTATGTACCCATATTAATGATTGTAGGATTTCGCTTTAAATAAATCAAATACACAATGTTCGGCGGCTTTTGAAGACTTTATGTAACCATGCAGTTATATTAGACATATAATTAAATGTTGATTATTAATATTGTGTAATAATATTCAAGTTAAATAAGAAAAAATAAGAAAATATTTGTTTCCTACTAATAGGGGTGCAAATTACACGTAAAAACAATGTTTCCTTTTATATTTTCATAGTTAATATTTGTTTAATCCAATGTTTTTTTAAGCTATAAATGTGTGAACGACTATAACCCAGTAAGAATCAATTGTACTTAAAATATAATAATTTTTATTGAAGTAGATATTTTCATTAAAGGCAGTTACCGTGTCTCAATAAAACATAATCGTAAATGTGTTTTTTTATTTAAATTATATACATGTATACTGAGATGATAATATATAAATATAAACATCGATGGCAGAAAGCTGAAATGTCGTATCTCGATTTGACAAACCGCCTTTGGTATTTATTTGATCAGAAAAAAAAACGCGTCGAACGGTCTATGTCTCATTACGTAAGGTTTGAATAAAGAGAAATATGTTTAAAATTTCAACTTTCTATATTAATATTCGAGATATGAATTTATGAAATTATTTTTTGGCTGTGGTTATTTCGAGACATGACATTTTGGATTTCTGTCGTAATATATGTGATGTATACTGGCAGTGTTGTATATCTATATACAATGTACTTGTATATGTGTATTTGTTGCAATGTCAGACGCTCTCTGTTTAATTACTGAATGTCATTCCAGTTGTAGTTGCCGATTAGTGCTCCGACGAGTGTCATGTAGCGTAGATATATGGTGATGATTAAAGTTTTTTTTAGTAGCATTCAATTATTTGTTTAATTTTATTAATCCTTTGCCCGTGTTTTTAACCGACTTCAAAAAAGGAGGAGGTTTCTCAGTTCGACCGTATATGTTTTTTTTATGTGTGTTTGCGGATAACCTCGTCGTTTATGAACCGATTTTGATGATTCTTGTTTTAATGGAAAGGAGATATCCCAACGGTGGTACCATGATAAGGACACTAAGATCTGATGATGGCATCCAAGAGAAATCGAGTCTCGAACCATGAAGTCGGTTTTTGTTTTTGTTAAAAATTTAAATGAAGAAAACCTAATAAGAAGTACTGAATTTAATTATTTTTATATAAACTTTTGGTACGTTGTATCTGCTGTATCTAACCGTTTTATAGAAATACATAGTTAGTGGCGTTGTAAACGCATGTATGTATCGATGCAAGGGCGGTACAGATTCGTGACGCATGCTGATACGCCGTACAAACGTACAAACAATGTATATACTGTAATACAATAATCTTCTCCATCCTCAAAAGATGTTAAATTGAGTGGGAGGATACAACACTGACAACAACAAAAACTAGTCATATTCAGCGCCAATAGTGATGCTGATGTCACCAGGGAGGACGTTCGTCTTGTGATACCAGCGGTTCGTGTCCACTACCACTGAAACAGGGAAACGTAGGTATTAGAAGTTTTAATACTTTACAGTAGCTTCTTAGGTGTACGCTGAATAACAATAAACATATTCATTATTTTTAGTTACAGAAATCTTAAGTAATTATTATGCCGATTTAATCAGCCTGTTTGCCGCATGCACCGCAGCATGGCCCTCGTACTATTAAAGTTAACTATTCTACAAGTAAACTCAAAAAGTAACAGAAACCATTGTATTTCCATAAATAAAATATTTGATTTTGTAAATAAAATCATGAACCTGGTGAAGGTCGCGGGAAGCCGATGGATGCGGGCTGCTCATGACCGGTTATGGTGAACCTTGGGGGAGGCATACCTATGTCCGTCTGGATGGCGTAACAACAGCAGTTCCCGGACTCCTCCCTCCTCAGGCGCAGAGTGGCACACCGTGTGGTTTTAGTCGGTTCGAGTCCGACACACCGCCCCGCCGCAAGCCCCGGCGCGGGTGACGGTCCGAGGGGATTTCCACACGTAAAAAAAAAAAAAAAGGCATACCTATGTCCGGTCCGGATGTGTTAATGTCAGCAGTTCCCGGATCCCTCCCTTCTCAGGCGCAGAGTGGCACACCGTGTGGTTATAGTCGGTTCGATTCCGACACCGCCCCGCCGCAATCCCCACCGGGGTGACGGCCCGTGGGCATTTCCACTCGTAAAAAATAAAGTCATACCTTTGTCCAGCAGTTTACATCTTTTGGCTGAGATGAGTACGAATAAAAAAAAAATATGTAAGACTTACATATTTCTCCAGGTGAGACTGTGAACGAAATCCATGTACATTTGTAGAGGCACTCCGGCGGCGGCGCCAGCTGCCACTCCTTGCGACCGCGCACCTGCGCCTGCCAGGACATGTGCTTCACCGAATCCACCTAAACAGTAGGCAAAACAAGTATATCTACCAACTAAAACAGTGAAATATTTTATATTCACTTCCTTTTATAAGCAAAACAATAGATAAACGAGCCAATTAGCGAAAAAAAAAATTGAACCCAAAAATTTAAATCTACATAAATATGTTTATATGATACTCACATGCATATGTGCCCCCTGTCCAGGTCCTCCCATAAAGATCCAATCGACCATATCACTCTCAGCTGTTTTCGGCAGGAAATACGGCCGATTATAGTAGGACCTCAGCAGCCTCGTCTCTTCATCGTAGCAAGTGCTCCACCCAACGTACCAGGGTTCGCCTGACAGATTGGCTCTAGCTTCGTCCATGTTAAAAACTTCTCGCAACGAGTTCAGTCCAGACTTGTACGCGAAATAGAAGCAGTCGTTTATTTGTTTGCCCATTTTATTTCTGTTGTAGAAATTGGCGAAGAAATCGAAGTTGAATTCCTATAACAACGAAATTTTTAGACATTTTCAAACATGTAGGTACACCCCTGACTTGCGATAACCTCAGTTTACGCTTACGTGGAAGGCAACTGCGGCTCTATTGAGTTTCACGACCTTACCTTGAGAGCTTTCCAGCTGTCGGTGGCATCGGTGACAATAACAGGAGTAGTGCTGTACGCATACTTTTCAAATTGTTCGGCGGTGGTGTTCGCGAGACGCACCACCTCGGTCACTCGCGCGCACATCGAGCAGTCCTCGGGTGGGCGAAACGCTGACTTCGAGAACGACGGCAGTTGCAGCACACAGTTCTATAAATACCGTTTACATAGAAAATACAGCTGTTTGGTCAGTAAACAATACAAATGCTTTGTACAAAAAAGCGGAAAGAAAGTTTACCTAGAAAGTTTTCCAATCCCATAGTTTTTTACGTGCTCTTTGCGAATTTCAACTTTTCCACCTCAAAACTGTACCACTATATTTGGCAAATGGCGGCTTTTAGAACTTTTTCTTGGCAATAGCTCTTTTTCGAGTCATAAAAACATGCATTACAAAATTAAACTAAAAAAAAATCCTACAGTCTATTTCACAAACTTTTTCGTAAAATACCTAATAGTTTCGGCGTACGAGGCAGCGCTGTGTAATTTAACACACTTTTTTGTAAAATAACTCGTTTCTACACAACCGAAAAATATGAGTTTCGACAATTATACTACTCACCTTCTCACCTTAGTAGGTATACCTAAGTGAGGGAATGTGTCACCTTTGCGGCGTTATTAGGTTCTCTTTACCTTCTACCACTTTAAAATGCACGACAGCTCACAAAATCCAGCTATGATAAACGCCTTGAAAGAAAAGATATCCTATAGTGTGGATAATTAATTATGAGTAGATGTTCTCGCTGAAGGACACACACGCAGCACATGCAAAGTGCATGCACTGATTGCAGATACAACGAAAAAAAAAACAAAAAAAAACTTTGAAATTAGCAAAGAGCATATCAAAATTTAAAAAAAAATACCTATTTTCTAACCTCCCGAAAAACTTTCACTGGTAAAACAACCAAGTATCCCTTGGCCGATATGACCACCAAACCTTCCTAGAAAAGAACTACCAACTCCCATAGCACGGTTGTAGCTCAGTTGCAGAGGTACAGTCGATGGTCGGTCATCGGTAAACTTTTCCATCGGGTGACCCATCTGTTCGTTCATTCCCTATATCATAAAAACCCTATTTGAGGTTTAAATACATAGGTACTAGTTATATAGTCGAAAGTAACTCTGCATCGTATAAATGCTGTATCGATTTCAATAAAATTTTACATGGATATAGTTTGGTTCTTGATGAAGGGCGTAGGCTTCTCTTTACCGCGACAAACAACATACAGTCGGGCGGAGCCGCGGACAAAATCTAGTTTACTATGAAAATCAAACTTACCGTTTGTGCAATAAGTTCATGCGAAATCCAGTGAGCACTAAACAAGGACAACACCGTAACAGCAACACTAGAAAATAAATAAACTAACGATTTTCTTTCTACTAAACCACACTTTGTACTTTTGGGAACATCCAGGCGGGCAACGTAAGAATTACTCAATTTTAAACTGTCAATTTTGTTAATTATTTTCTGTAGTTTTAATTCAGCTGTTTTGTAATTTTTCGAGCAAGTCTTTGGTTTCAGCGATTGGTTCATTGTGGTATGATACGAGTTTCGCGGTAGAATGGAAGAGACCAGTTCAATTTCAACGGTTTTATACGTACCGGATTATTTAGAGCTGAAAATGGATTTGATATTTATATAGAGTATGTTGTTGACGAGAATATACAAACCAACCATGTCGCCATCTAAACAGAAACATCTTTTACAGATAATGTAACTTTAAAAAAACAGGTTTCTTAGTTCTACCATTTTACTGCTCATTGGTGTTTTTAATTTATAATTTTTGTACATTTCTTACACTCCTTATACTCAGTACTTATAAATAAATACCGCAATAAAGGTATTCTTTGCATATCCTACTAATATTATAAACGCGAAAGTTTGTAAGTATAGATGGATAGATGGATGTTTGTTACTCTTTCACGCAAAAACTACTGAACGGATTTGGATGAAACTTTACAGTAATATAGTTTATACATCAGAATAACACATAGGCTACTATTTGCCGTGATAACCGACATACACGCGGGCGGAGCCGCGAGAAAAAACTAGATCATAAACGCGAAAGTTTGTAAGTATGGATGGATGTAGGGATGTTTGTTACTCTTTCACACAAAAACTATTGAACGGATTTGGATGAAACTTTAAGGTAATATAGCTTATACATCAGAATAACACATAGGCTACTACTACCGCGGGCAACCACTAGTACCTACATATTTTAAACGGTAGATATGTACATTTGCAAAAAAAAAACTCAAATGGACTATCTTCTATAGGTTACTATAATTCAAGCGATTTGAGGTAAATCGACAAGTTTACTCGTTAAGACCCGTTTTATATATTATAAAATTAAATGATGTCTACAGAATTTGAAGGCATGCAGACAATTGCTTTAACTTCATTGCAGGCGCTTACGTAAATTTGAGGGTTTCCTTCGATTTCCTTAGGATCCCATCATCAGATCTTGATATGGTGCCCATGGGACCACATGGAGAGCATACCCTTTCGTATTCAAAAAGAATTTTCAAAATCGGTCCACAAATTGACGGAGTGATCCGTGTACATACATTAAAAAAAAATACCGATGAAATTGCAAACCTCCTCCTTTTGGAAGTCGTTTAAAAAAGACTTATAATATTCTAAATGGGACTAATATATTTCTTTACTTTTAAAGTCACATATTTAGGTATGTTTTGTGAGTCAGATTAAAAATTAAACAGCGTTTAGCCAACAGCTCTAGGACTGTACCTGAAAACTGCTATAAATAAAGCGTAGCGGGTGCAATAAGTATGAAATTGAAATTCATTATCTCTCGCGACACACAACTGTGTCCTCTCGTTACACGCCTCCACGCTTCAATGTCGCAACCCATCAATTTAACCTTTTTGTTAGGTGTCAACCCTGCTCTGCTAGGTTATTGATTAGGTTTTACGCTCAATAGCAACGATCTTGTTAATAACCATTTGTCTCTTGTTTAGAAGAATGCCTTAGACTTAAATCAAGGGAGAGATGTTTTAATAATCGTAAGAATAGAAACAGAAACTAACTTATTTTGCAAAAAAATTACCTGACATGCGTGTTTATTGCAGGTACTTATTATTTTTTAAACTTTCATACGTTAAGTGTTAGTCTCACAGACAAGACTAATCTAACGGCACATATAACGCTCAATCTATCACACCGTTTGGACTACAGAGAGTGTCAAAGAAATAAACATGCATGCATTTGAAAAAGAAACTTATGCACATTAGGATTAAAAAGGTAGGCGCTTCGGATCTACTTAATAAAAAACCACCTGATGATTTCCATCCACATGATGATAAATACATGGTTTAATGCCGTGGGAGAGTCACGCTCGGCATGAATGGGCCGGCTCGACTGGAGTGATACCACGGTCTCACAGAAAACCTGCGAGAAATAGCGCTTGCGCTGTGTTTCACCGAGTGAGTGAGGATACCCATACCCCTCCCCCATTCCCCTCCCTATCCCCCAAAGGCCAGCAATGCACTTGTGACACCTCTGGTGTTGCGGGTGTCCATGGGCGGCGGTAATCGCTTACCGGTGATACGTCTGCTCGTTTGCCCCCTATTCCATAAAAATAAAACAATACCACCAGCACCATCCAAGGACGTGTGCGTTGCCACCTTTTAGGTGTCATCTCCCCCAATGACGGGGAGGATGCTTAAAAGCGTGGGGTGCTTTATAATATACCTATCTTCGATCAATAATTGTACCTACTATTTTTGTCCTATTATTGATCGAAGATACCTATTTTTTTATTTCACCATTGTCTATAGTATAGTACGTCTATAATAATATGTAATAGATAGTAAAGTTTTTTGTTGAATACGCTAATGTTTATCTTTTATGGTTGGCTCACTAATCACGCTACCATAGAAGACGCAGACGACGCGACGTTATGCCACGTTGAGCGGTCCAGCTAGTCTGTCAATAAATATTTATAGCAATTGACATCCAGAAACAAAAACTTTTTTGTTAATGACATGTTGGTCTTCTTCTTGCTCATGACATGTCGTTGGATAGGTGAGTGACTGCCAACTAGTCACAAATGCGTTGCAGACTTTCAAAAATGTCTCACTCAACTACTACCTGACTACTACCAGAATTTTGGAGGATGGGAGTATCCCACTTTGTAGGTAAAAATATATAAATAAATATTTCAGACATATAACACACAACGGCATCTAGTCCCGAGCTAAGCAGAGCTTGTGTTATAGGTACTAGACAACTGATATAAATACATAAATACTTTTTTTGTAAATACATACATACATATTATACATAGAAAACAGCCAAAAAATATTTTCAAATCATACAAACATTTGGTCCGACCCGGGAATCTAACCCGAGACCTTATAGCACAGCAGTTGCATACTCTACCACTACGCCACCGAGGCAGTTTAAAAGCAACGAAAGAATTACTTAAACACTGGTTCTTTGTAAGGCCGTAGTACCACTCCGGTCGATGTGAACTGTTTGTGTATGATAAGTTAAACATGCTTCGTTCCAATCATCAACAGAAATCACAAATCGAAATGTTGAAGGAACTGTGACCTAATCGAACTAAGGCTTTCAGTAATCATTATTATCAATAGTCCATTCCTGGACATAGGTCTTTTCTTAGAAAATAGGCTTTGGGCTACTATACCAGCTGTTATAATCTGTGGTTTTGTTATAGTGGTGGTATCAGGAGTGCAGAAAACTGATGTTGGCACTCCTGGAGCGACCGCGCCTTCTTATACAAAATGTCTAACGTGTTAACACGAATACTGATACTGCGAATACAAGAGCCGTAAGCCGTACAACATTAATGGTGTTTTATTGCTAATCAAAGTCTACATCTACATACAGTGAAGCACATACAGAGATATTACATAATACCAACCTTGTTAGATGGGTTGGTATAGAGTTTGTTTTCGCTCTCTTTTCAGTTACGATACCCATGGGACATGGGATTAGGAAGGTGTGCTGACACTTGGTATTCTTATCATAGCCAGTGTAACTCTTTTGTTTTTTTTTTTTAAAAGACAACGCCCGCACTAGGAATAAATCCTGTGTCGCGGGGGACTTTACAAACATACATGTAACGGACACAAAGAACACCCAGACTCAGAACAACAATTTGTGGATCACACAAAGTGTTGTCCTACGTGGGATTTGAACCCACGACACTTGGCGAAGTAGGAAACGGCGTGGTGACCGTTGAACCACTACGCCAAACGTGCAGTCTTGTCATTCTTGTCATTAGACTTTGTTAATACATTTTTTTTTTGGAATAGGTGGGCAAACGAGCAGACGTATAGCCTGATGGTAAGCGACTACCGCCGCAACACCAGAAGCGTCACAAGTGCGTTGCCGGCTTTTTGGCGATGGGGTATAGGCCTCCGGTATCCTCACTCACTTGGTGAAACACAGCGCAAGCACTATTTCACACCGGTTTTCTGTGAGGGCGTGATATCACTCCGATCGAGCCGGCCCATTCATGCCGAAGCGTGGCTCTCCCACATTTTGTAAGTAATTCTGAACTCAGCCATTCATTTTAGTTTAAACTATCTTCTAAACTATAACCGAACTACGGAAAAACTTTTGCAAAATTTAGTTGCCTACTTATGTCATCCGGGCCATTATTAGGTACAATTCTATTGGCACCGCATTTATTAAAATCGTTTAGTAGTTAAGGCGCTCATAACGTCTTTGCCGCAGTCGGGTAAAAATAAGCAAGTCAGCACAAAGCTGTGCAAACCAGAGTTTGAACCGGCGGAGTTTATCGGAATAAACACGACTCGAATTGGAAATCGTCTAACTCGTCTGCACTGATTTCGAGACATGAAATTAAGTTGATGTAACGATGCTGATTAAACAGACACAATATATTTTGTGCTTTTATTTAACTCTTTATTGATACAGTAATAATTTAATAACTTTTAAGTTGTTTGTATAGCACCTTAAGGTAGTTGGAGCCTTGGCTATAAGTAAAGTTCACGTTGTACAGGTTTATATAATACTAGTACTATAAATAGTAGCCTATGTGTTGTTCTGATGTTTAAGCTATAATACTGTAAAGTTTCATCCAAATCCGTTCGTGATAGAGTAAAAATCATCCATCCATCCATTCTTACAAACTTTCACGTTTATAATATTAGTATAGATTATTATAGTATATATAGATATACTATAGGCCCTCAGAAATCCGACAACGGTCTTCATATACACATAGCTATGTTATTAAATCGTCTACTAGGACATCTTGAGTTTTTTTGTTTGAGTTAAGGAGGTTTGGTGGCATTCGCTTCACGTAACAATCAAACCACCTTTGGCCCAACTATACCAAAGTTTATCCATTAAAAAAGCATTTTAGGCATATGCACAGATCAAATAAAAAAAGGTAGATAATGCACCGCCTTGTTCTTGTTGAAGCAGAAAAAAGGCGCGTAGTTCCAAGTAAACACACGCGATACGCACTAACTATGCTATAAACTACGCTACTTTTCGTCAGTATCGTATAAGTTTCGATACTTGTATGATCTGATTGTTCTGAGGGCCTAAGCAAAAATAAAACAGATATTTATAAATGTCTTTAAAAATAAGACTTGTCTAGTCTTATGTTTACTATTGCTTTTAATAGATTAATATTTAGAATTAACATATTCTCAAATGATATTAAAAAATATTCTTGAAAATTTATATTTTACAGTTTACCCCAACTCGAAATCTCCAACAACGACGTAAACTCGAGTGACAGTTTGACTGGCTGTCGCGAAGTCAGCTGTGACCTGTGACAAAATGTCATTTGTCAATTTGTCATAGTTGTCATTGTCGGACCGGCAGACAGAAACAGAAAGAAACATTTTATTTTCAAACGATATGGCTGCAATACTAGGAGGTGGCCTAGGAGGCCTGTCTGCCGGGTATTATTTGCTAAAAAATAATTTAAACAGCCAAAATAACCTGAAGTTATTTCTTTTAGAAGCTACTAATTACTGCGGTGGTTGGATAAAGTCTATACGCACTAAAGATTATATTTTTGAGCAAGGGCCACGAACTATTAGGCCTAAAGGGATTACAGGACTGAATACATTAAATATGATTGAAGATTTAGGTCTAAGTGAGCATGTATCACCTATAAAATCAGACCATCCAGCAGCCAAAAACAGAATGATCTATGTAAACAAACACTTGCACGTATTACCATCATCCATGATGAGCGTCCTGAAAACCAATGAACCGTTCTCTAAACCTCTAATTTACGCACTTTTTAGAGATATTAAATCACCCCACAAAACCTTATCTGATGACTCCATCTACAATTTTGTTGAACGTAGATTTGGTAAAGAAATTGCTGATTATGGCATATCGCCTATGATTTGTGGTATTTGTGCAGGAGATGCTAAAGAAATATCTGTCAAGTTTCTTATGAAGACATTATTTGAATGGGAACAGATTCATGGAGGCGTTATTAAGGGGTTGATGAAATCCATGTTCAATTCCAAGCTTGATGAAAATTTGGAACTAAGTGCTCTAGCAAAAAAAGCTCAAGAAGAGAAATGGAATGTGTATACAATTAAAGGTGGACTGGAAACATTCCCAACATCATTGCAAGACTATTTATTGGAAAACAAAGTAGATATAAATAAAGAGAATAAAATTGAAGAAATTGAATTTATAGATTCTGGTACGGTACATTTAAAAAATGCTGGGGGTGACAAAGTTACCGCCAGTCATGTATATTCCTCAATACCAGCTCATGCTCTAGCTCAACTCATTGAGAAGCAGCATCCAGATCTAGCAAAAGACTTGAAAGAAATTCCATTTGTGACAGTAGGAATAGTCAACCTGTATTTTAATTCAACTAAAGAACTGATCAAACCCGCATTTGGTTTTCTAGTACCACCTATTGAGAACTCTCCTATATTAGGAGTTGTCTTTGACTCTTGTTGCATGCCAGATCAGAATGGCACTGTCCTAACTGCCATGCTCGGAGGCAGATGGTTTGAGGAGAAGTTTGGTAAAAATATATCAAACGAGAAGCTTTTGAATATTGCGTTACAAGAAGTAGCCAGGATATTGAATATTAAAGAAGAACCCACTGCACATAATGTAAATATCTTAAGACAATGTATACCTCAGTATATAGTGGGCCATTATGAAAGAGTTGACAAAATAAGGCAGTACGTTCAAGATAATAATCTGCCGATATCCTTAATAGGAAGTAGTTATGACGGAGTAGGTATAAATGATGTTATATATTCTGCTAAGACCCAAGTTATGGGCCAAACCTACTGTAAGAATGTACATGTTGAAATGTAACACTTGAAATTGTCTTGTTGCTATGAATTTTATGTTTAAATGTTTGTTAAGGAATATAAATGTCTCATATTTTCTTATTATTGTATTTGTGATTTTTTTGTTCTCATGACCTGCTTTAACTATGTAAGGAGTGCTTTTATGGGAGTGGTATGGAGTACCAGACCATAGCACCGTCATGAAAGCACAACCAACCTCAGTAATCTATATCTGATGGTATATGGCAGCCCACCATCTGTATAACTGATGGGTGTAGACTTTGGCCATTGTTTTAGTTGAGTTACTTGAGGAGATTTGCATTTGGAATTATATATTTTGGAAAAATTTGTATGGACTATGGCAAAGCCAAAAGGAAAGAAGAGTTTTGGCAGTCTATGTATGTTAGTATATTCCGCCAAAGCGCATAAACAACTGAACCGATTTTATTTAATGAGTTGTCAATAGCTTTGTAATAATGGTCCAGTGTCGGCGACATAGGCTATTTAAATTGTATAAAAACTTTTTACGTATTCAGGTTATAGTTTTTTTACTTTTTTCCTTATAATGGTGTATATTTGTCCATAATAATAAAAAAAAAAAAACTGAAAATGATCTTGGGGATGAAATGAAAACAAATCTTACGTTCAAAATATTATATTTCAGCTAATAATACAAACCAAGTCAAAGTACTTGTAATTATGTATAAAATATGAAAAATTGCCACAAGCAATTGTTATTTACTCAAAATAATTTTATATCGAGAAGTTTTTAGCTTATATTATCTTAAAACTATAAAAATAAATATGCCAAATAAACATCCACATGCAGCATGGAATTATAATTTCATTGTTGTTACAAAAAGCACTTAGGCACAATAATTATTATTATGTAACTATATTTGTAGGTACTGTACAAGCTTTAGTTAGTACATATACATAATATGTATCATAATGCCCACTACACACATAACAATATATCGTAGCGATTAATGTGTGCAGACCTATTAGGCATAAAGTTAGTGTTTATTTATTTAAAATAGTATATTATAATGTGGGTTACATCATTCTTGTCTACCTCGTGTCTGTAGTTAGCTTAGAAGTAGGATCATGTGCTAAGATGGTAGCAAGCTCGACGTCTTAGCTATTTTTTATTAAAGCTATGCTCTCATGTCTATATTTCAGAGAACTACGGTTAGTTCAGACACGATAAAAGCGAGTGTGAGATGTCATATAATAATACAGTTGCAGTACAATAATTCTCTTCTTGAAAAGAGGATATAGTATTTTGTGGATTTTACATTTTTTTATTAATATACTAGCTGTTGCACGCGGCTCCGCCCGCGTGTATGTCGGTTATCGCTGCAAATAGTAGCCTATGTGTTATTCTGATGTATAAGCTATATGTAAAGTTTCATCCGAATCCGTTCAGTAGTTTTTGCGTGAAGAAGTAACAAACATACACACAAACTTTCGCACTTATACTCGACTAGTTTTTAATTACCAGAGAAAAAAAATCTGGTATTCGGTATTCGATACTGAGCACATCCATGTAATTAAAACAAAAAAAAACTTTAACCTTAAAACCACCAAATATTTGTTCATAACGTATGATATAATTGAATACGGTCAATGTCCTTGCTGCGGGGCTGCGGGATGCGGGGGGTTCGCGATCGCCGGCGCAGCGGCCGGGCACATGAATGAAAACACCGCCCGCGCGGGTGGAAGAGGTCCCGAATAAAATTGCAGTTTTGATTTTGACGTCGTTAAGTACAATTCTGTGATACCGACACGTCGTACACGACGACGTTTATTTTTTTTTTTTTTTTTTTTTTTTTTTTTTTTTTTTATGTTTGGCCCGCCAAAATGACTCTACTCTGCCTGATGGAAAGCATAAGCAGAATCCAAGAGTGGTGGTCAGCATGCTCACTGCGAATGCAGACAATGCAGCATGGCGACCCACACCATGGCGGCCTAGTGATGCTACTGCATCGTTTAGTCTAGTCAACAAGTATGGAACTTGTTGACTAGACTATTTGGGCCTCCGGTCTCGCACTCACCAACGAAACACGACAGCACACTGTCATTTTAAGTTGATTTTCTGTGCGAGGGTAGTACCGCCCCGGTCGAGCCGGCCCATTCATGCTGAAATCAGCGTGGCTCTACTACTATTTACAAGGATAGGACTGTTCAACCATCACAACGAACATTGGTGGTCAATGAGGAATCCTTACTTTGTCCTTACTCCCAGAATCTAACACAGGTTTAGTGTAAACAGTCTCCCGATTAACTCCTGTGGACTTTTAGGTACTTGTGGAGTGAAGTGAAAGTTTAAAAAGTTTAAAAGTAAATTGAATAGTGTGTTTGTGTTTGCAACAATGAAAGCATTTTTAGTGGTATGTTTGAAATACTTAAGTTCTGTAGTACCTAGCTGCCAGTTAATTACTTAAAATTAAAACTAAGTAATAATAAAACAGTATCGGATAAAACATTGGTAGGTACGTAGGGATTTTGTGTTTGCCCATTTTAAAGGCTGGCTTCTCGGGTGTATCGAACATAAAATTGAGTGATTGATTGAGAAACTTTGTTAAGTACCTAGTAAAGTAGATACCTACTTTACTAGGTACTTAGTTCACCATTGATCTTACTACCATTACGATCTAACTAGTATAATGAGGGATTTTAACTATTTAATCATAAACCTAGAACAGTTGTATTTGAAGTCGCTGCAATGCAATAATAATATTAAACCAATCGTTGACGTCATCGCCCGGGCCCGCTGTGAGCGCGAAAGAATAAAAATATTCATTGACCGATATGTTAGGTACACTACGTGCGTAATTATTACATGGTGTCCAAAAATTATGGCCGTATTTTTTTATTTTAAAAACGTTAATAACTTTGTTGTTTTGTTTCTTTGGCATTTCTGTTATGGTGTTTTATGTAAGTACATACATTCTGTATCTGCCCCTATTTTTTCTCTGGTAATTAAAAACAAATGGTGTATATTAGTGTGAAGTGTGATGTGTTCGTAAATTAGTATTTATTTATCCTAATTTAATAAAAGGTTTTTAAGTATCGTTTCCTAGTCTGTTAATCCATAAGTTGTAGCTACTATTTTGATAGAAATTAGTTTTAAGGTTTTGATATTTTTAATCGGAAAAGAAAATACTGTAGAGTATGTGGTTATTATTCCGTTCTTAAAGGGTAATCGTGATATATATAGTCTTTATTCTTCCGCCATAAATACTCTATTCAATCAAAAACAGAATTCTTAAGATCTGAATATTCGTTTGAGAGATTAATTCATTTACATAATGAACAAGCAAACAAAACAACTCATTCAAGTGAATATTATTTCTTTCATTTTAAAATACTTTATATTTTACGAGATGTGAGATAAATAAAACGGATATATAAAATTTTAAAACTATTAGTAGGTAGTTAGTACTTTCTTTTGTAATGAGTATTCATACAATTGATGTTTAACTTATTTTTAACTAGCAACCCAGTCCGACTTCGTACCTTTTCTTGCATTTTCTTTATTGTAATATGCATATATTACACATATAAAACCTTCCTCTTGAATCACTTGATTAAAATTGCATTAAAATCGAGCGACTTAATTTTATACCATGTTTAATATGAAGTAGCTTCCGTTGATTGTTTTTAAAAGTTTCGCAGATGTTATTTATTAAAATTGACACATCACCAGTGCATTGAATATTGTGTTTGGTTAAATAGTTTTGTCAACCCGTCTCGGTATCAAACTAAAGGCGCGTCTCCACCAAAATTGTTGGCGATTTCAGTGTTTTCAACTGTTTGCAACACTTCAAAAAATCGCCAACTTTTGTTTCCATTGTGTCTACACCGAGTCAATTTGAAGAACATTCGAACTAAGCGTCACCACAGAGCCAATAAAAAAACTGCAACAAGCGTATTCTTTTGATGTTTACCGCAAAAAACAGAAACAAGGTTGCCAACATTTGCACAAAAATTTACAACTTTTGTTTGGTGGAGACGCGGCTTAAAGCCTACTAAAACCTCTTTACTAAGGAGAGGCCTATGTCAGATGTAATCAGTGTAAGCTATTGATGAAGTGGTTTGAATTTAAATAAATTAAATAAATTGAAATAAATTTCGAGTGAGTCGAGAAGTCTTAAGAGTGTGAGTACCGCCACATATTAACCAAAGAGCAAAGTTATTTTCATACATGGCCCTGCCATAGTGACTACTCTGCCTGATGGAAAGCATAAGCAGAATCCAAGAGTGGCGGTCACCATGCTCACTGCGAATGCAGACAATGCAACAATGCAGCATGGTGACTCACACTATGGCTGCCCATTGAGTTGCTTTTGCATCATTGGGCCTTCGGTCTCTTAGCAGTATAAGATAGTGTTATACTTATCGTAGGAGAGCCACGCTTCGGCATGAATGGGCCGGCTTGACCGGAGTGATACCACGGCCTCACAGAAAACCGGTGTGAAACAGCCACAGCGCTGTGCTTTACCGAGGGAGTAATTATGAGTATGATACCGGAGGCCCATACCCTAACCCCCCTCCCCATTCCCCAAAGGCCGGCAACGCACTTGCGGGTGTCAATGAGCGGCGGTAATCGCTTACCATCAGGCGATATGTCTGCTCGTTTGCCCCCTATTATATAAGAAAAACAATCCAGCTGGTTCTATGCTTAGTTATCACTGACAGTGCCAAGGTCGAGTAAGACGGTGGTGTAGAGCGTGTGGTCCCGGTGCGAGGTGGAGTGTGCTGCGGGCGGTACGGTGTTGCGGTACGAGTACTGGAGCCCTAGGGCTGCTGCGGCGGGGGAGCCCCCGGCCGCGTCGGCGTTGGTCTGCACCTCCAGGCGCAGGGCCAGCTTGTTGGACTTGCGCCAAAGGATGAAACTGAAAATAAAAATCTTAAGTTGGTACCGATAGGGGAATACTAATTTTGATTGCGGGATGCAGATTTGTAGTTTTAAGATAATTCAGAACTTCTTGTTTAAATTGAAAGTATGTGTGTATACACGTGTGGTGGGTATGCGGGCTTCTGTGTGTGAGTATGTGTCTGTGTGTGTGAGTGTGTATCTGTGTACGTGAGTGTGTATCTGTGTACGTGAGTGCGTATCTGTGTACGTGAGTGCGTATCTGTGTACGTGAGTGCGTATCTGTGTACGTGAGTGCGTATCTGTGTACGTGAGTGCGTATCTGTGTACGTGAGTGTGTATCTGTGTACGTGAGTGTGTATCTGTGTACGTGAGTGTGTATCTATGTACGTGAGTGTGTATCTGTGTACGTGAGTGCGTATCTGTGTACGTGAGTGCGTGTCTGTGTGTGTGTTGTGCACAAATACCATATAAAAAAGCTTTAAGTGATATTGAGGTCAATCGTTTGTCATACTTTATAATCCACACTTTCTAATTACCACCTTAAACCCTGTATGTAAATCATGACCCAAACGGTAAAGCATGACGTCACTATATAGTATTATACTAACTCGTTAGTGTCGTGTTGCGCGTCATCATCGTATTCGGCGGCGTCATCGCGCTGCGCTAGCGTCAGCGTCACGGACGGTGACGTCACGCGTGACGTCACCGAGTACTGCGGCTCGCGCTCGATCGCCTTGTATGATGACGTGTCCTGCAATACCCAAGGAGGACATTTTATTTTTAATCCCCGACGCAAAAAGAGGGGTGTTATAAGTTTGACGTCGATGTCTGTCTGTGTGTGTATGTCTGTCTGTGGCATCGTAGCTCTCAAACGGATGGACCGATTTCGATGCTGTTTTTCATTTGAAAGCTAGTTTCCCTACGGTGGTTCTTAGCTATGTTTGGTTAATATCGGTCCAGCAGTGTAAGAGTATCAGCTCTTTTCCAAAATGATGTAAGGCATTTTTGGCGGATGATTACTCGATTATGTGCTTGCGTAGGGGGCTTTTAAAACTTTTAATTTTAGATTGTAAACCTTTTTAAATTAATACACGTTTCAATTTAAGTAAAGTGACAATTGCCAGATACATATATTTGGCCGTTAAATGTGGTAAAAGTGGACCATCGCCTGGTAAAAAATCAGACAATACTTGGACGTCTCTGGTTCCTTAAAGCATAGCGAATTATAGTTCTTGCCTTTGCCTAAAAAAAATCTCACCTTTTCTAAATTCAAAGATTTTTCCAACGATTTCTCAATACTCTTAGGCTCTTCCCTTTCCTCTGGTGGCGGCAGTTCCTCGGGCTGCAGAAGTTTTATCTGCATCTCATGTCCAGTGGGGTTGGTCAGCTTCAGCAGTAACGCTGTCTTCTCACCAGCCTTCACTGGCTCATGAGAGATGATCTTCACTTCGGGAACGTGGTAACTAGAAAAGGAATAATACATTTTATTTAGGCATTCCAAAGATATATAGGTGGCATCTACTCGTGTAGCTACTGTCAATACTATTATAGATGTTAGATTAAAACTAACTTACTGTGGCGACTTTCACATACAGCGCAACAGAAATATACTACAGCGCCATCTACCGCAGATACATTGAACTACGGAGTAATGTACTACACGAAGAAACTACCAAACCTGCATCGCGCAATAGAAGTTCTCACGTCGATTAACATACATACAACATCCCAACATCAACCGTTGGGCAGTGGCCCGCCAGGCATGATCACCTCGCCTGGTCGGAGGATCCTCCCTTTGTGTTGGAGGGACATTGTCGCCTGTCCCCCACACTTATATAGAAATCAAGAAAACATTTATATCGCAATTCAGGATCGAAACTGACAAAGTGTTTCGTATCTTCTAAACTAGATGGCACTTTATACAATATCCTGCTCTATGTCGGATATCGTGGTAAAAAGAGTCCTTAGAGTTCCTTAAGAGTTGAATTATCTCCATGAAAAATTTCATTTAAATTGGTTTAGTCTTCAAGGCATAACAGACACGCAGTAACTTTATAATTTACTAGCTGCCTCGACAGACTTCGTTCCGTTCTGTCAAAAGTTATTGGCCTGTCGCAGTCTAATAGAAAAAATAAATAAGTGGATTTTACCATTTTCCTAATTTTTATGTTTTTCTCTCCATTGTGCCTTAACGAAAATATTAAAAAGAAATTAACCGCATTGGTAATTGGTAGAGCGGTTCTAGAGTTTTTCGCTTAGCAACACATTTGGCGATTCATTTTTATTTGTTTGATTAACATTAGTACAAATATTAAACAACAACAAAGATAACAAAATATAACAAGATAAGAAAGTTGATATTAATGATAAAACATCTTCGGGATCCCCGGTAACAATGGGCGTCCCACAGGGTTCCATTCTGGGGCCATTTCTGTTTCTCATATATATAAATGATCTAGGTTATTATATAAGTGACAATCATGAGATTGTATTGTTCGCGGATGACACATCTTTAATTTTTAAAGTTAGGCGCCAACTTGACAGTTTTACTGACGTCAACAGTGCACTCTTGAAAGTGGTACATTAGTTTAATACAAATAAACTTCTCCTTAATGAGAAGAAAACTAAATTCATTAAATTCTCTACACCAAACGTTAGGCATGTTACAACCAATGTTCGATTGAATGGACTAGAGTTGGATCCTGTAGAATCTACTGTATTTTTAGGTATTACTATTGACGCTAAGTTACAATGGGGTCCCCAAATAGAAAAACTATCCGATAGGCTAAGCTCAGCGGCTTTTGCTGTAAAAAAGATTTGACATTTAACTGATATACATGATACAGCTAGAATAGTTTACTTCAGTTACTTTCATAGCATAATGAGTTACGGTATCCTACTCTGGGGTAACTGTGTAGATATTAATGCCATATTTGTTTTACAAAAACGCGCCGTACGAGCCATTTATAAATTAGGCCCTCGAGTTTATCTCCGTTCCAAATTTAAAGAGATAAATATTCTGACTGTATCTTCACAATATATGTACGAAAATTTTGTTTATGTTCAAAAAAATATATCAAAGTTTCCTAAAATCAGTGATGTTCATTGTTAGAAATTTAACGTCATTGTAATGGCAACATTTTTGATTGTCATTTTTCTTGTTTGACGTTTTGACGTTGACAGAGAGTAGCACTTGAGACGCTTGGATCGGCCGAACACGGTTTTCGCAATTGACTGCCGGTTTAAGTTAATTGAATTGATAATTAGCTAATTTTCCAACGACTCGGTGTTTCGTCGGTCACCGTTATGATTGGTCTGGTTTGGACTCGCGAGTTTTAGTAGTAACGTTCAAAAGGGCGTGATCCGCGATAGTTAATACGAGTTTATTGTAATTCGAATGCCTTGGAGGTTGTACAGCACCTTAGGAGTCATGTATGTGTGAACGCGGCAAGACAAACGGCAGTGGGGTACCCCATCAACGGCCGACGAGATCAAGGACATCACGCAACTCCAGTAAGTGCTTGATGCATTAGTTTAGAATAAGAACACGGTGAAACAGCCGTTAAGTTCATTGCTCTTGCCAGTGACATAGTTAGCGATTGAATGCCTATACTCAAGGGTCCTTTAGGTATTGCAAACTTCACAAGGTGATCGCTCCACTGGCGAGAGGATTGAACATTCATTCTGTAAATACCAGAAACAAACATAATCTTAGTGTTCACGTCACTCGTCTCCACAGAGTAGGCAACTCGTTCATGGGACAATGTATACGCTTTTACAATAAACTTCCTATTATATTAGGAATTTGCCATTAAAGAAATTTAAGAATACCATAAAATCTAAGTTATCCGCAAATGATAAAACCGCCTGGGATTGAGCTGCCCATTCTGCACATGCTGTTTATTTTGAATGTTTAAATTTATTTTGATGTGACGATAATTTATAGTTTGAAACAGTTTGAAACAAATTCATTTTAAATTATTGCTATTGTTGACATCTTTTTAAATTATTATCTTTACTGATTATTGTAATTGTGACTCAAATTGTAATTATCGTATTTCTTTTATTGAAATAATGTCTTTTGCATATTGTCTGGACTTTAAAAGAGACGGTGATCCCTGAGTTTGTTTCCTCCTTTCTTCTCAGGGCTAGTCCAGTTAGGAAAGGCCGAACTCATCTGCTCAAAAAAAGTTTAACTTGCAAAAGTGTTCATGTAACCTAATTGCAGAATAAATGATTTCATTTCAGTAAGTATTACCAAACCTTTGATTAATGACATTGTTGTATGATTGATTACATAGTTGAGGATAGTTACTAGGCGAGCAGCTCAATCTTGAACTTGATGGAGCCGGGGTTGTACTCGGGCTTGGTGAGGTTGTGGTCGCAGGCCCGGCAGCGCTGGCTGCGCTTGACGCTGAGCAGCTTGGCCAGCGGCTGCAGGCGCGACACGCACGCGGGCTGCCACTCCGGGGACGCCAGGCGCTGGGCCATGCTCGTTACTGCGGTTTACCAACATTTCACTATTAGTATCTGAATGAGAAAAAAAAATCCTAGCTACATCGACTTCCCCTTCAACCCCCTGCATATTAAATTTCATGATAATCGTTGGAGCCGTTTCCGGTTCAGACTATGTATATATTACAAGAATTGCTCTTTTAAAGGTAGATAGATGTATGATGTGTAGTCCATGTGATGTCGGATAATCCGTGTGGTGTCGGATAGTCCGTGTGTTGTCGGATAGTCCGTGTGTTGTCGGATAGTCCGTGTGGTGTCGGATAGTAAGTGTGGTGTCGGATGGTCCGTGTGGTGTCGGATGGTCCATGTGGTGTCGGATGGTCCGTGTGGTGTCGGATGGTCCGTGTGGTGACGGATAGTCCGTGTGGAGACGGATTAAGAATACGGCGTGTCACCCCTACTCATCCCGTGGGTGTCATAAGAGGCGACTAAGGGAGAAAACTACGCAGGACAAAACCTCTTTTCTAAGGAGAGGCCTATGTCCAGCAGTGGACTGATAAAGGCTGTTGATGTGATGTGAGACAGTAAATAAGCTAGGAATAGGACAACATACTTCAGTATCTTCTTCTTTGCTTAATAGCTGGTTCCTTGTTCAATCACATTTAACAAGCGCAGCATTTAGTCGATGTGCCATCACTGTAGAGAGTATCGTGGGAATACTACACCCCAGAGTCTAGAAGAGTGCTTAGCGTAAGGGGAACAGCTGCAGGACCTTGAGATGGCTGATGCCTGTTGATTCAAATTAAGTGCTTGGGATTCACGACAGAGGAAGTGATGCTCGTAAAGAGGTGGTGAAAAGTTAAAGTAAGAAGGTTAGTACTATTTTTTACTGTTGATGGGTGCCATTTAATAAATAGCCATGGTGTTAGGGGACTACATCTTATGGTATACCTAAATCTAAATCCCTTTTAGTGACTCACTTGTGTGTGATAGATCACTGTGGTTTCAAGCAATCACCCGCTGAAGTTAGGACATAAGGGTATTCACATGATAAAAAACCTTCGAAAATCAGTTTTTGGAGATACTCTTGCAACAGGTCCCAATACTAACTTTGATTCAAGTTGACCTCCTTAGTGTAGTAGTCTTCGGGTAACTCCTCTACTTCAGCACTGGCCTGGCTCGGCACGAAGTTGGCGATGGCGGAGCATGAACTGTCACTTGAGGGTAGTCCAGCTATGTTGCGCGCCATCGCACCTGTTAGACCTGTCTTATCCTGAAAGGAAACTCTTTTTTTATGGAATAAGAATAAGAGCAGGAATATCACCTGCTGATAAGCGATTACCGCCGCCCATGGACACCCGCAACACCTGAGGCGTCACGAGTGCGTTGCCGGCCTTTGGGGGATGGGGAGGGGGTTGGTGTATGGGCCTCTGGTATCTTCACTCACTTGGTGAAACTCAGAGCAAGCGCTGTTTCACACCGGTTTTCTGTGAGGCCGTGGTATCACTCCGTTTGAGCCGGCCCATTCATGCCGAAGTGTGGCTCTCCCACGATAAAATATAGACTGTTGTAAAATGTAGAATATCGGCGCTAGAGAAAATCCTAGTACTAGGATGATAACGTCAATCGTGTAGCGTGTCGTGTCGTTTGCAACGACTCTCTATCATATATATATATCAAAAACCCTTAGCCTTCATTCCTAAAGCCTTCCCATGTCCACAGGGGTCGGGTTCTTCAAAATCTCACTTCTTGGTTACAGAACAAAGAGTGGTAGTTTGAAGAACCCCTTCCACCCTAAAGGTTACGTTCCCAAGGTACACTAAGGATACGAATTTGCCATAAATAATAGCCAGAAGTCGCTGAGAGAAGACCATAACTGCACTATCTCCACACGATGTAATTAAAATCTATTCAGCACTTTTATTTTGACTTAAAATACTTACAGTGAGGGTAATATATTTTCCTCTTATGGTGAACTTCTTTCTCTCTCTTTCGATCTTCTCCTGCTTCTCTTGTAGAGCTATCGCCTTGTAGTAGTCCAGCAACTGGTTGACGCGTGCTGCGAAGGGGTTGGTGCGCTCTGGCCAGCCACCTGACGCTATAGAACGATACCCTAGTTAAGCCAACGTGAGTCTGTTATTTCCGTAGTCAATAAACTTAAGAAAATAATGACGTAGCAATGAAGCTCCGAACTCTCACCAATCACGTTACAGAGTTATATGAAATGATAATTTCTTAAAACCTGATTGGTTAGACGATAGATTCTTGACACTTTCTGTTTTTTTTTCTCCCGCCTTAGGAATAAACATCCTGCGTCGCGGGGAACTTTACAGACATACATGAAATGGACACAATTAACACCCAAACTCAGAACAACAATTTGTGGATCATACAAAGTGTTGTCCCGTGTAGGATTTGAACCCACAACACTTGGCAAATTGGCAAGCGGCGTGGCGACTGCCTAAACCACTAGGCCAACCGTGCAGTCGTATCACTGTTTTCTTAACGTGAAAGTACCTTTATTTTAATCTATCCCTTAAGGGATGCATGAAAGAGGAATGGATTTATATTAGCCCTGTTTCAACCCTGCTTTAATTGTTCTATCGCCGCTTAGCTACAGAAGAAGTTTATACTCTCGATTGTCGGCACTTGATGGAACTTGTTGCAATACATTTTTGAATCAAACTCACTTGTACTTGAGATAACCTTTGAGAATGCCATAAGGCGAAACCGGTCAGGTGTAAAGATAATTAAAATAGTGGAACAAGTACAAGTGAGTTTGGTTCGAGAATGTACAGAAGAAGTTGTCAAGTTTCTTATAAAGGTTTTCTGCCACTCATAATAAAAAGAAGATTTTTTTTAGATTAATCAGACAATTCTTAAAAATCTGTCTGAGAGATCTCTAGGCCTAAATTATATCTTCTGATTGTTGATACACACTAACCTACAGGTTGATCCGGAATCCCAACATCCCTCGAAGTCCACCGACAGTTGAAACATGACAAGTAATACATCTTCTTCGGTTGCTTGCTCTCCACTTTGGTATCACCACCAGCTGGATCCTGAGGGGTTTGTCGTGGCTGTGCCATGGTGGCTCGTGTGGAGAGGGTGTGAAAGCAACTGGGGCAGTCGAAGCAACTGCTGCACCGGTTCTTTTTGAGTCGGGCTTCTGAGGATGGCATGTTCTCGAGGCAGTTGGCGCAATAGTGTGAGTCGACCTATAAATCATGGTTAACATCAATTTAATGTATATTTCGTTAAACACATAAACAATAAGGAAAACCAGAACGTTATAGTGAAACATATTCATTTGTAAAATAAACCCTAAGCTTGGGGACTCCTCAAATGACAAAGGCCCTCTCACAGGCCCGCAATGTACTTGTGACTTGGTGTTGGGTTGGGTGACCCGTATACCATTCTGTGATTGAATAAAAAGATATCTATACATACAAATAAATAGAATTGGCGTGTCTGTTTGTATTATTAAAATAACCAAGTGCATATGTATGTATACACAGTACATATACCAAAATATCATTTTTTAAAATTTTTGTTCTGTCTGATTTAGACTTTAGAATAGCTTTACCCCGCGGCTTTATCTACGGTTGTTGTTGTACCGCAGGCATCTAGTCTATACTAATATTATAAAACGGTAAAGTTTGTGAGTTGTAGGGGGTAATCTCTGGTTTCGATCTTTCTTTCAATCGCTTTTGAAAATTCTTTTACCAATAGAAAGCCACATTATTTCAAGTGTCATTTACTATTTAATAGCCCGAAAAATGGTTACCGTGATATCCGACATACACGCGGGCGGAGCCGCGGATAAAAGCTTGTACATTTATAAAGTCTAAATAATAGAGCATGCAAAAAAAGTAACACATACTTTTTAAATTAACTCGAATGAATTTGAATATGGAAACTAAAATGACTTTATATACATAAAGTCAACATAAATAGGAACAAGTAGTAAACAGTTAGGTTACAATGTAGTGTTGAATTCATGTTACCCTACATTACAGAGCGTAACTACAGTACTATAAAAGCAATTATCTAGTGCAGAGAATATTTAATATAACTAAGTGACTGTGTTTTAAAAGAAAGTTGGTGAGAATTTTTTCAATAGCGTGTCCAAAAAGTTTGTATACTTAGAAAGTGGGGTATTGGACGTACGGTGAATGTTTTAAATACAATTTAGGTAAACACTAGCCGAGCCCCACGGCGTTACCCACGGTTTTTGTTGCACTTTAAGTACAACAACTGCGGGTAAGGTCGCGGGTCGATGCTCGTCTAAAAAAAGTGGCCTAAGTTATGTAAATACTCTTCATATCATCAGCTATCTGCCAGTGTAAGTCCCGTCAAAATCGGTGCAGCAGTTCCAGAGATTAGCCGGAACAAACACTGACAGGCAAAAATTTTATAAATCACTGATGCCAGTACTATATATAAATTCATATGCAACTAGTAAAAAGTTGATATTTTCAAATTACAAACAGACACTGCAATTCTGGGTAGTTTTAAAATGATGGACTAGGGGGCAAGCAAGCAGACGTATCACCTGATGGTAAGTGATTACCGCCACCCATGGACACCCCCATAGTGAAGAGGACTCTTTGATGTTTAATAAGAAGGCCGTAAGGAAAGCCGAGCAGATAAATTGCTGTTTTCTCTCCATACATGGTCCCTTACCGGTAGTGAATAAAGTTCCAAATATCCCTTAGCATACATATCATGATAATAATAAAAACCACTATTTAAATGAATAAAGAATTAGGTATAGACCTAATTCTTTATTCATTTAAATAGTGGTATTATAATGTGTGCTAGGTACCTAAAATCTGTTTGAAGTCGGTGCTAAGCCACTTAGACAAAAGTCTAAGCGGCTTAGTCGGTGCTAAGCCACTTAGACAAAAGTCTAAGCGATAGTCACTTGGCACCGACTTCAAACAGATTTTAGGTACCTAGCACACATTATAATACCACTATTTAAATGAATAAAGAATTAGGTATAGGCAATTTATGAAGAACCAGATTATTTTACGCTTTTAAGTGTTTCGGCAGAGAGTTTTCGTTGGATGTTTTTTGGAAGTCGTTTTTTTTTTTTTTTATAATTCTTTACTAGTATTTGAGTCCAATACATTCAATTTTGCAAGAGACTGGAGCCTGTGGTAGGTAAAAGATACTCTTCTACTACTTCATCTGGTCCCCAAGCCACCAAGTTTAAAGTTAAGCTAACATATTAGACACCAATATACATATTATACATGCTAGAGAAGGAGAAAAATTAAACATGACATAACCTATCTAATGTCGTCTAAATATGCCAAATGCTTGTTTCTTATGTACACCCAAGTGTGCAGCTGACATTGGATCGGTCAAACATGCTATTAGTGTGTGCGCGTGTATATGTGTGTGTATATGCGTGTGTGTGTGTGTGTGTGTATGCGTGAGTGAGTGTGTAGGAATATATTAGGTCTTTACCTATGAAATTGCCGTTTTGTATGCAATAAGTGAAAGTATTTTTTCCAAACTTTAGACAACTTTTTAGTGGGTAAAAAATTCAATTCCCGAGAGGCAGTACAAAATGCCTTTGAGGAGTTTGTTGCCTCCCGTCCAGCTGATTTTTACAAGAAGGGCATCAATGAACTGCCAATGCGTTGGCAAAGATGCGTCGATTGCGTGGGTGATTACTTCGAATAACAGAAATAAAAAAGTTTGAAAAAATAAGTACTTTCACTTATTGCTTACAAAACGGCAATTTCATAGGTAAAGACCTATTATATTATAATTATTATAACAATTTTTTTTTGGACATCTAACACACAACGCCATCTAGTCCCAAGCTAAGCAGAGCTTGTGTTATGGGTACTAGACAACTGATATAAATACATTTATTATACTTTTTCTTTTGTAAATACATACATATTATACATAGAAAACACCCAAACTCCGAGACAAATATTTTCAGATCATACAAACATTTGGTTGGACCCGGGAATCGAACCCGAGACCTCAGGCACAGCAGTCGCATACGCTACCACTATGCCACCGAGGCAGTCTAATAAGAATGCTGATTTGACTGACAAAGACTGCTTGATTCACAGAATGCAGTTAAACAATAGTAGTTTTTGGTTAAATATTCCCAAAATACATTACAAACTAAAAGAGATTATAATAAAACAATAAGCTTACAATTTATATTCATTGCATGTTACCATCCACTATAATATAATTATAACTTTTTAATGGCAAATTTATTGATTTTGCCTTTTATTTTCGTCAATGAATTCAGATTGACAACCAATATTAAGATACACTTTACATTATAAAGTATTCTTTAGTGGTAGTTTTATAGAAAAGATGTCTTTAAATTAATTCAAGAAACCCTTTCTATATAAATTAGTCATCAACATAACTATTTAATCATTATTTTCACCCCTTGCCTTAAAAAATTAAGGCCTAATGGAATGTATTACTTAGTTACTACTAATATTAAGAAAAAAAAATTGAAGGCACCTTATTTTTAAGTAATATCGGTTACATTCAATTCAAATGAATTCAAAGAAAAAGTCAATTGGGAAGTGAGAGAACTAGGATAAGCAACACTTAAAAATTCAGATAGAAAATTAAGCTACAGACATCTGTAGCCCAATTTTCCATCTAAATTTTTCAGTGTTGCAGCAGGTAGTTTCTGTGCTTTGAAAGACTACTAAGAACCAAAGAGATAATAAGAATGCAGAGTAAAGAAACAGATTAAAAGTCTGGTCATTAAAACCAGTTTTTTTTTTTTTTTTTTTTTATGTATGGCTCGCCAAAATGACTCTACTCTGCCTGATGGAAAGCATAAGCAGAATCCAAGAGTGGTGGTCACCATACTCACTGTGAATGCAGATAATGCAGTATGGCGACCCACACCATGGCGGCCTAGTGATGCTGCTGCATCTTTTAGTCTAGTCAACAAGTATGGAACTTGTTGACTAGACTATTTGGGCCTCCGGTCTCGCACTCACCAACGAAACACGACAGCACTGCTGCTGTCATTTTACATTGATTTTCTGTGCGAGGGTAGTACCGCCCCGGTCGAGCCGGCCCATTCGTGCTGAAATCAGCGTGGCTCTACTACCTACTAAACTACTACTAAAAGATTAACCAAAGTTTATTTTCTCTGCATATTTTTATGAATATAAAATGTGGTCGCTAGAAATTATTCATCAACCATACACTTATAACAACTTAATTTATTTCATTTTTACCCTAAATACTTCGTTAGCGAACGAAAAGGTGTGTCAAGTCAGTGAATTCATACAATTTAAATTATGTTTTTTGTACTAAAGTACTTATGTCATATTCATTAGCAATAGCCCAGTTGTTTATAAATGTATTTTTAAGCGATAATTAGCAAGTTTATTACGTTTTTATACAGTAAAAATATAAAAAAAGTGGGTTACCTCATGACAGATGCAGAAACCGCAGCGTATTTTCAAACAATGACGACAGAAATAAAGATTTGTGATAGGTTTCAATTGCCCACATGAACAAATATATTTAACATAGTCCGGTTGAGTTAAATAAGCCATATTTTATGTTTTCTTGCGAAAAGAAAGAAAGTAGAAACAAAGTCAAATACAAGTGCACTGTGCACAGACATTTGATGACAATGACAGCTGACAGATGACGTCATGTTTAGCCGTTCTGAAATTGTTTGAATGACAAAATTTACATCGTTTTAAAATTTTGATCAGCACCAACGTTCAGAAATCAAAATCTCTAAAATATTTTCTAGTTTTTAAACAAAGGTAAATGAACAAAAATACGCATGACATTAATTCCACCACACCATTCAGACAGAAGTAGAATTTGGTTATAAATAAATACATTGACCTACAGTACATGGACTACGCATACCTACAAATTTATCGTGCCTACCTACACAAGAAGTTGGCGCATAAAATGGCTGCCTTTAGGGTTGTACCTCTGTGGAGTGACTCGAAATGTCGATATCGATATTTAACTGAAATATTTAATAAATTGCAAAAATAACGATAACATTAAATAATTATAGTTAATTCCGATTGTTTTTTATTATTTATAATGGATATAATGGATGGATTAAATTTTGAATAATGTACTTAAGACTTAAATCCAAAAATGAAAGCTGGCCATCACGGGACACCCGGCTAGATATGATATGTGCGAAATATTACTTAAACGATTCTTGGGCTTCTACCCAAGAAACCGTAGGCCATTAGGGGTGCTACAGCGTTTGGTGAGTCCATTGTGGGATAGGAGAGTGCTAGTCCTCTCCCTTTTCCCACCTTTTAGGCGTACATCACCTCCTCCCAAAATGAGGCTCTTGTATCCCTAAAATCCTGGTCTTTCCGTAGTCTGGGAATAGATGATCGTAGGTGAGGTTTCTTAAATTATTATTTTAAAACCATTTGTTATCGGCTATGAAAACAGCCCTGCAACCAACCCTGCCCTGAAAACCAACGAGAATGTATATCGTTGTTTACCTATTTTTTCGTAGCTCCGACGGTTCTGGGATACCGATATCAACATAAAAAGTACTTATATTATGTTGACATTGAGCGAAATAACAAATTGAGTAAATACAACACGTTTAAATAGTTGCAATATTTATTCACACATTCAGGTTAGGGCACTGCGCAGTCACGTAATCGCGTCACGTCGAGAGTTCTGTTGTAGGATGTTTCATGGAAGTGCGTCGAGCAGACATAGCACATTTTATGTTGAGGGTTTATATTTTCCAAACCAATGATTTCGATCCATTTCTTCCTTAAAATTTTATTTACAGGAAATCTGATGAAGAAAACACCATGTTAACATATTTTTTTATATAATAATATAGGTATCGACACTTTAACTCTACCATCACTATCCTTAATCGTATGTAAACAAATCAAAGTGAAACAAAGCAAATAATACCATTTTGGGGATTGATTCTTTCACTGAGGGACTCCAATAACAATAACTGCTACCAGTAACAAGGTCTTTAATATTAAAAGCACATACAATTCAAAACACATATTATTCACCTCACAATCCTTTTCTTTCTAATCATCTCAAAACGTCCGACCGCTGTCAGTGTCAAAGAGAATTCGTTTTGGAAATAGAATTCGCCACACCACCCCCCCACGGAGAAGGATAAAACATGAGCTTTAGCTGCAGTAATCGGCATATTCCTTGAATTTGACCCGCCTGCCTGAGCGTGTTGTGTATGACAGGGGTTTGGTGTTTGCAGTATTTGATGGCAACGAAGGAGAGGAAGCAGGAGGTATGATTGAAGAGGGTGATATGGGCTTAGAAATTTGTTGGGGAACTGAAGGAATGGGTAATGGCGGTAATGGAGCTTCGGGAGATGAACAATTGAAATTATCGATGAAGGCAGGCTTGATTCGATCAACACTTACCACGACGCGTTTTCCCTTAATTTCCAAGGTCACAGTCTTTCCGTCTCTGGCGCGATCAATAACCTGGTACGGGCCCATATATGGTGGCTGTAAGGGACGTCGAACGGTATCGTCCCGAAGAAAAACATGTGTGGTTGATGAAAGACTTTTATGGATG
Source organism: Diaphora mendica (assembly GCA_949125395.1). NCBI lineage: Eukaryota > Metazoa > Arthropoda > Insecta > Lepidoptera > Erebidae > Diaphora > Diaphora mendica. The sequence goes on from OX421320.1 coordinate 26,842,866, forward strand.
AAGGGTGCTGGTTGGGAATGACGGGATGCGGGAATGGGGCGAACTATGGACATTTTATGTCGTAACTGTACCACAAAGTCTGCCGGGTCACTAAAATTATCTTGATTGGATTCTTGAACTAGCAACTCACTAGGTAAACGGAGAGGTTCTCCAAAAACTAATTCAGCAGCAGTAGCTTTAATATCCTCTTTGAAAACTGACCGCATGCCGAGAAGTACAAGAGGTAGCGCGCGAACCCAGGAATCATAGTGGCATGAAAGCGCGGCCTTGAGTTGTCGATGAACAACTGAACAACCTAATGAACGTTTCGTAGCATATTGAATCATTAAACGTTTAAACAAATCGGATTCGAATTGAGTACCTTGGTCCGTAGTGATAACCAACGGTACTCCAAAACGAGATATCCACTCACGTGTGAAAGTATCAGCTACTTCTTCAGCAGTGATGGAACGCATGGGCCAAACCTCAGGCCATCTGGTGAATCTGTCAATTGCGGTTAAACAATAACGATAGTCATTACAGACTGGCAAGGGCCCGACGATGTCTATGTGGACATGCTGAAACCGCCCGGAGGGCAGGTCAAAATTTCCAAGAGGAGCGGAGTTATGGCGCGATACTTTAGCTCGTTGACATTCTTGACAAGTGCGGGCCCACTCTTTGCAGTCTCTATTCACCGATGGCCAAACGTAACGCTCAGTGACGAGGCGCGTAGTAGCCCGTGCACCGGGGTGGCTTAATTCATGAAGCTTTTTAAAGGTGGACCTACGGAAAGCAAGCGTCAGATATGGCCGCGGCTTCCCAGTAGACACATCGCAAGTTACTGAGATATTGGTACCAGGTATCAACAGATTAGTCAACTGTAAGCTGGAAGAGCGTTGTTGTCGTAGATGCGATAACTCTTGGTCTGCTTCCTGTGATTTAGCAAGAGCTTCGTAATCCTGCTCAAGAGTAATGGCATCGATACGAGACATTGCGTCAGCCACGACATTGTCCTCTCCTTTTATGTACTGAATATCGGTGGTAAACTGGCTAATGAAAGATAACTGATTTAGTTGAGCTGGAGGGAGTTTCTCCCGACGCTGCACGAAGGCATATAACAGCGGCTTGTGATCCGTGAATATAGTTACATGTTGGACCTCAAGGATATATCTGAAATGTTGTACACTTTCGTACACTGCTAGAAGCTCGCGGTAATAAGCAGGCCATTGTGATTGTTTGGTGGTTAACTTCTTGCTAAAGAAAGCAAGGGGAAACCACTGACCGTTCCTATACTGCTGAAGGCAAGACCCGATGTGAACGCTGGAGGCGTCTGTAAATAATCCGAGACGCATACCATTTACAGGATGCTGCAACAGCGTAGCATTGGACAAACTCTTCTTACAGGCATCAAATTGCTGCAAAAGCTCGGGTGACCATATAAATGGCTTTGCACCTTTGCCATCAACTGAGACTACTGCGTCTATTAGCGGAGCCTGAAACTGAGCAGCGTGAGGAATAAAACGACGGTAGTAATTCAACATACCGAGGAAACGTCTCATCCCTTGAACGGTTTTAGGAGGGGGAAAGTCCAAAATGGCTTGGATACGATCTTGAGGGGGTCGAGTTCCTTCAGGGCTGATACGATATCCCAGAAAAGTAACTTCACGTGCACCGAAAACACATTTGGAGAGGTTTATCACGACACCATAATCTTGTAGTCGGCGGAATAAGATTCTTAGATGTTCACGGTGGAGGACCTCGTCTGCCGAAAAGACCAAAATGTCATCCACGTATGGGAAACAGAAATCGAGACCCCGAGTGACCTCATCAATAAACCTTTGAAATGTCTGACCAGCATTTCTGAGACCGAAAGTCATGAAAGGGAATTCGAAGAGGCCAAACGGAGTAACGATAGCCGTTTTCGGAACATCCTCTTCGGCCACTGGGATTTGATGGTAGGCTTTTACGAGGTCGATGGTACTGAAGATCTTGGTACCAGTGAGGTTGTGTGCGAAATCGTGTATGAGGCGAACAGGGTATCGGTCCGGTATGGTCCTTGCATTCAGAGCGCGGTAGTCGCCGCATGGACGCCATGTGTTATCCTTTTTTAACGTCATATGAAGAGGAGACGACCAGGGGCTCTTGGATGGTCGCGCTGTACCGGATTGCACCATATTCTCGAATTCTTTTTTGGCTGAATTTAATTTTTGAGGGGCTAAGCGACGAGGACGACATGAAATTGGGGGACCATCGGTTGTTTTAATGAAGTGAACAGTATCATGTTTTATCATCCTGGGGAGACCAGGAGGACGAGTGATCTCTGGGAACTCTGCTAGCACTTGTGCAAAAGCAGACTTATCCAAAACTACGGCCTTAACACTAGGCTGTTCCGAAAACGCTGTAGAGGCCGGTGTTGATATGTTTGTGACGCCATCAACCAGTCTCTTTACACGACAATCTGGCAGAAGATGGTAATGCGCCAGGAAATCAGAGCCGATAATAGCAGTCGTGACATCGGCGACGACGAATTGCCAAATAAAATTACGCCGGAGACCAAAATTAAGAGACATTGTTATTGATCCATATGTCTTAATACTGCTTCCGTTAGCCGCACTGAGCTCGTAATCAGAGGGTTTCCTGTGATCTGTAAGCCAGCGGTGGGGATAGCAACATAAATCCGATCCAGTGTCAACAAGAAATTGCCGTTTGGTGACTCGGTCGGTAACAAAAAGACGACGGCTTGGGTTAGGTTTGCAATCAGCTGCCGCCACTACTGAGTGCTCTGGTAGTTTTCCGACTTCCAGCTGCAGGGTTTGGTACATTTACTGGCATTACTTCCAAAGCGCATGTGGTACCAACAAATTTTGGGCTCAGTAGTAGGGCTGCGAGGACGTCTGGTCCTGGAGACAGATCTGCTTCGTGGCCGGGATTTCTCAGAAAATGCTGTTGTTAGGGCAGCTACCTGTTTGTTTAAATCTTCGATTTGAGCCATCATACTCGTGAGCGGAGATGTTGCTGTGGCGTACACATTAGCCGGCCCAGCTTGCACTTCGGCGATCTTATCTGCAATATCTGCAATTCGATCTAAACTCAAATCAGCTTGGGCGACAAGAATGCCCTGAACGTGCTGCGGTAAACGACGAAGCCATAGCTGACGCAAGATGTTTTCATCAGAAAGCGTAGTGCCTGCGAGTGACCGTAAGTGACGTAAGAATTGGGATGGTTTTTTATCCCCGAGCTCTTCGTCATTGAGCAGTCTCTTTAGGCGTTGCTCCTCTGATGAGGACAGCCTGTTGATGAGAGTTTCTTTCAGTTTTTCGTATTTTCCTTGTACAGGTGGATTAATAACAATATCTTCAATTTCCCCGGCAATCCTATGGTCTATCTGGCTGAGGACATAACTATATTTCGTAGCGTCTTGGGTAATGTCTGCAAGAAGAAACTGTGCTTCTGCTTGAGCAAACCAAACATGAACTCTGTCAGGCCAGAAAGGTGGTAGTTTAATAGCGACCCGGCAAATCTGCAGAGTAGTCTCAGGCTTTGACTGAATAATCTCATTCTTAGGCTGCGAAGGTCCAGCTCGTAATGCAGCATTTTCGGCTTCAACGACAGCGAGACGTGCTTGTAGGTCTTCCATAGTGTAACAAATAATAGTAAAGTAGAGAGAGAGAAATGTAAGTAGAATGATGATGATGATGAAAGACACACACACAAATACCAAACCAAACGGGCACATAAAACTAATTGTATCCGGAAACTGTGAGACCTAAACCGTGGGAAAATGATGCTGGCAGACAAATTTAATAATTATGACAGTAGTTACACGTATTTACGATGTAATTAAATATTAAAACAGGAACTGCAACCTAACATTAAATGGACACACAATAATGCAAGGTACAAAGCTAACAAGAAAAGAAAAAAAAAATAAAGTAATTAAATCACGAACTTATTGTTGTAGTCGTAGACAATTAAAAGTAATAAATAATCAACCTTAAACTTATTTGGTTGATTGATAAGTAGTAAATTTAAATAAATCTGCCACACTACATAACATTTTTTTAAGACTAAATTTAATTACAAAAAAATTAATAAAAACTCCTTTTTATATTTCTTTAGATTTTGAGTGAATCGGGACGTGTCACCGGTCGATGACAGTTAGGGCCGTCGGTCGAATGTCAAAAAGTTATCTTCTTATTTACATGCTTGACGACCAATTGCTGGAAGAAAATTAACGGTTTAAATTATATTCTTGCAATTGGCAAACCTACGTGCGATGACGAAAAGCTTATTATTTTATGACTTTCAGCATTAAAATACACTGGTTTTGTCAATCTGTTACACTTCCTTGCACTTGAATACGGTTGAAATATAAGAAGCAGGTGATGAATCTTGGTTCGGTAGGCAGCTTCCGCAGTGTAGCGAGTCGCCTCAGGTCAGATGATGTCCACCAATCAACTCAAAGTCTTCGTTTGACGCGTAAACGCAATGTGTTGTAATCACGTCGGGGTCACCAGTTTGGGGACTGATTCTTTCACTGAGGGACTCCAATAACAATAACTGCTACCAGTAACAAGGTCTTTAATATTAAAAGCACATACAATTCAAAACACATATTATTCACCTCACAATCCTTTTCTTTCTAATCATCTCAAAACATCCGACCGCTGTCAGTGTCAAAGAGAATTCGTTTTGGAAATAGAATTCGCCACACCATTAAGAACCTCAAAAAACTAACAAACGTCTTCGGAAATTATAAAAAGAATATGTTTAATACAATACAATAAACAAAATCGTAAAATATTGAACAATTTCAATGCATTTTTGTACTAACCTGTAAAGAGTCAATGTACAATGATTCTTGTTTTTTCTTGCACCAGATTGTTTAATGTAGCACGAAGGCATGATTTTCATGTCTAGGGCAAAGCCTTGGATACATTATAAACAAATTTAAAGCCGTAATTGGCACGAAAACAAAAACAAAATTTCCAACAACAACCGCTTGACAGCAGATCTACCTCAGAACAGAACTTGAATGGCGTCGCCGGTCACGAATTGACAAGTGCATGACGTCACTCAAAAGTGTTGCCAATATTAGTGATCACTAAACTATGTTTATCTCTCTTTTCACACCAAGGTAAACATAAGTTAAAAAGAGACAAAATGCTTTTTTGTATATATGTGTCGATCTATACTTATAATAAAAATGTAACAGGTCAAATTCTGTACATTGAAGATATTTTGAAAATTTTTTTGGAGGGCACTCTGTTATCGATACTGAAACGAAAACTATTTTTTTTTCATTTTTGTCTGTCTGTCTGTCTGTCTGTCTGTCTGTCTGTATCTTGGCCGCGCATCACGCCGAAACTACTGAATGGATTCAAATGAAACTTGGCATGATTTGAGTTCATACTCCGAGGTAGGACATAGGATACTTTTTATTCCGAAATTTCGGACGGTTTCCTTGGGAGGGGAGATGAAAGTCAAAATGTGTAATTAATTGTAATTCATTAACGAGTAGTCCGATCGCAATAATTCTTTTTTGTTAGAAAGGAGATACTCTGAAGATTGTAGCATAAAGTATTTAATTTATCACAATCTCTCTATCTATTGGAAAAAAAAATTATAAAGAATTTATCATTACGTGAAACTACATGTAGTGACATCTATTGCCAGCCATGCGTAATTAATAACACTTTGATTAATATATCGTGGAATAATCGTAGAACGTATTACGTATAATTCGGTGTAGCATTGAGTATTTGATTTATCGCAACCTCTCTATCCATAGGAAAAAGAATATCTATATCTCTCTGTAGACGTCGAATCTGTGTGTTTGGTTGTGCCCGCATGACTTAAATATTCAAAATAATCGTGGGAACGTTTTATGCACAAGCATTGTGATTAATGTGGTATATAGTTAGTATTTGATAGGTAGTTATTTGTTTTATGTTCTCTCTTTCCATAGAAAGGGTTGTTTTAAATTTTCTTGAAAAATTTATTTGCTTAAAACAGCGACATCTTTTGGAATCAAGTAACTAACTTTACAATAGGTACGTAATATGATTACTCTTTTTAACGTATAATAAAAATGTAACAGTTCAGTTCTGTACATTAAAGAAATTTAGATGATTTTTTGGGAGGGCTCTCTAATCGATACTAAAGCAATTACATTTTCTTGAAAATTGTTTCTGTGCTCACTGACGAACTGTGCTTAAAACAGCGACATCTTTTGGAATCAAGTAACTAACTTTACAATAGGTACGTAATATGATTACTTTTAAACACATAAGAAAAGTGTATAAGATCAATTCTGTACATTAAAGAAATTTAGATTTTTTGGGAGGACGCTCTTATTGATACTGAACCAAAAACTAGAATGCCATAAACTTTAAATGGTCATTTATAATTATGATATTTATTTTAAGTTTAAAATATTTGAAAGAGGAGTAAACATATAACATAATAGTTCATCATAATTTACCAGAAAATGATACAAAACATCTTTATGATAGGTACCCGAAAGGCAGCGCGGGCGCGTGGCCTGCGCCCTGCCACAGAATAACTAATACATAGTACTGCCCTGCGTAGGTTACCAAACACGTCCAAATTGTTTAAAAAGCAGTACCCGCGCGGTCGGTCGGCTCCCTACGCGACACACGCACCCAAATCGACTTAAAAACCCAGTAGTAGTTCTTGAATGTAAATTCGGATAAAAAGTTATTTTTGGAACTATTTACTTGATTTTTGTTCTACCTAATATAAATATTAATTGGTATTATAATATTTCTTCTGTATTTTTAACAGACTTCCAAAAGGAGGAGGTTCTCAATTTCATCGGTATATTTTTTTTAACCGACTGCCAAAAGGATGAGGTTCTCAATTTCATCGGTATATTTTTTTTTATGTATGTACACGGATTATTCCGTCAATTTGTGGACCGATTTTGGAAATTCTTTTTGTATTCGAAAGGGTATGCTCCCCATGTGGTCCCATGGTCACCATATCAGGATCTGATGATGGGATCCTAAGGAAATCGAAGGAAACCCTCAAATTTATGTAAGCGCCTGCAATGAAGTTAAAGCAATTATCTGCATGCCTTCATATTCTGTAGACATCATTTAATTTCATAATATATAAAACGGGTCTTAACGATATCAGAGTTAACCTCAGATAGTCAGTTTACCTCAAATCACTTGAATTATAGTAACCTATAGAAGATAGTCCATTTGAGATTTTATTACAAAAAAATACCTGAAGTCCTTTCGATTTTATACAGCATGTATGTTACCTTTAGTCGTATTCTTTCAAGTTATTTAGGTGAAATGATGACGAGAGACTTGAGAAAGACTAAAAAGTGAAAATAAAAAAAACTTCGTTTAAAAAAACCGAACCGAAAAAACTAAAAAGTACCTAATAACTTAATTTGTATGTGCTACCTATTCATAGGTTTGAAGTCGGTGCCAAGCCAAAATGTAATAGTAGGTACCGCACTCGCCGCGCGTGACCTTGAGCGGGATAGCTGCTCTTCGCGTAGAACAAAACAACTGAAGCGTCGGTGACGTCGTTGACGTTCGTCTCGAAATGTAGCGAGTGTGATACCTACTATTACATTTGGCTTGGCACTGTCTTCAAACCTAGGTAGCACATGCAAATTAAGTTAACTGATACTTTTTAGTTTTTGAAGTCAGTTTTTTTAAAACGAAGTTTTTTTTTAGGATTTTGTCAGGTTATAGCATAGGTATAAGCAGGCGATTTTTGTTGTACCTCAATAATTAGCAAATAGTCTTTTGTAGATTCTAATTGGTTTTCTCGGTATTTTTAGAATTTTGTAAGATTATAGCATAGGTACCTAGGTACCTATAATTTACTTTTTTATAGGATTTTGTTAGGTTATTGGTATAGGCATAGGTAAGCAGATGTTTTTCGTTGCCAATATTTAATTACTTATTTGTTGGTGTTTTAATTTCTTTTAGTAAGTTGTAGATACCTTCCATTTTTTTCGTTGAATTAGTTGTAGATACTCAATTAATTTAGTTTTATTTACGCTTTGAAAATAAGCTTCATTCGTTATGTCTAATTTTTCATTTAACTGTAGTGATAAATTTAACATTGTTTTTCGTATTCGATTTTATCACATCACACTAATTTATAAAAGCGAATGTTTGTGAGGGTGTATGTTTGTTACTTCATCACGCAAAAAGCACTGGACGGAATTGGATGAAACTTTACAGTAATATAGCTTACTAGCTGTTGCCCGCAGCTTTGCTCGCGTGGAAGTTGATTATTTACAATATATTTAATTAAAACTGTGTAAGTATGTATGAATAATTTATTCATGTTTTTAAACGTACCTATTTATTTATTTTTAATCAATAGCCCATTAAAAAGGATTTCATACTAACGTTCGACCCTTATTTTTACCCCTTCAGAAATAGAATTCCCATAAATGATGATATAGGTATTAATTTATTTGTACTTAAAAGCCTAAGGACAAAGTTTCAGGCTACTAAATTAAAAATGACTGACTTCCAAACTAATCTACTTACGACATTTCAACACCTAATTCACCCCTTAGGGGTAGAAATATCATTTATGGGATTTCCTTTTGAGGGCGCTCTGGTTCCCTGGTTTCTAGAACCCGAGACGGTGTGCGGTTTTTAGTCGGTTCGAGTCCGACATAACCACCAGTTGCTGATATCCGAGGGAATTTCCGCACAAAAAAGGGGGTAGATATAATATCCAGAGACACTTAGTATCTACGCGTTTTTAACTATTAGCCCAAAGATAATTTTTCATGTTTCTAACTTAAAAAAGACGGACTTCCATACAAACTTTCAACCCCTATTTCACCCTCTTACGGGTAGAATATTGGGAAACGCTTAAATACGTATCTCCTATTTTTTATCAATAGCCCTAAAATAAATTTTCATGTTTCTAACTTCAAAACTGACGGACTTCTAGACTAACCCGCTTACGAAATGTCAACGCCTATTTCATCTCTTCAGCGTAGAATATCGAGAAAGGCCTAAATACGTATCTATTCATTTTTAATCAGTAGCCCAAACCAAAAGAAAAGTTTCATGTTTCTAATTTAAAAATGACGAAGTTCCAAACAAAGTTCAACCCCTATTTCACCCCCTTAGGGGTAGAATATTAGGAAACGTTGAAATACATATCTACAATTTTTTATAAGTAATCCAAAAATAAAGTTTCATATTATACCACAATTATTTAGTGTACCTCCCAGCAATAACAATGTTTCACATAATAACCCACTAAACAGAATGTGCAGGAACTATAATACCGTGTGCCCACAGTTGGATGTCTTTCACGAAAGCCTCAATGCTTTCAAATCTTCTCTCCATCGTTATAGCAAGCTTTAATTTTAAAGCACATCTCAGTTTCCTATATAATTATATCTATTTAGTTTGTAACGATGTATCTAATTATGGTTAGTTTTTGTTTTTTTCTCATAATTTTCTTATAATATTTAACCCTATGCCAAAGCGAAGCACTGTCTACTGCCAAAGTTGTGTACATTTGTAACTGGATGGCAGGTTTACTATAATGTACTGTTAAAACTGCTTTTTGTATTTTTTCAATCTGTTATCTGTATCTGTACCTATTGAATAAGATAAAATAAATAAAATAAATATTTCTTAAATAGCCCTAAAATAAACTTTCATGTTTTTAACTTCAAACATGACGGACTTCCAGACTAACCTACATACAAAACGTCAACCCCTATTTCACCCTTAAGGAGTAGAATATCCGCTCTATCTATCAGAACCGCTTAAATACGTGTTTACTAATTTTTAATCAGTAGCCCAAAAATAAAGTTTCATGTTTCTAACTTAAAAAATGACGGACTTCCATACAAACTTTCAACCCCTATTTCACCCCCCTGGGGGTAGAAATTCCAAAATTCCTTCCTTAATGGGTATCTACTTAATGAAACGATCATACTCACCAAATTTTGTATTCCCAAGTTTAATAGTTTCCGCTCGGCGATGATGAATCAGTCAGTCAGTCAGTCAGGACATGTTATTTTATTAACCGACTTCCAAAAAGGAGGAGGTTCTATGTTCCACTGTATGTTTTTTTTTTTTATGCATGTTCACCGATTACTCCTTCAGTTGCGGACCGATTTTGAAAATTTTTTTTGTATTCGAATGGGTATGCTTCCGAGGTGGTCCCATTGCCAGCATATCAGGATCTGATAATGGGATCCCAGGGAAATCGAGGGAAACCCTCATTTTTTATAGGCACATACTATGTTTTTCGTATATTTTCTGAAGTTACACCGGTATTTGCGTCTGGTAGTCATCATTTTATGATGATGAGCTGATGATGTAAGGTACAACTCCTTAACGGTTAGGAGTTGGAGGATAAATCTTTAAATATCATATGTATATATGTTACCTTTAGTCGTATTCTTTCAAATTATTTAGGTAAGCTGATGATGGAAGGTGGAAGGTACAACTCCTCAACGGTTAGGAGTTGGAGGATAATTCTTTCAATTTCATACGTATCTAAAGACCTTCAGTCATAAACTTTCAAGTTATTTAGGTGAGCTGATGATAGAAGGTTAAACTCTTCAACAGTTAGGGATTAGAGGATGATTTTAATATTACACGTACGTATAGACCTTAATTTGTATTCTTGATGATGAAATTTGATGAAATAGTTCAACTTACTACTTACCTACGATTGATTGCACTAAAAACTGAAAAATAAAAACTTTTTATAAAAAAAAAACCGACTTCCAAAAAAACATCCAACGAAAACTCTCTGCCAAAAAGACACTTAAAAGCGTAAAATAAACTGGTTCTTCATAAATTGCCTATACCTAATTCTTTATTCATTTCAATAGTAGTTTTCAGAGAGTTTTCGTTGGATGTTTTTTTGGAAGTCGGTTTTTTTAAGTATAGAAGATACATCAGATTAACACATAGGTTACTGTTTGCCGCGATAACCGACATACACGCGGGCGGAGCCGCGGGCAACAGCTAGTCTTATATATATTTGTATAATGAATTGTTCGTATAGTAGAATAGGGCATCTCCTTATATTTTCTTTCCTCATTGAATAAATAGTACTAGATCCTTTTTTTTTTTTGGATTTAATGACCTGGTAACTAAGACCTTTAAGTCAAGAGTACTAGATCCATTTCTAATCTCTCTTATTATAGGAACAGGTAAACTAATTCACAAAATTAATTTCTGTGCGCAACTATGTTTAGAAGTATAAGTTCTACATTCATTTTTAACCGACTCAAAAAAGGAGGTGGTTCTGATTCGACCGTATAAATGTTTTTTTTTTTATGTATGTTCCCGGATAACTTCGTCGTTTATGAACCGATTTTAATTATTATTTTTTAATGGAAAGGAGATAACCCAACGGTGGTACCATGATAAGGACACTAAGATGTGGTGATGGCATCCAAGAGAAATCGAGTCGAACCGTGAAGTCGGTTTTTATTTTGTTATTGAATAGCACAATATCTACATTGGTAACAGGTTGCCAGTCAAAAAGTGCCCGCAAATATTTTTAATAAAAAATTGGCAATTAATTTTGAAATCAACTTATTGTTGTTGTTAATCAAAATATTATTCCTGTTGCCTATGAATGAAATTTTTTGAAAAATTAATTATTATTTTTAACCGACTTCAAAAAAGGAGTTTTTTTTTAATGTTTGTTACAACAATTTGCGGATCACATTAAACAGTGTTGTCTTATGTGGGGTTTCAACCCATAACACTCCACGCAGTAGAAAACAGCGTGTCGAGCGCTCAAACCACTATGCTATCCGTGCAGTCATTGTTTTTATTTGATTAGGTATAATTCTTCCACAAACTCAGGGAAATAATTTAAGAATTATTTAAACACGTATACGTGAGTGCCAAATCTTTTAGTGTCAAAGTGACAATGCATCACATACTTGTGTTGCCATGCCCCGTCTAACCTAGTTCTGTCATTCTGTTTTTAAACAATTCTGTCATTCTGTTTTTAAACAATATAATAAAAGAGTAAGGTGACTGACTGACTGACTGACAGACTTATTTATGTTTACTGATTAAAAATGAGAAGATATGTATGTACGAACATGTTCTACCGGAACCGGTTGTGGTTCACGGTGCCGTTCTCGAAGTTTTTCAAAAATATGTGTGGTACCTCGGGCAGACTTTGCAGTTAAGTAGAAAAAACTTTGAGGATGAGGTGAACAGGAAAATTCAGCCGGGTTGGGCAGTGTTTGGGAAACTTCGTCGGGTCTTTTCATCGTCAATCCCACAGTGCCTAAATACGAAAGTCTTCAATCAATACGTCCTACCTGTCATGACATACGGTGCCGAAATGTGGACAATTACGACACGGCTGGTCCACAAGTTCAAAGTCGCTCAGCGTGCTATGGAGAGGGCTATAATAATAATAATGATTAATTTTTCTCATCACAAAAACTCAACGTTTCTCTAAGGGATCGCATCAAGAATGAGGTGATCCGGTAGAGAACCAAGGTCATTGACATAGCCCACACGATAAGCAAGCTGAAGTGACAGTGGGCTGGCCATATTAGCCGCAGAACTGATAACCGTTGGGGTAAACGGGTTCATGAGTGGTGACCGCGTCTCGGGAAACGTAGCGTAGAACGTCCACAGGCTAGGTGGAATAATGATCTGCCCAAGACGGCTGGCAGGAGCTGGATGAGAGAATCGAACCAAGTGGCGTGCAATTGGAAATGCCTATGTCCAGCAGTGGACTGTGATGATGATGATGAGATACGTATTTAAGCGTTTCTGGATATTCTATCCCTAGGCTAGACTGGAAGTCCGTCATTTTTTAATTTAGTAGCCTGAAACTTTGTCTTCAGGCTTTTGATTACAAATGAATGAATACTTATATCAGCATTTATGGGAATTCTATTCCTAAAGGGGTTAAAATAAGGGTCGAAAGTGTGTATGAAAGTCATTTTAATGGACTATTGACTATAAATAAATACGTTTAAAAACATGAACACAGTATTCATAGATACTTACATAGTTTTAATAAAATACATATAATCAACTTCCACGCGAGCAAAGCCGCGGGCAACAGCTAGTATATTATGAAATTAAATGATGTCTACAGAATATGAAGGCATGCAGACAATTGCTCTTAACTTCATTGCAGGCGCTCACGTAAATTTGAGGGTTTCCTTCGATTTCCTTGGGATTCCATCATCAGATCCTGATATGGTAGTAATGGGACCACATGGGGAGCATACCTTTTCGAATACAAAAAGAATTTTCAAAATCGATCCACAATTGACGGAGTAATCAGAGTACATACATAAAAAATAAAATACCGATGAAATTGAGAACCTCCTCCTTTTGGAAGTCGGTTAAAAATGACTGACATTTGAGTTTGAGTATCTTCGTGATGAACGTATAGATTCTGCAGCCGGATCTTAGACTATTAGTGTGAAATGCGTTATCGATGTACCCCAAAAGGCTTGCACAGGTCTATGACAGACACAGGTCAGACTAATAACGATAATAGGCTGCAAAAGTGGAAGTTTAATATACACCTAGTCTTCCCTTTCTAGGATATAAGCATGATTGTATATATTTATGTATGCACGAAATTTTAAAGATAAATTCTGCTTTAGAAATGTACATCCTGTGTTGCATTGGACTTTACGAACATACATGAAAGAAATGGACACATAGAACACCTAGAGTTAGAACAACAATTTGCGGATCACATTAAACAGTGTTGTCTTATGTGGGGTTTGAACCCATAACACTCCACGCAGTAGAAAACAGCGTGTCGAGCGCTCAAACCACTACGCTATCCGTGCAGTCATTGTTTTTATTTGTTTAGGTATAATTCTTCCACAAACTCAGGGAAATAATTTTAGAATTATTTAAACACGTATACGTGAGTGCCAAATCTTTTAGTGTCAAAGTGACAATGCATCACATACTTGTGTTGCCGTGCCACGTCTAACCTAGTTCTGTCATTCTGTTTTTAAACAAAATTAATGCGTTAATTCTTCACACGCAAGGTCGTGGCGCGAATTTTAACCATGACCAGCCAGGGACGGCTTAAGGACGATGAAAAAAGAGGCGCCACTTAATGTTTTTCAATACACAAAGAGAAATAAACAGAAAAGAAAGAAAGAAAAGAAAGACAAATGGTTTCTCATTCGTCTTTCTTTTATTAAAGTCAATAAGTCACACAAAGTCATCTAGTTTCAAACTTAGCAGGACTTGTACTGTAAGTTAGATTGTCTAATAGAATACTTATCAGCTTTTTATATAATAGCTAAACTCCGAAACAAATATTTGCAGGTCATACAAACATTTGGTCCGACCCGGGAATCGAACCCGAAACTTCAGCACAACACACAATACACAACGACTACACTACTTAGGCAGATTGACTGATTGTGATCTGTTTTAGTTTTAAATTAGTCACTGTTAGTTAAATTACTCGTTACTACACAACCGTAATTTAATGTATGAAATATTTATGGCGTTAATCACAGTCTTAAACATTTTTTATTTATTTGTGGGCCTTCTAAAGTGACTCCACATTGCCCGATTGAAATCATGAGCAGAATCCAAGAGTGGTGGTCACCATACTAACTTTTAAACTTTCGCGTTCCATGATATAATAATAATTATTTTTACGGGAATTAACGGGATCACTTATTTCATACACTACACTACATACAAACGTCAGGCAATACAGAGGTGGTCACCATACTCATTACGAATGCAGACAATGCAACAATGCAGCATGGTGACCTACACTATGGCGGCCTAATACTTCTGCATCATTTGCAGCCACTAACGTAACCACGACAGCACGAATGCTGTAACAGAATGAATCATTTGCATTTTCGAACATATCCTTCTCATAACGCTTCATTTCTTCAGGTTCAATCAACAGTACTTCTGTCTTCAGAGCTGGTGAATAGAATTCGTCGAGTGAACCAGATTTGTACAAGTTCATATATCAATTTTGACAATCAATTTAAGTTTGCCTCGGGAGTTATAGTAAAATATTACAAATACACCTCTGCGCAAAATCTATAGGTCTTTTAAGGTATGCCATCAGGAACCTCGTCCTGATCGGCCGCTGCTTTCTAATGTCGTAATGTATTGCGAAACGATCGATGGAACACTTATGTCATGTATTAATTACTGGCAACACTGTTATTTATGATTAAATACCCCATTGGAATCCAGTCGAATGTGGTAGGTGTATTGTGGGAATATTGATTTTGTAGCTAAGTAAAATTATTGACTTTATAGTTTTGGTTTTGTAGTGTGATAAAGTGTGATGACTGGGATGACATTCAAGGCATACATTGAAAGGGTTTTTTGAGTAAAATAGTACTGTCAAATTTCTACTTTATTATTGGGTAATTTTTTATCGTATGTTCCTGTATCGTTGTGTATGGTGGTTGTCGTTATAGCTTTACAATAACGGGTAAAGCTGCGGGTCGAAGCTAGTCTAAAAAATATCATCAACGATCTGTCAATGAAAGTCTCGTCAAAATCGGTCCAGCCGAACCAAAGATTAGCCGGATAAAACAGACAGACAGATGGACGATTAGACATACAAACAGCCAAAAATAAATCATTTTTAACCGTCTTCCAAAAAGGAGGAGGTTCTATGTTCCACTGTATGTATTTTTTTTTTATGTATGTTCACCGATTACTCCGTCAGTTGTGGACCGATTTTGAAATTTTTTTTTGTATTCGAAAGGGTATGCTTCCGAGGTGGTCCCATTGCCAGCATATCAGGATCTGATGATGGGATCCCAGGGAAATCGAGGGAAACCCTTGTTTGAAGTCAAACCCAAGTTTGAAGTCGGTGCTAAGCCAAAAAGAATACAAACGAACAATTACAAAAGTCTAAGCGATAGTCACTTGGCACCGACTTCAAACAGATTCTAGGTACCTAGCACACATTATAATACTACTATTTAAATGAATAAAGAATTAGGTATACGCAATTTATGAAGAACCAGTTTATTTTACGCTTTTAAGTGTTTTTTTGGCAGAGAGTTTTCGTTGGATGTTTTTTTGGAAGTCGGTTTTTTTTTTTATAAAATGTTTTTTTTGATGTAGATAAGTAAGTACTAGGTATACATATTTACTTTTTTAAAAGCTGTTAATTTGGAATTAAAAAGAGACTCTTCACAATTATTTATTTGCATAGAAATGATACATTTAAAAAATATTCTAATGTAAATTTTGCTAAGTGTAGTTTTGAAATTATTAATTCACTCATTATTTGCGGACATTTTCGGACATCTAAACTCTAACCCAACACCGGCTTGTTTCAAACCAAGCAGAGCTTGTACTATGAAGGCTAGATTGAGTGATAAAATAATTATAAAGTATTTTAATTGCAAACATTATACATAGAAAACATCTGAACTTCGAAACAAATATTTCCAGAAGACAGATAAGTCTGATTGGACCCGGAAATCGAACCCGAGACCTCAGCACAGCAGCAGTAGCACACCAAATGCACCAACGACACACGAGAATTTAGGCGTGAACGATTGCAGAAAGAAGAACGCTTGCAACTTGGCTAGGGGGGCTGATCTCTCCCCGGGCGTATCGAATAACCGTCCTATTAGGTTAAGAGGAACGAGTAGAGAGAGCGCTATGATAACCGACATGCACGTGTTTATACCTAGTCAAGTCACTTCACTACATAGTATAAAACAAAGTCGCTTTCTCTGTCCCTATATACCTATGTATGCTTAAATCTTTAAAACTACGCAACGGATTTTGATATGGGTTTCTTAAATAGATGGAGTGATTCAAGAAGAAGGTTTTTATGTATAATAAATGCATGATAAAGTATGGAAACACTGTTAATTTTAGAGGTTTCTAATGTGATGTAGCAAATAAACACATTTTTTTTGCGCTTACATTGCAAACGCTGGTTGTACCCTACAAGATAGATCAACATAATGTACTACAGTATTGTACCTACACCTCAAAAAGTACTACAAAAAAGTCCGCGACGACATGTGTCTAGGGATAACCCACAACAACCATTTTTTATTGCTTTCTTTTTACGAGAAATAATGGCTTATTTACGAAGTGATTTTAAGCAATACAGAATAAATCCTTATACAATTAAGTACATTTATTAAATACACACATCAAAAGTGTCTAGGGATCAAGCATTTTTATGCGGATTTCTTGAGATTGAGATGTGGCTTTGGCCCTGGCCTGCTCAGTCGCCAGACTTGAACCCGATTGAGCATGCATGGGATATGCTACAGAGAAGAGCTCTGCCGAATATGGAGGGTATCCAGTCGCAAGAAGACCTTTTTTTGTTGTTGCAACGAACATGGGCGGCCATTCCAGAGCGTGATTTGGATGAACTCATTTTGAGTATGCCAAACCGATTCTTGTGTTGTTAGTGTTCGCGGTAGAAACACGGATTATTAATTGTTTAAGTTACCTAATAAAATTTTAAAGAAAACTGTTATTTCAGTCAATTTTTCGAACTTTAATGTTAGTGGTTCAAATGTCAAAAATCCCTTTATTAGGAAAATGGCAAATTTCTTTATTAATGCAAAGGTGACTTGGTTTATCGTTACTGTGACATACGAAAACACTTTATTTGATGAATCCTTAAAGAAAATTTTAATTAATATCAATCAGGAGAAAAGTTATTGCAAAAATATATGTTGATCCCTAGACACATATGTTGATCCCTAGACACTTTTGATGTGTGTACATTGTGCATTTAATATAGATCTAAATAGCCCTTTACAGTATCTAATTTAAATGAATATATTCGGAGATATTATGACAGATTTAAAATGCACGAATCGTGTCGTTTGAAATTCGGGGAAAGTCGGGGCATTTGAAATCCACCCGTGCGAAGCCGGGGCGGGTTGCTTGTTAAATATAAATTACACCCAGACACAGAAGAACGTTCTGATTTTACAAAAATATTATTATAAAGCTGAAGAGTTTGTTTATTTGTTTGTTTGTTTGAACGTGCTAATCTCAGGAACCGCTGGTCCGATTTGAGAAATTATTCAGCGTTGGATAGTACATTTATCGAGGAAGGCTATAGGCTATATACCATCACGCTACGACTAATAGGAGCGGAGCACCAATGAAAAACGTTTCAAAAACGGGGGAAAATTATAACGCTACGGGCAATTAAGGAGCCGCAAACGAGGTTGCGTGGATCCGCTAGTTTATCATAAACTTCACTCAACCTATGGCTTAGTACACTGACCTAGTAGTCATGATCGCTAACCTAAATCATATTGTGTTATCACAAATCCACCTGTAGAAGAATATGTTCTCAAAATGTATACAGGATAATCTTACAATACAACAAACTCAATAAAAAAAGAGCTATTGAAATCGGTCAACAAATAGCGAAGACATTTTGCAAGATACGGACAATATAGACAGCTAACATTAAGATCTACAGATGGTGCAATGTTTGCATACTCTGAAATACTTAAAACTTGCGTTATTAAATCGATTACTGAGCCAGTCCGCAGACCAGTTTGGTCAGAAGTTCAACTGAGACTTCCCACGTATTACAAGTGATATAATATTTACTTTACATCAATTACCGAATTTTATTATAAGCGAAGAATATGTCGAAAACTTGCGTCTTACGTAAATAACTTACTATGCAAAACTTTGTTACGATTTTTTCATACTTATGTTTGTATACCCGAAGAAGTAGGCAAACGCACAAATTAGCAGGTTTACAGAAAACAGTAGCTAAGTAATGTTTACGTTCTCCGAAGTTTGAATGAGGGGATTCCCCCAATTCCAGGAGAATGGACTCAAAGGTTGGCAACACACTTGTAACTTTTGAATTGGCGGCGGTAGTCAGGTGACGACCTAATTACCATAGAAAAAACAATAATTTTGTAGTATGTAATTTTTTGTACATTTAAGATACATTTAATTTAGTAACATAATAAAGAACTTACTGAAATTTGTTACAGGCCATTAAGATCACATCGTTGTATGGCAAAACAACAGATAATAAATTTGTACATTTGTGAATTTTAAAACATGCATTATGTGAATGGTTTACAGATTATACCTACAGCATTTTCCCAAGAAAACTGCTCTAAATATGATTTAGGTTTCTTTATATGGAAAAGAGGCCTACGAGTAGATAGGTTGTGGATATGGTATCCACTCATAGATAAATCTAGAGTCACACGCCTCGAAATTCAGGGTGGGAGGGGAAGGTTTGGGCGCCGGACTCTCTTATAAAAAGCAACGTCACAAAGTTTGCTTTTATAGGTTTCCTTATAAGGCCGTGGTATAACTCCGGTCGAACCGATCCATTTGTGCCAAAGCATGGCTCTTTCTTGGTAAATTAAATGATGCTAAAAATTATTCATTATTATCTGTGATTTAATATGTATTACGAAATGTTATGACGTGACTTACCATATACTAGCTTTTGCCGGGGACTCCGCCAGTGTGTTTGTTGGTTATCGCGGTAAAGAGTAGCCTACGTCCTTCCTCAAGAAGCAAACTTTCATTTAAATCGGTGCACCGGTTTTGCAGATAGACAGACGGAGTTCCTTTCGAATTTATAATATTAGTATGGATAGTGTACAATTAAAACAAAAGGTTAAACATTACCTACAGCAAAATTTGAAAAAGGAACGATAATTTGCGAATAAGGTAAATTAAAAAAAAAACTTTCTAATTAGCGATGGTGTCATTACAATTAATGTTTGGTGTATTGAGTAATCACATTTTATCTAACTGACGGAAATATATATTATACGCGTGTGCGTGTGCTAAAAACCTACAAACTTATTGATTTCGTCACCTTGAGGCTGTTGAGTCCCTCGTGCTTTCTTCGCGGATCTTAATAACTAAATTTTACTTATAGTAGGAAGCTTTGTGTCTTGTCACCTGTGCCTAATGACGTCAGGTATTAAACAGAAACCTTTACTTGTTTGCAGAGTAATACACAGTACCAATCTGTTAGTTTCTTTAAAATTTATTTTGAAGTTACATAATTTCAAAAATAAAAAAAGTAAAAAAAAATCGAACTTATCTAATATCTTTTATCCAGTTCAGATATTAATTAGGTATATCTATCAAAAAATGACATATTTAATACATACAGGCAGCATTAATCACATCATTATATAGGATACAACGACCAAGGATGTGTCCGTGGCAATGGATTTTAGCAAGCATGAATAATATTTACACTTTTAAAATATCTTTGAAATTGTATAAGGAACTCCACTAGTTCATGGCCATAGTTTCGTACTATTCTGAGCATGTGTCCGCCTCTGGCGTAATATCTGTGAGTCAAAATTGCTTGGTTTTATTGCTGTATGCTGTGTGAAAGAATGCATGTAGCAAATTGCGACAGCTCCGGCTTTTGGTGAATTCATCACAAAATTTTATAAGAAATTTATAAGGTGTGTGAATAAAACGAAGTGAACCTTAGTCAGTTGCCGCTTCTTCCATTGTTAAAAAACAAGGTAAACATTTGAGGTAATTGTTTTAAAACTTTCGCATCTTGCGAGTGCAACAAGGATGTTGCACTTTATGGTTTTGTATTAATAACATTAGTTAATTTTAGGAAATATTAATATAAACGAGTAGTTTCGGACCCGAGTTGTGAATTGATCCTAACTGATCAAGGAGTCAATAGTTAAACTATGCACTCACTCATACATACTCAACACATACTTGCATGTGGCTTTATTTTCAAAACTAAGGATATCATAGATTAGGTTTTAGGATCGTTAAACAGTTTCAGCGAAACAATAGTTCTACAATTCTTCTCATCTTAGAAAAGAACAGGAGATAAAAAATACCTTCGTGTTGGCAACAAAAATTGTCAACAAATTTTGGCAACCGTGTTTCTGTTTTTGGCGGTAAACATCAAAAGAATACGCTTGTTGCAGTTTTTTATTGGCTCTGTGGAGACGTTTTAGTTCGAATGTTTTTCAATTTGTTGGTGACTCGGTGTAGACGTCATGCGGCGTTACCTCGCTCTGAGGCGTTCCATTTAAGGCTTGAAGTGCAAGTGATTGCATCTATCTCTCATCGTTTCATCAATGTTTCGTAATAACGTTGTCACGTTAAACTATCGTCCGTAAACAGACTTTACAGACAACCATTTTTTTTAAGTGTTGCAAATAGTTGGAAACACTGACATTGCCAACAATTTTAGTGTAGACGCGCCTTTAGATGGTGAACTTCCTACTGTTAAATTACCTTAGATTATTAATATGTCTATTATTTATACTGTATTAATATGCCTATTATTAATATAGTATATTATTAATATGTATTATTAATATGTAATATATTATTAATATATGACATATACATTAAGTATGTAAGTAAATTACTTGTTGTTTACAGTTTAAATTATCTAAGGCTTACGTGTAACTGTTTTGTTGATCCCTTGCAAGTGTCAAAATATGCGGTATTTGATATTAATTTCAACTTGATACTTTCACACATTCATGAGAAAAAGGGTGTTGACAGACGGACAGACAGACAACGAAGTGTCCCGTTATGGGTTCATTTTGGTACGGAACTCTAAATATATAGATCCTGTACGATATAGACAAGACACCGAATGCTCAAGAAGCTAGTTTAAATTTTTATTTAAGAAAAAGTATCATATAATTAAACATAATTGACGTAAGAAAGTTTTTTCATTGTTTTTCTTTTCTCTGGCATTTTTAAAGATATTATATTCTTTTGACGTTTTTTCATAACATTAAGTCATATCATTGACATTAAAAAGAAATTGTCTTAATATTCATAGTGTTAAATATGGCTGCTTTCTAATTCCCACATTTCCCACTGTCTCTTGTAAATTTCATTGACAACCTTTTTTTTTTATTTAAGAGCCGTGTGAACGGAAAGCCTGTCCTCTATTGGACAGTAAACTTTTTGTTTGTTTAACCGTATACCTAATTTCATTCCGTTCGATAATACATACCCATATGTATCCCATCTTGCCTTTTAAGGATTCCGCATATCCCTTATTTTATTCCATTCTAAAACTGATAAAAAGTTGCTAATTTCACTGCAGCGATCAATTTTTATTCATTTTTATTCAATTTCTATGTTCCACTGTATGTATTTTTTTTTATATGTTAACTGATTACTCCGTCAATTGTGGATTTTTTTTTGTATTCGAAAGGGTATGCTCCTGAGGTGATCCCATTGCCACCATATCCGGATCTGATGATGGGATCCCAGGGAAATCGAGGGAAACCCTAATGTTTTATAGGCACATACTGTGTTTTTCGTATATTTTCTGAAGTTACACCGGTGTTTGCGTCTGGTAGTCATCATTTTATGATGATGAGCTGATGATTTAAGGTACAACTCCTTAACGGTTAGGAGTTGGAGGATAAATATTTAAATATCATATGTATGTATATGTATGTTACCTTTAATCGTATTTTTTCATTATTTAGGTAAGCTGATGATGGAAGGCGGAAGGTACAACTCCTCAACGGTTAGGAGTTGGATGATAATTCTTTCAATTACATACGTATCTAAAGACCTTTAGTCGTATACTTTCAAGTTATTTAGGTGAGTGCTAGCTAGGTACCTAAAATTTGTTTGAAGTCGGTGCCAAGCCAAAAATAATACGAACGAACAAAATACAAAAATCTAAGCGATAGTCGCTTGGCACCGACTTCAAACAGATTCTAGGTACCTAGCACACATTATAATAGTGTTATTTGAATGAATAAAGAATTAGGTATAGACAAGAATGGCACATAGCAATTTATGAAGAGCCAGTTTATTTTACGCTTTTTAGTGTTTTTTGGCAGGGAGTTTTCGTTGGATGTTTTGTGGAAGTCGGTTTTTTTTTTATAAAACGTTTTTCCTATTTGATTTTCCACCCCGACAAGAAGGTGCAGACTGTGTTCTCATAGTACACAATAAATAAACAATAATACCTTGAGATACTAATACCTAATAGGTATGTACATGTCATGATAAAAAAACCTAAGTCAAAGGTGGTCAAAGTATCTATTAATATTGATTTGTAAAATTATCTTATTATTTTTATTATTTGTATATTTTGCATGTGATCATTAGAATATTTTACGTTTTTTCTGACCTTCTTTCTCATTACTTTAAAACTTATTTATTTATCTATAAAAGAATATGTTGCTGCACATTATTCCAAAAACATTTAGATAAAAACAAGATTTGAAGCTTGTTGTAAGTAAATCGTGCCAAAATTTGAGCTTATTCGGTGTAGAACTTTTTGAGTGTAAGTGGCGTATAAAATTAACTAACTGGACATGCTTATACTTCAATATCTATCACCCCCTAATCTGTTCTAGATCTCGGCATTGGATGATCCTTGCGGTACCTTCTAGGGGCAAGTGGTAAGGTCGGGGCGTAGCGCTTATCTCTATTGTGCAATATGAGGCGCGCGGCGCGCGGCCGCGCATGCGCCTACATTTTCCCGCCAAACGCCGCGAGCCTCCAGACGCGTTCGAAACAAAAAAAAAACAATGTCAATTTTTATTTATTGTACGACTTTATTTATGGAGTTTTAAAATGGAGTTATAAATTTAAATAATATTTACATAAAGAACATCTAATAATTTAGCATAGTTATGTATGTATATTAATTATTAAAAGTATTTTTTTTAAATTTTATTTTGTAATTTGAATTATCTAAGTGTGGTGATAGTGTTGTGTGGTGGTAAGTGTTAGTGATGTTTCCAAGATGTGGTTGGCGATGGTACATCTGTTGCTGCTGAGTGAAGTCTTCGCTTTTAACTTTAGCAACATAATTGCGCCGTTCAACGATGTTGTAAGTAAATAAATTTTGCGTTTTAAAAATTAACGAGAGAAATAGACATATTAAAAAATGATACCTTATATTTACCAGCAATATTCTTACCAATTTGAAGAGCAATAAGTAATTACTTGATTTATCGTTGGTAACATCTTCATAGCTGAGTAAAATTATTTCTACAATTAAATTATGAATCTGATATTAAAAAAGTATTTTAAGAACGTAAGTAAGTACGCATTACAAAAATATTTATTAGATATATCTGAACCTGATGCATTTCGTACTTTAAAATAAACTACTTTAAATGACATACTTTATAAAAATAAAGATAGGAACGAAACATACTACTTACTTAATACTAAATATAAACTTATACATATATAATAAAACTATCATTTATATATTATTGGAGTTCCGTTCCATACGAGGAACTGTAGGACCTAGGATAGGGTCCCCCGCGACAAGGCCCGATAATGCATGACGTCGATTCGGGGAGTATCTTAAATCACACAGTCCGGGTCCTCCCGGAGAAGGGCCCTAAAGGTCAGCCGTCGGGGTGGTGTTTAGTGGAAACACCACAGTATACTCCTTACTCCTGCATCCACGACGAGCCGCAGATCTGAACAGATTTTCCCATCCCGTCAGCAACGAAAAGGACCTAGGATTTTGTTGTTGGATAGTGTTGTAATAACACTTTGTTGGCCGTCTCTTTGTCTGTTTGTCTTTCACAAATACTTACGAAGACTTAACTCAAAAATGCATCTAGAGATCAGGTTCAAAGTAATATCAAAAGCTTATTTGAAAGTTTTAAGTCAATACAGGGCAGGTAGGTAATTCCTGCAGGCATTTGC
The DNA here is from genome assembly GCA_949125395.1 of Diaphora mendica. Classification (NCBI taxonomy): domain Eukaryota; kingdom Metazoa; phylum Arthropoda; class Insecta; order Lepidoptera; family Erebidae; genus Diaphora; species Diaphora mendica. Next base: position 26,867,534 of record OX421320.1, read on the forward strand.
TAGTGACCTAGAATCTGTTATTTTTTGCAACAAGCAAGGTCTCAAGAACAAGTAAAGAAAAATCCGAAAGTCGTTAATTTATGTTAATGTTTAATGTTACATGACGAAAATATATTTGTTCTACAAACTTATGTTTTGCGGTTCAAAAATTATCGATTAAAATAACTCTTACTTTCGATTAATATTTTTTTGTGGAATAAGAACCATAGAGTAGTTTTTTAAATATTTTTTTCTCGAGGTGAACGACTTTATTTGCTAGGTTAAACTTTAGTACGATATTTTTGACTATAAGGAAGTATTTTAAAAATACATATTCTCAATAAAACAAAAGGTTTTGATAGATATCAGCAAGACTTCTGAATTGTCTCTATTCACTATATTTAAAGTTACCCATTTTTTTAAATATAAATTGGATATCGTGAATTAAAGAGTTAAGTAAGGTTAAAAAATTAAGTGCTAAAAATATTAAAAAAAACAATGGCGTTAAATAAGAATAGATAGCTGTTTATGGTACGTGCGACATACATATTACATCCGTAATCTCAGCGTTCATATGGATATTAATACATTCAGTGTAAAAAAAATACGTACAGTGGAACATAGAATCTCCTTCTTTTTTGAAGTCGGTTAAAAAGAACGAATAAATACGCTTACAAAAGTTGGTTACAAACAAACATAGCTTGTTGTGTTGCTAATAAAAGCAGTGTCCGTATCAATACTCATTCCATTATGGCGGCTACATTATCTTGTATTATTTTTTCTATATTAAGTAAGTAATTTGAAGCAATATAATTCACTCAAGTTAATTTAATCAGGGCCAGGACAGAAAGGTGTTGAATTAAATATTTTTATTTATTTTGTTTATTTCGATTATTTAAATATCTAATGTACTTTCGTTCCTTATTTAATTAAAAGTATATTTGTCTATCTATAAAACGATCTCGAACCCGAAATAATGTCAATAAGATATACTTAAGTATCTAAAAAACATCAATTGCCCCGATGAATTTTGCCATTCGTCATCAACTGCGAAATATATTCGAAGATGCGTATTTTGTATCCATATTTACAGATACATACATAAATAATAATAAAAAGTCTGTATTGACACATACCAAAAAAAAAACCGACTTCCAAAAAACATCCAACGAAAACTCTATGCCAAAAAAACACTTAAAAGCGTAAAATAAACTGGTTCTTTATAAATTGCCTATACCTAATTCTTTATTCATTTAAATAGTAAGTAGTATTATAATGTGTGCTAGGTACCTAGAATCTGTTTGAAGTCGGTGCCAAGTGACTATCGCTTAGACTTTTGTAATTGTTCGTTTGTATTCTTTTTGGCTTAGCACCGACTTCAAACAGATTTTAGGTACCTAACACACATTATAATACTACTATTTAAATGAATAAAGAATTAGGTATAGGCAATTTATGAAGAACCAGTTTATTTTACGCTTTTAAGTGTTTTTTTGGCAGAGAGTTTTCGTTGGATGTTTTTTGGAAGTTGGTTTTTTTTTTATAAAAAGTTTTTATTTTTCAGTTTTTAGTGCAAACAATCGTAAGTAATTAGTAAGTTGAACTATTTCATCAAATTTCATCATCAAGAATACAAATTAAGGTCTATACGTACGTGTAATATTAAATTCATGCTCTAATCCCTAACTGTTGAAGAGTTTAACCTTCTATCATCAGCTCACCTAAATAACTTGAAAGTATACGACTGAAGGTCTTTAGATACGTATGAAATTGAAAGAATTATTCTCCAACTCCTAACCGTTGAGGAGTTGTACCTTCCACCTTCTATCATCAGCTTACCTAAATAATTTGAAAGAATGCGACTAAAGGTAACATATGTACATTTGATATTTAAAGATTTATCCTCCATCTCCTAACCGTTAAGGAGTTGTACCTTACATCATCAGCTCATCATCATAAAATGATGACTACCAGACGCAAATACCGGTGTAACTTCAGAAAATATACGAAAAACATAGTATGCGCCTACAAAAAATGAGGGTTTCCCTCGATTTCCCTGGGATCCCATCATCAGATCCTGATATGCTGGCAATGGGACCACCTCGGAAGCATACCCTTTCGAATACAAAAAAAAATTTCAATATCGGTCCACACCTGACCGAGTAATCGGTGAACATACATACATACAGTGGAACATAGAACCTCCTCCTTTTTGGAAGTCGGTTAAAAAATACATTGACAGGTGCAGACATTTTTACAATTTTCAGATCTTCTATGGAATGTGTTACTTAAAAGGTACAGAAACTGCATTCCAAACTAGACTAAAAACTGTATTTTGGAACATTTGTGTTGTGTGTCTGTTTTCAATTAACCGGATTCCACATTAAAGAAATTAACATTCTGTAAAATAATATAACATTATTTCCTAATCATTATAGGCGGCCTTTTTAGGGTTCCTTGCCAAATGCAAAAAGCGGCCAAGTGCGAGTCGGACTCGCTCATGAAGGGTTCCGAAGTAGCAAGTAACATAATATAAAAGTTCTTGTAGTTCGTTGTAACTTTGATCGATGTTTTAATAATAGTGTATAGTCCATTGAAATGTTACATTTTTTAGGCCTTACCTTGCGTTTTTTAGAGGACGCAATTTTATTATTTTGATGTGTAGGGGGGGTCAGTGTAAAGCTAAAACCAAGTTTGTGGGGTCGCCACCCTTGTCCCATGGCCGCCATCTTGAAAATAGGGGTTGAAATGGTTTTTACGATATATCTCTATTTATTTGATAAAAAAAAATTGTTGACATTTTTTGTTGCAAATTAAATTTTCTACAACTTTGGTTCAGTAACTTTTTGTCGTAGAACTATAAATAAAAAAGTTATAAGTGAAAATGTTTATAAATTCGAGAATTTTTTTTATATTTTTCGATATAACTTTTTTTTAAATCATTTTACGAAAAAATGATATCAGACCATTTTTGTAGATCGTTTTTTGAGGAATAACTTTTATTCGCAACATTTTTTCATTAAGTCAATAGCTAAGGTTTTACAGCGCTCCGAAGTGAGTACTATTTTTCAGTACTTTTAACTATACGTGTGTACTAATAACGTGTCATCAGTTATTGTTTTTTTTTGTTATTATAATTTTTTTTATTACAAATTTATTATCGGTTCGATTGTCCACGTAAATAACACGTAACATGTACAGTAACTTCCGAAACAGTTCGTAAAAAATTTTCATTAACCTCATAATAACCTCATAACCATATAACCTAATAACCATAATAACCTCATAATACCCAGATCAAAAAAATAAAATTGCGTCCTCTAAAAAACGCAACCCCAAATGTAACTTTTCAATGGACTATGTATTTTTTTGCGGTTTATGATTTATGACGTATTAAAAAAAACTACTTACTAGATCTCGTTCAAACCAATTTTCGGTGGAAGTTTGCATGGTAATGTACATCATATATAGGTATTTTTTGGTTTTATCATTCTCTTATTTTCGAAGTTACAGAGGGGGGGGGGGGAGGGGCACATTTTACTCCTTTGGAAGTGTCTCTCGCGCAAACTATTAGTTTAGAAAAAAATGATATTAGAAACCTTAATATCATTTTCGAAGACCTATCCATAGAACCCCACACGTATGTATTTGATGAAAAAAAAAATTTTGAGTTTCAGTTCTAAGTATGGGGACCCCCAAAATTTATTGTTTTTTTTTTTTTGGGTGAAAATCTTAATGCGGTTCATAGATTACTTCTACTTACCAAGTTTCAACAGTATAGGTCTTATAGTTTCAGAAAAAAGTGGTTGTGACATACGGACGGACAGACAGACAGACAGACGGACGGACAGACAGACCGAAAATTGGTTTGAACGAGATCTAGTAAGTAGTTTTTTTTTAATACGTCATAAATCGTAAACCGTAAAAAAAACACTATTATTAAAACATCGATCAAAGTTACAACGAACTACAAGAACTTTTATATTATGTTACTTGCTGCTTCGGAACCCTTCATGGGCGAGTCCGACTCGCACTTGGCCGCTTTTTTATTCGTCCAGCCAACAGGCAACAAACCATCATCAAACAATATACGTAATACCTGTTTTACTGCCTTTTATAAAACCATAATAATGTATGCACACTTTAGCATATGTCGCTAATATAGTAATGTTGTAGTTGTTGTAGTTGTAAATAAAAGGTTCTTTATGTAAACCGAATATATTTCGCGTTCATCTGTACATTAATTAGTTGAGCGGAGTGGATACATTAATTACTTGAGCTGAGTGACTGAGATTGCCTGACACTAACGTGTGTTAGCTATCGGAGGTGCGGACTGACTAGTCCAACCAAACGTGTGTTACATTTCGAAGGTGCGGACTGACTGAAGACTCCAGCGGAGCCCTGTCGAGCCCGAGGTGCGATGTGCTACATTAGCTGATCATGCATTTTATTATTACAATGTATTGCATCATCGCGACCCCACAGTCATCCCTCTCTTACAAAAATTTTTTATTCTATCATGTTATTACAATATCATATATCATTTATTACAATAAAATTTTCAATTTAACTTAGTGCGCGCGAGGCACACAGGAAAGCGCTGACACTGATTAAGCCTTGGTCACAACAATATGATTCGTAGAATAAGCGCTTGCCCACGCGCGTAACCTGATGCTCTTATGCATGTCGCAGGTATTACAATGTTTATATAAAAATTACTCAATTAAATTATGATTTGAATACAAAGTTACATTATGGTTTCATTTACATTTTAACATTAATCACAGTTTTCATTTAAAATATTATCCGCTGTTTCACAATAGTTTACATAACATAGAATACGTTAAAAAAATACATATTCTGATAAAATACATGATAAAAATGTTTACATATTACTACACAACATAATAATAATCGATTACATTTTTCAATTTTACACTTGGCCTTGAGCTTGATTGACAAAATTAACCATTTCTTTCCTAAACCAGACTTTGATTCTAATCCGACATGTAGCAAAAATCCATTTAATAATAACGTTATCACAATTTTAAGTATTTCATGAATGCTATGACAAACTAATTCCCTGAATTGTCAGGTACATAGGGTCTAGCGTACTTAGTAGAAACTTCACAATGCATATACTATACTACTTTGTTACCGATGTCGATGTGCTTACAATTCATATTATGTTCCTTGTGTTAACTTAGAGTGATTGTGACCTTTCCTATTAGCGAGATAACACCTCAAACTGCCAATATACTTAATTCGCTAGTAAATTCTCTAAAATAAAGTAATTGACGAGTTCTTCGAATCTGCGCCCAAAATAACCTTGACGTCACGTGATTAATGGTATACTTAAATGACCTTGCTCAACCCTAAGTTAAATTCTAATGTCCTTAATCTGCACATTTTAATTTCTGTATTATTCACGGCACATAATTTATATTCACTCACTATACTTTCACATAATACACTCACCAGTAAGGCGTTTTCATATTTCTGCAGCCCTCTTTGTACTGATGACGTACTTGCCTTGTTCCAGTTGCACGGTTGCTCACATGTTCTTGGCGTTCTTGCCACATTTTTATACACTCACCAGTAAGACGGAGACCTTTCTCCTGCCTTCTTAATGTACTGGTGACGTACCTGTAGTGATATCTCTCTGTTCTTGTGATACTAATCTGTCGGAAGTACTGGTGTCATTTTTTAAACGTGATATCCAAAAATGCATATATAATACCAATTACCCATTTTTAAACAATGGGGAGCAGTCCGCAATCTCTCTTGATTCCAATTACATATGATCCACGTCGGTGGCCGCCTCTATAAGTAGGTCTATACCCCCCGACGTGATCTGAAGGTTACATTTTTCTTAATTAGACGCCCATATCGTATCTGATGTACGTTACGTACCTTATCGACGATGCACTATGCAGACCGACTCGTATCGGTGCTGCGCTGCGGACCGAGTGATTCCTTCTCCACTCCAAGGTTGCATATTCTTCTCGGGCGGGGTCACCAATTTAGCAGATGGTGACTGAGATTAACTGTTGCTAACGTGTGTTAGCTATCGGAGGTGCGGACTGACTAGTCCAACCAAACGTGTGTTACATTTCGAAGGTGCGGACTGACTGAAGACTCCAGCGGAGCCCTGTCGAGCCCGAGGTGCGATGTGCTACATTAGCTGATCATGCATTTTATTATTACAATGTATTGCATCATCGCGACCCCACACACACCTATGTGGTAACATTAATTCTTTCTTCCCCTAATCAAAAGAGAAATTAACACGCTAGTTTGTACAATCTTAGTGTTATTTGTAAGAACATAAAACAATATTTGTTAAATACATTAACATACTGTTGTCATTTTTAATGTTATGTAAGCACATAATGAATAAGCTGCTTACAAAGTAAACACTATGTATGAAACAGTCATTTAAAGCATTCTTAATTTAAAGTCCAAAGTTTGTCAATTTGTTAATTAACTCTTGGTCATAAAAACTTGCTCAACAATGCTGGACTTCCTCTCCTTCGAAAGGAGGTTTTGTCTACGTTCCCACGTTGGCCAGATGGGTTTATATAAGGTTTATTTCAAGTTTTAATTCTCTTTTTGCAGTACTGTTGTTCTGCCAAAGTAACTCCTTTAGTCGCATCTTACGAGAAATTCTTAATAGCAGCCCGGAGTATGGAAGATGGCGGTGTTTTCCGCCCGTGCTTCGGACATAGAGTTATTATAGATAGAGCAAGGCCTCCAGCCGTCCCTCGGTTAGAAAGAGAGAGACGATTGCGGTACCTATCTGTCTCTCTCTCTACTCGCACATGCGTTTACCGTTGGACGTTTCCACTTACAGGCAGCCATATGTCTGTCCCACTCTATCTGTAATAAATCTATGGCTTCGGAGAGCTGGTTAAGCCGTGGGTCCCAGTTGTCAGGATCATCTATGACAATCGTTATTTGGGAAGTCAGTGCCCTCAAATATACTGACAACTAATTCAATCTTCGAATTTAGTTCACCCTCAAGGTTGCGGCTGTCCCATGCCAGTCGCTCCGTGGAAAAACTGATATTCAGGTAAAACTGGTTGAACTAGTAGCCGACTCCATGATCTTGGGAATAATAAAGGCTAGGAAAGAAAAGAAGAAGATGCTTCTCCGTTTTAAAAAGGTGTCTACCCTATTTTTATTTTATTTTGTGTGCCGTTTTGGTTAGGAGGAAGTGGAGTTATTATATTTCCAACTCCTCCAGTTTTGATAAATAAAAATATATCTATGGGATGAATAGGAGCGTTGAAACTCCCTATTCTTCATCCGTCATCACACAAATACTTAACTTGTCTTAAAACTTCGCTGCACAAAAAAAGCAGCATTCATTCATATTATTATCCAATTAAACGAAATATCATGAAGGTCGTATTACATGTGCGTGGTTGTAATTTCAATAATAATAATGTGTTATTATCATAACAATACAATACAACAATAGTATTGTAGTGTATTAATAATACATAACACTTTTTAGACCTAAAAATTAAGCATAAACTTGTACGCATAATACATACTCGTAGACTGTTAAACATAAGATTCTCTTTCTCTTCAGGAGGAGCAAACTCTGCATAACAATAAACCTGCTTTAGGTTTACTATTATGCAGAGTTAGGTTTATTGTAATGCAGGGTTAGGTTTATTGTTATGCAGAATTTGCTCCCCTAACTCTCTACGACACTCACGGTATGAAATGGAATGGTGACTCTTCGTACCCTCGTCAATATACGGACGACATTTTAGGACACAAATATAATAGTTACATATATTGTTTTAATGCACACAAATATGTCTAAATACAACAGCTATTGAACCTGTGGTCATAAATACCGTAGTTAAATGCAATACCACCGCGTTACAAGATTCATCGCAGTTTGATAACTTAACGATTAGAATGGCAAAAACCGGTTTTGTGAAGAACAATTTCGCAATATTATTTTGCATACAGAATTCGAAATTATTATTGTACGTACCAAGTATACCATCTTGCTCCAGCCTTCATGTGTTAATTTAATAAACCGTTATTAGTTACTTTACTAGATAACTTATTTATATAATAGAAGATTCGGCCGGATAATATACAAGATGGTGATCTGCTTCACACCCGATACTTATACTTCACTACGATAATAATAATGAAAGTATCTGAGAGTGTCACTTGTTACGTCTCAGACGTAGCCATAGCAGTTTGATCCCAACTAAAGAACTAGAAGGAACCAGATTTATGGTGTGGTAACCAGGCTAATTGTTGACTAATTGATCCTCAGTCAGTGGAAATGGAACTCACGATATCTGCTCTGTATTCAAGATAGCTCACCACTAGACCTCTAGGTGATCTTGAATCCAAGTGAGTAAAGATACCAGAGACCAAAACTGTTCTCTCCCAGATTCGATTCTGAACTCATACGTCGAGAACACACTTGGCTCTATTGAGTTGCAGGTGACCATAAGCGTGTGTAGGGACGGGTGTCATGTCCCTCCAACACAAAGGGGGGATCCTCCGACCAGGCGAGGTGATCATGCCTGGCGGGCCAGCTGCCCAACGGTTGATGTTGGGATGTTGTATATATGTTAATGTGCGCGAGTACTTTCACTGCGCGATTCAGGATTGGTAGTTTCTTAGTTTCCTTCGTTACTCCGTAGTTCGACGTATCTTCGGTAGATGACGCTGTAGTATGTTATGTTATTGTTGCGCTGTATGTGGAGGCCGCCACAAGCGTATCTACCATCCTAGGTAGGTGACCAGTCTTCACATTTACTCACGTTGCCAAAAAGAGACCAGTCAAACCAATCCTTTAGTTTATGAAATATCAATTTCCATGTCTCCCTTTGTATCTACCTTAAGTACGTATATTATAATCAATATGTGTATGAATGTAGTGAATAAGTATGTACGTGTGCAGATAGTAAATCTAAGTTTAACGAGCACACCTACAATTGTTGGCGTAACTTTTATTGCTTTGCTTACGGCACTTGGAATATTCTGCAGGGCTTAAGTTTAACGTTTTAGGTACTTTAAGTGTGTCAGAGAATTAAAGGAAAACGTATGTTGTTTATTTTACCATAAATAACTTATGTCAGAATTTATATGTAAATATTGCGTTATGTTTAGAAAATCGATTGTTTATTTTAAGACTAGTTGTTTAGAGTCACTGTTGTGGTTCTAATGTCGAAATGTTGTAGGGCTAATACTTATTGAGCTTCTCATGTTATATAGGTATAGTTGGTTGATAATAACGCGATATTATGATGATGAGACGAATAGAGGGACCTTTGAGCTCATACTAAGTGCTTGAGGCCCTTGCATGACGGACGCCCGGGTGGTTTCGCTGCTGGCCAACTCCAGAGGACACTGGGTGGTGGTTGGAAACAGATGTTAATTTTTTTCCCAACGATCACCTGGGGTCGCAGTTTTAGTTTTAGTGGTGGCCGTTTTTTAGGTTTTATTAGGGTTATGTACCCAAAGGATAAAACGGCACCCTCTTACTAAGACTTCGCTGTCCGTCTCTCACCAGGCTGTATATCATGAACTGTGATAGTTAGCCAGTTGAAATTTTCAGAGATGATGTATCTGTTGATGTGATGTGGGTGTGATGTTACGTCTGTTGCCGATATAACAAAAAATACTAAAAAACAGAATCAAATAAATATTTAAGGGGCTTCTATACAACAAATGTGTTTTTTTTTTGCTCGTTTTCGATTTAGGTGGTAAGAAAAAAATGTAAAAAATTGACAAAACGAACACCAGTTGTGGCAGTTTTATTTAATCTTTGAGAATAATCCACTCATTTTCTGGTTGCAAAGTTTATGATTGCAAATTCATATATGTATACGTCTGCATTTATAGACCTCTCGATAATTATTATGCGTTAAGGTATTAAGAAATTATGTAAGTAAATGTTATATTGTTATAATACTCTATTGTTAGCAGGTATTTTTCAAAGACAAAATAAACAATTCGTTCTATTGCGACTTCTTTTAACGATATTGATTTAAAGTCATTAATAAAACATAATTGGTCATAATTGTCATAATTCATAATTGGTATCATAATATTCATTGATTCATTGTGTGTTGCACATGCACCTGCCATGCCACTTTCTAAACCATCCTAAGGTTGACTGGTAGAAAATGCCATTCGGCATTAAGTCTGCCTCATGTATATGTAATGCAGGAAGTGTTAATAAAAAAAAAACACTGCGTTCTTTACTAATATTTTTATTTTAGGCTGAAGACCATAAATTTACAACTTTTTTTTTATGTGAGACCCTGCCAAAATGACTATACTCTGCCTGATGGAAAACATAAGCAGAATCCAAGAGTGGTGGTCACCATACTCATTGCGAATACAGACAATGCAATAATGCAGCATAGTGACCCACACCATGTCGGCCTAGTGAACAATGCATCACTGGGCCTCACGAACGCTGTCATTTTACGTTGATTTTCTATGCAAGGGTAGTACCGCCCCGCTCTAGCCGGCCCAATCGTGCTGAAATTAGCGTGGCTCTACTATTAGTATATCAAAATATTTCATCTTCATCATCTCAGCCGAAAAAGTCCTCTGCTGGACATTACCCTTTCCCAGGCTCTTCACAATAATCGGTCCTGTCCTATGCTTCGCATTCAAAGGTTTCCCGTGACCTTTCCCAAGTCGTCGGACCAACTTAAAATTTTGTGTCAACGATGGATCTCATTAAATATTATTATTATTATGTAAAGGTTCAACCGTGAAACTAATAAACAGAAAAACATACCTAATTGATTTGACCTTTGCTATATTCGTATGTAATAATAAAAATATAATCGTTGGTATATTTGTTACTTGAATCATTTGACCCAATGATATTCACATTTAATGATTTATTGAAGAGGCCATTATCATGTAACGATAGAAGTACCTGTATATTGTAGATTAAAAATAATAAGTGGGAGAGCCATATTCTGGTACAAATGGGCAGGCTAAACCGACCTTGTAGAAAAAACTTTAAACGTAAACTTAATAATCACAAATTTTAACAAAAAAAATCATCAAAATCGGTTCACCCAGTCGAAAGTTATGAGGTAACAAACATAAAAAAAATAAAAAATACAGTCGAATTGAGAACCTCCTCCTTTTTTTGAAGTCGGTTAAAAATAATTCGTAGCGTTTTACCGAGCAGGTTATCGGAGCAAAAACCAAGATGGATTTGAGCTGCGGTATCCTTACGAGTTTGTCACTGGCTCTGGCCTGTATAGCCTTATCGAAACTTCAGGCAATTCAAAGGTTTTATTGATTACGTTTCTACACTTAAACAAAATCATGCTACCTACTGCACTAAGTGTTGCGGGTTCAAATCTTGCATCTTCATTATCAGCTTATCACACCACACACACACCACTACTGATGACTACTGGACACAGGCCTCTCCAATTGCACGCCACTTGGTTCGATCCTCGGCTTCAATACTTTATGTGGTCCACAAACTATTGTTCTGAGTCTGGGTGTTCTTTGTGTCTGTTACTTGTCTCTTTGTAAAGAGCACCGCGACAAAGGATATATTCTTCTTGCTGGAGTTGTTTTAAAAATGTTAAAAAGAGTTATGTGAGTATATTAGTATGTTCAAGAAAGAATAAACATTCAATCATAATTCAAATTTGCTAAATTATCGTAAATAGGTAGATAGATAACATAATGAGTAAAACAAATAACTATACGCATTACAACGATTACACATTATTCTGTTAGTTACAGTACGAGCGTTAAATGTCTGTCATCTGTTGTTTTTTAAAGAAGATTGATAGACAGAGGTTTTATACGCACTATAAACTGCAAAATACGTCAAACTGAATTAAAATACTTAAAATATTATTTAATACACCGAAACAATATCTGAGAATCGACTATTATATTGTCTGGACGATAGAATGTGTGTTATGATACTAAAATACATAACTAGAATTTTCTATTTGGCAGTTTTAAGGGTAACAAAGTAAAGAAACTTTTGCAGAAATAAATGTTTCTTATAGCTTATTAAATAATCATATTAATTGCAGCATAATGTTTCAAGTACTCAAAAATTTTCATTGGCAGTTAGTATGTACATATGTGCGGAACGCGACAGCTCTGGGTGACATTTTCAATATTCAGTATTATATTCTTACTGGTCTATCAATGCTTTTTAGCTTAATCAAACGTGGTTAAGTATGATGACAAAGATAAAATAATGTAATATTTCTTCGATCGTGTCAGAAATGTAATACCACACTCTAAGAAAATTATTCCAGGATCATCAGTACACACCGCGCATCAATCCTCATAATAAATCCTCAAAAGTATAATTTTTTTGCAAAAATATACTGATTCTTTTAATATAAAAAAATATTATAGTATTCACAAATATTTAAACTAAATACTCAACATGTCGCAACGACTTTGTTTTCGAAATCTATATAAAAATAAATACGGAATCAAAAACTTTGTAGGTACGCTTTTTTACGAAAATTATGAACTACATATGGTCGAATTTCGACCGCCAGAAAATCACTAGTTTAAATAAATATGAAATAAGCCATGATGTTAGTCGACATATGGCTTTCATCATAAAATGCAAAGCTCATTGAGACGTCAATATTATATCAAAGGGCTTCACTTGTCGAGTGCTTACGACGTAACAGCCGGTTCAGGTTCCTCAAGTTAGGCCGGCTGCATGCCCTACATTTCACATCCGCATCGGATTGGTCATTTAACCAACGTAAACTAGTCTAATGTTATAAAGCTGCGTTGATCGGTTTGTCGGGGATACTCGTATCACCTCGTCTTGTTACGTGATGAATCTGTCATCAGTATATGTATTGATGGACGATGTTTGACACTTAATACTAATCGATCTTTTTCTGTGTTTGATATTTGATGTTTGATGACTGAGATAAACTAATCTTACTCTAAATAAATTATATTAAAATGGTTTTTAAAAACAAGCTTTTACTAGAATGCTTCAAGACGAATCAAACGAGTCCAAATTCGATGATGTTGCAACGTTTCTTTACACAGTTCCTATGGCCACCTCCCAGCTTCAGCATCAGATCAGCTCCATGTCATCATAATATTGTATTGTCACGCTGTATACATGTGCTTGCAAAATTTCAACAAAATCGGTTGAGGATATCTGCTTCAAAATTAAGTTACAAGATTCCACCCGAACATACAAGCATACATACATACATTGCAAGTTGATAAAAAGCTTGTAAAAGAAAAAATAATGAATGTAAAATATACCTGAATGACATTAACAACTTGACTAATTCAGTTGAAGCGTAAAGTTATTGTATTTTAATCTTGTTAAAGGGTTTGGACTGCTCAGCAAAACTCAGTTCTGTTCTAGCTGCTACATAGAACCCTCAATCCATCAACTTCCACATAATATAAGGCATATCCCTTTCTTTCTGAGGAAAAGCATATGTCCAGTTGTTGACGATGTTAATGATGATAATGATCCCTTAAGCCGAGTCTCCACCGAACAAAAGTTGGCAACTATTGTATTGTCAAACACGTATTGGTGACAAAAAATTCTGTAATTTCCTTGTGTTGGCAACAAAAATTTACAACAAATGTTGGGAACCGTGTTTCTGTTTTTGGCGGTAAACATCAAAAGATTAAGCTTGTTCAGATATTTATTGGCTCTGTGGAGACGCTTAGTTGGAATGTTTTTCAAATTGTTGGAGACTCGGTGTCGCCACAATGGAAACAAAAGCTGGCGAATTTTTTGAGATGTTAAAAACAGTTGGTAATACTGAAATTGCCAAGAATTTCGGTGGAGACGCACTTTTACTTATTTCTACACTTTTATTTCAATATGCTTCCAGTTTTTACGTTGTTGAGTCAGTAGACGATCAGATCGTGCTTCGTATGCGTCAGGTCTAAACAGCTGTTAGATAGCGCAGATTCCTACCGAACGTATATTTTTTTGTGAAATTCTGTCTTTGGAAGTGTTATTGATTTTATTATGGAGTACCGGACCCACGCAACCTCGCTTCCATCTCCTATTGCCCGTAGCGTGATAATTTTCCCCCGTTTTTACATTTTTAATTGGTGTTCCGTTCCTCTTGGTCGTAGCGTGATGATATATAGCATATAGCCTTCCTCGATAAATGTACTATCCAACAATGAAAGAATTTTTCAAATCGGACCAGCGGTTCCTGAGATTATCGCGTTCAAACAAAGAAACAAAGATTGAGCTCAAAAACAGAGGCGCAAAAGTCATTAGCACTGTAGGGAACTTGGAAATACCTCTTGTTTTATTTGCAAACATAGGCACTGCACAACACGGTGGCATTTTATAATACAATATTTGTTTTGTAACGTTTTTAAGAATAAATAAACCAAAAAAAACATCGAAAAATACAAATCATGTATGTATTTTGACAGGTAATTGGACCTGACGCTACAGTGCTGCCATTTCACGTAGAGTATTTTAGAAAACCCTTATTTTGCTTACCTTAGTACCTGGTTATCTATCTATGTTACTCGAAGTCGGTTAGGTACCAGGAAAACGTTACTACTACTTGCAACTATGTGTGGACTTATGGACGTGTAGCCAACAGCTTTCTGACCTACTTTGTGCCATTTAGACAGCTTTACACTCATTGTGTTGAAATACTTCGCCGTTTCAGGCATACCTCCTTCATTCGTCATTGGATGCATACAGCCAGTTAGGTTTAAGATAAATAATAAATAACGTAACACACAACGCCATCTAGTCCTAAGCTAAGCAGAGCTTGTGTTATGGGTACTAGACTAGACAACTGATATAGATAGAAAACACCCAAACTTCGAAACAAATATTTGCAGATCATACTAACATTTGGTCCGACCCGGGAATCGAACCCGAGACCTCAAGCTCAGCAGTCGCATACGCTACCACTGCGCCACAGAGGCAAAGATTTAGTTTCAATTTATGATATACTAACCCGTCCCGCGGTGTTACCCGCGCTTATTGTTGTACCTTTACAACCGCGGGTAACACCACGGGGCTAAGCTAGTCTAAAAAAAAGTAACCTAAGTTACTCCTTATTACATCAGCTATCTGCTAATGAAAGTCCTGTCAAAATCGGTCCAGCCGTTCCAGAGATTAGCCGGAACATACAGACGGACAAAAATTGTAAAAAATGTTATTTTGGTATATGTACCGTGAACTACCGTGTATACATATATAATTATGCATTTAGTACTTAAATAGCGGTTATTTTAATATTACAAACAGACATTCCAATTTTATTTATTTGTATGTATAGACAGACTATATAATAATAGATGTTACTGAAGATTAGAGAAAAGTTTAGATCTAGATTGAACAAAGAAGGCGGATAATGGTATCTCTTTTTACCTCAGTGTGTCTCAAATCAGTGCTAAAAGTTCCTTAGTATATTTAAAGTAGGGTATATTTTACATTTCAAACTAAACACTAAAATTATTATTTTTAACGTGGAACGTATTAAACAGTTATGATATGACTAATAACCTTCTACAGAAAGTAGGATTTCAAATATCGTATTTCAAAGCTACTATTTACCCGTAGGTATAGGTAGTTATATGGCTCTCTGTACCTAAATCCATAATAGTACCTACTTAATCTTGAGATGAAAAAAAACTTATAAGATTCACTCACTCTCTCTCTCTCACACACACACGGTTCTTCAAATAAATATCTTTTTTTTTTTGATAAATGGGATATATTTATTACATAATAAAGAAACCTATGTACATAACCATAATTTATAAAAAAAAAAAACAATATTTACATACAAGCGTCAAAAAACTCCACATCTTCGCCTACTGGTAGCGTTCCCAAAAGACTGGCAGCATTACCACGTTGAATTGCAATGCTGATTGTCTGTGCTAGAAAAAGGCCGGCCTTCTGGTCCCGAGAAGCGTCAATCGTACGTACCATAAAACAAAATGATAGGTCTTTATGTGCTCACAATTTTACTACACTTAGCTACTTCCAAGTAAGATACTAAGTCTTACATCACGTTACAATCATTCGGTAACAAAAAAAGGTTGAAGAACTTAATGTAATAATCACAAACACAATCAGCCAATAGCAGGTATTGTTCAATGGGTTAAGATTAAAGATCGCGACCCGCAGTGGGGTTCCGAGGCACTTCATAACTGGTACCCATTACCGCACGAGTAGGCCCATCATTAACCTGGTAAGTCAAGAATGATACTTGAAGTCATTAAGATGTTTAAGGTTAACGACGAAACTGTCTTGGTATGACCTCCTCCGAGAATTAACTCGTAACATTTTGGTTTAATATGTTTAAATAATTACAAATTTTAACAAAAAAAAAACCGACTTCAATCTGGACCAAATTTAAATGGGACCATTCGGGAAGCACCAGCTTTCAAATAAAAAAAGAATCATCAAAATCGGTTCACCCAGTCCAAAGTTATGAGGTAACAAACATAAAAAAAAAACAGTCGAATTGAGAACCTCCTCCTTTTTGAAATCGGTTGAAAAGACGGTTCCTATGCTTTATCTTCACAACGATCTTCATAAAGAATCACCGCGAAAACCGACTCTACGCGGGCGGAACCTCAGGCAAAAGCTTGTTACTAATATATTTGCTTGTTTATCCCATAATCTTAGCTATCAAAGTTTTATAGACGGAATATGCGCTCAATAAAACATTTGCATACACTAACGAGCATCTAATTACAAATGATCAACTATTAAGTGAAAGCCTTCAAATAAGTTCCATCTTCTATTACCGAGAGTGGTATGACAGGAAGTACGTACAGAACATATTAATGGATCAACATTAATAAAAGCAGTGGACATGGTTTTTCGTAATTTGGTGGGTATCAATAAAAATACCGTACGCAGGGCTTGCGTAAGTACGAACCGTCAATGTTGTAGACAAAGAATGTGAGATAAAATATGTTGGTAAACGTTATAGATATCGTCATGAAGTATGTCAGTACGTGAGTAGTAAGTACGTCGAATGTGTAGATAAATAAATAATAAAAAATATTTTGGACATCTAACACACAACGCCACCTAGTCCCAAGCTAAGTAGAGCTTGTGTTCTGGGCACTAGACAACTGATACAAATACTTATATACTTTTTTTTGTTAATACATACATATTATACATAGAAAATACCCAAACTCCGATACAAATATTTGTAGATCATACAAACATTTGGCCCGACCCGGGAATCGAACCCGAGACCTTATAATCAGCAGTCGCACACGCCAACCGCGAGACCAACGAGGCAGTCTCAACATTTATGCATAATCTTGCCATACAATGTAAGAAATCACAAATTTGATTATTTTCTAAAGTTTTCTGATCTAACCAAGCTATTGCAACTCTACACAATTTGTCCGTAAAAGCATAGCGTTCTTTTCTACCGTTGATTTCCCATCTTACCAATTTTTCCTTTTAGATTGAACCCCAATCTTCCCATCTATTTCCTAAATTACCCGTTTGACAGCAACAGATTTCATCTTCTATAACATCATTAGTATTATAATTATGCTTCTGCTCTTAAGCCATGAGTATTAATTTAAATATTTGCATTACCAGGTTTGACCCTCGTGTAATGAAATCTTAGTAAAGTTCTCTATTACTTACAGCACAATTTTAAGCAATTATGACACTATACGGTATTGGCATACCAATCTATTCATACCTATGTGTTCTGAATACTAAAATATTAAAGAGGAAAACCTCAAATAAAGCCCCGTAACCTTCGAAACGAAATTTGTATTCTGCAGTAATTTCATTTTTGCAATCTCGCCATATTTTCGGTTGATGAAATCAGGTGACCCACAATTCTTCACAGAAATGTTATACCTTTGCTCTTTTGACGTTCAAAGAGTTTACAATGTTATTCAATTTATGATATTGTATTATGATGACACAATTAGTGAAAAACCACTAACTCTTGTGCAGCTGTGCTTATTTCTAAATTCAGCTCCAGAGGCAGCTTTATCTTCTTTGAGGCTAAGATGTTTAGTAGGATCACATATTGTGTTTTCCGATATTTCTCAAAATGGTTGGCATCATTAAGGCGACAGGCCATGAAAGGAACCGGCAAAAACTTTAGCAATATATTAAACGCACTAATTATGTAAATATTATCACGGTACTTTAAAATATCTAATCTAAGATAGAATACAATTATTATACTAAGTCCCATTATATCAAAAATTTACGTAAAATGTATATGTACAAAACACTGGTCGATTGCTGTGAAAAATTTAATATTATTAAAAGGGCACAATGTGCGGTCGCGTCTATAATAAGTTACCCAATCGAATAAAAACATTAAATTTAAGGCTATTTAAAGTTAAGTTACATGTATGGCTACTAAATAATAATTTTTATAGCATTTAAGGCGTTTCTTCAATAGACTACGTTAAAACTTTGCATGCTAGTATAAAATGTTTTTATAGCAAAACAGGTATGTGCTCTAGAAATTATAAAATGTTTAAAACTAATACTCTGCCTGATGGAAAGCTATACTTAAAGACTAAATGTATGATTATTTAAACGATTAATGGTTCCGTGTTCGCATCGAACCCAACACATTTGGCTAAGTGACAACTTACATCATTGTCTGTACCACCTGATGATGCAAACATTCAGCCAACAGAAAGCTTTCTCATTTAACCAAATGTCAACCCAAAGAATTGTCATTATCACTATTATTTTTGACATTCCCTAAAAAAATTAATTGGTAGACGCTAAACACAATTTATAGCGTATCAAGTACGTACCTACTAACTTCACTTAGTGGAGGCAGGGCATGGCAGGCTTTTTTCTTGGAACATTCTTGTAGAAAAAACTAGTTTAAACCGTAGTTAACAAACACTATACAATGTAACATACTAGGATCATAGCTTAGCTGTGTATAAATATGATAAACATATCGGACCCACATTCCTAAAACGTATGTCTATATTCTATATACTTATACAAAAATGAATCGCCAAAATGTATGTACGCTCATAACTTCCGATTGGCTGCACCAAATTAAATAATTATTTCTTATGTGTACCTTATTGCTAGGACAACGTTTGTGTACAAGAACAATTAAAAGATAACGGGAAAAATCATTTTTTTTGTTCGCGACTGTACACTGCCTGTGAGAAGCTGAGACAGATATGTAAATATGGCGGTACGAAGTTCGCCGGGTCAGCTAGTAACGTATATACGTATGTTAGAAATACTACGTTTCAGATTGTTCTACACCTAGGTACCAATTTGGTTTGAGTAGTATTTTATATTGGCTGCTCTTTAAGTAGGCTTCAAGGAGCTCATTTTGATTATCAATATAGGTATAAGTTTTATATTAAAGCAAAACACTTGTTGCTGAGGACAAGAGGAGTAAATAGTTTGGGGTTATTACAGTGGATAGTAAAATTTTATTACCTCTAGTAATTCAACCATTACATTTGTTAGAGAATACACACGTAACTTTTCTTCGGTCGGTGGGTCTTATTTGTTTATGAGTGCCACGACTAACAAGTGATATAAAACACACATGTATTCATGCCTACATCTCAAATAGAAATGTAGAGAGAGATGTTTTACTGAATGCACGAATGACGCAGCCCAGCTTCTTACTGCGTTCCATCCCAAAATGGGACAACACTTTGTGTGAACGACAACTTCTCGTTCTCGGAGTTCTCGTAAACAACATCAACTAAGCACGCACGTATTGCCACGTAAAGAAGACATAGGTACCTATTGCTGTTAAAAATTGTTTAAAATGAAATATAGCTAAGGAGGGAAGATAAAGGCACAAAAGGGATGTTAACTATTATACTGACGAACTATGGAGTGTAAGCAATATTTAAAGCATGTCTGATTGTCGTATTTGTAACTCAAACTGGTTATTTACTTGTATCGGAGCTCCTAACACTCAAAGTTCTGTAATAAATTGGCCGTATAATTTATAGCTTATACTCGTAGATAACACACCACGTGTCGTAATATTTCTATTAATAGAATGAATGCGCGTAGCCGGCGAAGTGGCCTCCGGCAACATTCTACCTTATCTAAGCGCGGATCTTATGTTAATCTGTCGAAAGCACATCTGTGAAGGCAATAACATACACCATTCTTACGATTGATTGTGTCTTCTAACTATATACTATTGCCCTTTTCAAATAAATTCAATATTTGATGCTATGACATTTAAAAGTACGTTTTTAGTTTCTAAAAATAATTCTCTAATTCTCTATGAAAACTGGTTTTAGAATCACAGTGTTCATATTTGTTTAAAGATTAGTTTCTACCAGTGACTTAACTAACAGTAATGTAGATATTATCACTCGATAATAGAAAATACAGACAGATACCTGAAACTTCGGGAATACCTCCTTTTTGTGTGGGTGGAAGATGTCCTACCTTTATCATTCACAAAAAGCACATAATTCAACAAACAAACTCCTATTCGCCGTTTCAATCATTTCTAGTAAATATATCATTTGTTTCTGTGTAATGGGAGAGGCATATGTCCAGTAGTGGACTGTAATAGGCTGATGATGATACTGATGATATCCGTTTGTGTTTGCGAATTTTTGGAGTCCGGAACCAGCTTATATTACTCTCCATCTCCATCCGTACTAGATCCGTTTATGAAACCATCTAAGAAAACAAAAAAAAACTTACTACCTGATCAGTCCTCTTGCCAAGGCAGTGATCACCTTGTGAAGTTTATAATACCCATGGGCCCATAGATGGATATACAATCACTACTAATACCACTGGCAAGAAGAATGACCCACGGCCTGTGTCACCGTGTTCTTAATCTAAATTAAATTCATCTTAAGCACTTACTGGAGTGTGTGTCTTCTATGTTCTCGGCGTCCAAGAGCTCTTGGGTAGAATCTTCTCTGCTCTGCGTCTTCACACAAACATTGCTTCTAGGTGCTGGTTATTTCTCAAGGTATCCGAATTAATCTCAATAATCAACTTTTCACAGATATTCGAATTACAATACACTCGTTTTAGTTCTCGCGGGACGCGCCTATCACGTATTACAATTCTCGCGAGTCTAATCACAATTAACGGCAGACTGTTCACCAGCCTAGCCTGACCGATCACCTTCTCAACAATTTTCGATATTAATCTCGTCTCACATCTCTCTCATCATATTTAACCTCAAACGTCAAACACGAACCAGAAACAATCAAAATGTTGCCAGTACAATGACGTTCGAAATCCAACACTACCTATTAGATGTAACGTAAAATTATTAGGTATGCGACAATGTTTTAACTTCCAGTTGTTTATTACTTACAATTTGTAATAATGTCGAAGCGTTGACTATGTACAAGAGTTGATATTACATAGATAAGTAAAATATTGTTATCTTATTGGAGCGTAGTAAATGACTGTAGTGAACTAAATTAGTAAAAAGTTATGTAAATACGACTAAGAACATAAAAATATAGGGGTCCGGTACATGTTAAGACCTGACACTACATAATGACAGTTAAAATTAAACTGGTTGGTAAAATAAAACAAGACTTTCAAAATGGTGTAAATTCAGTCGTCAGACGGTCTTGAGTAGGTACATAGAACCACGTAAGACCAATCCAAATATTGAGCAATGTAGTGACCACCACTCTTATATTCTACTCAGGCTTTCCATCAGGCAGAGTAGAGTCATTTTTAGGGTTCCGTGCCAAAGGCAAAAAACGGAATCCTTATAGATTCGTCATGTCTGTCTGTCCGTCCGTATGTCACAGCCACTTTTCTCCGAAACTAAGTATAAGAACTTTACTGTTGAAACTTGGTAAGTAGATGTATTCTGTGAACCGCATTAAGATTTTCACACAAAAATAAAAAATAAACAATAAATTTTGGACGTATTAAAACTGAAACTCAAATTTTTTTTTTCATCACACCCATACGTCCAAACTTCCACCGAAAATTGGTTTGAACGAGATCTAGTAAGTAGTTTTTTTTAACCGACTTCAAAAAAAGGAGGAGGTTCTCAATTCGACTGTATCTTTTTTTTATGTTTGTTCAGGGCCGGATCTACCATATGGCTTTTTGGGCTTAAGCCCAGGGCCCCGTGGATTCCAGGGGCCCCCGGCTAAGTCAAGTTCAAGTAAAAAATAGACGATAATGCGTATCAAACGGAACGGGGATTTCCTCATCGATTATTGACGGACGACAATATGTTTTCTTAATTTTCTAGCGTTGTAGATACTGCTTCAACAATTTTACACGTTACGATTTAATATTGTAATAACGATTTTGCTCACATATTAAATAATATAACATATATTTTATTCCTCTTACGTGATTAACGTTAATACTTAAAGTATTTCTAAATACCATGTGATAATAACCATGTTCCGCTAATTATACCCACATCAATCTAGCGTAATTTTGTTCTTTTTTGCGGTTCTTTTCTTAGTCCCAGATCAATTTCATAATGATCAGTTAACTATCGTACTTCGATACTGTTTTCGGGGAAAAGTGTATGAAAGATCTACATCGTTAATTAAAATTGGTAGTCATACTAGTTTACATATATTTAATGTTTTACAAGACTTTTTGAAAAAAAATGGATTACCACTGGATAACTGTAGGGGACAGTCAAACGGTCGTGCGTCCATGGCCCTTTATGGGTCCCCAGTATGGGCGGAGGCCCTGAGGGCCAGCACTATCGCGCTATTGCGACGACCGAAAGGAGTGCTGGCCATCAGGATCATAAAGGGGTACCGAACGATCTCTTTTGAGGCGGCAAGTCTCATGGCCGGAACTTCACCATGGGACCTGGAGGCAAGAGACCTTGCGGCTCTTGATCAGTGTCTCAAGATGGCGCGGAAGTTGGGAAGATCGCCTGAGATTCGAGAAATCGAAGATCAGAAATCCCAACTCCGCCAGGTCATCGTGGAGGAATGGAAGAACGACTTGGGCAACCGAGCGATGTGCACGCTGTTATTGCGGTGGTAAGACCCGTTATGGAGGATTGGCTTGAGAGGCATTACGTGAGTCTCGGATACCGGCATCACGGGATACCGGCTGACGCATGTGATCACTGGAAAAGGATGCTTCGGCAATCACCTGTGTCTGATCCGTAAGGAGCCAACGCCTAAGTTCCACCACTGCAATGGCCAGACCGTGGACACGGCGCTCCACACGCTGGCAGAATGTCCGGCGTCCATCGGAGTGGGGGTTCTCTCACTCAGTAACATGATTGCGGCAATGAGCGAGAGTGTGTGGAAATCCGCAGTCTCTTTCTGCGATCAAGTTATGCTCGTGCAGGAAACGGCGGAGCGGGTCCGGTACAGGTTTAGAACTCTCCTGGTCCGCCAGACCCGGGAATGGGATCGGTACCGCAAACGACTCAGGCGCCGGTGGTCACAGAACGATCTCCGTCCTCCATAAGCGCAAGCCTGGGGCTGGCAGATAGGCCACCTGTCACCCTAGCAGAAGCAGGCCGGGGTGGAGGCGCAAGCGCTTTTATGTAGCAAAAGAACATCGGGGTTCGTGCTCAGGAGGGGCCATCTACAAAACCTAAGTGGCCCGTGGTACGTTAAGGTTCCAGGGATTTCCTTTCGAAGGTGCACCAGGTGCCACGGCTCCTGGTACCCGAGGCGGCGTGCGGTTTTAGTCGCTTCGGATCCAACATGCCACCAGTTGGTGGTATCAGGGGGATTTCCGCACAAAAAAAGGAGACAGTCAAACAACAAAGCTGCTAATATGGTGGGTGGAGTTCACTAACATCCGTGGACTCCATGCAAACCTCAACACCGTCCACCAGCATCTTGAGATGGCTCGGCTGGCCATGCTTTTCCTAACGGAGACACAAATACGCCGCCCTGCCAACACGACATTTCTTCACTACCCCGGCTACGTGCTAGAGGAGTGCTTCCTCGCGAAGGCTAGGGTATTTCTTTTCGTCAGGGCGGATGTTTGTTGTTGCCGATTACGCTGTCTTGAGGACCCATCCTTCTACACTATTTGGCTACACGTGGATATTGGCTCTATGAGCCGAATCTACGTATGCCTATACCGATCCCATTCTGGAGACTCCGAGACAACTCGACTTTTTGATCATATCAGTCAGGCAGCGGACTAAGCGCAGGAACAGTTTCCGACCGCCGAACTGTTGTTTCTGGGAGACTTTAATGCCCACCATGAGTCCTGGTTGGGATTTTCCAGAATAGACCACGCGGGTCGGACTGTCCAGGATTTCGCTCTCACGCATGACCTCACCCAGTTGGTGCTCCAGCCCACCAGAATACCAGATATACTGAGTCAAGTGCCTTCCTTGCTGGACCTTTTGCTGACGAGTCACCCAGTGTAGTACAGTGTATCGATGCTCGCCCCTCTGGGATCCTCCGATCACTGCCTGGTGTCCACCACGGTGCCTCTAGTGGCCCCCCAACGACCAGTGGCAGCAATAAGACGGTTATGGCACTACTCGTTAGCAGACTGGGATGGAATGCGTGACTATTTCGCATCCATCTCGTGGGTACGACGCTGCTTTAAATATGGAGATCTAACCCAAAGTGCGGCCGCCGTGGCTGGCGAGATCACTGTCGGAATGGAATACTATATTCCCTACAGTGAGGTCGCCAGCGCAACTACCCGCCCCTGGTTCGATCGCGAATGCGCTCAAGCTGTTGCCCAAAAGCAATCGGCCTACCGCGCATGGATCAGGGAACGCGCTCACGGCCACTCCAAGTGGATCGACTAAAAGCAGCGTTTAACAAATCACTAGGGAATGCAAGAAGGCTTACGACACAGCGGATGCCCAGCGCATTGTGCGGCTTGGCCAAGAACTCATCGCATACCCTACGGGTAGCCGAAAGTTCTGGCGATTGGCTAAAGCCGTGCAGTCCAGCTTCTGCCAGCCCTCGCTACCACCGCTGAAACGGATCACTTGCCCATCAGCCGCAGGAGAAAGCAAAACTGCTTGTTGATCTCTTTACGGCTAACTCCCGAATCAAATTGGCGATAATAATAGAAAACAACTTGAAAAGATTAAAGCGAAGTTTGTCTATTATTTTGGATATGACAGTGATGAAGAAGGAATTCTTTCTCCGTTGGAGGAAACACCCGAATTTGTTGTGAGTTGTAAGGAGCGCATAGCTCCCTGGGTTGTGAAGATACTCACACCTTACTACATTAAAGGGCATATTAAAGGCAAAGGAGTGTTTAAGAGTTTAGCAAAGCACTTAATCAGACTTATATACCAATGTAGTAAATACCCAGAGGAGTATGAAGTATGCAGTTTTGTTTCGGACTTCCTAAAGAACCACAGAACTATAAGATGTGAAGCAGATTTCAGAGAATTTAGAATTGAAAACATATGAGTCCTACACTATGGTTTGATACCATAAACAGTTAATTGTGGCCTAGCATTATGAAAATAATATTAATAAGCCTTATTCACATGGATCATACTACTTCTAGAGTATGTATGAATAAAACAGTTTATTTTGAAAAAAAAAAATGACCGCGGCATGCACCCGCCTACCATTCCGGCCTGCGACGCTACAATGCGGGATATTCGACACGACGACGACGACGGTCAGTCGACGTCCGGAAAGCTAGTGGACCCGATGGTATCCTAGCGGTGGTTGTTAAGAACTTTTGACTGCCTCGTTGGTCTCGCGGTTGACGTGTGCGACTGCTGATCATGAGGTCTCGGGTTCGATTCCCGGGTCGGACCAAATGTTTGTATGATCTACAAATATTTGTTTCGGAGTTTGGGTGTTTTCTATGTATAATATGTATGTATTTACAAAAAAAAGTAATATATATGTATTTGTATCAGTTGTCTAGTAACCCATAACACAAGCTCTGCTTAGCTTGGGACTAGATGGCGTTGTGTGTTAGATGTCCGAAATATTTTATAAAAAAAAAAAAAACTGTGCACCAGAGTTGTATCCGGTATGGACGCGCCTGTACTGTTCAACCCATCCCCAAAAAGGCGACCGCTCCAACCCAGCCAACTACCGCCCGATAACTGTCACCCCCATTATCTGCAAAGTGTTCGAACGGATCATTAACAAACAATTGGTCCACTACCTGGAGGATCACTAAAAAAAAAAAAGCTTGTTGACGTATTCCCGAATTGCTATACAATCTTTAAAAAATATTTAACCATACTAATCACAAGTTGTGAAGCCGAGCGATGGCATGTATAGGCTTTTATCCGTTTTGTCCATGATTGTTGATTTAACTAAGAATTTAGAATGTGAAAAGCAAATTAAATTAAATTTGCCAAAGGAAAGTGCAGAAAGTTTGCTTTATCATTTGTCAATTTAATTACGATTGTACTTATTAAACACTAAGCCCTAAGGCATAACATATTAAAATACAAATTAAATATTTTATCGTTTAATTTTTATCGTATATATTTGAGTAATTGTTTGATTGATGATTGCCAGATCTAGTGGTTTAAGCGGTCGCCACACCGCTTTTCACTGCGTCAAGTGTTGTTGGTTCAAAATTGTTGTTATAAGTCTGAGTGTTCTTTGTGTTCGTTACATGTATGTTTATAGAATCCCTCTCGACACAGGATGCACAGGATGTATATTCCTAATGCGGGAATTGTTTTTAAAAAAAAATGGTGGGCCCCTAAGTAGTATTAGCCCAGGGCCCCCTAAACTCACGGTCCGGCCCTGTGTTTGTTACCTCATAACTTTCGACTGGGTGAACCGATCTTGATGATTCTTTTTTTTATTTGAAAGCTGGCGCTTCCCATGTGGTCCCATTTCAATTTGGTCCAGTTCTGACATGTCATCCATGAGAAAACCATATAAGTCTTCAATTTGAATTAAGTATGTGCGCGACAAATTAACGAATAACTCAATATTCGCGTATCGTCCCTTTAAATTTGGTCCAGATTGAAGTCGGTTTTTTTTGTTAAAATTTGTGATTATTTAACACGTCATAAATCGTAAACCGCAATAAAAACACACTATTATTAAAACATCGATTGGCCGCTTTTTACAGCTATAAGCATTATAAAACATATGCTTATAAATGCACTAAGTCATATAAATCGCTATATACTCTGTAACATATATTATCCTTGTCCAGTGTAAAACGAAACTAGTTTAACCCACAATTAATGGGTTTAATGGCAAGAAAGTCGGACAAATAGTAAATAAACGGTCAGTTAATGGCCATTAATTCTGGTTGTAAAACATGTTCAATTGATGATTAGCTTATTTGAGTAGTTTAGGTTAGCCACATACAACAGGATTACGCCAGAACGAGCTTCTGACTGATATTTTTAAAGTGATTAACACGCTTATTTGACATAGACAATATTTTTTTAAATGACTACGACTACTATCTTCATAATTGGAATTTTTATGTGAGTTTATGTTACTTGGCATCTTAACCATTTTTAAATATTTATTTCAGTCATTCAGTGATTGTTTTTTAATATTGTAATTTAGGCATCTTAACTTTAATAAATAAATAAGTAACAATTTAAAAAAAAACCCAAATGCGTCAATATCTGTCATCTTTACGAGTATTAAATCCAGGTTTAAATTTTTTAAAGTTTTTTTTTTTATTTTGTTTTTTTATTTATTTTGATGTACCCAGTGTCACTCTCACGACTAAGACGAATCTATTAACACCCCTCACAAAAAAATACGACAAGCCGTTTAGGCTCTAGGGCGTGCCAAAGAAATATACATACAAACAAACATATACTCGAAAAACATAACCCTCCTTCTTTCGCAATCGGGTAATTCATCTATTTTAAATGTAGGCACTACGTAGCCATTGTGTATAGAAAGTTCCGTGAGTGTCTGTTCCGTATTTATTGTAAAAAAAATGACGCAAAATGTTGTAAAATAATATTATTTCTCCAGATAGCCCTTAATTTCGAATGTTCTGGTAGTAAAAATCTTACAGTAATATGTACTTACAAAAAAATGAATAAAAAATGAATATAAAAATGAATCGCCAAAATGTATGTACGAGCATAACTTCCGATCGACTGCACCAAATTGGATAGTTCTTTTTACTATTCGTTATTATTAGTAGCAAGGTTTGCATATAAAAAAATAATTAAAAGAAAACTAGGTTTTTTTCTGTTCGCGACTTTTTTTGTACACCTTCTGGGGGAATGACTAAAACAAGTTTTTTAGAAAAGAAAATATCTGCGAATGAAAATGAGATAAAACTATTTATTTTTAACCGAAGTCCAAAAGGAGGAGGTTCTTAATTTCATCGGTTTTTTTTTTGGTTTTTTTAATTTATGTATCACTGAATGTAGCATTGAGTAGGTAGCACATACAAATTAAGTTATTTTATACTTTGAAGTCGTTTTTTTAAACGAAGTTTTTTTTATTAATACTTTAAGACCTTCCTTTCTCGGATCTTGTGCCAAGGTCGAGTGCATATACATTAATTTCATGATACACTGACATTAGCGTAGAGTTCGGCGACTCGACGTCTGGCGGAAACTAGTCTTTACTCTCTAAAACTTGTCTATGATATCACTCTCACGCACTAGTTACTCGGTCAACATGAGGCTTTTGTCTCACTGCTTACGACGCCGACGTAGCCAAAGAGTATATAAATCACTGACGTAGCGATAAATTATTTTTTAATCAGTTTATTATTTTTATCCACTTATACTCTTTGCGCTGTAGCATGGTGCGTGCGTGGCATGGTTCAGTAACATTTCGTTTCACTCTTGAAAGTTGCCGCAATTTACAAATTATGACTTAGTATTTCAGCTGTACCACATTTGCAATATATTAAATCATTAATAACTGTAGTAAATTAAAGTAAATTATTTTAAACCGCCACGCACCATGCTACTGCACAAAGAGTATAGGTATTTCGTTATTGCCCTATAATATAATGTCTTAAAAAACATAATAGTATAAGATCGTAAATTTGTATTTACGTTTTGTTAGTTTCAGTTAACGTTTTTTGATCGAGTCATTTATTATCTTTCGTCTTTCCTACAATTTATTTTAAGATTTAATAATTGATAGTTTATTAGCCGAAAATTTCTAAAATTTTAAGTTAAAAGTTTTCTTTTAAATTTGAATCATTTTTTAACGTTTTTCGTATAATTTATTCATTATAATTATTTTATGTGTTTGTGTATTGACGATAAAACACTAACTATCATGTCACAGTAGTACCTTATTTGGCAATTAAGATGTGAATCTATACTAATATTATAAAGCTGAAAAGTTTGTTTGTTTGAACGCGCAAATCTCAGGAACCGATGGTACGATTTGAAAAATTATTTCAGTGTGGGATAGTACATTTATCGAGGAAGGCTATAGGCTATATATCATCACGCATCCAATAGGAGCGGAGCAATGTTTTAAAAAACGGAGGAAAATTATCATGCTACGGGCAATAGGAGACGCAAACGAGGTTTCTTGGGTCCGCTAGTTTACTTATAAAAATGTTATTGACACAATAGGGCAAGCTTTTTACTTGTTGCTACTCGCCGTCTGTTGGACAAAAACCGGAGTAGGCAGTTTATCTAATTAAGGTGGATGATATAACTTAAACTTGTGGTATTCGAGTCATTGAATATTATATTATTACTATATTTTTTTGGGTACAGTTTTATTACTACATGTGGTCCGATTATGTGTCAGGCCAATGTAAGAATCGTATGTGCATAGTCTTACGTTTTCAACCGACTTCAAAAAGGAGGAGGTTCTCAATTCGAGTGTTTTTTTTTTATGTTTGTTACCTCATAACTTTGGACGGACTGGGTGAACCGATTTTGATGATTCTTTTTTTATTTGAAAGCTGGTGCTTCCCGAATGGTCCCATTTAAATTTGGTCCAGATTGAAGTTGATTATAAATTAAATGGATACCTATATAAAATATGTAGCCTACCAACCAGTTGACGAGTAGGGTATAACAGGTCTGAACTTCCTTCATGCGGAGACGCCTTTATGTTGATGATGATAAAATAAATCTATAGGCGTTCACAAACATAAAACCAATGTATGGTACGTGACCTCTTCGAGCTGCTGCAAGCTTCCTCACGTAGATAAAGGGGGTGAAAGTTAGGGTATCAATTATCCTAACTTCCACCTCAACTTACGTCCTTCATTTTGTTGCATCTAAACACGATTGTATTCTCGAGGAGGACTGGTATTAAGCAGATCAGCTGCTCCTAAAAGAAACGAAAGAACCTTCATTATTCAAGACGAGTGGGGCTACAGATGAATAATTGCAAGACCAGAATGCAAAATATGCATGCATCTCCAAGTCCCGTAATCGTTAATGGCGTTACCGTACCGTTACGTTAAGGTTGTGCAAGAATGTATCTATCTTGGCCAAACTATCCAACTCGGCCAGCACAACTTCGATCGGGCCGATAGAAGAAATTCATCTAGGCTGGGCAACATATGGGAAGCTTCGTCATACCTTCGAGTCGCCGATCCCGCAATCACTGAAAGCTAAGGCTTCTAAACAGTGGGTCCTACCGAAACCTTCCAAAAACTTTAGTATTGTCACACAATGCGTCGATACCATGCGATTCGAAAATAATAATGAATGATAAAGTGGTTCAGTATTGGCTAAAATGCTAATGAGATTAAGTTATTTTTAGCAAGTCTAATTTCCAAGGCCAGTGCTTTTTGCAATTTTAAGGGGTTTTATTATGAAATTTAAAAGCGTGTGCTCAGTGCTACTCATTTCATGTAACTTCAGAAATGAAAACTTTAAACACCTAACTTGAATGTTGTGTCAGTTATGTTAAGAACGTAATAGTACAAATAAAGATAAACTTGATTTTTAATGACTATACCTACCTACATATGTACTACTTGCGTTAAATCGTGACGAAATTTTTCATGTTATTTTGTACACCAGTTCGGTTACACTCTAGATCTGTACCTGGATTTTGTTTTCCTTTAGCATGATAGTGTCACCTAACTCTTTCAAAATCATTTCTCGACATGAAACCTTTCTCAACGACTGACTACTCTTGTATCAAAACTTCCTAATTTTGAACAAATTAAAACTATGATGATCACCGTTGTGACTTTGCCCTAATTTTCTTACAGTTGGACAATAAATACATACGATAATTATTGTTACACAAGGGTGGGATAATGACGTAGCACAATGGAGAGTTAACGAGCATTTTCGTCGCAAACGGCACTAAGCTACAAGTATCATCATAATCATCAACAGCTTTTAATAATCCAGTTGGACATGGGCCTCTCCTTAAAAGAGAGTTTTTCGCCTGTGTGGAGAAACGGGTGTCATGTCCCTTCAACAGAAAGGGAGGATCCTCCGACCAGGCAAGGTGATCAATGCCTGGCGGGCCACTGCCCAACGGTTGATGTTGGGATGTTGCATATATGCTAGTCGGCGCGAGAACTTCTGTTGCGCGATTCAATATTAGTAGTGTTGTGTAGTACGATACTGTAGTACGTACGTATGTACGTAGTTCAGTATATCTTCGGTAGATGGCGTTGTCATATGTTTTTTGCTGCCCTAGCTAGACGGATTAATAGGTATAAGGGTTCTATGTAGGTTTTCCTTCTATTTTGAGTGATGTTGTCTTGCATAATAACCTATAAATACTTAATCTGTATACTTATAGGTTGGTCGATATTTTTTGTTTGTCTCTGTATGAGTTCAAATAAATGCTTCTTGCTTTTTAACCGACTTCCAAAAAGGAGGAGGTTCTATGTTTCACTGTATGTATTTTTTTTTGTACTTATTCTTAACGATAGCATTATATCACAGTTAACGAATAAGCAAATCTTTGCTTTCAATGTGAGTGTCAACACTACCCAAAAACGCTTATAACTGCCATAGAGTTACACATATTCATTTCCACATACTGAGATTTAGCCTCCAGTAATCGCCAGTTTATTTCGAGAGCTTCTTTTTATTAAGTGACCTTTCCAAACATTAGCAGTTTCAACACTATCTGCGTTGCTCATTAATATAGGCACTTGAAGAGCTTTTGGCAATAGTACTATTTAATATGTCGTAAGGATGATTTGGCTTGAAAGTGTTTTAACAGGACAAGTGTTCGCCTACTAGTCGAAGTTACTAGAGGAGGATGCCAATACCGTATAAGTGTTGCTATATACGCGATAAAAAAATTGCTGTTCGTTTGTCTCGCTAAAACTCGAGCACGGCTTGCCAATTCAGCTAATTTTGGTTTTGAAATGTTTGTTGTAGTCCAGGGAAGGTTTAAACGGTGAAAATGTTTAAATAACTTGAAAATCCAAATGTAACGTGTACGAAGTAGCGGGCACAGTTAGTATCTAATATGTTTCTAATGACTATATAATACTAGCTGACCCGTGCCCACTTCTTTGGGCGGTAAACATTTTTTTCTCCGACTTACTTTGCAAATCCGGCTACCATGAAAATGTTTTTCCACTTATCGGGTTATTATATATCCTATGTCACTCACAAATAACGTAGCCTTCTATTGGTAAAAGAATTTTCAAAATCGGTTCAGTAGATCCAGAGCTTACCCCCTACAACGTCACAAACTCACAAACGCACAAACTTTACCTTTTTAACCGACTTCCAAAAAGGAGGAGGTTCTATGTTCCACTGTATGTATTTTTTTTTTTATGTATATTCACCGATTACTCCGTCAGTTGTGGACCGATTTTGAATTTTTTTTGTATTCAAAAGGGTATGCTTCCGAGGTGATCCCATTGCCAGCATATCAGGATCTGATGATGGGATCCCAGGGAAATCGAGGGAAACCCTCATTTTTTGTAGGCACATACTATGTTTCTCGTATATTTTCTGAAGTAACACCGGTATTTGCGTGTGGTAGTCATCATTTTATGATGATGAGCTGATGACGTAAGGTAGAACTCCTTAACGGTTAGGAGTTGGAGGATAAATCTTTAAATATCATATGTATATATGGTACCCTTAGTCGTATTCTTTCAAATTATTTAGGTAGGCTGATAATGGAAGGTGGAAGGTACAACTCCTCAACGGTTAGGAGTTGGAGGATAATTCTTTCAATTTCATACGTATCTAAAGACCTTCAGTCGTATACTTTCAAGTTATTTAGGTGAGCTGATGATAGAAGGTTAAACTCTTTAACAGTTAGGGATTAGAGGATGATTTTAATATTACACGTACGTATAGACCTTAATTTGTATTCTTGATGATGAAATTTGATGAAATAGTTCAACTTACTAATTACTTACGATTGTTTGCACTAAAAACTGAATAATAAAAACTTTTTATAAAAAAAAAACCGACTTCCAAAAAACATCCAACGAAAACTCTCTGCCAAAAAAAAACACTTAAAAGCGTAAAATAAACTGGTTCTTCATAAATTGCCTATACCTAATTCTTCATTCATTTAAATAGTAGTATTATAATGTGTGCTAGGTACCTAAAATCTGTTTGAAGTCGGTGCTAAGCCAAAAAGAATACAAACGAACAATTACAAAAGTCTAAGCGATAGTCACTTGGCACAGACTTCAAACAGATTCTGTTTTATAAGAATAGCACGAAGTTAAAAAGGTCAGCGAATTAAGTTTTTTATGATTATTATTGTAACCTCCTTTATATCCAGACTACTATGATAAACTTCTATTCTATAATCGAAAGTCTTATAATTCTCGAATTTTCTTTCTATAGTGTGCGTGTGTTACACATATAAATTGAAAACTCTTGCTGAAAACTCAATAAAACTCCGCTAAGCAGTTTTAAAGATCTAAGCGAAAAGACAACGGAAGGGACTTCATTGTATACTATGTAAAGATACTGTGTTTGGTCTTTCCTGTAAATCTAGTGGTCATTAGTAACAGTTTTTCTCACTGCTCAGCTAGTGGTAACGTGAAGGTTATTATAATTATTATAACCTGCACGTTTTAATTCTATCGAATTAAAATTTTAACAAAAAAAACGTCTTGAAGAACTGGACCAAATTGAAATGGGACCACGTGGGAAGCAGCAGCTTTCAAATAAAAAAAAGTGGCCAAGTGCGAGTCGGACTCACCCATGAAGGGTTCCGCAGCAGGAAGTAACATAATATGAAAATATTTTTTGTTTTATTTTTATATTTGTGTTGATTGAATGAAAGGTAAATTGCAGTTTACGATTTATGACGTATTAAAAAAAACTACTTATTAGATTTCGTTCAAACCAATTTTCGTTAGAAGTTTACATGGTAATGTACATCATATATTTTTTTTAGGTTTATCATTCTCTTATTTTAGAAGTTAAAGGGGGGGGGACACTCATTTTACCACTTTGGAAGTGTCTCTCGCGCAAGCTATTCAGTTTAGAAAGAAAATGATATTAGAAACCTCAATATCATTTTTGAAGACCTATCCATAGATATCCCACACGTATGGGTTTGATGAAAAAAAAATTTTTGAGTTTCAGTGCTAAGTATGGGGACCCTCAAAATTTATTGTTTTTTTTTTATTTTTGTGTAAAAATCTTAAAGCGGTTCACAGAATACATCTACTTACCAATTTTCAACATTATAGGCTTAATACTTACGGAAAAAAGTGGCTGTGACATACGGACGGACAGACAGACAGACAGACATGACGAATCTATAAGGGTTCCGTTTTTTGCCTTTGGCACGGAACCCTAAAAACATCGAATCAGTTCACCCAGTCGAAAGTTCTGAAGTAACAAACAAAAGAAAAAAGTCGAATTGAGAACGTCCTGCTTTTTTTTTATGTATGGCCCGCCAAAAGGACTCTACTCTGCCTGATGGAAAGCATAAGCAGAATCCAAGAGTGGTGATCACCATACTCACTGCGAATGCAGACAATGCATTATGGCGACCCACACCATGGCGGCCTAGTGATGCTGCTGCATCTTTTAGTCTAGTCAACAAGTATGGAACTTGGAATGTAGTATGGAACAACTATTTGGGCCTCCGGTCTCGCACTCACCAACGAAACACGACAGCACGAACATTGACATTTTACGTTGATTTTCTGTGCGAGGGTAGTACCGCCCCGGTCGAGCCAGCCCGTTCATGCAGTAATGCGTGGCTCTACCACCTACAGACACGTACACGTAAATATAAATGATCATGAACATCAATAATTTGGTTTCCTTAGTACAGGCTCTGCCTAGTTTGAGATCAGACGGCCTTTTATGCCCTTTATTCTTAAAATAATTGATATAATTTTTTCCTCCAACGAAAGCCTACCTATAAACGCCTCACAGGAACAAGAATGGATATTTTTCTTTCATAAGTTATTACAAACATTTTATAATAATCGATTACTTACCAAACTTACTAACTCTCAAAATGGAAATACCAAAATTATATTTAGTCATCGGAAAGTACATAGTCATAGATTTCTTAAGTTATAGTCAAGATTTCTGTAACGTATGGCTCAATCATTAATAAAGTAATCGTTTCGTATACTAGTTAAGTTATGGAATATTACGGACCCGGATTTGCAATCGGTTTAGCTCAAAGGTGTGCCTTTTCACTGTTATAGTTCCTCCATACAGACGATTCTGGTAACCTCACTTATTCGATAAACAAGCAACATAAGAACAGCTCTATGGATACGACGGTCTCACAGAAAATCAATGATATGACTCTGGTTTTCTGAAAGGCTGCAATCTGGTCGAGTCTGGCTCATAGCGCTGAATCATATCACTGCAAAGAAAAAATCAAGTAATGTAATAAAATAAGGTGCATTTATGGAACTAGATTTACGATACGGCGTCTTTCTCAGTCTCCACACAAAAACGTGAAGCAAATTTACTCTAAAATATATCATAAATAATATATAATAAAATATATCATATTTTATTTAATTGTGTATAACTCATTCACAACAAACATTTCATATTACTTTTAATATTCATGTTGTAATCAATTAAAAAGCAACTATCGACAGCGCTATATAAATTTCAGTAAAGAAATAGATTTTCCCAAAACGAGGTCCCACGGCTCACATATCGACAACGATATTGCAATCATGGGAACGAATATTAGTAATACTAGTTCATTGTTTCAAACTAACGTTCTATATTGGGTCACGTGGGAACATTCCTGAGTGTAGAATTATTCGGTTTCGCAGTGTTTCACATAGAATACTTTTTTCGTGGGCAAACCCCCACGGTACATACCTAACTAGATCTCACAATGAAGGAATATGTCGGAAACGACGCGAATGTGTTTCGTCACATGTGAGTTTATTGATAGGAACTCAAGAATCATATATAATGTAGAATTAATTGAGTGTAGATCAAAACCAAAATTTATTAATTAAAAACTTTATGCACATTTGTACATTGGCGGACTTAATGCATTCTCTTCCAGTCAACCTTAGGGTGGTGTAGATATCTAGTAAAGTAGGTGGTGCACAGAGGTTACATAATCAATAAAAACAAACAAAACACATAAAAATAAACATAGACATACATATTCACATAGAGAATACACACGTAGTAAATACATATAATATATTTATTTATATATATATACACACACACATTACATTCGTACACTATGACAACCCGAGTCTAAGGTGAACCAATTATCGATTAGTAGTTCCTGCCGTTTCGCTAAGAAGGAGATCATGTACCTTCTTTTTGAAAGTAAAACGGTTTGTGGACATCCTGATTTCGAATGGGAGAGCATTCCAGAGTAGTACCGCTTGGACAAAGAACGAAGAGTTCATGAAATTTGAATTTTAGGAGGGACATAAGAGGAGCAGATTATTTTCTGAACGAAGATTTCTGTCGTGATTAGAGGACAGATAACGGAAGTATTGAGCAAGGTATGTAGGAGAAAATGGTGAGTTGAGAAATGAAAATAGGGAGGTAAGTGCTCGCTGATGGCGGCGCAGGCGGATAGGCAACCATTTTTGCTGTCGTACTTCCTAGGATTAGAAATGTATCGAATGTAGTTATTAAGAAGGCGGTCTAGTTTATTGAGGAGATCTGCATTCAGGTCGAAATAACATACATCACTATAGTCAATTATTGGAATTATTAAGGACTGCATGAGAGTTGTTTTAGTGGTAGTTGGCAGGAAGTTTTTGAGACGATATAACGTTCGCATGTTTCCCGTTACCCTCTGGCTGACATAAGTAACTTGAGCTTGCCAATCAAGGGTCAAGTCGATGAGTAAGCCTCGATCTTTAACTACGGGGCTGAACGGAATGACTGAGCCATTGAACACAATCGGTAAGGTTTACTACTACTAATACTACTAGCGTCATGCCGGCATAATACATTCTTCGGCAATCATACTATTTATAAATTTTATATACCTAACTTTGTTTAGCATTAGCAGGAAACATAAAAAAAGTGTAGAACGTTTTACTTAATACCAAAACAAAAATATCTCATTATCAATGGACAGTACAATATTCTCACAGCTCATAACATCGTCATTGTAGACGTGTAAATTGTTTCATTACATAATATTTAAATAGTTAGTCAGTTCAATAAACTACAACACTTAGACATAAGACTCATGTTCTGTAACTGATGTGGCTGATAGAGTGACATGGAATGACTAAACGTGCTGTCTTCGAAATATCATAGCAATTACGAAATCCTACAAATTGCCAACATAGATCCTATTACGGAATTGATTTCATCGAAATAATAGTTTTTATTTCATTGAACTTTATGTGAACTGAAGACTGTCTAAAACGTGACATGTTGTAATTTGTAATAGGAACATTCCACTAGTATGCTGCCGAAATTTTGCATCTATGTGTTTTAGATAAACGTTTTATGTTATTTTCCATAAGCGTTTATCTGGAGTGCAGAGGAGCGTCAATATGTCGCATAAATATCTGACATTTTACTATCGCCTATACCTTTAAAACATACCTAGGTAATTTTAATCACGCCATAAGAGTAAACGCTGCTCGACCAAGCTGGCTCGACAACAGTGATGAGAGTACACACTGACGCAGCTTTAAGAAAACGGTGTACCTAGAGCTATTATTTTTCCTCGCATCGTAGTGAGTAATCAGTACCAGTATAAACCAATAAATATTAATGTTCTAACATAGAACTCGCAAATACATAGATCGTGCGTCGGTCTGAGTGACTGTTGTAATCTTGCACTCACTTTACACAAGAACTTATTAAAAATTCAAAATTTACCTGCCGATTGTTTACGACAGTAAAGTTAGCAAACAAAATATATGCAAATACCTAGTCGTTACTTTCTACACATATAAGTTAGGTTGGCTGTAACTTCTTTCTCGTAGACTTCTTCCCAAACAAGGTTGGGATCGGTTTTAATTTAAAACGATACAGTTGAAATTAGATTTAAAATAGTACCATCACAACCAATGTAAAAGGCGATAGCGAAGTTCTGTACAAAGTTCTTTTCCACTGTCGGACTTTTTTAAGGCTTCAGTCGAAGCCTGTTCAATTTCTACATACATTATTCTGCAATTATTGAATTTTTTCGTTATCGAATAAACGGGATTCGCATGGCAACCGGGATCGACGGTTTAAACTGCTCTCTGAGACACGCACGGATCTCAATATGTTAAGAAATGATCACCTATCCATAAACTGACCTGGCAAGAATTGCTTAACTGTGCTTTTACCACTAAACCACAAACCTCTCGCCTGTAACTTTCTGACAGTTAAGATAATTTGTAGCCGTCGTTAATCACAATTTGCAATAACTGCTTCAAGAT
Organism: Diaphora mendica; assembly: GCA_949125395.1. Lineage (NCBI taxonomy): Eukaryota > Metazoa > Arthropoda > Insecta > Lepidoptera > Erebidae > Diaphora > Diaphora mendica. The sequence goes on from OX421320.1 coordinate 26,906,199, forward strand.
TAACAAACAACTAGATTCGCTTTTTATTAATGCAGTAAACCACACGCAAAATGTGTAAGAATTATATGAAAGTTATGAGTGGCTTGTGCACCGCTGGTTAGTGCACCGAAGGTTGAAGACCCCATTAAAACCACAAAGTGTGTCATACTGCGCCTAAAGTGGGAGGGATCCAGAAACACCCAAAGATTAAGGCAGGTCATTTTTGCTGTTTGAATTTATCGTTTTTCATATTATTTTAAGTTGTTTTAAGCAAGCTTTATTTCAAGATTCTAGAACTAAAATCACTTGTACTTATTCCACCATTATATATTTGTTTACACCGGACCGGTTTCGCCTTATGGCATCATCAAAGGTTAATACCGTTAGAGTAACCTTTGATGATGCCATGAGTAACATTAAATACGTACAAGTGATTTTAATTCTAGAATGTATTACACCAAGTTCCATCAAGTGCCGACAATCGAAAGTATAAATTATTTCAAGATGTAAGTTCTTTTGTTCAAAAATTGGAAGAAGATATTAGCTTATTTTAGCTAGGATTTATCCTAGCTAGGCAGTTTCATCAACCAGCTCATTGCAATTCAGTGCCAGACATATGTGATTATATGCTTCTCCAAACGCACACAATATCAACGAATTCTCCACCTTCCAGACTCAATCCATCCCAGCTATCTTCCTCAAGTTACTTCTACTAGTTGTTCAAAATATACCAACATTATTTTGAAATCATTGAACTTTTCCGTATTCGAGTTAACACTGGACTAATAACACTGTGTAAACTTGAATTTACGCAAAAAACTTATGTCTCTTTAGGTCTGTTATAGCGTTTCAAAATAGTTAATTAGATTGTGAATTACAATAAAGAAAGAAAGAAAGAAAGAAAAAAATATTTATTTGGCAACAAAAATAATAGAAAAGAATATGAATAGGACATTATATCAGAAATTGAGGCAAACAGTGTAGAACTACCGTGGGAGAGCCATGCTTCGGCATAAATGGGCCAGCTCAGGATACCACGGCCTCAGAAAACCGGTGTGAAACACCGCTTGCACTGTGTTTCACCGAGTGAGTGAGAATACCGGAGGCCCACACCCCAACCCCTCCCCCCTTCCCTCTCACCATCCCTCAAAGGCCGGCAACGCACTTGTGACGCCCCTGGTGTTGCGGGTGTCCATGGGCGGCGGTAATAACTTACCATCAGCACAGAATAACTAATAGTACTTACGTATCATGAGGCGATAGGTCTGCTCGTTCGCCCCCTATTCCATTAAAAAAAAGGACGCCCTGTCGGACGATGCACCGACGATTTGAAGAAAATGACTGATGATGACCTCCGGTAATTTTAGGTTGATCTTCTGTGCGAAGGTAGTACCGCCCCGGTCGAGCCGACCCGTTCGTGTTGAAATCAGTGTGGCTCTTCTACCTTACAATAAAGAACACGAAAATTAAACAAGCTAAAATTAAAAATTTAAACCCACCCCAACCCCAGCCAAAAATGCCTTACATAATTTTGGAAAAGACGTGATACTCTTACACTGCTAGACCGATATTAACCAAACATAGCTAAGAACCACCGCAAGGAAACTGGCTTTCAAATGAAAAAAAACCGCATCGAAATCGGTCCATCCGTTTGAGAGCTACGATGCCACAGACAGACACACACACAGACAGACATCGACGTTAAACTTATAAGACCCCTCTTTTTGCGTTGGGGGTTAAAAACATCACAACTGAATCCGTATCACCGTGTAAATCGAACTTTTGGCTAACTGAACTTTCTCTCTTACGAGATTAATACTTCTTCAAATAAACAGTGGTAAAAGAACCCTCTTATGTTTATTAAGAAGGTCAATAGTACGAGTACATTAACCATTTCTTTATAGTATGCTCACTTTCATAATATATTAGTACACGTAATTGATAATAATGTTCGCAGGTTCTCATTTAATTGCGCATTGATTAAAGTTAGGGCTGACACGCTCATTATTTCATCATCATAAACCCACTGCAGTCTACTGCTGGACATAGGCCGATAACCGCTGTAGTAAGCGTGTTCTGGAGTGGATAGAGCATCTTGGTAAACATAGGTCTACCTAACCTACTACATAATTTAGGTTTACCGTGGGAGAGCCACGCTTCGGCATGAATGGGCCGGCTCGACTGGAGTGATAACACAGCCTCTCAGAAAACCGGTGTGAAACAGCGCTTGCGCTGTGTTTCACCGAGTGAGTGTACCCCAACCACCCCCCCCACCCTCAAATGTCAGCAACGCACTTGTGAAGCCTCTGGTGTTGCGGGTGTCCATGGGCGGCGGTAATCGCTTACCATCAGGCGATACGTCTGCTCGTTTGCCCCCTATTCCATAAAAAAGACGTAGTGTGGGGCGCCCTCTGGCCGAGGGCCGGCGGCGACTGAATGCGAAAAGCAACACACTGGGCTCTGTTGTGTGCCTTGAGAGAGGCTCATTATTTACTGATACTAATGCAAAATTATGCTAAAAATTTAGGTAAGCTACAAAAATCTATGTAAAATAAACAATGTAGTAAATCTTTAATATATTTTCATTAAATTGTACCTACACTGTGACTTTGTATACAAATGAACAGGACCTTTATAAATACATATGTATAGTTCGATACAAACTTTATGGCGGCTTGGAACATCGTGAGCCTCCCTAGAAGCAGGAAAAAGATCAGTATGGTCTCCGGTAACTTCTGTCATTTAGTGAATGTGAACGCACGGCGCACGAGTTCCGATCCAGCTGGGTCATGTGTGTGTGTGACGAATGATAGCTCTGAAGGTCAGATGTTAGATACAACATCATCATAATATCAACAGCCTTTAACAGTCCACTACTGGACTTAGGCCTCTCTGTAAAAAGAAGACTTAATATACATAATACGCTCTATTTAATATATTTAATTTTAGTTAATCGAATCACTGTTTAATTGTAATGAGACAGCCCTACTAAATATATATTTACCGTCTTCCAAAAGTTTTACCTGCACATTTCGTGTCCGTTGACCCACTAATAGCAGACAATACAAGACCTCTGAGATGTTCCTATACGCTAACCTCACAAACCATTACGATAATTTGTTTCTGAACGCCATTCTTTCACTTATATATTTTTATTAAGAACTAGCTGAGCCCCGCGGTTTTACCCGCGGTACAACAACAAACGCGGGCGACGCCGCTGGTCAAAGCTAATTTATAAAAATTAGTCTCCTTATATCATCAGCTATCTGCCAGTGAAAGTCCCGTCAAAATCGGTACAGCCGTTCCAGAGATTAGCCGGAACAAACAGACAGACAGACACAAAAATAATAAAAAAACGTTATTGTGGTATATGTACCGCGTATACAAACATATTTTAGTAAAAAGCGGTTATTTAATAATACAAACAGACACTCCAATTTCATTTATTTGTATAGACTAGCTGAGGCCCGCGGTGTTAACCGCGGGTAACGTAGGATAAAGCTGGTCTATAAAGTAGCCTAAGTTACTCCTTATATCATCAGCTATTTGCCAGTGAAAGTTCCGTCAAAATCGATGTAGCCCTTCCAGAGATTAGCAGGAACAAACAGACAGACAGACGAACAAAACAGTATGCATTTAGTGATTAACAAAATAAAAACCGACTTCAAGGTTCGACTCGATTTCTCTTGGATGCCATCATTAGATCTTAGTGTCCTTATCATGGTACCACCTTGGGATATCTCCTTTCCATTAAAAAAATAATCATTAAAATCGGTTCATAAACGACGAAGTTATCCGCAAACACACTTAAAAAAAAAACATACGGTCGAATTGAGAACCTCCTCCTTTTTGAAGTCGGTTAAAAGCTGTTAATATGGAATTACAAACAGACACTTCTTTTTTATTTATGTGTATGTATAGACTAGGCTAAATCATTATGATGCCTTTTTTGGCGTAATTATATAAGGTATGTGTAATAAAATACGTGTATTGCCGGTTATTCGATCTGTTACGAGTTCAGACACATTTTGAATGATGATTTCATCGAAGAATATTGATTGAATCTTTAATCGATTAATGAATCGCTTTTTTGATATCTAAGATGTAAGTAGCACATCACTTGGATTTTTTTTCGAAATATCTTGATAACTTTAAGTTTTTATAATAGGCCTATTACTTCAAATAAACTATCTATACATACATCATCATCTTCATCAGCCCGTTGCAGTCCACTGCTGGACATAGGCCTCTCCCAAGGAACATCACAGAGCCCGGTCTGTTGCTTTTTGCATCCAGTGGCAGCCAGCCCACCTATGCAAGTCGACCCGCCATCTGGCCAGAGGGCGTCCCACACTACGTTTGCCAAGACGCAGTCTCCACTCCAGAACGCGCTTACTCCAGCGGTTGTCAGTTCTGCGGCATATGTGACCAGCGCATTGCCACTTCAACCTACCAACTTTCAGAGCTATGTCGGTCACCTTGGTTCTCTGACGGATTTATTCGTTTCGAATTTTGTCCTTCAGAGATACTCCAAGCATAGCTCTCTCCATGGCACGTTGAGCGACTCTTAGCGTATGAGTCGCTATACATACAAATAACTAAAATTGAAGTGTATGTTTGTAATTTTAAATGAACAGCTTCTCAATAAACGTATATAAAAAAATTGTACGGTAGTTACATTTAAATTCCATTTTTAAACTTTTTGTCTGTCTCTGTTTGTTCCGGCTAATCTCTGGAACGGCTGGACAAAATTGGACGGGACTTTCATTAGCCAATAGCTGATGATATAAGGATTAACTTTGTCTACTTTTTTTAGACTAGCTTGGCCCGCTTAGCAACCCGCGGTTGTTGCTGTACCACGGGGAACACCGCGGGATTCAGCTAATTCCCCCGCGACACAAGGTATATTCCTAGTGAGGGCGTTTTCTTTTCTTAAGAACGAAAACAAAACAGCAATATTTTCCCTTTTCTCTTTCTCCCATTGATCGTAGCGTGATGTTATACAGCTTATAGCTTTCCTCGATAATTGAGCTATCTAGCACTAAAATAATTAATCAATTTAAGCAAGTAGATAGTTACTGAGATTAGCGAACCAAGTAAAAAAGTGTGCCGTCACGGGACGCCTGGCAGATGTGAAACATCAAATTGTTTTGTATAAGTTTTATAATTATTTTTTCCATAAAATAAAATGACTGTTTATTACATTGATATTCATTATTATTAAATACAAAAGACAAAAATTCTATTTTTTTTTATTTATTTGAAATCGTGACAACTCAATTATTTTCATCAGTTACTTCGGTAAGGCGAAGCGGCGAGCGTCGCCATGGCAGATCTCGCCACGCCAAAAATCAGGTTTACGCCAAAAGTCGCTCAGATTTATAATATTAGTGTAGACTAGCTGACCCACACAGCCCCGTCTGCGACTTCTATTGCCCGTAGCGTGATGGTATACAGCGAAAACATTGTTTCCTATTAAAAAAAAACAAAAAACGACTTCAAAAACTGGACCAAATTGATATGGGACCACACGGTAAGCACCAGCTTTCAAATAAAAAAGAATCATCAAAATCGGTCAAAAATTCTGGGGTTACAAACATTAAAAAAAATGAGAACCTCCTCGCGAAAAGTTATAATTTTCGGGGTAAAATTTTATATTAGTCTTAGGTAGTTCTTGAGATCAACCCGCTCAACCAAGCAAACAAACTCTTTAGAATGTTATATTTTTGAAGATATGCTTGCATGCCTTCTCACCTGTCAGCACTCGCGTACGCATCTAAAACAGTCGCCTTCATACGCACAACTTTCTCATTAAACGCTCAAAGAATTCTAAATAACGTATGTACGATTATATCAGCCCCTATTATGTCATATCATTGACAAATTAACGGTAATCTATGTGCGTTGCAATCAGATTGCACTTAAATAAGTTTTAAGTGTTTTTTGAATGAAAATAGCTTTTAAATCAAGTCATGTATTGATATCGATAGAGGAATTAATTGTATCGGTTTTATGAACTAGAACTGGTTTGTGGTAAGGTCGTTGCCTTTTTTGAATTTTGTTTTGATTACTTAGATAATTATGAATTGTGTGTATCTGTATTATTTTTATACGACTACCAGCCTATCGTATTAGCTATGTTTAAGTAACACTTTATATAGGGATGCTTAAAATAATGTATAATTACCTAGCATCAAATCCTGGATTCGCACGATAACCTTTAAAATTCCTAGTTTTTCTCAATTAAAATATGGTTGTATTATACATACAAATTAATCTTTCTCTTGGATCATTCTTTCTATTATATTGGTGAAAACTGCAGCATTAAAATCCGTTGGGTACTTTGAAAAATCTAAGCGTACAATAACAAAAAGCGACTTCATTTCATACTATGAAAAGATTTTAATATCACTCCTAAAATCGGCTTCTGAAGATAAACACATATTACTAAGAACTCATAGTTTATCATTTCAGCCGAAAGACATCCATTGCTGGATATAGGCCCTACCCAAGGCTTCTCACAACAACCGATACTGTGCTGCCCGCATCGAGTGGTTTCAGTTCGATCGTCACCAAATCGTAGGCTCACCTTCAGACAGGACCAAATGTTAATAGCCCCAATGATGTTGCGACCCAGGTTTTTTATTGCACACTTCTCAAGAACCAAACGTAGAGATAAATCCCATAACTTCACCATCAAAAAAAAATACCGATGAAATTGAGAACCTCCTCCTTTTGGAAGTCGGTTAAAAATAGGTTTACTTGATTCATCTTCACACATGCACAACAACATTTCCTCGTGACACAATTGGCAGTGAGTTCGAGTGCCATCACGAACTTCGGATAAAACTCCACATTTATGTAAACTTGTGTGTTTAGATTCATCTCACGTGTGCCGATAGCTCGTAATATAATCTGATTGTCCCACTTACTGGTGTTTACTTACTGTCCTTAGTACAAGTACTGATGAAGTAGAGACATGATCGCTTTTTGTAATGTTTTAAATTTGAAAAGCTTGGTTTAATGAGTTTTAATAGGTATATTACTATTAGCCTGTCGCAGTCCACTGCTGGACATAGGCCTCTCCAATCACAAGCCATTTGGTTCGATCCTCGGTTTCTCGCATCGTGTAATATATATTTGATACTAGTTGTAGCCCGCGGCTCCGCCCGCGTGTATGTCGGTTATCGCGGCAAATAGTAGCCTATGTGTTATTCTGATATGTAAGCTATATTACTGTAAAGTTTCATCCAAATCCGTTCAATAGTTTTTGCGTGAAAGAGTAACAAACATCCATCCATCCATCCATCCATACTTACAAACTTTCGCGTTTATAACATTCGTAGGAAGTAGCATGTAGCATTTTTACCGTGGGAGAGCCACGCTTCGGCATGAATGGGCCGGCTCGACCGGAGTGATACCACGGCCTCACAGAAAACCGGTGTGAAATAGTGCTTGCGCTGTGTTTCACCGAGTGAGTGAGGATACCGGAGGCCCATACCCCAACCCCCCTCCCCTTATCTCCCCCCCCCCATCCCCCAAAGGCCGGTAACGCACTTGAGACGCCTCAGTGTTGCGGGTGTCCATGGGCGGCGGTAATCGCTTACCATCAGGCGATACGTCTGCTCGTTTGCCGGCCTATTCCATAAAAAAAAAAAAATGTATTTAAAATAATAAACTCTTTACTTTGATGTATTCAATCATCATCGCAATATGACCTAGATTCATTTCTTACGAATATATGTATAATGTATTATTATGTTATAAGATTTAGTCAGGAAACCTCTGTTTAAAGAGTTTTATTGCCATAATGTATTATGAGAAGACAACTCCCGCATTAGGAATAAATCCTGTGTCGCGGGGGACTTTACAAACATACATGAAACGGACACAAAAAACACCCACACTCAGAACAACAATTTGTGGATCACACAAAGTGTTCTCCTACGTGGGATTTGAACCCACGACACTTGGCGAAGTAGGAAACAGCGTGGTGACCGTTAAACCACTAGGCCAAACGTGCAGTCAATATATATTCAGCATATTTATTTTATAAATACTTAAAAGGTTGCTGTTTGGTTGATAAGTGGATACCTACAGTCCTACACTTACCAACACTTGTTGTGTTACGCTTGCCTTGCCAAATTCTTTACCTCCAGTCCATATTTAGCAGACTACAAAATTATATAAGTAGGCCCATAGAATAATAATAATAATATATTTATTTCTCACCATAACCATACAAAAGTGCATTTATTTAGTCTTACAGTACTCAGAATCTGATTATGGCGGGCTGATACCTGAACTAGGTAAAACCTGTATCTCAAGTTATCAACCCTCCACCTTACAAAGTTTCAAATCATAGATCACATGTCTTACGTACAATACCATAATTTCACATAATGTAGGTATCTAGTAAACAATTCCAATTACATCTATTATAATAATTTCACATTATGTGGGTATCGAGCTATTCTTTAACAATAATACAGTTAATAAAAATATCTAATAGCGCGGTGAGTTGTCTTGCTTGTATAGTGTTTGTGTGTGTGTGTGTGTGTGTGTGTGTGTGTGTGTGTGTGTGTGTAGTATGCAACTGCTATGCATGTATAAACGTGAGAGGTATAATGCTTAACGTGTGCATAACAGTGTGTTTATTTGATAAAAAGTGTAGGGGTGTCGGGCAGAAAGGTAGGAATGCATGAGCGTGTGGACAGTTAATTGATAATGCAACTACGAACTTAGGGGTTGGTCTAAGTAACAAGAGATTGATGAATGTGTTGATGAATGGAATAATTATTTTTAATGAGATAAATATACCTTTTATGTAAATTTCATATATTTAATTAGTAAATTATTTCTGTATGTTAACTTGGAATTTTTAAAAGGTTTTCTGTGCTACTGTAATTTAGTATTTTAAGATTGTCTGCTAAGATGGTTTGTAATGAATTTCGGTTTTTATTGTAAATGGTTTCTATTTTATTGATTTTATTATAAAGTGCGGCTCCCCTGAAGATAAGTTGTCTTTGGGCAAACTGGGTCTTAAAACGAGTAGTTGGCATCCTAACGCAACGTTTGTCCCGGCATAACAGGGAAGGAGTATGAGTCTTATGTTGTCGTAAGACAGTGTTATATATGTATAGTTGTCGTACTGTCAATACGCTCGCCTCTCTATATAGTTGGTCTGTACTAAATCGACGTTGCTTCCGAAACATCACTTTGAGGACCGCACGCTGTGCTCTCTCCAGTTCAAGGAGGTGCGAGGCTGCTGCCCCACCCCAAATTGGTATACAGTACGAGATGATCGTTTGTCCCAGGGACAAGTATACTTTTTTGACAAGATCTTTGTCTGCTGCCTCACGTAGATTCCTGAATACTGGGAGCAGCTTTCGTAACCTTTTTCCAAGGTAAGCTATGTGCGGTTTCCACGTCAGATGCTTGTCTATAATGATGCCAAGGTACTTATGAGTTGCGGTTTGTTCTATAGAAGCACAACCACAGTCAACACTGAGTAAACACGACTTGTCATGGGCTTTTGTGTTAAACTGTGGATACGGATCAGATTTGCTGTTTACACTAAAACAAATGTATTTCGTTTTGGCAACGTTAAGAGTAAGGAGGTTGTCATCAAACCACTGCATAACCTTTTTCATTCCCAGTTCGGCAAACATTTGCACTTCTGACCAGGTTTTCCCTTTAAAAATCAAGGCTGTATCATCAGCAAAAGCTATGGTGCATCCGTTCTCTATATGCAGTTTACATAGCTCGTTTACATAAATAAGGAATAGCGAAGGTCCGAGAGTACTCCCCTGAGGTATACCGTAATTAACATATGAGACATCACTATAAATGTCACCGATTCTCACCACTTGGCTTCTTTCAGAAAGATAATTTTCAAACCATCCTAGAACTGACCCTCTGATACCTAGGCTCTCCATTCTATTCAATAGAATCGGAATAGATACCGTGTCAAAAGCTTTCTTTAGGTCGATAAAAATTACAACACATCTGTCTTTTTTGTCCAAATAATTTGTCAACCTTGCCGATAGATAAGCTACGGCATCCTCGGTGCTCCTGTTTCTCCGAAATCCGAATTGATTATCTGCCAAAAGATGATATTTCTCTAAATAATTAGTGAGCCTTCGATCAATAACTTTCTCGATTATTTTACTCACAGAACTCAACAAAGATATGGGACGGTAGTTTGAAGCAGTCTCTTTGTTACCGCCTTTGAATATGGGAATAACTATTGCTTTTTTGAAAATTGTTGGAAATATTCCAGTTGTAATGCTTAAATTGCATAAATGTGCTATCACTGAACACAGAATGGAGTGGGCGTTTTTTAATGTCATTGGAGAAATAAGGTCAATACCAGGGGCACTATTTCCCTTAAGGCTACTAAGGTTAAAAAATAAAATACTTGCAACTGTCCAAATTTTCCGAGTTCACAGTGGACTGACTAAAAAGTGACATTAAAAACACCTAAAACTGTAGCTGTTCGCAAACTTTGAACGTATTATAACACTACTAAATTGAAGAGTGATGTGAAATTTTGTAATTAGTTTGGTTACACCGGCCATCTTTACTCTCGATCAACTCGTTTGAGAAACATTGGTTTTTTTGTTTACCTCTTGTCTCAGAGGAAGTTGAATAGGGTATGCATAATATTATAAACGGAAAATAACACTGTCTTTCCGCCTGTCTTATATTTTTCCAATATCTTAAGCACTATTGATCACCATAAATGGGAGGAAAAGGGTGAGATTCGAGGAATATTATTACTCTACCAAACGTCAAGACATACACCATGCAAATTGTCTTGATGATAAGACATAATTAGAAGTTGAACAATAGCGAAACTTTAGGGGAAAGCTATATAATATATAGAATACTAGCTTGCCATCAATACTTGCTTGCCATCAATAGTTGCTTGCCATCAATAGTTGCTTGCCATCAATACTTGCTTACCATCAATACTTGCTTGAATACCACTGCATCCGTAAAGCTCCTACGCGTTCAAATAAATAAGTTCGAATGTACGCCTGCAATATTTCCTCATGTGTTTACCAACTGTAATGCTAAATGATCGTTTGTAGTGTGGCAACCTTGCTACTTAAGATTCAAAGAGTGCGCTTAGTGAGTGCAATGTAACGTCCTCAACCATTACGGTACACTTGAGGCAAGAAAACTGACACCACGACACACTTGAGGCCGCGGCAATGACTGATACGACCTTGTGCACTCACCTTAGTAATATAAATTGTTGGTAATGATTTGTTCATGTGGTATTTTGGCACATGATAATCACTTAACATTTAGTAGCCCACTGCTGTCCACTTCGCCTAAGAAAGAGGTTTTGTCCTATAATACAACGCTGGCCAGACGGTACGTTTTTTTTTCGTTGCACTGTTGTTAACGTGTAGTGTGCTCCCTTATTCATAACTATTTATGGTCACTACCTGTATACTCAATACGCTAAACTTTGTGTTTAATGTAGAGAGATTTTTTTATAGTTATATTTACGTAATCAGAAAAAATACTATTAATATTTGAGCACTAGCAGACAGTAGCCCAAGAATGACCAGTCCATACCAATAGCACTCGATTACGCACATGATAAAGCATACGAGAGCCAGAAAATAGCCGAGCCGACTCATAAGCCCCGGGAACAATAAGGAGCTGCTAGACAACTAACTACACTGTCCTCATAATTATGTTTAATTCGACATTGTCTTTATATTGGCTTTCTAGTTCGAAGAAAAACTGCGAAGAATCTGTTTATTATCCTATGTGTTAGACTTTATCACTACAGTGAAGAATAAACAAATCGATACAACTTTATATCTAACCCTTCCGGAATCTAAGATCGGACTGAACTCTTACCGTTGACAGGTTCGGCACAATCTTTGTTATTACGGCCGTTGTTCTACTGTGCCTTACCTGTTTCAGAAATTGTTTGAAAAAACCATTGCTTCACCTTATTCAAATCCTCATCGGAGCAGTTGACAAAGTGTCAGTTTTATTATACCTGCTATGGAAATTTACACCACTATCTTCAAGTTTATACAAATACAACTTGGTTTGAGTTCCATTATGCTTATCAAATAACGCAATTATTTTGATGGATTGCTTTTGCACATTGCGTATAAATAGCTCACTTATGATGCAAATTGTTTGAGGTTTTAATCTCTCCTCAGTAATAATCGTACTTCTTTTTATAAGTACTGTAAGTATTTTAAAATATCAGTATTGTATTTTAGTAAGTATAGCATAGCACTATGATACCACAGTACAGGCTCTGTCAGGGTGTCTCAGTTTGATATCCGTCTGTAAGATGCACCAAGTTACTGTAATTAAGTTATTATATACACAGAAGGAATATAGCAAATAACTGTACTATAATTCTTTAACCCAACGTTTTCTCTATGAACTAATCTTGTACCTACCAACCATCACGCGTTATGGTGACATAGGCCCAGTTCAGATGAACATTATGGCCCTCCTTGGCCCACATTAATGGTCTTTATTGACAGTAATTACCTCAGATTTTTATACAGATTTCAACAAAAAATGGTACATCTTCTTATTTATCTGCAAAAGTTTTGGAATTAACGAACGTTATCGAGGTCATCGCCGTTCGTAGCCGCAACGATCTGTCAATATAGTACTCCTGTACGTGCTTCAAGTTTCGCAAATTAACTATTTCTATGTAGTGCCTTAACTTTTAAGCCGAGTCTCCACCGAACAAAAGTTGGCAACTTTGGTGTTGTCAGCACGTGTTGGTGACAAAAATTTCTGTTTTTGGCGGTAAACATCAAAAGAATACGCTTCTTGCAAATATTTATTGGCTCTGTGGAGACACGCTTAGCTGAAATGTTTTTCAAATTGTTGGCGACTCGGTGTAGACACAATGGAAACAAAAGTTGGCGATTTTCTGAAGAGTTGCAAACAGTTGGAAACACTGAAATTGCCAACAATTTCGATGGAGACGCGCCTTTAAAATCTATTTGGAAGTACTCTCGTATCTTTTCTATTCTATTGTTAATCAACTGTAATTAAACCCGAAATTCGAAATAAATAATAGAAAATAACATTTTTGTATTGTTTTGACTGCCTCGGTGTCTCAGTGGCAGCGTATGCAAATGCTGTGCTTGAGGTCTCGGGTTCAATTCCCGGATCGGACTGAATGTTTGTATGATCTACAAATATTTGTTTCGGAGTTTGGGTGTTTTCTATGTATGTATTTAAAAATAAAGGTATATATTTATATTAGTTGTCTTGTACCCATAACACAAGCTCTGCTTGGCTTGGGACTAGATGGCGTTGTGTGTTAGATGTCTGAAATATTTATTTATTTATTTTATTAAAACAATATCTCTCGTCTCCGTCGTTCTGTCTGTTTTCCTAACTGCCTGAACGCATTAAACTCCAAAATTATTTTATACGGATTTTACTATAGATGAATAGAAAGATTTAAGTGGATATTTAATTTTATTTGTTACACGGTTGCCTGTAGCCTGTAAGAGATTGCCTCCGGGCGATAAGGCCGCCAATTGTACTTTCCTAGTTTAAGTTTTATTATTTAAGTTAACCTTGTTAATGATGTGGTACAATAAAGAGATTTATTATTATTATTTATATAAATACTAGCTGATCCGGCAAACGTTGTTTTGCCATAAAAAAATGTGGTATAAAAAAATGATGTTGGTCGATTCTCAGACCTACCCGATATGCACACCAAATTTCATAAAAATCAGTCCAGCCGTTTCAGAGGAGTATAGTAACTAACATTGTGACACGAGAAGTTTATATATAAGACTAGCGACCCGCCCCGGCTTCGCACGGGTGGATTTCAGATGCCCCCGCCGACGACACGATTCGTGCATTTTAAATCTGTAATATCTTCGAATATATTCATTGAAATTAGATACAGTAAAGGGCCATTTTCATCTATATTATATGCACAATGTATTAAATTTACTTAATTGTATAAGGATTCATTCTGTATTGCTTAAAATCATTTCGTAAATAAGTCATTATTTCTCGTAAAAAGAAAGGAATAAAATGGTTGTTGTGGGTTATCTAGAGCAGTGTTCCGCAAAGGGTGTATCGCGGCACACTGGTGTGCCGTGGTCATCTGTTGGTGTGCCTCGGAAAAATACGGTTATCCCACAAGCCGAAATAGACGGCCTAAAGAAAAACATTTAGGTACACAGATGTTAATTACGCGAAAGCACTAGAGAGGCGTTTTGTTTCGTTCATCTCTACTAAGTGTGGGTCGGTCAAGAGAGTTGGCGTTATTCTAGGTGTCTACTGCCCTCCTGCTATTAACTACTTCTCCGAAGAACCGAGTTCAAAAACACTATTAGTTAGAATTATATCAATTGTCATTTCTCATCCACAACTACGCCGGATCTTTAAACTAAGTATCCCGCTATAGACTCATTTCATTGGAGTGGAGCATGATGGCAGTAGCGCAATGCCTACGTCATCCCTCTTCCCAAAAAGAGTAGTCCCTCACTTGCTGAACATTTTCGCCCTATTTCTATTCTATACTTCCTGAATATTTTCGCTCCATTTCTATTCTTCTCTTCCTGAATATTTTCGCGCTATTTCTATTCTTCCCTTCCTGAATATTTTCGCTCCATTTCTATTCTTCTCTTCCTGAATATTTTCGCGCTATTTCTATTCTTCCCTTCCTGAATATTTTCGCTCCATTTCTATTCTTCTCTTCCTGAACATTTTCACTCTATTCCTATTCTTCCCGAACATTTTCGCCCTATTTCTATTCTACCGTTTCCTGAATAATTTCATTTTATTTCTATTTTACCCTTCCTGAATATTTTCGCCCTAATTTATTCTACCATTTCCTGAATAATTTCATTTTATTTGTATTCTTCCCTTCCTGAACATTTTCGCCCTATTTCTATTCTTCCCTTCCTGAATATTTTCGCTCTATTTCTATTCTCTTTCCGCCATCGTCCTACGCGACAGAAGTTTCATCCCCATCATTTAGATGGTTGGCAGTCCTCAACTGTGCGCTTTTCCAGGAACTTTCTGCCTCGCACAACAAAACTGTGGAATGAACTGTCGCCTGCGGTATTCCCGGACCAATACGACCTTCAAACCTTCAAGAAAAGAGCGTACTCCTTCTTAAAAGGCCGGCAACGCACTTGTGATGCCTCTGGTGTTGCGGGTGTCCATGGGCGGCGGTAATCGCTTACCATCAGGTGATACGTCTGCTCGTTTGCCCCCTATATCATAAAAAAAAAAAAAAAAATCTTCCCTTCCTGAACATTTTCGCCCTATTCTTATTCTTCCCTTCCTGAACATTTTCGCCCTATTCTTATTCTTTCCTTCCTGAACATTTTCGTCTTATTTCTATTCTTCCCTTCCTGAATATTTTCGCCATATTCTTATTCTTCCCTTCCTGAACATTTTCGCCCTATTTCTATTCTACCATTTCCTGAATAATTTCGCTTTATTTCTATTCTTCCCTTCCTGAACATTTTCGCCCTACTTCTATTCTTCCTTCCCTGAATGTTTTCGCTTTATTTCTATTCTTCCCTTTCTGAACATTTTCGCCCTATTTCTATTCTTCATTTCCTGAATATTTTCGCTTTATTTCTATTCTTCCCTTCCAGAACATTTTCGCCCTATTTCTATTCTACGCTTTCCTGAATGTTTTCGCTCTATTTCTATTCTTACCTTCATGAACATTTTCACCCTATTTCTGTTCTTCCCTTCCTGAATATTTTCGCTCTATTCCTATTCTTCCCTTCCTATCCAAAGTGCTTGAGGTCAGTGCATATGAGCATCTTTCATAATTCACTTACAGACAAGTCTGTTCTGATTTCTGAGGATTTTTTATTTTTTATTCTGTAATTTCTGAGGTCTTTTTATTTTGTCTGCCACTGCCTAACCATACAGCTAGATAAGAAATATTTTAAGTAACGGAAGAATATTTCGATGAACATAATTTGGAATGGAGCAATGACCTATTTATGTTAATTAGGATTTTTAACTCTTACCACAATAAAAACAAGAAATAGGAACGCCTCAAGACGATCGACGAAGAGATGAGACCTTCTATGCTCAATTAAACTGTAAAATAAAAATAATAAGTTTTATTGACTAATAAGAAACATTGCTTTTTATTACTATTTTTTTTTATTTATGGTGTACTTCCAAAAATGTTTATCTTCCTAGATGTACCTTGAACCCAAAAAGTTTGCGGAACACTGATCTAAAGATAGACATATACCGTCCCGGACTTTTTTGTAGTACTTTTTAAGGTGTACAATAATGTAGTACATTATTTTGATCTATCTCGTAGGGTGCAACCAGCGTTTGCAATGTAAGCGCAAAAAAATGTGTTTATTTGCTACATCACATTAGAAACCTCGAAAATTAACAGTGTTTCCATACTATATTATGCATTTATTATACATAAAAACCTTCCTCTTGAATCATTCTATCTATTAAAGAAACCCGCATCAAAATCCGTTGCGTAGTTTTAAAGATTTAAGCAAACATAGGGATATAGGGACATAGGGACAGAGAAAGCTAGTTTGTTTTATACTATGTAGTGATGATGCTCAAGTACAAAGATTATTGAATTCACCAGTGTTTTCAAAAATAAATGAATTTATAAAATGTTTTAATAAATATCGTCTTGCATCTTGTTACATGACTAACAATAACTCTCGTTTCCATTACAGTGGCACGTTCGCTACCCGCCTCGGAAATCTCACGTCCGACGTCAGCGCGCAATTCCACATTCAATACCATTTCCTTGCGAAGACGCCGTGGCCTGGGGCCGAAGCCCACAAAGACCGACATCTGTCCATCGCCTCAGACCAGGAGACATCGATGTGGTAGCTGCAATAGGAGATTCACTTGTAGCTGGCAGTGGGGCGTTGGAGGAATTTGCCCTTGGAGCTTTTGTGGAGTACCGAGGAGTGTCGTGGTGTGCTGGTAAGGCAATATAGAAGAACTTTTTTTTTTATAGAATAGGGGGCAAACGAGCAGACGTATCGCCTGATAGTAAGCGATTACCCCGCCCATGGACACCGCAACACCAGAGGCGTCACAAGTGCGTTGCCGGCAGTTGAGGATGGGGCCCTCCCCAACCCCTATCATCCCTGGATGGGGGAGGGGTTGGGGGATGGGCCTCCGGTATCCTCTGTGGCGGCGTGGTGTTGGCGGTGTCCTTGGACATCGCCAACGCCTTCAATAGTCTGCCATTTAGCTGCATCAGGGAAGCACTCCGCTACCACGGGGTGCCAGAGTACCTGAGGCGGCTAGTGGCAGACTATTTAGAGGAGTGTACCGTCGTGTACGAGGACCGAGAGGGCGTCTTGAGACGGCGACCCATGTCGTGCGGCGTTCCGCAAGGGTCTGTCCTTGGACCACTCCTGTGGAACGTGGGATACGACTGGGTCCTACGAGGTCGTCTCCCTCCCGGACTGGGCGTAATTTGTTACGCCGATGACACTCTTGGCACAGCCCGGGGGGCGAACTTCCAAGAGGCGGCGCGCCTAGCCACCTGGGGTGTTTCTCTGGTGGTCGGGCGCATCGAGGCGCTGGGCTTACGGGTGGCCCTGGACAAGACGGAGGCCCTATTATTTCATGGGCCCCGTTGTGGTTCGCCCCCCGGCGCCTCCATAGAGGTCAACTCGGTCCTCGTGGTGGCTCTTCGACGAGCACTTCCGACAGCTTGGTCCAAAGCGGAGTATGGCTATCGCCCTCCGCCCGAAGAGGTACGCGAGTGGCGTGAAGCCGCCCGTCGAGCCACGATGGCTCGCTGGTCGTTCCGGCTGGGAACTCCACGCGCTGGCTTTGCCGCCGTGGAGGGTCTCCAGCCGGTCGTCCTCGAGTGGGCAGGGCGGCAGCACGGGACCCTTTCCTTCCGACTGATGCAGGTCCTTTCCGGGCACGGTTGCTTCGGGAAGTACCTGCACTCGGTCGCTAGGAGGGAATTGAGTCCCGCCTGCCACCACTGCGACCGCAGTGAGGACTCGGCCTAGCATCGGGCGGCGGAGGCGCGCCTACCAGCGCCGCATGCCGCCCTGAGTGTGGCACACCGTGTGGTTTTAGTCGGTTCGAGTCCGACACACCGCCCCGCCGCAAGCCCCGGTGGGGTGACGGTCCGAGGGGATTTCCACACGTAAAAAAAAAAAATGGGCCTCCGGTATCCTCACTCACTCGGTGAAACACAGCGTAAGCGCTGTTTCACACCGGTTTTCTGTGAGGCCGTGGTATCACTCCGTTCGAGCCGGCCCATTCATGCCGAAGCGTGGCTCTCCCACGGTAAGACTGACCGTGACCGCTAGAATGAGTACTTTTAGTTTTAGCTGAACATTCTACCTTACCAAAAACAACATTAGGAATATCTAAAAGGAAATCTAGAAAGAAAAGCTCCTGAACTATTTTGTCTATGTCTCCTAAAACTTTAAATTACTTACGTCATGCCAGGTCGTAATCGTCACTACGGTCGACGTAAACATTCAAGTCCTTACCGGGTTATTTAGTACTAATACCTAAACTCTAGTGTGTGCAGTGTGCACTATTATATTAATAGTCTTTTGAATGAGTTGCGGTAGGCAGTATTCCTGACCGCATGCACTTCCTCGGTTAGTTCGCCTATTTTATACAACGACCATAAACGAGTGGATTCAACATTTGTAGGTAGTTTCCTAGACTGACAGGTTACAATGAGTGGGCATTCGAATATTTACGACTAATTAAACTGAAAACATTCTTATTCATGCAGTAATTACGTTATACCTGTATACAAACAATGATAATATAATCAAACTTTGGCACTCAATGTATTACGCTACCTGGATTTATCAACTTTTAGTTGATTATTTAGTTTTTATTAACTGACATTTAAAAAACATCCGATACTTTACGATTCGATCCATTAACAAAATTTCACGAAATCATAACAACATTTTTTGAATTATTTTAGAATATTTTTTTAAGTAAGTGCCAATTACTTAGCTATGAATATATTTGAAACTTTGAACTGAATATCAATTGACTAGGTTTCACTCGCAGAATAAGCTGCATAATGTAGCTTAACTACCCTTCGTCTTCAACTTGGACTCCACTCCCTCTTAAGTGATAGTTTCTTTATCATATATAAAACGGTACTCAACTAGGCTCTAAAAACTAGAAACTACAGTTAGGTTGGCATGAAGAAAAAAATGTTTAGATCTATTTCGTGGATTATCAACGCTACTTGTCTTTTGATGTGATATTAACTTGTTTTATCTGCAAATTTTAGGAGGCGACGCTACATGGCGGGAATATTTGACTCTGCCAAACATTCTGAAGGAATTTAATCCAAACTTGCGAGGATACTCAACGGGCACAGGCGAGTGGCTGACCAAAAACGCCAAGTTTAACGTCGCTTTCCCAGTCGCCTCTGATGAAGATGCTTTGAAACAGGCTAAGGTATGTTTTCTCTCTTCTTTTATGTATGGCAATGCCAAAGTGACTCTATTCTGCCCGATGGAAAGCATAAGCAGAATCCAAGAGTGGTGGTCACCATACTCATTGCGAATGCAGACAGTGCAACAATGCAGCATGGTGATTCACACCATGGCAGCCTAGTGAAGCTTCTGCATCATTGGGATTCCGGTTTCGCATTCACCAACGAAACACAACAGCACAAATGCTGTCATTTTAGGTTGATCTTCCCTGAAAGGGGAGTACCACCCCGGATGAGCCGGCCCGTTCATCTATCTGAAACAGGTCCAATTCTGTACATTAAAGATATTTTGAGTTTTTTTTTTGAGGGCTTTCTATAATCGATACTGAAGCCAAAACTGTATTTTTTTTCATTTTTGTCTGTTTGTCAGTCTGTCTGTCCGTCTGTCTGTCTGTATCTTGGCCGCGCATCACGCCGAAACTACTGAATGGATTCAAATGAAACTTGGCATGATTTGAGTTAATACTACGAGGTAGGACATAGGATACTTTTTACCCCGAAATTCAGCACGGTTTCCTGGAGAGAGGGGATGAAAGTCAAAATATGTATTTAGTCGCAATTCAATAACACATAGTCCAATTTTATTCATTCTTTTTATGCTAGAAAGAAAAAAAATAAAAGATAACAAAGTTTCGAAGGACCAGATTTGATTGGCATTATTGAAAGTTTCTTAAAGGTAGTAGAGCCACGCTTATTTTAGAACTAGCTTACCCGGTGAACTTCGTACCGCCATATTTACATATCTGTCTCAGCTTTCCACAGGCAGTGTACAGTCGCGTTAAAAAAAAGACTTTTCCCGTTATCTTTTAATTTTTCTTGAACACAAACCTTGTCCTAACAATAAGGAACACATAAAAAAAGAATTATTTAATTTGGTTCAGCCGATCGGAAGTTATGCCCGTAGGTACATACATTTCGGCGATGCATTTTTATTTAAATAGATTTTTATTAATTACCATATTTATAACACCAATGTTGTAATGGCTGGCTACACGTGTTGAGTAACTATAAGTGTAGTGAGCAGTTAATATAAATAAATACAGGAAGTACAAAGACATAAAATGAAGTAATTGTTTTTTATTATAATAATTATTATTTTTACGGGAATTAACGCGATCACTTATTTCAAGGTATTACATACCTCTGTTTTGCCTGACGTTTCGACCAGGGTGCACTGGCCGTGGTCACAGGCTGACTGGCTCAGCGACGCACGCCCTCCGTCGTCGAATCCGTGAAGTAGAAGGTTCTTCATCCACCCGCACATTTTCGATATTATTGATAAAATTGTTTCGCCATGTACTGTCAAATACCACACTAACAGGGTCCCTATTCTGTAAGCAAACCGATGTGTTCCTATTCTGGTGTTTATCCGACTGCAGAAAAGCGAGGTGGTATGTTTTTTGCGCAGTCGTGCGTCGCTGAGCCAGTCAGCCTGTGACCACGGCGCATGCAACCTGGTCGAAACGTCAGGCAAAACAGAGGTATGTAATACCTTGAAATAAGCGATCGCGTTAATTCCCGTAAAATAATAATTATTATAACATGGAACGCGAAAGTTTAAAAATTGTTTTTTATATTTGGGAACCAACTGTACTGTGTAGCCTGTGTGTCTGTGTGTGCGTGCGTGTATGTGTGTGTTTGTGTGTGCACTACGCTTCGTTGTGGAGTGGAATATTGTGGTTACATCGATGATAATCGATGCGCACTGAGGGAGGTACAAAACTAATACGATAAATAGAATAGGAAAAAAAACATATTTGTATCGTGTTGTATAATGGTCAAATATTTGAACTCAAACGGTGCATATTTTTTTAAATATACACAAACCAACTTAACAAAGTGTACACAAACCAACTAAACAATTGGTAATACCTATAAAAATTAGTTGCAATTGTTATATGATATTTCTAGTAGATGGCGTGTACAAAAACACCATTCAGACTTTTTGTTACTGCTTAAGTCCTAAAAAAAGTCCACGAAATTAACTTCTATAAAATTTGTGTGTTTGTATAAAATGTTTTTTTATGTAATGTTAACTTTGAAGGCTCGCTTTGGAAATTACCATTTACAGCAGAGTAAAACATTAATAAAAGTTACGAAAATGCGTGGACCTAAATTGGAGCCTTGTGGTACACCAGTTCTTTATATAGAAGTTCATCACAAAATCGATTGCGAACGCGTCGAAGCGATGCTAAAAAGATGTTAATTTACAAACATCAGTTAAAAGTGTTTGTTATAACGTTTTACATTTGTTAACTGTATTCAGAACACGTTAAAATAGCATAAATATTACACATCATACTTTGAATCTAATCGTTAATTCCAGATAATTGTGGCCCGCATGCGTTCATCACCAGAGATAGACATGATAAACGACTGGAAGATGGTGACGATATTCATCGGCGCTAACGACCTGTGTTCAGCATCTTGTCTCAACCCCGTGTCCTGGTCACCTTCAGCTCACGCTAAGAAGCTGGCGAGAGCGATTGACTACTTGCAGAAACATTTGCCCAGGACTATAGTTAATTTAGTACCAGTATTAGGTAAGTTTGGTGATTTCCTTATCGGAGAGGCATGTGCATCTTAGTAATAGAACTTTCAGAGTCTAGTGTTTTCGCAATCGACATAGTCAATTTATTTGACTTTGTCAGGAATTATAATCATCATATCAGGAGCTATGTGGTATAAGAATAGAGTTTTTTGAATATTTATAAATATCTGGTGAAAGGTGAAAATAGAGATGACAATGGAGACGACGATTTTTTCCTGTTTCTATAACGGACTAGATAGCAGTAGCTCAGTAGATCTGCATTCTACTTGTTCTTCTTCTAGTCTATTTGTGATTATTTTCACTGAATTGTTTTAATTAACCAGGTTTTAGAGAGATTCACTTTACCTTATACGCTTCCAAGGCAGTCAATCTTCCCTGTGTGTGGTTTCCAGACGTGTCGGTGTCGATCCGCGTGCTGCGGCCGATGATGTGTCGCGTGATGCACTCGTTCTTCTGCACGTGCTTCCACCGCGGGGGAGGCGAGCTACGGGACCTCGTGCGGATGGCGAGACTCTACCAAAAGGCAGAGCTCATGCTGGTGAGTCTTGCACAAAACATTCGAGATATAAATGTATTAAAAAGTAACTAGGTGTTTTCAAATTTTAAAACATTTCACCATCTTTGGAAAAAAAAAATAAGTTTGCCAGAACGTAAGTTTAAGTCCTACTGTACTACTTCCAACTTTTTCTACTAATATTATAAATGCGAAAGTTTTTGGGGGTGCATAGATGTAAATGTTATTTAGCTATAGATTAATACGTGAAGCAAAAACTTTGAATTCTTTAACGGGAATTATGCGAACGGAGGAGCAATTGAATTGGGCACAGTTAAAGTTTGTGTTAAGAAGGAGAGCAGAAAGCTAAAAAAAAGAAAAATGGACAAATTCCGTTTTCATTAATGGGTATAAAACTTCTGCAGTACAAAAGTACATAAAAATCTATGTTTAAGGTTTTTTCATTTTTTGCATCCTAAATTGGTATAACATTCCAAAATAGGCTACTATTTTTATCCAAGGTCACTGTAGTACGAATTAAAGTTGAATGCAAAACTCAGCAACGTGCTAGTCTCTCGGGCGGAATGGGGATATGTTAAACCTTGGAAGCATGCTATTGTGCTAATAATGCCTAGTACTAACTACCTTAATAACATCAATCGATGTAGTAATTTTATGTACAGCGAACTTTCCTTGCAGGTGGAAAGTGGTCGCTACGATACCAAAGAAGACTTCACAGTAGTAATTCAGCCCTTTATGAGGCTGTTCAACGCGCCCATCCCTCAGACCCAGCCTCTGCCGCTGGTCATCCACCAGTCCTACATCACTCACGACTGCTTCCACTTCTCGCAGAAGGGACATGCCTTAGGTGAGAACTGATTTATTTATCTTAATAAGAAATAACTCTACCAATCTCTCTATTCTCTCTCTCTTTTCTCTCTCTCTTCTCTCTAACTCTCTCTCTCTTCTCTCTCTCTAACTCTCTCTTCTCTCTTTCTCTAACTCTCTCTAACTCTCTCTCCTCTCTAACTGTCTTCTCTCTCTCTCTCTCTCTAACTCCCTCTCTCTCTATACAGGTTTAACAGCTCAGTGTGCCTTGGTCAGACCGCGTTGGTGTATGTTTTTGTTTCCCTGTGTGTAGAATTTGTCACATCTTTCAGATAAATTAAACCATGTTATCAGTAAGGTCTATCCATGCAAATAAATAAAATTCAAGTGTGTTTTTGTAATTTCAAATTAACAGCTTTCCACTGAATCATCATCAACCCATTATGTTCCACTGCTGGGCTCGGGTCTCCTCTCAGGACAGGGTTAAGGCCATACGTCCCCACGCTGGCCGAGTGCGGGTTGGGGACTGGCAACACAACGTTATGACTACGTATAATCTTGCCGTTGGTTGTTTTTCAGCCGCCCCAAGGCCAATGAATGAATGAAATACATAATGAATGAATTCCGTAGAGCAAATCGGTAGAGATTGTTCCTGTTCAATCCTTTCGCCAATGCAGCGTTCACCTTGTGAAGTTTGGAATGTCTATAGGCCCATAGTAAGGCATTCAATCGCTAACTCGTTCACTGGCAAAAGAATTCAACTTTCACGGCGATTCACCGTGTTCTTATTCTAAACTAATGTAATATCAAGCACTTACTGGAGATGTGTGGATTCCTTGATATCGGCGGGCTTGCTAGGGGTACCCCTCTGCTGTTCCTCTCACCGCGTTCACACATACATACTCCTAAGCTGGCTTACAGGCTCCCGAAGTATGTAATTACAATACACCCGATTTAACTATCGCGGATCGCGCCTAATTGACGTGGCTACTAAAACTCGCGAGTCCAAACCAGAACAATCATAACGGTAACCGACGAAACACCGAATTGTATGGACAATTAGCTAAATTTCAATTAAATTACACTTAAAACCGACACTCCTTTACGAAACCTTGCTCGACCGGTCAAAGCGTCCATAAGTACTACTTGTCACTTCAAAACGTCAAACAAGAAAAATGACAATCAAAAATGTTGCCATTACAATGACGTTTAATTTCTAACAGTTCCCCTCTGTCAAAGTACAAGTCCAAAAGGGCTTACGCATGACACAGAATGAGTTTATGTGTTCAAAAATCAGCTTTTAATATTTTTGTTTCTTTGTTTCTTTCGGTTAATCTTTAGAACGGCTGGACAAAATTGATGTAACTTGCACTGGTAGATAGCTGATGATGTAGGGAGTAACTTGAGCGACCTTTGTTTAAAAAAATATAGTAGGGTTACTCGAAAACAAAATTAAAACTATTTAAAAGATAATGAAATAGTGAATAGTATTGAAAAGTAACAGAAATCATAAGTAATACCTCGGAACGCAGCTGTCTATATCTATACAAATATATAAAATTGGAGTGTCTGTTTGTAATATTAAAATAACCGCTTTTTACTAAATGCATATGTACATACACACGGTACATATACCAAAATATTTTTTTTTACAATTTTTGTCTGTCTGTTTGTTCTGGTTAATTTCGGGAACGTCTGGACCGATTTTGACGGGACTAATAGGTAGCTGATGATACAAGGAGTAACTTGGGCTATTTTTTTAGATTAACTTTGCCCCGCGGCTTTGCCCGCGGTTATTGTCGTACCGCGCGCAGGCAACACCGCGGGGTTCAGCTAGTGTTGTATAAAATTAATCTACAAAATTACTGATTAGCTACACAAAAACTATAAAATCTCCATTAACTTCCAGCTGCGAATCTTCTGTGGAACAATCTGTTGGAGCCGGTCGGCAACAAGACTGACAACGCCCCGCCAGTTCTCCTGCACTCGTTCAAATGTCCCACCAGACAAGCGCCGTACATCTTCACGTACAAGAACTCCAGGAGTTACCTGCGCACTGGCAAACAGGACTACGCTGACGATGTCTTCTTATAGTATAGGTAGGTAAGGTGATAAAGTGATAGTAGTGATAGTGGTAACTCTAATAATTCTTAGGATGAATACTGACTGGGTATTGAACTCGGTGAAAATAATTTTATAAATAAGTAGTTAAACGAAATTAAATATTATAGAAAAGTGCGATTTGATGCATTAATCCAAAATCGCCTTTATATCAAGGCCGTCGGTCTAGTAGTGAGGGATTCTGACTAATTTGAAGGTTGCGTGTGATTTCCGATTGATAATTGTTGTGGGTTCAAATCCCACATGGGACAACACTTTGTATGATCCACAAATTGTTGTTCTGAGTCTGGGTGTTCTTTGTGTCTGTTTCGTGTATATTTGTAAAGTCCCCCGCAACACAGGATGTATATTCCTAATGCGGAAGTTATCTTTAAAAATAATAAAATTTTAACAAAAACCGACTTCAAGGTTCGAATCGATTTCTCTTGGATGCCATCATCAGATCTTAGTGTCCTTATCATGGTACTACTGTTGGGATATCTTCTTTCCATTAAAAAAAGAATCATCAAAATCGGCTTATAAACGACGAAGATATCCGCGAACACACAAAAAAAACGGTCGAATTGAGAACCTCCTCCTTTTTTTGAAGTGGGTTAAAAATGTGTATGACTGGCATGTGGGTTATCTATAAAATGTATGTATTTAGAAATATATAAGTGTCTATGTATATCAGTGTAGACCGCCTAGTTTGCATCAAACGGTCGGGTATGAAATGTATGAGATAGTTATCAGTACTTATTAGTATTAAAAAAACCTATTTAGTAAAGTTTTAGTTACTTAGTAAACTTATTTATAGTCGTAACTACCAGTTTCTGACAAAGCGTTGTATTCTGTAAAAAAAATAGTTTAGGTTAGTTAAGAAGAGTTGTTCTAAAGTACAAGTACTAAGTTATGTATTATTAGAATAATTATTATTAATTATCCTTAACTGTTATGGACATAAAATTTTCAAATCTGCTCGAGTTCCCAATACAGTTAGGAGTGTGACATCATTTCTGATTATTCGAAACTTTCGGATATCTTCAGCTACGGATGTAGAACTTTCAATAAGAAAATATACAATAGAAAATATTGTGGTTTCTTGGTTATTTGGTATTATGTATCTGTCGCGAATTTAAACTAACAATTCTATTATTTTTTTTGTGACTGAGATAGAGTCCCCTGCACTTTTTATAAATCTTTGCAAGTTATGAGCTAACGCTCAGAACTCCTGTTAAAACAGTTATTCATAACTAAGGCACCTAATGCCAGGCATTCAGCCGCTTGTGTTGAAAATAAATAGGAAATATCTACACCTAGCCTCCTCTACCGATCTTCGGTGACGTTTATCATATTTGACATTAGATCCTTGGTTAAATCTTGCTATCAGGCTCAATTATTTACCAAAAAAAATATAGTTCAAGATAAGTATATAAGGAAAATAAAGTAGATACATAGCATAATATTAGACATAATTGAATAAATTACATTAATTAAATTAGTTTTGTAGCGTGACAAGCAGATGGCACCACTTGAATATATTTTATAGTATTAATAAAATAAATCACTTTAGTATTAAAATGAAAATAATGTTGTGTAATTGTGCAATACTATTATTATGATGGACATATTTGCATTTAGAAATATTTTAGTGCATATGATTATGAACAGTCTAAATAGGTATCATAGCACAAGCTCTACCTACGAAGAGCTTTCTCTATCATAATTCTAATGCTAATGTTAAGCGTAAGCGACTGCTGATCAAGACGACTCGGGTTCGATTCCCGGGTCGGACTGCTGTTGGATTTTTCTTACAAGGAATTCTTAATAGCAGCTTGGAGTATGGAAGATGGCGTTAATTCCCGCCCGTGCCTCGGAGAGGACGTTAAGCCGTCGGTCCCGGTTGTCATGAACATCTATGGCAATCGTTATTGGGAAGTCAGTGCCCTCAAATATACTGACAACTAGTTTAACCTTCGAATTCAGTTCACCTTAGGGTTGCGGAGGTCCGATGCCAGTCGCTCCGTGTAAAAACTGATATTCAGGTAAAACCGGTTCAACTAGTAGCCCACCCCATATCTTGGGAATAATGAAGGCTAGGAAGAACATTTTTTAGTAATCTAAATACTACAATAAGCAGTACTATTACTACTAGTAATTTTATTTCTATGTTTTTTGCTATCAATATTGGAAACTTTTCGATTGAAAATCAAACTTCAGAGTTGTATAAGTTTAGATATTATGTTCAAACCATACAATAATATTAAATAGTATTATGTATAATGATGTCAAAGCCTATTTCGTTAATATTTAATTAAGTACTTTTCGATGCAGTGAAGTACATGTATGTTAGTTTTAGGATCTGATGTGTTAGATTAACGTATCTGAATCTGTATCCCTGGATATCCGAGTCTGATGAAATATCCGTTATTGTTTAGTGGACCATGAACGGATTTCTTTTATTTTTATATTTCATCACGTTCAAATCCTAGATTTACTTTGCTTAATTTTAAAATCGAAGCGAACTCATGTTATTAGAAGTATATATACATATTTCACTTCTTCTTATAGCGTCCAGATTTTAGCAAAGTCCTGTCACCAGGACTTTGCTAAAATCACACAGGACACCACGACTGATCATTATAATCGCACTCAACGACTATTTCACTATTCAGATATCAATTCCCAACTTTTTTTAATGTACGAAATACCAAAAGAATTATTTACAAATTAAGCGCAATGCAATAATGAAATCCGTCAATGCAAAAAAAGTGCATGAAGTGCTACATGAAAAATAAATATTAACTAAAAATATAATTGCGGATCAGTAATCCGTGTACGTATCCGCGAATATACGTTTATAACGTTCCGGCACATCACTAGTAGTAGGTTAAGTATGATAACTCAATAGTAATAAAACATTGAAAGATATTTATTATCACTACATAGTATAAAACAAAGTCGCTTTTTCTGTCCCTATGTCCCTTTGTGTGCTTAAATCTTTAAAACCACTCAACGGATTTTGATGCGGGTTTCTTTAATAGATAGAGTGATTCAAGAGGAAGGTTTTTATGTATAATAAATGCATAATATAGTATGGAAACACTGTTAATTTTCGAGGTTTCTAATGTGATGTAGCAAATAAAAACATTTTTTTGCGCTTACATTGCAAACGCTGGTTGCACCCTACGAGATAGATCAAAATAATGTACTACAGTATTGTACACCTTAAAAAGTACTACAAAAAAGTCCGCGACGGTATATGTCTATCTCTTAGGGATAACCCACAACAACCATTTTTTATTCCTTTCTTTTTACGAGAAATAATGGCTTATTTACGAAGTGATTTTAAGCAATACAAAATGAATCCTTATACAATTAAGTAAATTAAATGCATTGTGCATTCAATGTAGATCAAAATGGCCCTTTACAGTATCTAATTTAAATGAATATATTCGAAGATATTACAGATCTAAAATGCACGAATCGTGTCGTCGGCGGGGGCATCTGAAATCCACCCGGGCAAAGCCGGGGCGGGTCGCTAGTACGTAATAAAGACAATAGCTAGATGTCATAACAGCGCAGCGTGAATAAATTTGTTTACAAAAACAGGTTATAGTGAGCAAACTTTAAAAGATAGACATACGTTGTCGCGAACTTTTTATTAGAAATTTTAAAGGGGAACAAATTCTCTAAACATTTTTTGTAACCGTAAATGAAAGTTCTCAAAAGGTAGTAGAGCCACGCCTATTTCAGCACGGTTCTGCCGGCTCGACCGAGGCGGTACTGCGTCGCACAAAAGATCAACGAAAAATAACAGCAGCAGTGCTGTCGTGTTTCGTTGGTGAGTGCGAAACCGGAGGCCCAATAATGCAGAAGCATCACTAGCCCGCCATAGTGTGGGTCACCATGCTGCATTGTCTGCATTCACAATAAATATGGTGACCATTACTCTTGGATTCTCCTTATGCTTTCCATCAGACAGAGTAGAGTTATTTTAACAGAGCCATACAAAAAAAAAGAATTCTTTTCCCCCGTTTTTGCAATATTTTGTAGTGATACTTCGCTCCATTTGGTCGTAACGTGATGATATACAGCCTTCCTCGATAACTGGGCTATCTTTAACTAAAAGAATTCATCCAAACAAACGCTTCAGCTTTACGATAATAGAATAGACATATTCTATTATTTTCAAAACCTGGAACTCACTACCAGCGCAAGTGTTTCCTGCCCACTATGATCCCGGGTCCTATAAGCGGGGAGTGAAAACGCGTCTCACTAGGCTGCCATAGTGTGGGTCACCACGCTGCATTGTCCTTATTCGCATTGAGGATGGTGACCACCACTCCTAGATTCTGCTTATGCTTTCCCTCAGGCAGAACAGAGTCATTCCCAATTTGGACCCTACGGGGACCTTTTACCAAGGAGTGACGCGTCTAATTTGCGTTAGTCTCTGAATCTCTTTATATCGACTCTTTGTCGTTTTATAGCATAGGGAGAAAATGAGCGTCTGCTCATTTCAGAATCGCCTTACCACCACCCATGGACATCCGCGTTGCCGGTCTTTTAAGATGGTGTACGGTCTTTTCTTGAAGGTTTGAAGGTCGTATTGGTCCGGGAATACCGCAGGCGATTAATTCCTGTTCCAGTTTGAGGTGTCGTTGAATTTTTTCTATTGTAAATTGTAAGAGTGATACCAAAAGTTACAGTAGATAATAAAAAATTAAATGTTTCTTCAATATGTATGGAGTTGAGTATAAAATAAAGGATTTGAAATTATATTTTTTGATACCAGAAATACTAAAATATTTATGCATTCGAGTTTTTGTTCTTTCCAATAATTATAAGTTGTTTAATTATAAATTAGATTAAGGTTTTTTAAAGTAAGTAAGAACATAGTTTAATAAACTTAGCTCAATATTGTGATGTTTTAATAATAATTATTATTATTATAATAAATGAATTATTGTGACTAAATAACACTTATTGTAGTGCCATTGATGTTGCGTGTGTACCAAATGTATTGTATAAGGAAATGTTAACTAAATATTGATTTATACTGTAACATGTAGTTTAATAAACAAATGGGATGTAGAATTAACGAATAAAAATATCATAATTGCAATATGTTTTTGTTTATTGAAGTACCTACTTTCGGTCGAGGAACGTAGCTATATCTATCGAGGGCTTGGATTTTTTTATGAGTATGGGAGATTGAGGATGCCGAGGATGGTACCTCCATCTGTATGAGGAATTCCCTTTTCTACCATTGTCTTTCCATGTCATTTACCTTTCCTTTACTTAAACTTAAACTGCACGGTTAGTCTAGTGGTTTGCGATCGCCACACCGCTTTCTACTGTGCTGTGGGTTCAAATCCTACATTTGACAACATTTTGGGTGAATCACAAATTGTTGTTCTGAGTCTGAGTGTTACTTGCACAGAACAAAATGCTTACAAGTCAAACCTACTTGACTACCATTTCATTAAAACGCCTGTAAATTTTTTAATAGGTACTTTACACTCCATGTTCTTTTCACTATTTTACGATTCCATTTTAGAAGGCGTTTCTCTAACCTCAATAGTTGTTAGGGTATTTTATTTACTAAGAACAGCACTGTTGGTTGGCTCAACGAATATGTACTGTGTAGGTGAATTTAAATGTAACTGTGTAACAACTTTTTTTCTAGAAAACAGAAATTATTTATTCCAATACCGTAATCATGCCATCTGTTAGAATCATTTCGCACTGATACTATAGATGGCGTCCATTCAGCATATTGATTTAATTGTTAGTTCACCGATAGTACGAGAGATGACGTAATATTGGGAGTTGAGTTAATGTGCTGTATGGTTTGGTTATTAAGCTATAGATGGCGTTCACGATACTTTGATGTGAAGTTAGAGTTGAGTGAAGATAGTCATGAATGAGGAGATGCCTTGTCAAAATTTAGGAGGGGTATTGATTTAATTCTGGAAGATTCGATCAAGAATATATAAATTAAGATGTTTTGTGTCTCAAGGTGCTTTTCTGTTCCTGTCTTGAAGAAGTATTGATACCTACTGTCTGTAATAATGTAGACTTTTATTATAGTAGTTTTAACATACCCGCTACATAGTGGTAAGTTCAGTTTGATTTTGTTATATTAGGCTGTAGAAGTCTTTTTTCTTTTTAGAAATATATTTAGAAAGTGTATTTGTTTGTAGGGTTCAAGGGTCCAGCTAATGGTTCCCGATTCAAGGGTCCAGCCAATGGTTCCCACTTCAAGGGTCTGGCTATAGGATCCAGCTTCAAGGGTCCAGCTAATGGTTCCCGCTTCTAGATTTTAGCTTCAGTGATACCACTGATGGTTGCCGCACCATGTAACCTGACCATGGGTGCGTCATCAGGTGTGCCAGACGGTTGTGCCGCATGAGGGTACGTCACGGTGGCACACGGTTTCCCTGTATTGCACAACCTTCCTTAGAAAAAGGTCATGTATTTTTTATTATTTATTAATATGAGGAGATAATGGTGAAGTCGATCCCCAGCTACCTCGAGCTGGTGGGGAGACACATTTGGCATCAAACCACAAGCTATCTCGAGCTTGTGGGGAGATAAAATTTATACTATAATTAATTATAATTTCTTAGAACATGTGATTGTATACTTACCCACTTTTAATTTTAGGGTGTTAGTTTTTTAAGATAAAACTATATTATCTATTAATGTACCTAATGTTGTTATGATGAAATATATACTGTGTTTAAGCTTATTGTTGTTTTCTCTGAAGTGAACCTTAAGGAACCCACCCACACACACGTCTATCTCTTTAATTATTTTCTTATTCTCTTTTGTTGAGAAAATTAGTATTTTTATTTTATAACGGCGCCCTGGGTAACTCTTGCTCTTCTGACTGACTGGGTCTTGCCGGTGGTAGCACCCCCTGTTCAGGTTAGGGGACTGCAAGGTCGAACCCGCCTCCTAGGTCGGTTGATGGTTGCAACATGTGATCTGCATGGTTGGACCTGCCGCCTAGGTGGGCCATTGGTTGCGACTTGCGAACCTCCTGACAGGTTTGGGTGTTACAACTGTTTGTATAGTAAATTTCTTGCCCAATCTTCACGATTAGCAGGTTCAATTCCGGACACTCACACCAACACGAAGCGAGAAAAGGACTCGCGAAAATCATGATACGAATACTCAAATGTATTATTATTATTAGAGACGCGAAGGATTCATGTGATCATGGGATCAAGGAGTCATGTAATCCGCGACGTCCGCATCGTCACATGATTTCAGGCGTAAACTTTGACTAGCTGATACTAACAAACTGCCAAACTACTATTGCTAATGAGGCACCGAGGGAATGACTGAGCGAGGCGCCGGAATAAATACCGAACAATAGTAACTGTTTAATCAATTTGATATCCTCGGTGGCGCAGTGGTAGCGTATGCGGCTGCTGTGCTTGAGGTGTCGGGTTCGATTCCCGGATCGGACCAAATGTTTGCATGATCTGCAAATATTTGTTTGGGTTTCTTCTATGTTTGTGTATAGGTATTTACAAAAAAATCAATAAATAATATTTATATCAGTTGTCTAGTGCCCATAATACAAGCTTTGCTTAGTTTGGGACTAGAAAAAAAACAGAAAGTAGTTTTTGTAGCACAAAAGATATTATCATACTTTTTGGAGACAAAACGCTACTCTCCGTACATAGTTTTTTTTTATTTATTTATTTATTTATAATTACATATAAGTTAGCATATAACAAATTAGTGTTGGAAGCTTCCTTTTAAGCTAAAGTTGCCTGTGTCCCCATGGGACATACGGGAGACCCCACTCTTCCATAGCAAACATACTTAGTGTTAGGTAGTTATTTATTAGTCGTGATTGTGACATTAGAAGCTTGTTAACCAAACACAATATTATAAAACATATAGCGATTTTAATAGTATGGTGACTGATTAAGAATACAGAGTGCCGCAACTCCTATTTATCCCGTCACGTTGGTGTCGTATGATCCGACTGCGCAATGAAGGAAAACCTGACACAAACCCTATATTATCTCGTCTGGTCAGGGTGAAAGCGTGAAAAAGAAAAAGTACGAGAAAACTTCATTTCTAAGGAGAAGCTTATGTTCAGCAATAAACAGTTAAAGGCTATTGACGATAATTATGAAGTATTTAAAAGTAATAAGTATTCAGTGAAATCGAATCAAATACTAGAAGACTAATAACGAACTCTCCTCATGCCTACAAAACTACGTATTTGTGTCAATAGTGTGTTAGTTATTTTAAGGTTTAAGGTTTAAATTGGTTAAAAACTCTATTATTACATGAATAAAAATATTAAGATACTAGCTGACCCGGCGAACTTCGTACCGCCATATTTACATATCTGTCTCAGCTTCCCACAGGCGTCGCGGACAAAAAAAAATACTTTTCCGTTATATTTTTTTTTCTTTCTTTTTAATTACAACTAAGTACATATTTTGACTTTCATCTCCTCTCTCCAGGAAACCGTGCTGAATTTCGGGATAAAAAGTATCCTATGTCCTACCTCGTAGCATGAACTCAAATCATGCCAAGTTTCATTTAAATCCATTCAGTAGTTTCAGCGTGATGCGTGGCCAAGATACAGACAGACAGACAGATCGACGGACAGACAGACAGACTGAAAAATGAAAAAAAATACAATTTTGGCTTCAGTATCGATAATAGAGAGCCCTCCTAAAAAAAATTTAATATCTTTAATGTACAGAATTGGACCTGTTACATTTTTATTATAAGTAGGTATAGATATATATTATTTACATACAATATCATACAAGGAGACGGTGATTTCACGGCCGGGTACCGCCGAGCCCTCGGTAAGCCCCAACCGAACCCATTTTCTGGGCATCCCGCATGAAGCAGTTCAATTACTATTTGTGTCTTCCCTATATTTCGGTACAGAACTACTATAGCTATATATTGACAAGTTATAGATTAGTTTGTTTTACTTTTTCTAAAACAACTTGTTACAGAAAGATGCAGTTATTTATTTATTTATTTATTACAATATCACCTTCACTATCATTACAGGTTGCCCTAATGCGATAAGGAGGCTAACTTACATTTCTAATATTATGTCTATTTCTTTACAAATGAATAAAGAAACATATATACAGTAACGAAATATAAACTCAAAAAAAATAACAATCTATCTTAAAATTAAAAATATAAAACAAAGTATTGCAACTTTTATGTCTTGTAACAAATTAAATTTACAAGACATTTTGCGAGTACACTCAATTGACACGAAAAAATATCTAAATCTTTGTGAACTTCGTTAATAAGATGGATAATTCGCGTAAGCGGTGCTTTCTCAAGTAAGTTAGTCCTGGCTACTGGCACAGCCAATAGAGGCGGGCGTCGGCGCCTCCACACGTAGCGGTCAGGCACGCACAGGTTCAGGTGGCCCAGTACCCCAGGATTATGTTCTAGACCACGTAGTAGTTTTATTATATATACAGCAAGCGTGTATTCACGTCGCACTCTAAGTTTGTAATATCCAACCATACCCAGCACAAACATAGTTGGGTACATCAATGGGAAGAACGGGTATACTCCGCACAGTTTTAAATATAAGTGTCTTGTAAACTTATTCTTAACTTCTCTTCTTGTTATATTTTATCCTTGTTGGGAATTAATATTCCGCACATTTTATTGAATGGCACTGTTTTATATTTTGGTCTAGGTGCTAAAATGTAATATATTTTAAATATGCTAAAAAAAAAAAAAGAAAAAAAAAAGATTTTTTATAGAAACTAAACAACTGAACTTATACTAACACTAGCTGACCCGTGCCCACTTCGTTGGGCGGTTTTTTTTTTTTTCTCCGACTTACTTTGCAAATTCAGCTACTACGAAAAAGTCTTTTCTTTTTTCAGGTTACTATATAGCCTATGTCACTCCCAAATAATGTAGCCTTCTATTGGCAAAAGAATTATCAAAATCGGTTCAGTAGATCCAGAGATTACAACGTCACAACGTCACAAACTCACAAACTTTACTCTTTATATGCTCGCCTCGTTGGTCTCGCGGTTGGCGTGTGCGACTGCTGATCATGAGGTCTCGGGTTCGATTCCCGGGTTGGAACAAATGTTTGTATGATCTACAAATATTTGTTTCGGAGTTTGGGTGTTTCCTATGTATAATATGTATGTATTTACAAAAAAAAAGTATATATGTATTTGTTGTCTGGTACCCATAACACAAGCTCTGCTTAGCTTGGGACTAGATGGCGTTGTGTGTTAGATGTCCGAAATATTTATTTATTTATATAATAGTGTAGATGTAGATAAACACTCAATGTGTTCAACATTGAAAAAAACGGCGCAGTAAAAGAAACCACACAAAATATTGTCTGAAAATTGATTTATGTTTATTATTACAGTGCCGTTCATCATGGCATTACGTGCGCCTCGCTCAAATTTTGAAATGCAGAAAGTGTAAAAATACTTACACTTTTCTAGTAGCAAAACATGTCTACTCTCTAAAATAAACGCAGTACCCATAGAGTTAATGAAGTAACTCCAATACAGGCGCAGCGCTATTCTAAGACGATTCAATTCCAAGATTCGATTGAAAGTTCCAAATAAGGCAATCGGGCCGCCTTACTTACGACATAACATTAACACAATGTGTTTCAGTGGGCGTTCAATGAGCACAAAACTTAGTTTTGAGACCAAAACAGCGTAATTACTACTGAAGTATATACCAATTTGTGGTATTCGGACCAAGATAAAGACAGACAGCGTTCTTTCGTTCGTTTATTAATTTGACGTTTTTATAAACTGTTCAGTCTTCTCACCAATTTAGCGATCACTTTGTGATACTTGAAATGTCTTAGGACCCATAGTAAGCCATTCAATCACTAACCTAATTCATTGGCAAGAAGGCTGAACCACGGCGATTCACCGTGTTCTTAATCTAAACTAAAATCATCAAGCACTTACTGGAGTTGTGTGGCTTCCGTGTTCTCGGCGCCGTTGACGGGGTACCCCACTGCTTTGTCTTGATACGTCCACACAATCATGAACTCCTAAAGTGATGTACAACTTCCAAGGTATTCGAATTACAACAAACTCGTATCAGCTATCGCGGATATTCGAATTACAACTCACTCGCTTCAGCTATCGCGGAACGCGCCTACAAAACTCGCGAGTCCACGACCTGGACAATACAATTAGCTTACTATCAATTAATTTTCGGTTCTCAAACAACAAATCGTCTACCTTTCACAACGCGCGTCTTTCAAGTCCTTTTTATTAACCTCAAACGTCAAACAAGAAAAAAAGTGACAATCAAAAATGTTGCCATTATAATGACGTTCGAAATCCAACATAAACTTTAAAATAATAAACACAAACTTTTGCAGTCAATTTCTAAATGTTGGAACTAAGTGTATTTTTTATAACAACTAATGTACCTTTGGCAAATATAATTATTGTATTCTTATGTCAATATTTTTTATGACAGATCAGGTAAATGAGTGACGAGTCACCTAACAAGATTAAAACGTTAAATTTTTTTCATAAACTACTTTCCTAGAAAATACCTATTTCTTAGCGTTCCATGGATTCACCGTGCGGGTGCCGGGTCCATCGCGTGATAGATGGGGGCAACACATGCGACTTCGACAGTGCCTGGGAATTGCGACCCAG
Organism: Diaphora mendica; assembly: GCA_949125395.1. Classification (NCBI taxonomy): domain Eukaryota; kingdom Metazoa; phylum Arthropoda; class Insecta; order Lepidoptera; family Erebidae; genus Diaphora; species Diaphora mendica. The sequence continues at coordinate 26,943,341 of OX421320.1, forward strand.
GTTTAGGTTTAAGGAGCACTCCTTACGACGCGTCAACGCTCACCTCCACTGTCCGCCGTGTTACCCCCTCTACCTAACCATATTTGAAGTGAGCCTAGCAATGCCTCTTTGGACATTCGTTCAAGAAAAGAGCTTACTGAAGCTCTTGGCAATCCAAGGTCTTTAAGCAGGTTATAGAGGGATTTAGCTGGTATACCCTTCGCACCCACTTCCACGGCATACAGCGCAACAACATAACCATTTTTAGTTATTTCGTTGGTTAAGTCAAAGTACTTGTTTCTTTTTAAAGCGTGGTCTTTAGGGATGTTCGTTTCCCATGGCACCGTGAGTTCTACTAGTACTACACGCCTAATTGACATTGCATGAAGAAATATGTCTGGTCTGGACGCCGAGGCACAGATGTCCTCCGGTATTCTGTAGTGATTTTCATACGTGTCCACTAATAATGTCCAGTCACTGGCTGTATTTATAATTGAGTACGGCTTTTGTGTGAGTGAAGTCTTTTTTGTTGAGCCTTCCTTTACAAACGCGATGTTAGTATTTATGTTTGTTGTTATTCCTTTTTTCGCTCTCGCCAGTGATAAACTCATAGCTTCGCGTATGATGTGTAATACCCTATCATGGCGACGTGAATAATGACCTCGGTCTAATAGCGCCTTACAACCTGTCAGTAAGTGCCTGGCTGTACCTATTGCCGCATTGCACATCGTACAAGCCTTTTCTGTAGCTTTTCCCCACCTTACTAGGTTGCTTTGATCGGGGAGAGTTAATTGAAAGGCGTTGAGGTAGAATTTTAACAGGGCGGGTGACCAATCATATAAAAGTGTGCGCCATTTCAAGCTAGTGGGCAGGGCCGGATCTACCATATGGCCTTTTGGGCTTAAGCCCAGGGCCCCGTGAATTCCAGGGGCCCCCAGCTAAGTCAAGTGCAATTCAAAAATAGTCGATAGCGCAAAAATAAAAATAAATAAACTGATCGTAAGGTTTGCAGCCCTGCGAATCCTGCGATTAATCAAACCCATTCAATTCATTTCATACTAGTCTACATTCAGGTTTTGGTACTTCGAACTGACAGTTAAAATGTTCGACAACCATTACACATTCATACGATCTCGTTCGTACTCCGCTATTTCCCTCTCAGAGTATGTCCCTTTCTATCTTGCTAAAATCTATACTAATATATAAAGCTGAAGCTGTTTGTTTGTTTGAACGCGCTAATCTCAAGAACTACTGATCCGATTTGAAAAATTCTTTCAGTGTTAGATATCCCATTTATTGAGGAAGCTATAGGCTATATATCATCACGCTAAGACCAATAGGAGTGGAGCACCAATGAAGAATGTTGCAAAAATGGGGGAAAATTTCTACGCTACGGGCAATAGGAGACGTAAACGAGGTTGCGTGGGTCAGCTAGTTATTTATAAGTACATAATGGTATGTAACTTAAGAGATTCTTGACTAATTTGGTTAAGAGAATGCGCAGCACACGGCACATAATTCGCAGATGAATTTTTTTTTTAGTAATACTTGTACACAATTGTAGCGACCACGATGCCATATTAGCAGCGTCGGCGTATGACTGTCCCCTACAGTTATCTAATAGTAATCCAATTTTTCCAAAAACTCCAAAAACTGATGCAAATCTTCAAGAAAAGAGCGTACTCCTTCTTAAAAGACCGGCAACGCACTTGTGACGCCTCTGGTGCTGCGGGTGTCCACCACGGCCTCACAGAAAACCGGTGTGAAACAGCACCTGCGCTGTGTGTCACTGAGTGAGTGAGGATACCGGAGGCCCATACCCCAACCCCTCCCCCATCCCCTCCCCCATCCTCCAAAGGCCGGCAACGCACTTGAGACGCCTCTGGTGTTGCGGATGCTTTCCATCAGGCAGAGTAAAGTCATTTTCAGAGTAGAGTTTTTTAGCAACTGCCTCGATGGTCTCGCGGTTGGCGTGTGCGACTGCTGATCATGAGGTCTCGGGTTCGATTCCCGGGTCGGACCAAATGTTTGTATGATCTACAAATATTTGTTTCGGAGTTTGGGTGTTTTCTATGTATAATATGTATGTATTTACAAAAAAAAAGTATATATGTATTTGTATCAGTTGTCTAGTACCCATAACACAAGCTCTGCTTAGCTTGGGACTAGATGGCGTTGTGTGTTAGATGTCCGAAATATTTATTTATTTATTATTATTTATTTTGGCAGAAAAAAAAACATGATTTGTCATGTTTATTTAGTTTTTTTAATTATGTTCCATCTGCTGCGCATTCTTTTAACCAAGTTGGTGAAGAATCTGTTAAGGTTGGAACCAAAATCGTAAACTTTTTGGAGTAGTCCACAAAATATGTTTTCTTTCCTGCTTCAACCCAGAGATGGGAATTGTTAAATTGTGAAACAAAACTGAAATTTACGTTAAAAAGTTTAAGACAGACTAGATGGTCTTACCACTACGATATTGTTAAAGTTTTAAAAATAAATAAGAAAACATTATGAAAACTTTGATAAGTTTCAGCGAAAATGGCTATGCAAAAGCAGATTTTCGAAAAGAAGCAAGAAATGTATTTTATAAACTGGAAATTTGGTTATTTGTGAAGAAATTTGAAAGAATTAATTCAGTTAATAAAAAAATAAACAGCCCTGGTTGTGTGGATATAAGTTAATTGTGTCCTTAAAAGAGTTTGTTAGCAACTTAAAGCAAAAATCAGATCAGAAGCTAAAGGACTACGAAGAAAAAGCCAAAAAACTAAGTATTAATGTACTAACTAACTACAGTAATATAACTATGAGGCACATTACATCAAAGTAATGTGTCTCTTAGTTATATCACTCGATCGTTTATCGATCATTTATTGTACATAGAAAGTCGCAGTACACGGCGCGGAAAAAAAAAATAGACACGCTTAACGTTGCACTGGATAAACTGAATACGGATTTAAATCAAAGAAGTTAAGTTTATGAGACAGCAAAAAAAAAATTTTAATGGATTTGCAAGAAAATAACAAGCACACATTGATTTGGAAAGCGATAGTAAGGTTATTGACTATTATCCCGAAGATTGTGTGGATGAATATTTAGTCAAAATGCATCCAATTAAAAACTTATTTGCTTCAGACGACAGAGGCCTACTCATCTTACGTAGACATTGTTATGATTATTTATGAAAAGAAGCTGGTTGACGTATGCCCAAACTGCTATACAATCTTGAGAATATATTTAGTCCTACCAATGACAAGCTGTGAAGCCGAGCGATGGCATAATAATCAAATATTTTATTGTCCTATTTTTTTTCCTATACTTTGAGTAACTGATTGGTCGATGTCTGCACGGTTGGCCTAGTGGTTTAAGCGGTCACCCGGGCTGGGTGTAATTTGTTACGCCAATGACACATTGGTCACAGCCCGGGGGGCGAACTTCCAAGAGGCGGCGCTTCTCTGCTCAGGGGTGTTTCTCTGGTTGTCGGGCGCATCGAGGCGCTGGGCTTACGGGTGGCCCTGGACAAGACGGAGGCCCTGTTATTTCATGGGCCCCGGCGTGGTCCGCCCCCCGGTGCCTCCATAGTGGTCAACTCGGTCCTCGTACCTCGACGGTAGGTGCTCTTCGACGAGCACTTCCGACAGCTTGCCCCCAAGCTGGTCGACGTTGCCTCTGCCCTTGGGCGACTTTTGCCCAATTCGGGTGGAGCCAGCGTCGCAACGCGACTCCTGTACACGGGGGTTGTCTGGTCGATGGCGCTGTATGGTGCACCGGCGTGGGTGGCGGCTCTGACTGCCCTGAATAAGGCCCGCCTCTGGCGGCCTCAGAGGGTATTGGCGGTCAGAGCGATACGCGGATACCGCACGGTGTCGACCAAGGCGGCATGCGCCTTAGTCGGAACATCCCCGTGGGATTTGGAGGCGGAAGTGCTCGCCGAAGTGTATTGACGGGTGGCTGAATACCGGGCGGTGTATGGCTATCGCCCTCCGGCCGAAGAGGTACGCGAGTGACGTGAAACCGCCCGTCGAGCCAAGATGGCTCGCTGGTCGTTCCGGCTGGAGACACCACGCGGTGGCTTTGCCGCCGTGGAGGCTCTCCAGCCCGTCATCCTCGAGTGGGCAGGGCCAGGCAGGCAGTGGCCACTTCGACCCAATCCGCCGCCGGCGAACCGGGCGCCGGAGGCGCGCCTATTAGCGCCTCATGCCTCCCTGGGTGTGGCCGCGGATGGTCGGGACGTGTTTTCCCCTCCATCCGCTTTAGTAGCCACCCGCGAGGGGGCGACGTATGCGTGTGCCGTTCGTCACCTAAATCGAGAGACTAACAGCTGACGGTGCCCGCTCCAATGCGGGCAAGCGCTAGGAGGGGTTTCGGATGTGTTAATAATAGTAGTTCCCGGACCCCTGCCGTCTCAGGCGCAGAATGGCACACCGTGTGGTTTTAGTCGGTTCGAGTCCGACACATCGCCCCGCCGCAAACACCGGTGGGGTGACGGTCCGAGGGGATTTCCACAGATAAAAAAAAAGTGGTTTAAGCGGTCGCCACGCCACTTTTCTTAACGCCGAGTGTTGTGGGTTGAAATCCCACATCACTTGTGATCCACAAATTGTTGAGTCATGACAAGTCTGAGTGTTCTTTGTGTCCGTTACATGTATGTTTACAAAGTTCCCCCTCGACACAGGATGTATATTCCATAAACGGGAGTTGGCTTTAAAAAAAAAATTGTTGGGCCCCTAAGTAGTATTAGCCCAGGGCCCCCTAAACTCACGGTCCTGCTAGTGGGATACAAAATTCTCCTAGAGTTAACCATTCATTCTGCATTTCTAGGTTCATTGCGTGCACCTCGTAGGTCTCGTTTTCATCTTGTTGTATGAAAGATTTTGTTATCTCTTCGTCGGTCTGTCTTCTTGCATTTCCCAATCCAACTCTACTGGACTGCGTACCCACCATGATTTTTTTGTGGAATTGGAGCCGTGACTCTAGCTCCAGTCTAACGCGAAGAGCAGCTATCCCGCTCAAGGTCACGCGCGGCGATTGCGGTGGAGGAGTGGTGTATGGTATATTTTATTATGATTGAATAAAAAAAATCATTTTGAAAAAAATGTATTTGTAAATTAAGTCGAAGAAAAGTGGGCGGTTAACACCCAACAAAGTGGTCACGGGTCGGCTAGTACATTATAAATATAAAGATAAAAGGTGTTTACCTATGAAATTGCCGTTTTGTATGCAATAAGTGAAAGTACTTATTTTTTTCAAACTTTTTTATTTCTGTTATTCGAAGTAATCACCCATGCAATCGACGCATATTTGCCAACGCATTGGCAGTTTATTGATACCCTTCTTGTAAAAATCAGCTGGACGGGAGGCAACAAACTCTTCAAAGGCATTTTGTACTGCCTCTCGGGAATTGAATTTTTTACCCACTAAAAAGTTGTCTAAATTTTGGAAAAAGTAATAGTCGGTAGGTGCGAGGTCTGGTGAGTATGGCGGATGAGGGAGAGCTTCCAACCCCAGCTCTTGCAGCTTGGACGCTGTCTGTTGCGCAGTATGGGGTCGCACGTTGTCGTGAAATTTAGACAACTTTTTAGTGGGTAAAAATTCGAATAACAGAAATAAAAAAAAAAAAAAAATAAGTACTTTCACTTATTGCATACAAAACGGCAATTTCATAGGTAAAGACCTATTATATACCTCAAATGTATCTCGTAGGTCCTAAAATGAAACTAGTGACCACTGTCACAGATATCAAGGATATCAATATTTTAAGGACTATAGTACCTTTTTTGCAAGTAGCTATCAAAACATAGGTTTAATTGATAATTAATTCTAAACATGCATGGTATATGGACCGTCGAAGTGCCATGCCACGATACCAACGTCTTAGAGAAAAACGTCTTGGAGAACCACGCTTTGGCATGAATGGGCCGGCTCGACCGGAGTGATACCACGGCCTCACAAGAAACCGGTGTGAAATAGCGCTTGCGCTGTGTTTCACCGAGTGAGTGAGAATACCGGAGAAGCATACCCCAACTCCTCCCCACATCCCTTTCCCCATCCCCCAAAGGTCGGCAACGCACTTGTGACGCCTCTGGTGTTGCGGGTGTCCATGGGCGGCGGTAATCGCTTACCATCAGGTGTAATCAAAACATTGTAATCTATTTCAGACTAATTTCGCCCCGCGGTGTTATCCGCGGTTGGTGTTAGTTATGGATACAACTCCAACGTAAACTAAACCACCCTCTTGAATCACACTATCTATTGCTGAACACTGCATTGAAATCTCTTGAGTAGTTAAAAGATCTAAGCGAAAAGACAGCAGGAGCGACTTCATTATATAGTCGCCATGTAGGTACATATATTCCTAATGCGGGAGCTGTCTTCTTATTGAAAAACATTAACAAAAAAACGGCAATTAAATTGGTATACTAAGACAGACACATAGACATGGGGAAACTATAAGGATTCCTTCCTCTTCAGAGCTATTAAAGTCATTGAGATTTTGCATAAGGTCATAGGTGCAATAGACTATAAAGCCGAGTCTCCACCGAACAAAAGTTAATAACTTTTGTGTTGTCAACACGTGTTGGTGAAGAGAGTTTCTGCAATTTCCTTGTGTTGGCAACAAAAATTGTCAACAAATGTTGGGAGCAGTGTTTCTGTTTTTGGCGGTGAACATCAAAAGAATACGCTTGTTGCAAATAATTATTGGCTCTGTGAAGACGCTTAGTTGGAATGTTTTTCAAATTGTTGGCGACTCGGTGTAGACACAGTGGAAACAAATGTTGACGATTTTCTGAAGAGTTGCAAACAGTTGGGAACACTGATATTGCCAACAATTTCGGTGGATACGCGCCTTAACAAAGTTCCAGACTGTTTGCTACAAAGTAAATCAGTCATCAAATAATTCGGCTTTGAATCTCATATTGTATATCTCATTAGTCACGGAGCTTTAGTCATAGTTTACGACTAACTCTGAAAAATGGCCCACGTCTAGATACACTACTCGTCTGAGATAGTGAATCAACGGTGTTATTCTGTGACAAAGAGATGATTTTGATCAAGAACTTCCTCTTTTTACACAACTGTCCACGAAAGATGTTTTTAGAGACCATTGTCAGTTCATCTCGTGTCAAAACGTTAGGCTATTCTCATACCTTTACATAACGTAATGGAACTTAACACCTTAAAAGTTCGTACATATTGTGTGTAATTAACTGAAAATATAGCTCTCTTAGAACCTAACTCAATTCAAAACAGGATCGATATTAGCTTTCTTTTCTATTTTTTGAAGTTTGCATTTGTGGTCCACGATTTTGTAGTCAAAGTAAATTGTATATAAATTATAAAATGGTTACGAAATACCTTTAACTACAATAATAAAGATACTTACTTATTTTATCCATTACTAGCTTTTACGCAGACTTTCATCCCCTGATCTACTGCCTTATGGGTGGAATTTCAAAAAATCATTTCTTTGTGCTCACTTACGTCATATAAAGATCCTAGATGCAAAATTTCAGGATTCTAGCTTTAGCGGTTTGGGCTGTGCGTTTATCTCTGGGTATGTCAGTCAGTCAGTCACCTTACTCTTTTGTATAGATAGAAGATAGATTATATTGATATGACTGATGTGTATTATTCATATTTAATCTAATAATAAATACCTAACTGTGTGGCTTCAGTAATAGTTATTTGTTATACAAGAGTTCAAAGTTGCTTTTTAACCACGTGCTCAATTTTGATGACCGAGCAAATCAAAAAGCCGCATTGATATGGTTCTAAAAATTCAGGTTTTTTACCTGAACACATTTTTCCGAACTGTACAATATTGTGTTCCCTGTTTTTCATATTGTCCAGAATATGCCGCGAGCGTGTCTGCGTCTATAAAATCGGCGGAGAAGCAGGGGTCGTCACAGTCCGGCCCGGTGTGTTGCCTCGCGAACCCGCCACGCCAACTACTCCTTCTTCACAAGCTTTTTAATCTACACCTGTACACAATGGTGAGTACTGTTCTTTTTTAAATTTGAATTTTAACTTTTTTGGAATAAAAAAAAACAGATTTTCTTGAATTTTAAATTGTTATTTTGTAAAGACTTGCGTTGTTATTTTTAGTGGATACTTTTTTGTTTAAGTTTCAATATTTTAGTTAGGATTTTATTTAGTGTACTTTTAAGTAATTGAATAAAATTCTGAAGTTAGTGACATATAAAACTAATAAATAGGTACATGACCGTGTTGCAATATTTCATCTAGAAAAAATTGTATATGAAATAATAGAAAAAATACGATTTTTTTAAATTGACTATGGAGACAAAGTGTCATTGTATAATTTTCAATTTTTTTGCACGAACGTTTAAAACTTTAGGTTTGACACTTTATAGTATTTTAAATTAAAACTAAAAGAAAGTTACAAAAATTAATACGAGTCAAAATATTTCATAGATTTAAATACGTATTTCAATATTCTATTAAAGTCATGAATATCAGTTCTATATACAATAGACAACATGCCAAAACAGCATTAAATGCTCAATCCACTATCTGAAAATAATTATACTCGAATGCATTGAACTGGAATGTTTTTTTCTAGTGACGTAACCAAGATTAATGTGGTCGTAATGATAATGATTATGCAAATTTTACACAAACTACGAGTAAAATGTTGGCACTAAGTGCTTTATATTACTTTTTAAGTAAATAAATAAATCAAAATCTTGTCGCCTTCACAAACAAGAAAAAAACACGTTTAAAATTTGTATTAGTAATTTAGCTGAAAGTCTTTTTAGAGACAAGCTAATTAAGAAAATACTTTTTCCAATAATAGTTCTAATTATAATTATATGTATTTATATTTTATGACATCAGCTGTTGGTTTTATAAATATAAATTAACAGGAAATTTAGAGTTCGCGAAACACGCAAATAAATTGCACTAAAAGTTAATAACAATTAGTTATTATCTATGTTTATTTTAAGACATTATTAACGAGGAAATGTCAGCCAAACAATTTTAGGAATACATGAAAATAGAGTAGTCAATACCACTTTTGTAGATTAATATTATTATCATAATAATAATTCAATATACATACTCTAATAATTTTTTTACGAGCTGGTTCTAGACTTTGTAAATAAATTCAGATATCCTTTGCGAACAAGATTTTTTTCCAGGAAAATCTGTAATTTCCTCGGAAATCATGAAAGCGATAATATTCAATTAAGAAACAAAGAACAGTTTCTCGGTTTTGGATATGTAGTTTTAGCCTTTCAAAATCATATTTAAATTAAAATGTTTAGGAGGAATAAATTATTTTACTATAAACAACAACACATTTACAATTAATTTTTTTAGTAGGTTATGTAACGTCACGGCATGTTGCGTTTCACCCACCTATTTGTGTTAATATTCATAGACTAAATACAATATTCGAGAGTATTGCAAATTTAGAAGAGAGTTTTTTTTTTTATATTTGCATATTGTGAAAAAGATAAGTAAATTACTGAATTATAAATTATAATACACCTACACTTAAAAAACTTATTTCAAGTAAAGAGCTTTTTTCAAGCATCCTTTGTCTCATTTTAATAAAAAAAAAACTTCGTTTAAAAAAACCGACTTCAAAAACTAAAAAGTATAAAATAACTTAATTTGTATGTGCTACCTATTCATAGGTTTGAAGTCAGTGCCAAGCCAATGGAATAGTAGGTACCACAATCGCTATATTTCGAGACGAACGTCAACGACGCTTCGGTTGTTTTGTTCAACGCGAAGAGCAGCTATCCCGCTCAAGGTCACGTGCGGCGAGTGCGGTACCTACTATTACATTTTGGCTTGGCACCGACTTCAAACCTATGAATAGGTAGCACATACAAATTAAGTTATTTTATACTTTTTAGTTTTTGAAGTCGGTTTTTTTAAACGTAGTTTTTTTTTCGCTTTTTAGTGTTTCTCAAGTCTCTCATCATCATTTCATTTAAAATTTAGTGATGTCTACAGAATATGAAGGCATGCAGACAATTGCTCGTAACTTCATTGCAGGCGCTCACGTAAATTTGAGGGTTTCCTTCGATTTCCTTAGGATCCCATCATCACATCCTGATATGGTGGCCATGGGACCACATGGGGAGCATACCCTTTCGAATACAAAAAGAATTTTCAAAATCGGTCCACAATTGACGGAGTAATCGATGTACATACATAAAAAAAAATAAAAAAAAAACGATGAAATTGAGAACCTCCTCCTTTTGGAAGTCGGTTAAAAACGGTTAAATAGACCAGCTTTACTGTCATCAGTGAAAAAAGACACTTATATTCACGTCTCCCCTCGACAAACCAATATACTTTTGTACAGCTTTTACAGCCTGCTACACCACGCTGACTAGACACGGGTTGGTATTTTTGACAGTAATTTATTAAATTACAATATAATTTCTACCTCTGGGAAATTATGTTTCAATTTAATTTCAAATTCCTTTGTGTATACCTACTCTGTGGCCATTATATTTTCAATAGCCAGTAATATAATGTCTAGTTACATCAACACACATAACACAAACGACTGCTTTTGATCAATACTCATAAAATATTCAAATTATAATTCTGTGTACTGAAACATTTCGTTTAGGCTACCATTTGCCAAAGTCACTTTATTCAATCCTATAGCGATCAAAATATCAACCATGCAAAAGATTTTACTTTTACCGTAGGCTCTGTATATTGACCAATAGCTTTTGCCCGCGGCTCCGCTCGAATGCATGTTGGATATCGCGGAAATCGTTATTCGGGTTAATATATAGACCATGACACTCACAAATAATGTGGCTTTCTATTGATAAAAAAATATTAAAAATTAGTTCAGTAGATCCAGAGATTACTCCTTACAACTTTACAAACTCATTAGTAGGAGAGTATACATTAATATTGGTACATCTAACATTTAAGCAGTCACTTTATAAGAGTATATTTATAAAGCTGCTGGGACCAGCTAGTCATACGTGGGGAGACGAAGGGCATGTGTGGACTCCCGGTGGACCGGTCTACCCACTAAATCCCACGGCGGCCTACCTCGGCAGTTGGGAGGAGCTCCAGGAACGCATCGGCGACATTTGGAGCCACCCCTACCGTAGCCCACGACTGAGGTACATCCCGGGGTGACAAGAGTCCCCCCCGGGGCAGGACGCTGTCAAGCCACCACACACCATTCTACTCAGTAAGAGGCGGAACACCGACCCGCCTTAGACGACACCCCTAGGCCACACCGGGAAGTCATCTGTCCCGGGTCGTTTGCAGCAGTCACATTTCCCTAAGATGTGGCCGCAGCGACCCTTAGGCGACGATTGAACTAACGACCTCTGCCACGTCCCCTTCGTCGCCTCCTTCGAGCGGAGCTAGTCATACTCTATATAACTCTCTATCCTCGACAGGTGAATCTAATACGTTAATACAACAAGATTGTATTTTAGCTCAATTTTCACGTAATGAATAGTTCATTACGTGAAAAATCAGAGGCAATCGTCACGGTTCGCCAGTTCTAACCACAAGACTACAACACAAGGTATCTTGCTTAAAGCATATGTTATATGTACTTGTCTATGGCTTCTAGTTTCTAAATAGGTTTTTATACTTTGATACATGGTCGCGGCTGAAAAGTTTAAATGAGAAAATATCGTAACATATACTAAAATTAAATCAAAAAATATTGATAAAATTCATAAATTACGTATGGTGTCTGTGATAATGAAGGAGACTTCATTCTTTTTTTCTTAAAAGGGGCTTAGTCATTCCCAATTTTTTAGTACATTGTACGATATAGAGAGCTTTGTAGCTTCTGATGAAACAGTTTGACTTCATAGACTATCGCCGATTTTTTTGTAAGCCTTCCAAAAAGACTCAGCTCTAAAACAAGCGAGATCATTCTTATTTTTAAATCATTGAAAGTGTTTGTTTTATTGAAAAAGACTGATAATAATAAGGGTACACTAAAGAGTAATATATTCCCGCCATTTATATTAAACTGACCAGAAAATACATGCACACTGTTTATTCCAGAATAGCAACTCGACCAAAAAAGTATGTACCTACTTTAGTGTGAACTTTTTTCTGATAGTTTTAAATATGTGCTTAAGAGATATTTATCCAAAGCCATATTAGTAATTGTCTGCATAGCTTGAAAAATTGCAATAGGTAAACTAAATACTATTTCTCTGTAGTCTGTGTCGCATGGTTTCATAAAACCCCAATCAAAACAACCGATTCATAAGATAAGAATTTGATGCAATGCTGGTAGGTGGAGCCCCTATCTGGGTCCCACGCGAAACTTATTAATATTAACAGAGCTTATTATTTAATTGTTGTCACGTATTTGTTTACACTTAAAGCTGCACGATCGACGATTGTCGTCGATTGGCAGTTGGCGATGTTACGTGTGTCAGTTGAAGCGTCCATGTGACTATGTGTAACTTTTTTTTTTCAAATATAGTGCCTGCCAAAGTGACTATTCTGCCTGCCTCTGCCCAACTACTTTTAATACACTACATACTTTTACTAAATAATTTTCGTACCTTTTATGTTGCCGTTCAGTTTTACGTATGTACATTTAAAAGTGTATTAGCGAAATGATTATCCGTTATTTTGGAAAACTTATACGGTAGCCTGTCAATGTCTAAAATGTCTTCCAGAGAATGTCTCGTCTCTCAGAGACGGACTGATATATCATCGATTTATGTAAACTAAAACAATTGAAATTCATTGTTACTTCCACGACAAAAGCATTTAAGTGCAGTGCTTAATGATTCACGAAAAAATCAATACGTAAGGGCTGAACTTACAATTTACGCCGTTTAAATGCTTAGCTATTACTATTGAAGGACATCGTCATGTAGAGTTTTTTTTTTTAATATTTTAACTGCCAAAATGACTCTGCCCTGCCTGATGGAAAGCACAAGCAGAATCCAAGAGTGGTGGTCACCATCCTCAATGTGAACAGGGACAGTGCAGCATGGCGACCAGCACTATGGCGGCCTAGTGAGCTTTTTCACGCCCCGCCTCAAGGACCCGGGATTATAGTTGGACGGAAGCACGTGCGCTGGTAGTGAGTTCCAGGTTTTAACCGATCGGCACAGGAAAGAAGAACCGAATCGATGAGTGCGAGAGCGTATGTCTTCCACTCTGAGGCGGTAACTTCTGAGGCTGGCACGTGTTGTCCTGTAGAGGAAGGGAGAAGGCGGGACTAGTTGGAAGAGCTCTTCAGAACACTCCCCATGATAAAGACGATAGAGGACTGCCATAGAGGCGATATCTCTACGCATCTGCAGAGGCTCAAGGGACTCGGTGGCTTCAGGACTGCCGACAATTCGGATTGCTGAGATTATGGTGTCTACTTGTTAAGTATTCATATAAAAATATAGCTATTAAAGGATCACAGGCTGAATAGTGGTTGAATATAATGGTTTTTCACACTTAGTGTTTTCATAATTGATGTTGATGGATGATGGTTCATTTCAAAGTTTTCATTGTCTTAATTATACACTTTTAAGCAAACCCAGAACTAAGGGCTTCCACACATAACTACGATGCGATGCGTCGCCGCATCGTAGGAACTTGCGATGCGAATTGCAACGATACGAATTCGTGCGGCAAAGCGTTGGTTCATGTGACCATATTTTCGACCAAAGAGATGTCCTAATGACATTTTTGTATGAAATGGATGATTAAAAATATATAAAAGACGTGTGGCACTCAGGGACTGCCGCGGTAAAGCTATTGCATAACATTTCTTATCAACTTTATTCAAATCTCAACTGGGCGTCGTCGTATTTTTGTGAATGTTTCCTGGATATTGTGGTAAATGGGTATTCATTGAATAAGTAATACAAAATTACACAAAACAAAAAAGATACGAAAACTTCACAACAAACAACAGAGGGCACTGAGTGTGGATTTCGGAGCAGCTCGTCAACTCTATTTTATTTCATATAGAGCATAATATTTAAAGTGTTAAAATAGGGCTGAATGCCCTATTTTATTTCATATACCTAGAGCATAATATTTAATTTAAGAGACAGACCGATTCTTTGTTTCGTCGTTCGGAGCAGCTCGTCTCGATCCGTGTGAGCGTCTTTATTTGTGTCAGGTTTTACAAAGCCTGCGATAAAAGCTATGCAATAGCTTAATAAAAATAATAAAAAATAATAATAAAAATGATTTATATCTGCGAGCTCATTAAATCGACATTAAATTCTTTTTATCTTGTTTCCTAAGATGTTTCATATACCTAGAGCATAATATTTAAAGTGTCTTTTTTGTAGATGGCAAACTGTGCGGATGTTGACAGTTCTGCCATTGTCGAATGTACACACATCAAAAGTGTCTAGGGATCAAGCATTTTTATGCGGATTTCTTGAGATTGAGATGTGGCTTTGGCCCTGGCTGCTCAGTCGCCAGACTTGAACCCGATTGAGCATACATGGGATATGCTACAGAGAAGAGCTCTGCCGAATATGGAGGGTATCCAGTCGCAAGAAGACCTTTTTTTGTTGTTGCAACGAACATGGGCGGCCATTCCACAGCGTGATTTGGATGAACTCATTTTGAGTATGCCAAACCGATTCTTGTGTTGTTAGTGTTCGCGGTAGAAACACGGATTATTAATTGTTTAAGTTACCTAATAAAATTTTAAAGAAAACTGTTATTTCAGTCTTTTTTTCGAACTTTAATGTTAGTGGTTCAAATGTCAAAAATCCCTTTATTAGGAAAATGGCAAATTTCTTTATTAATGCAAAGGTGACTTGGTTTATCGTTACTGTGACAAACGAAAACACTTTATTTGATGAATCCTTAAAGAAAATTTTAATTAATATCAATCAGGAGAAAAGTTATTGCAAAAATATATGTTGATCCCTAGACACATATGTTGATCCCTAGACACTTTTGATGTGTGTATGATGAATTTAAAGTGTTGTTCGGCCTGACTCGTTAAATTGAAGAATGTCTACATTCAACCATTTGACAGTTCGACACGTCTGTAACATGACATGACGTAGCATGTCAAAATATTTCCCGCAACCGAGCGATGAAATTTTGATTTCGTATGGACGGGTATAATAGATGTTAATGTAGATAAATTAAGATTAAGAACGGTGGCACTTGAAGACCATAGTATTTTTTTTTAAACCATAGTATTTATTTATTATTATTTATTATTATTATTATTACTAACTCAGAGAAAATGGTTTCCTTCAACTAGTGTAATTATAAGCATATTAATATTCCATTAATACGTTAGATCCTGTTTGTAATTATAAAACTTTAATGTGTACATACTAAGATAACGAAGCGTCGAAAATAATTAAAGGCTATCATTAGCGTTAAAGTTGTTTTAACTTCTTTGAAATAAATCAAACTTAAAGAACAATTTATCAACTTTATTAATGAAGCTTGTATAAACGATTTGATGAATAGTGAATGTTAGGTACTGTTCGATGTCGGTATACGTTTTTGTATGAAATAAACGTTCAAATTCTTATCAGTCATAGTATTAGTTTATGGAAAACACGTAATTTGTTTGGCCTTTACTCTAATAAATTAAAGATCTATTTCTAATTTCTATAATTTCCTAAATATTTATTTTATTTTGAATATTTTCGTATACTTGCATAGATAGTAGTAGTAGAGCCTCTATCAAGGTAGTTGAGCCACGCTGATTTCAACACGAACGGACCGGCTCGACCGGGACGGTACTACCCTCGCACAGAAAATCGACGTAAAATGACAGCGATCGTGCTGTCGTGTTTCGTCGGTGAGTGCGAGACGCGAGACCGGAGGCCCAATGATGCAGAAGCATCACTAGGCCGCCATGTTGTGGGTCACCATGCTGCATTGTTGCATTGTCTGCGTTCGCAGTGAGTGTGGTGACCACCACTCTTGGATTCTGCTTATGCTTTCCATCAGGCAGAGTAGTCATTTTGGCAGGACCAAACATAAAAAAAAATCGAAGGCTATACAAACAATTTAAATGAAACCAAGTCCCTATTTAAAAAAAAAGGTTATTGGCAAATGTTTTTGAAACAAATGTAGTTTCTGTGTGTGTCGAATCATACAGAAACTTAACTAGCTACTTATGGTATAAATGAAATAGAAGGCCAATAATGGAGTCTGTGAAAAATAAGTTGGTTAGTTAAAAATAGCGATGTTTCGAAGCTCAGTTAAACAATGTTCTTGAAGTTTTACTCATAAATTCCAAATAAAAGATTAGTGTAAAGTAACGTAAAAGCTTCATAAATTCCCGATATCAATTTCGTTAATGCACCTTTGAAATGAAATCTTTTATTTTTTGGTAATTTGACTAATTTGCAACGCCGCCCGTAGACCTACTTTATGGTACCCAACGACCACACTTCAAACTTAACATAACATTTAACCTAGCAACTGTATTATTTAGTGTTCTATAATATATTGATATCAAATCTCATTTATTTTCACCAGTCGAAGCTTAATGGAACACTTTTGGTTATTTCAGAGATAACGGAACTTTAATTGCGGATCACTTAGCTACCGTAACAAAAGAAAGCTTTAAGTAGCCATATCGATGTTAGTTGAAAGTACTTATTAATAGAATTGCATATTGTATAGACCTACTTTTGTGAAAAAAAATAGGTTTAATTCATGGTAGTTAGACTATCTTAGATTTAAAGCAACTATGTTACTTTTTTTTTTTAAAGACAACTCCCGCATTAGAAATAAACATACTGTGTCGCGGGGGACTTTACAGACATACATGTAAGTCATATAACGGACACAATTACCTAACACCCAAACTGAGAACAACAATTTGTGGATCACACAAAGTGTTGTCCCGTGTAGGATTTAAACCCACAACACTTGGCCAATTGGCAAGCGGCGCGGCGACCGCCTAAACCACTAGGCCAACCGTCAGTCAGTGTTACTCTGTAGGTATTAAGGTTTAAGTACGTGAAATATCACTACTATCACCTACTGGCCAACGATTTAAGAACAAAGTTAGCTTTTTGTCCCTAAAATAGGTAGACTACCCTACATAGGACGTAACTGTATACTTACATCACTTAATTAAAAAAATATTTTCCAAAAGATATCGACGTAGATCTATACGAATGGCTTTGATGTAAAAATTTACTAATGTGGGTATTTACACTAGTAAATTCTAAAAATGTTCTTTTGAGATCTGTTACTTTAATAAAAACCCCTTATTAGTTTTTTTTTATATATAAAAGTAAAAAAATCGACGTACATGACTATCTCAAGTCTTAAATGTAAAAAAAACATTTATATACAAGTTCTAAAAAATTTGACGTATTCTTTTAGTGCTTTGTAATAATGCCGCCATAATATCTATTCAGTAATCATCACTACATAGTATAAAACAAAGTCGCTTTTTCTGTTCCTATATCCCTTTGTGTGCTTAAATCTTTAAAACCACACAACGGATTTTGATGCGGGTTTCTTTAACAGATAGAGTGATTCAAGAGGAAGGTTTTTATGTATAATAAATGCATAATATAGTATGGAAACACTGTTAATTTTCGAGGTTTCTAATGTGATGTAGCAAATAAACACATTTTTTTGCGCTTACATTGCAAACGCTGGTTGCACCCTACGAGATAGATCAAAATAATGTACTACAGTATTGTACACCTTAAAAAGTACTACAAAAAAGTCCGCGACGGTATATGTCTATCTCTTAGGGATAACCCACAACAACCATTTTTTATTCCTTTCTTTTTACGAGAAATAATGGCTTATTTACGAAGTGATTTTAAGCAATACAAAATGAATCCTTATACAATTAAGTAAATTAAATACATCGTGCATTTAATATACACACATCAAAAGTGTCTAGGGATCAACATATGTGTCTAGGGATCAACATATATTTTTGCAATAACTTTTCTCCTGATTGATATTAATTAAAATTTTCTATAAGGATTCATCAAATAAAGTGTTTCCGTTTGTCACAGTAACGATAAACCAAGTCACCTTTGCATTAATAAAGAAATTTGCCATTCTCCTAATAAAGGGATTTTTGACATTTGAACCACTAACATTAAAGTTCGAAAAGAAGACTGAAATAACAGTGTTCTTTAAAATTTTATTAGGTAACTTAAACAATTAATAATCCGTGTTTCTACCGCGAACACTAACACAAGAACATCGGTTTGGCATACTCAAAATGAGTTCATCCAAATCACGCTGTGGAATGGCCGCCCATGTTCGTTGCAACAACAAAAAAAGGTCTTCTTGCGACTGGATACCCTCCATATTCGGCAGAGCTCTTCTCTGTAGCATATCCCATGCATGCTCAATCGGGTTCAAGTCTGGCGACTGAGCAGGCCAGGGCCAAAGCCACATCTCAATCTCAAGAAATCCGCATAAAAATGCTTGATCCCTAGACACTTTTGATGTGTGTAGATCAAAATGGCCCTTTACAGTATCTAATTTAAATGAATATATTCGAAGATATTACAGATTTAAAATGCACGAATCGTGTCGTCGGCGGGGGCATCTGAAATCCACCCGTGCAAAGCCGGGGCGGGTCGCTAGTTTTTAAATAAGATGAGCTATACAATACACGTGTGTGGGAGGGACGGGCACTCTCGCGATTATCCAATTACATGATTCACTCACGGAGGCTTAGCAGACAACTTGCTTAAAGCTATTTAGTATAGAATTTTTGTTAAGTTCATCTCGTGAATAATATATTAATTGTTCTTAATTGACTGAGTCACTGGAATGAACGAATGAATGAATGATAATAAGAGTATCAAGCCAAAATCTCTTGGGATTTTTTTTTAATAATTAGGGTTGCGTAATTTCAGATCTCTCACCAATACTAAACTTTTAGAAAAATATCTAATACCTTTGAACGAACAATTGTTGTACATGAATCTCGGAAACGGATCTAACGATTTCATGAAATTTGATATACATACAGGGGGGTTTCGGGGTCGATACATATATCTTGTTAAGATTCATTTTCAGAAAATTTACCAAAAATATACCAGTCATTCATGTACTAACCTTAATAGGACAGTTTAAAATTCCGATGAGAAAAATATTAAAAAAATATTATTATATCTTGAGATAAAAGCAATAAAAATAACATCAGCACACGTGTGCAGTTCATTTGTGATTGTAAATGTTATTTGTTTTAGATTAAAAATAGATAAAATACATTAAAAGCCGATTTATTAACAGAAAGAAGTTAAAATATGTATCTCTAGACTCTAGATAGAAACTAGTCAACTCTCGGAGTTGTAGTATTTAATAAGATCAGTATTGTATGTAGTTCTTCATAAAATAGGTACCTATCCTTTTTAACCGACTTCAAAAAAGGAGGAGGTTCTCAATTCGACCGTTTATGTTTTTTTTATGTGTGTTCGCGGACAACTTCGTCGTTTATGAACCTTTGATGATTCTTTGTTTAATGGAAAGGAGATATCCCAACGGTGGTACCATGATAAGGACACTCAGATCTGATGATGGCATCCAAGAGAAATCGAGTCGAACCTTAAAGTCGGTTTTTGTTTTTGTTAAAATTTTATTTCATACGGACTTAGTCACGCTTCGCCTCAGAAATTAGCAATAAATGTGTGGTATCTAGACTCATTGCTCATTTTATACGCTCTGACACAAATAAATATACTTTTAAATGCTTACATTTTATATTTAGAATGATTTTTGCGGTCGATTGATTTACATGTTGTCAGACTTGAAGGTCTAGAGTCTAAGAACAAATAGTCTAGAGACTATTTGTACCTGATTTTTAGACTTAACAAATCTATAATATAACTACTATACATACGCCTCGTAGAGCACGTTAAGCAGTCGGTCCCGGTTGTCATAAACATCTATGGTAATAGTTATTGGGAAGTCAGTGCCCTCAAATATACTCAGGTAAAACCGGTTGAACTAGTAGCCAACCCCAAATAATCTTGGGAATAATAAAAGCTAGGAAGATAATGACAAATGATTTTACATCAAAAGACTTGAATAGTCCCTGTTGAACATAGGCCTTATGAGGCCCAGTTGTACTCGGTGATTAAAACTAGTAGCCAACCCCAAATAATCTTGGGAATAATAAAGGCTAGGAAGATGATAACAACCTACTTTACATCAACAGACTTGAATATTCCCTCTTGAATATAGGCCTCATAATCCAGTTGCACTCGGTGATTAGACAGAATCACCGAAGGTAAGCAACGACGGCTCGGTCAGTACCTGGATGGGTGACCGCTGGTGGTATGATACCATGAGCGTCTCCGTGATTTGGAGGTTACGTTAAGCAGTCGATCCCGGCTGTTATAGTAGGATAACAGTCGTGAAGAAACACTTGGCCAGCGTGTGGACGCATGTCCACAAATTACTAAAATTAGCCAAAAAATTAGACAAATCTGGACGTAATATTCTGGCGTTTCTCACATGCGTGTCAACTTTCTTGACGTAACATTCTTACGTTTCACAGCGGAGGGGCATTCTTCTGAGAGGAGACTCGAGCCAGTGGGACGTTATTGGGTTGTTGATGAACATAGGTCTCTCCTTAAAAAGGTGGCTTTGACCTATTATACGACGCTGGCTAGACGGATTGGTAAACGGGTTTGTGTAAACCTTTCCTTTTTAACCGACTTCAAAAAAGGAGGAGGTTCTCAATTCGACCGTATATGTTTTTTTTTTGTTTTTGTGTGTTCGCGGATAACTTCGTCGTTTATGAACCGATTTTGATGATTCTTTTTTTAGTGGTAAGGAGATGTCCCAACGGTGGTACCATGATAAGGACATTAAGATCTGATGATGGCATCTAAGAGAAATCGAGTCGAACCTTGCAGTCGGTTTTTGTTTTTGATAAATTTTTTATTGTTTTAAGTTGTCCTGCTTAATATGCTCCCTTGGACGACTTTTACGACACTCTCGAGAATAGAGGTGGATATACTCCATATTTTTAAGTTCCTCACCAAAAATACTAAATTGTAAGTACCTATGAACTAAAAATAAATTTAATAATAGTCTTGTAGAGTTCTTCAAAGTTATAGGAACTGGTTTTAGATAAACTATCATTATTTTGTGTAGTCTATTGTTGAAGTAATGATAGCATTATTGTTTCCATCTCTAGATCGTGACTAGAGATGCTTTAAGCCTAAATTAATGTTAAAAATCAATAATAAATACGGTTTTGTACATTTAACAAGCATTTCATACAATAGGAGATCTATCGCCTTTCATTTATGAATCTAAATACACGCATAATTATACCCAGCGTCTTATTATCACTTGAAAATGATTAAAAACTTTACTTTTGTAAATGTAATAAGATCAATTTTATTATTTTTAATAGTTTGTAGCGAAGGCGCGGCTGACACCTGAGTCGCTATGGAAATAAAAAAACGTAATTTAAAGGTATTTGAGCTGTATAGTTTGGGTGTGTTGTACACGCAATGTACATATTTAATTAGGTTAGGCCTTAATTCTCTGTCGACCTGAGAAAGAAAATTCGGTCCATTTTGCGTGTTGCTAATCCAATTAAGCCAATCTGTTGATAAAATAAGAGTCCAATCAATATCATTATTTCAGCTTGAATATGCAATATGACAATACCAGCAACATTGCGATATGTTAATTTTCCCAAATAAAACAAATCCTGATAACATTTTTTTTCGTATATAAAAAAAATCATTCAAGTACAAAGACTATTTCATGTAAACAAATAAGGATACAGTCTAAAATAGACGATAATAAAATAAAAACCACGAGGTTTTGTTAAAGGCACTAAGAAAATGGCGACTTAAGTTATCTACACTACTCCATCTCCGCGTTTAATCACTAAGTAAGTTCTACTTAAAATTTGCCTCGTTCTTATTATTTTCATTTGTAAGTAATAAATCTTGCAACTGAATTTTAAGCTACCTCGTTAATTAAACTTTGTATCTATGTTTAGTTTTGACAACAATATGCTTGAACTTGATTTATCTTCAAATGAATTCTTTAGTTTTTTTTTAATATTAATCAAATACATGTCTTTAAAGGTTTTATGTCTACCATCAAACCTACATACATTTTTCTGTGAGAGATGTAGAGTTCGTGAAGTTAGGGTTGGTAGAGTTAAGGCGTGTAGATTCAGAAGCTTGGCTCTACATAAGAAATGATTCTTTTTCACAGGGTGAGCCACATGCTACCTTATATCTATATATGTATGTCTTGGCAACCTTTTACATGAAAATGTTTTTGGTGGAATATTAGTTCTCTGTGTACTCTTAAACTCGATGACATATCATGTGATCTTAGATTTTAAATAACGTTCTCAATTGAAGAGGCTAATTCTCAGAACACGTGTCCTTTTATGTATAATTGATACGGAGACAAAAGAAATGAAAACATCTGTCCATACATAGCGCAGATACGGGCTTGCCTTTTATATAGCTTAAGGTTTACTATGTGTAACGAACCTTGACACATGTATTTATTTCAAAGCAACAGGTAAGATACAAATAATTATTCTAAAACCTTCTAGAATGATTATTACAGAAAAGACTTCAAGGTAGTAGAGCCACGCTGATTTCAGCACGAACGGACCGGCTCGACCGGAGCCGGGGCGGTACTACCCTCGCACAGAAAATCAACGTAAAATAATAGTATTCGTGCTGTCGTGTTTCGTTGGTGAGTGCGATTGTCTGCATTATGAGTATGGGAGGACGGAGTACGGGCCATCACTCTTGGATTCTGCTTATGCTCTCCATCAGGCAGAGTAGAGTCAATTTGGCAGGGCCACCATCGATCGTAGATCGATAAGGGCCACACATAAAAAGAAATAAAAGAATGCTGTTCCAAAAATACTAGTACTGCTAGTATTTTCGACTTATATTCCATTGGATAAAGAACTTAAATTCTCGCCAAAAATAGTCAATTTTATTAGTTACTACAACTATTGCTCTCCGATCTATCTCCAAATTATTTTTGTTTTATCTTTGTTTTTCTTCTCATCCAGCGGGCATGCATTCGAGGTTTTTCTGAGCTAATGCCATGCCCGCTTTACACCAGAAAGCTTACCCCTATGAAGTTAGTAGGATTAAAATTATAGCAGATCAAGATATAGGCATTTAAATTCACCTCTGATCACAATTTTTAAACGTAGGTACAATCTTTAGACATGGCCACGATTACTTTTAAGACAAAAACGGATAAAAAAAGGAAGGTTATATAAATATGTAATGTTAGATTTAGCCTTCGCTACTGATAATAGGGTCGCTTATCTCGCGTACCACTTGTCCATATTAAGGCGTATAGTAGCCTCAATAACCTTGAGCGTCTGGGCGGAGCTAAACGCATACTATCATATCTGCACCGCACACATCAATATCTCCGTACCGCACGCGGTACCTCGAAACGATGATCAAAGATTAGGAAGCGGTGCAGACATGCCCGCTTGACCGGCGTTTTTGCCTAAAACTTCAAAACAGAATGGTTATAATGTGAACATAAAAACCAGATATTTTTAAAAGCTTTAGTAAGATTTAAAACTAAAATTTTACTTGACACATTTAATGATAGGTATGTAGATACTTAGTGCATAAAAGTATGTTAAATTAGACTAAAAACCATATAGAAGTTTTTGTCAGTAAATTTTAAATCAAATAATTCGACATACCGATCCAAATTTTTTTTTTTTTTATGTTTGGCCCGCCAAAATGACTCTACTCTGCCTGATGGAAAGCATAAGCAGAATCCAAGAGTGGTGGTCACCATACTCATTGCGAATGCAGACAATGCAGTATGGAGACCCACACTATGGCGGCCTAGTGATGCTGCTGCATCTTTTAGTCTAGTCAACAAGTATGGTACTTATTGACTAGACTAATTGGGCCTAGACTAATTGGGCACTAAAATACCTACATTTGATAAGAGAGGTAAGAAATCCGGTAAAATGTATTAATTAATTTTACTGTTTGTAGAAAAAAAGTAAAAATGATCATATTTCTGAAAACTTCTAGCATCTTTAAATAAATGAAAAAGTAGGTAAATAGGTATGTGTCAGGTCACTCATAGAATAGGGTTCCGTAGTCACCAATGTCTACAAATTGAAATAAAATCGTGTCCAACAAAGAATTATCATGAATTTATTTTTAATATTTTACATTTAAGTAACATTGGCGCAGTGGTAGCGTACGCAAATGTTATACATGAGGTCTCAGGTTCGATTCCCGGGTCAAACTAAATCTTTGTATGATATGTAAATATTTGTATTTACCAAAAAAAAGCATATAAGTATTCTATCAGTCAATCTAGCTTTCATAGTACAAGCTCTGCTTAGATTGAAAATAATTGGCGTTGTGTCAGATGTCCGAAATATTTATTTATTATTGTTTTTAAAGTTTTCCAAATGAGTGTATTTTACAAGGTAGACCTCCATAACTCCTGAACTAACAAAGTTATCTAATCCGTTATAGTTAGTTAGTTAGTTATCTAGTCCGTTTTTTTATGGAATAGGGGGCAAATGAGCGTATCACCTGATGGTAAGTGATTACCGTCGCCCATGGAGACCCGCAACACCAGTGGCTTCAGAAGTGCGTAGCCGTCTCCCAAAGGAGATGGAGAGGAGGATAGGAGGAGGGGTTAGGATATGGGCCTCCGGTGTCCTCACTCACTCGGTGAAACACAGCGCAAGCGCTATTTCACACCAGTTTTCTGAGAGGCCATGGTATCACTCCGGTCAAGCCGGCCCATTCATGCCGAAGCGTGGATCTTCCACGGTAGTTTCTCCTCTGTTTGGTTGTAAATAGCGGTTCATTGGCATTTTTTTAGCTTTATAAGCCTTATAAAAACTGAACAGACTCGACACTGAACACTCTGTTTCCTCTTTGACCCTACACCAAATTGTTGCAGTTGCATTTTTTAAATATATCAAGAAACTAGCGACCCGCCCCGGCTTCGCACGGGTGGATTTCAGATGCACCGCCGACGACACGATTCGTGCATTTTAAATCTGTAATATCTTCGAATATATTCTTCAATTTATATATGTCCTTTACAGTAACTAATTTAATTAGTTACTGTAAAGGACAATTTTCATCTATATTAAATGCACAATGTATTTAATTTACTTAATTGTATAAGGATTCATTCTGTATTGCTTAAAATCACTTCATAAATAAGCCATTATTTCTCGTAAAAAGAAAGGAATAAAAAATGGTTGTTGTGGGTTATCCCTAAGAAATAGACATATACCGTCGCGGACTTTTTTGTAGTACTTTTTAAGGTGTACAATACTGTAATACATTATTTTGATCTATCTCGTAGGGTGCAACCAGCGTTTGGAATGTAAGCGCATAAAAATGTGTTTATTTGCTACATCACATTAGAAACCTCGAAAATTAACAGTGTTTCCATACTATATTATGCATTTATTGTACATAAAAACCTTCCTCTTGAATCACTCTATCTATTAAAGAAACCCGCATCAAAATCCGTGGCGTAGTTTTAAAGATTTAGGTAAACAAAGGGATTTAGGGACAGAGAAAGCGACTTTGTTTTATACTATGTAGTGATAGTGATGATAAGGTTTGAATTTAAAAAATATATTTCATTCTAATAAAATTAATTTAAAAAAACTTTTTGAAAACAAGCCTTTATTTAAAAGAATAAAATAAATTAAAAATTACGAATTGAACGATGCCAAACTCGATGGTGTTGCGTCGTTTTATTACAGTATGACCACCTTCCGACTCCATCATCAGACCCTAGATACTATCAAAACATAAAGTACTCGTCAAGAAGAATCAAACGATTCCAAACTCGATGGTGTTTGCGTCGTTTTATTATAGAGTTCCTCTGACCACTTTCTGGCCCCATCATCAGACCCTGGATACTATCAAAACATAAAGCACTCGTCAAGAAGAATCAAATGATTTCAAACTCGATGGTGTTGCGTCATAAATTGCAAATTTAATAATAATAGCTTGAAAAAATCAGTAAATTTACATCCGATACAAGAATTGTAAAAGTTCTAAAATGAGTGCAATGTACAAATTTACAAAGACAATAGTCTACAAATAAATTAAATAAATAAATATTTCGTACACACACCGACACAACGCCATCTAGTCCCAAACTAAGCCAAACTTGTATTATTGGTACTAGATAACTGATGTAAATACATACATTACTATTTTTGTAAATACATACATTTTTACATAGAAAACACCCAAACTAATTATTTCAGACCATACAAACATTTGGTCCGACCCGGGAATCGAACCCGAAACCTCAAGCACAGCAGTCGCATACGCTACCACTGCGCCACCGAGGCAGTCAAAATATCACAAAGCGTCCAAGCGTACGATCACTTTGAGTCCTTTGCAGCGAGTTAGTCTGTAATGCACACTAACTCAGAAAGTACGTAAATACTTGCACATACACAAACGTATACGCGTAGTTAGTCGATAGCGCGAGCAGAGCAGCGAGCGACACAGCCTTCCCGTCTGAATGCCAAAGCACGACTGCCGCCTGCGCCCGCATAGAGATCCGCTGTACTTTTCACGTTGCGAGTCTCAATATTGAATATTTTCTTTACAAAATATTGATTGATTTAAATGAGCAATGACTAATTTGTTGCAAATTAAAAAATCATTTTTTTTATGTAAAAATTTTTTTCAGCTTCAAAGCCGTTTAAAAGTAGTAGGCAAATAAGCGAACAATATAGCGTGTTGTTAAATATTTTTTAATGGCAATACTATTTATCGTACGTAAAAATCAAATGCTCACATTATTGCACATGAATCTACAGTAAACATATATTTTTTTCAAATCTTTTGATGCAGCCGTTATTGAGGAGTAGTCTTTAGAATGCAACCTTTTTTACGCATCTTAAGGGAGGTAGGCCCTTAAGTCAAACAGATTGTATAACTTCATTGCGTCCACACAGATGTTCGTACTGATTCACGGCATAAAAAGTTGATTGAAACACAAACAGATGGTATCAGTTACATTTAATTTATTTTATTATTGAATTATAATTACAAATATATCTGTTCTCATTTCTGACATGTTTTTCTTTCCTATTAAAGTTCTTAAGTACAGATTGAAGTCATTCGTTATTATAGATTACCATTTGAATTACTTTCCGATATTTTGGCATTGTTCAATTGCCATTACCAAGGATGTCGCTCCCGTTTATAATATCTTATCGAGTAATGTAATTTATACTCTCGATTGTCGGCACTTGATGGAACTTTTCTTCAAACTGAAATTTGCTTACACGCACACACTGATATTGTCATGTACCCGCAGTTGGTGGGTTTTTAGATGTGAATATTTTATTTTGTATAATCAGTAACCTTTGATGATGCCATAAGGTGAAACCGGTCAGGTGTAAACAAAAATAAAATAGTGGAATAAGTACAATTGATTTTAATTCAAAAATGTATTATCGAGTATTAATTACAAATTTAAAAAAAAACCGACTTCAATCTGTACCAAATTTTAATGGGACTATTCGGGAAGCACCAGCTTTCAAATAAAAAAAGAATCATCAAAATCGGTTCACCCAGTCGAAAGTTATGAGTTATGAGGTAACAAACATAAAAAAAAAACAGTCGAATTGAGAATCTAATCCTTTTTTTGAAGTCGGTTAAAAATAAACATGATAGTTAAGTCAAAACATAGTTTATTTATTTTCACAATCTTCATTAAAATTTGTCATTACTTACTTATATTTTTGACTATAAACTAGCTGATAGATGTCTATGGAATTAAACCATTCTCTGTGTTCTAACTCTACGCACTATTTTTTAGTAAATATTTTAATTTACTCATCTAAATTCATTGTAATATTGTCTCTAATCAAAATTTAAGTACATACATCTTGTTTTTTAACAAAATAATAAAACTTTACTTCACGCTTCGGTCAACACGCCTCCGTAAAACATCAAATTATTATTTTGCACAATTTGAATTTTAAGTCGAGATTCCATTTTTAAAATAAACCATAAAGTGCATGAGAGCTCAGCCCATGAGAGTCTTATCTGATCATAATCAATTTATTTAAAGCTTTTTTGGCATGGTATTTATAGACTTTGGTACTAATCGCAGTGTAAATTTTATCTGTGAAAAATAAGTTTGTCTAGAAGCTGTTTTCCATTTTACTGTAAACAAAAATTGCTGGCAGGAGCTGGATGCGAAAAGCCGAGGATCGAGCCTAGTGGCGTGCAGTTGGAGAGACCCATGACCCATGTCCAGCAGTGGACTGCGATAGGCTCATGATGATGTAGTAGACAAATGACTATGAGGCAGTCGATAAAAGTTTTTAATGGAAGTTACAAAATGATGTGTAATGTAACCGAGAATTTGAAATTTAATATCCTTGGGTTACTAGTCTCGTTCAGAAATATGATCGTTGATATGATCAGTGACATTCAGAGCGCGGACTCAGTTATCATTTACTTGAATTCTTACGAATATTTCAGTAACAGGTTGATTTATTAAATAAAATTTGATAATCGTAATTGTGTTTTGTTGGTACTTTACGTTTTGCAATTAATAATGTACTTTTATTGTAGGATTGAAAGTAAAGCTTGTCAATGCTTTAACGTCACTTAACGTGTATTGAAAAATGTATTGAATGTAAGTAAGCTGGTAACACTATACCCAAAACACAGAGGAAAGAGGTTTCGCACTATTTTAGCGCTAACTCATCAAACAGGCTGTGGTATGACGCAATCTGTCGCGCCCTGACAGCATTAGGGCTGAACATTAATGTCATTACAAGACGAATATTGACACTGTCGATATTGAACATGTTTGCGTTTAGGAATTAAATGTTGTAACCAAGGGGAATTTAATACATATTTATATTTGAAAGGTCGGCTATTGTAATAGTTAGCGATCGTTATAAATATGCAATAAATATGCTTATTTGTTCTTCTTCATCATTATCATTAGCCCGGTGCAGTCCACTGTTGGATATAAGCCTCTCCCAAGCTCCCAAGCAAGATTGCTCTCCCAAGCAATCTCTCTGCCAAGGCAAATCAAAGAGCCCTGTTTATTGCATCCAGTCGTATCCAGCCCTCTTTCTTATGCATTTGTGCAACATCATTAATTTTGTAAGATAAACAGGTAATCATAAACCATAATTTGTGTTGGTAAAATTCTATGAAAATTCGATCGTTTTTTTTTAGTTAATTGCGTTTATGACTGATACAGAGAAAGATAGAGAGTCGTGGAAACTGTATTGCATAATACTTTTTTTTTACGTCTAACTCACAACGCCATCTAGTCCCAAACTAAGCAGAGCTTGTACTATGGGTACTAGATAACTAATATAAATACATATATACTTTTTTGTAAATACATACATACATAATATATATAAAAATAATATACTTTTTTGTATACATACATACATATTATATATAAAAACATCCAAACTCCGAAACAAATATTTGCACTTCTTACAAACATTTGATTCGACCCGGGAATCAAACCCGAGACCTCAAGCACAGCAGTGCATACGCTACCACTGCGCCACCGAGGCAATCACGAAGTAATATTGATTATTTTAAAATAATATGATATAAATAATTTGTAATAATAAAACCTTTAATACCTCTAACAATATACTTTTTGACAACTACATGATGGAATTATGTTTTTAAAATCATAGTTTTTTTTCTAATAGGTCTTTACCTATGAAATTGCCGTTTTGTATGCAATAAGTGAAAGTACTTATTTTTTCAAACTTTTTATTACTTGGGGTTGGAAGCTCTCCCTCATTCGCCATACTCACCAGACCTTGCACCTACCGACTATTACTTTTTCCAAAATTTAGACAACTTTTTAGTGGGTAAAAATTTCAATTCCCGAGAGGCAGTACAAAATGCCTTTAAAGAGTTTCCTCCCGTCCAGCTGATTTTTACAAGAAGGGCATCAATAAACTGCCAATGCGTTGGCAAAGATGCATCGATTGCATGGGTGATTACTTCGAATAACAGAAATAAAAAAGTTTGAGAAAATAAGTACTTTCAATTATTGCATACAAAACGGCAATTTCATAGGTAAAGACCTATTATAATGGCCTAAACAACATTCCTAACTTCCTAAGTGACAGTTAACTTGGCGCGGAGGTTTGACTGTGACATCATTGTCAAGTCATAGAGTTACTGCCAGTTAATGTAGATAAATATCTTCTTCTTCTTTTGATGAAATGACAACCAGCCGGATCTCTCGGATCAGCTATTTCTCCCAATTTCAAGTGTTTAAGTCTTCAAATCTTAAGTCTTCAAGTCTTTGTCTTCGTCGTGATGAAATTAATGATAAAATGTGGATGAGATGAAATGGTGACCGTCTTTCGAAAAAACAAATAACGATCACCCAGATAAATATCAAAACAAGAATAACAATCTGTCACTCATTACTGCTTTCAAACAATGCTTGAATATTAATGGTCAACACGGCTGCGGTTTTTTTTAATTAACTAGACTGTGTCAGAATCTTTGAAAAAAACAGTAATATTTTTAATACGGCGGCAAACGAGCCGGGTCACCTGGTGTTAAGTCACTACCGCTACCCATGGACACCTGAAACGCAACATCACAAGTGCATTGCGAGTTGCTACTTCGCCCACCTGAAATCAGGTTTCAGGGGACAGGGCATTGGCTCAGGTAGTCTCACTTAGTCGCTGAAATGCGAGTTGAAAAATGCTTTCACCGGTATTAGAGTTTCGACGACCTATTAATCTAAATACATCCACTGACCCTAAGTAACAGGACACAAATACCACTCCAGTAACGATGAGTCACAATATTAACTATATTTATAAATACACGCGAGTTTTTAATACAATTTGAATTTCAGTTGATGATGAGTTCAAAGACACGCAAAGAATACAAATAAGCGACTATAGTAGGTACTTTTTGTTGTACCAACACCGATTTATTTTAGGATTGAAGAATAAATTTTGTATTATATAAAACAATAATAATATCATCGCACACTTAAAATTGACGGAAACAGCTACTCGTATAAATAATCAGGATCCATATAATTAAATCTTACCATAACTTAATTTTAATAGATTTCTATCAATTACCTTAGTCCATCAAAAGTAAAATTTGTAATTGAGAAAAAAAATAGTTTTGAATTTAAATCGTCATTCGTCATCTCATCCAACCATTAAATTTTGTTACATTCACAAACGCTTATCATAGCTAATTGAATAAAAGTTCATTTTAAGAACTTCTTACTTTTTGAAAGGATAAATTACATCGCAACATAAATTTGATCACTAAGTTTTTTATTTATAACACAGTAGCTAAATGACTCAGTATTCAGTGTCGAATTGCGCTTGGCCGTGACTTTGCACACAAAGCTGTACCTATGTGTTGTCTTTGCCTTGATTTTTTGCACTCCAGGGTCCCGTTTGTATGTCGAATCAAATTTTTATATTTCACATAAAATAAGATTCATGTCATCAAATCGGAAAAAGGCTTTGTTTTTAAATTTCAGCACCTTCAATATTCTTTGGAGCTTATTTCCTACTGTTGTCTTCTATACAAGTTCTCCTAGTGCTACAGCTTGTACTTTTATTCTTCATTCCATAACTTTCTATCATTACAAGATGTCTTAGCAAGTTAAGACAAAGCATTTAATTTGCTGGTTTTGGCGGGCGTCAAAAATCGGTCCAGATTATGTAATTATGCTTATGTGAATAGTTTTATGTATTTAATTCAGTATAATTCAGATTAATACGTACTAGATTATTTTCAAAACTTTATTTTCCTTTCCTAAACATGTCTGTATGGTGACTGATTAAGAATATGGAGTGTCAGTACACCTATTTTTTAGAAGGATGTCGTAATAGGCGTTCAAGGGAGCAAAATTCACCTATACATTCACATAACTGTAAATAAATCTGTTGGTGTGAAACTAAGGTAAAAAAAACATTGCAACATAATAAGTTACAATAAACTTAAGTTACATACAGAACCCTTTTTATCTACGTTTACTTTTTGTGTTGTTTTTTTTCCTCATATAGTCAAAATGGTTGTGGAAATTAGCCGCGGTTCGTTCACCTCTAGCGTGTCTATTGCAGTTGTGTGCTCTAATGATAGAGTTGGCTTGTCTCTGATACCGAACAACGATATTTTTATTGACACGCATTCACTTGGTTTCATATCGTACTTATTGGGAATTTCCGTAGAAAGCTTATTGAAGCGTTATTTGAAATTTAATAAGAATCGGGATCACTAGACATTTTATACTGTAAGTTGCAAATAGGCACATTGCTAGCTAGAGGCCAACATGGTAAGTAGGATAACTGACTCTACTGTGTCCTTGCTCACTGCACTGTATTATTAGATTTAAGATTAAAGACAGTGTCGATAGCAACAAATATATTTTTTACAGAAGTAAGATTTAAGAAACTAATCTAAGAATATAAAGATAATCTAAGAAAGAACTAAAATATTAGCCAGAAGCCCGATTTAAAAGCTTGCTTTTGGCTAAAGCTACTCCTGGGTTGCAAGTTCCAGTCTACCGCAGTCACATGTGTTGCCCCTTAAGAATAATACGTTTTAGAAGTGCTATCCCCATCTGTCACTTGATGGACCCTTAACCGCACCGTGAATCCATAGAAAGCTGAGAAATTAGGTCTATTAGTTCTATAGATTCAAACTAGTAGAGTCGAAGCAGTAAGCCAGCTTATTTTCAACAACAAAAAGTCACAATTTATTTTGTAAGTTTGTAATATACTATACATACGCGCTATGAAACCCAATTTATTATTATTAACACCCTATTTGTATCATTACAACCCTCCTTTGTCTTGTGTTCAACCCTTAAACACTAAGTTATTAATACGTCTAGTAACTAAATAGGGCTTTATTAAAGGGCTGGAACTTCCGATACCTTAAAAGCTCGCTTCCGTAGGGACGCTAAGGGCTAGGCTATACCTACATATGGTATTTGGGGGGTGAACATAACATACATATATATTATTCGTACAGTCAGGTCTTTATATTCGGGGTCGGTCCTTGGAGACTATTTAATACTTATACTCTTACACTGGCAGGGTTTTTGCCAAAAAATTACCATAGTTTACTTATAAATAAAAAGTGTGTCATCTACACCAATCTATACATCTATACAAATAAACAAAATTGGAGTGTCTGTTTGTTTCGGCTAATCTCTGGAACGGCTGGGCCGATTTTAACGGGACTTTCACACTGGCAGATAGCTGATGATATAAGGCTACTTTTTTAGACGAGCTTCGACCCGCGGCGTTACCTACGGTTGATGTTATACCGCGGGTCTCAGCTGGTCTATTATAAATAAGTCTCGTGTCACGTTATGCCAGCGTTGCAGTTGAATCAAAATTAAAATGTCATGTCGGACAGGTTTTGTCCCGCTTTTAGGGGACAACTGGTAGGACGTTCAAAGTGAAGAGGAAGAAGAGTAATTTTTAAAACCATCTAAGCAATTTTCCCTTTTTTTAACGTATCTATGATAGAATGCTGGCGTACCTATGATATAATAGTTAACATCACGCTTAGACCGATAGGAACCGAACGTGATTGAAAAGAGATACTATAGATGAAATTGCGTGGTTTATTAGTATATTATTAAGTTTATCGAATTCTATGTACAAAAATTATATGTGCATCCAAAATTTAGCGCCGTCAACCAAAACAAACTTTTTTTTCCTTTAGGTATGTGAAACGTTAGTAATTAATTTTTTCTGGGAAAATGTATACGATATGTTGCTATCAGGAAATGTTTAATGAAATTGTAAAGCCATTACAAGTAATGTTAAACAAGGCGTGTGTGAAATGTTATCACACGCCACGTGCTTTTATGTTATTTTATGAAACACGAAGATTTTTTATTTCAAATTTAAAGCATTGTTATAAAGTTACCCTATACATAATACCTATGTTCTATTTGTTACATTGCGACGTCAAAGGAAGCCTAACATTGATTTTAGATTTACTCAAACATAACTTTAAAAAATCAGAAGTCTTCATTCAACGAGCAGATAGGTAATATCTAAAAAAGCTGTCTCTAGTATTCTGCCTTGAAACGGTAATTGGATAAAAGCTTCGCTTCTGTTACGTAAATAACTATCTCTTTATTGTAGTAACGATTTATTAAACAAAAGTTTGATAAAATAATAGTCCTAATCACGAAAACAAATAGTCTATAACAAGTTGGAAGCAAATACGAGCTTAGTTCCAAATTTCGTGTTTTCAGTTGCCGTGTGTGTCCGAGTCGTCTCATCCATGACTAAAAGTTAAATGTTGCATATTTTTTATTCATTAAAGACAAAATTTTCAGCACTTTTTACATTAAGATACAAGCAATCAAGCGTAACAGATGAAACTTAGTATTTCGACACGGCTTTGTTTCACATTTTAGGTCAAATATTAAAACGGTTGTAGGAAAGACCGTGATAAAAAAGGTCTTGCGTGTCTTTAACTATCTTTTGTACAGACAAAACAATATTTTGAAGTATTTGAAGTAAGTCGCGATTGAGGAACTTGATCCATTATATTTTTTTTTGTGTGGTAGCATGCAATATCCATATGCAATATATTATTTGTTCTTAAGTTTTTGTATGCAGTTAACTGTTACCTTTTCGTTTAATGCTTCATCTGTAACCTATGTGCACCTACCTTATAAAATTTCTCCACCACCCTAAGGTTGACTGGTAGAGAATGCCTTGGGCATTAAGTCCGCCGATGTACAAAAGTGCATAAAGTTTATAATTAATAAATAAATAAATATCCACCAAAATATATCATTACATGCTAAGAAAAAACCGACTTCGAGAATGAACAAATTGAAATGGGACCACACGGGAAGCACCAACTTTCAAATAAAAAAAGAATCATCAAAATGGGTTCATCCCAGTCGACAGTACTGAGGTAAAAAAAGGCGAAAGTTTGTGAGTGTGTATGTTTGTTACTTCTTCACGCATAAACTACTGGACGGATTTGAATGAAACTTTACAGTAATATAGCTTATACATTAGAATAACATATAGGCAACTATTTACCGCGATAATCGACATACACGCGGGCGGAGCTGCGGGCAACAGCTAGTATATAATAAGTACAGTGAATTTGTTCAAACTAATCATCGCTTTTTGGTCCACTAACGGATAAAGAAAGCCTTTCCTTAGTAAGGAGGTTTTGTCCTACTATCTGGCAACAGCTATCTGGCTGGTCAGGCGGGGAAACACAGTAGTGTTCGCTCAATATGTAAAGTCAAAATAAGGTATTCAATAACCCAAGTACCTACTCCTAATACCTACTCGTAGATACCACAAAAATATCAACTCCTATAAGTACTCCTTCTCAGTTGAGAATTGTTATTAAATCTTTTTATAGGCCATTAGCGAAAAACTTTAATATGTATCTATCGCGTGAATCTTCTGTAAGCTGGTTAAGAACGGGTAAGACGATAAACGACTCAATTTCAGATATACTTAAGTTTATGTATTTAATACCTTTCTTTATCAATTATGACACCACGTCTTGGATTTAAGATTATTTTTAGTCACCACGTCTTTGATTTAAGAGATTATTTGGATGTCTGTTACATTTTCACGCAATATATATATACTAATATACAGTATATGAAACTTCACAGATAGCTTACACATCGGAATAACATACGTGTCAGACTACTTTTCAATGGGATGCCAAAAGACAAAAGCTAGTAGGCTTTTAATTTATTGATCACACAGGTAAAGCGTAGGTTCTAATTGAGTTTTATGGATATGCAATTACTTTTTATAATACTAATTCAGTGACCAATCAGTGAAATCAATATGTCCTTGCTGCTGTCTGCGGTTTGTATGGCAACAACACGCAATTGAATCACTTATATCGATCCGTAACGTATTGTACAATCTATCGTAGAAAAAAGTAGATATCAACCTCTTTTAAATGTGTTTCAGACATATAATGATATAAAATTGAGGTCTCGAGTTCGATTCCCGGGTCGAACCAAATGTTTGTATGATCTACAAATATTTGTTTCGGAGTTTGGGTGTTTTCTATGTATGATATGTATGTATTTACAAAAAAAAGTATATAAGTATATATATCAGATGTCTAGTAGGTACCCATAACACAAGCTCTGCTTAGCTTGGGACTAGATGGCATTGTGTGTTAGATGTCCGAAATATTTATTTATTTATTTATATCACCAGGTTATGTGAAGTGCCTCTTATTTATTTAATTTATTTGGAAAAGACAGTTACACAATTTTTTTAGCCAACAATTTTGTTTAAAAATTATTATCAAATAGTTAGAAATTACTTCATATAGGTACAGTATTGTTTTAAAAAATATTTCCAAGACCAACACTTATTGTCGTGTAGAGGAAGGAAGAAGGAGGGACCAGTTGGAAGAGCTCTTCAGAACTCTCTCCATGACAAAGGCGATAGGGGACTTAGGACTTTACACTTCATGTACTGTATAAACTTTCAAGAATGATTTCTTGCATATTTTTTCTTGCTTTTCAAAACTGATTTCTTGCATCTTTTGTCATGCTTTTCAAAAATCATTTCTTGC
Source organism: Diaphora mendica (assembly GCA_949125395.1). NCBI lineage: Eukaryota > Metazoa > Arthropoda > Insecta > Lepidoptera > Erebidae > Diaphora > Diaphora mendica. Next base: position 26,979,907 of record OX421320.1, read on the forward strand.
ATCTTTCTTCATTTGAAGTTTATACCTTTTACTACTCAAGTATAAAAAACAGATCAAGTCACAGCTGTCGACAACAAGCTTTTATAAATCTTAGACGCTTCATCAACTCTCAAACAAGGAAGTTATGGATCAGTTGGAATACCGGCTCGCCTCAATTTCTGACCAATTGTTTAAGGCCAGCGAACCGTGACTGAAATTGAGTTAAGGAAACTTGGCCGAGATTCGTCGTAACTTGTCAATGACTCATTGTTTCTACTGAAAAGGTTTAAATAAAGTAACTACTGTTTAAAGATTTATTATACCTATATTTAGACGTTGATCTTGCGTTTGTGGTGCACGTTTTTCTAAATATATTGTTCAATAAATATAATTGGTAACTATTTGAATTTGTCGTAGAAACAGTAGGTTTTCTATCTCTTGTTTAAAAGCTTTTAAAGTAGGCTTAAAATCATCAATTGTAGTTTTTTAAACTACGATTTGTATTCGTAAAGTGTAGGGACTAATACGACATAGGCTTATACAAATAAACTTGATTGAAGTATGGAAATTTATCCCTGATTGATTAATTGGTATTCCATTGTATCTATGTGTTAAGTCTAAAATTAGAAAACTCTAGTTAAAGTTAAGTATTATTAAGTAAGTACATGGAATTATATATATATGAGCAAGACCTGAGATTTTCATCTTTATCAATGTCGGAATGCGATGCAGTGCCTACTTAATTATGTCTAAATTTAACTGGTATGTTACTTAAGTGCAGTCAAAGTTCTGAAACCTGGGATTTTTTTTGTATTCTTTCTAATTTCACGTCCTAATTGCAGCCTCCGTTTACTAGTCAAGAAGGACTTACCTACTCTAAAATTTAAAATTACCCATAAACTGATAAAAGTTTTAAAAAAAGAATTATTGACATTTCAAAACAAGATTCGAGAATCGATTTAAAAATGGAATTATATCGCTTGATCTCAAATAAACAAATATGTCGGGTACATCCAAAAATAATCCAAACTACTTAAAATTAACAAAATTGCCTAAAATTGCCTAAAATGGTATCCAATTCCCATTGAAGTAGGCGTTTATACGTATCTCTGGTACATAATCTTGTTAGATTATGTACCAGAGATAACACCCACTGTTTTAAAATGTAACTGTCTGTCCTTTTGCGGATGTTTATTAATATTTATTGCACCAATTACAAGATCTCATTTATACTGGTATTGAATTAAATAAAAGTTTAATTGGATGAACAATCAAACGATTAATCCAATTACACGTGGGCGATGTTCTACAAATGAGAATCATTATTGTTTTATTACAAAATTGACACTAACACTATTTATGGTAAATAAAAAATTAAACAAAGAAGTTGGTAGTCTGTTGTTCTTTTCATAATAGCAATAGTTATTATTTCAACATAAACATTAGGATTGATTTTCACGTTTGTACCCGACTGTGTCAGAAGAAGGGTCATGTTTTTCTTAATGCCACGGCTTAGTGCCTTTTTACTCTGGTTCTAAAGTAGAAGCTGCCAATGCATCCTAACTTAACTACTACAGTCATGCAGTATATATTCATGATATAAAATGTAGTTTATCATCTTAAATACCACATTTATTCAATTTTTAGTTCAGTAAAAACGATTGGTAAAATAGATATAGATTGGTAAAATCCAGCTAGTACATAAGGTCATTTTTCAGGCCCAATCCAATGGTACCATAGAGCAAACCAGTACTTACTGTGTGATAGAAAGTTCCATAGCCATTAAATGAAGGTTATATTCTCTGATTGATCATTTACGTATCGTACCAACCTGTACCGCTACGTACCATGTTTTTAAAGCATGCCAAGGTACATTAAAATAGTAGGCTTAGGGTGACTGGCACCCTGCAATAGAGCCTTGTCAACTTGTCCTATAGACATACAAAAAGTTAAGTGATTTATGGTTTGTCTATGAATCAAAGAATATGGCGTTTATCGGTAGGTAAATAATCGGTAATGGGTTGGATGGATTCGCGCTTTGTTTTAATATTGGAAATAGACTAAGGCGTTTAGGAAAAGACGATTGCAAAAGGTTGATTAAGTACAATATTTTTTTTAAATGTACAATTGGTCAGAAGGAAAAAATATAATTGAATTTAAGAAATGGGCGCTGCTCCTCGTAAAATATTGAAAGTCAGCCGTGTCTAGTAAACTGAGAATCCACCCCAATTCCGGACTTTCCCAAAGTTTGTTAAAAGCCTCGGAGACTGAGGTTGAATCTACAGTTTTCACTTATTACCTAAATCTAATAAATATGTCTATAAACTATAAATTGATGAGAATTAAGTGTGCATACACATGGTTATATTTATCAAATGGTTTTGACGAGAAAATTACTAGACAAGTTTCACTGTTTCACTGAGTTCGTGCTATGAGGACGCTCTGTTCGCTCAATAATTAACCTATATACCTATAAAATAATTTTCTTATTCTACATTCTGTCTGTTCACTATCCATCAGCTACGATGGTTAACAAAAGTCTGTTCATATGATCGATAAAAAAAATGTCGCACTGTCCCTGAAACTTATCATAATAATACTGAATGCTTCACTTTCATTGTTTTCTTGTTATTTGCGGTAAACAAGTATATGGGTTTATTTTAAAAGTTTAGCATTGCACATAATTATGTAAGTACGTAGAGACGAACCATATACATTTTTAAGGGCTCCGCCCGCGCTTGTCTCGGTAAATAGTTGAGTTTAGACAACTCTTTCTGTTCTTTCTCAAGTATCAAAGTATCTCCATGTCAAATGTCATTAAATCCGTACAAAGGTTTCTTTGGTTAAATCTTTCTTTTCCCTTCTATTTAAATTAACAGACAACTCACAATCACTTGGAGAAATATAGTTTACTAGCTTTTGCAAGCGGCTTCGCTCACGCAGACTTTTATTTCCTGATTTACCCCTTTAGGGGTGAAATTTTAAAAATTTCTTTCTTAGTGCTCACCTACATTATATAAAGAACCTACATGCAACATTTTAGGATTCTAGGTCCAGCGGTTTGGGCTGTGCGTTGATCTCTAGGTATCTTAGTCAGTCACCTGCCTCTTTTTAACCGACTTCCAAAAAGGAGGAGGTTCTATGTTCCACTGTATGTTTTTTTATTTTTTATTTATGTTCAGCTATTACTCCGTCAATTGTGGACCGATTTTGAAATTTTTTTTTGTATTCGAAAGGGTATGCTCCCGAGGTGGTCCCATTGCCACCATATCAGGATCTGATAATGGGGTCCCAGGGTAATCGAGGGAAACCCTCATTTTTTACAGGCACATACTATGTTTTTCGTATATTTTCTGAAGTTACACCGGTATTTGCGTCTGGTAGTCATCATTTTATGATGATGAGCTCATGATGTAAGGTACAACTCCTTAACGGTTAGGAGTTGGAGGATAAATCTTTAAATATCATATGTATGTATGTATGTTACCTTTAGTCGTATGCTTTAAAATTATTTAGGTAAGCTGATGATGGAAGGTGGAAGGTACAACTCCTCAATGGTTAGGAGTTGAAATTTCAGACGTATCTAAAGACCTTCAGTCGTATACTTTCAAGTTATTTAGGTGAACTGATAATAGAAGGTCAAACTCTACACGAGTTACGGATTAGAGGACCATTTTAATATTAAACGTATTAAAAATAAAAACTTTTTATAAAAAAAAACCGACTTCCAAAAAACATCCAACGAAAACTCTCTGCCAAGAAAACACTTAAAAGCGTAAAATAAACTAGTTCTTCATAAATTGCCTATACCTAATTCTTTATTCATTTAAATTGTAGTATTATAATGTGTGCTAGGTACCTAAAATCTGCTTGAAGTCGGTGCCAAGCCAAAAAGAATACAAACGAACAATTACAAAAGTCTAAGCGATAGGTAGTCACTTGGCACCGACTTCAAACAGATTCTAGGTACCTAGCACACATTATAATACTACTATTTAAATGAATAAAGAATTAGGTATAGGCAATTTATGAAGAACTAGTTTATTTTACGCTTTTAAGTGTTTTCTTGGCAGAGAGTTTTCGTTGGATGTTTTTTGGAAGTCGGTTTTTTTTTATAAAAAGTTTTATATATGTATATAGATTACAATTCCCATGTCCATGGTGTATCCGCTTTATAATTGGTGATACCTTTTACCTTTAAAAGTCAATTAAGATGATATTTAAATTTCTAATGATACATACAGCAAAAATATAAATTACGTTATTTGTAAATTAAGTCGACGTGACGTTAGGAGACATATCCGAGTCGTTGTAATGTAATTAATCACAAATAGGGTGTTGACCGAATAATTAGCGCGTGTCCGAAGCTCGTGTGTATCAAACGATATACATTTATTACTTTGTACTTAAGCTTTCGTTCAGTTACAGCTATTAGAGGAGATATACATTAGAGTGAAAGTCGTAATATGATCTATCTATACCTAATGTAAGATTGTTAATCATTTTTAAGTCTTGTACTACAAAAAACATAAAATGAGAATAATATATTTACAATTTACATGTTGTCGGTGGGAATTTCGTTGTGACTCGAAAACAGGCAATACATCTCGTTCATAAACTTGTCTAAAGATTGTTTGATATTTTTAATCGATTTATGAAAATGATCTAACAGTACTTAGGTAGCAAAACTATGCTCAAACCAAGATGAACAATTTCTTGGATCTTTATATCTCTATGCTTTCGCGTACCTATTAAGAAAATTGATTCGTGAATTATCTAAAGAAGTTGATGGCAGTAATGGTTTCAATCATAGTCATCATGTCTACGAGCTAAATGTAAAAATTACAAAGCCTTTTTTCGTGTTCTGTGAAAGTTATGAGTTCATTTTACCTACCCGTATTGAGAACACTAAAGTAATTTTCTATTGTCATTACAATTTGTCGATCAACTGATGAGGGTGATCGTGGGAGAGCCACGCTTCGGCATGAATGGGCCGGCTCGACCGGAGTGATACCATGGCCTCACAGAAAACCGGTGCGAAATAGTGCTTGCGCTGTGTTTCACCGAGTTAGTGAGGATACCGGAGGCCCATACCCCAACCCCTATCTCTCCTTCTCCCCTCCCCCCTCCTCCTATTTCCCCTCCTCGCATCCCCCCAAAGGCCGGCTACGCACTTGTGACACCTCTGGTGTTGCAGGTGTCCATGGGCGGTGGTAATCGTTTACCATCAGGCGATACGTCTTCTAGTTTGCCCACCAATTCCATAAAAAAAAAACTTTCCGAATAATATTATACCATTGAGTTGTCAACAAAATATTTCACGATAATATCTATGTGAAGGAACTTTCAGCTGAGGGAAATAAGTACAGCCTTAATGACACGCTGGTGGCTGACCTCCATCATGGTGTCACCTTGTGCCCCAATTACACTTTGAGAAAGTCACGCGAGTCACGCGTATATTTAGTGTCTGATCTATAATAGTCAATGGATATTTATTTATTTGTTTTTTTTTTTAAATAAATGCCACTATACAAACTCATTTTGTTTATGGAAGTCATTCGTCTTTGATATGGTCTATGATCTATAAAAGCATAATGGTATTTGTTTTTTTTTTTTTTTTTTTTTTTTTTCTCCCCATTTGGCAGGAGAACTTGGCTCGCACTTCTGTGCATTTGCCAGCGTCAAGTTTTATTTAGTTGGTATTTGAACATTGAATGACACAAAGTAAAGTTAAGGAAACATTATAACGCGAAAAGACAATATAACGGAATTTGGAAGAAAGGTAACAGGATCAGTAATGTGTATATATTTTAAATACTTACATAATTAAAATTAAATATTTTGAATAAATAGCAGCCACAGTCTGTTGTAAATATTAATGTTTATAAATATTTATACAATTTAAAGGCGAATGTTATTATTATAAATAAAATTCGAAAGAACACTATATATGGAGAGGCTAGAAGAAGAAAGAAGAGTCTTTATAGAAGTGGGGAAAGGAACGCGGAGTGACATCAAGCCATTATAAAAGGAAGTACGGTCATGAATCGGACAGGAAAGGAATATATGGTTCAGGTCTGCAAAGTCATATCCACATTCACACTGAGGACTATCTATGATGTGAAATCGTGCCAGATGTGCTGGACAAGTGGTGTGACCCAACCTCATTCTTATTAGAATGGTTGTCGCAATCTTGCCAAGTTTGAGGACAGAGAACCAAGGCTTACGAGGAATTTTCGATTGAATACTAAAGTAGTATTTCCCTTTTGAACGGGCACTTTCTTCCCAAACTCTATCCCAGGAATCTCCAAGATAACGTCTAGGAAGAGTAGCCAAGTCCTGAGTATAATTTTTAAACGGTACAGTATCACCACACACCACAGCCTCATTGGCAAGTCTATCAGCTCTTTCATTGCCACTTATTCCACAATGACTCGGAATCCAGATAAAAACTACAGAAAAGCCCTTCTCAACACATTCAAAAAGTTTAGTCCTAATATGCGCTATTAGAGGAAATGGTGGTTTAGACTTAAAAGGATATCTCAAGAGCGCCTGAAGGGCACTCATGGAGTCAGTTAAAATTAAACTATTTCTAAGTTTTAAAAGTAAGACGTATTCCAGAGCCTTCAGGATGCCAAGACATTCCCCAGTAAAAACTGTTGCTTCAGGTGGACACTTTACTTTTTGAACGATATTATACTGCGCATGATATATTCCTACGCCCACAAAATTATCAGGTTCATGCTTGGATGCATCAGTGAAAATACGGTGCCACTCAGGCCAGTTTTGTTCAACAATGAAATTAAAATGGGGGTTAGCATTATTTTTATCAATATCTAAAATGTATTTAACAGATGGCTCATGGATCAAGGATTCAAATTTATTAATAAACAAATCAAGTTTTGAAGATCGATGTGTCGGGGCATTAAATGATTTAAATCGAATATAACTTTTAACTAAACAAGGAAGAGGTTTGTGATTCCAGTAATTTGATGACTCAATGAGATCAGCAAGTATCTGAAGTTTTTGAATTAAATGGCTATTAGAAAACTGTAAAACACGGAAAAACAACCGATCAGCTAAAAATTGACGTCTTAGTTTAAGAGGAGGTTCATTGCATTCGGTTTGTAATGCATTAATGGGACTAGATTTCATAGCACCTGTGATTATTCTCAAGGACCTTGATTGGATGGAATCCAATCTCCTAAGGGCACTCACGTTACAAGGCTCCAATAGGAAGATTCCATAGTCAAGCACACTTCGAACTAGAGCATTGTAAAGAAGTTTCAAGGAAAATGGATGCGCACCCCACCAAACACCTGATAGGCACCTCATCAAATTGAGAAGTTTTTGACATTTATTTATCACATAATCACAGTGCGGAACACCTGTAAGTTTAGAGTCCAAAACAATACCCAAAAACTTGACCTGTTTTTTAACTGGTATTTCGTTATGATCGAAATCTATAGCTATTGGGATGGGAATACGCTGTCGAGTAAATAAGACTAATGAACTCTTACTCGCAGATACACTCAGGCCATTTTTTTCCATCCAGATTTTTAAATAATCAAGAGAGTTAGATAGCTGAGAACACAGAGAACTTGCTGAATTTCCACTAGCGTATAAAACTAAGTCATCTGCATATTGTAGGATATTTGATGTATTTTGAAGTGAAGAATCTAAATCAGACGTATACAAATTAAATAATAAAGGGCTTAGAACTGAACCCTGCGGGAGACCTTTCCATACTAGTCTACTTTCATCCTGTGTTTGATCTAATTTTATTGTTCTACCTGAAAGGAGGTTAATTTTAAAGCAAACCAAAATTTCAGGGATGCGAAGCATATCTAGTTTTTGTTTAAGGACATTTAGAAGAACATTATCATATGCTGATTCTATATCTAAAAAAACTGCAATTACAGATTCGTTTTGTGAAAATGCAACTCTGATATCTGTTACCAAGGTAGCCACACTATCCAACGTACTCCTGCCTTTCCTAAATCCAAACTGAGATTCTGGTAAAATTCCACGGTGTTCAGCTATCCATTCAAGGCGATTTTTAACTAGGTTTTCAGCTACTTTTGCAATTACGGGTGACAAAGCTATTGGTCGATAAGATGAAGGTTCTGATGGTGTTTTCCCCGGTTTCAGAATGGGAATAACAGTTTGAGACTTCCATGGTGGAGGAATATTACCCGACATCATAATTTTGTTAATTAAGTTCAAATAGTATTGAAGTGAGGTTTGATTTAAATTAGCCAGGAATGAATACGGAATGCCGTCATCACCTGGAGCAGAGTCTTTAACCGATGATAAAACGCCCTGTAATTCTTGCATTGTAAAGGGAGAATTTAGTAGACTTTGGTTCTGAGAGATAGAAGAAGGAATGTTGTTATAAATAAGGTCATGTTCTGGGACAAATGGTGGAGCTAAACGATTAAGAAAAGAGTTCTTCAGATTTGGGGGAATGCCAGAAATATTGGAATTAGTAACACCATTTCTAAACCTTCTTATATTTTGCCAGACAATAGAAGGATTTACATTGGGGGTGATGGAAAGGCAAAAAATTTTCCATCCTTCAAATTTCTTTTCTTTGAATAATTTACGAGCTTTCGCTATAGCATCAGTTACAATTTCAAAATTATCTACGGACATATTATTTTTGTATTTTTTTTCAGCTTCCTTTCTAGCTTTTACCATTCGCGAGCATTCACTGTCCCACCATGGAGGGGAAGGAACTCTACCATTGGTTGACGTTTTTACAGGGAAGGTTTCATCTGCAGCTTGTACAAGTACGTTTGTGAAAATATTATTACCATCGATAAGATCGTGTGATAAATTATTTTGTAAATTAGAAAGTTTAAACTCTACAAGAGTTTTAAACTTATCCCATAACCCATCTTTATTAAGTTTGAACTTCACACGAGGTTGTCTTGAAGGATTAGGAGAACTGCTAGGATGAGTGGGCGTTATAAAAATTGGGAAGTGGTCACTTCCATAAGAAGATGGCAAAGTGCACCACGCAAGAGATGAAGCAAAATTAGGGGTACAAATGGAAAGGTCTATTGCACTAACATTTTCATTTGGCCCTGTACGTCGAGTTGGCGACCCGGAGTTTAACACACAAAGGTTATGTTGGTCAAATATATCTAATAATATGTCACCACTATATGATGAAAGAGTACAACCCCAAGAAATATGGTGAGAGTTAAAATCACCTAAAATTATAAAAGGACGAGGAAGAAGAGAAACGAGATTGTTGAACTGTTGAAGAGTTGAAGAAGAGGGGGAAGGAATGTATATTGAAGCAATACAAGTATTATTTATTTGTGCAGCTACTACGGAAAAATTATTAAATGTCGGAAGAGATACGGGACAGAAGAAGACAGTGTTTCTAATGAGTAGAGCAGTCCCGCCATACCCATCAGACCTATCATCTCTTAGACAAGAAAAACCACTGATTTTGAAGATAGAGCCTGGTTTTAACCAGGTTTCTGAAATTGCAAACAAAGAAGCTTTATATTTATTTATCAAGTAAATAATTTCGTTTTTTTTAGAAACTGCACTTCTACAGTTCCATTGTATTATGTTCTGAGTTTGTAGTAACATTATTAACAGGTTGAGGGTTTTTATACATATCGACTATAAGGGCAACGTTGGTCGGTATTTTTATATTAGATTGAGTTAGTGTTTGGATGAGAATTTGGATTATATCTGATGTTGACATCAATGTAGGATTTGCGGAATTGGTGTTAAAGGCACAGCCATTTTGTGACGTTGGTAACCTGTATTCGTTAACTAATTGTTGATGTTGTTCTCGATCGAAGCCTTTACCTAATTTGGGGGGAGGGCGACGATTGATATACACTGTTTTTTTATGTGAAATGTGTGAAGGATAATGTTGTGTATAAGAAGATTGTGAGTTTCGGAAAGCGGTAGTAGTAACCGGAGTACTAGCTACATTGGCATATGAATTAGAAATAGGTGTAATCATTTTAGCAACTTCGCCATATGAAATACATTTTTCTGCCATAATTGTCTTAATTTCCTTTTGACGCACAAATTCAGGACACAATTTAGATGTCGCAAAATGTTTACCAGAGCAGTGGCAACAAGATATATTGTCTTCCTCAACATCATAAGCATCACCAGTATGTTCCTGACCACACTTATAACATTTAGGTTTGGACCTGCACTGTATTTTTGTGTGTCCAAAGCGACAACAATTGTAGCATTGTATAGTGGGATATACATACAGCTCTACAGGTAGTGAATTGTAGCACATGAATATACGTGGAGGAAGAATTTGACCATCCAATGTAATCACTATACTCTGCGTTGGTTTCCAAACAGGGGATCCTTCTACGATAGTCTTATAGTTTATTCTCCTAACTTTAAGGATTTTACCACAGTTATCAGGTACTGACGCATTTTCGATTATTTCTTCGGGCGACCATTCCGATGGAACACCACGAACAAGTCCCATTCGTGTTATTTGATAAGTTGGTATAAATGCTTTTAAATTAGTTTTTGTTAACTCACTATTTGAAATAAATGAATTAGCATCGTGAAAATTTGAGAACACTAAACTTATTCTATTTCTGCCAATTTTCTTAACAGATCCATCCACAATGTTGTGAATGGCATTAGTCTTGAGAAACCTACCAAATGTGACCGGGTGCAAGGTGGTACTATCATCAGGCGACTTAACCTCTTTCTGGACGTGTACAACAAACGGGCTGATGTCATTGACCTCATACTTGGTCCTAGCAACTCCAGATACTGAACCCTGGGGGCCTGAACCACTACTTGGTGTGACTTTATTATTAATTAATTCAACCGGGCTAACAGTAGGATTAGAGTCACTATTTTCACTCTCTGCACTTGCACAACAACAACCCTTGCTCCCATCAATAGCCTGACTGTGCTTCCTCTTTTTTTTATTGCATATTTTGCAAATTTTATGTAGCCTGGTTCTTTTATGTCCACGTTGTGCACTGGGACCATCCGTTTCCATTCCAGACTCATTGGAAACAACAGTTACAAAATGCGTAGCCGGGGGTACAAAGACCCCCGGGTCCGCCAAGTCAGGCGGCTCGTTCATAAAATAATATTAAAAAACTTACCGAATCTGGCAAACTATACACTAAAACTTATATATATACACTAAATATGAAAATTATTTACAATATAATACAAAACTGATCCGTTATTATAGAAAAATTAAAATTAAAAATTTTCTCCAGAAAAAATGCACCGGTACGCTTGAAGTTTCCCGCGCTTTTTTTCCTTATTTGTTTTTTTAAAGCAGATAATTATATAGGTATACAAATGAAGTCATTGTAGTGTAGGTACGTTAGAATAATATATTTTAGAGAAAACTAGTCTTTCAAAGCAAATTCATTTTCATCCCACCAGCTCGTAAAGAGTATTTTTGCCCTTCGATATCTGAGTGTAAAAGCCGTTTTTATCCTCTAGAGAATAAAGTAAATTGAATTTAGAACATCGCTCTGGTGCACTAAGTTTGTGAATTCAAAACATCATTAATCCTATTTACTTCACCTCCATGGTGCCGAATTTATCATACAATATTTTTTAATTTGTTAAAAACTCAGACTCGGAACCTTCTTGGTGTAGTTTTTTTTTTAATTTGCTCTGCCCGCATCATTTTCTTCTAAAGTAACTATAGCAACTTAACTTTCAATTGTTCTTAGTTAATCTATACATCCATACAAATAAGTAAAATTGAAATGTCTGTATGTAATATTAAAATAACCGTTTTTTACTAAATGCATATGTATGTATACACGGTACATATACTAAAATACTTTTTTATAATTTCTGTTACATAGTCTGTCTGTTAGTCGGTCTGTCTGTCTGTTTGTCGCGGGTAATCTCTGGAACGGCTGGACTGATTTTGACGTGACTTTAACGTGCAGATAGCTGATAATGTAAGGAGTAACTTAGGCTAATTTTTTTAGACTAGCTTTGTCCCGCGGTGGTACTCGCGGTACGACGAGGTACCATAATGTAGTACCTAATCAATAATAATACCTAAATTGAAATTAAAGTATCTTGTGATTGTTAATGCTTTTTTTGCATTTAGTTGTTTCCTCGCTGAGGTGGAATGAAAAGTTATGTGTTGCACTCGAGTGCAAAGATTTTTCACCTCGTGCTCTTTTGATTCCCTCGCTGACGCTCAGGATTCGAATTTTAGAATCCTTCGCTTGCTCGGTCATCAAAATTGAGCACGCGGTTAAAAAGCAACTTTGCACTCTTTATAACAAATAACTATTATAAAACATAATACAAATCAAATTGAACATAAAGTTGCCTTTCAACGCCGAATGAAAACTTTTGTGTTAATTTGAAGCGCTAAGCTATTCAATGCAATTACTACTATTTATTGCTTAATTTTGTACTTTCCTATATACAATTTTGTATTTCTTATTATCTAGAAATCTACGCTAATCTAAGGCAAACATGAATTAAAAATATGTACATTTTTTTTACGAATTACTTTAAATGATTGAAAAAGCAGGAGGAGGTTGTACTGTTTGTTTGTAACTTCAGAATATCATCACATTCATCACACACAAAACAATATCAAAAGTTGTTTTATTAGTTGGGAGATTATTTCATTTATTTTTCATTGGAAGGCCTGTTTGTCTGTAGCACATTTAATTCATGCATGAACCTCTTTTGACGCAATGTGCTAATTAAATGTTTTCCCGATTAATATTTCCCAGTAGGTCATACTGAAATTTAAAGAAAATAATTCTACCTTTTGGAAAATCCATAACTATATATAATATACTAGCTGACCCGGCGAACTTCGTACCGCCATATTTATATACAATAATTAGCAATAAATTAAAATTGCGACTATAATTTGAGATTTAAACTATCCTATCTCTCAATTTGGATCGAACTGCACATGGTGTGCAAATTTTATTATAATCGGTTAAGTGGTTTAGGAGTCCATTGAGGACAAACATTGTGACACGAGATTTATATATATTATAGCTGTTGCCCGCGGCTCCGCCCGCGTGAATGTCGATTTTCGCGGCAAATAGTAACCTGTATAAGCTATATTACTGTAAAGTTTCATCCAAATCCGTTTAGAAGTTTTAGCGTGAAAGAGTAACAAACACACACACATTTTGTGTTTTGTTTCTGGTAAATTATCATAACTATTAAGTTATATGTTTGTTTATATTAAAAATTATAACTCCTAATTCAAGTATTTTAAACTTAAAATTGATCTTTTACATTTTTATTATACTATAAAAAAGTAATTATATAACGTACCTATTGTAAATTATCTTTTAGAAACTGTTTAAGAACTACCAGATGTGGATGTTGTGTTAGTTACATTGAGATGATAATTTTAGGAACTGGTCACACACACTTTTTTGGAAATATAAATACAATGTAGATTATTTATATATTATTTATATATTATTTATTAACTTTATGCACTAAGAATGTACATCGGCGGACTTAATGCCCAGAGCATTCTCTTCCAGTGGACCTTCGGGTGGTGGAGAAATCTTATAAGGCAGGTGTGTGAAATCTTATATACATAAGAAGTCCGTTCAAATTTACAATAATCACATCATATTCAACGTTATACATACAAACATACATATATAAGTAGATATACATATACAGATTACGTATACATAAATACAACATTTATACACTAAATAATGGAAAAAAAAACTTCGTTTAAAAAAACCGACTTAAAAACTAAAAAGTATCAAATAACTTGTATATGCTACCTATTCATAGGTTTGAAGTCGGTGCCAAGCCAAATGTAATAGTAGGTACCACACTCGCTATATTTCGAGACGAACGTCAACGACGTCACCGACGCTTCGGTTGTTTTGTTCTACGCGAAGAGCAGCTATCCCGCTCAAGGTCACGCCATATCAGGAGATATGGTGGTCATGGGACCACATGAGGAGCATACCCTTTCGAATACAAATATAATTTTCAAAATCGGTCCACAAATTGACGGAGGAGTAATCCGTGTACATTCATACATTAAGAAAAAAAATCGATTAAATTGAGAACCTCCTCCTTTTGGAAGTCGTTTAAAAAGGACGGTAAGCTATAAATTAGAAAATTCTGCCAGTTCATAGAGAAAGAGCTCATGTACTTTATTTTTGAATGTATATCGGTTAGTGGACATCCTGATTTCGAGCGGGAGCGGATTCCAGAGTATTACTGCTCGAACAAAGAAGGAACAGTTCACGAAGTCGGAGTAATGAGACGGACATGAGAGAAGCAGATTATTAACTGAGCTAGGATTTCTATCGTGATTAGAGCACAGGTATCGGAAATACGGAGCAAGGTAGGTAGGCAAGGATGGCGAGTTGAGAAATGAAAATAGGAAGGTAAGTGCTCGATGATTGCACTGTAGGCGAATAGGTAACCATTTTAACTGGGAACGCAAAGCAGACACATGGTCATACTTTCGAATATTGAAAATAAATCGAATGCAGTTATTAAGAAGACGGTCAAGCTTGTTAAGGAGGTCTGCATTCAGGTCGAAGTAACACACATCACCATAGTACATTCAGTGTTCCGCAAACTTTTTGGGTTCAAGGTACATCTAGGAAGATTAAAAATTTTGGAGGTACACCATAATTAGGGTTCCGTGCCAAAGGCAAAAAACGGAACCCTTATAGATTCGTCATGTCTGTCTGTCTGTCTGTCTGTCCGTCCGTATGTCACAGCCACTTTTTTCCGATACTATAAGACCTATAATGTTGAAACTTGGTAAGTAGATGTATTCTGTGAACCGCATTAAGATTTTCACAGAAAAATAAGAAAAAACAATAAATTTTGGGGGTCCCCATACATAGAACTGAAACTCAAAAATTTTTTTCATCAAACCCATGCGTGTGGGGTATCTATGGATAGGTCTTCAGAAATGATATTGAGGTTTCTAAAATATTTTTTTTTTAAACTGAATAGATTGCGCGACTGTAACTTCTACAATAAGAGCATGATAAATCTAAAAAAAATATATGATATACATTACCATGCAAACTTCCACCGAAAATTGGTTTGAACGAAATCTAGTAAGTACTTTTTTTTTAATACGTCATAAATCGTAAACTGAAATTTACCTTCCATTCAATCAACACAAATATAAAAAATATATATATATGTTACTTGCTGCTGCGGAACCCTTCATGGGCGAGTCCGACTCGCACTTGGCCGCTTTTTTAAAAATATTTTTAAGTAATAAAAAACAATTTTTCTTATTAGTCACAAAACTATATTTTTATTTTACACTTTAATTGAGCATAGGCGGTCTCATCTCTCGTCGATCGTCTTGAGGCGTTCCCTTTTTTGTTTTTTACTGTGGTAAGAGTTAAAAATTCTAATCCACATAACTTTAAAATTTTCTTATCTAGTTTTATGGTTAGGCAGATTTAGACAAAATAAAAAGATCTCAGAAATTACAGAATAAAAAATAAAAAGTCCTCAGAAATCAGAACAGACTTGTCTATAAGTAAATTCTGAAAGCTGCAGCACTTTGAATAGGAAGGGAAGAATAGAAATAGGGCGAAAATTTTCAGGAAAGGAAGACTAAGAATAGGGCGAAAATGTTCAGGAAGGAAAGAATAGAAATAAAGCGAAAATATTCAGGAAAGGGTAGAATAGAATTAGGGAGAAAATGTTCAGGAAGGGAATAATAGGAATACGGTGAAAATATTCAGGAAGAGAAGAATAGAAATGGAGCGAAAATATTCAGGAAGGGTAGAATAAAAATAAACTTCGTACCGCCATATTTACATATCTGTCTCAGCTGGTCTCAGCTTCCTACAGGCAGTGTACAGTCGCGGACAAAGAAAAAGACTTTTCCCGTTATTAAAAAAAAATTAAATTAAAAAAAAATAAAAAATAATCTATGTCCTACCTCGTAGTATGAACTCAAATCGTGCCAAGTTTCATTTTAATCCATTCAGTAGTTTCAGCGTGATGCGCGGCCAAGATACAGACAGACGTCGCGGACAAAAAAAAAAGACTTTGCCCGCTATCTTTTAATTTTTCTTATACACAAACCTTGTCCTAACAATAAGGTCCTACACATAAAAAAAGAATCATTTAATTTGGTGCAGCCGATCGGAAGTTATGCGCGTACATACATTTCGGCGATACATTTTTATATAAATAGATATGTTAATACTGAATTTTAAAAATATTATCTAATATCTTTACCATTTTTATTTGCATTCTAAACAGTGACAACCTTAGATTATTAATAGTGACAACTAACAAAATATGTCAATACAATGACAATTTCTGAATGAACCAACAATAACAACCATCAAAATAATAATATTAAAATACGCGATAATAATATATAAATAATATGTGGTGTCTATTTAAAACCCTTAATTTCATTCGTGTAATAATATATGATGCCTATTTAAAACCCTTAATTTAATAAGTGCTTCAATTAGACAGTCAAAAGTTTGACAGGAAAGTTGGTAGAACAGTTTTTAAGGGCAAAACGAAATTGTTGTTTTTATTATCTTCCCCGCAATTTTTCCATATTTTCTCACCGTTTAAACCCTCCCTGAACCACGGCAAACATTTCAAAACCTAAATCAGCTAAATCGGCCTGGCGGTTCTCGAGTTTTAGCGAGACAAACGAACAGCAATTCATTTTTAGGGTTCCGTGCGAAAGGCAAAAAACGGAACCCTTATAGATTCGTCATGTCTGTCTGTCTGTCCGTCCGTATGTCACAGCCACTTTTTTCCGAAACTATAAAACCTATAATGTTGAAACTTGGTAAGTAGATGTATTCTGTGAACCGCATTAAGATTTTCACACAAAAATAGAAAAAAACAATAAATTATGGGGGTCCCCATACTTAGAACTGAAACTCAAAAATTTTTTTTTCATCAAACCCATACGTGTGGGTGTGGGTAGGTCTTCGAAAATGATATTGAGGTTTCTAACATCATACTTTTCTAAACTGATTAGTTTGCGCGAGAGACACTTCCAAAGTGGTAAAATGTGCGCCCCCCCCCCCCGCCTGTAACTTCTAAAATAAGAGAATGATAAATCTAAAAAAAATATATGATGTACATTACCATGCAAACTTCCAACGAAAATTGGTTTGAACGAAATCTAGTAATTAGTTTTTTTTAATACGTCATAAATCGTAAACTGCAATTTACCTTTCATTCAATCAACACAAATATAAAAATATAATAAAAATTGTATTATGCTACTTGCTGCTGCGGAACCCTTCATGGGACAGTCCGACTCGCACTTGGCTGCTTTTTATAGGATATAAGAGAAGAAGAAGATATACAAATTGTTTTGTCAACTTTGCAAGTTTTTTCTAGTAATCTATTACTGTAAAACCAGCAAATTAAATACAGTCTACTGAAAAGTCGTCTTCCTTCATACATTTGGACCTTGCTCCTTTACAATGACCATTTAACGTTATTATGGTATTTTAGTTTTTGGTTCAGAATCGATTAGAGCGTCCTCCCAAAAAAAATCTAAATTTCTCTAATGTACCGAATTAATGTTTTTTTTATTATACCTACTTTAAAAAATAATCATATATAGATTACTCGTATATAGGATAGGTACATCCTACTGTGAAGTTAGTGTTACTTAATTCCAATAGATGTCGCTGTTAAGTTTAGAAACTATTTTCAAAATTCATTGCTTCAGTAACGATTAGAGAGCCCTCCCGATAAAACACCTAAATTTCTTTAATGTACAGAATTGATCTGTTACATCACATTTTTATTATACGTTCAAAAGAAAATCATATTACGTACCTATTGTAAAGTTAGTTACTTGATTCCAAGAGATGTCGCTGTTTTAAGCAAAGAAACCGACAAACTCAACGTCTACAGATTTATTATACGTGATATATGTATAAATAGATCACGGAACAATATTTAAAGTACTTGCTGTCTAGCAAAAAAAGAATGAATGAAATCACGTGTTATTGAATTACAACCAAGTACATATTTTGACTTTCATCCCTTCTCTCCAGGAAACCGTGCTGAATTTATGGATAGAGAGATTTCGATTAATCAAATACTTAATGCTACACCGAATTATACGTAATACGTTTTACGATTATTCCACGATATATTAATCAAAGTGTTATTAATTACGCATGGCTGGCAACAGATGTCACTACCAGTCGTTTTACGTAATGATAAATTCTTTATAATTTTTTTTCCAATAGATAGAGAGATTGTGATAAATTAAATACTTTATGCTACAATCTTCAGAGTATCTCCTTTCTAACAAAAAAAGAATTATTGCAATCGGACTACTCGTTAATGAATTACAATTAATTACACATTTTGACTTTCATCTCCCCTCCCAAGGAAACCGTCCGGAATTTCGGAATAAAAAGTATCCTATGTCCTACCTCGGAGTATGAACTCAAATCATGCCAAGTTTCATTTGAATCCATTCAGTAGTTTCGGCGTGATGCGCGGCCAAGATACAGACAGACAGACAGACAGACAGACAGACAGACAAAAATGAAAAAAAAAATAGTTTTCGTTTCAGTATCGATAACAGAGTGCCCTCCAAAAAAATTTTCAAAATATCTTCAATGTACAGAATTTGACCTGTTACATTTTTATTATAAGTATAGAAGATAGGCAAATTAAAGGCATTAAATAGTTTTTTTTATAACGTTGTGTGTCAATGTTCGAAACATTTACTATTATTTAGTTATTCATTTGATAAATAACACCATCTAGCTTCAAACTAAGTAACTAACTGATAGAATAGTTATATATCTTTGTAAATATATACATAAAATCACCCAAACTCCGAAATAAATATTTGCAGATCATACAGACATTTGATCCGCCACGAGAATCGAACTCGAGATCTCAGCACAGCAGTCGCGTACGCTGCCACTGCGCCACCGAGCCAGTTATTAATTATAATATATGCATTTTGAAGTAAATTGTAACGAAGGCGGATAGAGAAGATTGTCATAAATGTAAACACAGTAAACAACACATTTTTTCTTTTCGTTTACAGAGGGAATGCATCTCAGTACACATCGGCCAAGCTGGCGTCCAGATCGGCAACGCTTGCTGGGAGCTCTACTGCCTCGAGCATGGCATCCAGCCTGATGGCCAGATGCCATCTGACAAGACCCTGGGCGGAGGCGATGACTCTTTCAACACCTTCTTCAGTGAGACCGGAGCCGGCAAGCACGTGCCTAGAGCAGTATTCGTGGATTTAGAACCTACTGTAGTCGGTAAGTTCTGCCTGACTTGTTTATAACGGATATATACTTTGCTTTTATATCTTCTTTATGGAACCGTATCAAAAACGAGGTGATCCGGCAGAGAACCAAGGTCATCGACATAGCCCATAGGATTAGCAAGCTGAAGTGGCAGCGGGCTGGTTATATTTGCCGTAGAACCGATAACTACGGGGGTAAATAGGTTCTTCAGTGGAGACCGCGTCTCGGCAAACGTAGTGTAGGACGTCCACAGGCCAGGTGGAGTGATGATTTGCGCAAGACGGACTAAGTGGCGTAAAATTGGAGAGGCCTATGTCCAGCAGTGGACTGCGGTAGGCTGATGATGATATATTGACTGCACGGACGGCGTAGAGGTTTAAATTGTCACCACGCCGCTTTTCTACTGCGCTGAGTGTTACAGATTCAACCCCTACAGCAACACTTTGTGTGCTGCACAAATTTTTGGTTTTTTATGTCTGTTTCATGTTTGTTTGTAAAGTCCCCCCGCGACATAGGAATATTCCTAGTTACCTAAGAATTCCTAATTTATCACAAAACATTCAATAATACAATACTTTCATTATAAGAAAATCAATAAAATAATCTCAACAGTTGATGATGTTACAGTGCGCGTAGGTAATGATAGACGGTCGGTAATAACAGCGCGTCGCCCCGGGTTCAATACCCGACAGTTCTATTACGAATTTCTATTATAAAACCGCCCGGCGAAGGCTTTAATTTAGAACCTTACGGTTAGTTTATAGCGCTTTTTATTATACACTTGTTAACAATGGTTTGTTTTGGTGTAGGAAAGGTAAGGTGATGTAAATGTGATTTATAGCTTTGATAGTTAGTCATGTAGACAGGTTTTGTCCCCTGATAAATAGTTAAACTTTGTCTAGATAATGATACCACGGGGCAGCGAAAGATTAGGCATAATATTGTAAAACGCATTGATGACTATCCTATATAACTTTATCAGTAGTTGTAGTTTGCAAGTAGTGAATATTGTTATACGTTATCAATACTTTCATACTATTACTATAAATTCGAAAGTAACGGTGTCTGTATGTTACGCTTTCACGAGTAAACCGCTGTACCGGTTTTAATGAAATTCAGCCTAGGGATACTTTGCTTCTTGAAGAAGGAAATAGACAACTCTTTACAACGATAAATACACGTGGTTGGAGCCGCGAACAAAAAGCTAGTATCGCCAAAACCTCTTTTCTAAGGAGCACCTCCTGTCCAGAAGTGGACTAATAAAGGTCTTACAGACTCATTAGATTGTTTTCTTACATATTACAATTATATAGTACAGAATCAGCGGTCTTTCTTTTAATCCACTTATATTATGTCAACAAATGGTCCTTCGAGCCGGATCCCAGGCAAAAAGTTGTCGGTAGGCGGCGTGCTTGTCCTGTTACACCCCGCGTCTCCCCCTCACAGTACCCACTGGGTCCGTGCGCGTGAAAATAGGTAGGCTTATATATTATGTGACAGTTATCAGTTATGTCGTGTCATGAACTAGCTATTGCTCGCGGGTTCTTACTTTGAAAATGATGAACTTCCATCGAACCATTAATCCCTTATTTTACTCCTTTAGTTTTTTTTTTAAATATTTACTTAGTGGGTGCTTACAACATAAAAAAGCAGTAAGTAGGTACCTAGTTTCCCTGGTATTTTTTTTGGCAAATTAACCAAAAAATGAATCCTAGCCAGATCGATTTATCGCCTCTGGAACTACCTGCACACTCAATTTCATGAAAATCGTTGGAACCGTTTCCGAGATCCAGTTTATATACAAGAACTACTCGTTTAAACATATTAGATAGATTAACTGTCAAAATTTTAAGTTTGTAGCGCCGACGGTGTAGTCTCTGCATTGATGAGCCTTGATGAGTCAGTGAGTCACTCAGCAAAGCAGCATATCTACTTCAAACATATTTCGCAATACAGGAAGCTTTACTTTATTACCCAAAGCTCTTAGCTAGCCAGTATTTATTACCCAGTAGCAACAGAACCACATTCGGATGAGAGCAATTAGCCCTCAAGTGGGGCATTCATCTCAATTTAGTTTGTTAAGACTTGAGAATGCCCATATGCACTTCAGTCCTGTAATTTCATTTTTTATTTTTCGGTGAATCAGTATTCTTGTAATTAATGTGTCATCTGTCTGAAATTGGATTTCTGGTTAATGAGCCATGATATTTATTTTAATAGCTTGCATGTTTTCGTGAGGAACATCTGTTTTAGTTTGTGGTTAGCAAATATCAAATAAAGCTTTGTTTGAAATATCAGCCTTATTTTTAAATGGTAGGTATGTAGATATTAACGATTTTATTTACTTTGGCCTTGTGGCAAGGGTTTCAATTCTTCTTCATTTTCTCGATGTCGTAATTTTAAACACCAAATTGTAATGTTTTATATAGGATTAGTTTTAACCGCGATTCTGCCCGCGTGTATGTCGGTTATCGCGATAAAAAGTAACCTGTGTCCTTCCTCCAGATTCAAAGTATATCCATACTAAATTTCATTGAATTGAGTGCAGCAAAGCGTGACAGACAGAGTTATTTACGAATTTATAATATTAGCAATGCTAATATTATAAATTCGTAATAAATATTCGTAATTCATAAAATGTAGATAGTTGAAATATAAAAATTGACAGTTTTAATTTTAGAAGACTTGAGCTAAAGTTTTGGTCAATGTAATAAAAACAACTGTTTTTTAAAAGATATAGTTATAGAAGTAAGTACCTAATAACATATGATTTTCGGCTGATACACAATCACGCTATACCTCTTCATTTACTTTTATAAGTAGTTTATGTATAAAACTGTTTCTAGACACTTCTAATAATTACATTAGAACTGGACATCAAACATCTTTGAGGGCAAAATCTATGCAATAAGTAAACAAACATATTTTATCTTCAGATGAGGTTCGTACCGGGACGTACCGTCAGCTCTTTCATCCAGAACAACTTATCACTGGTAAAGAAGACGCAGCCAACAACTACGCCAGAGGTCACTACACCATCGGGAAGGAAATCGTCGACGTTGTCCTCGATCGGATGAGGAAGCTCGCTGACCAGTGCACTGGACTTCAGGTATGCAACAGTCAAATGATCTATAGACGACTTTGAAGACTTTAAAGTTCAGTAGAATAGAGAGGACAATTAATAATAATCTACCGGTATTTTTAGAAATTCCTCATAGGAAGAACTGCCTTGGAGGCAGTCATATTGGAAAGATTTTAATGAAGAACTGAAATAATGTGTCGATATAAAACTTGTCTATCTACAAACATAACTGGGAAACGGGTTTTAAATGTCATCCGATGTCATAATGAATAAATACTAATTAGCAGACGGGTCACCTGATGTTAAGTGACTACCGTCGGCCATGGACATATGCAGCTCAAACCAACACAACTGGGTTGCTGTCCTTAGAGTTTGGAATTTATATTTACCTGTTATGTAATAGATTAATAAGTATTTCTTTCTATCAGGGCTTCCTGGTGTTCCATTCATTCGGTGGCGGCACTGGATCCGGCTTCACATCATTGCTGATGGAGCGTCTCTCTGTCGACTACGGCAAGAAATCTAAGCTCGAGTTCTCCATCTATCCTGCACCACAGGTATATACAACAAGACCCTTATAATAAGTCAATTATTTGAAATACCGTTTCTTCATAAAATTGGTGGCATTTTCTGTGAAGTTTACCTGCTGCACACGTGTATACGATCCCTGCTTCGCTCCTGAAACTTGTATCATAATGTTAGATAATCTAAACGGAACCAATCGTGAAGGAAACATACTTTCAACTTAATAATATTTACTTAAATAAACTAGTTCAAAAATAAATCGTGAAGACCCGCAGCGATAGTGAATTGGATAATTTCATCAAGCAATATCTTCATTAAAACACAGAAAGAATACAAATGACTGGAAAAACAGCAAGGTAGTAGAGCCACGCTGATTTCAGCACGGTAGGGCCGGCTCGACCGGTACTACCCTCGCACAGAACATCTACGTAAAATGATAGCGTTCGTGCGTCGTGTCGTCGTCGTGTTTCGTTGGTGCGTGCGAGACCGGAGGCCCAATAATGCAGAAGCATCACTAGCCCGCCATGGTGTGAGTCACCATGCTACATTGTCTGCATTCGCAATGAGTATGGTGACCACCACTCTTGGATTCTGCTTATGTTTTCCATCAGGCAGAGTAGTCATTTTGGCAGGCCCATACATAAAACAAAAAAATACTTTTATAATTTTCACCTGTTTCCCAGGTGTCGACGGCTGTAGTAGAGCCATACAACTCCATCCTCACGACCCACACCACCCTGGAACACTCAGACTGTGCCTTCATGGTCGACAACGAGGCCATTTACGACATCTGCAGAAGAAACCTGGATATTGAGAGACCCACCTACACTAATCTCAACAGGCTTATTGGGCAGGTATGTGAAATCATTTATATAGATACAGCTTAGGTTTATTTTATGATGTTTCTTCAGGGTATAACTTGGGCTCACGTATGGGGACATCTGACAAACAACGCCATCTAGTTTCTAACTAAGCAGAGCTTTTACTATTATTACATATTAACAAATATTTGCAGTTTATAAAAACGAGCATACGTTACTACTGCACCACCAAGGTAGTGAAACTCAAATTATCTTGACTTATTCACGAAGGGTTTTGATTTCTTTTTTATTTCAAGACAAATTCGCTGAGCATGAATTGAAAAATTGTTTCAATTAAAGTCTTTTATTGCGTTGAGCAAAGAGCTGTCAGTTCTGCACCTGATGTCTCCTCTTTTAAACAATGAAAAAGTTTTTTCTAAGAGCTATGAGCCTCTCATCTCATGAGAATAGATATTGTGTGCGTTAAATCAACATTAATCTATTAACTTTCGTTTTCAGATTGTGTCATCCATCACGGCTTCTCTCCGTTTCGACGGAGCTCTAAACGTAGACCTGACGGAGTTCCAGACCAACTTGGTACCTTACCCTCGTATCCACTTCCCCCTGGCTACGTACGCGCCTGTCATCTCCGCAGAGAAGGCCTACCATGAGCAACTGACGGTTGCTGAGATCACCAATGCATGCTTCGAGCCGGCAAATCAGGTAAAGAAATTTTACTCTTTAACTTGTTTTCCTTCGTAATCAATCAAGAAAATCACTCATTGATTGCGTTATTCAATCGCCAAAAGTGTTTTTCTGCTAGTTTGAGACAATGTTTTCATTATTATTTCTTCATGTCACACTTCATAACTACTTGGTTACATTTCTGTTTATATTAACTTCAAAACTGTCCGATTCTGTTGCAATGGACTCCCAAATTATTCGTTTTTTTTTTTATGTATGGCCCGCCATAATGACTCTACTCTGCCTGATGGAAAGCATAAGCAGAATCCAAGAGTGGTGGTCACCATACTCATTGAGAATGCAGACAATGCAGTATGGCGACCCACACCATGGCGGGCTAGTGATGCTTCTGCATCTTTTAGTCTAGTCAACAAGTATGGAACTTGTTGACTAGACTAATTGTGCCTCCGGTCTCGCACTCACCAACGAAACACGACAGCACGATCGCTGTCATTTTACGTTGATTTTCTGTGCGAGGGTAGTACCGCCCCGGACGAGCCGGCCCATTCGTGCTGAAATCAGCGTGGCTCTACTACCTACAGATTCTGTTCTAATTGACTCCCAAATTGTTTGATTCTGTTTCAATCAACTTCAAAATTGACAGATTCTGTTTGTATGTTAAAACAAACTCCTGTTTAATTGCATTTCTTTTAAATTAACTCCAAAATTGTACGATTCTATTTCAATTGACTCCCAATTTCTTTAATTCTGTTTCAATCAACTTCCAAATTGTCAGATTCTGTTTGTTTATTAAAACAAACTCTTGTTTATTTACAGATGGTGAAATGCGATCCCCGTCACGGCAAATACATGGCTTGCTGCATGTTATACAGGTATAAGCATCGTTAGGATTTATCGTTTTATGGGTTTTAGATTCTATACTTAGACTCGTATTTGTTCGTTAGGGGTGACGTGGTTCCGAAGGACGTGAACGCAGCAATTGCTACCATCAAGACCAAGAGGACCATCCAGTTCGTAGACTGGTGCCCCACAGGTTTTAAGGTAAGTAATTCTAGGATATTTTAAGATCCCTTGAAGTAGGTTGAAATTCAGGTGTTTTAGTTTTATATAACAATAATAAATATTTCGGACATCTTACACACAACGCCATCTAGTCCCAAGCTAAGTAGAGCTTGTGTTATGGGTACTAGACAACTGATATAAATACATGTATACTTTTTTTTTTGTAAATATATACATTTCATACATTGTATAGAAAACACCCAAACTCCGAAACAAATATTTGCATATCATACAAATATTTGGTTCGACCCGGGAATCGAACCCTATACCTTAAGCACAGTAGTCACATACGCTACCACTACGCCACAGAGGTAGTCATATACCTCGTACTTCATTCGGAAGATGATCTCCCAAATATGTTTCTTAAAAAAATCATAAAGCTATGAATGGCCCTGGATATCATATAGCAAAAAGAAAAGACCAAGACTATAATACATTTTTGAATTAAAACCACTTGTACTTATTCCACTATTTTATTTTTGTTTACACCTGACCGAAATAAAATAAAATAGAATAGACAAAAATAAAATAGTGGAATAAGTAAAAGTGGTTTTAA
This sequence comes from Diaphora mendica, assembly GCA_949125395.1. Classification (NCBI taxonomy): domain Eukaryota; kingdom Metazoa; phylum Arthropoda; class Insecta; order Lepidoptera; family Erebidae; genus Diaphora; species Diaphora mendica. The sequence goes on from OX421320.1 coordinate 27,005,890, forward strand.
TTCAAAAATGTACTATAACAAGTTCCATCAAGTGCCGACAATCGAGAGTATAAATTACCAAGACTATAGTTTAGTCTGATGAACTCTAACTCGATTCATTTATTATGTTTGGTTAAGAAATTCTCATGTACCTATGTCTTTCAGACGTCAGGAAATGTTTCTAAATTAGCTGCAATCTAATTTCGTTGCAAAAATAGTTAAACTTAATATTTTTCATCCCACCATCTCGGAAAGAGTATTTTTACCCTTCGATATCTGAGTGCAAAACCCGTTTTTATCCGCTAGTGGATAAAGTAAAATTGAATTTAGAACATCGTGTGCACTAAGCTTGTAAAGTCAAAACATCATTAAACCTATTTCCTTCCACCTCCATGGTGCCGAATTTATCATACATTTTTTTTTATTTGTTAAAAACTCAGACTCGGAACCTTCTTGGTGTACTTTTTTGACGTGACAGCGTCTTATAAATTGATGGAGCCGGCTGCACACACGAAAAAACATGACTCATGCGGCGTTACCTCGCCATGCGTTACCTCTCTCTTAGGCGTTCCAATAAAGGCTTGAAGTGCAAGCGAGGGTTCTCTCGCTTGCACTTCAAGCCTTTTATGGAAGCGACTTGCGCCGCATCTATCTACAGACAACCATTTTTTTTTACCGACTTCCAAAAGGAGGAGGTTCTCAATTTCATCGGTTTTTTTTATTTTTTATTTGCTTAGGTGGGATGAAAAGTTACGTGTTGTGCTTTTCTTTTTTTACTTCGTACTCTTTTAATTCCCTCGCTGACGCACAGGATTCTAATTTATGAATCACGACACGAGCGCACTTATATAAAGGCGAAAGTTTGTGAGCGTGTATGTTTGTTACTCTTTCACGCAAAATCTACTGAACAGATTCGGATGAAACTTTACAGTAATATATCATATACATCAGAATAACACATAGGCTACTATTTGCCGCGATAACCGACATACACGCGGGCGGAGCCGCGGGCAACAGCTAGTAATATATAATGTTGTCTAATATGATATATCGGTTGACAGGTGGGCATCAACTACCAGCCTCCCACAGTGGTTCCAGGAGGAGATTTGGCCAAGGTTCAGCGTGCTGTCTGCATGTTGTCCAACACCACCGCCATCGCAGAAGCCTGGGCCAGGTATCCATCAATACAATAATAATTATAATGACCTTACACAGCGGTCTGATTCAAAACTAGGCCGAGCCTGTCTCCAAATGACAGTTCCATCATGCAAACATTTGTCCTAAATGGGAATCGAACCCATGGCCCTCGGCTTAACAGTCAGGCTCCCTAAGCACTAGACCCAGAGTCGTATATTAGCACGTGAGGATAATATTCATATTTGGCCATACTTGTTTCTAAAAATAAGTCATTGCCATTTATAATTAACTCATCTACATACAGATGTGTATATTAATCATAAAACAATGATACGAACGATGATTCATTCCGACAAAGAAATCTAAACTGTGGTCGGTCGTTTACTAAAAAATATAAACGTTTTTGACAAAATATTAAAGTTAAAACTTATTTAAAAACAAGTAATAACAATTACAGTTAAATATTGATTAATCTCGGAGATTAAACTTCGATTTCTAATTAGTAACCATTTCCCATTGCAGACTTGATCACAAATTCGACTTGATGTATGCTAAGCGTGCTTTCGTCCACTGGTACGTCGGTGAGGGTATGGAGGAAGGAGAATTCTCTGAAGCTCGTGAGGACTTGGCTGCTCTGGAGAAGGACTACGAGGAAGTCGGAGTAGACTCCACTGAGGGAGAACTCGATGAGGAAAACGAGTATTAAGGAGGGAAAATAAGAGTAGTGAACGAACTGAGATAAGACTAAAGTTGGGAAAAAGTCGATTGATCGAACTTAATAGATATTTTTAGGATAGTCGATCTTACAATATATTAACACTAAAAGCTATTTTTTAATCTGTTAGGCTTTGGTCATTCCCAGTTTGTACACGAAATGTTCTCGTAAATTCTGTGACATTTTTATATTTTATCTTTAATCTAAAAATATATTTTCACTCGATGCCGTCAAATAAAATAATAAGTTTAATAATAATATTAACATAATACTTAGAATAAGGAATGACTGTGTTAAGCAAACCATTTTAAATATGGATACAAAATATATTTTGAATGGTTCGACCAAATTTAACAAGTTACGGTTAATTAAGACCCGTTGTCTGTACGAAAAGATGAAAGTTTAAAATAAGTGTAGAAACTTAAAAAAATCTTGATGTTTCGAGATGTTGAGCAGTTTGTGTGTCTGTGCGTAACAAATTAATTTGCATTTACTACTTATAAAGACAATTGGTGATAATCTAATGACGATATATTATAAGGTATATCTATTTTCTCATAAGCTAACTTATTGAAAATATTATTTACGCCTTCGATAAGTGGTATGTGTTTGTGAATAATAAAATTTATTTTTAATGCACAATAAAGATTTTTACACATAGATAATATGTTGTTTTTAATTATAGCGGTGTCATAGTAAACTGACATTCAGTCACAAATATACCCAGAACCACAGAAATAAGAAACGCCCTGGGAGATCGTTTTTTTGTTTTTTCGAAAGAAGCTCCCCATTTCATCTCATCCACATTTTTTTTATCATTAATTTCATCACGACGAAGACATAAAGACTAAACGCTTTATATTGGTAGAAATAGCTGATCCAAGAGATCCGGCTGGTTGCCATTTCATCAAAAGAAGATGAATAAACGCCTAGCTCTTCCTATTTCCGCATTACTCCTTTAATTTGTTTTTAAAATTGTCACCCATTTTATACACACACTTGTTTACGATTCATCATCATCAGCCTATCGCAGTCCACTGCTGGACATAGCCAGCCTCTCCAATTGCACGCCACTTAGTTCGATCCTCGGCTTCTCGCATCCAGCTGTTTACGATTATTAAAAACAAATGCCTCAAGCATAGCATGCCCTCATCATAAACAGTTCTCTTACTCTCCTGAAAAGTAGTCATTTCTGACCTACGCAAACTTCATCGACGTCATAATAGGTCTTTACGTATGAAATTGCCGTTTTGTATGCAATGAAATTACCGATGTTGCGAACTGTACCAAATTATTTTTTCAGTTCAGACAGTCTCCAAGCTGCAAGAGCTGGGGTTGGAAGCTCTCCCTCATCTGCCATACTCACCAGACCTTGCACCTACCGACTATTACTTTTTCCAAAATTTGAACAACTTTTTAGTGGGTAAAAAATTCAATTCCCGAGAGGCAGTACAAAATGCCTTTGAAGAGTTTGTTGCCTCCCGTCCAGCTGATTTTTACAAGAAGGGCATCAATAAACTGCCAATGCGTTGGCAAAGATGCGTCGATTGCATGGGTGATTACTTCGAATAACAGAAATCAAAAGTTTGAAAAAATAAGTACTTTCACTTATTGCATACAAAACGGCAATTTCATAGGTAAAGACCTATTATTATGAATGCAAGGAACATACCGACACCAGAGCAGAACATAGGAGAAACAAAAATTGGATAGTTGGTTCTGTAGTGTATGCGTCTATTCAGTCACCTCACTCAGTCACTCGTCATTCATTCACTCACTCAATCTAGTGTCTGAGAGAGAAGTAGGTATTATGTCATCTCTAGCGCACGTGCAGTCGTGAAACAGTTCAGTCGACCGTGAGCAGAGGTGAGTGGGCGCGTGCGTCTAAGAGTCGACAATATAGAAGGACGTACTACACGTTCCTTCATTAACCGGTAATGTGCATCGAAAGGTCTATTTGGCACGATTTTATGTGGTCATGCCACGGTGAGAGAGTTAAACCCATAAATCTATGATACTGCTTTAAATAAACTTTGAAGATCGAAAAGAAAGATATGCCTTTGTAAAAAATTACTTTATTACTCCTTATTAATATAAGTTTTGTAAATTAATAATAAACGAATTTAACATACAGTATGTTCGCTTAATCATCTATAAAATGCATAAAAGTCTTAAACAGTCACTTTATCCATTTTTTTTTAAACTGCATAATATTCCAAAAAAGTTAGTTAAAGTACAAGATGTCATTTTAGTTACATTTTCGAACATCTGACATACAACGCCATCTAGTATCAAACTAAGCAGAGCTTGTTCATGTCACCAGATGGCATTGTACTTGATTCATAAGATATCGCCGCAGGTTCGGTCTTTTCTTCTCGTGACACACGTTTTCTTGGCAATATTTTCATTCGATAATATGGCGGCACATATATTTTACTAAACCTTGTAAGGACTAAGCGTTCCAATTTACGCGTTACGAGTACACACATTGATCCGATTAGGAAACGCAAATAAGACATTTTGTCTACAAACATGGTGAACACCTTCCCCACAATTTTAAATAATGAATATTGCATCAAATTAATATAATTCAATGACTTTCTTAGAGAATGATGGGACCTGTACGCTTTCAACATACTTACAAATAGTTAATGCGTAAATTGGAACGCTTAGTCCGTACAAATCTTTACACTTTTAAACTCACAAAGCACGCTTTTGACATTAAAGTCAATGCAAGTGATTTCTTTCAGTTTGTGAGACACTTTGTTATGTTTCTGTACACAAGGAGTAGTAGGTGTGGCTAGTCCATCTTGTGGTTGTGGAGCTGGTCGGTGGGAGTGACGGCTCCTCGAGGGAACCAGCCGCGAGGTCCTCGCCCGCTTCCCTCTCCCATCTGCCTCTCTTGCTTCTCACCGAAGAGCCAGTGTCTGAAGGAGATTCATATACATTTTTGAGTTGATAATAACTTATTATGAAAGAATACAATTATTTTCGAAAAGATTGGAAGAGTCCATTTAAAAAAAAAAAATAGGTGCCAGGGGGATGCACTTGCAACCCACTAGCACAGTTAATTCACATATGAGCACAATTTTATAGGTAAAGACCTAATATTATTTATTCTACACCTGATCGGAACAGTAGTCATTATTCCCTGAAAATGAAAAGAGAACGTTAGTCTTTTCCTTGACCTGAATAAGCGGGAGGAAAAAATGTATGAAAATCCATTTCTAACGTGTTTCAGCGGGAGAGAAAGTTGTATGAATTTTCATTTCTCATGTGTTATCTTATCTATGGCGCGCGCCTGCCCAAGGAGTTTTCATATAATTTAAATATGGAATCTCCGTGCCACTGACAACCTTTTGTGAAGAATAAAAAAACAAAAGAAGCGCGAAATATCGGTCAAATTCAAAGCTAAATTGTGTCTTACATGGTGTCTTACGTTTTGATTTAAATACTTTCTACAATACAAGTCTTTAAATGTTCCTCACAGGTGTAGTATAAAGCACTGTGCAGCACTCGGGTGAAAGTCCCATTCCTACCTCGGGAGTATTACGGGAGTAAACACTAAACAGCTGAGAGTAGGTACTGACCGTCTCTGTCTCGTGACCCGTAAGACGTCTCCCTGGCGGAGCGGCAGGCGGCCCTCGTCCGTGCAGGGCGCGGTAACAACGCGGGGCCCAGCTAGTTTAATGTAAACACTAAACAGCTGAGAGTAGGTACTGACCGTCTCTGTCTCGTGACCCGTAAGACGTCTCCCTGGCGGAGCGGCAGGCGGCCCTCGTCCGTGCAGGGCGCGGTAACAACGCGGGGCCCAGCTAGTTTAATGTAAACACTAAACAGCTGAGAGTAGGTACTGACCGTCTCTGTCTCGTGACCCGTAAGACGTCTCCCTGGCGGAGCGGCAGGCGGCCCTCGTCCGTGCAGGGCGCGGTAACAACGCGGGGCCCAGCTAGTTTAATGTAAACACTAAACAGCTGAGAGTAGGTACTGACCGTCTCTGTCTCGTGACCCGTAAGACGTCTCCCTGGCGGAGCGGCAGGCGGCCCTCGTCCGTGCAGGGCGCGGTAACAACGCGGGGCCCAGCTAGTTTAATGTAAACACTAAACAGCTGAGAGTAGGTACTGACCGTCTCTGTCTCGTGACCCGTAAGACGTCTCCCTGGCGGAGCGGCAGGCGGCCCTCGTCCGTGCAGGGCGCGGTAACAACGCGGGGCCCAGCTAGTTTAATGTAAACACTAAACAGCTGAGAGTAGGTACTGACCGTCTCTGTCTCGTGACCCGTAAGACGTCTCCCTGGCGGAGCGGCAGGCGGCCCTCGTCCGTGCAGGGCGCGGTAACAACGCGGGGCCCAGCTAGTTTAATGTAAACACTAAACAGCTGAGAGTAGGTACTGACCGTCTCTGTCTCGTGACCCGTAAGACGTCTCCCTGGCGGAGCGGCAGGCGGCCCTCGTCCGTGCAGGGCGCGGTAACAACGCGGGGCCCAGCTAGTTTAATGTAAACACTAAACAGCTGAGAGTAGGTACTGACCGTCTCTGTCTCGTGACCCGTAAGACGTCTCCCTGGCGGAGCGGCAGGCGGCCCTCGTCCGTGCAGGGCGCGGTAACAACGCGGGGCCCAGCTAGTTTAATGTAAACACTAAACAGCTGAGAGTAGGTACTGACCGTCTCTGTCTCGTGACCCGTAAGACGTCTCCCTGGCGGAGCGGCAGGCGGCCCTCGTCCGTGCAGGGCGCGGTAACAACGCGGGGCCCAGCTAGTTTAATGTAAACACTAAACAGCTGAGAGTAGGTACTGACCGTCTCTGTCTCGTGACCCGTAAGACGTCTCCCTGGCGGAGCGGCAGGCGGCCCTCGTCCGTGCAGGGCGCGGTAACAACGCGGGGCCCAGCTAGTTTAATGTAAACACTAAACAGCTGAGAGTAGGTACTGACCGTCTCTGTCTCGTGACCCGTAAGACGTCTCCCTGGCGGAGCGGCAGGCGGCCCTCGTCCGTGCAGGGCGCGGTAACAACGCGGGGCCCAGCTAGTTTAATGTAAACACTAAACAGCTGAGAGTAGGTACTGACCGTCTCTGTCTCGTGACCCGTAAGACGTCTCCCTGGCGGAGCGGCAGGCGGCCCTCGTCCGTGCAGGGCGCGGTAACAACGCGGGGCCCAGCTAGTTTAATGTAAACACTAAACAGCTGAGAGTAGGTACTGACCGTCTCTGTCTCGTGACCCGTAAGACGTCTCCCTGGCGGAGCGGCAGGCGGCCCTCGTCCGTGCAGGGCGCGGTAACAACGCGGGGCCCAGCTAGTTTAATGTAAACACTAAACAGCTGAGAGTAGGTACTGACCGTCTCTGTCTCGTGACCCGTAAGACGTCTCCCTGGCGGAGCGGCAGGCGGCCCTCGTCCGTGCAGGGCGCGGTAACAACGCGGGGCCCAGCTAGTTTAATGTAAACACTAAACAGCTGAGAGTAGGTACTGACCGTCTCTGTCTCGTGACCCGTAAGACGTCTCCCTGGCGGAGCGGCAGGCGGCCCTCGTCCGTGCAGGGCGCGGTAACAACGCGGGGCCCAGCTAGTTTAATGTAAACACTAAACAGCTGAGAGTAGGTACTGACCGTCTCTGTCTCGTGACCCGTAAGACGTCTCCCTGGCGGAGCGGCAGGCGGCCCTCGTCCGTGCAGGGCGCGGTAACAACGCGGGGCCCAGCTAGTTTAATGTAAACACTAAACAGCTGAGAGTAGGTACTGACCGTCTCTGTCTCGTGACCCGTAAGACGTCTCCCTGGCGGAGCGGCAGGCGGCCCTCGTCCGTGCAGGGCGCGGTAACAACGCGGGGCCCAGCTAGTTTAATGTAAACACTAAACAGCTGAGAGTAGGTACTGACCGTCTCTGTCTCGTGACCCGTAAGACGTCTCCCTGGCGGAGCGGCAGGCGGCCCTCGTCCGTGCAGGGCGCGGTAACAACGCGGGGCCCAGCTAGTGTAATGTAAACACTAAACAGCTGAGAGTAGGTACTGACCGTCTCTGTCTCGTGACCCGTAAGACGTCTCCCTGGCGGAGCGGCAGGCGGCCCTCGTCCGTGCAGGGCGCGGTAACAACGCGGGGCCCAGCTAGTGTAATGTAAACACTAAACAGCTGAGAGTAGGTACTGACCGTCTCTGTCTCGTGACCCGTAAGACGTCTCCCTGGCGGAGCGGCAGGCGGCCCTCGTCCGTGCAGGGCGCGGTAACAACGCGGGGCCCAGCTAGTGTAATGTAAACACTAAACAGCTGAGAGTAGGTACTGACCGTCTCTGTCTCGTGACCCGTAAGACGTCTCCCTGGCGGAGCGGCAGGCGGCCCTCGTCCGTGCAGGGCGCGGTAACAACGCGGGGCCCAGCTAGTGTAATGTAAACACTAAACAGCTGAGAGTAGGTACTGACCGTCTCTGTCTCGTGACCCGTAAGACGTCTCCCTGGCGGAGCGGCAGGCGGCCCTCGTCCGTGCAGGGCGCGGTAACAACGCGGGGCCCAGCTAGTGTAATGTAAACACTAAACAGCTGAGAGTAGGTACTGACCGTCTCTGTCTCGTGACCCGTAAGACGTCTCCCTGGCGGAGCGGCAGGCGGCCCTCGTCCGTGCAGGGCGCGGTAACAACGCGGGGCCCAGCTAGTTTAATGTAAACACTAAACAGCTGAGAGTAGGTACTGACCGTCTCTGTCTCGTGACCCGTAAGACGTCTCCCTGGCGGAGCGGCAGGCGGCCCTCGTCCGTGCAGGGCGCGGTAACAACGCGGGGCCCAGCTAGTGTAATGTAAACACTAAACAGCTGAGAGTAGGTACTGACCGTCTCTGTCTCGTGACCCGTAAGACGTCTCCCTGGCGGAGCGGCAGGCGGCCCTCGTCCGTGCAGGGCGCGGTAACAACGCGGGGCCCAGCTAGTTTAATGTAAACACTAAACAGCTGAGAGTAGGTACTGACCGTCTCTGTCTCGTGACCCGTAAGACGTCTCCCTGGCGGAGCGGCAGGCGGCCCTCGTCCGTGCAGGGCGCGGTAACAACGCGGGGCCCAGCTAGTTTAATGTAAACACTAAACAGCTGAGAGTAGGTACTGACCGTCTCTGTCTCGTGACCCGTAAGACGTCTCCCTGGCGGAGCGGCAGGCGGCCCTCGTCCGTGCAGGGCGCGGTAACAACGCGGGGCCCAGCTAGTTTAATGTAAACACTAAACAGCTGAGAGTAGGTACTGACCGTCTCTGTCTCGTGACCCGTAAGACGTCTCCCTGGCGGAGCGGCAGGCGGCCCTCGTCCGTGCAGGGCGCGGTAACAACGCGGGGCCCAGCTAGTTTAATGTAAACACTAAACAGCTGAGAGTAGGTACTGACCGTCTCTGTCTCGTGACCCGTAAGACGTCTCCCTGGCGGAGCGGCAGGCGGCCCTCGTCCGTGCAGGGCGCGGTAACAACGCGGGGCCCAGCTAGTTTAATGTAAACACTAAACAGCTGAGAGTAGGTACTGACCGTCTCTGTCTCGTGACCCGTAAGACGTCTCCCTGGCGGAGCGGCAGGCGGCCCTCGTCCGTGCAGGGCGCGGTAACAACGCGGGGCCCAGCTAGTTTAATGTAAACACTAAACAGCTGAGAGTAGGTACTGACCGTCTCTGTCTCGTGACCCGTAAGACGTCTCCCTGGCGGAGCGGCAGGCGGCCCTCGTCCGTGCAGGGCGCGGTAACAACGCGGGGCCCAGCTAGTTTAATGTAAACACTAAACAGCTGAGAGTAGGTACTGACCGTCTCTGTCTCGTGACCCGTAAGACGTCTCCCTGGCGGAGCGGCAGGCGGCCCTCGTCCGTGCAGGGCGCGGTAACAACGCGGGGCCCAGCTAGTTTAATGTAAACACTAAACAGCTGAGAGTAGGTACTGACCGTCTCTGTCTCGTGACCCGTAAGACGTCTCCCTGGCGGAGCGGCAGGCGGCCCTCGTCCGTGCAGGGCGCGGTAACAACGCGGGGCCCAGCTAGTTTAATGTAAACACTAAACAGCTGAGAGTAGGTACTGACCGTCTCTGTCTCGTGACCCGTAAGACGTCTCCCTGGCGGAGCGGCAGGCGGCCCTCGTCCGTGCAGGGCGCGGTAACAACGCGGGGCCCAGCTAGTTTAATGTAAACACTAAACAGCTGAGAGTAGGTACTGACCGTCTCTGTCTCGTGACCCGTAAGACGTCTCCCTGGCGGAGCGGCAGGCGGCCCTCGTCCGTGCAGGGCGCGGTAACAACGCGGGGCCCAGCTAGTTTAATGTAAACACTAAACAGCTGAGAGTAGGTACTGACCGTCTCTGTCTCGTGACCCGTAAGACGTCTCCCTGGCGGAGCGGCAGGCGGCCCTCGTCCGTGCAGGGCGCGGTAACAACGCGGGGCCCAGCTAGTTTAATGTAAACACTAAACAGCTGAGAGTAGGTACTGACCGTCTCTGTCTCGTGACCCGTAAGACGTCTCCCTGGCGGAGCGGCAGGCGGCCCTCGTCCGTGCAGGGCGCGGTAACAACGCGGGGCCCAGCTAGTTTAATGTAAACACTAAACAGCTGAGAGTAGGTACTGACCGTCTCTGTCTCGTGACCCGTAAGACGTCTCCCTGGCGGAGCGGCAGGCGGCCCTCGTCCGTGCAGGGCGCGGTAACAACGCGGGGCCCAGCTAGTTTAATGTAAACACTAAACAGCTGAGAGTAGGTACTGACCGTCTCTGTCTCGTGACCCGTAAGACGTCTCCCTGGCGGAGCGGCAGGCGGCCCTCGTCCGTGCAGGGCGCGGTAACAACGCGGGGCCCAGCTAGTTTAATGTAAACACTAAACAGCTGAGAGTAGGTACTGACCGTCTCTGTCTCGTGACCCGTAAGACGTCTCCCTGGCGGAGCGGCAGGCGGCCCTCGTCCGTGCAGGGCGCGGTAACAACGCGGGGCCCAGCTAGTTTAATGTAAACACTAAACAGCTGAGAGTAGGTACTGACCGTCTCTGTCTCGTGACCCGTAAGACGTCTCCCTGGCGGAGCGGCAGGCGGCCCTCGTCCGTGCAGGGCGCGGTAACAACGCGGGGCCCAGCTAGTTTAATGTAAACACTAAACAGCTGAGAGTAGGTACTGACCGTCTCTGTCTCGTGACCCGTAAGACGTCTCCCTGGCGGAGCGGCAGGCGGCCCTCGTCCGTGCAGGGCGCGGTAACAACGCGGGGCCCAGCTAGTTTAATGTAAACACTAAACAGCTGAGAGTAGGTACTGACCGTCTCTGTCTCGTGACCCGTAAGACGTCTCCCTGGCGGAGCGGCAGGCGGCCCTCGTCCGTGCAGGGCGCGGTAACAACGCGGGGCCCAGCTAGTTTAATGTAAACACTAAACAGCTGAGAGTAGGTACTGACCGTCTCTGTCTCGTGACCCGTAAGACGTCTCCCTGGCGGAGCGGCAGGCGGCCCTCGTCCGTGCAGGGCGCGGTAACAACGCGGGGCCCAGCTAGTTTAATGTAAACACTAAACAGCTGAGAGTAGGTACTGACCGTCTCTGTCTCGTGACCCGTAAGACGTCTCCCTGGCGGAGCGGCAGGCGGCCCTCGTCCGTGCAGGGCGCGGTAACAACGCGGGGCCCAGCTAGTTTAATGTAAACACTAAACAGCTGAGAGTAGGTACTGACCGTCTCTGTCTCGTGACCCGTAAGACGTCTCCCTGGCGGAGCGGCAGGCGGCCCTCGTCCGTGCAGGGCGCGGTAACAACGCGGGGCCCAGCTAGTTTAATGTAAACACTAAACAGCTGAGAGTAGGTACTGACCGTCTCTGTCTCGTGACCCGTAAGACGTCTCCCTGGCGGAGCGGCAGGCGGCCCTCGTCCGTGCAGGGCGCGGTAACAACGCGGGGCCCAGCTAGTTTAATGTAAACACTAAACAGCTGAGAGTAGGTACTGACCGTCTCTGTCTCGTGACCCGTAAGACGTCTCCCTGGCGGAGCGGCAGGCGGCCCTCGTCCGTGCAGGGCGCGGTAACAACGCGGGGCCCAGCTAGTTTAATGTAAACACTAAACAGCTGAGAGTAGGTACTGACCGTCTCTGTCTCGTGACCCGTAAGACGTCTCCCTGGCGGAGCGGCAGGCGGCCCTCGTCCGTGCAGGGCGCGGTAACAACGCGGGGCCCAGCTAGTTTAATGTAAACACTAAACAGCTGAGAGTAGGTACTGACCGTCTCTGTCTCGTGACCCGTAAGACGTCTCCCTGGCGGAGCGGCAGGCGGCCCTCGTCCGTGCAGGGCGCGGTAACAACGCGGGGCCCAGCTAGTTTAATGTAAACACTAAACAGCTGAGAGTAGGTACTGACCGTCTCTGTCTCGTGACCCGTAAGACGTCTCCCTGGCGGAGCGGCAGGCGGCCCTCGTCCGTGCAGGGCGCGGTAACAACGCGGGGCCCAGCTAGTTTAATGTAAACACTAAACAGCTGAGAGTAGGTACTGACCGTCTCTGTCTCGTGACCCGTAAGACGTCTCCCTGGCGGAGCGGCAGGCGGCCCTCGTCCGTGCAGGGCGCGGTAACAACGCGGGGCCCAGCTAGTTTAATGTAAACACTAAACAGCTGAGAGTAGGTACTGACCGTCTCTGTCTCGTGACCCGTAAGACGTCTCCCTGGCGGAGCGGCAGGCGGCCCTCGTCCGTGCAGGGCGCGGTAACAACGCGGGGCCCAGCTAGTTTAATGTAAACACTAAACAGCTGAGAGTAGGTACTGACCGTCTCTGTCTCGTGACCCGTAAGACGTCTCCCTGGCGGAGCGGCAGGCGGCCCTCGTCCGTGCAGGGCGCGGTAACAACGCGGGGCCCAGCTAGTTTAATGTAAACACTAAACAGCTGAGAGTAGGTACTGACCGTCTCTGTCTCGTGACCCGTAAGACGTCTCCCTGGCGGAGCGGCAGGCGGCCCTCGTCCGTGCAGGGCGCGGTAACAACGCGGGGCCCAGCTAGTTTAATGTAAACACTAAACAGCTGAGAGTAGGTACTGACCGTCTCTGTCTCGTGACCCGTAAGACGTCTCCCTGGCGGAGCGGCAGGCGGCCCTCGTCCGTGCAGGGCGCGGTAACAACGCGGGGCCCAGCTAGTTTAATGTAAACACTAAACAGCTGAGAGTAGGTACTGACCGTCTCTGTCTCGTGACCCGTAAGACGTCTCCCTGGCGGAGCGGCAGGCGGCCCTCGTCCGTGCAGGGCGCGGTAACAACGCGGGGCCCAGCTAGTTTAATGTAAACACTAAACAGCTGAGAGTAGGTACTGACCGTCTCTGTCTCGTGACCCGTAAGACGTCTCCCTGGCGGAGCGGCAGGCGGCCCTCGTCCGTGCAGGGCGCGGTAACAACGCGGGGCCCAGCTAGTTTAATGTAAACACTAAACAGCTGAGAGTAGGTACTGACCGTCTCTGTCTCGTGACCCGTAAGACGTCTCCCTGGCGGAGCGGCAGGCGGCCCTCGTCCGTGCAGGGCGCGGTAACAACGCGGGGCCCAGCTAGTTTAATGTAAACACTAAACAGCTGAGAGTAGGTACTGACCGTCTCTGTCTCGTGACCCGTAAGACGTCTCCCTGGCGGAGCGGCAGGCGGCCCTCGTCCGTGCAGGGCGCGGTAACAACGCGGGGCCCAGCTAGTTTAATGTAAACACTAAACAGCTGAGAGTAGGTACTGACCGTCTCTGTCTCGTGACCCGTAAGACGTCTCCCTGGCGGAGCGGCAGGCGGCCCTCGTCCGTGCAGGGCGCGGTAACAACGCGGGGCCCAGCTAGTTTAATGTAAACACTAAACAGCTGAGAGTAGGTACTGACCGTCTCTGTCTCGTGACCCGTAAGACGTCTCCCTGGCGGAGCGGCAGGCGGCCCTCGTCCGTGCAGGGCGCGGTAACAACGCGGGGCCCAGCTAGTTTAATGTAAACACTAAACAGCTGAGAGTAGGTACTGACCGTCTCTGTCTCGTGACCCGTAAGACGTCTCCCTGGCGGAGCGGCAGGCGGCCCTCGTCCGTGCAGGGCGCGGTAACAACGCGGGGCCCAGCTAGTTTAATGTAAACACTAAACAGCTGAGAGTAGGTACTGACCGTCTCTGTCTCGTGACCCGTAAGACGTCTCCCTGGCGGAGCGGCAGGCGGCCCTCGTCCGTGCAGGGCGCGGTAACAACGCGGGGCCCAGCTAGTTTAATGTAAACACTAAACAGCTGAGAGTAGGTACTGACCGTCTCTGTCTCGTGACCCGTAAGACGTCTCCCTGGCGGAGCGGCAGGCGGCCCTCGTCCGTGCAGGGCGCGGTAACAACGCGGGGCCCAGCTAGTTTAATGTAAACACTAAACAGCTGAGAGTAGGTACTGACCGTCTCTGTCTCGTGACCCGTAAGACGTCTCCCTGGCGGAGCGGCAGGCGGCCCTCGTCCGTGCAGGGCGCGGTAACAACGCGGGGCCCAGCTAGTTTAATGTAAACACTAAACAGCTGAGAGTAGGTACTGACCGTCTCTGTCTCGTGACCCGTAAGACGTCTCCCTGGCGGAGCGGCAGGCGGCCCTCGTCCGTGCAGGGCGCGGTAACAACGCGGGGCCCAGCTAGTTTAATGTAAACACTAAACAGCTGAGAGTAGGTACTGACCGTCTCTGTCTCGTGACCCGTAAGACGTCTCCCTGGCGGAGCGGCAGGCGGCCCTCGTCCGTGCAGGGCGCGGTAACAACGCGGGGCCCAGCTAGTTTAATGTAAACACTAAACAGCTGAGAGTAGGTACTGACCGTCTCTGTCTCGTGACCCGTAAGACGTCTCCCTGGCGGAGCGGCAGGCGGCCCTCGTCCGTGCAGGGCGCGGTAACAACGCGGGGCCCAGCTAGTTTAATGTAAACACTAAACAGCTGAGAGTAGGTACTGACCGTCTCTGTCTCGTGACCCGTAAGACGTCTCCCTGGCGGAGCGGCAGGCGGCCCTCGTCCGTGCAGGGCGCGGTAACAACGCGGGGCCCAGCTAGTTTAATGTAAACACTAAACAGCTGAGAGTAGGTACTGACCGTCTCTGTCTCGTGACCCGTAAGACGTCTCCCTGGCGGAGCGGCAGGCGGCCCTCGTCCGTGCAGGGCGCGGTAACAACGCGGGGCCCAGCTAGTTTAATGTAAACACTAAACAGCTGAGAGTAGGTACTGACCGTCTCTGTCTCGTGACCCGTAAGACGTCTCCCTGGCGGAGCGGCAGGCGGCCCTCGTCCGTGCAGGGCGCGGTAACAACGCGGGGCCCAGCTAGTTTAATGTAAACACTAAACAGCTGAGAGTAGGTACTGACCGTCTCTGTCTCGTGACCCGTAAGACGTCTCCCTGGCGGAGCGGCAGGCGGCCCTCGTCCGTGCAGGGCGCGGTAACAACGCGGGGCCCAGCTAGTTTAATGTAAACACTAAACAGCTGAGAGTAGGTACTGACCGTCTCTGTCTCGTGACCCGTAAGACGTCTCCCTGGCGGAGCGGCAGGCGGCCCTCGTCCGTGCAGGGCGCGGTAACAACGCGGGGCCCAGCTAGTTTAATGTAAACACTAAACAGCTGAGAGTAGGTACTGACCGTCTCTGTCTCGTGACCCGTAAGACGTCTCCCTGGCGGAGCGGCAGGCGGCCCTCGTCCGTGCAGGGCGCGGTAACAACGCGGGGCCCAGCTAGTTTAATGTAAACACTAAACAGCTGAGAGTAGGTACTGACCGTCTCTGTCTCGTGACCCGTAAGACGTCTCCCTGGCGGAGCGGCAGGCGGCCCTCGTCCGTGCAGGGCGCGGTAACAACGCGGGGCCCAGCTAGTTTAATGTAAACACTAAACAGCTGAGAGTAGGTACTGACCGTCTCTGTCTCGTGACCCGTAAGACGTCTCCCTGGCGGAGCGGCAGGCGGCCCTCGTCCGTGCAGGGCGCGGTAACAACGCGGGGCCCAGCTAGTTTAATGTAAACACTAAACAGCTGAGAGTAGGTACTGACCGTCTCTGTCTCGTGACCCGTAAGACGTCTCCCTGGCGGAGCGGCAGGCGGCCCTCGTCCGTGCAGGGCGCGGTAACAACGCGGGGCCCAGCTAGTTTAATGTAAACACTAAACAGCTGAGAGTAGGTACTGACCGTCTCTGTCTCGTGACCCGTAAGACGTCTCCCTGGCGGAGCGGCAGGCGGCCCTCGTCCGTGCAGGGTGCGCCCAGCGCCGCCCGAGGGCGCGACAGCAGCGGCAGCCAGGCCCCTCCGTACGACTCCACCGCGGTGAACAGCCGGGAGCGGACGCGCTTGTCTTGCTTCTGAGCTATTTGTTCACTCTGCAAAAAAATCTATATATTACTACGTGAAGCAAAAACTTAAGCCAAGGGAGGAGTATGATATTTGACACGGTTAAAATTTATTTGGAAGATTCCTCTTCAGAAAGATTGAAAAACGTATGCGTCTCGAGATGCCCGACAGAACTAATCTAAGTTGAACTATTTAATATTCAAATTGTTTAAGTTCAGAAAAGCTTAGGTTGACAGCTAGCGCTGTGGGTTAGAGTGAGAGAGAAGGAGCTCGCCTACCGTTGCCGTATGCGTGAGAGAAAGGGAAGCCAGACAGATTGGCGCCGTAACGTACGAAACGAGGCGGTTTAAACAATTTGAGGAATTTGAGGATCCCACGACGAGGCGAGGTGATCATGCCTGACAAGCCACAGCCCGACAGTTAATGTTATGTTAAACATCTATGTCGCGATACAGGATCAGTAGTTACTCGGTAGTTCGGTGTTTTTTTGATAGATGGCGCTGTAGCATATTTTTTGTTGCCGTATGTGAAAATCGGCACATAATATAAACTTTATATTTTCTACTGCAAATTATAAACAGAATTAACACGTATCCTCTCAAATGTCGAACAAGATTACGTCATAATTGCTATGGTGTCAAGTGGCTATAGGTATGCACTCGAAGTGCACTTCAGATGCACTTCCGGGTCTCATTAAAATGCCGATTAGCAAAAAAAACTTTCTTTAGGCTATTAACTATTTTGGTATCATTAAAAGGGTTACTAAAAAGCGTATCAGATAATGTATAATTGATTAGAATTGTACATAGAATTAAATTAGTAAATCGATGATTAAAGTAGGAAAAGTGCTTTTTTTTTCTCTATGTACAGTACATAAAAGGTTATATGATTGTAAATAAAGCATTTCATTTATTTATTTCAAGTAATCGTTATTTTTATTTAAAACTACAATGTTTAAGTAATAATTTACTCTGAAAAAAAGGACACTTCTCCATACAAATTTTTTACACAATAATTTATCAACAATAGCCCATTGTTCCCAATATTCCCGCTTCGAAATCGCGGCAAAAAATGTGTTTGTTTACACTTCAAATGTCGGCTCAACTTTTGTTCGAGTGGCTTGGCCCATACATAAGTATATGTTATTTTTAGTTGCAAATCTAAACAAAACATTAAGTTTACGTTACAAGAAGAATATTTAACGTTAGGACAAGATTAATAAACAATAACTGAACTTACCTGAGGTTATAAGGTAACCTTGAACATTACCTAAAATATCAACTTCTATACAATTTATTGTTCACATCACTTTATATTTATGAACTTGAATATATTTCTTCACGTAAAAACACAAAACAAACAACGAAAATAATAGATTCTCATACAAAAACATTGTTAAAAACATCACAAGTATACAACACACAACATACACGTACTTCACGTCAAGGTTGCAAAACCCACTTGCCGTGTTCGCCTGCTATGAGTGAACTAGATGACGCGGGGACAAATAGTAACGTCTCATTGCATCTCCGTTTCATTCGTTCCACGAAAGTGAAGCGAAACGATGCAATATGCAATATTAATCGATTAAAATTACCGAAAACAAAAAGTAAACAAAAACGAAATCGTATGACATACTGACATATAATCGTATGACCGGAAAACGGTCATTGACACCCAGGCCATTATTGACAGCAACCAGTTTTTGGTTTGGGACATCGGAGAGGAATTTACCCACCGTTAAATCATAGACGCCGCAGCCGTCTCGTACAGGCCAGTGTATCCCATTGTTCCGATGATCAAACATGAAGAACTTGATATTCTTCTTCCACCCCAGATCATAGGGGAACACAAACGGAGGCAGCCCTTGCTCTTCTCTACGACCAACTGCCTTCTCCACTATCCACTCTTCTATTGTTGTCTGGTTTCTAACTATCCCCCGAACCTGAAAATATGTTCATTACAATGTGAAACTGTATTTGAAATAAATCTTCTACGCATAAGAGGAAGAGGAAAACCGAGACACAGTTATATAGATCAGATTAAGGAAAAAGTGGCGGTTGCGACGGATAAGGAGGTCAAGGAAACGGCTCTTGATAGGGAGAGCTGGATAAAGCTGCATCGACAAGAGCGTAGCTCTTAAGATAATGATGATAAT